>OY725320.1:17385401-18860490 GCA_963242795.1 Inga leiocalycina
TAACAACACCTGTCTTTATATTACAACACTATATTTTACATTGACAACTCGACTTTCTTATTTCATAACTTTGTATCTTAAAAGCCAACTCATCCTAGGGATAAGTTTGAAATTCACAAGTTTCAGGGGCTGAAGAATGCGTGTGCTTTGTACCTTGATAACCTCTTCAAAATTTAACCAAGGATTACAATATAGGATACAATCTCAGATCATCTTTTGAGGAGTCTTTTATTAATTACCTAAAACCTAAGTGTGATAATTGACATAAAATAAGTAAAAAATGATTTTTGAGTTTTTTATCTAACAACTAAATTGTAATTAAATTAAAATGCTTTAAAAACTAATATTTTTAAAATTTTTTGGAATAAAAGTGGAAAGGAATGGAAATTGTTTTTGAAAGGTATGATAAAAACCTCCTGAAACAATGAATTTCATCAATCCTTACATCAAAAGTTTGATAAATTTGTTCAAAAGATCCTTTGAGTTAGCTTGAGTTAGGTGAATTAATTCTTCCACACCGAGTAGAAATTAATCCCTCTAACCAAAACCTAATTCAAACAGTAACAATTGAAATTAACAAAATGTAAGATACAAGTAACCAAGAACCCTTGCTTTACAAACATAATGTATTCATAGCAATTCCAAACACAACTTAACCAAGTTATTACACAAAAAATTGCTATTAATTAAGTTCAAAGTATCAAATGCAGAGAATTAAAACCAAATATAAATCTAATCTCAAGAATTATATGGAACACCAATACAAAATTCCAATCCAATATACTAATTAAATACTAAATCTAAAATTTAACTAGTACAAAAGATTACAAATAAATATTAGATAACAAAACACTCCCTGTGAAACTCCAATCTCAGGAATCAACCCATTGCTATAAGAGAAAAGGAAATTAGCCACTGCAATTTGTCCTCGCAGCTCCAACAAACAATTTCACAATTCCAGCCATATAAACCACTGATTAAAGTAACTAATTAGCACTTAAACCAATTAAATCGGAGACTGAAATTAAACCCAGAAGCAGGGGATTCACGGCTGTGATGATGTTGGAAACAGAGGAGCTACGGTCTGGAACAATGAAGCGTGGAAAGATGAGACTCGCCGGAGATGATAGATGATGAAAACAGAGTGAAGTAGAGCCACGGATGAGATGGGTTAAGACAGAGAGGAGACCGACTGTACAGAACCTTGGTTTCCGGCGATGGCACTACAGTGAGGAAGAGCCGACAGTTGAAGTTCTAGAAGGAGAAGGTCAGTGAAGGACAGAGGAAACAGCCGGTGATGATGTTGAGATCATGACGATGGCGATGGTGATAGTGGTGGGTCGTTGTTCCCCTTTCCTCTCACTCTCGATCTGGACTCTCTCTCTTCTAGGTAGCCGGAAGTGATGGAAAATGATGGTGGCCGGCGAGAGAGAAGAAGACGAAGGTGATGAAGATGGAGATCGAAGCTCTGTGATTCTGTGATCCTCCCTCTCCTCCTCGCACCGTTTTCCAAACTCTTGCATTGCGAGCTTCTGTGTTCTCTGCCTATCGGCTGTGACGGACGATGAAGGTAGGTGATGATGGTGGAGGTAAGGTTGAAAGATGGTGGAGGTAAGGTGAATGGTGGTGGTGGAAGTGAGATTGGACCTCGCTGCTCTTCCTTGCTGCAGCTCCCCCGCCTCCTGCAATTCCAATCTGAAAACAGATTAAGTGCATGTTTGGGAAAGCGTTTTGTACAGGAAAAACGCACTTATTACGCAAGCCGAGAAAAAACTCCTCTTACATACTTACCTCGTATACCGTGAATCACGAATTATAAGCACGTTTTAGACAAAAATAAGCCATTCCAAACGCACACTAAAGATCTGACCTATGGGCTGCTAAAACGCTGAGATTTGGCTAGACTAAATTGACATTTTGAAATTTTATAGCACCAAACTGTATTTCTAAAATTCAAACCACAAATTACTATTTTCAGATTTAATCTAAATTTTCAAGTATTGTCAATTCAAAATAATTAAAACAATATCAAATCCTCTCAAGAATCAAAGATTAAGAGTAATTACAATTAATTTGACAATTTTGCCCTTTTTAACCTAATTAAATGTATTTACCCTTAATATCTATTTATCATAATTAAAGCATTTTAAACTCAATTAATATGACCAAATCCTCAAATAGAGTGTAAAAATATATAATAAAATTAGGGATTTGTCAAGAGCCAATAACAACACCAGTCTCTATCTTAACAACACCATATTTTACATTAACAACTTCACTTTCGTGTTTCACAACTTCATATCTCAAAAATCAACACATGCCAAGGATAAGTTTGAAGTTCACAAGTTTCAGAGCCAATAACAACACCTGTCTTTTTATTAACAATATCATATTTGAGATACGAAGTTATGAAAGAAGAAAATGGAGTTGTTAATGTAGAATACGATGTTGTTAATAAAGAGACCGATGTTGTTATTTGGAGCTGAGAGAGAGAGAGAGAGAGAGCTAATGGGCAGGTGCACCTTTTCACTGAGATTTCATAATCCCAGATTCCTCTACCGTACTGACTTGGGATTTTGGAATTTCATAGCTCTGATTTGTCTTTTCCTATATTAGAGCTTTTTTTTTTGAAATTTTCCCTAAATTATATGTAATTGAAATTTCACTCCGTGATCCTTGGGTGGTAACATTTTGGAAAAATTTATTTATTTTTAAATTTATTCATTGTCGTCAAATATTAACACCCATTAAATTAAGGTCTAAATATTTGCAATAAATAAATTATTATTAGAGATATAGGGGGAAAATAGAATGTGTAATTGAGTTCTACTATATAACTCATCTTAGCTTACAGTAAGCGTACGGGTTATTAGTAGTATAAAGAGTTGTCGTCTTATAAGGACTAAAGTAAAAATAGATTAATCGTCACAATTTTACTATCAATTAGGTTAAGTAAAACCATTTAAAGAGTTTACATCCTAAAAATTACTTGAAATTAAGAAAAGGAAAATAATTTGATTAGAACTAAATTAAAATTTTACTTCAAGACAAGGAGTAGCATATGATTACTTCAAAATCCCACATCAATGCTCAATCATGAAAATGGAAGTACAAAATGTTGGTATTTTGTAGTTTTGCCCCTTTTTGTTAAGAAAAGACCTCAACCACGTTCACTAAAGACATTGCAGGCTGGAGGCTATTGGAGCTCCGACATCGGTGACTAGAATTTTCGAAGACAAGGTGTTGAAGGTGACTGAAATTTAAGTAGTATTTTTGTAGAATTCTTCCCAAAAAACTAGATAATACTCCATTGTCTTTTATACAAAAAGATTAATATACATTAATTTAATTTAGGGATAACTAGGGAGAAGGACCAAGGAAACAAAATATTCATTAATAAAGACCTTAAATATTGTAATTATTTTTAAGGACCAAAAATTAAAATATAAATCTTCAATCACAAAATTAACCCTGACTAAACTTTTTATATTTTTCTAACCGCATCTCAACAATTGATGCTCCCTCGCCAAGTGTGTCGTTAAATTGGATTTACTTTTATTTAGGAATTGAAATTCCCGTGGTATATATTGGTAGTTTGTTTAGGAATTTATTGTTTAAGAATTTTAAATTTTAGTATTTTTTATTTTCATAACATTCTTTTTAGGGTATTTTTTAAGCTTTTTTTCAATGAAAAATCACATATTTTTAAAATAAATATATTATAAGATGTTTTGTGATTGTTTAAGTTTTTAAAAATAATCAAAACCTAATAAGAGGTAGATTTCTAATTATTTATAGATTTTAGAGGCTATTTTAATTTGAGTAACTTTTAAGATAAGCCAATGTGTATGAGAGAGCATATCATAAAACTATTAAGGTGTATATGGTTTTTTTTTTCTATCAAAATATATATGAAAATATCATCAAATTTGATAAACTAACAGTCAAATAGCTAATATGAGGTTAGAGAAGGTTAATTGCGTGATGGAAGATTTATATTTTATTTTTTTGTCCTTAAAAATAATTATAATTTTTAAGATCCTTATTAATAAATCTTTTGTTTCTTTAGTCCTTCTCCCTAATTCTATCTTTAATTTAGTTTCATATTACGTTTAATTTGATTAAGTAATCATGCAAGTGGATGTCGTCTTATTATTTAATCATTACATAGCTATCATAAAATTTTTTAACAAAAATGTGGAGTGAAGTCAAGATGACAGAGGTGGATCTAACAGAAACGGTAGAACCGTAGAAGCTTAATTGATTGGAAATACACGGCAGAAGTTTATTATATTTATTTGTTATTATAAGTTAATTATATTTATCATATATATATATATATATATATATTAGAGAGAATCATATATAAAAATAATTGAATTATTCAAATTCTAATTTAAATCATTCAACTTAACAAATTATATTTCAGGTTATGCGTTATGATTAGGTATTTAAAACTTAGGTCAAATTACCTCCATATCTCTTAGTTATTAAAAAAAATTAAAAACATAATCTATTGTTTCGGCAATACATAAAGACGGTGGAAATTTATTGAGACCTTTGCAAAGTAAAAAATTCGGCATCTTCCTCCTTTAATCCCTTGTTCATCTACAAAATCCTAGAGCACGAAGGTTGTGTGTATATATGATTCATAAAAGATTTTGATTTTATTGGATCATGGGAAGTGGGATTATTAACAATTAGAAATAGTGGATTTATGGGGACGGAGAAAAAGAAGGGAAGGAAGGGCGCGCAAAAAAGTCGACGCCATGAATTGCAAACAGAGAAAAGAAGAAGAGGATCTCTAACAAGAGTTATGATGATAATCAATCTATTCTCAGAAAATTTCATTATTATTTTCTTTATTTTCTTCCATATTTTCGTTCTTTTTCTTTTTTAAAATCAATTTCCCCATTTGTTTTGAGTCATGCATATTCATGTTTGGTTCAACAATTGGGCCACCTATAAGCACAATTTGGACTCAAAAACATGACTGAAATTGGATTTGGGTTTAATTCTATATTTGATTGAGCTTATCATGAAAAGGGCTTAAGGCATGAAAAGTCACTTTTACCTAAAGCCACCTGAAGTTGCTTTTTGTGATTGGCTTCTACACGTTGGGTCAAATTTCCTTAAGCCACCTGGACAACCCATGTATTCCTATTTCTCTCTCTCTCTCTCTCTTCTCCATCGTCTCTCCCCCTCCGCCTCTGCTCGCAACTCCGATCTCTCTTCACCTCTCTTGGCGGCCACAAATCTTTGAACTTGAAAAGCATGTTCGCTTCAGCCGTCTGTATTCGCCTGTGTTCTTGGTCGTCCTAACCTTTTCCGGCGGTGGGTCTGATTTTATTTTTGTCATTTCCATCCCTGTTCAGCTTAGCCTAGCCACCTGGTGTTGAAGTTCTCACTCTGTTTTCAGCCAAAAAGTGCCAACCCCACCTCCAACTGATAGCTACCCACACACAATTTGATCCATTCGTGACACTGCTTCAATTATTAGTTCTGTTTTTGGTTGCAACTGCATATCCAACAAGAATCTTTATTGCAAGTGTTTTCTTATGGTATTCCCATGGATCTATATATATATAAAAGCAAAGAACGAGCTTGGATAATAAACGGATAGTGAATCCTACTTTATTGTTCCTTTTACTCTGTATCTGTAGATTTAGATATGATTAAGGATCAGATGTTTGCTTCTTCTTCTTCTTTGTTTACGAGGTTGCATTCAGTGGTGAAATAATTTGTAGTATTTCGTACGCGATACAGTTAATTAAGTTCATGTAGGCTCCCTTGAATTTGTATTTCAGACCGAAGCATTGTTTGGTAGCGTAGAAGTAAAAAGAAAGACACGGAGAAATAGTACGACAGAAGATAGAAAATGAGATGCACTATCTCTTACTTTTTTTTTTTTTTGCTATATATGATGAAAAATTCTAACTCAGATGTTAATTTTCAGTAAGTTGAAGTTGAGAATATAAGTCATATAGATAATAATAGTGTATATGAAGAGCCTTCTGCGATAAATTATATTCGGCGATCTTTCATCTAAATGAATCATATTCGTGACTCAATCAGAGACCATATTGTACGAGACATGTGATCCAATTAGTTATGTAATATTATTTTATCAAATTATGTATTTTGTAATTGCCAAATTTCCCAACTTAAATTTTTTAAATGTTGTATAATTTTTAATTTAATTTCTCTCTATCATTATTACAAAAACACTTATATTATATTGCCAATCCAAACAAGTTTCAGAAAAATCTGCTTATACAACCGTCAATCTAAACATAAATCACATCATACAATTTAACTTTTATCAAAAACAATATTGCAAAAGTCAGATTATATAAAAGTTACTTTTATAATCGCTATTTCAAACACATATTTAATTAATTTAATAATTAAATATCATTGATTCCGCACAAGAGAATATAACTTAGGTTGACATTATAGTATAGAAGTTATTCTAATTATTAATTTGAGCGCTAACAACAAACACAATCAAATACTAGTCTTAGAAGCTTGTAGGAAACAAAAATTGGTATGTTATAATAGTGCGCAGACTCATTTTGACCTTTAAGGTAGCTTTCTAGAAAGGTTGTTCAACCCAGAACCAATACTTAAGAATCATTGTGCGAGTCTTTAGATTTGACTTTATAACAAACTTCAAAAACCTAGAAACTCACTTGTGTTTCTGATGTTATTATCTCATGCTGGGATAACTGTCCCACGCGAATCTTGGAAACATCTCGTGGACACCAAATAACAATATTACAGAAAGAAAGAATGTGTCCAAAATGTGCAATTGAACTACAAAATCAAGATTTCTTAATGGGCCCTTTAATACAAGGGATTTGGAAGGGACGGTTAGGAAAAATTTTGAGTTGGATTTAAAAAATTATAGAAACGAGTTTTATTCAATTTAATCAATAATAATCAAAGAAGATATGGAATGAGAAAATTAAAAAAGATAACCATGATATTTAAAAAAATATATATTATATTAACTAATTTTATTAATCTAATCTAATCAGGAAAGTATGCCTTGAAGGAATTGAGTTTAAACCCTATTCTCAAGAAGAGTGCGCGCAAGTAAATGGATGGGCTCTGGGCTTGCTCAAATATATTTTTGACAATCTTTTTCTGGTTTAGATTTATGAGCACTTGCAGTTCCTTGTGCCAAGGATCTTGACAATAGCCATTCAACCTTGTGCAAATATCAAGTATATCACCAAAATCATTAAATAATACAGCAAAATTATCGGAATCATCAAAATGCTTGCTATTTTGTTCACAACGAGGAGATCCACCACTTCTTTATACGTGTCTATTAGACAGTCCCAGCACCATAAGGATAATGACATTATTTTAATTTTATCATATTAGAAACAAAAGTCCAGATCTATCATCCTCCATCAAAATTTGTGAAATTAAGAGACTGCGTTGTGAAAATTTCCAATCTATTAAGCACTTGCTCCTCCTACCAGCCTTTAGCTTTATCCCTGCTTCTTGAAATGCACTGGCATTGTATAAAAGAATATACCTTCCAACCTCTAGGGATGGAATCCATCTAGGTATTTTCTCCAGCCAAGTAAAATGACCTTAAGGTAATGTTTTTTGTGTTAACATTATGATTATGATTAGACTCTAATTTTTGTCTGTCATAAATTTATCATTGAAAAAAAAAAAATCACGTTAAAAATTTTAAATCTGAACTGTCCACATTAATTTTTGAATGGTCCAGACTTCATCACATCAATGAGCATTGAATGAGGATTGAGGACCCACCTTCAATAAGCCAGTGCTTTTCAGTTTCCGTAGGTCAAATTCTATCGCTACACACGCAAAACACTACCTATCAAAATATTGCTCCGAATTGAATAGTAAATCATGAAAATTCACTTTTTTAAAAAAGAAGAATCTAAACAAAGAAACTTTTCATTACTTCCTTACGATTACAATCAAAGGGTGACGAAAAAATCTTCAATAGAAGAAAATTTAGTCATTTGGATTGATATATAGCAGCCCAAAAATGTGAATTACTAACAGATAGAAATACATTAATTTGGTCAAGCATGTTCTAGTATGAGTCCTAGGAGCATGTAGCAAACAAAAATTGGTATGCTATAATAATGCGAAGACTCATCACCTTTAAGACAGCTTTCTAGAAATGTTCTTCAAGCCAGAATCGATACATTTAAGAATTACTATGTGTGTCTTTGGATCTGGATTTATAACGAACTTCAAATCCAGAAACTTACTTATGTTTCTCAGTGTTTCTATCCCATGCTGGGATAGCTGTCCCACGCGAATCTTGGAAACATCTTGTGGACACAGTACGCAGAGAAGAAACAACAAGCCCTGCACATCAAAGAACAATGTTTCAGAATGAAAGGATAAGTCCAAGCAAATGGAAGAAGAAAGGTTAAAGCAATAACAACAAGTAGTCTTATTACATTATTCTCTGTAAATATATCACACAATAGTTCAAGCAGCAAATGTAAAACTACTATCGGTCCACCTACAAGTTGTCTTTAAGTTAACCAAATACAATGTTCTTGTCAACTGCTTGTACTTACTCCCAGGGTACAACGGTGTCTCTGCATCACTCCGCATGCTGTCATATTCTAACAACTGCGTAAAGGATTCTACCTCAACATCATGAATCATTTTCTCCATTCTATCTTCATCTATGACATCCACATCTTCCTTCTTGTACGACGGACAATCCGTTACTTCCTCACCATGTCATATCCATCTTGTGTATCGCAAATTTATTCCATAACAAAGTAGGTGATCCTTTATGACATCAACATCCCATCGACTCTCATTTAAACAATTCACACAATGACAAAATACTTCCCATTTTTTGTTGGAACATTCTTTCTAGCGGATTCAATAAACTCATCTACCCCTTTCTCATATTCTTCACTAGTTTTCAAAGCATTCATCCAACTGTGATCCATTTTGTTACCACATAAGTCATTCCCAATAACACTCACGTTTAGAACAATTGTCAACGATATGATGAACGATATGATGAAATTGCCTTTTTTCACTTTTTTTCAACAAAAATTTCGGCAACATTTCCCCATAAAAATAAGGCATCTCAAAATTTCAAACAACCCTATCTCCACTACACTAATAATCATATTAATATAATCTAAAAAAGAAAATAAAACCAACCCTATATTGCATATTATATGGATTTTGAATTCTTTTACTTTTCATCGATATAATTAATTCTCATTAATTAATTTAAACCAAATAGAGCTCCACATGCACAGAAGGAAAAAAAGTATTTATTTAATTGTTGTTCATTTCATCAAAATTAATATATGTAATCAAGTTCCAAACGTATAAAATAAAAAATATTTACTAATATTGCATAGCTATTACCAGTTTGTGATTCTGACAAAAAAAAAAGAAAAAAGAAAAACAACCAATGAAGGAAAATCACTCCAGTAACTAACTAACTAGAATCATATAAATAAATTGAAAGTATTATAATAATATAAATATAATAATTTCTTCATGTAAATTTATATTGAAAAACAAAACCTGATGATAAAAGTAGGGAGAGGACGTTGGAGAAGATAGGTATGCACGGTGGACAGAGCAAGTGGGTCTGCGCCGGAGGGCCGAGGGGGCAAAAGATGGAGGAGGTGTATGAAGGTAATCGAGAGAGCAACGAGGTGCTGTCGGCGCTGTGCTGTGAAGAAAAGGGAGGAAAAGCGCTGTGCTGTGTCGATGTTGTGCTGTCGGTGCTGTGCTGTGAAGAAAGGGAGGAAAACAGAGGAAGACGAAGGAAGTCACGGGCAATAGCAGCAATTGAAAAAAGGTGAAGATGGGAAAGGGGGTCTGACGATGAAGATGGGAAAAGGTGAAGAGAAGAGAAGTCACTGGCTGTGTGAAGTGTCTGACGGAGTGTGAATGAAGAGGAGGGCAAAAGTCTTGGCATGTAAGTCCCAGATTTTTTTGGACGACCAGAGTAAGTTAAAATTTTAATTTGACGTCTTTTTTATTGCGGGTGAGAATCTTTAGATGTCCCAAAATAAATTTGGGATATTTAAATTCTACTTTAAACATTCAAATTTTAAATTAGAATGTCTAATATTGTAATTTCACTGTTTTATTTATAAAAATGCTACTACTTCTATGTTTCAACCTCTTTTTTTAAAATAGGGATGTCTATAGGAGTAGTAGTATCTTCAATCTGTAGTAGTGTGCTGAGTTCTATTATCTTTCGTAATTCTGCTCACTCTGTTTTATAGAAAGGTTTTGTTTAATTCTAAGGAGTGCCGCTTCTTATTTGCCGATAGTTGCAAAATAGCTCTTAATGATAATATTTTTAGGCATGACTCGAATCAACTATTATTTACAGGCGCTGCGGCTAACATGATCTACATATCATTAGAAAGAAGTGAAGAATACACTAAGTTGCGTGACAATCTAGAAATTATTGCCAACACAAGCTAATCATATATCATCCAAAAGTTCATCCACATATATACAAGCTAGAACTTCTCTTGTTTCTCTTTGATTTTTTTTGGGGGGGGGGGATTTATCACGTTAGAAGGAAGTAATATGCTTGAGACATGTTTTCTCAAGAATATTATTTTCGTCCATCGTGAAAGGTGAAATTAATAACACAACTGGTAAAAATTAATAGCAAAGAAAAGATCTTAAAGGAAAACAAAAGAAAGATTAACTTGCCTTTTGTAAACAATACTCTTAGTTAAAGTATCAAATGTATATGGGGAAAAGGGAAATTGTTATATACATTATGAGTTATAGGTGTCCTATGTGTTGCTTTGGCCATCTAGACTGAGTTAAATAGGAAAGAAACCTAACAACTAAATTGTTCAGTTCACACAAATTTTTTATTGAATGAGCGAAAACAATACCTTGATGTGAATACAAAAAGAACACTAGAGAATCTGATGTCTTGCAAGTTAAGCAAGGATGTAATTTTATATTTATTACATTTTTTTTTGGGAAAAAATGTACCATTTTCATGTTTGCAACATATCTTATATCTTTTTCGTTATTGCATGGACAGCCACTTATACAAGACATGCTGACTAGAAAGACACAACAAGCTAAAATAAACAAATCCCCAAGCTCAAGTGGATAATTAATTGAGAAAATTACAGTTAAAGACAAATAATTCAAGGTGCTAACAGATAGAATATTTACAATTTAATTTTTTTATCATAGAATTAATTTGTATTGATATTGCAACGTTGATATCGCTGGCGATTCTGTAAGGGCAGGATTACTGATCAATCATTTTTCTTTTTGAGAATTAAGAATCTTAAATTCACTAATCAATCTTTTTCTTATGGAAAAATTACATTTAGGTCCCAAATAAGAGAAAATATGAAAAATTGGTCCCTTGAAATCTCAAAATTGCATATAAGTCTTGTGAGACTTTTTTGCAATAAATTTTAATTCCACTGACAAGTTCATGGGCGTCCATTGATAAGCCCAGGGGCACATTATTGACAAATCTAAGGGCATCTATTGACAAATTCATGGGCGTCCATTGGCAAGCCCATGATTAGAATTTATTGTTAAAAAGTCACACAAAACTTAAATGCAATTTTGAGATTTTAAGGGACCATTTTTTTTTCTTATCTAGGACTTGAATATAATTTTTCTTTTTCTTTTTGTGGCGCCAGATTGTTAGTTTATATCCTACCAATCATCACTACTTTATTCAGGTGGCCTTGCTTTGTTAGGTTTTCTTCTTTGTGCAATAAAATAACCAAATTTACCTAAATTATATCCTCCAAGCTTCTTGAGGATATTTAGAAACTAAACGTTGCCAAAAACAAAAAACAAAAAATTAGGCTTTAGCATGAGCCCTCTAAATCAATATCAATATTTTTAACAGGAAAAAATGTATAATATGATTGAAATGTTAAGATACAGGTGAACATAACAATATAAGAGGATTCGTTTCTTGAAATCCAAGCAAAATATATACCATCATAACTTTCATTCAAGAACTTGCTTGCCATTTAACTTAACCGCAAGTGTATAGGTCACAGGTAATATAAAAAGTATCATTACCATGAGAATTAAAGAAAAACCAAGCTAGTTATCACAATTATGCTCTCAATTAAATTGAGTGACAACTAGAGTTCAATTAAAAGGGAAGTTTTATTTTGAGGAGAACTAAAATGGAACTTCTTTTTTTTTTTTTGGACAAAACTAAGGTGGAACTTTGACCTTAACATATTTTGGAGCCTAGGATTACCTATTCCCTTTTTATTTCATGAACTCAGTTAATTCACTCTCAATTAGTGATCAAATGAAGATGTGTTTGCCTAAGATTCAACGCTATTCAATTATGCTCTATCAAGTTAAAACCAACATCTATTTTCAAAAAGCTCATTCAATCTCTTGCAATAAGCTAAGGAAAACAACAGTCTTTAAAACCCATAATCTTGCAATGACAATACTAGGTTAATATATAGATCTCTTTTTTATTAACTAACCATCCATCTGATACCCGAACTTCAAGTTTAATATGATTTTATCCAAATTCTTAAACAAAGTAATCTTTCTCAAGCATTATATCATTCAACAAAACAACAAAGTGGTGATCAAGCACTTAGAGGCATTACGCACACACTAAAATCAATACATAATACTTTATTAGATGCTAAAAGAGAGTAAACTCAAGGATAAATCCATAATAAGTTCAAGAAAATCCTACTAGCTACTTATAATAAGAAAAGAATGAGAAACACAGAGTTTTCATGTCTATAGCAGAAAATAAAAGAAAAAATAGAAGAAAAGTTAGAAAACCAATGAAAGAAGGCTTGAATCTATTCAATCCTTCAATCTCAAGCTCCAAGAGTTTCAAAATCCTAAACCCTAGCACCTCTTTGCTCCCCAATATGTTTCTTGGCCGCTCTCCCTGTTTCTAGGTCGAAGACGGCATCAAAGATTGAAGAAAAATCAGGTTCCCTAGGTTATTTATCAGCAAAAATAAAACTGTGTTTCTTATCCGTTAGGGTGCCATGGCACTCCTATTGTTGTGCTGTGGCACCCGAAGGTTTTTATCTCTTTTCTTTGCACAGAGCGTGGTGGCACTCCAAGTACTCACTAAGGTCAAGACAAGTTCAATGATATATCATACTTTTATATTTATTCACTAACAAGGAACACTTGTGAAGGGTATGAGTTCAGTCCTTCTTGGATTAACCCTTTATGAATCCAGATATATAGATTATGGCCTCCCTTTTTGGGGGGGGGGGTGCGGGGGTGGTAGAGAGGTGAAGTGGAGAAGACGAGGTCCAAACCAAGAGAGCTCCTTATGAGTCACTCGACCAAATCGTGACAACAGGAAGAGAAAACAATTTTGTCTGCATGAAGTGTTATTCTACTCCTCCAGTCCTTAATGTATAAACCATTTAACTAATTTGATTAAAGCAAGCAAGGTAGTTAAGTTAGTTAACAATAATAAATATGATAGTATATTTTCCCCCCCTAAACTACACTTGTTTAAAATTAAGAATTACTAAAAGGAGTATTAAAATTAAGAATTTGATTTGGGGCTTGCTAGGATGCCATCTCATCGGCTTCTTTTAACTGAGTTAGCTCAGTTTTCTTCCACCTTAACGAATTTTCATGGTCTACACTTGTTTTATCAATTATATCTTTTTAAAAAGTACATAGAGTAGTTACTGAGTTATAACAGTCAAGCTTAAAGGATTAAGTTATAAACCAATTAAAAGTGTAGAGAAAAAATGAATAATGTTTCCTATATAATACCATTCAGTTGTTTTAGAAAGTGACTAATTAATATGACTAGAGGGAGTATTTTAACGTTTATTGTACAAGCTTTAAATCCACTTCGTCAATGCTCTACTCGGAAGACAGAAAATATGGCTTTAAAAAGGGTTATGATTATAACGCCACAACTGCTGTAGCAAACCTACTAAATATATATGCTCGAGAGTTGTCTTATTATTTAGATACCTCTGAGGCTGTTTTTCTTTTGGACTGGAGATACCTTAGAGGCTATAGATAGACATAATAAGAAATTACAGATCAAACATTGTTTAAATGATAGAACACTATACCTTGGAGGCTATAGATAGACTTAATAAGAAATTACAGATCAAACATTGTTCAGATGATAGCATACTCAAATTAAATACACAATAAACTCGAAGTCTACTTCTTCAGTACAACTTGGAGGATTGAAAATATGGTTTGAACAATGGTGAGAGTAAGGAGTATGATTCCAGCAATGGAGGCTACATTGTGCCAAGGAGTGTTGCAATAATCACGTCTTAGGGTTACCCCCATCTTGTTCCAAGGATCTTCACAATAGCCATTCAGCCTTTAGAAGATATCCATGTATTCGGAACTGAAATTCACTTGAAAAGCATCTTTCCCCAGACCATTAAATAATAAAGCAACATTGTTGGTATCACCTAAAAAGTTGGTGATAATTTTATTGTGAATAAGGAGATCCACATCCTTATGTGTTTCTACTAGAGAATCCCATACAAGAGCATAGTCAATAATGTAAGAAGCAAGAGGATAATAACAAGCTTCCAATGCTGTCATATTACGAAACAAAAGTTCGACGCCATCCTCCATCAAAATGTGTGGAATTTCAAGAATATTTCCTGATAATTTCAAGTCTAATGGGCACTTGCTCGTACCAGCCATCAACTTTACCCCTGCTTCTTGCAATGCGTTTGCATTGTATGAAAGAATAAAACCTCCTGCAGCCTCCCTTGAAAATGAACGCTGTTCAGACATTTTTCCTTGCAAGTAAAACAATTTAAGAAGATTTGTAAAATGTTTTATCTTAACATCAGGATTAGGCTCTAAATTTTGAATGTTAAAATAGCAAAAATAATTATACGTGAGCCTAAGAATTGAAGGAAGGCTATCGTGATAGCCAATGGGAAAAGCTTTATTGAACAACTCCTCAATAATAAAAAATGGAAGTTGATTCTCTAGTAAAAGCAAATCTCGTTGTATAGAATCATCTAACCATGGTTGTGACAATTTTGCATAATCGTCTTTCCCATGCCTATAGGACATAATGAAGAGTTGAATGATGCAGCCAGCATCCGTTAATAATGTCAGGTCAACAAGTTGTCGTTTAGTAAAGCTAATGGTCCCTGAATAAGAAGCCCGGACTTTTGGCTCTAAATCTTTTACGAGACGAACCAAATTGTCCAAACTTGGAGTAGCTCTGTCGATAATCTTTTGAACATCAATATTTGTTTATGTTTTTCCATGTCTTGCAATCGAAATAACTTTTAGGGTGTAAACCTCTTCTTTAAGATGACGTAGCATAACAGGCACCCTGTAGATACAACAGTCTGATAACAAAAAACCATCTTCACAAAGTTGAATCCTTTGTTTGATATCTCTTGTCACCTCATCTTCCACCTATGAAGTTTGAATCCGCGCGCGCTCATATTTAGATATATAAATTAATATAAATTAAAACAGTTCCCTTTTCCAAAAAGAAAGAAAGGAAAAAAAGAGAGAGTAAAACACTACTAAAAAATGGGGGTTTTTGACGCTTAAATCTTGATTGTTGAATTGAAAAGCGTAGTATAATCTGAGACACAATTTAAATTGTGTTCTGGATAATAACTGATTTGTATTATCATAAATTATATATAACCAAAATCAGATAAAACCAAAGAAAAGGGTTTGAAAAAAATTATGAAATGCACTGGATGCATACTTGCAATTTGACAAGTGTGCATCTTCGAAAGGTGAAAAAGAATAAGGCTGAAAATATATAATAATTGACGAATGAAACAGAAAGAAACCGCAGTAAGAAGAAAGAAAGTAAGTTAGAGAAAATAAGAAAGGAGTAGTAAAGGAAAGATGCATACGTGATCTCTCTGTGAATCTCACTATCTGTTGCTTCTTTTTGTTGCAACAGAAGAAAGTCGATCGGCTCTGCTCTTCTCTAGTCAGCAACCCACAACGGTTGTCTCAATAAATAGATGGGATGCGCCTCGCCGCCTCGCTGTTGGGCTCGCCAACATTTTCTCTCTCTCTTTATTTCCCCCCCCCATCATTTGATTCGAAAGCTGCATTATTTAATGATTTCTTACTTGTATGATTACTTAATATAGTAATGAGCTGAGTCATCATATGCGTTCGTTGGTGTTTGGGTCATATTCAAAATTTCATACTCGTTTCTTATCTATTTATAAGAGCTGGATTTAAGAAAGTGATAAAAGTTAATTAAAAATAATAAATATATTTAAAATATACGTTTTTTTAAATATGCTCTTATTTATAAGATGACAACTAAGAGAGAGAGAAATGAATAAAAATAAATATCACCAATCTTTTAATTGATGAAACAATGAGGGGCAAAAATGAAAAAAAAAATTTATTAAATATTTAGATAGCTCTTGTCAGCTCTTATAAGAAGGATTAAGACAATTTAAATCTTGGGCTCTTATAAAAAAAACAAGGGAAAATATATTTTAGCTCAAATTAAATATGGACTTGGTCCATAGAAGCAATACTTTTCATATGGACTTCGTCCAGTCTTTCATGTTTATATTAAATTATAAAGAAAATAATAATATCGTATGATGTTAACTTGGTGCTAACAGAGTCAGTAATTTTTTTTTTGACCTGGAACAGATTCAGTAATAAACCATGTGAAATCAATATATTCAATATATTTTATTTGGAGTGTTTTAGAAAATATACGCTTCCTCCAGTCCTAATTATAGGACATAGTTACCTAATTTTGGAGAAATTAAGAATGGTAGTTAAATTAGTTAATCATATTTAATTTTCTAAAATACCCTTATCTAAAATTTAAAATGACATCAATTACGTTGTACCTCTGTTTTTTATCATATCTCTCATGCCTCTCAAATTTTTATATCAAGAGGACATCTCTTTAATTGGGCATAATACCAAGGCAAGGTTTTTTTTTTTTTTTTAGCCAAGGGAAAAAGATAATGAAATTAATATTTTATTAGGATATTTTTAAGGAAAAAATCAATCACTTTGGATTGATAGTTACAAGAACATATTTTTAAAGAAGTCTTAAAATTATTTCATTTAAAAATAAAAAAAGAAAGTAGAATTTCTCACTTGATAGAATATAAGCGTGTTATTAAATTAATTATTATCTTTAATTATTATTGAGAAAGTATTAATAGGGGGTAGTTTGGGAATAAATTGACAAAAATTAGAACTTTGTCCTATAATTAGGACTAAGATCAACTTCTAAATATTATCCTATAATTAGGATCGGAGGGAGTATTGTATAATTAATTTAACTAATTTTCTTAATATATTAAAATTAGTTAATTAAATTTTACGTTTAGGACCGGAGGTGGTATTATATATAATGGAAAGTTCCTCCCATACAAGCTAGAATTTCTTCTGTTTTTCTTTAGAAGGAAGTAATATTCTTGAGAAGGAATGTTCAATGTTCTTTCTCAAGAATATTACTTTCTTCCAACGTGAAAAGTGAAATTAATAGCTCAAAATAATTATTTGAATTTGAGGCAAAAGCTCCAATAAATTATGTCATTGAAATTTCACTCCGTAGTCCGTACCTTTGGGTCGTAACATTTCCGCAAAATTTATTTATTTTTTAAATTTATATTATTTGGCCAAATTTTTAAATTTATTTTTGTCGTTAAATATTAACACCTATTAAATTAAGGTCTAAATCTTGGCAATAAATAAATTTTTATTATTAGAGATATAGGGAAAAAAAATAGAATGTGCATGAGTAAATGAAATGGATCTCATGCACTTCAGTTCTACCATATAACTATATAACTAGTTTTTCTTGTACAGCACTCTTTATTAGCCCCACGATGCAGAGGCTGTAAACTATTAATTGGAAAGTTAATATTAATCATAAATGTAAGATATATGTCACTTTTTTTTCTCTATTTTCCCCAAATTAATCCTATTGGTGTTACCTCAATAATAACCAAGTAGGAGAATAACGTCATTGCCAAGGAGCTAGAGAGGGAGGGAAAGAATTAGGCACTTGAAAAAAACAAGGAATTTCCGACGGAATGACGATATTTGCAACGGAATTCTGTCGAAAAATTTTTTCCGACGGAACAGTGTCCGTAAGTAAAAAGGGCGTCTCAAAAAAGTTTGTGTCAGAAATCACATTCTATCTCAATTTGAAGCGGAATTTCCGACAGAAATTCCGTCTCAATTTCTGACGGAAATATATTCCATCGCAATTTGTGACGAACTGTTCCATGGCAATTTTGAGAAGGAATTTCTGACGGAACTTTTCGTTGCAATTTTCGACGGAATTTTCCGTCTGAAATTCCCTCTCAAATTCTCACGGATTTTCTGATGGAATATTCCATCAGAAATTCCCTCTCAAATTGCTACAGTTTTTCCTATGGAATTTCTGTTTGAAATTGCGACGGAATATTCCGTCAGTAATTTCCTCTCAAATTCCTATGGTTTTTCTGACGGAATTTCCTCTCTGTTCCGTCGGAAATCACGTCTCAAGGAAAAAAAAATCATTTCCTTTTTTTTTAATACAAATCTCATTCCCCTTTCAATTCATTAGTTTTTAATATTCCAATTTGCTTATGTAAAATGAAAACACGAAATTAAATTTATTAGATCAAACCCAATTGAAATTAATAATAAAAGAACGATACAATTCAAAGTAAGTTTAAACAAAGTAGTTAAAACCTTACTAATAAACAAAGTCTAGTAATAATTAGAGCCGGGAATTCGGCCCGAGCCTGTTTAGGCCCGAGCCCGTCAAGGGCTGGGCTTGTAATTTAGGGCCAAAAAAAGGAAGCGGGCCTAAAAGGGCCAGCCCTGCAAGCTTGTAGGGACGGCCCTTTTAGGCCCGTTTAAATTTTTTTTTAAACTAGGCATAGGGCAACATGCAGTGGTCAGGGGACAGAGTTAAATTAACCTAACCCTTATATCAGAAATGCTCTCATACTTACTCATACCTTATTTGAAGCTTCTCTTCTTTGATTTTCTTTTTTCTTTTTTTGTATATGTACGCCAAAATCCAAATCATGTATTCTATTTTTACTGACATTTGAAGCTTTTAGACTTGCTTGATTGTGGCTGTGGACTTGTTTGATTAATTTTGGAGATTAATTATGGTTTGGACTTAAGTCTTAATGTTTGTGTTTTATTAAACTTGGATAATATTAATGTTTTAAATTAGTTTTGATGATATTTATGTTTTAAATTAGGTATTTTAGTCTTTATGAGAATAAGGAAAAAAAAGGCATAGCAAAAAAAAAAGAAAAGAAAAAAAGGTAAACGGGCCTAAAGCCCGCGGGCTTTTAATAAACTTGCTGGGCCACACTTTCAGTGTACTTTTTTGGTACTCGGATCTAAACGGGCCGGCCCGTTTTCCCAGCACTAGTAATAATAGTATCAGAAGTTCTGTCACAGACACAAAAAGCTATTAGCTAAGTCTAATAATAAGAATGTCATAGAAGTTATGGCACAAACATATTAGAGGCTAGCAGTAGCTCTCAACTCTCAGAGGGTAACTTAATCCCCATACTTTCCAATGCATTGATGATCTTGGAGGTCTTGTCTTGAAGATCTTCATTTTGTTGCTTCGCGGTTTGGTAATTTTCTCAAATCTCCTGATTCTCATATGTAAGTTTAGTTATTTGCGTACGCAATTCAGCAACATTTGGACTGATTTGTGTGGTGTTGATTGAAGGAATTGACCTTTGAGAGGAGGAGGCACAAACAATATCTGGATTCTCATATCCAAACCTATAGAGGCGACCCTTCTTGTTCTTTTCACCTACAACCTCCAATGACAGGTTATCATCGTCTACAGCATGGGATTGAACAGAGCTTGTAGAACTTGCGGACACCTTTAACCTTAAGAAATCATCCGGTAGACCAAAAAGTAATGGAAATCCAAGTTCAATTAATATATGAAATGACAACTACCTAGAAGTTGTGCACAACTATATGAAAAAATGGTAGAATATATTTGCATGGAATTAAAAGAAGGGTGCATTTATTAGGTAGGGTTATCATTTCATTGAATGAATTTACTTTGACAAATATACATATAAACAAATACACAAGACAAAATTCTTTGCGACAACTCCAATACAGAACAAACCATATTAAACATACCAATATAAAGAAGTTTATAATTGCGATTGCCATAACATAATAGCATGAAATGTTAAACTTCTTGGAGGCCACCATGCATATGTCATAATCAACTACAAATTTGAAATTTCATTTCAACACACAAGGGATAGTATCACTAGAAAAGTTGTTCTATCACCTACCCATAAACAAAATCAAGCAGTCGAAGTTTCATGAACCTTTGTGATTATGTTTTATTTACTAAAACCCCCCATTGACCCAATATATACTGATGAGATTGCTATATATCACCAGTGTGCTGAAAGAAGGGTGAGATAACTGGATGAGATTGCTATATATCACCAATGTGCTGAAAGAAGGGTGAGATAACTATTACGAATATACACTTCACCCTCTCTATGATTTCATCTTGCATTGTATTATTTCAAGTCATTTTCACTCTCTTTCAGTTTTCTGTTAACTTATTCACAATATTCTTCCAATATTAGTAAATAAAGATGAAGATATAAGCTATTGTTCAGAATAAGTAATAACTAATTATATTTAATTATTATTGTTATTGGTTGAATAATACAATATGCTATACTCAAAGATTTAGAATTTAAGTATAATAGAATATCTTATAGTAAATGATGATTTCTTTTAATGATGCACATGTTTACAATATACAATTTGACAGTTTAAAGATTAACAGAAATTGACCTCTTTCATCTAGTTGGGATAAAGCATTTTTATATTTGGTCAATTTATAAACCAACGTGGGTTGGGATTGTTACTCAAATGTCCTTTATTTACTTAAGTGCTTGAGCATGGATTTAAGGCCTCCGGCCATCAACACAATTCACAGTGACATGAAACGATCCAACAAAACAAAGATTCAAAATGACATAAAAAGATTCAACAAAACAAAAAGATTCAAAATGAAATGAATAGTTTCCAAAGCCTCCGGCCATCAGCACAATGTACAGTTATCCAATATAACAAATATATGCACTTACATAAGCTGCAGCTACTCGATGGTCCTCAAATTCTCCAATCTTCTCATTATAATGTGTCTTCTTGAACAATTCAAAAAATGTAGGGTCTCTTCCCATCTCCATAGCATACATTAATTATAAAGATGTATTATGTCATGCATTTAATAAATAATGATTGCATTCAAACATAACTTTTTACCATCCTCCTCTTATGCTCAGTATTAGGAATACTACCACCTTTGGGTTGAGTGCCTCCTTTGGAAGAAACTCAATTGACTTTAGCGACCTCACATTTGGTCTTAAACTCTTATGTATTCCATATTCTCTCTAACTCAGCCATCATATTATCTGGAATCCAATCAGGCCTAACTTGCTTTGTATATAGGTTTTGCCTGATGGTAGGCATCTTATTTCTTAAAAGTTCTACACCCTTTACATTATCTGGAATCCAATCAGGCCTAACTTGCTACTATACAAATGGTGCAGAACTCTTAAGAAATAAGATGCATCCTATCACACAAAACCTGTATACAAAGCAAGTTAGGCCTGATTGGATTCCAGATAAGTGATGGCTGAGTTAGAGAGAATATGGAATAGAAAAGAGTTTAAGACCAAGTGTGAAGTAGCTAAAGTCAATCGAGCTTCTTCCAAAGGAGGCACTCAACACAAATGTGGTAGTATTCCTAATACTGAGCATAAGAGGAGGATGGTAAGAAGTTATGTTTGAATGCAATCATTATTTACTAAATGCATGACATAATACATCTTTATAATTAATGTAGAAGAGATCCTACATTTTTTGAATTGTTCAAGACACATTATAATGAGAAGACTGGAGAATTTGCGGGCCATCGAGCAGCTGCAGCTTATGTAAGTGCACATGCTGGGATAGCTGTCCCACGCGAATGTTGGAAACATCTTGCGGACACAGTGCGCAGAGAAGAAACAACGAGCCCTGCACATCAAATAACAATGTTAGAGAATGAAAGGATGGGTCCAAGCAAATGGAATAAGAAAGGTTAAAGCAATAACAACGAGCAGCCTTATTCCATTTAGTAAAATTAGCTAGGTAGATCGAACAATGTCATTGACCTCTATTAAAAACTAACTGTTCAAATGTTTCATTTCTCAAAACTTCAAGCAAAATAACAAAAAAGATTGGCCAGAAAGATTAAAAAGGGCCAGTTCAATTAAGAAATCAGACCTGATGCGTTGAGTCCACTACTCCGCCCTGCTGGATCTCCTGAAGTAAAGCACAAGCTGTTTGCTGACCAACGTCTTCTGGGGGTATCAGGCCTTTCTTCTTGTCATCTGTGAAGTCAGAAGTTTCTTCAGCATGATCACGAGAAACAGCAGTGTCGACAGAAATGAAGCAACCAGTAGCAGTTTCCGCAACAAGCGAAATCCCATATCCAGGTGACCTGTTATTAAGAGGATAAATCACCCAAAAACAAATAAAACTTGGGATTTCTCAAATGCCTAACAAATAACAAATATATTAACAAAATGTAAGTTTAATTACATACTGAATGAAAGAAATCATACTTTCCAGCCTGTGGGCCAGCTTTGTGATCCGTAAAAATGTGTACATCTGGGAGTAGACGATTGAAGATTCCACGGGCGGCATGAATCATGCTATTTTCAAACTGTGAAGACACTCTAGCAGAAAATGTAACTCCTCTAATCCTCTTAACCATGCCCTCATCAGTCCAGGAAACTGCCTGCTAGGTCAAATATGTAAGATCACAAATAAAGTTATATAATTATAAATTAGCAATAAATTTGGATTCTCACGGTTAGACTCTGAACAATAGGCACAGACAAAACAACTTCCCCACCACCATCTGGAGGAACTCCACGAGACACTATTTTAAGGTCCAATCGTGCAGAAGGGACTCCAAAGCGTTTCAATATGTGCAAAGTGGTAGAGCGGAAAGTATCAACTGATGGGTCCTTAGAATCATTTGTAATTCCTTATAACATAATGATGAACGGTCATAACTAGCAGATCATCTGGTCATATCCCATCATTGTTGCATTGAATCTTGTATATTTAGTTCATGTATGTATTATTTTTCAAAAAAAAAAAAATCTAGTTAACATTCGTCCTTGTAATATAGGAAGATAGCAATTCATGTGTCAAATATAACAGCATATCACGTAACCATCATCAAGAGCCAGAGAAACTGTAATTAATAGCTACCAGTACAAGTCTGACTAGTGCCCGATAACGACTATGCACTCATAGGACATAATGTCACAATATTACATACATAAATCAAATTACCCACTTATCTCATATGCATTAGCATCAACTGGCACCCAGTGGCCAAAAAGTTTGCCAATAAAAGTAACAAACATAATTTCATCAGTTATCCTAAAACCTCCTGAAAACTTTACAAAAACTATACGCCATCATAAGAGAATCATATCACAATATAACAAAAGGGGGAATAATTGACCAAATTTCTCTCCTATGAATTAACATCAAACTGAACTCAATCGCCCAAAGTTTCTGTTCACCAATCAAAGCTATGCGTGCACTTCACTATTCTGTTCTATTTTTGTCATTACAAGGTCATTCTGTAAAAAGCATCATGTTTAAAAAGACACGAGAAAATTACCTTTGAGTCTAATCTCGAGGGCCTTCTTCGCAAATAAAGCAAGAACGAGAAGCGGTTCCAAGAAGTAACCAATGGAACGACTGACACCATAGTCATGCGCAAGATTCTTCCCACCCATGACAATGCCAGGCTTGTAGTTCAATTTAGTAGCTATCCATAAACAAAACCCAATTCAGCCCCCACATGGCCAGTTGAATGAATTATTCCCAGAACTTAGAAAATAAAATAAAATCATATGAGCAAACAGAAAAACTGAAATTACCAGCTTCGTTGATTTCGACAGAGCATCCATCGCAGATTTTCTCAAGCAAACGAAGAAAAGAGACCTCATGTTTCTGAAGACCCGGGAAAGTCTCATCTGCGCGAATATCCTCGATAATAATCGAAGTACCAGAGAGAGAGGCAAGAACTAATCGTTGCCTGAAGCTCTGACATCCTTTTAGCCTCTTGTAATCCTTCTTCACCATACTCTATTTCACCACTATCTCTTCAACCGAAACGAGAAACGAGCGACGAGCTACGGAAAGTAGCTACGAGGTGAGGAACGTTCTGCGAGCTTCCTGCTCCGACCACCGCAGTGGTTAGGGTAAACGGAACCTATAGCTTTGGCTCTCACAGCGGACCCGACCCGACACTACAAACAATTAAATTAGAAATTAGGACAAATTGCTCAAAGAATCCCACATTCCAAAATTTAACATCCAAATATAGTTGAATTTATTTAGGATCAAAATGCACTTACTTTTTCTAGCCAAAAAAATAAATTTTGCAAAGGAGAACACATTTTTGGAAAAAAATTGCATTTACTCAAGAACTTGAGACTTTAGGTACTTTTGATAGTAAATTTTGCAAGGGAGAACTTATATATATACTTTTGGTTACAAATTAAATTTGTAAAAGACAAAAATATAAACTCAATTTTATTTTTAGATTAAAATATTTTTAAAATTCATTAAATGACATAAGATTATTAATTATTTTAATATTAGTATTCTAAAATTTAATATTGAGATTTCGAAATTTGACACTTTTTTGCCAAAATTTGACACTAGCACATCAATATTTAACAATAATATTCTAAAATTATTTTATCGTCAAATTTTGACATATAAGTGTCAAATTACTTATTCTATAATTTTCGTTAAAAACTATCATATTTTAACATATTAATGTCAAATTATTAAATAATGTTATCATTAATTAGAAATTTAGATTTTTTTTTTGTCTAAACGGTGTGAAACTATAATCCCATTTTAAATTTCTAACCAAATATCAAGTTAAGGAAAAATATTTAACATGCTAAGCTATGCTTTTAATTTTTTAATTTTTTTAAAAAACAATACTTACAACAACAAAACAAAAACAAAACTCTTTTAGAAGAATTACCTCAATTGGAGTGGAGGGCGATACTCAAATTGTTGTAATATCAGGACCTCACCGCCTTCACCGGTGATA
Organism: Inga leiocalycina; assembly: GCA_963242795.1. NCBI lineage: Eukaryota > Viridiplantae > Streptophyta > Magnoliopsida > Fabales > Fabaceae > Inga > Inga leiocalycina. The sequence goes on from OY725320.1 coordinate 17,410,594, forward strand.
TTATTTGTTTTGGGGCCTCTTCCATCTATGAAACGCATCAAATGGGATGTATTTAGACTTTTATAAAACATCTTTCATTTCCTTTCCTAACTAACGTGGGACCTCATATCTTTAGTATCTAGTTGAGAGCATCAAGATGACCCGACACTACAAAAAATTAAATAACTTACATTTAGTAGATGCAACTATTGTATATAACATATATTTTCAATTAAGTGCAAATTATTTGCACAACCCAAAAAAAATTGCATTTGCTCAAGAATTTGAGACTGAGTACCCTTTTGATAATATATATGTACATATATATATATATATATATATATAAATTTGATTTTTTTTTTTTTGCAAAAATTTGACACTGATACATCGGTATTTAATAATAACATTTTAAAATTATTTCATCATCAAATTTTGAAATATAACTGTCAAATTACTTGTTCTTTAATTTTTGATAAAAACTGTCAAATTTTAACATATCAAATATCAATGTCAAATTATTAAACAATGTTAACATTAATTGGACTTTTAGATTTTTTTTTTCCCCCGTGGTGTGAAACTATAACCCCATTTTAAGTTCCTAAACAGATACTGTATCAAGTTAAGGACTGCAATTTAACATGCTAAGGTATTCTTCTATTTTATTTTATTTTTTTTGGAAAACAATAATTGGCAACAAGAAACAAAAGAAAACATTCTTAGAAGAACTATCCTGAATCAAAGGGTAATACTCAAATTTGCCTCAATCAAATAACCATATCAGAGTTTATGTAAAATGAACAGTAGGATTTTTTTTGGGCCAACATGAACAGTATAGTTTTAAACTTAGTTGAAAAATATTTAACAAAAGATTAGTATTTTTTAGTTGGGGGATGAGAACAAAAATGAAGATAATGTTACACTATAAGATTTTTCATGTGACGAAAAACTAACTCTTTACACTAAATCCCACCTCATTGGTTCGGGAAAAAAAATTAAAAAAAAAAAACCCACCTCTTTCGCAATACATAAAATTATTCTATCTCTCTCTTAGGGCTCCATGAGGATTTGGAAGGAAAGAAAAATTTTTAAGACTTCGATTTTAAAAAATTAGAAAATTGGGATTGAAAGTTTTTAATTTATTTTTCTTATTATTTATTCAACATATTATTTTTATTAAAATTTTATAACTACAATTCTCTAATTTTTTTAAATCCAACTTATAAAAATTTTCTCGTCCCTCCCTTTCCCTACTGTCAAATTTATAATTTTATATAATTATTAAATATTCAACAAAATTCAAAAAATGACTTAAATAAAATAAGGATAAAGTTGTCCATATGAAAATGTTTTACCTCCCCTTTCCTCATCAACTAAATAAGGTAATATTAAAATTCCTTCCCTCCCCTCCCCTCAATCCAAACTAGCTAGGTAATATTAAAATCCTTCTGCTATCCTCCTTTCCCCTCCCTTTTATTAAAACCCCTTCCCTCCCCTCCCCTTGTTGAACCAAACAGGACCTTAGTGTATCATTTATCATGAGTCAAAATCTTCATCATCTACTTCATTAGAGAGCTTAGTGCTTCAATTTACTCATTCTTCTCTTGAGATCTCAAGTGATTTGTTTGGGAATCAGACATAATAGACTCGATGAGAGATATTTAACAGACCAAAAACAAAAAAAACCAATTTAACATAATGGACGAATCACAGTCATTTTTATTAATGCAAGAAAAAGAGGAAGGAACAAAACCTATACTTATCCGATCTTTCTTCAGTATATTTGCTGATCCTATATACACAAAATGTAGCCTATAAATTTCCAAGGACATTAGTAAGTCTAAAACTCGAAGTTACAAGCATCCTTGAGATTTTTTCAAATATGAGCTTCACCTTAATTAAATAGAGAACATAACCACAAATATCCAAATAGATCCCTCTTTTTGTTTCCATCTTTCACCCTCCTTATTTAATCTTAATTAAATTCAAGAGATTGGCTTCAAATTCTTCATATACTTGACTTATATGCAGAAGCATCACATCCCGCCTCAACTATCTCCAGCAAAGTTATAGTTCTGCATGAGAGAGAAAGACGACGAAAGGGTCATGAGAGACAAAAATTGGCCATGACTCTCTCCGATCCAATTCCAAATATCACACTATTATCAGATTTGGAGAAGATTATTCACTGTAACTAACACGGAATTTGTCCGCTGTAAGTTTTGCAGTATCTCAAAGCTTTAGATTCTAATACATGTTGAGACAAGCAAAAATCTTAAACAAGAATTTACCAATAACCATTCTTCCATTAAACATTAGACATCCGAGCAAATTACACTAACTTATTGTACAGTTAATTATTCCACTGTATTAGTACACCAGGTTTAGGGTTTCACGAGATACTTGCTTTGTGCAAAAGAGTTATACATCTTACCACACTTTTTATTTCGTTTTAGTATCAGTTCAGGAAAATTAATCAATATTAATATATATATATATATATATATATAATCTACAGCATGCTGCACTATTCATATTCACAAGCTGTAAAGATTGCTGTTCATATTTTTCAGACTCCAAACAATGCACAAGGCCCACATAAATAAATAAAATAACAATATCAGAAAGGATGAGAAAGTTGAGAGAAGAGTTTCCTTATACAAAGCATACTTTGAAAACAAATTCCGATTACTAGTATGGTAGTTACAAAAATTCTTGGAAATCAAATAGGTTCCTTCGTCACATTGGCAATGTGCCGACATAACCGTCTTCAACAATACTTGATGATCTTATTGTGAGGATGAAACTCAGAAGAACTATAGAAGTATTAGGTAAATTTTGCACAAGGTGGGCCACACGTAGCATGTTTACAACCAAAGCAAGTGAAAGTGTAAAGCTGGTTTACAAACTGCACCCAATTGCCATCAAGCATTCCCAACAGAAATCTCAGACAAAACTACTTATATGAACTAATAATTTTGGATTGTAAAACACTTTATCTTGAGACAAACCATACCTGGAAAATTATGCCATCTGGTATGTGAGGTAGAACCTCCCGAACGGTCTCAGCCATGGCCAGTATATTTGCCAGATTATCATTTGCAAAACGTGGGGCATTCCTCATATGTAGATTATCAGAGCCTCTGGGGATCCTCCCATGAGGACAAGCCTCATAGCTCAGAGAGCACTTGGAGAAATACTTCAAATTTATCTACCATTGGCAGCAGGATTCAAACCCACATAGGGTATGGGATCTGAACCATTATTTGTTGGCAGCCTTTCAGTTTGTCTAAGAAGCAATGGATTTATCCAGCTTTTTCTGGCTGGAGCAGAATGGCAGTGTTCTACAGCAAAATAATATTTTCCCAAGACCACTTATTCAGAGTTCCTTTCTTTGGCCTTCACTATTTTTCAGATCATGGTCCTTTTACCCCAGGGAGTCATGCACGTGTCGTTGTTAATATAAATCAGTTAAAAAAGGTATTACTTTACAATTTATTTAGAACATTTTTCAAACTTCCAAATTTATCTGGAACAACAAAAGCTTTAGAGACCAATAAGAAACATTAAGCATGCTTTAGGGACCACAATAGTGTTTTGAACTTCAAAAATATCATTCTGACAAAAAATAAAATAAACAAGATGTCCTTAGCCTTATATAGGCTCTCATGCGATTTATGAGAGCACTTAGTAGTGTCTGTCAAAAACAAGATGATAAAATAAAAATGCAAATCTCAAAATCAAAATTGAATAGACAGTTTAACTCACGCAGAGAGAATGAAATATTTACACAAATGTTTACTCGTATGTTTAGAAATAGCACTGCATCTACAACATGGAAAGCTATGCCATGAAGCCACCAAACATGCAAGTAATGGCCAAGAGCTGTAAAAGAAGTTGCCATGTCAAGTAAAAATCCCAAATTCCGAATAAGACTCCACTTCCATTCCATTAACGATCCTGCAGTCACAATTGTAAATTAGGAAATTGGAGTTTCAATTAAGTTGATACAAGCAAGCAAGAGAAACGTGAATCAGGCAGCAATATAAGAACAAATACAATGTCAGCAGTAAATTATTTTTTCTTTCTTGGTGAAATAGTATTAGCAGTATTACGTAAACATGGACAATAGCAACAATTACAAATATTGAAAAAACAAATTGATTGTGAATAATTAAATAAAAAATAAAATATCTACCACCCAGATGTTGCCCCATCAAGCCAAGCACACGCAGGGATAGATATACATGTCTCCAAAATATTAATTAAAAAAATTATGGAATAAATAAATTATTGAACCAATCAATTTTCGTTTTAACATACAATTATACTGTAACGGTGTTTTAAAAACTAGGCTTTGTGCCATTCATGAAGACAAACTTGAGTTGCATCTTAGCATTTATGATTGTTAAAGAATGACTTGTGATACAAAGATCATAGCTTAATAATACCGAGAAAAACTAGCAAACTAGATATCTTAGGAAAAATACACACATGATAAAAGTTTCCTTAGGAGGGGGAGACAAAGGGGGGTAATAATTTCTTTTTTTTATCCTAACATTTCCAATTTTTGACAGAAGAAGTAAAATCTAAGTGTTGATATCAAGCCTATCAACAACTCTGGCCTCCCACAATAAAAGCTTATTTTTATAATGCCCAGGCACTGATATGTAAATATAATAAATAAATAATAATATAGATAAACTCATGGTAATAGGTTAGTTAGAGTTACTGAGGGTTAATAAAATGTTAAAAGCAGTTAGGTGTTAGTTGGGTTTAACGGGTGAGAAGTACTTACCTGTATAAGGCATATTAGTCACATTGTATCATCTGTGTTTTGCCTGAATAGTATTTCAAATTCCTCAGTCTCTCTTCTCTTCCTCTGTTTCTCTACTCCTTCTTCCTCTTTCCTCTCGTTTCCCTCTCTTCTTCTATATTCTTCTACAGTTTCTTAACAGGCACCTCCTAAGGTAAAGGCTTTTGCTTGGCCATAATATTATATATAATTAATGCAGGTGCTCATGATTCAGATCCAAGGGACCAACAGAGCTGTGTCTCCATATGTACTGTAATGTGCACCCAGACTTCAAAATAAAAAATCATCCGTTCTTTTTCTGCACAGTGAAGTAGCATGGCAGATGTGAATTACAGTGTCTGGTATTTTTAATGAGCATTGGGTGTGTTCAAGTGATTTGCAGTTCTTTTAGCTGCTAAGTTTCAATGGTTTTGGGCAGAATAAGGAGCATAAATTTCTTTGGTTTGTACTGATGTAATCACAGGATTGTGGTAGGTAATAATTTTTGGCTTCCCTATTGTTTTCAGTATATGTATTTTAGGAAGGTATGATTTGCGAATTTACAAGGGTTTGAAGTCCGCTTTTAAGTCAATGAATATTTAGTATTAAAATGAGAGTATTAGGAGGATTACTTGTCTTAGATTGTTTTATCCACATGAGTCAATGCTTTTTATTGGACAAAAATAGAAAAAACCCAACCCAAGTGTATTATTGATAGCAATTAATACAACCACATTCATAGATGAAGTAACTCTTAAATTCAGAATATTCAGAGGATTACTTGTTCTCACTTATTGGATTGTTTTCCCCACATGGATAAAAGCTTCTTTTTATTGGAAGACTAAAGAGGCAAAATCCTAACTACAACCCAACTGTGTTGATGGCAATTAATAGAACTACATTTATACATGAAAAATAATATCCAAAGTACCTGCTGCAAATGTGTCAAACAGTTTTGACCTTCCACTATCAGAGTTATTGAATGCTGAATGATGGAGCCATATATCAAGCAATTGAAACCCGTGTACCAAAATAGCCTACAACTCATATTAACAACAATATCATTGAACCAAGTATCAATATCACACTGGAAACTACGCTTTTAAAGAGAAACCTCAAACTTGTAGGACTTGTTTGGTATGAGGGGAGGGGAGGGAAAGTGACGGGAAAAATGTTTGAGTTGGATTTTAAAAAATGAGAGAAGTGGAGTATTAAGTTTTTAATGAAGTTTTTTTTTTTACTCTTTTATCTTATATATTATCTATATTAAAATTTAGTAACCCCAATTCTCCAATTTTCTTAAATCCAACTTATAAAAAATTACCCTCCCCTCCCTTTCCCTCCAAACCCCTCATACCAAATAGACCGGTAGAGTTCTATACATACCTGCGGATCTGGCTGCGGTCCGCTGCCAATCCTTTTCTCTTAAACTACACCGTTTTGGTGTAGTTTAGGGGTAAAGGGGTGGGCTTTTTTTTTTAAAAAAAAAATAGAATATAATGTTTTAAAATATTTTTTTGAAAGTATCTAGTATTTTAAAATATTTTTTAAGTAATATGTAGTATCCTAAAATAATTTTTAGTACTTTAACCTCTTAAAATATGTTTTCAGTTGTACCCAGTGAGTTAGCAGATTGATTGCAATTTAACCCTTAATATTTTTTTTCAGTTCCAAAAATCACTTTAAAATATTTTTTTGGTGTTTTTAACCCTTTAATGTATTTTTTCAATTCTAAAAATCACTTTAAAATATTTTTTTTGTGTTTTTAACCCTTTAAAATATTTTTTGATGCTTTTGACTCTTTAAAATGCATTAAGAATTAAATTGCAATCAATCTACTAACATACTGGGTACAACTGAAAACATATTTTAATGGGTTAAAGTACTAAAAATTATTTTAAGATACTACATGTTACTTAAAAAATATTTTAAGATACTAGATACTTTCAAAAAAATATTTTAAAATACTATATTTTATTTTTTTTTAAAAAAAAACCCACCCCTTTACCCCTAAACTACACCAAAACGGTATAGTTTAGGAGAAAAGGACTGGCAGCGAACCGCAGCTAGATCCCATACCTGCCAGGCCTCACAAGCGGTGCTAAGAGGCTCATACAACCGCAATAGAAGCGTAGAGGACAGGTGTGTTTTATATACAATCATAAAACACAAGCAATACTTTATAAGTTTGTAACGTTGCCAATGATTAAGCTCATTGAAAGAATGGGAAAACAAAAAGGATTCATATTTCTTGAAATAAATGATAATACATAATTTCTCTCTTGATACCACACAAAATTTTCTTTCAAGAAACCAAATACTCCCCTAAACTTATCTCAAATTGATTTTTGTACACTCCAAGTCTTATTGGCTTGAACACTTCTTCTTTTTGTTTTTCTTTTTTTTTTTCAAAAGCAAAAATAAGTTAGAATTGAATTAGGAGTACAAACTGTTGAAGAATATACACTATATTATTTATACCCATTTTTTTTTCAATAACATACATCTTTTAACCACCATATTAGTTCTCACTACCAATAATCATCATCAAATCATCATTTTATCTCAAGATTATGGTAATTCATAGTTTTTCAGGCTACATATGTTAAGGTCCAGTGTGGGTCTCAAAGAAAAAGAAAATTCACATGGTTTTTTTAGTCCCCCCTCTTCACTATCTTTACTATTCTTTGTGCGAGCACATCTCCAACAAGATGGGAGCACAAATTCGTGATGGCAATAAACTTCCAGATTTGTGATGGTTGCAAAATGGTATGGGACAAGCTCGAATGATTGAACAGGCCGATACGAGCTTCAGTCAACGGCAAAGATGGGTCCTTGGTGAAAAGTAGAGGCTTCTGGAGCTTCATCAAGCTCAACTGGTTTGTGATGGTGAAGATTAAAAGCTTCTGGCGCTTCATCAATGGCAACAAAGATGGGTCCTTGTTTTTAGGAAGTTAGGATTGAAAAAAATTATGAAGGGTACTGCGGCCTTTTAACACGAAAAAAATAATATTTTAATTAAAAAAGTATGTCTCATATCCATGACATACCAAATACACTTTTAAATCTTATATCCATACCCATCTTTATTTCCATCAAAATCAATTCCAATATATCACGGGCCACATATTCTTCTGGCAGATGAATTTTTTCTAGAATCCTACTAAAAAAGAGGGTTAAGGTGCGTCGAACATGTTGAAGTATTTTCTCGAGTATATCCAAGATCCTGAAGTATTTTGTTGGTCATTTAGCACTCTGAAATATTTTTAGGAGCATCTCGCACTCTAAAATATTTTGTGACAATATTTTTAGTAAACGCATGAAAAATACAACTTAAAAAAATGGGGAAAAGTCCCATTAATTTTTTTTTTAGAAGAAACAAATAAATTAAAAGGGCTTACGAAGTGAAGGTCACTTTACACTTTGTGCCAGTCACGCTTTAATAAGATAGGGTGTAACAACTTAGTTCTTAGGTAATTAATAAAAAAAGACTTCTCAATAGACGATCCAGAATTGTACCCTTTATTACAATATTTGGTTTAATTTTGAAGAGGTTACCAAGGTACAAAATATACGCTAGTTCAAAAAATAATAACAATAATAATAGTGATAATAATAATAATATCTTGGATACGACTAGGGGTGGAAATAGGCTAGGCTTTGCCTAAATAGGCCTGAGCCTGTAACAGATATTAAAAGTCTGAGCCTACATGTAGGCTGTTTTTTAGGCTTGAGCCTGGGCCTTCAAAAAGTTTGACAAGACCAGAAGCATGTTTAAAGGCCAACTTAAATAATATAGGCTTTTAAATAGCCTTTAAAACATTTTTCTCCAAATTCATATATAACCCTTCACAGTTATATACAATCCTATATTATGTCTTAAAAACCTAATATCCATTCTCATAGTAATATTAGGGCTTAGTAAGGAAAAAGAACGTTTAGTGACAACAATTGTCTGAGCAAATAAGAATAAGAAAAACTAATCGTTTGTTGACTAATGAGATATATTATCTAAAATTGACTAAGCATAACAAATAACATATAAAACTAGATTTTATCTCTTTTACCTTTGCCACCTAAATTGGGACAAACTCTTCTTACTCAAATTATAATATTTCATTTGTCACTAAAATAAACTCTTAATAATTATTATGCTTCAATTGAGGGCGCAAATTAGGGGAGAGTAAGTGAATTAGTGTTGCCATCTCGAGTGATCGAAGAGAAGAAAGGCAGGAGTGAATGATTTATGCGAAAGTAATGGTTGAGCATAATAATGATGGGATGTGAAACTTAGAATTAAGGTTAAGTTGGTAAATTTATAAATAATTTATAAAATTATTTAGATTATATTATATATACTTATGTAATAGTATACATTTAAAAAAAAGCTAAATAGGTCAGTTTTGTAGGTTTGTAAATTAGGCTTTATGAAAATAGGTCTGACTTGTTTATCTAAATAGGCCTAGAAATATGTTTGAGTCTGACCTATTTATTAAATAAACTAGGCTAGGTTTTATATAGGCTAGGATGTAGACCCTTATTAAAAGCTTTACCTATTTTCATCCCTAGATAAGACGGCCAGAAAATTAAAAAGGATTCTTGATTAAAGAAGACACGTTTCTCATGAATCACGCTCTTCATGTATACTATTTACTGATTAAGATAAAATAACGAAAATAAAATTTTGAGGATAGAACACTGAACACTATAATTTTTTTTTCCGAATGAAAAAATTGGATTCCCTTAATGAATCAAAACATAAAGTAAAAGCAAAGAAATCTCATAACTCCTGCGCGTCATTCACCATTGCCTTTTGGTAAGAAGGTGGTAGGTAATCAAGGATGAGAGAATTTCCTACTATACTATGAGCTAACTTGATTAGATAATTGGCTAGGGTATTGTGTTTTCTAGAGACATGACTAATCAAAATTTGTCAGTTTTTAAATAACTAAAGCCTGGCATCATCTACGATATCACTAAAAGGATGTGATTGATCACAATCCCTAGTCAAAAAATTAATGACTTCAATACAATCAGATAGGATTTCAACATTTAGATATCCATGATTCTAGCATATTTGTAGCCCTTGAATAATCACTATGATCTCTGCAATTGCCGAGGGCCTATTATAAGTTTACACATATAGCCATGTATCCATCTCCCATCATCTCCATGAATAACTCCACCGCACTAGCTTTGCCTTGAATCAAGAACTGAAACATCCATTTTTAGATAAAACCTTGACATGGTCCCTGTCTTCTTTTTCTAGCATAACTCTGATGGGAATAAAATTGACACTTTGAATAAAGATCTTTATCTCAACTTTCCTTAAATATAAATAAGTTGGAGTATGCATTAGTATTGTCAGTGTCAGTTTCCTCCCCAAAAGCGACGTCAGCAGGGTCAGTGTACAGTGCATCTGTTACCCGCAATTGACACGAATGGCAAATATTAGACAGCAACGATAGATATCAAGTGATTTTCATTGACAAGATTAATCGACCGAGTAAACTTTTTAGGATTTTGAAAATCCTTCACGAGCCCTGGCTTTGGTCCAATTACTTTTCAGACTGCGATTGTATTAATAAATTAGATCCGTCCCACCGGAAGGATTAGAAACTACAAAAGAATAGCAAATTAGCGACAGAAGTTATCAACGGAGTTTGTCATTAATTAGTTTTGCAAACTGTTCGGCATAGAAATTATCGAGGAAGTAGTGAGAGGAATTATTAGCAAAGGGGTCGTCGTATTGGAAGGAGTGTGTTGAGATCAGGATGGGAATCAAATGAGAAATCCACTGAGGTGGGGTTGAATGCTTTTGATATAATATCAATGTCTCAAGGTTTGGATCTGAGACCTCTATTTGAAACAAGATTGGAAAACAGATTCACATCGGAGGCAAAGAAGGAGGTGGTGGTGGAGAAAGTGAAAGAGATTGGGGTGGGATCAGGGTTTAATATTGAAGAATGGAAGAATGGTTTGATTGGATTGGGGAAAGGGAACGTGGGTATAATCGTGAAATGGTTTGCAGGGGGGGGGGGTTGAAAGTTTATGAAAAATATCATTTGTGAAAAATTTTGCAAAGGTTGGCAAAAAAGGGTGGGAGGGACAGAGCAGGAGCAAGAAGCAATTTTTTTTTTAAAAAAATCATCATGTGGAACCCAATAACGCCTGTTTGCTTTAAGTTAATTGCTTTTGTTTGGTTCATCGTTTTCTTAAAAAAATAAGTCTTTATTATGCAAGCCGAGATAAAACTTCTCTCACATACTTACCTCATATACCGTGAATCACGATTTATAAGCACTTATTACCTAAAAATAAGCTATTCCAAACGAGAATTTTGTAAAATTGCTCCATTTATCATTTTTTATGTATTTTAGCACCCTAAAACACTTAAAGGCATCAGATACCCTGATATAAAAACATTGTTGTTAAAATTACAACTTCACCCAAAACAAATTCTATGATAAATAAATTTTGGAAAAGGAATGTGAACACTTAATAACAAATTTAAAAAAATTAATAAAGTTAGTTAAAATTATTTATTTAATAATTGTAAAATAACAAGATTACCCTAAATGAAAATAATTAGTTAAAGGAGTCTGGTAAAATAGATGGAAAAAAGTAATATGTTAGATAAAAACATAGATCATAAGAAGTTATGAGGACAGAACACTCAATTTCTTATAATAAGGATAGGAGGGAATATTACAGTGAATGAAAATGAACTCAACAAGTTCTGCCAGGACACAACACTCAAACCTACACACACAAGCTTCAAATAAATAATATTACCAAAATACAATCTTCAAATAAACAAATCTACTTATTTACTCAAAAAAAAAAATCTACTTATTTTCTTTAATTACTTGGAGGATAGAAAATATGGTCTGAAGAATGGTGAGAATGAGGAGTATGATTCCAGCAAAAGAAGCCACAGTTTGCCAAGGAGTCTTGCAATAATCACGTCTCAAAGTCGCTTTACTCTGCCGCAAACCATTTTCGCAGAATTTATTCAACCTTTTGAAGATATCAATGTATTCAGAAATCATGGCTACTAGAACGGTATTCTTTCCCATGATTCTAAATAATGTAACAACCTCAGTGTCAGGCATGTACCTGCTTATTATTTTCTTGTCAACGAGGACAGACACATCTTCCTTTGTGCTGATTAGGCCAGTCAATACACACAAATAGCAAGTAATGTACGATGTACCAGGACAATGGTTCTGCTCAAAAGCAATCATATTAGGGAACAAAACTTCAGTCTCGACATCCAGCACTAAAATCTGAGGAAGCTCAAGAACATGGCCTGAAAACTGAATGTCTAATAAGCTCTTGCTTTTGCTAGCCTTAAACTCTACTCCAAATTCTTGCAACTCCTTTGCACTGTAACAAAGTAAGTCAGTAGTGGAAAGGTATGGGTCCATTTTTGGTATTGGTCTGTTTTGTAACAACAAAAACCTAAGCAAATCTGTATAATGCCTCACTCTCAATTTCTTGTTGACGTCTGGCTTTTCGATGTTGAATGCCGTACATAAGAACTCATAAGCAAGCTTATGAAAAGTGGGGTCGTACTCTTCGCCAAAAGCAGTATGGAATAGCTCTTCAAAAACAAAGAATGGTAGTTGATTCTCAAATAAAATTAAATCTAGAGGCAGAGTCCCAGCTATTGAAGGCTGTGACATTTTAGCATCATCATATTCAAAAGTTTCCCCGTAACAGTTAAAGAAGAGTTCAATGATAAAAGCAGCATCCACTAATATCAATTTCACGAGTTCCCCGTCACTAAGGTCGATGTCCTCTGAATAACAAGCACGCAGTCTCGGCACTGAGCTTTTTACATAACTTATCAAAACTTCAAGGCCAGTCTTACTTCTTTGCATAAATCTTCTTAAGCAGACTCGTTTGTGCCTTTCCATATCTTGCAGCCTCTCATTACCGTAATGAAAGGGACCAATGGAAACAAATCTTGGGGTGTAAGCATCTGGTTTTATATCACGCATCGTACAAACAACCCTAGAGATGCAACAGTCTGGTAACACAAGACCATCTCCACTATTTTCAATCATAGTTTCGATGTCAACCATCACGTGATCTTCCATCTAATCAAATTTGATTTCAGAAAGAAATCAACAATTTATACGCAAGCAAAAATAAAAGCATCACTCACAAATTAAGAAAAGGCTTAAGAATTGAAGAAAGAGTTATAAACGAGGATGCATACGTACGTGTTGTTGTTGTTGGAAGTGATCGGAGGATAAATGATCTGAAGGTTGAGATGAGAGAAGTGGTTGCTGAAGCTCAACCATTTGTTGTTGAGCAGCCACAATCTCATTGTTAGACATCTTCCTGTGAATGAATCTCACTATCTATTGCTTCTTTTTGAAACAACAGAAGAAAGTCGATCGGCTCTGCTCTTCTCTACTCAGCAACCCACAACGGTTGTCTCAATAAATAGATGGGACGCGCCTCGCTGTTGGGCTCGTCAACATTTTCTCTCTTTCTTTATTTTTTTCCCCCATCATTTGATTCGAAAGCTGCATTATTTAATGATTTCTTACTTGTATGATTCCTTAAGTTAATATAATAATGAGCTGAGTCATCATATGCGTTGGTTGGTGCTTGGGTCACAAAATTTCATTCTCCCTTCTTATCTATTTATAAGAACTGAATAATCGATTTACATGATTTAAGAAAATAATTAAAATCAGTTAAAAATAATAAGTATATTTAAAATATATATTTTTTCAAGTATGCTCTTATTTTTAAGATGACAACTAAGAGAGAGAGAAATAGGTAAATATAAATATCACCAACCTTTTAACTAATAAAACAATGAGGGGCAAAAATTGAAAAAAAAAAACTGATTAAATATTTAGATAGCTCTTGTCGGCTCTTATAAGAATGATTAAGACAATTTAAATCTTCGGCTCTTATAAAAAATACAAGAAGAAATATATTTTAGCTCAAATTAAATATGGACTTCGTCCATAGAAGCAATACTTTTCATACGGACTTCGTCCAGTCTTTCATGTTTATATTAAATTCTAAAAAAAATAATAATATCATATGATGTTAACTTGGTGCTAACAAAGTCAGTAATAAACCATGTGAAATCAATATATTCAATATGTTTTATTGGAGTGTTTTAGAAAATATATATCATATAATTAACTAACTAATTTTTTTAATATATTTAAATTAGTTAATTAGATCTTACGTTGGTATTATCTATAATGGAAAGTTCTCCCATACAAACTAGAATTTCTTCTGTTTTCTTTTGAGTTTTGAAAAAAAAAAAAGTTTATATCACGTCAGAAGGAAGTAATATTCTTGAGAAGGAATGTTCAATGTTCTTCCTCAAGAGTATTACTTTCTTCCAACGTGAAAAGTGAAATTAATAGCACAAAATAATTATTTGAATTTGAGGCAAGAGCTCTAATAAATTATGTCATTGAAATTTCACTCCGTAGGCCGTACCTTTGGGTCGTAACATTTCCGCAAAATTTATTTATTTTTTAAATTTATATTATTTGGCCAGATTTTTAAATTTATTTTTTGTCGTTAAATATTAACACCCATTAAATTAAGGTCTAAATCTTGGCAATAAATAAATTTTTATTATTAGAGATATAGGGGAAAAAATAGAATGTGTATGAGTGAATCAAATGGGTCTCATGCACTTCAGTTCTACTATACAACTCATCTTTCCTGTACAGCACTTTTTATTAGCCCCACGATGCAGAGGCTTTAAACTATATAATTGAGAAGTTAATATTAGTCTTAAATGTAAGATATATGTCACTTTTTTATCTATTTCCCTCAAATTAATCTTATTAGTATTACCTCAATAATAACCAAGTAGGAGAATGACGTCATTTTTAGGGTGTGTTTGGTTTGAGGGTTGGGGAGGGAAGGGGTCCTCATTCTCTCATTTGGTTTGAATTTTTTACTGGCATCACTACAAAAAAAAAGGTATTTTGTAGCGGTGCATTTGTAGCGGTTATATTAAACCGCTACAAATTATAGCATTTGTAGCGGTTTTTTCCTAAACCGCTACAAATTTGTAGCGGCAAGATATTTTGTAGCGGTTTCCTACAAAAAACCGCTACAAATTTGGCGCGAAATTCCCGCCAAAACTTGTAGCGGTTATTTTGTAGCGGTTAATGCACATAAACCGCTACAAAATACCAAAGGTCATAATTTTGTAGCGGTTTTTACTGAAAACCGCTACAGAATTTCAAGAGACTCCAAATTTGTAGCGGTTCTGGGCAATAACCGCTACTGAATTTCAAACGTTGTGAAGATTTGTAGCGGTTATTGTAGAACCGCTACAAATTTAATTATTTGTAGCGGTTAGAGTAGCGGTTATTTTAAATAACCGCTACTAATATCTGGCCTATTTAAACCCCCCCACCTCCTTCATTTCTCCGTTTGCTCATTTTGTTTCCTGAGGTTTCTCTGAGTGATTTCTTCGAGATTTGAGCGTTCAGACGTCTTTATAGGATTTTTTGGTCAGTATTCCGCAGTATTTACACTTGAGGTACGTATATAACACATATTTTTATTTATATTTGTATTTTTATTATATTTTTGTATAATAATGGACTAATTTTTTTTTTAATTTTTACAGTTGAGATGGCTTCAGGACAGGATAAGGGGAAGAAGATAAGTATCTTCTTCACGCTTCCGTATTGAAGATCTAATTTACTTCGCCACAGTCTTGATGTAATGCACATTGAAAAGAATGTTTGCGACAATGTGCTGTATACGCTGCTTAACGAACCCGGCAAGACAAAAGATCACCTTCAAGCTAGGAAAAATTTACGCGACATGGGAGTTCGTGAAGACGCTTGGCCAGATGAGCATGACAGATTTACACCAGCAAAGTTTACCCTCACAAAACCGAACAAGGATGTGTTCCTCGCGATGTTGAAGAAATTAAAAGTTCCTGATGGGTATTCAAGCAACATTTCTCGATGTGTCGACTTGCAGGCTCGAAAGGTTGCTGGCCTGAAGAGTCACGACTCACATGTTCTTATGCAGCAGTTACTCCCTCTGGCTATAAAGAATACACTTCCTCCCGATGTTTCCATCGTTTTGGTGGAACTTTGTTCTTTCTTTCGGAAGTTGTGTTCTAAGGTTTTGATCGTTGAGGAGCTCGATCAGCTGCAGTCGAAAATCATTCTTACGCTTTGTCACTTGGAGATGATCTTTCCTCCGTCCTTTTTTACTGTGATGGTTCACCTCACAGTCCACCTCGTTCATGAAACAAAGCTCGCTGGACCAGTACAATATCGTTGGATGTATCCGATTGAGAGGTACTCATTTTAAATATGTGCTTTCATTTATTGTCTGTATTTAATGTTTGCTCGTCGTCCTTTTCATCATTTTATATCAATTTTCTCTTATGTACTTCGTAGGTTCCTTGGGAAATTAAAATCTTACGTGAGGAATAAGGCGTGGCCAGAAGGTTGTATAGCTGAAGGCTATATAGGGGATGAGGTGTTATATTTTTGCTCAAGGTACTTTGATGATCTTGAGACGGCTTTCAACCGCCCGCCTCGTGTTGACGATTGTCCTGAACCTGCACCGACATCAGGAGAATTTATCCCTCGTGTTGGTAAACCAGTTGGAGCAACTGAGAACTTCAAACTAACGGCAACTGAGAAGTTCCAAGCACATAGACATGTCTTGATTAATTGCACTCAAGTTGAGCCTTTCATACGGTAAGAATTGTACACTCACATGTATGTTATTTGATCTATATCTTTCGTAACATTTCTCACTTTCATTTCACTAACGCCTTTCCATTATTAATTGCAGGGAATTCAGAAGTCATGTCAAGCGTCAGCTCAGGATCCGTACACAGACATCCTCGGAAGTTGATAGGAGGGTCCACAGAGAATTCCCGGGCTGGTTTGCTCGCAGAATACTAAATGACCACAACCCACACTCACCGGATTTCAGAGCTCTCGCAATCGGCCCTCTTGATCATGCAAAACGGTTTACAGCGTACAATGTCAATGGTTTTAAGTTTTGCACGGTTTCACGGGATCAGGGATTGCAAACACAGAATTCGGGTGTTTATGGCACATTTGGGACAAGGAGTTATGCGAGCAGCAGTGACGCCAACATGTAGTTCGGAGGCGTCCCTTACTATGGCAAGCTTCTTGATGTGGTCGAGCTTAATTATCAAGGCCGTTTCACCGTGACGCTGTTCAAGTGTTTGTGGGCAAATACCACTACTTCTCGGGGACTGACAACTGACGACCTAGGGATCACATCGGTCAATTTCTCACGCCCGATTCATACTGGTATTTCTCAAGATGATGAGCCGTATATTCTGGCTTCAGAGGCACATCAGGTTTATTATGTCGAGGACGAGCGGCATAGGGATTGGCACATGGTCGTTCATTTAAAGCCAAGAGACCTTTACGACATGGGTGAAGGTGATAACATCGCCTACGAGAGTGAGCCATTTCAGCCAGCTGATTTTGAAAACTACTTCCCTGAAGGCGATGACAATTTACCTCTACTGCGGTGAGTTTTTTTAAGTCCACGTCATTTCAATTAAATTTTTTAAATTTAATAATACATCAATAATAATAATTTTTTTACAAAATTTCTGTAGGGATGGCGACGATGAGTGATCAAATTCAATTGTAAAAAATTCGTCTTTACAAAAAATGCAAAAAATTTGTGTTAAAATAAAATGTAAAAAAAAATTAAAATAATATTTGTAGAATTCAAGTGTAAAAAATTTTTCATTACAAAAAATCCAAAAAATTTGTGTTAGAATAAAATGTAAAAAAAAATTTTTTAAAAAAAATTAATATAATATTTGTAGCGGTTATTAAACCGCTACAAAAAAACAAATAACCGCTACTAAATAATAACCGCTACATTAACCGCTACAAATAATTAAACCGCTACAAAATATAAATAACCGCTACTAATTAGTAACCGCTACATTAACCGCTACAAATAATACGTAAATCCCTATAAATACCCTTATCACAACTCATTTCAAACACTCCCCAATTTCTTTTCACCTTACCCTTCTTTCATTTCCTCTCATTTACAACTTCTTTCTTATGAGTTGAGGAGCTGAATAATACGATCAAATATGGTAACAAGATTTTCAATTTCTTTTAGAATACTTCTTTCCTTTTTTTCTACATATATCTTAACTCTATCTCATTTTCATCTATTTTTCAGATACAATTACATGATATTATAAAACATAATAATTCCTTATTACCTAACTATCGTTAATAATATTATTAATATAATTTTATACTAATCATATTCAATTACTTTTTTTCTTTTTAATTTATTAATAAGTTAAACTATTAAATAATAAACTAATTGAAACAAATAAAATAATAACAAATTAAACTATTTAATATAATATTGAAAAAAAATAAAAAAATTAACGTATATATTTAAAAAAAATTTTAAATATTTGTAGCGGTTATTAAACCGCTACTAAATAACGCGCCTTTTTAAAGGTAAATTTAAATTTTTTGGCGGTAAATTTGAATTTCATGAAATTAGTAGCGGTTCTAAGAACCGCTACTAATTTCATGAAATTCAAATTTGGTAGCGGTTTCCTAACCGCTACAAATAAAAAAAGTCATTTTTAACAAATTTTCATTTTTATATATTTGTAGCGGTTTTTTAACCGCTACAAAAAAAAAATTCACTCTAAATAAAATTTTTCATATTTGTAGCGGTTATATAACCGCTACAAATATCTCTTGATTTTGTAGCGGTTACTATTAACCGCTACAAACTTTGTAGCGGTTATTTTTGATTGAGTAGCGGTTTTTAATAACCGCTACAAAACCGCTTGCAACGTACGATTTAGTAGCGGTTTTTATAACAGCTACTAATCTAGTTTGTAGCGGTTAGAACCGCTACGAATACCTATTTTTAACCGCCACTAAATCACGTTTTTTTTGTAGTGCATAGAAGCCAAAAGTTTGGTTCACATTCCCTTTCCTTCCTTTATTTTTGACTCTCATTATAAAAGATCCCCTCTCCGCCCCTCTAACAAACCAAATAAAGTAACAAACATCCCTCCCTTCCCTTCAAACCAAACACAGGAAGATTATTGAAGTATTTTAGAAAATGCATATCATATTAACTAATATAATTAACTTTTTTAATCAATTCAAATTAATTAATTAGGTCGACCGGAGGTGGTATCATATATAATGGAAAGTTCCTCCCGTACAAGCTAGAATTTCTTCTGTTTTATTTTGATTTTTGAAAAAAAAAATTATATCACGCTAGAAGGAAGTAATATTCTTGAGAAGGCATGTTCAATGTTCTTTCTCAAGAATATTACTTTCTTCCAACGTAAAAAGTGAAATTAATAGCACAACTAAGTATTAAAATTAATTAATAGCATAAAATAATTATTTGAATTTGAGGCAAAAGCTCTAATAAAATATATGTCATTGAAATTTCACCCCGTAGTCCTACCTTTGGGTCGGAACATTTCGGCAAAATTTATTTTATCTTTTAAATTTATTTTTTGTTGTTAAATATCAACACCCATTAAATTAAGGTCTAAATCTTTGCCATAAATAAATTTTTATTATTAGAGATATAAAGGGGAAAATAGAATGTGTATGAATGAATGAAATGGGTCTCATGCACTTCAATTCTACAATGTAACACGTCTTTAATTAATTTCTTGTACAGTACTCTTTATTAGCCCCACGACGCAGAGGCTTTAAACTATATAATTCGCTGCAGTTTTCCAAATATAAATACAACACAAATGTCAAAATGAAATAAAAATAAACTAAAATAAAAAGGGGAAGTCTCTGTTTCTTAAAAGCAAAAGCGTCAGATAAGCTAAAGGCCATTTAAATAATAAACAAAATGCTTTATTTGCGTAAACTGAAGGTAAAACATAAGAAAATGAAGTTTAGTAAAGGACAATAAAAAGAATAAAAGCAAAAGCTAGCATTAATATGCCTTAAGTAAACTATACTCCTAATTAAAGTATCAAATATTTATGGAACAAAGGAAATTGTTATAGATTTATGGTACTGTAACTTTTATATAAGAATTTAAGGATTCGATACTCATCATACATAGAGAACATGTAACCAAAAAGATTAATAAAATATATAAACTAACCTTAAAAATAGTAAGCAAAAAGAAAGTAATAAATAAAATAAGAAAAGGCTTCTCAAATGATCAATAAAGAGTAGTAAAATGTGATGCATACGTGTTGTTTTTTTTTTTTTTTTGGCCAAGCATACGTGTTGTTGATTCATATCATTATAAGGCATCTCCCCGTGAATCTCGCTATCTATTGCCTCTGCCATCTCAACTTATAGTCAATAAATAATTGAAAGGAAGATCCGTACGAGTACGGCGACGCTAATTATTTTCTAGCGTTAATAATCTTCTACTACCTCCGGTCCTAATTATAAGACAAAGTTGACTTTTTTGGAGAAATTAAGGAAGCCAATTAAATTACTTTAGAGTGTTTATATTTTTAGTATCTTTATATTATACATTAGTTTATTAGTCAAATTAATTAGTTTAGAGAAAAAAATAAAAATATAAATATTCTAAAGTAATTTAACTGGCTTCCTTAATTTCTCCAAAAAAGTCAACTTTGTCTTATAATTAGGACCGGAGGGAGTATTTATTATTATATATCATGAAAAAGTTCATCCCATACAAGCTCGAAGGAAGTAATATTCTTGAGAAAGGATGTTCAATGTTCTTTCTCAAGAATATTACTTTCTTCCAACATGAAAAGTGAAATTAATAGCACAACTAAGGAGTAAAATTAATTAATAGCATAAAATAATTATTTGAGTTTGAGGCAAAAGCTCTGATAAATTAGTATGTAATTGAAATTTCACTACGTGATCCTTGGGTCGTCACATTTCAGCAAAATTTATTTATTGCCATTAAATGTTAGCACTCATTAAATTAAGCTCTAAAACTTTGCAATAAATAGTTTATTATTAGAGATAAAGAATGTTAACAGGCCTTATGTAAATATGCTCTTAATTTAAGTATCAAATATATATATATATATATATATATTTACCCAAATAAGTATCAAATATATCTATCTATATATATAGATATATTTATGGAAAAAAGGAAATCGTTATAGATATTGCTCTTTCCGGTTTTATTTATAAGCAACTTTCTCTCTCATGGGACTGGTCCTTTTTATAAGCAACTTTCACTTTTTGTCTGAAAATATAAACTTCTTTTTCCTATTTTACCCTTATTAAATACTCACTCTTTTTCATATCTTATACTTATTATCTCTCATATTTTTTATCTATTCTCTCTCCTATACTCCTTTTATAAATATGGGTATATATGAAAAAATCATGACATTTTTGACACACTTATTACATTTAACTACCAGTTCATTTTACGCAATCAAGAGGAGAGTTATTTATAAATAGAACCGGAGGGAGTATAAGTTATAGATTTATGGTATTGTAACTTCTATGTTAGAATTAATTATTTGATACTCATACACAGAGAACATGTGGTGCTTGTAACCAATATTTTAAAAGTCGGATCGGACGTCAAACCGGAGAGGCTATCAGGTTATGGGTCGCATGGTCGAACCGGTCGGACCGGCGGTGGACCGATAACATAATAATTAAATAAAAATAATATTATACATATATATAATTATATAAATATAAAAAAATATGAAATTTTAACATTACTTAAAAATAAACACATACAAAAGCTTATATGTACCATCTTTCCTAAATTCCAAGTTCTAATACAGTGAGATCATTAAAAATATCACAATAATATGTCAAAAAGACTAATAAACGGTTCCCGGTTCAACCCCGGTTTTCGGCCCAACAACCGGTTTGAAGGGGCCTGAAACGGTCCAAATGGTGAAACGATTGAACCATACTGAACGAGCCGAAAGCCCTCCCGGGCACAGGTCCGACCGTCCGGTCTGATCCGGTTTTCACAACATTGCTTGTAACTTTGAAGTGAGTGAGAATTATTTCCTATATTTGAAAAAAGAAGAAAGAATCTAGACAACTTGTATTTCTTTTTTTTTTTATATCCTTTTATTATTAAATGTTAACTTTCATAATTTGTCTAACCAGAAAAATTCTCATCACTTCCTGATGAATAGAATCAAAGGGCAACCAAAAAAAAAAAAAAATCTGCCGTAGAAGAAAATTGGGTCAATTGGATATGATGTATCGCATCCCAAAAATGTGATATAAAGTATGTGTCCCTAGGAGCATGTAGCAAACAAGAATTGACATGTTACAATGATGGACAAACTCATCAACTTTATGATAGTTTTTTAGAAAGGTTCTTCAAGACAGAATCGATACATTTAAGAATTACTATGCGAGTCATTCGATCTAACTTTATAATGAACTTCAAATCCAAAAACTCATATTTCTCAGTGTCTCTCTCTCTCATGCCGAGATAGCTGTCCAAAAAATAGAAGTTAAGATATTTAATATACCTTAAATTAATTAAATTTATCCTTATTTAATGCTTACGAAGCAAATGGAGGAAGAAACTGATGGGTCTGTGGGAGCTAGGCCTACTTTGCCTAAAATATGCTATTGAACTATAAAAACATAGGTTTGTTTGATTTTATTTTTAAAAATAATTTTTCTGTAAGAAAATAAAAAAAATTGTTTAAAAAATTGTTTTCAATAAGTTGTTTGTTAAAAACAAAAAAATAAAAAAGTATTTTTAAAAACTAAAAAACAAAAACAGCTTTTAGTTATTTTCTTATTTTTCTTTTTCTAATTTTTTAAGCCTCCACTTATCTACTATTGAGACCACACTATCAGTGACAACCATTACCACGTCACCACCGGTGACGGCTGCCACCACATCACTTCAAAACAAACTTTTTAAAACAATTATCCAAATATATATATATATTTTTATTTTCAAAACTTGTTTCCAAAACACTGTTTTATTAAATTGTTTTGAGAACAAAAAAGCATAACATAGAATCAAATAAGGTCATTTCTTAATGAGATGTTTGGTATGCGGAATTCAGGGAGGAGAGGGAAAATTTTGAGTTGAATATAAAAAAAAAATAAAGAAATGAGTTCTAATTATTTCTTTCTTACTTTTGTATCTTACAGAATTTCTTTATTTAAATTTTACAAACCCACTTCTCATACCAAACAGGACATCTTGGTATTATTAATAGACCATCTTCTGTATCTTGAGTGGAGTCATTGCTTTGACACCAATGATCACATCATATTCTATTTATCATGTTTGAATCAGCAATATAATCCTCATTCTTATAAATATAAATATTCAAATAAAGTACATTTTTCTTGTTCATTAATAAGTATGTGTATTTTTAAATCTGGTAACAAAACAAAAAATAAAACGGACATAAGCATGTATATATGAATAAAATCATGGGTCTCTTTAATTAGCCCTATCCTTTTTTTATTATGCTCATGATACACACTAATATGGATCATCCATCGGATTAATTTGATGGCTACAAAAATTTGGAAACAAAAAAAAAATAGAACAGCGTCTGTGTCTGAGGCTACAAAGGTGCAAATTCTATTTTCAGCAAATCTTGGTACAAGAAATTGCTTCACTAGTTACGAGTACACTCCCAGTCATAAAAAGTTATGTGGACACAATAAGCAAACTCCAATATTATACGAAGTCTGTAAATTTAATTCACTACTTGGAGGATAGAAAATACAGTTTG
The DNA here is from genome assembly GCA_963242795.1 of Inga leiocalycina. Lineage (NCBI taxonomy): Eukaryota > Viridiplantae > Streptophyta > Magnoliopsida > Fabales > Fabaceae > Inga > Inga leiocalycina. Next base: position 17,434,116 of record OY725320.1, read on the forward strand.
AACAACAAGCAATAGAAGCAACAGTTTGCCCAGGTGTACGACAATAATCAATAAAGAAAAATGGAAGTTGATTCTCCAGGAAAAGCAAATCTAAATGTATAGAATTTGCTAACCTTGGCTGTATGAGTTTTGAATCGTTGTTGCCTCCCTCCTTCATCTCATTCTTATAGGACATGATGAAGAGTTCAATGATAACGCCAGCATCCAGTAATATCAGGTCTATGAATTTTGTTGTATCAGTAAGCTTGATGGTCTCTGGATAAGAAGTACGGATTTCTAGTTCTTGTGAGTGAGGACACACACACGTGCACATCTTTAAGTGTGTCTATTAGATAATCCAATACAAGAAGATAGTCTGTAATGTAAAGAAGATTATAAATAAACCTATTAGGATATATTGTTTGGTTATTCTAATTAGAGGAATAAATTATAATTGAGAATTTAATCCACATGCTAAGTAGTATTTAACAGTTATTTAAGAGGTAATTATATGTGCTAGGTTTCTAAGTATAATTGTTGATTATATAAATGAGATATATGACGTTCGTCCAGAGTTTCTTATATGTAGGACTTAATGAATTAATAACTTCTTATATGTAGGACTTGGAGTGTGTTTGGATTAACTTTTGGAGAATAGATTATGAGGAGAATAGATTTTGAAGAATAGATTCTGGAGAAAAATTCGAGAATAGCTTCTGAAGAATAGATTTTGAGCAGAATAACTTTTGGAAAATAGATTATGAGTAGAATAATAATTTAGGAAAATTGTGAAAAAATCCCTCATTGCCAACTTATTTACCAAATGGGACCTTCGTGTGCAGATTAACTAATTTTTCTAATATAATCAAATTAGATAAATAAGTTTTATAAGATAAAAGGGAGTTTTAAAATTTTAAAATTCTTAAAAAAAAAAAAAGGATTAAAGAAAAATTGGTGAAATTCAAAAAAAAAAGAAAAAGAAAAAGAAGAGAGAGAGTGTGGTGTGGGGCCCACATTAATAAAAAAAGATCAATTAGAGTGAGATGGTGGGGTCCACATATGAAAAAAAAGCAAAAAAAATTAGATTTTCTCAAAACCATGGTTTTGAGCTCAAACCATGATTTTGCAAAAATCATCCAAACACCTCAAATTTTCCCAAACCAAGATTTTGAGTTCAAACCATGGTTTGGATCTCAAAACCATGGTTTTGAGAAAATCTAATTTTTTTTGCTTTTTTCCATATGTGAACCCTACCATCTCACTCTAATTAGTCCTTTTTATTAATGTGACCCCACACCACACTCTCTCTCTTCTTTTTCTTTTTCTTTGTTGAATTTCACCAATTTTTCTTTAATCCCTTTTTTTTTTAAGAATTTTTAAATTTTAATACTCCCTTTTATCTTATAAAACCTATTTATCTAATTTGATTATATTAGAAAAATTAGTTAATCTGCACACGAAGGTCCCATTTGACAAATAAGTTGGCAATGATGGATTTTTTCACAATTTTCCTATATAAATCATTATTCTACTCATAATCTATTCTCCAAAAACTATTCTGCTCAAAATCTATTCTTCGGAAGCTATTCTCCAATTTTTCTCCAGAATCTATTCTTCAAAATCTATTCTCCTCATAATCTATTCTCCAAAAGCTAATCCAAACACACTCTAAAACCATGATGACCACCGATTTATTCTTGGGAAGTTTCATTATTGTTTTCTTTATTTTCTTCTATATTTTCGTTCTTTTTCATTAAGAATCAATTTCCCCTTTTATTTTGAGTCTTGCACATTTAATTGATTTGGTAATTAAATACTATTGACTCCACACACGAGAATACGATCTAGGTTGACACTATAGTATAGAGGTTAATTTAGCTATTAATTGAAGCACTAACCCCAAGAGCAATCAAATACTAGTCCCAGGAACTTGTAGCAAACAAAAATTGGTATGTGTGTAGACTCATCATAACCTTTGAGACAACTTTCTAGAAACGTTGTTCAAGCCAGAACCTATACTTAAGAATTACTGCGTGAGTCTTTGGATCTGGCTTTATACCGAACTTCAAATCCAGAAACTCACTTATGTTTCTCAGTGTTTCTATCCCATGCTGGGATAGCTGTCCCACGCGAATCTTGGAAACGTCTTGCGGACACACTGCGCAGAGAAGAAACAACAAGCCCTGCACATCAAAGAACAATGTTACAGAATGAAAGGATGGGTCCAAGCAAATGGAAGAAGAAAGGTTAAAGCAATAACAACAAGCAGCCTTATTCCATTTAGTAAGATTGGCTAGGTAGATCGAACAATGTCATTGACCTCTATTAGCAACTAACTGTTCAAATGTTTCATTTCTCAGAACTTCAAGCAAAATAACAAAAAAGATTGGCCAGAAAGATTAAAAAGGGCCAGTTCAATTAAGAAATCAGACCTGATGCGTTGAGTCCACCACTCCGCCCTGCTGGATCTCCTGAAGTAAAGCATAAGCTGTTTGCTGACCAACGTCTTCTTGGGGTATCAGGCCTTTCTTCTCGTCATTTGTGAAGTCAGAAGTTTCTTCAGTATGATCATAAGAAACAGCAGTGTCGACGGAAATGAAGCAACCAGAAGTAGTTTCCGCAACAAGCGAAATCCCATATCCAGGTGACCTGTGTTATTAAGAGGACAAATCACCAAAAAACAAATAAAACTTGGGATTTCTCAAATGCCTAACAAATAACAAATATATTAACAAAATGTAAGTTTAATTATATACTAAATGAAAGAAATCATACTTTCCAGCCTGTGGGCCAGCGTTGTGATCTGTAAAAATGTGTACATCTGGGAGTAGACGATTGAAGATTCCACGAGTAGCATGAATCATGCTATTTTCAAACTGAGAAGACACTCTAGCAGAAAATGAAACTCCTCTAATCCTCTTAACCATGCCCACATCAGTCCAGGAAACTGCCTGCTAGGACAAATATGTAAGATCACAAATAAAAATATATAATTATAAATTAGCAATAAATTTGGATACTCACAGTTAGACTCTGAACAATAGGCACAGACAAAACAACTTCCCCAACCATCTGGAGGAACTCCACGAGACTCTATTTTAAGACCCAATCATTCAGAAGGGAAAAGTGTTTCAATATGTGCAAAGTGGTAGAGCGGAAAGTATCTACTGATGGGTCCTTAGAATCATTTGTAAGTCCTGATAACATAATGATGAACAGTTATAACTAACAGATCATCTGGTCATATCCCATCATTGTTGCATTGAATCTTGTATGTTTAGTTCACGTATGTATTATTTTTTTTAAAAAAATCTAGTTCACATTCATCACTGTAATATAGGAAGACAGCAACTCATGTGTCAAATATCACAGCATATCACGCAACCATCATCAAGAGCCAGAGGAACTGTAATTAACAGCTACCAGTACAAGTCCGACTAGTGCCCGATAACAATTATGCACTCATAGGACATAATGTCACAATATTACATATATATAAATCAAATTACCTAGTTATCTCATACGTATTAGCATCAACTGGCACCCAATGGCCAAAAAGTTTGCCAATCAAAGTAACAAACATAATTTCGTCAGTTATACTAAAACCTCCTGAAAACTTTACAAACTATAAGTGATCATAAGAGATCATATCACAAAATAACAACAGGGGGAATAATTGACCAAAGTTATCTCCTATGAATTAACATCAAAAACTCAATCGCCCAAAGTTTCTGTTTACCAATCAAAGCTATGCGTATGCTTCACCATTCTGTTCTGTTTTTGTCATTACAAGGTCATTCTGTAAAAAGCATCATGTATAAAAAGACAAAAGAAATTAGCTTTGAGTCTAATCTCGAGGGCCTTCTTCCCAAATAAAGCAAGAACGAGCAGCGGTTCCAAGAAATAACCAATGGAACGACTAACACCACAGTCATGCACAAGATTCTTCCCACCCATGACAATCCCAGGCTTGTACTTCAATTTAGTAGCTATCCATAAACAAAACCCAATTCAGGCTCCACATGGCCAGTTGAATGAATTATTCCCAGAATTATAAAAAAAAATCACATGAGCCAACAGAAAAACTGAAATTACCGGCTTCGTTGATTTCGATATAACAACCATCGCAGATTTTCTCAAGCAAACGAAGAAAGAGACCTCGCGTTTCTGAAGACCCGGGAAAGTCTAATCTGCGCGAATATCCTCGATAATAATCGAAGTACCAGAGAGAGTGGCAAGAACTTATCGCTGCCTGAAGCTTTGACATCCTTTTAGCGTCTTGTAATCGTTCTTCACCATCCTCTATTTCACCAGTATCTCTTCGACTGAAACGAGCGACGAGCGACGAGCGACGAGCGACGGAAAGTAGCTACGAGGTAAGGAACGTTCTGCAAGCTTCCTCCTCCGACCCACGCAGTGATTAGGGTAAACGTATAGCATTTGCCCACACAGCGGGCTCCGGTATCCGGACCCGACATTACAAACCATTAAATTAAAAATTAGGAAAAATTGCTAGGGGAAAAAAATGTACCTTACTTTTAGTGGATGCAACTCTTTATACAACATATCGTGCAAGATGAAAATTAGTTACAACCAACCAAGGGTATCTGTGCTACGTCGATCCGTTTTTGAGTTTGATTCTTGGGTTAATTAGAAAACAGAAGATGTAAAGAATGTCTGTTGGGAGCTCTCTCCCTCATGACATCATTAAAAGTGACATGAGTGCTCGGATGTCAAGACTAATTAGTTATCAGGGGACCAATGAGGTTTGACACAGTTGGTTAAGGTCTTGCCACTCCGATCACAAGGGAGTGTGTTCGAACCCTCTGACCGATGGGGATACCTCATTGGTAGGCGATCTCGTAAGTCCCTTGTAAGAGCTCGAAGAGCCCTGGGGCCGTGCCCTGACCTTGGTAGGGGACTGGTGCCGAACTTACCTAAACTTTTTATTATCAAAAAAAAAAAATAGTTATCAGGGGCTTATGTCAATAAATCCGGCATTGACTTTCAGGTTAACATCAGATACTTGGAAAAGTAGTGTCTGAAAGTTAAAAATGGTCCATTGCATTAATTTAAAAAAAAAATACTTACACATATATAAAAACAAAATTTGCATTTACTTGAGAACTTGGGACTTTAGGTACTTTTTAATAATAAATTTCGCAATGGAGAATTTATATATATAATTTTGGTTACAAATTAAATTTGTAAAAAACTAAAATATAAATTCAATTTTATTATTAGATTAAAATATTTTTAAAATTCAGTTAATGACATAAGATTATTAAATACGTTAATACTGATATTCTAAAATTTAATACCAAGATTTCGAAATTTCACACTTCTCTATCAAAGTTTGATAGTAACACATCAATATTTAACAATAATATTTTCAAATTATTTTTTCGTCAAATTTTGATATATAAGTGTCAAAACCAAATTAAATTTGTAAGAGACTAAAATATAAATTCAATTTTATTTTAAGATTAAAATATTTTTAAAATTCCGTAAATGCCATAAGATTATTAATTACTTTAATACCGGTATTCTAAAATCTAATATTGAGATTTCAAAATTTGACACTTTTTTACCAAAGTTTGACAGTAACACATCAATATTTAACAATAATATCCTAAAATTATCGTCAAATTTTGATATATAAGTGTTAAATAACTTATTCTTTAATTTTTGAGAAAAGCTACATACTTTAACATATTAATGGAAAATTATTAAATACTGCTATCATTAATTAGAAATTTTAATGTTTTTTTATTTTTGTCCCAACGGTGTGAAACTATAATCCCATTTTAAATTTCAAACCAAATATCAAGTTAAGAAAAAATATTTAACATGCTAAGGTATGCTTTTAATTTTTTATTTTTTTAAAAAACAATACTTGCAACAAAAAATAAAAGAAAACATTTTTAGAAGAACTTCACCTTGAGATTTTTTTTTTTTAAATATGAACTTCACCTTAATTAAATAGAGAAAATAACCACAAATATCCAAATAGATCCCTCTTCTTTTTTTTTCATCTTTCTGCCTTCTTATTTCATCTTAATTAAATTGAAGAGATTGACTTCAAATTCTCCATATACTTAACTTATATGTAGAAATATCACATCCCACCCCACCTCAACTATCTCTAGCAAATTTATAGTTCCGCATGAGAGAGAAAGATGACGAAAGGGTCATGAGAGACAAAAATTGGCCATGACTTTCTCCGATCTTATTCCAAATATTACACTGTTATCACATTTAGAGAAGACAATTAACTATAACTGACACAGAATTTGTCAGCTACAAGTCTTGCAGTATCTCTAAACATTACACTACTCGTACATTTAAATATTCCACTGTATAAGTGTAGAATCATGGAATGTTGACCACCTAAAGTTGACAGAGAAAATGCAGATCCACAATCATAGGCGAAATTAGATAATTAGTCTTACTTATTTTTTCCTTGATTATACAGTATTGTGTCGGGACTCATTTGTATATATATGTAATCTGCTTGAATGAATACAATTGATTCAGTCTTCCTATTTCTCTTCATGGTATCAAAGCTGGAGAAGAGAATAGGACTTTGAATTCATAGCAGAGTTCTTTAAAACGCCCTCTGATTAGTCAGAATCAGGATCGGCCGAATCAGGATCGGCATCCAGTGTTGTCTCGGCTTACACCAAACACCGACCCACTGTATCTTTCCAATCTCCGACGATATCTTCAGTTCTCTATCAACAATCGGAGAGCAAGGAGATCAGAGAATTCGCAGCACCGACAGCCACCTTCTGTGTTTTTTTCCGACGACCAACAGCCGTCTTTTGAGATTTTTCCGGCAGCCTTCTTCTGCGATTTTTTTCTTCATTCCAAAAACAGAGCTTGTCAGATTTTTTTTTCAGACGCAAGAAAGCTAAAGACGACAGTGAACCCATATCTGATAGCCTACTCTGACCTTAGGCCTCGCTCACTCGATCTCGCGCTCTGTTGCTCACTCAATCTCTCTCTCTCTCTCTGCATCGTCGCTCTTAGTCATCACCGGAGAAAGGGAAGCTCATCCACCAAAGGAGAATTCTCCAATGCCTTCAGATCAACTTCGCCGCTGCTTCAGATCAGCTTCGCCGGTCACCCCCTGCTCATTTGAAATTCCGCTGCCTTCACTGGATCGAGAACGTTACAGTCCTTGCTGAGCTGCCTTGAAACGTGATCTCAGATTCACATTCGAAGACCACTCAGAATTTAATTGGTTCAATTTCTGTCAATTTTCCAAATTCGAGGACTGATCTAGTATTTCTGAAATTTAAAGACCAATCTGTCATTTCCAAATTTGGAAGACCAATTTGACATTTTTGCAATTTCAGAGGACCAATCTGTCATTTTTGAAAATTCGGAGGACCAAACTAGTATTTTTGAAATTTGAAAAAACCATTATGTCTACAATTTCAAATACATCTTCCTCTGTGTCTCAATCTGGTTCTCATGACATCTCTACTGTTCGATTCACCGAACAAAGAGGTTCTAAAGGCCGTCCATTCTGTGATCATTGTAAGAAACAGGGACACACTAGGAACACTTGTTGGAACCTCCATGGTAAACCTGCTGTCTGGAAGAAGAAGAAAGGGAAAGGCAGATGTTACGTGGTTAAAGCTTCCAAGGAATCATCCCAAAGTGACCAATTGTACAAAATCATGGAAATGCTAGCCACATTACAAACTACGGTAAAGCCTACTGCCTCAGTAGTCATGAAAGGTAATTTCTTTCAAGTCTTGGCTATGACAAAAGAATTATGTATAGGGGATTGTTGGATTGTTGATTCAGGTGCCTCGAATCATATAACTGACAATAAGGCTATCTTCTCATCCTATACTCCTATCACCAAGGGAATGACTGTGCGAATTGCTGATGACTCTGAGTCTGTTGTAACTGGAATTGATTCCATAAAAATCTCAGCTACACTTACTCTTCACTCTGTATTACATGTTTCAAAGTTTAAGTGTAATTTACTATTTGTGAGCAAATTAGCTAATGATGAACGTTGTCAGGTTAACTTCTTTGCTACTCATTGTATTTTTCAGGATCTGCTGACAGGGACGACGATTGGGAGTGCGAAAGAGCTTGATGGTCTCTATTACCTTAATGAAAGTGGTCGTCATCGAATTAACTCTTGCAATAAGGTGTCTCTTCCTAGCACTAGTGACTTTGAGTTATGACACAAACGTTTAGGTTATCCCAATTTAAATTACATGTCTCAAATGTTTCCATCCCTTATTTCTAATAAAATCACCTCTGATTTTCATTGTGATTCGTGTGAAAAGGCTAAGCATCATCGTACTTCATTTCCAAAAATTCCATACCAAGCATCAAAACATTTTTCCACAATTCATAGTGACTTATGGGGACCATCCCGCACACCAAACAGATCAAAAACTAAATGGTTCATCACATTCATCGATGACCATACACATGTCAGTTGGGTTTACTTGTTGAAGGATAAAACAGAGGTATATCAAACATTCCTTAACTTTTATAATATGATCCAAACCCAATTCCAAACCCAAATCCAGATCCTCCATACTGACAATGGGATTGAATACTTCAATCAGAACCTGTCTACCTTCTGGACTGAAAATGGCGTTGTTCACAAAAGTAGTTGTCCCAATACACCTCAGCAGAATGGTATTGCTGAGCGAAAGAATCGCCATATTCTTGAGACTGCCAGAGCCATCATGTTTAGCAGTAATGTTCCTAAATATCATTGGGATGATGCTGTCTTTACTGCCACATTCCTCATTAACCGAATGCCAAGCCGACCAATATCTTACAAAACGCGACTTCAACTCCTCCACAAATACTATAACCTCCTATACCTCGAAAACACTCTGCCACTTCAGGTGTTTGGCTGCACATCATATGTTCACCTCCATCATACCAACAAACTTGACCCTAAAGCCCTTCGGTGTATCTTCCTTGGATACTCTCATTCCCAAAAAGGGTACAAGTGTTATGATCCGGTTTCCAAATGTTTATTTGTCACCTGTGATGTCACCTTTCATGAAAATACACCCTATTATGCCTTGTCTGCAATTCAGGGGGAGAGAGATGATGAATTTCAGACAAAAGAAACATCAAAGGATGACCAAACAATTGCAATTTATATACCTACCCACACAAAACCTAATCATGATACCTCTGATACTCCTGACAACAACCTTGATATCCCTGATAATGTGCCAATTCCAGGGGGAGACATAAATATGTGGGGTAATACCTACATGCGACGACACAAAAAAGGTAATGAGCCACAGGCTATTAACACTCACCAGGAGTCGGTACCAGAGGCAGATCTAGGAGAAATAGAAGGTTCTGATCTTGATCTTCCCATTGCAGTGTGAAAACAACCTAGACAACATAGATATCCCATTGAGAACTCTGTCTCTTATAAGGCCGTTTCATCTAAGTACAATGCATTTGTCTCTCATCTTGATAGAATCATAATACTAGACACGATTGATGAGGCTATGGCTATACCTGAGTGGAGACAAGCTGTCTTAGAAGAGATGGAAGCTCTCAAGCGAAATAAGACATGGGATGTAGTAAATCTACCTCAAGGGAAAAAGGCAGTTGGATGCAAATGGGTATTCACTCCTAAGTATAGAGCAGATGGAACACTTGAGAAATACAAAGCTAGGCAAGTTGCACAAGGTTTCACACAGAAATATGGGGAAGATTACACAGAAACGTTTGCTCTTGTAGCCAAGTTGAATACCATCAGAATTCTATTATATATTGCAGTAAATTTAGATTGGAATCTGCACCAACTCGATGTAAAAAATGCCTTCCTCAACAGAGAACTCAAGGAAGAAGTGTATATGAAGTTACCTCCAGGGTTCCCAGGAAAAAAGGCTAACCAAGTATGCAAGTTAAAAAGGTCGTTATATGGGTTAAAACAATCTCCGCGTGCTTGGTTTGACAGATTCACCCAAGTTCTGAAGAGACATGGGTATACTCAAAGGCAGAGCGACCATACTTTGTTTGTCAAACATCATAAGGGTAAGATGGCTGTTCTGGCTGTATATGTTGATGATATAATCCTTACAGGAGATGACGAGGTAGAAATCAATCAAATCAAGACAGCCCTGGCACGAGAATTCCAGATCAAAGATCTTGGAGAAATGAAGTACTTTCTTGGGATGGAAGTTGCCTGATTCAAGAAAGGAATTTATATCTCCCAAAAGAAGTATGTACTCGACCTTTTAAAGGAAACAGGGATGACAAGTTGCAGACCCAGTGACACACCTATACGAATTGATAAAATAGATGAAGATGCAGATCTCGGTAAGGCAATAGACTTAGGGAACTATCAACGGATGGTAGGAAAACTAATATACCTGTCTCATACCAGACCAGACATTGCATTTGCAGTAAGTGTGGTCAGCCAGCATTCTCATGATCCTAAACAGAAACATTTGAATGAAGTTTATAGGATCCTTCGATATTTGAAAGGATCTCCAGGACGTGGCTTGCTGTTTAAGAAAACTGACAAACAAATTGTAGAGTTATTTACAGATGCTGATTGGGCAGGTGATCGAGAAGACAGGAAATCCACATCTGGATATTGTACATATGTGTGGGGTAACCTGGTCACATGGAGAAGTAAAAAGAAAAGTGTAGTTGCTAGAAGCAGTGCTGAAGCTGAATACAGAGCTGTAGCATTGGGAATCTGTGAGGGCATATTGATAAAGCGTGTTCTTGAAGACTTGAGGAAGTCTATAAATCTACCAATCAAAGTCTATTATGATAACATGGCTGCAATCAACATTGCTCATAATCCAATTCAAGATGATAGAACTAAACATATCGAGATAGACAGACATTTTATAAGGGAAAAAGTTGATGAGGGTATTGTTGATCTAAGGTATATACCCTCTAAAGAACAGACCGCAGACATCCTCACTAAGGAACTGCCCAAGGACAGACTTAAGTATTTGATTGGCAAGTTGAACTTAATTGATATCTACAGTCTAACTTGAGGGGGAGTGTAGAATCATGGAATGTTGACCACCTAAAGTTGAAAGAGAAAATGCAGATCCACAATCATAGGCGAAATTAGATAATTAGTCTTACTTATTTTTTCCTTGATTATACAGTATTGTGTCGGGACTCATTTGTATATATTCAATCTTCCTATTTCTCTTCAATAAGTACACCACATTTAAACATTTCAGTTGCTCATATTATGATATTGCCAGTATATTTTAGTCATCTTGAACATATCATTGTCTCCAAGTGACAACTAACATGTTGCGCATTAAAAAATGACCACTTATTCAGAGTTCCTTTCTTTGGCCTCCACTGTTTTTCATATCATGGTCCTTTTACCCCAGGGAGGCCCATTGTTAATATAAATCCAGCAGCCATGGTATGTCTGCCAGTGTTTGGCTGACCAAGACCTGAACCTATTTGTTGTGTACGTGGCTCTTCACCTGATGTTTCCCGCATATTGAAGCTTGCTTCATTTTGAGGCCGGGCAACAAAGAGAGGCTTCCGACATGTCGGACAAGTATACATCTCTGTCAATCCTTGATCTAACATGGGATCAATTAGAGGCTGATAGTATCACACTAAGATTCACTCAAACAGAAGAAAAAAATGCATAAAAAGTATCATACCAAGATCTCAAACACGCAAGATGGAAAAGGTGTTTGCATTTTAATTTTTTAGCCTTGGCCATGGGCTCCTGCCAAAAGAACAACTATAAGATTATTCAAAAGTATTTCCAGCCCACCTTGTGGGATCAGACCTATTGTATTCAAAGTATTTCAGTCACTAAAATCAGCTAGTGAAAAGTGGCTAGGAAAACTAGCAATCTAGCATACCCTACAAATAGCACATTCATCATTTTATGATAGCAGCTCCTCAGTAGTTGCATCAGGAAGAGCTGCATGTAGTGCACCTAAAGCTATCCTTAACCTTATATAGGCTCTCATGCGATTTACGAGAGCACTTGGCAGTGTCTGTTAAAAACAAGATCATAGAATAAAAATGCAAATCTCAACATCAAAATTGAATGGACAGTTTAACTCATGCAGAGAGAATGAAATATTTACACAAATATTTACTCGTATGTTTAGAAATAGCACTGCATCTACAACATGGAAAGCTATGCCATGAAGCCACCAAACATGCAAGTAATGGCCAAGAGCTGTAAAAGAAGTTGCCATGTCAGATAAAAATCCCAAATTCCGAATAAGACTCCACTTCCATTCCATTAATGATCCTGCAGTCACAATTGTAAATTAGGAAATTGGAGTTTCAATTAACTTGATACAAGCAAGCAAGAGAAACGTGAATCAGGCAGCAATATAAGAACAAAGACAATGTCGACAGTAAATTATTTTTTCTTTCTTGGTGAAATAGTATTAGCAGTATTAAGTAAACATGGACAATAGCAATAATTACAAATATTGAAAAAACAAATTGATTGTGAATAATTAAATGAAAAAGAAAATATCTACCACCCAGATGTTCCCCCATCAAGCCAAGCGCACGCAGGGATATACATGTCTCCAAAATATTAATTAAAAAAATTATGGAATAAATAAATTATTGAACCAATTTTCGTTTTAACATACAATCATACTATAACGGTGTTTTAAAAACTAGGCTTTGTGCCATTCATGAAGACAAACTTGAGTTGCATCTTAGCATTTATGATTGTTAAAGAATGACTTGTGACACAAAGATCACAGCTTAATAATGCCGAGAAAAGCTAGCAAACTAGATATCTTAGGAAAAATACACACATGATAGAAGTTTCCTTAGGAGGGGGAGATAAAGGGGGGTAATAATTTCTTTTCTTTATCCTAACATTTCCAATTTTTGACAGACAAGGCAAAATCTAAGTGCTGAGATCAAGCCAATCAACAACTCTGGCCTCCCAAAATAAAAGCTTATTTTTATAATGCCTAGGCACTGATATGTAAATGTAATAAATAAATAATAATATAGATAAACTATGAGGTCTTTAAGTCCATAAGCTCATGGTAATAGGTTAGTTAGAGTTACTGAGGTGTAATAAAAATGTTAAAAGCGGTTAGGTGTTGGTTGGGTTTAACAGGTGAGAAGTACTCGCCTATATAAGGCATATTAGTCACATTGTATCATCTATGTTTTGCTTGAATAGTATTTCAAATTCCTCAGTCTCTCTTCTCTTCCTCTGTTTCTCTACTCCTTCTTCCACTGTCCTCTCGTTTCCCTCTCTTCTCCCTCTCTTCTTCTATATTCTTCTACCGTTTCTTAACGGGCCCCTCCTAAGGTAAAGGCTTTTGCTTGGCCATAATATTATATATAATTAATGCAGGTGCTCATGATTCATATCCAAGGGACCAACGGAGCTGTGTCTCCATATGTACTGTAATGTGCACCCAGACTTCAAAATAAAAAATCATCCGTTCTTTTTCTGCACAGTGAAGTAGCATGGCAGATGTGAATTACAGTGTCTGGTATTTTTAATGAGCAATGGGTGTGTTCAAGTGATTTGCACTTCTTTTAGCTGCTAAGTTTCAATGGTTTTGGGCAGAATAAGGAGCATAAATTTCTTTGGTTTGTACTGTAATCACAGGATTGTGGTATTTTGGCTTCCCTATTGTTTTCAGTATATTTATTTTAGGAAGGTATGATTTGCGAATTTACAAGGGTTTGAAATCCGCTTTTAAGTCAATGAATATTTAGTATTAAATTGAGAGTATTAGGAGGATTACTTGTCTTAGATTGTTTTATTCACATGAATCAATGCTTTTTATTGGGCAAAAATAGAAAAAACCCAACCCAAGTGTATTGATAGCAATTAATACAATCACATTCATAGATGAAGTAACTCTTAAATTCAGAATATTCAGAGGATTACTTGTCCTCCCTTATTGGGTTGTTTTCCCCACATGGATAAAAACTTTTTTTTATTGGAAAACTAAAGAGGCAAAATCCTAACTACCACCCAACTGTGTTGATGTCAATTAATAGAACTACATTTATACATGAAAAATATTATCCAAAGTACCTGCTGCAAATGTGTCAAACAGTTTTAACCTTCCACTATCAGAGTTATTGTATGCTGAATGATGGAGCCACATATCAAGCAACTGAAACCCATGTACCAAAATAGCCTACAACTCATATTAACAACAATATCATTGAACCAAGTATCAATATCACACTGGAAACTACGCTTTTAAAGAGTAACCTCAAACTTGTAGAGTCCTATATATACCTGCAGGGTCTCACTAGCGATGCTGAGAGGCTCATAGAACAGCAACAGAAGCATAGAGGATGCGTGTGTTTTATATATAATCAGACATAGCCTTATCCTGGGAGCATTAAAAGGAGGGGGAAAACACAAGCAGTTATAAACTTCAAAGAAGGGTCAGCCTAAAAAACCACACATTTGATTGGGCCTAGTAAGAATATGAAAATAGCATTCAAGATCAGAGAAACTAAAAGTTGATGATAGCAATCGTGAGAAGAATCCAGCTTCCCGAAAAGGAAGAAATGAACAACTTGTGCAGGGAAGACAGTCAGACAAATTGCGTTCAGTCTCTATAGAATCTCTTAGGTACATAAATAAGGGCCTCTTAGGATGCTAACAAAGAAAAATGGTTTACTTGATTGTTTTTGCATCGAATTTACCACCCTAGATGTAAATACGAAAAAAAAAATTTCAAAATTCATCTATAACCTTATTGAGATGCATCTAATTTTTTTAAGAGCCACTTCCAGAGTTTTCTAAGCTATAAGAGGCTCTACTATTTACAAATAGAAATTTTGAACTTGAACCGCATAACAGTCACAAGTCTTATATCACGTTCATGGTTAATAAAATTCTGTGGCCAAAATAACAATCATGATAACAATAATGCTGATGATGAAGATAACAGTAATGAAAAAAATAAGACGGGGGAATAAAAAAAGAGAGAGCAGTACCAAAATAAATCAACCAAGAAAACCAACAATAATGCTGAATATACACGACCATAAGTCCAGGGTTTGGCAGATGGAGATGCATTCAATCGCTCTAAACGATCTTTGGCCAAAGTTTGAAATATCTGTGCAATGAGGAAGAAGTGTCAGAGTAAGATTGAATTTGTTTGCATCAAAATGAAACAGAAGTTTTCTCATATGATCCATCTTGGCATCATATGCCTTTAAAGAGCATAGCTATCATCCAACGACCAACTAGACCATAGACCTGCCTGATATATTGTTGGAGGCACAATCATTGGTAGAAATGCCCCCTATGCGATCACCAATTAAACAGAAATAAAAATTAAACAGGGTCAGGATTATTGAACATAAAATTTCTAAATTAAAGTAGTATCTTCAAAGTCAATATCATATATTGCTAATACTGGCTGCTCAAAAAGATCTTCCCACGTTTCAAAAACAAAAAAGTAGTAACAATTTCATATCAAAAAACAATTTCACCATTATGAGATGATAAGTGAAAATCTGAAGATACTGCAACAAAAACAAATCCAACTGCAGAAAATTATACCCCAAAAAACAAATCCTAAGAAAGCTCATTCATTTCTATTTCATTTATTGCCAATGCAAGGTGCATATAATATTCCAGTAATGACACTCAGTAGCTCAAAGGTTTAAAATTATCCTCAAAGATTAGGAAGTTGAAGCTTTATAGGTGTTATTAATCACAGGTATTTTAGTAAACTTGAAATTTATGAACATGCACTAGTGTAGGGAACAGGGCTCCTTCAGATGATCTTGTCATGCCATAACATTTCTTACCCTGTTGTTCTAACTGCTTTCTGAATTGAAATCTACATCAAAACGAAACTAGGAACCAAAATTTCATTAAAGAACCTAGAAGAACTTTTTTTCCAATATGAACTTAATGTTATTGAAATACAATATTGTAGCTTTCCAGAGGTTAAAAACAGCAATCTAAATTTCATGCAATATTTCAATATCACATCTTCAATTAAAAAGCTTTATTCTAAAGATACTTTTTTCAATGAACCCAATCCCAACAGACGAAAAAAATCTTTAAAATGCTTCCCGGCACAGACAATGTTCTAGAATCAACTCGTTTATAGAACTGCATAAAACTCCAACTTCACAACCAAATTGGCATAAGAATTATCCTAAAGCCCCTTACGTCTTTATCAATTCCAAAATAGTTTATGATTACGGCCGTTTTCTCATCCAAATAACTACCACTTTCTAGGAGGTCAAATAGCATTCCTCCTAATTATTATCACGGTCTACCTTTATTTAACGAAAATGAATCTCTCTTTTTGGTAACAACAAAAATGAATCTCTGACGCCAAGTCATAATGTTTTCATCACCGAAAGCAGAATGCCAGTTCAATGTAATATCAAATCAGTGTGTATAAAAACCTGAAAATCAAAAAGGAAAAAATATGAATGAAATAATTTTCATTCAGAAACTTCAGTTGTTAATAAAATTTAAAAGCACATCAAAATCCATACATAACAATGTTAATTAACCTTGAAAAGGACATAATGAATGAGATGCTCAACCAGATTCTAAGTCAAAGAAGCATACACCTCCAATAAAAATAAAAATTATTAAAGTCCATAGAAAAAAACTAACCTTGTAGATGACATAATTAATGAGACACTCAACCAGCTTGCGAATTTCTGCAGGATACAACTCACAGAAAAATATAGTCTGCAAGTGGAGACAGGAAGAGTAACATTATTTAGGTACAATATTAATTAACTGAGAATTATCGTGATCTACACAATCATGGATTAAATTATGGACCAGTTGAATATGTCAAAGAACATATAAGCACCATTAACTAAAGCCTTATCCGCGCTAATTTGACAATTAAAAGCTAGTTTGCAGGCAGCAAAATAACAAATAAAACCAATTAACCATCACACTTTTTACAGAGACTAACTTTAACAAAAAGGACGATTATAGAGTACCTCAAGAAACTTGTAGCCTGATAAATTGACAACTTTTAAAGCATTGAATTTTAATGATCAATAAGTTGTATGCATAATCCAACGCCTAATTAAACTTCCAACTAAGTGAAGTATCAATATCTTACAGGAAACAGACTCCTCGCCAAAAAGAAGAAGTCTTATGCAAGAAGTGCAGAAAACATAAAATAAAATACACATCTATGCATTATCTATGACCATTTAATAAATAGTTAGTCTCTTCATACAGTAAATTTATTACCTTGAGACAAAGATTGACGAGGATAAATGCATTGATCAAAAAACTTTTTTAACCGGTGAGAAGTACTCACCTATTTAAGCGTAGAGGACGGGTGTGCTTTATATATAATCAGACATAGCCTTGCCCTGGGAGCATTGAAAGGAGGGGGAAAACAAAAGCATTTATAAATTTCAAAAAGGTGTCAGCCTAAAAAACTACACACATTTGATTGGGCCCAGTAAGAATATGCAAAATAGCATTCAAGATCAGAGAAACCCAAAGTTGATGATAGCAATCATGAGAAGAATCCAACTTCCTGAGAAGGAAGAAATGAACAACTTGTGCAGGGAAGACGGTCAGACAAATTACGTCCAGTCTTTATAGAATCTCTTAGGTAAATAAATAAGGGCTTCTTAGGATGCTAACAAACAAAAATAGTTTACGATTGTTTTTGCATCATTTTTACCACCCTAGATTTAAATACGGAAAAAATTTTCAAATGAAAGCATTAGATATTTTTGGGAAAAGCTCTCTCTCTCCCTTTTTATTTCTTCGGTCAATGAATGCTAGGGGGAGGAAAACTCTGGAAACTCTCTCTCTTATCGCATCCACACTCAATGTTTTAGGTGGCCGGAATCCGATTTCATTCGAATCTCTTCCCCAGTGCCCGCGGTGTTCTGCAATATCAATCTGTTTCTACCGCCTTTATTCAATGCATCCAGGTGTGTGAGTGAGCCGAGCATTGCCTCTTCTACTTCCCTTCTTGCTAAACATCGTTCTCCCCTATTTCGGTCTATGCTACAGTAATCATTGAGGTTCTCTTCTTCTTCCTTCTTGTTTGTCTTGACGTGGGTGGTGGGTTGGGTGCCATTCAATTTAGCCTTGTTATATCCTCTGATTTTTCTGTATGAATGGTTGTGTGAGATACCTGTTAATTGTTCTTTTTCTGCTTCAAAGGTTTATGTCCTCTATTCCTAATATCTTGCACATTGTGCTTGTGAGGCTATGATCTTGCTGTCCTATTCTGGCGTCTTCTTGTCTGGTGGATGGCTCTTTGGTATAGGTTATTGTGGGTGCTTTGGGGCTCTGAAACAGGGGAGAAAGAAACAGTAAGGTTTTGGCCAAAAAAAAAATGGAGAAATAATACATCTTGTTCGATTTTCAGTTGGTATCTCCTTGACTTTTGGCTGGTAATGCTTGCCTTTTTATTCTTGATTATGATATTGACAAATTGGGTAACTATGGTGATCTTTGGATTTGGTGGTTATATAGAAATTGATTTATAATTGGAATGTGTGAAAATTTAGTGGCTATAATAGAAAGATGAATATTCGTGAAGCAAGCTAGATTAAGTGCATAAAGTGTTGGGTAAAATGCTTGAAAGAAAAAAAGGTATCATAAACAGTTTGACATTTCAGCTGCTCATATTATGATATTGTCTGTATATTTTAGTCATCTTGAATATTTCATTGTCTCTAAGTGGCAACTAATATATTGCGCATTCAAAAACGACATTTGAATCTGGACCTAAGATTAATAATAATGTCATTTAGGGCTAATATATATATATGGACATTAGTCTCTTTTGACTCAGGTACTATGAAGTTCTTTTCAAAGTTTTTCACTTGAAATCGAGCTGCTCACAATTTTTTCTCTCATGTGCAAAGGATATATACGTACGCGTTGTTGTTGAGGCAAGTAATTGGAGGATAAATCAGAAGGGTGAGATGAGAGAAGTGGTCGCTTCAGCGCCACCAATTATTGTGAACTCTCAGTCTTAGAAGCCAAGTCTTTTCGATGCATCTCATTATTAGGGATGTCCTTGTGAATCTCGGTATCTATTGCTTCTGCCATCTAAACTTTACTCAAGAAGAAAGTCGATCTGCCATATACTCAGCAATCCACACGACACTAGCTCGTTCAAGATGTCTTTAAGAAGTAAACCCATTAAAAAATACAAAAAGGGGACTTTCTGCAATCCCACTTGTTATCTGTATTCCACTTATTTAAAAAAGTTAAAAGAAGAAAGAAGCCACCAATATTTACCGGCTTGCTATATATAAAAGATTTTTAATTTGGAAATTTAAAAATAAGGATGGAGATGTTGAATATATACTTCCATGATGAAATGAAATTTTGTAATTTATCTTAATCATGTATGTTACTGAACACGTATTGGTTGTTAATTAATCAAGAAGCCGCCCAAAAGATACATGGTATACAACTAGTAAGGGCCTTGTAACCCAAAACCAGACCTTAAGACATATGAGATTGTGAGTTGAACCTTGTGTGAAGGGTATAATTATGAGTGATTTATGGAAAAAATATTGCTTATATAGTTTACAAAATAATTATAAATTTGGAATTGATTTTATAGGTTTCTCTTGCTTATATACTAAATTTTATGGGCTCTCAGAATAAATATTACACCCCGAGCGACATGAATTTTCGATTATTAAATAAGTGGTTGATGGGTTTGATACATAAAAGTTAAAAGTAAACTTTATCGAAAGATGCCTATATGTATATTCTTTAACTCTATACTCTAAAAGAGGTTTGTTTCTAACTTTTTATCAGCATAGGATGCTCCCGGTCTAAATAACTAAAAAAAAGACTTTATTTTGATTCCCTTAAATTTAATTAATTGGATTCGGTTAGGGCACACTGTCACATTATTTTGTTAATTAAATGCTCTCTAATCGCATCATTGCCTTTGGTTAGACGCTAACTAACAAGTAACAACGCTAAAGTTGTTCAGTTCACACAATTTTTATTGATTGGCCAAAAAACCTTGAGAAAAATGAGCCTAATTATTTTTTTCGTCGATTTTTTTTAAAAAAAATAAAATTTACAACTAAGCTGCCGTTGGCAATTGTGTAAGGGCATGTTTACTGAACAACCTTTTTCTGATTGATCAAAACAAGTATCTGTTAACTTCATGCAAGGCATCGTTTCTGAAAATCCAAGTAAAAATATAAAATATGACAGGCACGATGAACATAATAATTCGTAAAATATAACTAAGTGAACAATGAGAGAAAAACAAGAAAAGCAATTAAAACTATACCTATCTATCTGTTGTAGTCCCATGGTAAATAAAATAGAATATCTTGAAGACTTCCAACTCAGGACAAGAATGGTCAATATGAGAAATTTGCAAGAGCATGGATCAAATGGAAAACCACCACTTTAGGCCTATGAAAAAGGAATAAGGAAGGAGAGGAAACACCACTAAATACAAAGACATATTCCTCTTTTTTTCTTCTAAAAAAAAAAAAATCTTCATTTTCCCTGCATCAATGTAGATCCAGCTCAAATCTGCAGTTTTCAGCATCAAATAGATTCTCAGTACCAGCAAAGATCCGCAACATGTTTATTTCCAATTCAAAGCGTTGTTTGTTTCTTCTATTTTTCATCTGAGTGCTTTTGTAATTTTTTGTAATGGGTGTTTGGTTAAGGGTCTCATAACTGATTTAATCAAAATTTGAGTGTTTGAATATCTTTTAGAAAACCTCAGATTTTCCCTTCAAAATTGATCATAGCATGGAACTTAACCTGCTAAGTAAGAAAAACATAGGCTCTTTAGATTCATAGGAGAAAACAAGACACAATAGAGGTTAAAATACTAAAAAAGATTAAATAAATTGTTTATGTTTATTTGTATTTGATTTTTTTAATTAAATTGCAAGATTTTTTCAATCCTTTTTCAATTCTATAATAATAATAGAATTGAAATAGCTAAAAACACAATTTTTATAAGCTTTATACAGTGTACCAATATTTACAAGACACGAAATAAGGAGCATAACTATATTTCTATGGCTACAGGGTGCAATATTTGTTGTGAACAAAATCCGGGACAAGAAATTCACTACAAAAAAAAAGGTATTTTGTAGCGGTGCAATTGTAGCGGTTACATTAAACCGCTACAAATTATAGTATTTGTAGCGGTTTTCACCTAAACCGCTACAAATTTGTAGCGGCAAGCTATGCGCCAAGTGGCGCGACAGATTAGTCGCGTTTTTTGTAGCGGTTGGGCACATAAAACCGCTACAAATTTGGTGCGAAATTCCCGCCAAAACTTGTAGTGGTGAGTTTGTAGCGGTTAATGCACAGAAACTGCTACAATATTCCCGCCACTTGGCGCCACTAAGGCCCGCCAACAGAGTAGCAGTTATTTGTAGCGGTTACAACAAAAAAACCGCTACAAAATACCAAAGGTCAGCAGTTTGTAGCGATTATACCCCTATAACCGCTACAGAATTTCAAGAGTCTCGACATTTTTAGCGGTTCTCTGAAATAACTGCTACAGAATTTCAAACGTTGTGAAAATTTGTAGTGGTTATTGTAGAACCGCTACAAATTTAGTTGTTTGTAGCGGTTACAGTAGCGGTTATTTGAATAACCGCTACTAATATTTGGCCTATTTAAGCCACCGCCTCCCTCATTTCTCCTTTTACTCATTTTGTTTCCTGGGGTTTCTCTGAGTGATTTCTTTAAGTTTTGAGCGTTCAGACGTCTGTGTAGGAGTTTCTGCTACAATATTTCTCAGTATTTCCACTTGAGGTACGTATATAACACGTATTTATTTGTATTTGTATTTTTATTAGATTTTTGCATAATAATGTGACTATTTTTTTTATTTGTACAGTTGATATGACTTCACGAGAGGATAAGGGGAAGGCCCCTGAGGTCCCCAGACTGATTTTACGCGGTGGCAGCAGCCGAGCAGGGCGACCACGGCATCTCAGCCCATCCCCCCACAGGAGTCGGCCCTACCACAGGCACCGCAGACGATCCCACAGGAGACGACCGCACCAGAGGTGCCTGAGGTTGGGGAGCCAGATATTAGCGTCGAGGACTTCCTCAACGAGGAGGAGTTCAAGATCCTGATTGGGTTGAGGGAGATGGAGCAATTCCTCGATCAGGAGGACGCTCGGGAGCAGAACAACCCGCGGGGGTCGTCTTCGCGGTCCACTGGGTTTGAGGTGCAGGTTGAAGGTAAATTAATTTTTTAATTTAGTAAATTATTTATTTAAATTAGAAATGTTAACTTTGAATTACAATTTATCTAATGTTCGGTAAACTGTGCAGACGAGCAGGGGAACATTTTGATGAGGAGGCTAGACGTGGCCGGTGTGAACAGCTTAGATCGGAGCCTCCGAGTTATAGTGCCGTGGAATGAGGGCACTGACCAGCCCATCCACAATGGGGGTCACCTGCTCAACCGCTTCCTGATTGACCTGGGCGCGAATTGGATGCGGTTCCCCCTGCACTTCAAGACGTGGAGGCACGTTCCGAGGGGGCCGAAGGACAAGGCTTGGGAGGAGGTGGTTCAGGTAATTAAATATTAAATTAATATTTTTTGTAATTAATTATATTTAATTAATATTTTTTAAATTATGTTTTTTGTAATTATTGATATTTAAATATTTTTTTTCCAGCTGCGGTTTGCCGTCCAGGCCAACCGGAAGAGGTACGCCCTCGTGAAGATGGGTGACGCCTGGAGGAACAGGAGGAACCGTCTCTACCACAAGGTGAACAAGGACGGGACGATTCCTCTGGAGCAGCTGATCGAGAGTGACGTGCCGCCGAACGACTGGGCGAGTTTCGTCCAGTTCAGGAGGACCCCTAAGGCGCAGGTAATGTATTTATTAGATTTTTTATATATAATTTTGTAATTGTTAAATATTAAATTATAATTTCAATATAATTTGTATTTAATTTTAAATTATATTATACATTTAATATTTTTTTTCCAGGAGCTTTCTCAGAGGAACACCGAGATCCGTGCGCAGCAGACGATCCACCACACAGCAGGATCGAAGACCTTTGCTGTGACCTATAGCGAGCTGGTAACTTTTCACAATATCACTTTTAGCTGATTAATTCATAATACTAATTGAATTTTGTAATTGTTTCAAGAGACGAGGGCATAGCAGGAGAACCGTCAGCGGACTATGGGGAGTTGTACGCCATCACACACAGACACTGTGACGAGACTACGACCTCTCAGCAGGCAGAGGCAGCTATTGTAAGTCATTTTATTATTATAATTTTTATAAAACCAAGTTAATAATGAAAAAGGCTAATTAGTAATTGTTTCATAAAATGGCAGGAGCGGATGCAGCAGATGCAGGCTAAGCTGTGACAGACCCAGCCTGAGGAGTCACATGGGTCAGTGGACCCGACGGCTCCTTTGAAGGCGGGTCTGGCTCAGGCTGAGCACCCCGGACGCGTGCGGGGGATGGGGATAGGCGCCAGACCTAGCATGGTCTACGGTAGGAGCGCCGCCTCTGAGGCTGGCAGCTCTAGAGGGGTCAGACGTCCGAGGGACGAGTCTATTGACCAGCTACGGTCAGATTTGGAGCAGCAGATGGCACAGCAACAGAAGCAGCAGATGCAGCTGCACGTTGATATGATCTACATTCAGCAGACGCAGTGGCGTGAAATCGCCAACAACATGCTCGAGCGGTCATGGAGTCGCATGTTCCCAGATGAGCAGCATCCAGCGGTTCCCCCTGTCCCTCGCTATGTCGTCCCGAGTACTACTCCTCCTCCTCCTTCTGCTCCAGCTGATGACGATGGTGAGGTTCACTCTGCGCAGCGGCCCGATCCAGCAGCACCTGAGGGAGCATCAGATGATCAGCCTCCAGCTATTTAGTCTAGGACATTTTTTTTGTTGGAACATTTGTAAATATATATATATATATATGAGTTTGTATTTCAGAACTTTCTTATTGTGTTTAATATAATTATATTTATATTAGATCGCGTTGTTGAATTTTGAATTAATATTTCTAAATTCAAAAAAATAAAGCATATATATATTTGTAGCGGTTTTAACTTAAAACCGCTACAAATATATATATATTTGTAGCGGTTCATAAATTAAAACCGCTACAACTATATATATAGTTGTAGCGGTTTCTATTGTGCAACCGCTACAATTATATATATATTAGTAGCGGTTCTACAATAGAAACCGCTACAAATATATATATTTGTAGCGGTTTTACAATAAGAACCGCTACAAATACTCATCATTTGAATTTTAAAATTTGCCTCCTTTGTGCACATTTGTAGCGGTTACGTTATGTATAACCGTTACAAATTAAAAATTATTTTTAAATTTGCTGTCCAACGGCTTTAATGTTAGTAGCGGTTTTATACATATAACCGCTACAAATACTCAACTAGTAAATTTTGAATTTCCCACCAATGTGTAACGGCTTGAAAATTAGTAGCGGTTTTATATGTATAACCGCTACTAATATTTTATAACTGTAACGGTTAGTGTAGCGGTTTTAGAACCGTTACAAAATTATAAACGTTGGAATTTCAAAATATAAGGTTCTTGGCATTCGTCATTCTCTTCTCACTCATCTTCTTCTCTATACTCCCTTCTCTCTCACTTGTAGCTATGGATAAATCATGGATCAGGTTGCCGCTCAATTCTCCTGAATATTTGTACGGATTAAACAGTTTCTTGGATTTCGCATTCACTCACGCCAGCTGTAACGGCAAGATCGTATGTCCGTGTCGGAAATACAAGTTCAAGAAGTGGCATGCACGAAATGTTGTGAAGGAACATTTGCTTGTGAAACCTTTCCCTGAGGACTATACGTTCTGGGCAGTTCATGGTGAGAAGGCCGGCATTAGATATGACGAGGTTCTTCCTCGAAGTTCTCAAGTAGGCGTTCAAGTAGATGAAGATGATCCTGTGAATGATGTTGTGTGTGATGCGTTTGGATTTCAAGGCGACAACTTCAACGAAGGAAGTGCACGACTCTGAGCCGGTTTTTATGGGGAATGAAGCAGCTCGGGATTTTTTCAGCTTGATGGATGAAGCAGATCGTCCTTTATATCAAGGTTGTCGCAAATATTCTAAATTATCTTTTTTGATCAAATTGTATCATATCAAGTGCTTGTGTGGGATCATAGATAAGGGAATATCGATGTTGCTCGACTTATTACAAGATGCATTCCCCGACGCTAAGATTCCCACAACGTTCTACGAGGCCAAGAAGATTATCAACAGGTTGGGGTTGAATTATCAAAAGATTGATGCATGCTCAAATGATTGTATCCTGTATTGGGGAGACGATTCCAGCAGGGAGACGTGTAAGAGATGTCACACATCAAGGTACAAGACAATTCGGAAAGGGAAAAAGCAGAAGAAGAAACCTGCAAAGATTCTTAGGTACTTCCCTTTGAAACCTCGTCTACAAAGATTATTTATGTCGTCTAAAACTGCTGAGCACATGAGGTGGCATGCCGTTGATAAAAATGAAGACGGTAAATTAAGACATCCGCAGGATGCAGCTGCTTGGAAAACGTTTGACAACGACTTTCCAGATTTTGCGACTGACCCCAGAAATGTTCGGCTTGCGTTGGCGACCGACGGTTTCAATCCTTTCAGGAATCTTAGCACAAGTTACAGTATTTGGCCGGTAGTCTTAGTTCCCTACAACTTACCCTCTGGATGTGTATGAAACAAAGCTATTTCATTATGTCTATGATCATTCCAGGCAAAAAGGCACCAGGCAATAACATTGATGTGTATCTCCAACCGCTTATTGCGGAATTGCTTGACCTGTGGAATGTCGGCTTGGAGACGTACGACGCTTACAGCAAGACTTTGTTCAACATGCGTGCAGCCTTGATGTGGACGATTAGTGACTTTCCTGGCCTTGGCACATTATCTGGTTGGAATGTGCATACTGGGTAGGCGTGTCCAGCTTGCAATTTTGACTCTGACGCATTGTGCCTTCCCCACAGCCGAAAGTGGTGCTTTATAGGGTATTAGAGGTTTCTCAATGGAACGCATAAGTTCAGATTGCAACGGAATCGCTTCAATGGGAAACCAGAAAAAAGAGGACCACCTCAGACTTTGTCCGGTACAGATATCTTACAGCAACTTGAGCATGTTGACTTCGAGTTTGGAAAAAGCGACGATTCAGCACAAACTCGCCAAAAGATGTGCAGGACTTCGGCGCCTCAGCAGTGGAAGAAGATAAGTGTTTTCTTCACGCTTCCATATTGGATATCTAATTTACTTCGCCACAATCTTGATGTAATGTACATTGAAAAAAATGTTTGCGACAATGTGCTGTATACGCTGCTTAACGAACCCGGTAAGACAAAAGATCACCTTCAAGCGAGGAAAGATTTACGCAACATGGGAGTTCGTGAAGATGCTTGGCCAGATGAGCATGACAGATTTCCACCGGCAAAGTTTACGCTCACAAAACCGAACAAGGAAGTGTTCCTCATGACGTTGAAGAAATTAAAAGTTCCTGATAGGTATTCAGGCAACATTTCTCGATGTGTCGACTTGCAGGCTCGAAAGGTTGTTGGCCTGAAGAGTCATGACTCACATGTTCTGATGCAGCAGTTACTCCCTCTGGCTATAAAGAATACACTTCCTCCCGATGTTTCCATCGTTTTGGTGGAACTTTGTTCTTTCTTTCGGAAGTTGTGTTCTAAGGTTTTGATCGTTGAGGAGCTCGATCAGCTGCAGTCGAAAATCATTCTTACGCTTTGTCATTTGGAGATGATCTTTCCTCCGTCCTTTTTTACTGTGATGGCTCACCTCACAGTCCACCTCGTTCATGAAACAAAGCTCGCTGGACCAGTACAATATCGTTGGATGTATCCGATTGAGAGGTACTCATTTTAAATATATGCTTTAATTTATTCTCCGTATTTAATATTTGCTAATCGTCCTTTTCATCAGTTTATATCAATTTTCTCTTCTGTACTTCGTAGGTTCCTTGGGAAATTAAAATCTTACGTGAGGAATAAGGCGTGGCCAGAAGGTTCTATAGCTGAAGGCTATATAAGGGATGAGGTGCTATATTTTTGCTCAAGGTACTTTGATGATCTTGAGACGGCTTTCAACCGTCCGCCTCGTGTTGACGATTGTCCTGAACCTGCGCCGACATCAGGAGAATTTATCCTTCGTGTTGGTAAACCAGTTGGAGCAACTGAGAACTTCAAACTAACGGCAACTGAGAAGCTCCAAGCACATAGACATGTCTTGATTAATTGCACTCAAGTTGAACCTTTCATACGGTAAGAATTGTACACTCACATGTTATTCGATCTATATCTTTTGTAACATTTCTCACTTTCATTTCACTAACGCCTTTCCATTATTAATTGCAGGGAATTCAGAAGTCATGTTAAGCGTCAACTCAGGATCCGTACGCAGACATCCTCGGAAGTTGATAGGAGGGTCCACAGAGAATTCCCGAGCTGGTTTGCGCACAGAATACTAAATGACCACAACCCACACTCACCAGATTTCAGAGCTCTCGCAATCGGCCCTCTTGATCATGCAAAACGGTTTACAGCATACAATGTCAATGGTTTTAAGTTTTGCACGGTTTCACGGGATCAGGGATTGCAAACACAGAATTTGGGTGTTTATGGCACATTTGGGACAAGGAGTTATGCTAGCAGCAGTGACGCCAACATGCAGTTCGGAGGTGTCCCTTACTATGGCAAGCTTCTTGATGTGGTCGAACTTAATTATCAAGGCCGTTTCACTGTGACGCTGTTCAAGTGTTTGTGGGCAAATACCACTACTTCTCGGGGACTGACAACTGACGACTTAGGGATCACATCAGTCAATTTCTCACGGCCGATTCATACTGGTATTTCTCAAGATGATGAGCCGTATATTCTAGCTTCAGAGGCACATCAGGTTTATTATGTCGAGGACGAGAGGTATAAGGATTGGCACATGATCGTTCATTTAAAGCCAAGAGACCTTTACGACATGGGTGAAGGCGATAACATCACCTACGAGAATGAGCCATTTCAGCCAGCTGATTTTGAAAACTACTTCCCTGAAGGCGATGACAATTTATCTCTACTGCGGTGAGTTTTTTTAAGTCCACGTCATTTGAATTAAATTTTTTAAATTTAATAATACATCCATAACAATAATTATTCTACAAAATTTCTATAGGGATGGCAACGATGAGTGATCAAATTCAAATTATGCTTTTGTCTTTACAAAAAATGCAAAAAAAGTTTTAAAATAAAATGTAAAATTTTTTTTTTAAAAAAATAATATTTGTAGCAGTTATAGAACCGCTACAAATATAAAATTAACCGCTACTAAATGAATAACCGCTACAAAATGGATACATTAACCGCTACAAATATTACGTGGATCACTATAAATATTAAACCGCTACAAAAATATAAATAACCGCTACTAACTAATAACCGCTATAAATAGTACGTGGATCCCTATAAATACCCTTACCACAACTCATTTCAAACACTCCCCAATTTCTTTTCACCTTACCTTTCTTTCATTTGCTCTCATTTACAACTTCTTTCGTATGAGTAGAGGAGCTGAATAATACGATCAAATATGGTAACAAGATTTTTAATTTTTTTTTAGAATACTTCTTTCCTTTCTATAAAATTTATTCTAACCATTTTTTTTTCTAGATATATCATAACTGTATCTCATTTTCATCTGTTTTTCATACACAATTACATTATATTAGATAACATAATAATTCCTTATTACCTACCTATCCTTAATAATATTATTAATATAAATTTTATACTAATCCAATTCAATTACATTTTTCCTTTTTATTTATTAATAAGTTAAACTATTGAATAATAAGCTAATTCAAATAGATAAAATAATAATAAAATAAAATATTTAATTTAATATTGATAAAACAGAAACAAATAATCGTATATTTTTTTAATATTTGTAGCGGTTATCAAACCGCTACTAAATAACGCGCCTTTTTACAAATTAAATTAAATTTTTTGGCGCTAATTTTGAATTTCATGAAATTAGTAGCGGTTTTCATAACCGCTACAAATTTTGATGAAATTCAAAATTAGTAGCGGTTCTGTTAACCGCTACAAAATAAAAAAATGTCATTTTTTTTCGCCAACAAAATTTCAATTTTTTATATTTGTAGCGGTTTGTTAACCGCTACAAAATAAAAAAATGTCTTTTTTTTTCGCTCTCAAAATTTCAATTTTTTATATTTGTAGCGGTTATATAACCGCTACAAATATCTCTGAAAAAAATTTCATCCATGAGGGTTTTGTAGCGGTTAAGTTGAACCGCTACAAAGGATGTAGCGGTTATTTTTGATTGAGTAGCGGTTTTTTATAACTGCTTGCAACATACGATTTAGTAGCGGTTCTCGTAACCGCTACTAACCTTCTTTGTAGCGGTTAAAACCACTACTAATACCCATTTTTAACCGCTACTAAATCACGTTTTTTTTATAGTGATTGCTTCACAAAAATTACGATTACGTTGCCCTGTCATGACAAAATCAGATAATACACACAATCAAATTCCAACATTAATTATACAAAGGCTGTGATTTTACATAACTACTTGGAGGATAGAAAATATGGTCTGAACAACAGTGAGAAAGAGGAGTACAATTGCAGCAAAAGAAGCAACAATTTGCCAAGGTGTACGACAATAATCACGTCTTAGAGTCGCCTTCATCCTGTGCCAACGATTTTGACAGTAGCCATTCAACCCTTTGCAGATATCAAGATATTCAGAATTGAAAGTTGAGTGAATGACAGGTTCTGAAAGACTATTAAATAATAAAGCTACACTATTGGTATCACCAAAATAATTTTTGACTATTTTGTTGTGGATGAGGAGATCCACATCTTTAGATGTGTCTATTAGCCAATCCAATAAAAGAGCATAGTCAGTAATGTAAGCATCATCAGGATAATGACACTGTTCTAATGCAATCATGTTACCAAATAAAAGTTCAGTGTAACGATCCACCTGAATTTTTGGAATTTCAAGAGTATGTCCTGTAAATTTCAAGTCTAATAAGCACTTGCTCTCACTAGCCCTCACCTTTATGCCTGCTTCTTGCAATGCATTCAAATTGTATAAGAGAATATTCCTTTGAACCTCCTCTAAGAAATCAAGCCTTGGAGACTTTTTTCTTTTCCCGTAAAACAATCTACGAAGATCTGTAAAATGCTTTATCTTAACTTTAGGATCAGCCTTGAATTTTTGTGTATTATGATACCCAAAAAACACATACGTGAGCTCAAGAAATGAAAAGTGATTACCATCATCATCATGGATCTGATGAAGGGGAAAAGCTCTGTTGAACAGCTCTTCAATAACAAAGAATGGAAGTTGATTCTCAAGTAGAATCAAATCGTATCGTATAGCTTGCGCTAGCCATGGCTGTGACAATTTTGCATCATTGTCTAGGTCATTTGTCACAGAGTACATGATGAAGAGTTGAATGATGAAGCCCGCATCTAGTAATGTCAGCTTCGCAAGTTGATGTTCAGTAAGATTAATGGTCTCTGAATAAGAAGTACGGACTTTTGGCACTAAATGTTTTACAAATGAAAGCAAATCGTCCCAACTTGACCCAGCTTTTTGAGTGAATCTTTTGAACATTACTTTTTTATGCCTTTGCATGTCTTGCAGTCTCTTGTTACCATAATGAAAAGGGCCAACTGAAACAACGTTTGGAGTGTAAGCCTCTTCTTTAAGATGACGGAGTGTAAGGGGCACCCTGTATATACAACACTCTGGTAATAAAAGACCATCTCCGCAATCTTGATTCATTTCTATCATGTCTATAGTCGCCTCATCATCTTCCACCTATCAAGTTTGATTTAGAATTCAACCAGGAATTACACAAGTAGTATCTGAATATATACATATATATATACACACACACATATAAAGAGTCCCCTATTCCGGAAAAAAAATTGAAAAGAAAGAAAGAAAAACACTACGAGTATTACGAAAATGGGTTTTTTTAATGGCGCTTAAAACTTGAAAGTTGATGAATATTGAAAAATGGGGTATAAATTGAGACAGAAATTGGGGGAACACTTGATAAACGGTTGAATAACGTAACGGTCAAATAAAGAGAGAGACTTTACTTCCCATAACATCTCAATATTGATTTGTATATTGATAAAATAATAATTATAAACATGATGACAAAGAGCCTACACGATCCAAATTGTATATATATACATAAACAAAATCAGATAAAGCCAAGGAAGAGGGTTTGGGGAAAAAAAATTAAGATAAACAATCTAATAAGGTGCGAGCAAATTAAAGATCATGTAACGATTTTTTTTTTTTAAAAAAAAAAGGCCATCATCACGAATGAAAAGCACAGAATGCATACTTGCAAAGTGTCAAGTGTGTATCTTCGAAAGGTGAAACAGAATAAGGCTAAAAACAATGAAACAGAAATTAAGAAACCTTAAAAATTGTAAGCAGAAAGGAAGTAAAATAGAGAAAATAAGAAAAGGCTTCACAAATGGACAGAGTAGTGAAGGAAGGATGCGTACGAGTTGTTGTTGTTGATGACAATAATGATGATGATGATGATGCTGATGATGAGATGAGAGAAGTGGTGGCTTCAGCTCCACCATTTGTTGAGCAGCTTCAGTCTCAGAGGCCAAGTCTATTTGAATCTCACTATGTGTTGCTTCTGCCATCTGAACTTGTTCAACAAACAACACAAGAAAGTTGATATGCTCTGCTCAATAATAGATGGGATTCAAGGTGCCGTGAGTCTCCTAGTATTTATATTGATTCACCCTAACATACCATAATTCTTGGAATGTTTTGATTTTTCAACTATAAAACACTACTTGAATTATTAAATGTTCCTTTTCTATAAATGTCAATTTTTTTTTAAAAAAAAAGCATGACATATTTGGCAAAATATATGGAATCCTTTTGATAGAAATAAAATTGAAGTCGAAATGGAAATGAAAAATAAGTTGTTTTGTATGTACTATCCCTTACAAAATGGATAGACAAAATGTATGTACCATATAATTCTCACATACCAAAAAAAAGTTAGTTAACTCATTAAATATAGCCTAAATTTAGCCTAAATTGATAAAACTTTTCAATTTTATCCTTATTTATGAATGGGGTAAAAATATTTTTTACATTGTGTTTCACCTCTTTCTTCTCCCTCTATATTTAATAGGGGCAAAATTATAACATTGTCATGAATTACTCCCTTGGTGGAGAGATCAAAATTTCTTTTCCTAGATGGACCTATAAAAAGGACCACAGTGATATGCATGAATTATAGGTCTTTCCAATATATGCATGACATAATACCATCCTAGCTATTCATTACTCTCATGCATATTGACACTTGGTTTAGACACCTAGTTTACAATGGACTCTCATGCGTCACTCAAAATATGAGTAACATATATAAAGATGAAGAAATTAAAGGATGATTCAACAAGAGTTTAAAGAACACAACACCGGACTTTTTATTTGATGATTATCTTAATATAAAACAATACTTAAAGAAAAGGTGCTTCTAAGTACGATCCAAATATTGATTTAAAGTTTAAACACTCAGATTATAGCGAATGTAACGAAGTTTTTTTAAAATAAAAAATAAAAAGCCATCATGAGTCATATACTTGCAATACTTAAAAAGTCTGATAATTGAGGAATTATATATATGAAAAAAACCTCTAAAATAGTAAGCAAAAAGAAAATAATAAATAAAAATAAGAAAAGGCTTCTCCAAAGAAGAACGAGTAGTAAAGGATGATGCATACGCACGTGTTGTTGTTGGAAGGATAAATCTGAAGGGTGGGATGATGAGAGAAGTGGTTGCAGCTCCACCATTTGTTGTGGAGAAGTCTCGGTTTCAGAGGCCAAGGCTGATTGATTCATGTCATTATCTATTGCTTCTGCCATCTCAACTTTTAGTCAAGAAACAACAGATCCACGCGAGCACGGCAACACTAATTATTTTCTGGCGCTATGCTGCTGATCAGCCTCTATTTATTACCTCGGGTCCTTAATATAGGATATAATTGGAAAGTTAATATTGATCCTAAATGTAAGACATATTTCACATTTTTATCTACTTTTCTCGAAACTAACTCTACTGATATTCTCTCAACAATAATCAAGTAGGAGAGTGGCGCCATTGCCGGGGAGCCAAAGAGGGAGGAAAAGAATCAAGAAAGATTATTAGAATGTTTTAGAAAATACATATCATATTAACTAACATAATTAACTTCCTTAATCTATTCAAGTTAGTTAATTAGGTCTTATATTTAGGACCGGGGGTGATATTATATATAATGGAAAGCTCCTCCCATACAAGCTAGAATTTCTTCTGTTTTCTTTTGATTTTTGAAAAAAAAAAAATTATATCACGTTAGAAGGAAGTAATATTCTTGAGAAGGAATGTTCAATGTTCTTTCTCAAGAATATTACTTTCTTCCAACGTGAAAAGTGAAATTAATAGCACAACCAAGTGGTAAAATTAATTAATAGCATAAAATAATTATTTGAATTTGAGGCAAAAGCTCTAATAAATTATGTCATTGAAATTTCACTCCGTAGTCCGTACCTTTAGGTCGGAACATTTCGGCAAAATTTATTTTTTGTTGTTAAATATTAACACCCATTAAATTAAGGTCTAAATCTTTGCAATAAATAAATTTTTATTATTAGAGATATAGGGAAAAAAATAGAATGTGTATGAATGAATGAAATGGGTCTCATGCACTTCAGTTCTGCTATGCAACTCGTCTTTCTTGTACAGCCCTCTTTATTAGCCTCACGATGCAGAGGCTTTTTTTTTTTTTTTTTTGTATTACAATGACAAGGGAGTCATTCCCTTGAGAGTCGCGACGGACTCGTATCAAAACCTACTTAGATCGAAAAAGAACTAAAGAGAATCCAAATATTAGCTTAAGTCAGCTAAAATTTGGATCAAACAAAAATCTGGCGGATTATACAAAAGGGTCAGATCATTGTTTGAATCTAGAGCCTCTTTTGCCAGTAGGTCTGCACATAAAATACATTCCATGTACGAGTGATGAATCTCCAAATCCCAATTCTTGTAGATTCAATCCCTGGTTTCCTCGAGTTCGTTGTGAAGAGGATGATGTGGACCACCTGCGTGAAATAGTAAATGAAGTGCTTCTGCGGAGTCCGTGTGTAATTTCACCTTTGTGAATTTCATGGATTAGCAAACTTAGAGCCCTATCTTGATAGCCTGGAGCTCCGAGTCTGTCGAGCCAAGAGAGAAGCCTGTGTTTTTTTGAAAGCTGCATATCCAAGCTCTAGAACTGTCACGGACAACTCCTCCTAATGCAGAGTGACGATGCTCATCGAAAGCAGCATCCACGTCAATCTGAATGTAGCTGTCTGGGGGAGCAACCCACTTATCCGAATCTCTATCTGGTACTCTCAGAATCTTGTGCTTGAGTCTTCCTTCTTCTATGCCTTCATGGAGGAAATGCAATCCTCTGTGCATCAGCTGTTGAGGTTGGTCACAAGTTCCTTCAAAAGCTCTCTTACATCTGTTTTTCCATATGAGCCAACAAAGGGAGCCAAAGACCCTCAGCCAGGGCCATTGACTTACTCTACGGTTCCTGGGGGAGTGTCGCATGTTCCATTTGATCCAAACCTGCAAATTGCCAGAGAAAAAAATAGGGTGATAAATTGAGTTAGTACAAGAAAGCCACACACTGTTCACAAACTCACAGTCTCTCAAAGAATGTAAAGGTGTTTCCACACAGCTGCACTCAAATGGGCACTCAGTGTTTATCCTCGCATCCCTCTTAGCGCGAACTGAATTGGTTGGAATTCTCTCTTGGAACAATTGCCATATAAAATACTTGACTTTCTCAGGAATAGGCCACCTCCAGATACGTTGCCAGAAAGGATCGGGCGCCTCTGAACATGACGAGTAAATCATGGAATAGGTGGATTTAACGCTGAAGTTTCCACCAAAACAAATCATCACCTATTTGGGAAAGAGGAGGGATGCATTTGATCTTCTCAACCACCTACCTTGGTAAGAATAAAGCCCATTTATGCAAGTCCCATCTTCTGTCCAGGCCTACAAACTGGCTAACCACTTCTTCCAGATTTATGAGGTCATGATTTTTGTCCACATAGTGCATTAGTGGTTGCTCAAGATTAGTTCATAGATCCCACCAGGCATTTGTTAAACAGATGCAGAGGCTTTAAACTATATAATTCGCTGCAGTTTTCTAAATATAAATACAACACAAATGTCAAAATGAAATAGAAATAAACTAAAAAATAAAAGGGGAAGTATTTGTTTCTTAAAAGCAAAACCGTCAAATAAGCTAACATAAACAAAATACTTTATTTGCGTAAACTGAAGGTAAAACATAAGAAAATGAAGTTTAGTAAAGGACAATAAAAAGAATAAAAGCAAAGCTAGCATTAATATGCCTTAAGTAAACTATACTCCTAATTAAAGTATCAAATATTTATGGAACGAAGGAAATTGTTATAGATTTATGGTATTGTAACTTGTATATAAGGATTTAAGGATTCGATACTCATCATACATAGAGAACATGTTAGCAAAAAAGATTGGTAAAATATATAAACTAACCTTAAAAATAGTAAGCAAAAAGAAAGTAATAAATAAAATAAGAAAAGGCTTCTCAAATGATCAATAAAGAGTAGTAAAATATGATGCATACGTGATGTTGATTCATATCGTTATAAGGCATCTCCCCGTGAATCTCACTATCTATTGCCTCTGCCATCTCAACTTATAGTCAAAAAATAATTGAAAAGAAGATCCATACAAGCACGGCGACGCTAATTATTTTCTAGCGTTAATAAGCTTCTATTTATTATTATATATCATGAAAAAGTTCATCCCATGCATACAAGCTCGAAGGAAGTAATATTCTTGAGAAAGAATGTTCAATGTTCTTTCTCAAGAATATTACTTTCTTCCAACATGAGAAGTGAAATTAATAGGACAACTAAGTAGTAAAATTATTTTTTTTTGAACAAAGTAGTAAAATTAATTAATAACAAAGTAGTAAAATTAATTAATAGCATGAAAAAATTATTTCAATTTGAGGCAAAAGCTCTGATAAATTATATGTAATTGAAATTTCACTACGTGATTCTTGGGTCGTCACATTTCGGCAAAATTTATTCATTGTCGTTAATTGTTAACACCCATTAAATTCAGCTCTAAAACTTTGCAATAAATAGGTTATTATTAGAGATAAAGAATGTTAATAGGCCTAATGTAAATATGATCTTAATCTAAGTATCAAATATATATATATATATATATATATACCCAAAAAAGTATCAAATATATCTATATATATATTGAAAAAAAGGAAATCGTTATAGATATTATAAGTTATAGATTTATGGTATTGTAACTTCTATGTTAGAATTAATGATTTGATACTCATACACAGAGAACATGGGATGCTTGTAACTTTGAAGTGAGAATTATTTCCTATATTTGAAAACTACTTTTTGAAAAAAGAAGAAAGAATCTAAACAACTTGTATTTTTTTTATATCCTTTTATTATTAAATGTTAACTTTCATAATTTTTCTAACCAGAAAAATTCTCATCACTTCCTGATGAATTCAAGCGAAGGGCGACAAAAAAAATCTGCCCTAAAAGAAAAATGGGTCAATTGGATTTCATATATCGCAGCCCAAAAATATAACTTACAAACAGAAAAGGAACTTTAGACTTAGAGCCCATAATACACCAACCCGTGGGCTGTGTGGTGGGGGTATGTGCAGCCTGTATTTTTTTGGGCCTAAAAAATCTCAACCCCAACCCTGTCAAAACCGCAGGCTATGGGTTGAACCCATTGTACCAGCTCTACTTTAGTATGTGTCCCTAGGAGCATGTAGTAAACAAAAATTGGCATGTTACAATAAGGAACGGA
This sequence comes from Inga leiocalycina, assembly GCA_963242795.1. Classification (NCBI taxonomy): domain Eukaryota; kingdom Viridiplantae; phylum Streptophyta; class Magnoliopsida; order Fabales; family Fabaceae; genus Inga; species Inga leiocalycina. The sequence continues at coordinate 17,471,073 of OY725320.1, forward strand.
CTCATCAACTTCAATACAGTTTTCTAGAAAGATTCTTCCAGGCAGAACTAATACATTTAATAATTACCATGTGAGTTTTTCGATCTGACTTTATAACGAACTTCAAATCCAAAAACTCATATTTCTCAGTGTCTCTATCCCATGCTGAGATAGCTGTCTAAAAAATAGAAATTAAATATTTAATATATTTTAAATTGATTGAATTTTTAAAATTTACTGTTATTTAATGCGTCCAAAGCAAATGGAAGAAGAAAAGGATGGGCCTCTCGGAGCTAGGCCTACTTTGCCTAAAATATGCTACTGAGCTATAAAAACCTTGGCTTGTTTGATTTTATTTTTAAAAATAGTTTTTCTAAAAGAATAAAAAAAATTTTAGAAAATTGTTTTCAATAAGTTGCTTTTAAAAAAAATAATTTTTTTTTTAAAACTAAAATACAAAAACAGTTTTTAGTTGTTTTCTTATTTTTATTTTTTTATTTTCTTTAGACCACCATTTATCCACTATTGAGACCACACTACCAATAATAATCATTGCCATGTCATCACTGGTGATGGCTATCACCACATCACTTCAAAACAAATATTTGAAAACAATTATCCAAATATTTTTTTTTTATTTTCAAAAATTGTTTCCAACAAATAGTTTTATTCAACTGTTTTGAGAACAAAAAAGCAGAGCATAGAATCAAATAAGGTCATTTCTTAATGGGATGTTTGGTATGAGGGATTTGGAGGGGAGGAGAAGGAAAATTTTGAGTTGAATATAAAAAAATTTTGAGTTACAAAAACAAAAATAAAACGGACATAAGCATGTATATATGAATAAACTCATGAGTCTCTTTAATTCGCCCTATCCTTTTTTTATTATGCTCATGATACATACACACTAACATGGATCATCCATCGGATTAATTTGATGGCTACAAAAATTTTAAAAAAAATAGAAGAGCGTGTGTGTCTGAGGCTACAAAGGTGCAAACTCTATTTTCATCAAATCTTGATACAAGAGATTGCTTCACTAGTTACGAGTACACTCCCAATCATAACAAAGTTTGTGGACACAATAAGCAAACTCCAATATTGTACAGAAATAACAACAAAGCCTTTATCCCACTAGTTGAGGTCGGTTACATTGATTGCACGACGTCATTGTACTCTGTCGAAAACCATATTAAACTCCAACAATATACAAAGTCTGTAAATTTAATTCACAACTTGGAGGATAAAAAATACAGTTTGAACAACAGTGAGAAAGAGGAGTACAATTGCAGCAATAGAAGCAACAGTTTGCCAAGGTGTACGACAATAATCAATAAAGAAAAATGGAAGTTGATTCTCCTGGAAAAGCAAATCTGAATGTCTAGAATTTGTTAACCATGGCTGTATGAGTTTTGAATCGTTGTTGCCTCCCTCCTTCATCTCATTCTTATAGGACATGATGAAGAGTTCAATGATAACGCCAGCATTCAGTAATATCAAGTCTATGAATTTTGTTGTATCAGTACGGTTGATGGTCTCTGGATAAGAAGCACGGACTTCTAGTTCTTGTGACTAAGGATATATAAACACACACACACACATCTTTAAGTGTGTCTAATAGATAATCCAATACAAGAACATAGTCTGTAATGTAAAGAAGATTAAAAATAATTCTATTAGGATATATCGTTTCATTATTCTAATTAGAGGAATAAATTATAATTGAGAATTTAATTTGGATGTTAAGTGATATTTAACGGTTATTTAAGAGGTAATTTTTATGTGCTAAATTCCTCGGTATAATTGTTGATTATATAAATAAGATATATGGCATTCGTCTAAAGTTTTTCATATGTAGGACTTAGTGAATTAATAACTTCATATGTATTAAAACTATGAGGACCACCAATCTATTCTCAAGAAGTTTCATTATTGTTTTCTGATGTCATTATCCCATGCTGGGATAGCTGTCCCACGCGAATCTTGGAAACATCTCGTGGATACCAAACAACAATGTTACAGAAAAAAAGGATGCGTCCAAAATATGCAAGTGAACTACAAAAACAAGATTTCTTAATGGGCTGTTTGGTACAAGGGAATTGGAGGGGAAGGGGATAGGGAAAATTTTGAGTTGAATTAAAAAAAAAAAATTGGAGAAATGAGTTTTAATCAATTTAATCAACAATAATCAAGGAGGGGAGAAAATGAGACAATTAAAGAAGATAACCATGATGTTTTAGAAAATACATGCTACAATATTATGAAACAAAAGTCCAGATATTATTATCATCCTCCACCAAATTTTGTGAAATTAAAAGACTACGACTTGAAAATTTCCAGTCTATTAAGCACTTGCTCCTCCTACCAGCCTTCAACTTTATCCCTGCTTCTTGCATTGCATTGGCATTGTATAAAAAAATATATGTTCCAGCCTCTAGGGATTGAATCCATCTAGGTATTTTCGCCTGTCAAGTAAAATGTTCTTAAGGTTTGTAAAATGTTTTTTGTGTTCACATTATGATTAGACTCTAATTATTGTCCGTTATAAATATATCATTGAAAAAAAGATCACGTTACGAATTTTAAATCTGAACCCTCCACATCAATTTTTGAATAATCCAGATTTCATCACAGCAGTGAGCATTGAATGAGGACCCACCTTCAATAAGTCAGTGCTTTTCAGTTTCCTTGTGTCAAATTCTAGCACTACAGATGCAAAACACTACCTATCAAAATATTGCTCAGAATAGAACGATAAATCATAACGAAGAAATCTTAACAACGAAGAAAATTCTCATTACTTCCTTATGAATACAATCAAAGGGTGACGAAAAAATCTTCAATAGAAGAAAATTTGGTCATTTGGATTGATATATCGCCGCCCAAAAATGCGAATTACTAACAGAAAAGGAACTACAGTAATTTGTTCAAGAATGTTCTAGTACGAGTCCAAGGAGCTGTAGCAAACAAAAATTGGTATGTTATAATAATACAAAGACTCAGTACCTTTAAGACAGCTTTCTAGAAAGGTTCTTCAAGCCAGAACCGATACATTTAAGAATTACTGTGTGAGTCTTTGGATCTGGCTTTATAACGAACTTCAAATCCAGAAACTCACTTATGTTTCTCAGTGTTTCTATCCCATGCTGGGATAGCTGTCCCACGCGAATCTTGGGAACATCTTGCGGACACAGTGCGCAGAGAAGAAACAACGAGCCCTGCACATCAAAGAACAATGTTACAGAATGAAAGGATGGGTCCAAGCAAATGGAATAAGGAAGGTTAAAGCAATACAACGAGCAGCCTTATTCCATTTAGTAATATTAGCTTAGGTAGATCGAACAATGCCATTGACCTCTATTAGCAACTAACTGTTCAAATGTTTCATTTCTCAGAACTTCAAGCAAAATAACAAAAAAGATTGGCCAGAAAGATTAAAAAGGGCCAGTTCAATTAAGAAATCAGACCTGATGCGTTGAGTCCACTACTCCGCCCTGCTGGATCTCCTGAAGTAAAGCACAAGCTGTTTGTTGACCAACGTCTTCTGGGGGTATCAGGCATTTCTTCTCGTCATCTGTGAAGTCAGAAGTTTCTTCAGCATGATCACGAGACACAGCAGTGTCGACAGAAATGAAGCAACCAGAAGTAGTTTCAGCAACAAGCGAAATCCCATATCCAGGTGAACTGTTATTAAGAGGACAAATCACCCAAAAACAAATAAACCTTGGGATTTCTCAAATGCCTAACGAATAACAAATATATTAACAAAATGTAAGTTTAATTATATACTGAATGAAAGAAATCGTACTTTCCAGCCTGTGGGCCAGCTTTGTGATCCGTAAAAATGTGTACATCTGGGAGTAGATGATTGAAGATTCCACGGGCGGCATGAATCATGCTATTTTCAAACTGTGAAGACACTAGCAGAAAATGTAACTCCTCTAATCCTCTTAACCATGCCCTCATCAGTCCAGGAAACTGCCTGCTAGGTCAAATATGTAAGATCACAAATAAAGTTATATAATTATAAACTAGCAATAAATTTGGATACTCACGGTTAGACTCTGAACAATAGGCACAGACAAAACAACTTCCCCACCACCATCTGGAGGAACTCCACGAGACTCTATTTTAAGATCCAATCGTTCAGAAGGGACTCCAAAGCGTTTCAATATGTGCAAAGTGGTAGAGCGGAAAGTATCAACTGATGGGTCCTTAGAATCATTTGTAATTCCTGATAACATAATGATGAACGGTCATAACTAGCAGATCATCTGGTCATATCCCATCATTGTTGCATTGAATCTTGTATATTTAGTTCATTTATGTATTATTTTTCCAAAAAAAAAAAAAATCTAGTTAACATCAGTGTTTTGGAAACCGGACCGGACCGGCCGGTCCGGCCCGGTAACCGGCGAACCGGCCGGTTGGCCGGTCCGGTTCCCGGTCCGGTTTCCATTTTTTTAAAAATTTTTTTTTTTTTTTTTTTTTTTACTTTTTCCTTTAGAATTTCATACTATAAGTCTAAAATTTTCAATTTCTCACCGGTTTGGTCCCGGTTTAGCTCCGGTTTGGTCTCGGTCTGACCCACTGACCCTTAACCCAGTACCCCGACCGGTTCACTACCCGGTCCGGGTTTTAATACCTTGGTTAACATTCGTCCTTGTAATATAGGAAGATAGCAATTCATGTGTCAAATATAACAGCATATCACGCAACCATCATCAAGAGCCAGAGAAACTGTAATTCATAGCTACCAGTACAAGTCCGACTAGTGCCCGATAACAATTATGCACTCATAGGACATAATGTCACAATATTACATAAATAAATCAAATTACCTACTTATCTCATATGTATTAGCATCAACTGGCACCCAATGGCCAAAAAGTTTGCCAATGAAAGTAACAGACAAAATATCATCACTTATCCTAAAACCTCCTGAAAACTTTACAAAAACTATACGCCATCATAAGAGATCATATCACAAAATAACAACAGGGGGAATAATTGAACAAAGCTCTCTCCTATGAATTAACATCAAATTGAACTCAATCGCCCAAAGTTTCTGTTCACCAATCAAAGCTATGTGTATACTTCACTATTCTGTTCTGTTTTTGTCATTACAAGGTCATTCTGTAAAAAGCATCATGTTTAAAAAGACACAAGAAATTACCTTTGAGTCTAATCTCGAGGGCCTTCTTCCCAAATAAAGCAAGAACGAGAAGCGGTTCCAAGAAGTAACCAATGGAACGACTGACACCACAGTCATGCGCAAGATTCTTCCCACCCATGACAATGCCAGGCTTGTACTTCAATTTAGTAGCTATCCATAAACAAAACCCAATTCAGCCCCCACATGGCCAGTTGAATGAATTATTCCCAGAACTTAAAAAATAAAATAAAATCATATGAGCAAACAGAAAAACTGAAATTACCAGCTTCGTTGATTTCGACATAGCAACCATCGCAGATTTTCTCAAGCAAACGAAGAAAAGAGACCTCATGTTTCTGAAGACCCGGGAAAGTCTCATCTGCGCGAATATCCTCGATAATAATCGAAGTACCAGAGAGAGTGGCAAGAACTAATCGTTGCCTGAAGCTCTGACATCCTTTTAGCCTCTTGTAATCCTTCTTCACCATACTCTATTTCACCAGTATCTCTTCGACCGAAACGAGCAACGAGCTACGGAAAGTAGCAACGAGGTAAGGAACGTTCTGCGAGCTTCCTCCTCCGACCAACGCAGTGGTTAGGGTAAATGGAACCTATAGCATTGGCCCTCAAGCGGACCCGACCCGACACTACAAACAATTAAATTAGAAATTAGGAAAAATTGCTAAAAGAATCCCTCATTCCAAAATTTATCATCCAAATATAGTTGAATTTATTTAAGGACCAAAATGCACTTACTTTTTCTAGCCAAAAAATAAATTTTGCAAAGGAGAACACATTTCTGGAAAAAAAATTGCATTTACTCAAGAACTTGGAACTCTAGGTACTTTTGATAATAAAATTTGCAAGGGAGAACTTATATATATAGTTTTGGTTGCAAATTAAATTTGTAAAAGACTAAAATATAAACTCAATTTTATTTTTAGATTAAAATATTTTTAAAATTCAGTAAATGACATAAGATTATTAATTACTTTAATACTGGTACTCTAAAATTTAATATTGAGATTTCGAAATTTGACACTTTTTTGTCAAAGTTTGACACTAACACATCAATATTTAACAATAATATTCTAAAACTATTTTACCGTCAAATTTTGATATATAAGTGTCAAATTGCCTATTCTATAATTTTCGTAAAAAACTATCATATTTTAACATAGTAATGTCAAATTATTAAATAATGCTATCATTAATTAGAAATTTAGATTTTTTTTTTCCAAACGGTGTGAAACTATAATCCCATTTTACATTTCTAACCAAATATCAAGTTAAGGAAAAATATTTAACATTCTAAGCTATGCTTTTAATTTTTAAAAAACAATACTTGCAACAAAAAAACAAAAACAAAACACTTTTAGAAGAATTACCCTCAATTGGAGGGCAATACTCAAATTGTTGTAACATCAACACCTCACTGGTGATATATTGTTCGTTTTGAGGCCCTTTCCATCTTTAAAACGAGTCAAATGAGAGGTATTAAGACTCTTATAAAATATCTTTCATTTTCTTTCCTAGCTGATGTGGGACCTCACATCTTTAGTATCTAGTCGAGAGCATCAAGATCACCCGACAGTACAAACAATTAAATAACTTACATTTAGTAGATGCAACTATTGTATATATCATATTTTCAATTAAGTGCAAATTATTTGCACAACCGAAAAAAAACTTGCATTTGCTCAAGAATTTGAGACTTTGAGTACCCTTTTGATAATATATATGTGTGTGCGTGTATAACTTTGATTTTTTTTTTTTGACAAAATTTGACACTGATATATCAGTATTTAATAATAACATTTTAAAATTATTTGATCGTCAAATTTTGAAATATAACTGTCAAATTACTTGTTCTTTAATTTTTGATAAAAACTGTCAAATTTTAACATATCAAATATCAATGTCAAATTATTAAACAATGTTATCATTAATTGGAATTTTAGATTTTTTTTTTGTCCCCATGGTATCAAACTATAACCCCATTTTAAGTTCCTAAACAGATACTATATCAAGTTAAGGAAAGCAATTTAACATGCTAAGGTATTCTTCTATTTTATTTTATTTTTTTTGGAAAACAATAATTGGCAACAAAACACAAAAGAAAACATTCCTAGAAGAACTATCCTAAATTAGAGGGTAATACTCAAATTTGCTTCATTCAAATAACCATATCAGAGTTTATGTAAAACGAACAGTAGGATTTTTTTGGGGCCAACATGAACAGTATAACTTTAAACTTAATTGAAAAATATTTAACAAAAGATTAGTATTGTTTAGTTGGGGGATGAGAACAAAAATGAAGAGAATGTTAGGTTATATGATTTGTTATTTGACGAAAAACTAACTCTTTGTGCTAAATCCCACCTCGTTGGTTCGGAAAAAGAAATTAAAAAAAGCCCCCACCTCGTTGGCATTACATAAAATTATTCTATCTCTCTGAGGGCTCTATGGGGATTTGGAAGAAAAGGAAAATTTTTAAGATTTGGATTTTAAAAAATTAGAAAAGTGGAATTGAAAGTTTTTAATTTATTTTTTTTATTCTTTATTTAACATATTATCTTTATTAAAATTTTATAATCCCACTTCTCTACTTTTTTTTAAATCCAATTTATAAAAATTTTCTTGCCCCTCCCTTTCCCTTATGCCAAATTTATAATTTTATATAATTATTAAACCTTCAACAAAATTCAAAAAATGACTTAAATAAAATAAGGATAAAGTTGTTCATATGAAAATATTTTACCTCCCCTCCTCTCATCAGCTAAATAAGGTAATATTAAAATTCCTTCCCTCCTCTTTTATCAATCCAAAGGAGATAATATTAAAATTCTTTCACTTCCCTCCTTTTCTCTCCCCTATATTAAAACCCCTTCCCTCCCTCCCCTCGTTGAACCAAACAAGATCTTAGTGTATCATCCATCATGAGTCAAAATCTGCATCATCTACTTCATTAGAGAGCTGAGTACTTCAATTTATTCATTCTTCTCTTGAGATCTCAAGTGATTTGTTTGGGAATCAAACATAATCCGATCTCATATACTTACGAGGTAAGTGTGTGAGAAGAGTTTTATCTCATATTATAGACTCGATGAGAGATAAACAGACAAAAAAAAAACCAATTTGGCATAATGGAAGAATCACAATCATTTTTATTAATGCAAGAAAAAGAGGAAGGAACAAAACCTATTCTTATCCGATCTTTCTTCTGTATATTTGCTGATCCTATATACAAAAAATGTAGCCTATAAATTTCCAAGGACATTGGTAACTCTAAAACCTGAAGTTACAAGTATCCTTGGGATTTTTTTAAATATGAGCTTCTCCTTAATTTAATAGAGAAAATAACCACAGATGTCCAAATAGATCCCTCTTTTTGTTTCCATCTTTCTCCCTCCTTATTTAATCTTAATTAAATTCAAGAGATTGACTTCAAATTCTCCATATACTTACTTGACTTGTATGCAGAAACATCACATCCCGCCTCAACTATATCCAGCAAAGTTATAGTTCCGCATGAGAGAGAAAGATGACAAAAGGGTCATGAGAGGCAAAAACTGGTCATGACTTTCTCTGATCCAATTCCAAATATCACACTATTATCATATTTGGAGAAGATTATTCACGGTAACTGACACAGAATTTGTCCGCTGCAAGTCATGCAGTATCTCAAAGCTTCAGATTCTAATACATATTAAGACAAGCAATAATCTTAAACAAGAATTTACCAAGAACCATTGTTCCATTAAACATTAAACATTAAACATCCGAGAAAATTACACTAACTTATTGTACTTTTAAGTATTCCACTGTATTAGTACACCAGGTTTAGGGTTTCACCAGATACATGCTTTGTGCAAAAGAGTTATACATCTTACCACACTTTTTATTTCATTTTAGTATCAATTCAGGAAAATTAATCAATATTAATATAAATATATAAAATCTATAGCATGCTGCAATATTCATATTCACAAGCTGTAAAGATTGCAGTTCATATTTTTCAGACTCCAAACAATGCATAAGGCCCACATACTTGAATAAAATAACAATATCAGAAAGGATGAGCAAGTTGAGAGGAGTGTTTCCTGATACAAAGCATACTTTGCAAACAAATTCCAATTACAAGTATGGTAGTCACAAAAAGTCAAAAACCCTTACTTATCACTACATGATTTCCCAGAATAGGTTCCTTCATCACATTGGTAATGTGCCGACATAACCGTCTTCAAGAATACTTGATGATCTTATTATGAGGATGAATTCAGAAGAACTATAGAAGTATTAAGTAAATTTTACACAAGGTGGGCCACAAGTAGCATGTTTACAACCAAAGCATGTGAAAGCGTAAAGCTTGTTTACAAACTGCACTCAATTGCCATCAAGCATTCCCAACAGAAATCTCAGACAAAACTACTTATGTGAACTAGTAATTTTGGATAGTAAAACACTTTATCTTGAGACAAACCATACCTGGAAAATTATGTCATCTGGTATATGAGGTAGAACCTCCCGAACGGTCTCAGCCATGGCCAGTGTATTTTGCTAGATTATCATTTGCAAAACGTGGGGCATTCCTCATATGTAGATTATCAGAGCCTCCGGGGATCCTCCCATGAGGAGGAGGAATCCGTAAACCACTTGCGGAAGCCTGAGAAGTATTGATGGGCCAAAAGCTCCAGGCAGTATCTTCAAGGGCATTCTGAGCATTTTCTCCGACAAATGCAATTGTCTCATCATCATTTGAACCCTTCCTAATCCAACGGATCTGATTGCAATAGATGGACCAGCCCATCAACACCTTGATTTGGCCAAGAATGCAACCAAGGTGAGTCCAGTCCTACTGCACCCCAATAAAGGGGAATGTAAAGTCAAACCAAAAAAGTGAATCAATTTAGGCATATGCTATTTTTGTGAACCACAACCTTATTTGTTGGCAGCCTTTCAGTTTGTCTAAGAACCAATGGATTTGTCCATCTTTTTCTGGCTCAAGCAGAATGGTAGTGTTCTACAGAAAAATAATATTTCCCCAAGACCACTTATTCAGAGTTCCTTTCTTTGGCCTTCACTGTTTTTCAGATCATGGTCCTTTTACCTCAGGGAGGCATGCACATGTCATTGTTAATATAAATCAGTTAAAAAAGGTATTGCTTTACAATTTGTTCAGAACATTTTTCAAACTTCCAAATTTATCTGGAACAACAAAAGCTTTAGAGACCAATAAGAAACATTAGGCATGCTTTAGGGACCAAAATAGGGTTTTGAACTTCAAAAATACCATTCTAACAAACAAATAAAATAAACAGCCTGAAAGCCAAAAATAGAAACAGAGAAGCATAAAACATCACATAAAAATTAAGCCTCCAAGAAATGCCTTCCATATTTGGTCTCTGGTTGGGAAATAATCCAGCAGCCATGGTATGTCTGCCAGTGTTTGGCTGATCAAGACCTGAACCTATTTGTTGTGCACGTGGCTTTTCACTTGATGTTTCCGGCATATTGAAGCTTGCTTCATTTTGATGCTGGGCAACAAAGAGAGGCTTCCGACATGTCGGACAAGTATAAATCTCTGTCAATCCTTGATATAACTTGGGATCAATTAGAGGATGATAGTATCACACTAAGATTCACTCAAACAAAAGAAAAAAAATGCATAAAAAGTATCATACCAAGATCTCAAACACGTAGGATGGAAAATGTGTTTGCATTTTAACTTTTTAGCCTTCGCCATGGGCTCCTGCCAAAAGAACATTTATAAGATTATTCAAAAGTATTTCAAGCCCACCTTGTGAGACCAGGCTTATTGTATTCAAAGTATTTCAGTCACTAAAATCAGCCAGTGAAAATTGGCTAGGAAAACTAGCAATCTAGCATACCCTACAATAGCACATTCATCATCGTATGATAGTAGTTCCTCAGTAGTTGCATCAGGAAGAGCTGCATGTAGTGCACCGAAAGCTGTCCTTAACCTTATATAGGCTCTCATGCGATTTACGAGAGCACTTAGCAGTGTCTGTTAAAAACAAGATCATAAAATAAAAAATGCAAATCTCAAAATAAAAATTGAATGGACAGTCTAACTCACGCAGAGAGAATGAAATATTTACACAAATACATTACTTACCGGAGCTCCAATGGCTACGGCGCAATGCTTCTCCTTTTCTGGTTCATCTCTCTGGTCTCTCTGTTTGGACGTGGATTTTCTTGCAATTTCTGAGAAATTGGGGTCTGAAACAGAACGTGGGTTAGAGGAAGGTGGTGAAGTGTAGATTCTATGGTAGGATAATTTCTGCATTTTGGGATGGTTAACATGTTTTCTCGGAGTAAAGAAGTTCAAAAGCACCGTGTCAATGCCGTAAAATCACAAATGGGCCATAATTCCGTTCAATGCCAATGGAAATTTATCATGTGGCTTCAGTGGTGTAGGAGAGATAAGGTGGAGCTTGAAGATACATTAGTATTGGGTGTGATGTTAGAATCGTCCATGGAAGCAAAACTGACAGCCCATTCTTCAAATCAGTTTTTGTAGCTTCAAGTACTAACGCCAATAACAGAGTAAAATACATACAAGGACCATTTCTTAGCTAAACACTGCATTAAGAAAGTATGTAAATTATAGAGGCCTCCACATATATTTTCCCTTCATTGAAAGTAAGTATTTATTTACCTGTTTATTGGATGAATTATGGAAACTTGGAACTTATTATTTAATGGTCAGGACATGTTTGAATATTACATTTGAAAATTACACAACCCCGCAATTCACGATTTTTAAAAGGTGATACAGTTTTAAATGTACCCAAATGAATGTTGACATTGTTGTTAATAAATAGGCCTTCTTTATTTCTGTTTTTTTGTTTTGTTTCTAAGACGGATTTATATTTTTTTTAAAAAAATAAGTTTTGAAAAAAAAGAAAAAAAAAACTCTTTGGACACTTGTTTAAAATTTTTTTTTTGAAGTGACGTGGCGGCAGCTGTCGCTATCGATGATGTGGTGATAGTTGTTGTAAGTGGTGACGTGATGGTAGCCATCGCTGATAATGTGGTGTTAATAGTGGGTAGGTGACAGTTTCAAAAAATAAAAAATAGAAAAAGAAAAACAAGACAACACCTAAAAACTCTTTTTGCTTTTTAGTTTTTTTAAAAACAACTTTTTATTTTTTGTTTTTAAAAGGGCTAAGGTACAAAAAGACATATGAACATTTATCAAAGTGCAACCATCACCATATACATTTCGGAGGTACATAAGTACCTATTAGTCGGGGTGAGTATTCGGGGTTCGGTGCAGTTTTCGGTTGAAACCAAAAAAACCAAACAACCAAATATAAGCTATTTTGATGACCGAACCGAAACCGAAACATTAAAATAACCGAAATAGAACTAACTGATTTATTTCGGTTCGGTTGTCGGTGGTAACATTCGGTTTTTGGGCCTTTTGAACCTCTTTCTCTGTAAGCCCATCCAATGCAAAACAAAAAGCTACCCAAGGAAAAATTCTAACATTAAAAATAATTAATACAGACCAATTTTTTGCAACAAAGCCACCAAACAAGAATCTGGAGGTTTGGAGCATCAAAATTTCATATCTGCCCACGGAGAAAAATTTCATATTTGAAGACATTTCAACCACAACAAAATTTACAAGCATTCAATCATTTTATCATATTTGCCCACGACCACAAACATTTAAAATACAAGCACTTGACAGAATCTATAATTAGTTTACTGGAGGTCTGGAGCATTAAATTGCCTGACATCAAAATACAAGCACTTAACATGATCAACAATTAGTTTACTGGATGTCTAAAGTAGGGATGAGCAAAAACCCGATGGTCCGGTCCAGTCTGATCTGACTCGAGTTGGTCCGATCCGGTTTGGTCCAGTTCAAATAAGCAATATAATGAAATCGGACTAGACTGGACCAGACTAACTGGTCGGGTTGGACCAGGTTCCAGACTAGGGGACCAGACCACCTAGACTGGTCCGGTCTGGTCCAGGTCAATTTCTTAAAAAATATTTTTATAGTTTAGATGTTATTTTTATTTTTTATTTAATGTTGTTACAGGTTTTTTAAGGATTTATAATCAAGTTTTATTTTTTATGATGATTTTTATATGATTGTAGGTATTTTTATTATCTTAATTATATTTATCATGTTTAAATATTTTTTCTCAACATATTTTTTTATTGTTATTGAATGTTGTTGAATATTCTTATAGATTTATGATGTTTTAATTTTTGGTGACATATTTTATATTATTATAGGTATTTTTGTGGTCCTAATTGTATTTAATAGGTTCAAATTTTGCTTTCAAAAAAGAAAAAAAAGAAAAAAAATATTAAATTTAGGTCATGGACTACCTGGACCAGTCGAGGTAGTCCACCAGACCTGGTCTGGTCTAACCCGACCTCGGGTTGATGCTGGACCAGACTAGACCACGGACTGCTTTGTGCAACCCGATATCTTCTCAAGACCAGACCTCGGGTTGATGTCAAACCCAGTTCAGTGCAGTCCATGCTCATCCCTAGTCTAAAGCATCACATTGCCTAACTTCAAAAAATACAAGCTGAATCACTTCAATTGTGCTGCTGTCAGTAAAATTTACAGTTGATCTTTTTATCAAAAGAAAGTATATGGAATATCAAAAAACTTGATATATATATATATATATATATATCAGATTCTGGCTTGCTCCCTGAATGGCCTCCGAATGGCACCTACAACTGACAGAAAGGAAGAAAAATAAACAAAACAGAAGAAAAATGAAATACTGCAATAATTATATTATAAGTGTGACAAGAAAATTTGCTCACAAAATCTCAAGTTTCCCATATTGCAGCTATAAGATATCAACATTTGTCTCCAATGCAATTTTTTTGCAAATCTAGCAAATCAAAAAATGATCAAATTTCATATATCACAATAAATATAGTATTAACACTATAAACTATAAAGTTGTATTCCATGAAGTATGAAAAAACATTACTAAGCTCTATCTTCTGTATATCATCATCTCCTTCTTCAACAAGATATTCTAATGATTGCCTAAGCCAATCTTGAGCACAAATTAGAGATTGCACAACCTTAGGAGTCAAAGAGCTCCTAAATGAATCTAGTGTTATATATGATTAGTTTTGATGATAGCCGGTTCTAACATCTAGGACTCTTCCTCCTATACTGAATGTAGATTCTGAGGCAACCGTTGAAATTGGCATAGCCAAGACATCTCTTGCTACTTGAGAAAGAACAGGAAATCTAGGACTATTTAATTTCCACCAATCCAAAATATCAAAATCATCTTTTCTAACCGTTGAAATGTGGATTCAGTTGTTTGTTCAGCCATAGTTTCAACTCCAGTTCTTGAAAAAAAAAATAATTTTATCAGCTCTTTGATTCTCAATATTATTACCATATTTTCGATTCTGTAAAATTCCCTATACTATAAAATAAACCAATACATTGACCAAAGAACAATTTATAATAATCAATATTCAGAAATGAAAAGTTGCTGCCTTTACTTTTGCTTTTCAAGATGGCATTTTAACATCAAAATATCATGACATGGCAAGATGTAATTAACAGTAGCAGCAGTGAAATTGCTAAGGGCCTTACCACCTAGTAGCAGCCATGACAGATCACGAATCTACAAAGCCTATAAATTAATATTTCTATTTTTTTAATTATACCAATGGCCCTTTTTTATTAGCTCCGAAAAAAACTTTAGGAAAAAAAAAGTTTATCAATGCTGTTTGGATAAAAAAGTTTAGGAAAAAAAAGAAGGTGAAAATGAAATCATTATTTGGATGAGCTCCGAAAACATTGCTCCTAGGTATCAAGAGTTTTTGGTTGCAAAAAGTTCAATAATTTGGTTTCATATAGATGCAATCATGAATCATCATCACCTAAACCATGAAAGGGTTGGTTCTTGTGATAAGTTCCATTTCATATTATATGCAATATACAGTGAACAAGTGAACCTTATCCAAATGGGTGAAATAAAATTTAGGCATCATCAAATGTACAAAGCATACCAATAGCAAAGAGAATAATCCTCAGAAAGCAATTCTTAAACGGTGACAAACATTTCATATTAATTTCTTATGTTAAAAAAGACATTGAAGTCAGAGATAATGAACTCTGGTATGGTTTCCTAGTTCCCACTTGCTAGAAATTGAAGCTCGACGATTGAAGATGAGTTGCACGTCGTTCAGGGTTAGGCCACGGCAAAGTAAGGCAGTGTCGCTTCCACAGGCCATGACAGACAGAAAGGTTCTGTCTTTGCTTCCATGATAGACAGAAAGGTACCTTTTTTATTCAAAAAAGACAGAGATTCAAGACTGGGAAGAAGGAAAATCAGTTCAGACACAAAGATCAAGTAGAGGATGAAGAGATTCAAACCGACCTACTGAAAAATAAGGAAGCCACTTACCAGAAATTGAAGCTCAAGGGTTGAAGGTTGATCATAACGAGACGCTTCCACGAAAAACGGTAAAGGACCGAGGGTTAAGCAAAGTAAGGCTCAGTCGAGAGCAGATCGAGGGACAGTCGCCGCCGATCAGAACGAGAAGCTTCCACGAACAACAGTGAAGGACAGTCACCACTGTGAATGGGACGAAGGTCGATCGGAATGAAGGTAGATCTAGGGTTAAACAGCTAAGAGACAGTCGAGCAACTGAGGGTTAGGCTGAGTGTGGTAAAGTGAGGTTGATCGTACAAGGAATGACGTTGCCGCCGTGAATGGAATGGCGCCGCTTCCACGGAGGGTGAGGGTTAGGGCAAAGACGCAAAGTGAGGACGAGAAACTGAGAGAGAGCGAGACGGCAGAGAGTATGAGTGGTGAGTGTCAGTGGGTTAGGGGCTTAGGCAAAGTTAGGTTAGAGTTACTGGTTTTGGGTTAGACTTCTAGGTGGAAATGGGCCAAAACGAAATACTCAAATGGGCTAAGGGTTTTACCTTTTTCTTCAAAGTTGGACCAATTCTTTGGGCCTCCTAATACTTGTCCATATTAGTTACCAAATTTCGGTTACTCGGTTTTAACCGAAATATTTTTTCACTAACCGCACTAAAAACCGTAATAACCGAAATTTCTAACCGAAAATCACCGAATAACCGAAAAAACTGAATTAGGTTCGGTTCGGTCTTCGGTTTCGGTTTCACTTTGCTCACCCCTACCTATTAGCATTCAAAAGGGGGAAAAATGCTAGCATCGTTAAATTTAACCTAACACCGTTACATATGCATCTGTAAAAAGAGCGTGGGGCCCCACTACAAAAATAACGTCGTTAACTTAAATTTAATGGTGCTGGCTTTTTTACTTTGCTTTTGAATGTTCATGGGTATATGGTGTTTGAGGCACTTTTGATAAAATTTTATGAATATTTTTGCGCCTTAACCCTTTTTAAAAACAACTTATTGAAAATAGTTTTCCAATCAAGATTTTTAGTTTTTTTTTTAATTTTTGAAAACATAAAAACTTTTTTTAAAAGCAAAATCAAATAAGACATTAGTCATTTTTTTAGAAGAATTCTGCCCAAGGCTTAGCTTCCTAGCTAGAATTCTGACCGGCTGGACCGTCGACCGGAGGTGACTACGGCTCAGTTTTATGGAAAAGGCCATTTTGATAGTTGAGCCGGATTCGACCGGAGAAAAGCCGTTATGAGGCCGGAAACCGCTCTTCAGCCAGAAGCCGGAACAGATTTTTGTTAACCGGACGGCTCATCGCCAACATTTACAACAAGGAAAAAATAAGGAAGCCAAAGAGACGAAGAAGAATAAAAAATATGAAATAATATTTCTCACAGTATAATCTATGTAGCCGAGTGTTTTTCGATTTTTTCCAACATTCATAACGAATATGAGCTCCTTCGTATCTTGTTTTGACTTCTGAAGTTGGAACTCATCTTTGCCGAAAATCGCAGATATGGTTCGAGGAAGAGAAGATGTGGTTGAAGAGAGAGAATTAGTTGGCTTGTATGATGTTTTCGATTCCCCATATTACCTTTCTTTTCTTATGCAGCAAGCAAGTTTTGTCTTCTAGTGGAATACATTAATTTGCCCAACTGTTGAACCCATTGTATGGATAAAAGGGTTGTGTCGCTGTGTCATGAAAAAGGAATAAAGCTTTTATAAATTACTTAATTCTCTCTCATCACGTGGGGGTTGAAAAAAATTCAAACTGAAGTGTCGTACTGGAGGAAAACATGTAGAAGTCTTTTCATCTTTTATTTTGATTTTAATTTTTATTGTCAGGTTTTAATATTTTATTAGAATATTAGTGTATGTTTTGCCAATTTTGTTTAGCTATATATATATATATATATATAGGATTTTATTAGCTGGCAAAATATCCATATAAGCCTTACATTTGCTAAAAAAGATGATGATATTTTTGGTTTAAATATTTTTTAAGAAACTCATGCTTTGATCAATCAAGAGCCACCAAATACCAATGTTTAACAAGGCATGAAATCATTATTATTTGTGTTTTTTGTTAGGTTAATGGTTGATTTAAATGTATTTTCTTAAATTGTGTTTTGTGACTTTACTAATTTCATATAAAATTAGATTAAAGATTAATTATTGTAATATATATAAATATAATATTTTTAAATTTAATTATTACGTCACCGGTTCGGCTCAACGGCTCAACCGTTCCAACCGGTTGAACCTTGACCTGCTGACCTTTCCGGCTCAATGTCCGGTCCGGCTTTTAAAACATTGGTTGGTGCAAAATTATCCAACTCTCCCCTTGTGACCAATTGCAAAAGTCCGTCACTCTTTCGCTTTAGGTGGGTCCCACTTTTGCCAACGTTACCCCACCCCACCTCTTCTTCTTCCAAGATCTCTCCTCCCCGGATGCTTCGAACTACTTCTTGAGCCACTGAACCGGAAGCAAGAAACAATTCGAAGCAATCATGCCGTCTCTTTTTTTTTTGAGTTACAAATGACAAGAGCAAGCTCTTGAGGCCGCAGTGGCCGATAAGGCAAAAAAAGACAGAAAGACTGAGCTTATGGTCCCAAATGTAGGCTGAGATTAACTAACATTTGGGACGAACAGAAGTCCGGAGGGGACTGCAATAAAGACAGATCGTTGGTCAAGTCCAATGCTCGCTTTGCCAAAACATCGGCACATTTGATTGGGCTTTTGATTGTTGTAAAAACGCTTTTGATTGGGCTCTCATCCACCTCTGCCGCCTCGCCGACAATATCCATCTCATCGTAGTGTTTTTCATGATAAGTTTCTTTTATTATTTGTACAATGCATAAAGATAAGTGGAGAATATATTGATATTTAATAAATCCGGAAAATATGGTAGATAATTACATTTTAGCATATGATTTGATGACAATGCATTATGCATAGTTTAGATAAAAAGGACATAAATTGCTTGAAAAATCATTGATAACAATTGCAATTGAGAAATCAGTATATTTTCTTGAGATATGACAATTTAATCATAGTGAATGATGTTATCGGGGGGGAGTAAAGATCATG
Source organism: Inga leiocalycina (assembly GCA_963242795.1). Lineage (NCBI taxonomy): Eukaryota > Viridiplantae > Streptophyta > Magnoliopsida > Fabales > Fabaceae > Inga > Inga leiocalycina. The sequence continues at coordinate 17,489,718 of OY725320.1, forward strand.
TTGTACTCTTTTCTTTAACCAAGGTTTTACCCCACTGGGTTTTCTTGATAAAATTTTTAATGAGGCAACTTCAATATGTATTATGTAATATTTTTCCTCCACCAGATTTTTGTCCTATTGAATTTTTCCAAATAAGGTTTTAACGTGGCACAATATTTGTTCATGATATCCAAGGGGGAATGTTGTAAAAATACTAGATGATGTGGATGTCCATAAACTCCTATTTCCTCCTTGTGATAATGGATTTCTCTACTCAAAGTCAATTTTGTCAATCAAAATCGATTTCTTTGTTCTCTGTCATGTGTTTGAGTTACCTTCTTTATTATTATTATTATTATTATTATTATTATTATTATTATTATTTGCAATTTATAGGGTTAAACCTAATATGTGTGTGTGTCTATGAATCACCTCGTGTCCTCTTCAATTAATTCCATCCATAATTTGATAATCAAATACAAGATCTCCTAAAGAGTTGCGGACTATTTTCTTGTGAGCGAGGATATATATCCACTTCTTTACGTGTGTCTATTAGATAATCCAATACAAGAGCATAGTCTGTAATGTAAAGAAGATTAATAATAATTATAGAAGGAACATTGTTTAGATGATATAGAACACTCAAATTAAAAATATACAATAAACTTTAAATATAACTACTTCAATACAACTGACTGAAAGTATGGTTTGAACTATGGTGAGAACAAGGAGTATGATTCCAGCAATAGAGGCCACGATACGCCAAGGAGTGTTGCAATAATCACCTCCATCGTCTTGTGTATAGGATCTTGACAATACGCATTCAAACTTTGGGTAATATGAAGGTATTCAAAGATCAAGCAAATTGTGAACAACTCTACAAGAAGATCCTCTTTGGGGGTCCCTGGACAGTTGCCCAACACTCAATTCTTGTTCAGAGATGGTCTCCCTTTTTCAACCCTCTCAAAAATCCCCTAGGTCGGGTGGCTACCTGGGTTCGCATACCCAATGTCCCTCTCATCTGCTATAACAAGGAATGCCTTTGGAGAATGGGTGACTTGATTGGGAAAACCATTAAAGTTGATATGAAGACGATGGAAAATCCTAACGACAAGGAAACTATCATTCACAGGGGACGCTATGCAAGACTCTGTGTAGAAGTAGATTTACAGAAGGAACTCGTCCCCAGAATAATCACAGCATCTAATCTTTTCAATATAGAATATGAAGGCCTTGGACTTATCTGTTTTGCTTGTGGCAGATACGGTCACCGAAAAGAGCACTGTGGCTTTTCGCTCAAGCCAGAAGGAATGGACTCTGCTAGGTCTTCATCACCGGAGAAGGATTCTGCATCTGTGCAGAATCTAAGCACTGCCCAGATCTCTTCTTCCTCTTCGATGGTACCGCAGAAGCATCCACCTCCGACCAAAGACCAGCCATACGGTCCTTGGATGCTGGTTCGCAAACCAGCCAGAGCGCTCCATCCGAGAAACTCTGGGAATAGGAATGGAGTTGGTGAGAATTCTCACTTCATTTCTGAGCAAGGTATGGTCGATGGCTGCATGACCCAGTCCAGATTTGCAGTCCTATTGGACTCTGAACAAGCAGTAGGCTCGACTTCCCATCAGATTTCAAATTTGGGAAAGGTTTCGGAAGTGAAGAAGAAGCAAGATGCTGTGAAGTCCACAGATAAAGGTGTGATCAGGAAGGGAAATAGGGCCAGTCTCGGTCAACACCCTAAAAGTATTGGGGTCCACGTGGGAAAGAAGAAAATCTGGTCTGAAATTAAATCTAATGGTTTGCTAAAACCTACCATCTCTGCCAGCGGAAAAGAGAAGGAAATGGGCTCCTTTTTGCGCCCCAATATCCCGACTGCCCCTCCCATTGCAAAGCCCAAGAAAGGAATTAGAGAAAGGACCCACACCTTGGTCAAAGGATGTTTAACGGATAAGGTTGAACCCAAAATAGGATCCTCACACGGTGGGCCTTCAATCCTCACCGAAAGTGTAGGTGCTCACAAGGAAATGGACCACCTGGACCTCTCATGTGCGTTGAGTGATTTAATTCACTCCCCAACCCCTCAAAATTCTGACCAAGAAGAAGTCGAACCCTCTCCGCTAGCTATGATAATTCCCAGTGATTCCGTAAGGCTTGAACTGAACAACAATTTGGAGTTTCCGCCCTTGGCTGTAGCGCCCCTAGAGCCCCCTAATCCTAATCAGAATTTACTTGTTCAGGGGTCTGAGATGCGCTCCGTCTCCAAGCTTGAAGTTGTGGTGCATTTGGAAGATAAACCACCAGATAAGTAACTGTCTTGAGCTTTCCCATTTTTTAAATTTGTCTATAATTATCTCATCTTGGAATTGCCGTGGGGCGGGTGGTAGCTCTTTTCCTAGAGTGTTGAAAGATGTGGTTAATAATTATGGTATTAATGTTATGTGTCTTGTGGAGCCTAGAGTTAGTGGAATTAGAGCTGATAATGTTGTTAGGAGACTGGGTTTTAATGACTGGCTGCGCATTGAAGCTTCTGGCTTTGCTGGAGGTATTTGGGTGCTTTGGAATAACTGGGAGGTTCACCTTGAATATATTGCCTCTAGCACCCAATTGATTCACTGTAAAATCTGTGATAAAAATAATTTGAGTCCGATGTTTGTGACCTTTGTTTATGGTGATACTAGCGTAATTAAGAGAAGGGATTTGTGGTCGGCTTTGCATGCCATCTCTCAAACAGCTTATCTCCCCTGGATGGTTTTGGGTGACTTCAATGCCTATCTTTCTTCAAATGATAAGCAGGGTGGGGCAAATCCCAATCATAGCTCTATGATGGATTTTCAATCCTGCATTAACCGCTGCAATCTAATTGAGGTTCCTTTTGAGGGTGATAGATTCACTTGGGAGAAAACTGGGGTTAAAGAGAGGCTTGATTGGGTTTTCTGTAATTTTGAATGGGAAATCCATAACCCCCACTCCAAATTTCTCCACCTTCTTAGGTTCAAGTCTGACCATCGCGTTGTTACTGTTATGGATCAAACACATAAAGCTGGTCGTAACAGGGCAAGAAAGTTTATCTACCAAGCTGCGTGGTGTATCGAAGATGGCTTCAGCGACGTGGTTAAAGAGGCATGGCAGGGGAAGGACTGGCTTCATGGGAAATCCCAATTTGCTAAAGATGCATTGGAATGGAATGACAATGTGGTGGGTAATGTCGCAAAAAAGAAAAGATAAATCCTCCGTAGGCTGGAGGGCATTGACCGAGCTAGGCTCCGAGAGGGCTCACGGAATGGTTTCCACAGGATTGAAAAGAATCTTTGGGACATGTACCAAAAATTGGCTATGCAGGAAGAGCTAATCTGGTTCCAGAAATCTAGATGTAAATGGCTAAGTGGGGGTGATAGAAACACAAAATACTTTCACGCCAATGTGGTGTCCAGGCGTAAGCGAAGTACTTTCGGAGCCCTTCAAGATGATAACGGTAACTGGGTTTCTGAGGAGAATCGTCTGAGAGCTATGGCCCTTCAGCATTTCCAGAATCTCTACTCGGCCGAGAATGCTTCTTCTCCCTTCTCCCCTTGGGTTGCTCGTTTCCCTGCCTTGGGCACTCTTCAGCTTGATCATATTCACAAGCGGGTGTCCTCGCTTGAGATCAAGAATGCGGCTTTTGAGATGAGGGCTTTCAAAGCTCCAGGTCCTGATGGTTTGAATCCCCACTTCTTCCAATCTCAGTGGGATTTGATCGGGCAGAAGATTTGTGACCTGGTCACTAGGATCTTCGACAACCCGGAAGAGGTGAAAGCAATTAACCATACTAACATTGTCCTTATTCCTAAGGTTGATCATCCGGTTTCCTTTAAAGATTTTAGACCCATCTCTCTTTGCAATGTGAGCTATAAAATTGTCAGTAAAGTTATTGCCAACCGTTTTAAAAGTGTCATGGGCTATCTTGTCGCCGACAACCAGTGCAGCTTCATTGCTGGGAGGCAAAGCGTTGACAATATTATCATTGCTCAGGAGGCTATTCATTCCATGAGGAATAAGAGAGGGAAGAAAGGCTTCATTGCTCTGAAAGTGGACATGGAAAAGGCTTTTGATAGGTTAGACTGGCGCTTCCTGGAATTCACTCTTCAAAGCCTTGGTTTGTGTGAGAATATTATCAAGTTAATCATGAGCTGTGTTTCATCTGCCTCCATGAGCACTATCTGGAATGGGATTCCGTCCGAACCCTTCGTTCCTTCAAGAGGGGTTCGGCAGGGGGACCCTCTAAGTCCATATCTTTTTGTCCTATGTATGGAGCTTCTGGGTCAACTCATTCACCATGAAGTTGATATTGGGAACTGGAAGCCTCTCCAAATTTGCCCCTCTGGACCCCGGATTTCGCATCTCTTTTTTGCTGATGACCTTCTTCTTTTTTGTGAAGCTTCGCTTGATCAAGTGGAGGAGATTAGAAATGTTATGGAACATTTTTGTAGGGTCTCTGGGCACAAGATTAACTTGAGTAAGTAAAAAATGTTTGTGTCCAAAAATGTTCACTTCAACAGAGCCCTAGAAATGAGTCAGGTGGTGGGGATTGGGCTCACCGCTGATCTTGGAAAGTATCTGGGTGTTCCTCTCCTTCATAAACGTATGGTCAAAATGACTTTCGCCCCTCTTCTTCAAAAAGTCAGGTCCAAATTGTCCAGCTGGAAAGGTAAATTCCTCAGCATGGCTGGTCGGACGGTACTCATCAAATCGGTTCTATCAGCCATCCCTCAATATCAGATGCAATCAACTCTGGTCCCAAAAGGTGTCCTCTTAGCAATTGAGAAATTAAGCAGAGATTTCTTTTGGAATCAGCATGACGAGTCCAGGAAAATGCATCTTGTAGCTTGGGATATTCTTAAGAGGAGGAAGCATGAAGGTGGTTTGGGGATTAAGGACCTGCGGTGCCAAAACAAAGCTTTTCTCATGAAGCTGTGTTGGTCTCTTGTCACCAAACCGGAAGCTCTGTAGGTCAAGTGCCTTTGTGCTAAATACTCCTGTGGTTCTTCATCAATTCCTCATGTGCAAAAGTGGCGAAATCAATCGGCTGTGTGGAGTGGAATTGTTGCGGTTTGGGAGGATTTCCATAGCGGCCTTGGGAAGAAACTTAAAAGTGGAAGAACCACGCTTGCCTGGCAAGATTGCTGGGCCCCTCTTGATAAGCCTCTTAAATACTTTATAAGTAGGAACTTGCAACTTGTGGATATGGATGCTCCAGTTTGCTTCTACACTTCCCCCTCCGGTCATTGGGACAGAGCGCATTGGGAGGCTTTCCTTCCTTCTTGGGTTGTGGATAAAATCATGATGCTCCCCTTCCCTCGGGTTCGGGTGATGACGTGTTTTGTTGGCGCAATGCTCCTGATGGTATCTTCAGCGTGAAATCCGCCTACGAAGGTATCTACCATAGGCAGGCCCTCCTCCCTCAACCTCTCTGGCGGCAAATCTGGCATTGGGGTGTTCCTGAGAGAATCAAACTCTTTATGTGGCAGGCTTTCCATGAGAAACTCCCGACAAATGAGATTAGAGCGAGACATAATCCGAGTGCCCTAAACAGTTGCCCTTTTCAGTGTGAGAGTGAAGAATCCATCCTTCATGTTTTGAGAGATTGTGAGCAGGCCCAGAGAGTGTGGCTTTATTTAACTAACAATTTATATTCTACTATGTTTGCTTCTGGTAATTTGTAGGACTGGTTCACATGGAATTCACAGCACTCCCCTGGAAACCAAAGAGTGGCGAGATGGGCTTGGCAAAAAGTATTCAGTACCACTTGCTGGCTTCTCTGGAAGAACCGATGTTGCCAAGTGTTTGAAGGAAAGGCGGATAAACCGAAGCAGCTTGTTCACAGATGCATTTTCCTCCTTTCCGAATCGGTGGAGGCCGGTCACTTTCATCACCAGATCTTTCAATATCCGGAGAGAGGACTTCTTAACTGGCGTCCTCCGGAAGAGGGTTTTATTAGAATCGATGTGGATGGTTCGACTGCTAGCGACGGCATGTCTGCCTGTGGAGGAGTCATTCGTGATCATCAAGGTAACTGGGTTTGTGGATTTCAACAGAAGTTAGGAATCTCCTTCCCAACTGCTGCGGAAATCCATGCAATCCATAGTGGACTTCACCTTTGCAAGCAGTTGGGCTTCAAAAGAATCAGACTTTTCACAGATTCGCTCCAGGCCGTCCATTTATTGTCAACACATTGCGAGCTTGACCATCCTTTGCACGATGTTATTCTTGATACCAAATCCCTAATCTTTGCTAACTGGGACTTGAAGATTTTCCATACACATAGGGAGAACACTCGTTGTGCCGACTACCTTGCAAGATCGGCTATCTACAACAATTTCAGTTATGCCAAATTAAGCTCTCCCCCGGTGGAATGTATTAGTCTTTTTGCATTAGAACGTGGTTTGTTGCCACAAGAACAATCTTTGGGGCCTTGCCCTTGATCTTGTTTTCTTTCAAGCTTTGCTTGCCTTTGTATCTCAAAAAAAAAAAAAATTGAAAGTCGATCGAACAAAATTTATCAAAAGACCATTGAATAACAAAGCAACCCTATTGGGATCACCTAAACAGTTTATGAGTATTTCCTTGTGAACGAGGAGATCCACATCTTTATCTGTGTCTATTAGACAATCAAACACATGAACATAGTCACAGATGTAAGAAGCATGAGGATAATGACACTGTTCTAATGCTATCATAGAAACAAGAGTTCAGTGCTATCCTGCACCACAATTTGTGGAATTTCAAGAGTATGTCCAAAGAATTTCAAGTCTAATAAGCAATCACTCTTAATAGCCTTCAATTTTATGCCTGCTTCATGCAATGCAGTTGCATTGTATAGAAAACGATGGCTTCCAAACTCAAAGGATGAACATGATTGTTGAGACATGTGTCTTTGCAAGTAAAACAACCTAAGAAGATATGTAAAATGCTTTATCTTAACATCAGGATTAGGCTTTAATTTTTGTTTGTTACAAGACCCAAAATACACGTACGCAAGAACAAGAAATGAAGGGCGACTAAAGAGGTGGTTCTGGGGAAAAGCTTTGTTGTACAGCTCTTCAATAATAAAGAATGGAAGTTGATTCTCAAGCAAAAGCAAATCTTTATTTATAGACATATGTAACCATGTCTGTGAAAATTTAGCGTCGTTGCCTCCCTCATTTGTAGAACAGAACATAATTAAGAGTTCAATGATGAAGCCAGCATTTGTTAATGCCAGTTTCACAAGTTGATGTTCAGTAAGGTTAATGGTCTCTGAATAAGAAACACGGACTTTTGGCTCTAAATGTTTTACAAAACGAACCAAATCGTCCAAACTTGACTGAGTTCTTTGAGTTAATCTTTTGAACATTATTTGTTTATGCCTCTCCCTGTCTTGCAGCCTCTTATTACCATAATGTAAATGGCCAATCGAAACAAGTTTTGGAGTGTAAGCCTTTTCTTTAAGATGACGGAGTGTAAGGGGCACCCTGTAGATGCAACAATATGGTAACAAAACCCCATCTCCGCAATCTTGAATCATTTTTTTCATGTCTATGGTCACCTCATCATCTTCCACCTATCAAATTTGATTTAGGAACTGTAGCCCGGAATTACACAAGCAATATATATATATATATATATATAAAGAGTCCCCTATTCCAAAAAAAAATATATAAAAAGAAAGAAAGAAAAACACTATCACAAAAAAAGGGATTTTATGACGCTTAAAACTTGAAAGTTGATGAATATAGAAAAATGTGGTATAAGTTGGGGGAATACTTAATTGACGGTTTCACGGTCAAATAAAAGCAGAGATCAACTTTATATTACATCTCAGGATTGGTTTGTATGTATATTGACAAAATACTAATTATAAAAATGGTGACAAAGAGCCGATACGATCTGAATTGTGTTCTGGATAATAACTGATTTGTATTATCATAAATTGTATATAACCAAAACCAGATAAAGCCCAAGAAAAGGGTTTGAAAAAAATTATGAAAAGCACTGGATGCATAGTTGCAACCTGACAAGTGTGCATCTTCGAAAGGTGAAACAGAATAAGGCTAAAAATATATAATAATTGACGAATGAAACAGAGAAGCTAAGAAAGAAAGTAAATTAGAGAAAATAAGAAAAGAGTAGTAAAGGAAGGATGCATACGTGTTGTTTTTGAGACGAGAGAAGTGGTTGCAGCTCCACCATTTGTTGTTGAGAACTCTCAGTCTCATTATTAGACATCTCTCTGTGAATCTCACTATCTATTGCTTCTTTTTAAAACAACAGAAGAAAGTCGATCGGCTCTGCTCTTCTCTACTCAGCAGCCCACAACGGTTGTCTCAATAAATAGATGGGACGCGCCTCGCTGTTGGGCTCGTCAACATTTTATCTCTCTATCCCCCCCCCCCCCCTCATTTGATTCCAAAGCTGCATTATTTAATGATTTCTTACTTGTATGATTACTTAATTAATATAATAATGAGCTGAGTTATCATATGCGTTGGTTGGTGTTTGGGTCATATTCAAATTTCATTCTCCCTTCTTACCGATTTATAAGAGCTGAATAACCGATTTACATGATTTAAGAAAGTGGTTAAAATTAGTTAAAAATAATAAGTATATCTAAAATAAATATTTTGTCAAGTATGCTCTTATTTATAAGAGAGCAACTAAGAGAGAGAGAAATGAGTAAATATAAATAGGGAGAATTGCTATAAAAGACCTCACCAGCAACTTATTTGTCAAATGGGACCTGGGAAGATTATTTGCACACGGAGGGAAAATTATCTGCACACGAAGGGAAGATATCTGCACACGCAGGGAAGATCTCTGCACACGTATAGGGAAGAAGTTTGCACACAGGGAAGATTGTCTGCACACCAGGGAAGATATTCTGCACATGTGGAAGATGATCTGCACACGAAGGTCCCATTTGATAAATAAGTTGTTGGTGAGGTCTTTTTTCACAATTTTCCCATATAAATATCACTAATCTTTTAATTAATGCAATAATGAGGAGCAAAAATGAAAAAAAAAAACTCATTAAATATTTAGATAGCTCTTGCCAATTTTTATAAAAAGGATCAAAACAATTCAAATCTTGAATTCTTATAAAAAATACAGGAGGAAATATATTTCAGCTCAAATTAAACCCAAAGGGTCCCCAAAAGAGCCTCGAGAAATGTGGTAATTAGTTGCAGAACCCATGGCAATCAGTTAAACCCAGTGATATGTAAGCTCCTCTAGAGTTGGGAGGTCATGGGTTCAGAAGGTCCATAGTCAATTTTAAAGGTGGTTTCCTAAAAATGTTTCCAAACACTTATATTTTAATTAAATTTATTAGGAAACACTCAAACATACGCCCATGTTTTGATTAAAATAAAATCATTTAGATCTGAATGGGGAAGACTATTAAAGCGCCTCTCCCATGTGCTATTACTACTTCATCCATAGAAGCAATACTTTGCATATGGACTTCGTCAAGTCTTTCATATTAAATTCTAAAGAAAATAATAATCTCGTATGATGTTAGCTTGGTGCTAACAAAGTCAGTAATAAAGCATGTGAAATCAATATATTCCATATATTTTAACTATGACTTTGTGTAACGAATCCGATGTTCATTAAGCAATTAGAAAATTTTAAATTATATCCATGGTTTGAACATAAATAATTCAGGTAAAAAAACATCAAATAATTTAAGCACAACTTGTACCTTCTCAACTTTTTTTTTTTGGTTGCCGACACCTTCTTAAATATTAAATCATGCACTTTTTTGTGACGTAAAAGTAGTAAAATATAATAGAGTAGGTGGATTTACATTGGTTTTAAATATGATCACCACCACAGAAATATGTGTTTGAAGGTGCCTTTAGTTTTATTTATCGTTGTCAACACCCGTTTCCATTTCGATAATCAAAGAGTAATAAAGACAGAATTCAATGGGTATACAGAAAAGTACAGTTATACTGATAAAAATATTCGTTTACAATCCCAACGTCATTCGTTTACAATTCCGATATTGTTCGTCGGCGGAAACAGAAAATACAGCGGAAGTTTTAATATTTACAAATTATCCAAAATATTAAGGCATTGACTAAGGCATAACCACGTTCATATCCTCGCCTCGAGACACGTGCCACTCACTTTTTGGCGTCAACGTCTTTGCCCTTTGGCCCATTGGTATCCGCTGAGGTATTTGTTTAAAAATAGGGTGAGATTCCGAAGAATCCCCGTAGAGACATAATATTGTTCATAGAAAATGCGAAAAGTAAATATGTCATGCATCAAGGTATGCACAAATTAATGAACAACATAAACACATCATCGTCATGTATACTTAAGTAGGGCTCAGCCCCACAATCTACACCGGTTGGACTTCCGCCAACTCCCATTGTAAGTGCACCTCTGGCACTAACAGCCTCTCTCTAGGCAAATCATGTTATTAATAAAGTGCATTTACAAAACAATGGCATCCACACAATCACATAACTTATGGCATAGTGTATGAAGGATAATGTCCCTACCTCAAAGTTTTATAATCCTCTTTTAAATGTGCCTCGAAGAACATGTCGTATCCGGCCTCCAAATCGATCCTAAAATATTAAATGTACCAGAAATAGGTCATAACCTATCCAAGTATCATTTTAGACTCTTCCATAGTGTTTATTGTGGTTATATTATTCTATGGTGAAAATTTACAAAAATGCCCCCAGGAACCCAGCCCGACCTCGTCGTACCCAGCTCGATGGCACGTTTTCCCAAAATTTTGACTAAGGCTATTCTGACTTATTTTCGCCCAAGGAATCCATTTCCGGGCTCGAAATCACCAAATTCAGTGTCAAATTACGAAAATACTCTTGACAACCCCTATTTAGGGATTTCAGTGGCGTTTTCGTAAATATGCTTTTTCGGCCTCTACCGAAAAAGTGCCCAACTGTAACCCCACATATTTTTGCCCACTGAGTCCAATGGAACCATTTATTTCATGAAAATCCAACTCCTACTACCAGATCTTGTCTTGGCCGAAATATTGAAGGAAAAATAGAAAAATAGAGCTTTGTGTTTTAGCTCCCAAAACTTGTACTTTTCCATTTCTAATCCTTGATTAACTTATTTAAACACTTCTTAATCATGATTTAAAGAAATTTGGGCAGCATAACCCCTTAGGATTAGCACTTTCCAAATTTACAAACTCAACAAAATAACCAAATCCAACCATAATCATCAACAATAACCACATACTAGCATAATTTTAGGATTTGTGAAGTTACCTTCTTGAGTTCTTGAAATTTCTCTCTCTAGGAGTCCTCCTCTCTCTCTCTCCTTGAGCTCAAGATTTGCTTGCTAAACATAGTGTTTCATGGAGAAGAAGAGATTAGAGAAGAGATTATACAAATTGGAAGCCTTAAAACTTGGATCCACAAGGTCTTACTTTAAGATTTCTCCTCCTTCTCTCTAGATTTTCCCAAGCTCTCCCTCTCTCTCTATCTTTGTTCTTTGGATGTGAGAATAAGCAAGAAAGATGAAGCATGTGCTTCATAAAATATCTCACCTCTTATCTTCATATTTCATCTTAGCCCTTGATCTCATCAATGGTTGAGATTGCAACACCTTGCATGCACACCATTCCTCCTACCATGCCTTCACCATGCCTCCCTTCATGATGACTTGCTTTAAGCCATACTCCCTCCACTTTATGCCATCCCTTGTTATCATTTGTGTACTTGGCCTTATCCACTTCCAACTTGTGCTTATTTACTCCAAACTTGTGTCATAAGTCTCATTGTAATTGAACCAATTCCTTTCAATTAATAATTGAGTTTTCTACAATTATCTCATTCCTTTGGTCAACATAATATATTTTATTGCAATTTAAACATGTGCTCCAACTTTAGCCATTATAATTTAATCTCTTGGCTTTAGATGATGCCACTTGGCATATTTATCTTCCAAGTAAATATTTCCCTTATCCTAAATATCCACCAATAAAAGAGCTTTTACTTTATTCCACAAATCTCAATTTATTCCACTAAGAATATTCAATTTATACATTTTCCTTTATTTTCCTTGATTAATTGAAATTAACTCCAATTAATTGAAAAATAATTAATCTTGGGCTAAATTGGCAAAATTATAATTTTGCTATCACCTTTGTAATCTAATCCAATTCTTGAATTCATTTACCCATTTTCTTATGAATATGAATATTTCAAAATTCATAAGATCCAAAGTTCATAAATATTCACCATTTTATTGAATTATTCAAATTATTAAAATATATTTTTGGTGAATATAAAATTTGGGGTGTTACAATCATCCTGATGATACATATAGCGTGCCCCAATATTCTAATTATTTCTTTCTAGGGTCCTTTAGACTTTATATTGATTGGGATATATATATATGTTCTGGGGTGACTTTTGTTTTCCCTCCTTTACGTGTTCATATTTTAAGAAAATTATTACATTCATCATGCCTGTCATATTTTATCGTTTTCACTTGCATTTTCAGAAACGAAGCCTCGTATGAAGTTAATTCATAATTTGTTTTTATAAAAGCCGATAATTTCCCTAAAATATTACCCCTCCTATTTACTTGACTCAACATTTTTTTTAAAATTTGTTTTGGGAGCTGTGCATTGATTAAATAATTAGACGACTTCCACTTGCATGATTGACTACTTAATCAAAATGTACGTCATATAAAACTAAATTAAATGTATGGCTAGACTTAATGCATCCCATGTCAGACAAGTTCAATCATATTGTGATTAAAATCAAGGGCGAATTACTGATAAAAAAAAAATCAAGGGAGAATTTTTATAAGGTCCCAGATAAAAATTTAATTACCTAAAAACCTAATAACAACTAAGGGCATATAATGACAAGTTCTAATGAAAAAAAAAATGATAACATGTTTATGTTGTTCCTTATTATTCGGACTTTTTTTGTGATTAACTCTGTTGTTCTGAAAACCATAGTGGCGTAGAAGGCTATGACATTGATCCCTGTCACTTGCTGGAAAAATGGTATAGCTACTGTCGGCAGAACTAACATTACAAGAAATTCTCAGCATAGGAAAATGGTTGGAGTTAGATCACAGCCAAGTCTACTAAATCTGAAGAAAGATTATGGTTGGCACGTGTGGCTGGGCATGCTTACTGATCAATCTTTTTCTTTTTGACGATTAAGAATCTTAGGACTTGTATTATGTAACACTACTTGAATTATTAAATGTTCTTCTTCTTGAAATGTCAAATTTTTTTATAATATAAATACATCAGATATTTGACAAAAAATGGATAAACATTTTTTTGTGAGCATATTAATCAATCAATTTTCCACGGAATTATTATAATATTAATACTGGTGGCATTCCATTGGATGTGGATCAAAGTCTTGGTCAATGCGAGCCAGCTGCATGCAAAACAAGCCATTTTCGCAACATTGAAGAGGTGAGGCCACGATTAGTTTGGTATTCCTAATTACTGTTATTTATAGATTGATTTTAAAAGCTTTTTTTTTTAACCTGAAGATTTTAAAAGCTAAATGGACCCAATGTTTACCCACAAATTGATAAATAGGTTGAAATAGATAGATATACACACATTAAATTATGGGCTAGAGGCATTCGGAGAGCTGATGATGTCAACCCTAACTGACGTTAGACACCAAATAGTTGTTGCGTATAAAAGTATATATTTTACATATTTATTATAATGATATTGATAGATCTCAACCATTAAAAGTTAATCTAATGACATATACATTCAATGAAAAATAAATAAAGAGGGAAATCAATGGAACACCCCTTCTCTTTGATGACCAGAGGAATAGCAAATAAGTTGGGAGATCCTCGCAAGTAGTAATGGGTGTCTTGATTTGATTTGCTAATGTCTTTAACGTCATCTTATGATCTCATCTCTTCCGTAAGCATTTTTGCACGTCTTTGGCCTTCTTGACTCTTGTGACCGAAAGCGATTACAGAATGGGCGGGAACCACCTCCGACATATTATAAAATTGCCCAACAAACTCCTACCGCATCTTATTTATGGATCTCTAACATATCTACCTATTTAATACAGGGGTAATATATCAAAAAAATGTTAAAGAATAGATCTCTTACACATTCATTGTTTTTAACTAATTTTAATTGTTAGTTTGTTTTGTATAATTTGAATAGTTGTTGCTTATAAAAAGAATCGAATGGAGTATTTCTTAATACTCCTTCTCAGTTAACTTTTTTTTGGAGAGATTGAAGAAGATAAATAAATTATTTAATCATAGTATATGTTATTTATTATTGGAGATAAATTAGTTTGGAGAAAAGCTATAAATATAAATACTTTATAAAATAATTTATTTAGTTCCACTAATTTCTTTAAAAATATCAACTGGATTTTGGAAGATGAAGAAGTATCATCTTCTACCTTGAATAATATTGTTTCTTTAGTATTTTATGTACGACTTCGATAGAGAGTACCCGTGTAGGACTCTTTTTAATAGTTTTCTGCTCTGTTTTTAATTCTTTCATGTCTCCTCAGCTGTATGACTGGTTTATTGATTTCTCAGTTGCTTTAATATTTTGTTTGGCTTTCTTGTTTCACCTTTGTTGAACCCGGAGCAACTAACCAACCACACAGGAGAGATATTTTACTTAAATCGAAATATTTAAATAACTAGACATCACCCCAACGTCCAAAAACTAAATAAATAAATAAATAAAAGGGTTAAGGTGCTTAAATAACCATGAACTATTTTCAAAAGTACAAAAATAACTATGAACTATTTTTTGGAGCAAAAGTAACTATGAACTATATAAAATAGAGCAAAACCGTTAAAACCCTTAAAATAAGAAAGTGGGCCGTTAATTATGATGTTGAAATGTGTGTTGACCGTTAACGGTTTTGCTCCATTTTACATAGTTCAAGATTACTTTTGCTCTAAAAAATAATTCCTGATTATTTTTACACTTTTGAAAATAGTTCATAGTTATTTATGCACGTTAACCCTAAATAAAATATCTGACAATGGAATTATTTGTATTTATCATTAGGATTCTTAGAAATAAAAATTTCTAAATTTGGTTTTTAGGAAAAGTTCTCTCTTCTTTTTTTTTCTTCCATGAAATTTTTTGTCTTTATAAAATTATGGGCTTGTTTCCCATACACAAATCTTACACACCGAACAAAATAAATATATTTTATATAACGAACAAGATAAACATAAGCTGTTATCATAATAAAGACACTTTATAAATATCTTTTATATTCCTATTCTCATTTGCTTTCTGTCAAAATCCTTCTAATGAACCAAACGAGGTCTTAGTAAGAGAAAGGAACACGACCTGCAACACACTTTATAACAACATTTTCCTCACTGGTGGCATTCCATTGGATGTGGATCACAGTCTAAGTCAATCCAAGCCAGCTGTGTAACACCCCAAAATTTATATTCACCAAAATTATTGTAAATATTTGAGAAATTCAATAAAATGGTGAATATTCATGAATTTGGAATTCATGAATTTATAAATGTTCAATTTCATGGGAAATTGGGCAAAAATAATTATGGAATTAATTTGGGTAATTTAAAAAGCCCAATATTAAGGTCCAAAAATGAAGGAATATTAGAGAAAATATTTGGTCCAAAAATATATGGAAATTGGCCAAAGAAAAATAAGAAAAGAAATTGGATTACAAAGATAATGGCAAAATCGTAATTTTGCCAAAATAGCACAAAATAAATTATTTTTCAATTAATTGAAGTTAATTTCAATTAATTAAGGAAAATAAAGGTTAAAAATATATTTAGAATATTTTGGTCAATTTAATATGAATTTATGGAAAATTTGAGCAAAAAGTGTAATTTTGACCAAAATTGAGACTTTACGTGTATACGTAACCGGAACAAGTTGGGAAGCCAATTGAGACCATAGGGAGGGACCCCTAGGTGTCTCCTACATGTTGCAAGAGGAAGAAAATATTGGTTAGGATTAATGAGCTTGGTTACACATACATAGGGTTTATTTACATAGAAGTGATTTTTGAAAGTTTTGGAAATTGTTAAATAATTAAAGTATAATGTTATATATATTATAAAACACATGTGCATCTTCATCCTCAGCCCATTTCAGTCGCACACAGCAGCTGAATGAAGAGTGAGAACGTTGAGGTTTGTAGAGAGAGAAAGGAGAAGAAAAATCACAAGGTAAGCCGATTTCTCCGACGATTTAGCTCATAATGCATATAACTCCAATCCTAAGCTACTCCTCTTTGTTCTTTAAGGTTTGGAAAGCTTAAATTTAGTGTTCTAAAAGTTAGGGTTTTCAGCCATTTTTGGGAAAAGCCAGTGGGAGCTTGAGGTAACTTCCAAACCTTCGTATATTAACTATTCTAGCTGCTGTGGGCAATTTAATCGGTGAAATTTCGCCGGATTGCCATTGGTTTTAAATTTTGGAAAAGTGTGTATATAAGGGTTATGCTGCCCAATTTTAGTTCAAATGGTTGTTATAACTCAATTAGATGGTTAATAAAGTGGTTAGGAGTATAAAGGAACGTGTTTACGGAGCCGAAAACACAAAACACCGATTTTGCCCGGAGGACTCCATAATTTCGGTCAGGGCCAGATCTACGGGTAGGAGTTGGATTTTTAATGATTTGATGGTTCCATTGGATTCAGTGGCCAAAAATAGGTGGGGTTACAGTTGGGCACTTTTTCAGAAAAGGTTAAGAAAGCATAATTACGGAAATGCCCCTAAAACCCTAAAAGTAGGGCTGCCAAGGGCAATTTCATAATTTGACATTGAATTTGGTAATTTTGAGTCCGAAAATGGATTCCTTGGACGAAAATACCTCAGGATAGCCCTAGTCAAAATTTTGGGAAAACGCGCCATTGGGGCAGGTACGGCGGGGCCGGGCCGGGGTCGGGTCCCGGGGGCATTTTGGTAAATTTTCACCATAGGCTAATATAACCACAAGAAACACTATGGAAGTGTCTAAAATGATACTTGGATAGGTTATAACCTATCTCACTACTACAAAAAAGTAAAGCTGTGGCGCTTATAATTGCATTAACTGTGGCACTAGAGAAGTGCCACATATCTGGACGTCACTAAAAAAAGTTGTGGCGCTTGAAAGCGCCACAACATTTAAAATTTTTTTTTAAAAAAATACCCTCCTGTGGCGCTTGCTCAAGCAAGCGCCACAGGAGGGTCCCTTTTTTTTTTTCTTTCTTTCTTTTCTCTCTTCTTCTTCTTCTTCTTTTTCCTGTGGCCATTTTTTATACTTCCTGATTGTGAAGCTTTATATAAAATGAGTGGTTTTCGTGTTTATCATCTCCACAAATTGTCAATCTTTCTATTTTATATTTTAACCTATTATATATATATATATATATATATATATAATTTTCACATTTAAAATTCAAGTTCCCCAACAATAATGTTCTTACATTAATACTCTCCAAAGCTAACATAAAAAATATCACAATACAAGAACTTGATATGAGAACACAGTATATCAACAACTAATTAAGTAAATTAAAAGATTACTAAAAAACGCAAGCTTGTCAGCAAAAAAATTTAAACAAAGCAAAAAGGCAAACGAAACAAGCTAGGTTTTCATTCTTTCCTATTAAATTAGGAACAAAAAGGCAAACGTTATATTACGGTTTTTCTTGACTAAAAAAAAATTTAAACAAAGCAAGCTAGAATGAAATAGTCTTCTTCTTACAAATCTATTAATTGACCAGCGCAGTGAGTGGGAGACCACGTTGGTGATGCTAGCTTGAGTGACGAGTGAGCGTGTGGGTGTGTTTTTTAGTGTGAAGATGATAGGAAATGGAGGGAGGCACTACAAAAAAAACGTGATTTAGTAGCGGTTAAAAATAGGTATTCGTAGCGGTTCTAACCGCTACAAACTAGGTTAGTAGCGGTTATAAAAACCGCTACTAAATCGTACGTTGCAAGAGATTTTGTAGCGGTTATATAAAACCGCTACTCAATCAAAAATAACCGCTACAAAATTTGTAGCGGTTAATAGTAACCGCTACAAAATCAAGAGATATTTGTAGCGGTTATATAACCGCTACAAATATAAAAAATTTTATTTACGTCTTAAAAAAAGAATTTTTTTTTTTGTAGCGGTTAAAAAACCGCTACAAATATATAAAAATTAAAATTTGTTAAAAATGACTTTTTTTATTTGTAGCGGTTAAGAAACCGCTACCAAATTTGAATTTCATGAAATTAGTAGCGGTTCTTAGAACCGCTACTAATTTCATGAAATTCAAATTTGCCGCCAAAAAAATTAAATATATCTTTAAAAAGGCGCCTTATTTAGTAGCGGTTTAATAACCGCTACAAATATTTAAAATTTTTTTTGATATTTTTCTTTTTTTTCAATATTATATTAATTAGTTTAGTTTGTTATTATTTTATCTATTTCAATTAGTTTACTATTTAATAGTTTAACTTATTAATAAATTAAAAAGAAAAAATGTAATTGAATATGATTAGTATAAAATTATATTAATAATATTATTAACGATAGTTAAGTAATAAGGAATTATTATGTTTTATAATATAATGTAATTGTATATGAAAAATAGATGAAAATGAGATAGAGTTAAGATATATGTAGAAAAAAAGATGTTTAAAATAAATTTTATAGAAAGGAAAGAAGTATTCTAAAAGAAATTGAAAATGTTGTTACCATATTTGATCGTATTATTCAGCTCCTCTACTCATACGAAAGAAATTGTAAATGAGAGGAAATGAAAGAAGGGTAAGGTGAAAAGAAATTGGGGAGTGTTTGAAATGAGTTGTGATAAGGGTATTTATAGGGATTCACGTATTATTTGTAGCGGTTAATGTAGCGGTTACTAATTAGTAGCGGTTATTTATATTTTGTAGCGGTTTAATTATTTGTAGCGGTTAATGTAGCGGTTATTATTTAGTAGCGGTTATTTATTCTTTTGTAGCGGTTTAATAACCGCTACAAATATTATATTAATTTTTTTTTTAAAATTTTTTTTTACATTTAATTTTAACACAAATTTTTTGCATTTTTTGTAAAGAAAAAATTTTTACACTTGAATTCTACAAATATTATTTTAATTTTTTTTTACATTTTATTTTAACACAAATTTTTTGCATTTTTTTTAAAGACAAATTCTTTACAATTGAATTTGATCACTCATCGTCGCCATCCCTACAGAAATTTTGTAGAAAAATTATTGTTATTGATGTATTATTAAATTTAAAAAATTTAATTGAAATGACGTGGACTTAAAAAAACTCACCGCAGTAGAGGTAAATTGTCATCGCCTTCAGGAAAGTAGTTTTCAAAATCAGCTGGCTGAAATGGCTCACTCTCGTAGGCGATGTTATCGCCTTCACCCATGTCGTAAAGGTCTCTTGGCTTTAAATGAACGACCATGTGCCAATCCCTATGCCGCTCGTCCTCGACATAATAAACCTGATGTGCCTCTGAAGCTAGAATATACGGCTCATCATCTTGAGAAATACCAGTATGAATCGGGCGTGAGAAATTGACTGATGTGATCCCTAGGTCGTCAGTTGTCAGTCCCCGAGAAGTCGTGGTATTTGCCCACAAACACTTGAACAGCGTCACGGTGAAACGGCCTTGATAATTTAGCTCGACCACATCAAGAAGCTTGCCATAGTAAGGGACGCCTCCGAACTGCATGTTGGCGTCACTGCTGCTCGCATAACTCCTTGTCCCAAATGTGCCATAAACACCCGAATTCTGTGTTTGCAATCCCTGATCCCGTGAAACCGTGCAAAACTTAAAACCATTGACATTGTATGCTGTAAACCGTTTTGCATGATCAAGAGGGCCGATTGCGAGAGATCTGAAATCCGGTGAGTGTGGGTTGTGGTCATTTAGTATTCTGCGCGCAAACCAGGCCGGGAATTCTCTGTGGACCCTCCTATCAACTTCCGAGGATGTCTGTGTACGGATCCTGAGCTGACGCTTGACATGACTTCTGAATTCCCTGCAATTAATAATGGAAAGGCGTTAGTGAAATGAAAGTGAGAAATGTTACGAAAGATATAGATCGAATAACATACATGTGAGTGTACAATTCTTACCGTATGAAAGGCTCAACTTGAGTGCAATTAATCAAGACATGTCTATGTGCTTGGAACTTCTCAGTTGCCGTTAGTTTGAAGTTCTCAGTTGCTCCAACTGGTTTACCAACACGAGGGATAAATTCTCCTGATGTCGGCGCAGGTTCAGGACAATCGTCAACACGAGGCGGGCGGTTGAAAGCCGTCTCAAGATCATCAAAGTACCTTGAGCAAAAATATAGCACCTCATCACCTATATAGCCTTCAGCTATAGAACCTTCTGGCCACGCCTTATTCCTCACGTAAGATTTTAATTTCCCAAGGAACCTACGAAGTACATAAGAGAAAATTGATATAAAATGATGAAAAGGACAACGAGCAAACATTAAATACGGACAATAAATGAAAGCACATATTTCATAAGAGTACCTCTCAATCGGATACATCCAACGATATTGTACTGGTCCAGCGAGCTTCGTTTCATGAACGAGGTGGACTGTGAGGTGAACCATCACAGTAAAAAAGGACGGAGGAAAGATCATCTCCAAGTGACAAAGCGTAAGAATGATTTTCGACTGCAGCTGATCGAGCTCCTCAACGATCAATACCTTAGAACACAACTTCCGAAAGAAAGAACAAAGTTCCACCAAAACGATGGAAACATCGGGAGGAAGTGTATTCTTTATAGCCAGAGGGAGTAACTGCTGCATAAGAACATGTGAGTCGTGACTCTTCAGGCCAGTAACCTTTCGAGCCTGCAAGTCGACACATCGAGAAATGTTGCTTGAATACCCATCAGGAACTTTTAATTTCTTCAAGGTCGCGAGGAACACATCCTTGTTCGGTTTTGTGAGGGTAAACTTTGCCGGTGTAAATCTGTCATTCTCATCTGGCCAAGCGTCTTCACGAACTCCCATGTCGCGTAAATCTTTCCTAGCTTGAAGGTGATCTTTTGTCTTGCCGGGTTCGTTAAGCAGCGTATACAGCACATTGTCGCAAACATTCTTTTCAATGTGCATTACATCAAGACTGTGGCGCAGTAAATTAGATCTCCAATACGGAAGCGTGAAGAAGATACTTATCTTCTTCCACTGCTGAGGCGCCGAAGTCCTGCGCGTCTTTTGGCGAGTTTGTGCTGAACCGTCGCTTTTTCCAAACTCGACGTCAACATGCTCAAGCTGCTGTAAGATATCTGTACCGGACAAAGTCTGAGGTGGTTCTCTTTTCTCTGGTTTCCCATTGAAGCGATTCCGTTGCAATCTGAACTTATGCGTTCCATCGAGAAACCTCCGATGCCCCATAAAGCACCACTTTCGGCTGTGGGGAAGGCGCAGTGCGTCAGAGTCGAAATTGCAAGCCGGACACGCCGACCCAGTGTGCACGTTCCAACCAGATAATGTGCCAAGGCCAGGAAAGTCACTGATCGTCCACATCAAGGCTGCACGCATGTTGAACAAAGTCTTGCTGTGAGCGTCGTACGTCTCCAAGCCGACATTCCACAGGTCAAGCAATTCCGCAAAAAGCGGTTGGAGATACACATCGATGTCATTGCCCGGTGCCTTTTTGCCTGGAATGATCATAGACATAATGAAAGAGCTTTGTTTCATACACATCCAGGGGGGAAAGTTGTAGGGAACTAAGACTACCGGCCAAATGCTGTAACTTGTGCTAAGATTCCCGAAAGGATTGAAACCGTCGGTCGCCAACGCAAGCCGGACATTCCTGGGGTCAGTCGCAAAATCTGGAAAGTCGTTGTCAAACGTTTTCCAACCAGCTGCATCCCGCGGATGTCTTAATTTACCGTCTTCGTTTTTATCAACGGCATGCCACCTCATGTGCTCAGCAGTTTTAGACGACATAAATAATCTTTGTAGACGAGGTTTCAAAGGGAAATACCTGAGAATCTTTGCAGGTTTCTTCTTCTGCTTTTTCCCCTTCCGAATTGTCTTGTACCTCGATGTGTGACATCTCTTGCACGTCTCCCTGCTGGAATCGTCTCCCCAATACAGCATACAATCATTTGGGCACGCATCAATCTTTTGATAATTCAACCCCAACCTGTTGATGATCTTCTTGGCCTCGTAGAAGGTTGTGGGAATCTCGGCGTCGGGGAATGCATCTTGTAATAAGTCGAGCAACATCGACATTCCCTTATCCGTGATCCCACACAAGCACTTGATATGATACAATTTGACCAAGAAAGATAATTTAGAATATTTGCGACAACCTTGATATAAAGGACGATCTGCCTCATCCATCAAGCTGAAAAAATCCCGAGCTGCTTCATTCCCCATAAAAGCCGGCTCAGAGCCGTGCACTTCTTCGTTGAAGTTATCGCCTTGAAATCCAAACGCATCACGCACAGCGTCATTCACAGGATCATCTTCATCTACTTGAACGCCTACTTGAGAACTTCGAGGAAGAGCCTCGTCATATCTAACGCCGGCCTTCTCACCATGAACTGCCCAGAACGTATAGTCCTCAGGGAAAGGCTTCACAAGCAAATGTTCCTTCACAACATTTCGTGGATGCCACTTCTTGAACTTGCATTTCCGACACGGACAGACGATCTTGCCGTTACAGCTGGCGTGAGTGAATGCGAAATCTAAGAAACTGTTTAATCCGTACAAATATTCAGGAGAATTGCGCGGCAACCTTATCCATGATTTATCCATAGCTACAAGTGAGAGAGAAGAAAGTATAGAGAAGAAGATGAAAGAAGATGAGTGAGAAGATAATGACGAATGCTTAGAACCTTATATTCTGAAAATCCAACGTTTATAACTTTGTAGCGGTTATTAAACCGCTACAACAACCGCTACAGAAATTCCAACGTTTATAATTTAGTAGCGGTTATATATATAAAACCGCTACTACTATTCAAGCCGTTAATTGGTGAGAAATTCAAAATGTACTTGTTGCGTATTAGTAGCAGTTTTATATCTATAACCGCTACTAATGTTCAACCTATTAGTAGCGGTTATCTATATAAAACCGCTACTAATATTAAAGCCGTTGGACATTAAATATAAAAATAATTTTCTAATTTGTAGCGGTTATACATAAGATAACCGTTACAAATGTGCACAGAGGCGGCAATTTTGAAAATTCAAATGATTTGACTGTTTGTAGCGGTTATCAGTGTATAACCGCTACAAATTTACTTATATATTTGTAGCGGTTTCTGAAGAGAAACCGCTACAAATATATAAGTAAATTTGTAGCGGTTATCGTTTCAAAACCGCTACAAATATACATTTATAAATGTATATATAATTTATTTTTTTTAAAATATATTTAAAAAAATAAATTATATATATATATTTAATTTATTAAATTATTATATATTTGTAGCGGTTATGTACTAATAACCGCTACAAATATATAAATTTGTAGCGGTTTTAACCAAAAATCGCTACAAATATATACATTTGTAGCGGTTTTAACCTAAAACCGCTACAAATATATATATAATTTATTTTTTTTTTAAATTTAGATTTAAATCATTTATAAATTATTTCAATGCGATATAATAATATAAATATAATTATATAAAACACAATAAGAAAATTCTGAAATAAAATCTCATAAATATTTACAAATGTTTAAAAGAAAAGAAAATGTCCTAAACTAAGGAGCTGGGGGCTGATCCTCTGGTGCTCCCTCAGGTGGGGCTCCCTCAGATGCCGCTGGATCGGGCCGCTGCGCAGACTGAACCGCACCATCGTCATCAGCAGGAGGAGGAGCAGTAGGAGGAGGAGCAGTACTCGGGACGACGTAGTGAGGGACAGGGGGGACCGCTGGATGCTGCTCGTCCGGGAACAGCCGACGCCAGGCTCCCTCGAGCATATTGTTCGCGATCTCACGCCACTGCGTCTGCTGCGCGTACATAGTGTCTGCGTGCACCTGCAGCAGCTGCTGCTGCTGCACGTTCATCTGCTGCATCTGCTGCTGCTGCTGCGCCATCTGCTGCTGCGTCTGCTCCAGATCTGACCGCAGCTGGTCAATTGACTCGTCCCTCCGACGTCTGACCCCTCTAGAGCTGCCAGCCTCAGAGGCGGCGCTCCTGCCGTAGATCATGCTGGGTCTGGCGCCTATCCCCATCCCCCGCACTCGTCCGGGGTGCTCAGGCTGACTAAGGCCCGCCTTCAGAGGAGCCGTCGGGTCCACTGACCCCTGTGACTCCTCAGGCTGGGTCTGTCGCAGCTCAGCCTGCGACAGCTGCATCCGCTCCTGCCATTTTATGAAACAATTAGTAATGACTATTTTTCATTAATAACTTGATTTTATAAAAAATATAATAATAAAATAACTTACAATCGCCGCCTCTGCCTGCTGAGAGGTCGCAGTCCCGTCACGGTGTCTGTGTGTGATGGCGTACAGCTCCGCATAGTCCGTCTGACGGTTCTCCTGCTGTGCCCTCGTCTCCTGAAACAATGACAAAACAATTAGTATTATGAACTAATCAGCTAAAAGTAAGTGAAGCACTTGAAACGTTACCAGCTCGCTGTAGGTCACAGCAAAGGTCTTCGATCCTGCTGTGTGGTGGATCGTCTGCTGCGCCCGGATCGCGGCGTTCCTCTGAGAAAGCTCCTGGAAAAACAAATAATTAAATGTATTATAAAATTTGAAATTAAATACAAATTAAATTGAAATTATAATTTAATATTTAACAATTAGAAAATTATATATCAAAAATATAATAAATACATTACCTGCGCCTGAGGGCTCCTCCTGAACTGGACGAAACGCGCCCAGTCGTTCGGCGGCACGCCGTCCGGGACGCTCTCCTGCAGCTGCTCCAGAGGCATCGTCCCGTCCCCATCCACGCTGTGGAAGAGACGGTTCCTCCTGTTCCTCCAGGCGTCGCCCATCTTCACGAGGGCGTACCTCTTCCGGTTGGCCCGGACGGCAAACCGCAGCTGAAAAAAATACATTTAAATATCAATAATACTAAAAATCATAATTTAAAAAAAATAATTAAATAGAATTTATTACAAAATATATTAATTAAATAGTTTTAATTACCTGAACCACCTCCTCCCAAGCCTGGTCCTTCGGCCCCTTCGGAATGTGCTTCCACGTCGGGAAGTGAAGGGGGAACCGCATCCAGTTCGATCCCAGGTCGCTCAGGAAGCGGTTGAGCAGGTGACCCCCATTGTGGATCGGCTGGTCAGTGCCCTCGTTCCACGGCACTACAACTCGCAGGGACCGGTCCATGCTGTTCAGACCGGCCACATCCAGCCTCCTCGTCGACACGTTCCCCTGCTCATCTGCACAGTTGACCGCACGTTAGATAAATTATAATTCCAAGTTAAAAAGTTAAAAAATTAAAAAATTTACCTTCGACCTGCACCTCAAACCCAGTGGACCGCGAAGACGACCCTCGTGGGTTGTTCTGCTCCCGAGCCTCTTCCTCATCGAGGAACTGCTCCATCTCCCTGAACCCACTAATCGGGATCTCGAACTCCTCCTCGTTGAGGAAGTCCTCAACGCTAATCTCTGGCACCTCCACCTCAGGCACCTCAGCTGCGGTCGTCGCCTGTGGGATCGTCTGCGGATCCTGTGGGGGGATGGGCTGAGATGCCTCGGTACCCCTGCCTGAGCGCCGCCCCCTCCCTCTGCCCCCTGCCCGGCTGCCGCCACCCCGCAAAGTCGGTCTGGGGGGCATAGGGGCCTTCCCCTTATCCCGTCCTGAAGCCATATCAACTGTACAAATTAAAAAAAAAATTAGTCCATTATTATACAAAAATATAATAAAAATACAAATATAAATAAAAATACGTGTTATATACGTACCTCAAGTGTAAATACTGTGGAATATTGACCAAAAACTCCTATAGACTCGTCTGAACGCTCAAATATCGAATAAACCACTCAGAGAAACCTCAGGAAACAAAATGAGCAAAATGAGAAATGGAGGAGGTGAGTGGTTTAAATAGGCAGATATTAGTAGCGGTTATTCAAAATAACCGCTACTCTAACCGCTACAAATAATTAAATTTGTAGCGGTTCTACAATAACCGCTACAAATATTCACAACGTTTAAAATTCTGTAGCGGTTATTGCTCAGAACCGCTACAAATTTGGAGTCTCTTGAAATTCTGTAGCGGTTTTTGGGCAAAAACCGCTACAAAATCTGACCTTTGGTATTTTGTAGCGGTTTATGTGCATTAACCGCTACAAAATAACCGCTACAAGTTTTGGCGGGAATTTCGCGCCAAATTTGTAGCGGTTTTTTGTATGAAACCGCTACAAATATTCTTGCCGCTACAAATTTGTAGCGGTTTAGGTAAAAACCGCTACAAATTTCATAATTTGTAGCGGTTTAATATAACCGCTACAAGTCCACCGCTACAAAATGCCTTTTTTTTTGTAGTGAGGGGGTCGACGGATCCACTAAGAAGATAAGAAAGGGAAAGTAGTTTAATGGAGGAGAGAGTAGTTAAATAATTAAAGTGGAGTAGTAGTCAAAAAGAGAAGGAATGGGGGGCAAACACAGGACCACTACGCGGGAAATGAAATAATTAAGAGATACACTATCCATTTGAATTTTTTTTTTTTAAAAAATGGGCAAGTGTGGCGCCTAAATAATTAGGCGCCACACAATTGCCTCTCATCAGCTGTGGCGCCTAATGCTTAGGCGCCACAGCTGATATTGAATTGATCATGTGTGGCGCCTATTTATTTAGGCGCCACACATGCCTATTTAAAAAAAAAAAAAAATTCAATGCTGCAGCTGTGGCGCTTGGTGGGTTAGGCCTCATAGCTGCTTTCATTGCCCCATGTGTGGTGCCTGCTTAGGCAGGCGCCACACTAGGCCTCCTTAATTGTGACACTTAATCTATTAGGCGCCACAGCTGGTACCCAAAATTAAAAAAAAAATTATAGAGGTAAAAAAAAAAAAAAAGAGAAGCTGTGGCACTTGTTTAAAGAAGTGCTACAAAATGTGCGCCACCTTTTACCCTTTTTGTAGTAGTGTCTCTTGTACATTTAATATTTTAGGACCGAATCGGGAGCCGAAAGTCAACACGTTTCACGAGGCGCACAAAAAGGGGTCGATAGAACTTCGAAGTAGGGACATTATCCTTCATACATTATGCCATAGTTATATAATTGTGTGAATGCCAATGTTTGTAAACGCGCTTTATTAATCAACATGTTTTGCCCAGAGAGGGGCCAGTAGTGCCAGAGGCACTTACACTGGAGTTGGCGGAAGACCAACGGTGCAGATTAGTGGGGCTGGGCCCTACTCATGTATATATGCATATGATATATTTATATTGTTCATTAATTGGTGCATACATGGCATATATCATAATTACTTTTCGCATTTTCTATGAACGATAGCATGTTTCTACTGGGATTCTTCAGAATCTCACCCCTTTTTCTAAACCAAACATCTCAGCGGGCGCCAGTGGATCAAAAGGCAAGAATGTAAATCAAGGGAAGTGACTGGCATGTGCCTCGAGGAAAATACAAAGTTCGTGGTTATAGATAGTCTATGTCTAAAATACTTTTGGATATTTTGTAATAGTGGTGTATATTATCGCATTCTTTAGGATTGACTTTGGACTGTAAACAAATACTTTTATCAGTATATATATGTACTCTTCTGTATGCCTGTGGAACTTGATCTTTATTACTCTGTGTATATCGAAATGGAAACGGGTGTTGACAAGCTGCATCCCACAACAAGCCATGCACTCAACAACAAACACAAAACGTTAATGGTATGTTTGGATTGAGAGAAAAATGGGAAAAAAACAAGGGGAGGGAAACTAAGTTTGAAAATTTCCATAAATTGTAAAAAGAAAAAGAATTTACTATTTTTGATAGTTTTCTTTGCTAGTTTTCTTAGAGGATATGAGAAACGAATAAATAGATGCGGTATTTATTTCTTAGATACAGTGAAAGAAAGGAACACATCTATTATAATACTCCTCCGGTATTTATTTTTTATAAGAACCTGATAACTGAATTACTTCCTCCAATCTTAAATACATTTGTTAGCAAAAGTTTTTCTTTGGTTTATGAATATAAGGCCTTAATATATTATGTCTTTCAATTTATAATTTTTTTTCTTCTAGTAAAGTATCCTTAATATTAATTGCACATAAAATAAGAGGTTTCTATTAATAAGTGATTGCAATGCACATGATTAAAAAAACGTATTTTAGAGAAACCAATACACATTTGTTATAAATAACTAAATTAATTTCTTAATATCTGTAAATTAGTTATTTAACTCTTATATTAAAGATATGATGGAGTAGCATTCACCATTACAAGTTCTTATTAGAAATAAAAAATTGTGGGTATGCTGTCCATACGCAAATCTTACAATACACCATGGAAGATAAATAAAAGCATACTGTTTAGATTGTGTTTATCTTGTTTTTACCGCAACAAATATTTTATCATACTAAATGACACTTTTTAAACTATTATCATTCTCCTTTTCTATTCTTATTCTCATTTGCTTTCCCTGCTCTTTTGCCACCAAAACCCTACTAAACAACCAAGCAATGCCTTAACGATTGCCGCATTCTTTCTTTCTTTCTTTCTTCTTCTCACGTTGTAATGCAACTGATATTTTTTTCGTAGATACTGTTTTTGTTCTGCTTTCAACAAGATTTGGATATCCATGGAAGCTTTAAGCTTCATCCACGTTGATCCATCACTGTTGATATATGATCAGAGAATCTAATAATTGTACTGACGAAATCTCCGGGCAAGCCCACCATTGATACTCATTTTATGATCTTCTCCACTCTCGCTTGTCTGTATATCCAATTCTTTGAAATGTCCAAGAGGAAAAACGAGACCCAGCTCCTGTCTACTTGTTGAAAAGATTTTGACAGGTTGAAAATTGAGGATAGATTGGTCCCATAAAGTTAAAACTGATGTAACTCTGTAACACACACATATCTTGTCGTTTTTCTTGATTTTTGGCTCATTTTTTCCTTCTATATCATATCATCATGTGACGATGTCTCCTCATCGGTGTCCTCGATCATCTCTCACTTTCTTCTCTTTCATTTCTTTTATTTTCATGTATGACGACTTTGTCTTCATTTACCTGCCCTTGTCTTTTACTACTCTCACATAGAGGAGGTTTTTATTTTAATCCTATTTATAATTCATATCATTAAATTTTTCATATAAATATATAATTTCACTCTCTATTTATTGTTATGGTGACTTTGTTTTTATAAGGTACATAGTATATTAAATAAGGTTACAGTTAGTTGAACTGAGCCCAAAAATTTGCAATGCACATGAACAAGGATTATTAAAAATTTGCGTTCCTTATATTAAATAAGGGTACAGTTAGAAAGCTATTAAATTTTAAGGTAGAGTAATAGAATTTAAAGTCATTCTTGATATATGTGAAACATGCTATGTAAAAATAACTTATTAATAGAATTAGAAGAGTATTATTTTCTGTACGACTTTGACAGGGTGTAAGACGCTTTTCTCAAGGATATTTTTAAAACTATAAGCGTTATCAAATTATCAATATTAATATTTTGAACATAAAAAATTATACATCTGAATGAAATGTTAAGATACATGAGAATATGACTTTACGAGGAACAATCATCCCACACACACACAATTCGAAAAGAAACGAAAAACATGGTTTTAGGTAATTTATCGGTTTTGATTAAAAATAATATATGTGTTAACTTCATACGAAGCCTCAGTTTTTGAAAATCCAAGTGAAAATATAAAATATGACAGGCATGATGAATATAATGATTTGTAAAATATGAACGCGTAGTGAAGGAGGGAAAAAGAAAGGCAAACCAAAACTATATCTATCCCTGTCCGTTGTTGTCCCTTAAAATTAGAAAACTTAAGAAATTTGGAATATTCTCCTCCGGTTCCTTTTATAAGCTTTGAAGAGCTATATTATATGCCAATAAAAAATGTTAGTTAATATTAGTTAAAAGCTAAAAATACAACTTATTTTTCAAAACACAAGAGAAGGGAAGAGAGAACGAATAAGTGGCAAAATATATGAGAGACAGTGAGTAAAAAAGAAAATATAAGAGAGACATGTACTTAATTATGTGTAAAAAAAAAAAACCTTAAGGCCCCGTTTGTTATTCGGCATTTGGGGGTAGGGACTGAGATTGGGTCAGGGATTGAGCCAAGTTGTATTGTTTGGTATGAGGGATTAGAGATAACCCGGGATTAGGAGTACCCTGAAAGTGGGATTGCTGCAAAACCACATCCCCCTAGTATTGCGTTTTCAATCCGGGGATTGCAAATGTTAGAGACAAAAATATCCCCGTTTATAATATTTTTCAGACAAAAATGCCCATTATCAATTTTAATAATAAGGATATTTTAGTCTTTTCATAATTTATGAAGGATTATAAAATAAAATCAATTCAAGTGTTCCATCTAAATATTACCGCATACCAAACATAATTTTAAACCTTCAACCCCAATCTCAATACCTGTCCCTATCCCAATACCAGTCCTAATCCCAATCTATCAAAATCAGTGCCTCATACCAAACAAGGCCTAAATGTTTAGATATCTCTAAAGTATAGCTTATAAAAAGGACCCATGATATAAAAAAGCTTATAAAAAGGACCGATGATAAAAAACAAGCTTATAAAGAGGATCAAACTCATTAAAAAAATTGAAGGTTATGAGTTGGTAACATGCTCATTCCTACACAGGTCTTTTCAAGAAAATCCGGTTACTTTGTATGAAAAAATAAAGTATTTACTATTTAGAGATATATGAAAGACAAGAGTTTTTTCAACACAAAAGAGACAAAAAATTTTCTTTATATTTCTATGTTTATGAAGCTTAATTAATACGTACCCGAACAGGATTGAATTGATCAATGAATATTCATTCAAGGAAAATTCCCTAAATCTAATTTATTGACGATTTAAGTTTTTTGTTTTTCGCCAACGATTGTTTAAGTAATTATTATCACTTTCAGATTAATTAAAACTTATCAACCAGAAAAAATAAACACAATGGCATGTGCATCTCTTTAATTTTTAACTTACTTCTATCAAATTTGAATAATAAACAAACCCCTAGCCTGACGAGGTTTTTGAAGAAGTGTATGTTTTGTGCTTTGTGCCTTGATAATCTTTTTAAAAATAATCAAGAATTTCATATTTTCGTTTAGAAAATCATTGTGACTACATTGTTTTACATTTTATGAACAATTATGATTTGTAGTTCTTAACCCATAATTCCAGTTTTCTCATATGATTAATTTTGTTATTATTTTATGTTACTAATTGAATTACCTGGTGGATTATATTTTCTTGAATGTAACGTTTGCTTATTCTATTAGAATATATCGTTTAATTTGATTATTCTAATTAGAGGAATAAATTATAATCGGGAGTTTAATTCACATACTAAGTGGTATTTAACGGTTATTTAAAAGGTAATTATATGTGTTAAGTTCCTAAGTATAATTATTGATTATATAACTGAGATCTATGGTGTTCATCTAGAGTTTTTCATGTTTAGGGTATAGTAAGTTAATAATTCCATGTCTATTAAAACTATGACACCCATTAATCTATTCTCAAGAAGTTTCATTATATTTTTCTTTATTTTCTTCTATATTTTCGTTCTTTTCAATTAAGAATCAATTTCCCCTTTTAATTTGAGTTTTGCACATTTAATTAATTTAGTAATTAAATACTATTGACTCCACGCAAGAAAATACAGCCTAAGTTGACACTATAGTATAGACGTTAATTTAGTTATTAATTTGAATGTTAGCTACAAGTCCTAAGAGCTTCTAGCAAACAAAAATTGGTATGTTATAATAATGCGCAGACTCATCATGGCCTTGAAGACATCTTTCTAGAAAGGTTCTTCAAAGCCAGAACCAATACATTTAAGAATCATTGTGTATCTTTGGATTTGGCTTTATAACGAACTTCAAAAACCTAGAAACTCACTTACGTTTCTGATATTATTATCCCATGCTGGGATCGCTGTCCCACGCAAATCTTGGAAACATCTTCTGGACACGAAAGAACAATGTTACAGAAAGAAATGATGCGTCCAAAATATGCTATTGAACTACAAAAACAAGATTCCTTAATGGACTGTTTGATATAAGGGATTTGTAGGGGATGGGGTAGGGAAAATTTTGAGTTGGACTACAGAAAAGGAACTACAGTAATTTGGTCAAGAATGTTCTAGTATGAGTCCTAGGAGCATGTAGCAAACAAAGTATAATGCAAAGACTAATCACCTTTAAGACAGCTTTCTACAAGGGTTCTGCAAGCCAGAACTGATACATATAAGAATTACTGTGTGAGTCTTTGGATCTGGCTTTATAACGAACTTCAAATCCAGAAACTCACTCATGTTTCTCAGTGTTTCTATCCCATGCTGGGATAGCTGTCCCACGCGACTCTTTGAAACATCTTTTGGACATAGTGCACAGAGAAGAAACAAGCCCTGCACATCAAAGAACAATGTTACAGAATGTGTACGTCTGGGAGTAGACGATTGAAGATTCCACGGGCAGCATGAATCATGCTATTTTCAAACTGAGAAGACACTCTGGCAGAAAATGTAACTCCTCTAATCCTCTTAACCATGCCCTCATCAGTCCAGGAAACTGCCTGCTAGGTCAAATATGTAAAATCACAAATAAAGTTATATAATTATAAATTAACTATAAATTTGGATACTCACGGTTAGACTCTGAACAATAGGCACAGACAAAACAACTTCCCTACCACCATCTGGAGGAACTCCACGAGACTCTATTTTAAGATCCAATCGTTCAGAAGGGACTCCAAAGCGTTTCAACATGTGCAAAGTGGTAGAGCGGAAAGTATCAACTGATGGGTCCTTAGAATCATTTGTAATTCCTGATAACATAATGATGAACAGTTATAACTAACAGATCATCTGGTCATATCCGATCATTGTTGAATTCAATCTTGTATGTTTAGTTCATGTATGTATTATTTTTCGTTTTAAACAAAATATCTAGTTCACATTCATCCCTGTAATATTGGAAGATAGCAACTCGTGTCAAATATAAGAGCATATCACGCAACCATCATCAAGAGTCAAAGGAACTGCAACTAACAGCTACCAGTACAAGTCCGACTAGTTCCCAATAACAATTATGCACTCATAGGACATAATGTCACAATATCACATATATAAATCAAATTACCTACTTATCTCATATGTATTAGCATCAACTGGCACCCAATTGCCAAAAAGTTTGCCAATCAAAGTAACAAACATAATTTCATCAGTTATCCTAAAACCTCCTGAAAACTTGATAAAAACTATACGTGATCATAAGAGATTGATTGTACATTATGACTAGTCTCTTTGCATTGGTTTGTGTATCACTTGTGTGAGCTTGAAGGTGAAGTTGATCAAATTGATGATTTGAGTTTGCTTCACACCTATTTGACATTAGTTGTATGGCATTATGCTTTATAACTGTGTCCAGGAGTACAAAGATTCAAGTGTGGGGGAATTTGATATGCTCTAATATTGATATATAATTCATGCATCATTTGGGCCTTTTTAGTGTATTTATTGGTTATAAAATGCATTATTGATGAATAAATATTCATTAAGAGTAATTGCATGAATTAGTTGATAAATTGGATAAAAATGTCATTAGTTTCTTGATTATGCAGATTACATGGTATTACAATGATTTGAATTTCAGTTCAGGGTATTTTGGTCAAGCGGATGGATTTTGGAAATTGCAGTTAAGTCCTCAAGATATTTCCACTTTAACCCCCGAATTGCAGAAATGACAGTTTGGTCTCCAAATCCGAAAATCAGCGTTTTCCTCCATTTGAAGCTTATTTTGGGGTGAATATCTCAGTTTCTCAAGGGAGCCAACCTCTATACTCGACTCCAACACCGCCATATCACTCTCTTCACTCCCATCTTGATTTCCCATCTATCTTCCACCATTTCCATTCATTTTCCATAATCCAAACCTTCATTCTTCCACATTTCCTTCATCTTTTCACTTTAATCGGCTCATTCGCTGTCATGGGTGACGTGGGGAGCTTTCAACAGTGCGTGACAGCTTCTTCTTCATCGATGAGGTGATAAATTTGTCCTTCCCCAAGGAGTAGAGAGCTTTGCCGGAGCTTGGAGCATCATTTAGGGAGTTTTTCTATTTCTTTCTCCTATTCTAGTTATATTTGTTGATTATTCTAGTTGAGTACATGATTTGTATAGCTAGAGTTGAGACATTCTAGTTATAATGTTGGAGATTGAAATATTGAGATTATATAATTGAGCTTTTGACTTGTATTGTTGAAATGCTCAATTTGGCTGTATTCATGTTGGATTTAGTTAATCTAATGTTGTTAATTATGATTAAATTGAGTACTTTGTCCATCCTATATAGTTTAGGTGATTTGTGAATTCATTGTGCTTGATCATTTAATCTCATCCAATGGTGTTAATTGGGGGTTGTTAATGTTGTGATGGCTCTTCTAGTTGAAGTTGTCCATCCATTAGCAAGTTAATTAATCTAAGCTTGACTAGCTGCTTGAGCTAATTGTTTGGATTGGTGATTTAAACTCCATTATAATTTGAAGTTATGATGGCATAGTTTGAAGCTCCAAGGGGAATATCATCTCATTTGCATATTTTAAGTCTACTTTCATTATTTTCAAACTTATTCATACTTCCAACCATTTCATAAACTAATATAAGTTTCTCAAGTTTCTTATCACTCAAGTTGATGTTCTCTGCAGCGGGCAAGAAGCACCAAATTTTGGCATATAAGCATGTATATATGAATCACCGCCTGTGTCCTCTTCAATTAATCCTATCCATAATTTTTCCGTTTAATTTCATTGTGCTCATGATGAACAATAATAATATGGATCACCGATCAGATTAATTTGATGGCTACAAAAATTGACAGAATTGAAGAGGGCGCGCGCACTAGATTTTACAGATTTATAGTGGGCCAATATTTAAACAAAACATGAAATCAGGAGCAGAAACTACATTTCAATGGCTACAAGAAATTGCTTCACCGAGTACATTGCGCAGTCATAACAAATTCAGGGAACATAGTAATCAAATTCCAAGATTATACAAAGCTGTAAATTTACTTCTCAACTACTTGAGGATAGAAAATATGGTTTGAACAACAGTAAGAAAGAGGAGTACAGCTGCAGCAATAGAAGCAACAATTTGCCAATGTGTACGACAATAATCACGTCTTAGGGTTGCCATCATCTTGTGCCAAGGATCTTGACAATAGCTATTCAATTTTTGGCAGATATTAAGGTATTCAGAATTGAAGTTCGATTGAGTGACATTTTTCATAAGACCATTAAATAATGAAGAAACATCATTGCTGTCACCAAAACCATGGCCGAATATGTTCTTGTCAACAAGGAGATCCACATCTTTATGTGTGTCTATTAGACAGTCCAATACAGTAAGATAGTCAGTAATGTAAGCCTCATAAGGATAATGACACTGTTCTAATGCTATCATATTACGAAATAGAAGTTCAGTGTCATCGTCCACCAAAATTTTTGGAATTTCAAGGGTATTATGTCTTGAAAGTTTCAAGTCTAATAAGCATTTACTCTCACTAGCTTTCAGCTTTATGCCTGCTTCTTGCAATGTATTGGCATTGTATGAAAGAATATTGCATGCCTCCCCTTTGGGTTTCTTCTCCTGTTTAGGCCTATTTTCTTTTAAGTAAAACAATCTAAGAAGATCTGTAAAATGTTTTATCTGCACAGCAGCATTAGGCTTTAATTCTTGATGGTTATAATAATCAAAATACTCATACGCTAGCACACGAAATGAATTGAGGCTATCGTCAAAAGCTTTGCCGAACAGCTTTTCAATAACAAAGAATGGAAGTTGATTTTCAAGTAAGAGCAAGTCTCGATGTATCGAATCATATAACCATGGCTGTAAGAATATAGCATCGATGCCACCATCATTCTGTATATCCAACCATGGCTGTGAAAATGTAGCATCGATGCCATGATCCATCCACTTATAGGACATGATGAAGAGTTCAATGATGAATCCAGCATCCATTAATATCAGTTCCACTAGTTCTTCTTTTTTAAAGTCAATGGTCTCAGAATAAGAAGCACGGACATCTGGCTCTAAAACTTTTATCAAACCAACCAAATCATCCAAGCTTGACTTAGCTCTTTGAGTGAATCTTTTGAACAATATTTCTTTATTCCTTTCCATGTCTTTTAGCCTCTTATTGCCATGATGAAAAGGGCCAACTGAAACAACTTTTGGAATGTAAGCCTCTTCATTAAGATGATGACGAAGTGTAATGGGAACCCTGTAGATACAACACTCTTCTTGGAACGAAAGACAATCTCCGCAATGTTGAATCCTTTGTCCGATGTGTATAGTCACAGCATCTTCCACCTATGAAATTTGATTTAGAATATATGCAACAAGGGATTACACAAACATGTAAACACGCATACTTTGGTCCCCTCAAATTTTCCTAACTTCCCAAATATTTTTTTCTCTTTTAATTATTAGATTCTACATAAAATGAGTGATATCTTAATATATTATTCACAAAAATAGAGTAATTTTCAATTTTTTACAATGTTTTAGAGAAAAATATCCTAAATTAAAAAGAAACTACATAATTTTAGATTTTATATGCTTGAGGGTGCAATTTTTAAGAAAATTCAAGCTGTGGAAGCACTATCGCTTGACCGACCTCTTGTATCACTTGCCAAGCCCTAAGCCTAATGAGCTACCTACGATTCGATGGCATTGGAGTAGAAAGCGTTCATAAAACGCCACCAATTATAGAAGAAATAAGAGCCACGCCACTTCATTTTGTTCAATAGCGGAGATATCAGTTAAGGTGGAAGTTGGAGAGTACTTAATTGATTAGTAATTTGACAGTTAATGATAGGACTCGAGAGGGTAATTTTGTCAATTATGTTAGGTTGTGGAAGAAGACAAATAAAAGATCTTATTTAAGAGGGCTTTTAATTAGGTTATTTTGTTTTATTTTCTATATAATTTTATTATTTAAAAGAGTTATTTTTTATCTCTTAGACTATTAGGAAGATTTGTTATACCTTTTAGATATTTTAAATTATCATAAGAATCTCTTAAATTTATTAGTAGTGTTCTTTTTAGAATATTATTCTAGATATATGAGTTGTCAAATAGGGATATAAAGGACATTATTTAATATTTTATCATTATATCCTTGATTTAATTTTTATAGATGATATCTTATCCTCAATATCTTTACAATATCTTATAATATCGTTTTTTTTAGTTATTTTAGGGTTAAGAAGTTTCTTTATTTAAAGATCTTGTTGTACTCAGTTATTTTAAGATTATGATATAATAAATTTATGAGTGAGAATTGTTTTTCTATTCTAGGTAGAATAGAGGTAGGTTGCAAGAGTTTGATCAACTCTCATAGGGCCTTTTTTACAGCTAAGTATTTAGAGAAAGTTCCTTTAAGGTTTTAGAGGATCAACCTTTTAAAACTAAGGATCTACAGAGGAGTTTCTCTTGGTTTTATCTAATCAAAGGAGGTAGCTAAGGATTTAGAGATGAGTTCCTCTGGGGTTTTAGCTAATTAACTTTTTATGGTTAAGAACCAAGAGAGAGAAGTTCATTTAGGTTTTAACGAATCAAAGTTCCTTAATTCCCTCATCAGTCAAATTTGTTGACAAAATATTTGTGGTTAAATAAATAACTATCAAATAGGTTTTTTTTAAAAAAATAAAAAAAAAGGCTACAATCTAACAAGGTGCGAGGAATTGTTAGAAAGGAAGCAACGAAATTAAGGAAAACCATCACGGATGCAAAGCCATATACCTGCACACTGACAAGTGTAGCCAAAAATATCTAATAAATGAGGAATTAAACACTAGAAACCTTAAAAATTGTAAGCAATAAGAAAGTAAAGAAAATAAGAGAAAAGCCTTTGCAATTAAACAAAGAGGAATAAAGGATGCATACGCATGATAAGTAATTGGAGGAATTGGAGGACGATAGATCTGAAGGCTGACGAGATGAGAGAGGTGATTGCCACTCCATTTGCAGTTGAGCACTTTCAGTCTCTATGTCAATTTCAGTCTCAGAGGCCTAGTCTGTTTGACTGTCGCTATGAGTTACTTCTGCCATCTTAACTTGCTAAACAAACAACACAAGAAAGTCGATATGCTCTGCTCAATGATAGATGGGGTGCATGGCGCTGAGTCTCCTACTAATGCTATATATATTGACTTCACTCTAAGATGCCACAATTATTGGAGTGTTTTCATTGTTACAATTATAAAATACTACTTGAATTATTATTAGATGTTCCTTTTCTTGAAATGTAAAAAAAAAATTCATAAACCCATGAGATATTTGCCAAAATCATAATAATAATAATAATAATTGACTGCAATTGAAACAACTGGATTCGTTTTGATAGAAATAAAAACTGAAGTCGAAATGGAAATGAAAAATAATTTGAGTTTACAAGATTGTTTTGTATGTATCACTCGGACAAACATTTTTTGGCGAGCATTTTAATCAATCAGTTTTCTGCGCATTCATTGCTCAGCTCATGAAAATTCAAAGTTATTGAAAGAAAGGACCACCACCTGCCACACATACACTTAGTATAATATTGATATTGGTGGTATTCCATTGAATGCGGATCAAAGTCCTGGTCAATCCGAGCCAGCTGCATGCTACACAAGCCATTTTCACATCTTTGAAGAGGTCGGGCCACGATTAGTTTGGTATCCCTAATTACTGTGATATATAGGTTGATTTTTAAAGCTAATTTTTTTTACCTGAAGATTTTAAAAACTAAATGGACCCAATGTTTACCTACAAATTAATAAATACGTTGAAATAGATACACATATACACAAATTAAATTATGGAGTAAACTTTGGTCAAGCATGTATTAGACAATTAACTTATGCCACATTTATTAGACAATTCATCACTTGACTCCGTTAACCCACCGTTACTCCTTGTGAGGGGACGGTAAAACACTCAAATCGAAGTCGTCTGCAACCAAGAAAATATAGTCGATTGATTGGTCTATCTGATTACTCGAAGTCCGCTGTTTTCTTTAATCGCGCACATGTTTTTTCCCCGTTCCAACTTTGATTATCAGTTTTCTGCGCATTCATTGCTCAGCTCATGAAAATTCAAAGTTATTGAAAGAAAGGACTACCACCTGCCACACATACACTTAGTATAATATTGATATTGGTGGCATTCCATTGATTGAGGATCAAAGTCCTGGTCAATCCGAGCCAGCTGCATGCTAAACAAGCCATTTTCACATCTTTGAAGAGGTCGGGCCACGATTAGTTTGGTATCCCTAAATACTGTGATATATAGGTTGATTTTTAATTTAAAGCTAATTATTTTTACCTGAAGATTTTAAAAACTAAATGGACCCTATGTTTACCTGCAAATTAATAAATAGGTTGGAATAGATAGATAGACACACACATTAAATTATTGAGTAAACTTTGGTCAAGTATGTCCAGGTATCCAGTTAACTTATGCCACATTTATTAGACAATTCATCACTTGGCTCCGTTAACCCACCGTTACTCGTTGTGAGGGGACGGTAAAACACTGCTCAAATCGAAGTCGTCTTGCAACCAAGGAAATATAGTCGATTGATTTGTATATCTGATTACTCGAAGTCCGCTGTTTTCTTTAATCGCGCACATGTTTTTTTCCCCGTTCCAACTTTGATTATCAGTTTTCTGCCATGCATTGCTCAGCTCATGAAAATTCAAAGTTATTGAAAGAAAGGACCACGACCTGCCACACATACACTTATTATAATATTGATATTGGTGGCATTCCATTGATTGCGGATCAAAGTCTTGGTCAATCCGAGCCAGCTGCATGCTAAACAAGCCATTTTCACATCTTTGAAGAGGTCCGGCCACGATTAGTTTTGTATCCCTAATTACTGTGATATATAGGTTGATTTTTAAAGCTAATTTTTTTTACCTGAAGATTTTAAAAACTAAATGGACCCTATTTTTACCTACAAA
Organism: Inga leiocalycina; assembly: GCA_963242795.1. NCBI lineage: Eukaryota > Viridiplantae > Streptophyta > Magnoliopsida > Fabales > Fabaceae > Inga > Inga leiocalycina. The sequence goes on from OY725320.1 coordinate 17,529,870, forward strand.
TTAATAAATAGGTTGGAATAGATAGATACACACACACACTAAATTATTGAGTAAACTTTGGTCAAGTATGTCCAGGTATCCAATTAACTTATGCCACATTTAGTAGACAATTCATCACTTGGCTCCGTTAACCCACCGTTACTCGTTGTGAGGGGACGGTAAAACACTGCTCAAATCGAAGTCGTCTTGCAACCAAGGAAATATAGTCGATTGATTTGTATATCTGATTACTCGAAGTCCGCTGTTTTCTTTAATCGCGCACATGTTTTTTTCCCCGTTCCAACTTTGATTATCAGTTTTCTGCCATGCATTGCTCAGCTCATGAAAATTCAAAGTTATTGAAAGAAAGGACCACGACTGGCCAGAGACTTCTTCACCAAACTCTACTCCAATTCCCCTGGTATGACTCCAAGTCACTATCGTAGAGGTATGTTCCCTCCCATCTCTGCTGCTTCTTGGGAAACCTTGAATGCTAATATTTCTATGGATGAAGTTAAGCAAGCTCTTTTCGAGATGAAACCGCTAAAAGCCCCTGGAGTTGATGGGTTGCATTCTCTTTTCTTCCAAAGTCAGTGGGACACTGTTGGGTAATCCTTGCATGCTATGATTGATTCAGTCTTCAATGGACACCCGCTTGACCCTTAGTTAAATAGAACACTCATTAGCCTAATACCCAAGGTTGAAAGTCCAACAACTATTAAGGATTTCAGGCCTATTAGTTTGTGTTCAATCCCCTACAAGTTGATGACTTAAGTCATTGCAAACAGGCTCAAGTATTTAATGGCTGACCTCGTCCTTCCTTTCCAAGCCAGCTTCATACAAGGGAGAAATATAACTGATAACATCCTTGTAGCCCAAGAGGTAATACATTCCATGAAGCAGAAACAGGGAAAGAAAGGCTGGATTGCAATTAAAGTAGACCTTGAAAAGGCCTTCGACAAACTAAATTGGCACTTCATCCAAGATACCCTCGAAGATGTGGGTTTTCCCCCCAAGATCATACGTCTAATTATGCTTTGCATCACCTCATCGAGCATGCAAATTCTTTGGAATGGTAAACCGAGCCACACCTTTAAACCGGAAAGAGGCATTAGGAAGGGAGATCCTCTCTCACCATATATCTTTGTATTGTGTTTGGAAAGACTCTCGCAGACTATTCATCAAGAAGTTCAGTGTAATAATTGGGATACAATCAAGATTGGTCGCCAAGGTCCACCTCTATCCCACTTATTTTTCGCTGATGACCTCATCCTTTTCAGTGGTACAAGCCAAAAACAACTACTACTAATCCAGAAGGTGCTGGAAGAATTTTGTGATGCCTCTGGTCAGGTAGTAAGCCTTAGTAAGACCCGTATACATCTCTCTCGTAATGTGCAGCGTCAAGAGGCAGATCGTATTTGTACCTTTCTCAGGATCCAGAGAACTGATTGTCTAGGGAAGTACTTGGGAGTTCCTCTTCTCCACTCTAGAGTAACAAAGGATACATATGCATATATAATTGAGAGAGTGCAACAAAAACTTGCTCATTGGAAGACTAAATCCCTCTCTCTAGCTGGGCGAATTACTCTTGCCAAATCAGTACTGAGCTCCATACCATTCTATGCTATGCAAACAACGCTCCTGCCTGCCTCTTGTTGTAAAATAATAGAACAAATCATTCGCCGGTTTGTTTGGGGGAATGAAGGGAGTGCTAAACCAAGTCTCCTAGGTTGGAATAAGCTTTGCCAGCCAACTCACCGGGGGGGTTGCGGCCTTCGAAGGATGGAAGGACAAAACCATGCATTCCTGGCGAAAGTTGCATACAACCTTGTTAACCAACCAAACTTACTGTGGGTAAGGGTCATGCGTGCGAAATACAATTGGTCACTTAATACCAATTACCATTTCAAGATCAAAAACGCATCACACGTTTGGCGCGGTATTGCTAAGGTATGGGCTATCACTGAATTGAATTTGGCGTGGAAATTGGGAAATGGCCAAATCATCCGATTCTGGAGTGATTCTTGGATAGGAGAAATGGGCCCTTTAAAGCATCTCACTTACGCCGATGTAACAGAGTCAGAACTGCAGAACACAGTTAGTGATTATGTCAATGAAGCAGGTGAATGGCGTTGGGAAGCCTTCCATCATCTCTTACCATTGAACATTATTACCCAGATTGCAAAAATGCCTGCACCAACCCCAGCCATGACTAACGACACTTGCTACTGGAATTTGAGTAAAAATGGAAACTTCACAGTCACCTCGGCATACCACTCATCACAGGAGCCCGAATGGCAAGATCCTGAGCACTTTTGGTCGTGGATATGGAAGTGGCCTGGCATGCAACGTGTTCGAACATTCCTGTGGCTAGCAATTCAGGAACGGCTCCTAACTAATGCTGAGAGATTGAGAAGACGAATGACAGATCAAGGGTCCTGCGCAATATGTAATTTGGGATTGGAGGACTTAGATCATGTGCTTCGCCAATGTCCCTTTGCAAGAAGCTGCTGGCAGAAAGTGATCCCAACACACCTCTGGAACCACTTTCAAGCAAAACCTACTAAAGAATGGCTCCTAGCCAATCTCAACCCCCGCACCGTTCCCCTTAGATGGAGACTCTTTTTTGGCTACTTAGTTTGGAAATTATGGAATCGTAGGAACAACTGTATTTTTTCTAATGATTTCATGACTGTTGATTCTGTCCTTGCTGTTGTTTGTAATCTTGTTACTCACACCATTAGAGTGGGGTCAATCATTCATTTGGTAGACCCTCCTACTTAAATGGTTGTTCTTGTAACTGCCGTACATATATAGATAATATATCTCATTACCATTCAAAAAAAAGGACCACGACCTGCCACACATACACTTATTATAATATTGATATTGGTGGCATTCCATTGATTGCGGATCAAAGTCTTGGTCAATCCGAGCCAGCTGCATGCTAAACAAGCCATTTTCACATCTTTGAAGAGGTCCGGCCACGATTAGTTTTGTATCCCTAATTACTGTGATATATAGGTTGATTTTTAAAGCTAATTTTTTTTACCTGAAGATTTTAAAAACTAAATGGACCCTATTTTTACCTACAAATTAATAAATAGGTTGGAATAGATAGATACACACACACACTAAATTATTGAGTAAACTTTGGTCAAGTATGTCCAGGTATCCAATTAACTTATGCCACATTTATTAGACAATTCATCACTTGGCTCCGTTAACCCACCGTTACTCGTTGTGAGGGGACGGTAAAACACTGCTCAAATCGAAGTCGTCTTGCAGCCAAGAAAATATAGTCGATTAATTTGTATATCTGATTACTCGAAGTCGCCTGTTTGCTTTAATATCGCACATATTTTTTTCCCCGTTCCAACTTTGATTGTCTTGCCGACTTCACTCCTCTTTCAAAACAAGTCGGAAGATGCAAATAGCTGAAAGAAGTTTGACATAGGGCATGGTGAGGAGTGATGTAGATATATATCTTTTGCTTCCTTAGAAAGACTCGTTTATAGTATTAATCTAAATTGTATATAAGTAAATAAGTAGGGAGATCCTTGTAATGGGGGTCTTGATTACATTGGCTGATGTCTTTTACGTCATCTTATGACCTCATCTCTTCCGTCAGCATTTTTTTACGTCTATAGCCTTCTGGTCACTGAAAGCGATTACTGAATGAGATTATTGAATGCGCGGGAACTACCTCCGACATGTTATACAATTGCTCAACAAACTCCTGCATCTTATTTATGGATATCTACCTATATTTAATATGTGCGCATACATAGGGATCTACTTAAAATAAATCAATATATCATATACAACATTGGTAGTATTATTTATAAACAAGGAGGTATTATCCTTTTGTTTGAACTTTGAAGCATGATATGGCAAACAAGTGATACAAGTTCTCGAATTTGCAGAAAAACACATAAATCCCAAACCCAATGCCTAACTTAATTAAGCCCAAATTCATTTCATTTATTTTTTGAATCTCTGGCTTAACTTAAGCCGAATTTGAATGCATCAAACCTAAACCCTATTTATAATTTTAATAGTTAATACTATTGTTAGTTCTTATAGTTTGATCAAATTTTAGTTTTGATTTCTATAATTTCAAATCTCATTGGTTGTGACCCCTATAATTTCATAAAAATTTGATCTATGTTTAACCACTAGTCCCTATACTTTTAACAAGTTTTTGTTTTGATCTCTATGTTTAAATTCAAACCATGTCTTTATATAAAATTGTAGGGAACAAAACGAACTATTTGAAACCCAAGGACCAAAACCAAAGTTTGATAAATTTGTAAGGATTAACAATGATATTAATCCTAATTTTAATAAAACAATAACCTTAATTTTATTATTTAATTCATAGTTTTGTGCGTTAGGATTAGTATATGGTGTCAGACAGCTGTATTTATATCTGGAACTAATTGACAGAGGTGAAGTTAGAACATTATTGTTACACACCGAGGAAATCAGATTTGTATTTCCGTCGTTTCTATGAACTTGGTGGCAAAATGTTCAAGGAGTGTTTGATGGATAAAAAGGCACATAGAAAAGAAGCGAGGGAAGAATATTACTATTCTGATAAGAAGAGAATGCGAGACGGATGAAGATGGGGAAAAATTATGGGGTGGCTTCTTCCTTAGAATGATTATTGATTTTGAGATTAACTTGTGGAAATGAAAATAGGAAGAAAATATTAAAGATTGTAGAAAATTTGAAAACAATTATGGAGATTTGAAGATTAATGAGAAGATTTAGAGGACAGCCATAATCTCAAATTTATAAACTCAAAATGAACATTGAGCATCAAGACAAGAGTTGAAGAGAATTAAAAGAAAGATTATATGAAATGATGTCTCTTTCTCTTCTATTTAGCTTGTGACACAGAAGAGGAAAGAGGGTTAATCTGTGGCTATGCGACTCTTTCAACCCTGCCGTTCCGGTTTCAACGTTGCTCTTTTGTCACTGCTTTTCCTTCTTCAATGTTTCCGACGCTGCCTTTCCTGCTTCAACGTTTCTGACCCTGCCTTTCTTGCTTCAACATTTCCGATGCTAAGTTTTCTGTTATGAAGTCCATCTGATTCTAGGCATCTATTTTGGCGTTGCCTTTCCTCTACGAAGTCGCATTTCTCTTATGCCGTAGATCTGCGACAAGTTTGGTTTGGACGTTGAAGGGATCTGATTTTTTACCGTTGATCTGTTTCGATAAAAAAAACAGAGTGGTTTGCTGCTTGCTCGGAACGCTCTTGCCGTCATCGTAGATGCCGTTTTCCTCCACAGCCTCTGGCAGGACGGCTTAGGGCGGCGGCTGATTTCCTTGTTCGAAATTGAAGGCAAGCTAGTATTCATTAAGCCAAGCTAGTTTTCTGGTGTAAAACAGAGTGTAAGAGATGAGTGAAAGAGAGAGAGATCGAAGTCTTGAGAGAATGAACTATGTGCTGATATTGGAGCAGAGTGATGCGTAGGAGCGAAGTAGGAAGAAAGTTTGTGATGATGATGAAGGGTTCACAGATAAACAATCCTTAGTCCCACGGGTAGAGGACTGGATGACTGACGATGATATTGGAGAGGAAACCACCATACCTGAAGCTCCTAAATGGTCATATAAGGATGCATGCATTGAGAATCAGATGCGAGATGATTGTTCAGATGAAGAAGAAGAATGGTGGAAAGGGGACGGATGGAAGTCTAGGATTAAGGTGAAGATAACACAAAATGGACCAAATATAATTGTTTCTCCAGAGTTTAGGAAGAAGCTAGCACGGAAATGGTCAACATACCTGTTCGTTAGGCTCCTTGGCAGGATGGTGCTCGCAGATCAATTGGGTCACAAATTGCAGCAATTGTGGGGGCATAGAGGGGAAGTCAAAACTATTGAGATATGTTCTAGGTATTTTCTAGTCCGTATGAGCAATGAGGAGGATTATGATTTCGCATTGGCAGGTGGCCCTTGGTTATACATGGATCACTACCTAGCAGTGCAACAATGGAAGTCAGAGTTCAATCCCGACACTAGTGAGGTTTCCAAAATCCCAGCATAGTAAGAATTTCTAAATTCTCAGTTGATTTCTACGATAAGGGTATTTTATATGTGGTAGGTAACCAAATTGAACGGGTTCTGAAAGTGGATACAAACACCCTTCGACAAACCAAAGGGCGGTTTGCCTGCATATATGTTCAGTTTGATTTGAGTACTCCTTTGCTCCCATAATTGATGATTAATGGTAAAGAGAAGAAGATCGTTTATGAGGGTTTGCTTTTGATTTGTTTCTCATGTGGACGGTATGGCCACGATACAGAGCATTATCCTAATAATCAAGCAACAAATATGTCAAAGTCATATGTCATAGTGAATCCATTGGTTCCTACAACTAACACAAAGTCGCCAATTTGCTCCAAGACTGACACCATAATGTATGGGGAGTGGATAGTGGCACCGTATTGGAAAAGGGGCCAATGGATCTCAAACACAGGGAATGGCAATTATGGGCATGAATCTAGATGTGATTTACATTCTCGAAATATGGGAGGAGGATCACGACTTGATGTTCTTAATTCTAAAGATATGGGAATTAATTATGGAGGTTATGGTGACGACACAAAATATGGGAAACTTAGTGTTAGTTCAAAGCCAACAGAGAGATCGCAGGAATCAAGGGGGAAATATGGTTATCAACTTGATTTAAATAAAGAGAGCAAGGGGAATAATGGATCAGACACTTTAAATATAGGGAAAAAAGGAGAGAAATTGTGATACTGTGAATAGTGTTAAGCAATTAAATAAGTTGAATAAAACTCATGAGAACCAAGAAGCTAAGAAGAAAGGGATTGAGGAGGGAATTTCCAAAGGAAGCTTAAGTAAGGGCCAGAAAAAGCAGCAAACGAAGACACAAGTGGAATATTATATGTTGAATTCTCATCTATCAACTCAAGAAGTAAGACAGTCGTGCAATTCAAGTAGGGATGTGGGATTAGGAATTAACAAAGCATTGTTAAAATATATCCTAATCCCTCCACTATCCGCCAAGAAGCCTCCAACCCTCTTGACCCAAGTGCAGAAGGAAAGGAGACATTTGAAACTCGAATGAATCCACTCAGAGCGGATGATGACGTGGTGATGCATGGTGTTGGTGAGGTGTAGAAGGGACATATGTCTCAATAATGCCTGGTTTGGTTGTGCTCTTTTTCTTTTTTATTAAGTTTTTAATGATTATTATGACTTGGAATACCTGGGGTGCCGGTGGTGCCTCTTTTTACAGATTACTTAGTATGTTGTTGTCAAACATGGTGTTAATTTCTTTGCTCTGTTAGAGTCCAGACAGGTAGGGGTGAAAGCCAAGCTCATTGCAAGGAAACTGGGATAGACTAATATGTACGTGGTAGAAGCACGGGGCTTTAGTGGAGGTATATGTTTATTCTGGTATTCTACGTTTAGTTTTTCTGTGACTTGTTCTAGTTATCAATTTGTTCATGGAATGGTTAACAAAGGCATAAGTGAAGAGTGGGAGCTTACTGTGGTGTATGGGCATCCAAATATGGTTATTAGACGCCAGTTATGGCCCACTCTTGAGGGTTTTCAACAATCGATTGTTGGAGGCTGGGTAGTGAATGGAGATTTCAATGTTGTTTCATGTCCTAAAGAACGTTGGAGTAAGAAACTCAGGGAGAATACTGGCATTGATAGGTCCTTCCGAAATTGGCTATTGGGTAGCGAGTTACTTGATATTGGTTTTAGTGGACCTGTATTTATATGGGGCAATTTGACTAGCCATAGCAGAATTGACAAGGCCTTGGTGAACAATTGCTGGTTTATAGAAAATCCTAATACCACAATGACACATTTGCCAAAATATAAATCTGATTATTGTCCAGTGCTTCTTGATACCGAATCTCATGTTCTTACTATAAAGAATCGAAGGCCTTTTAGATTTTTTACACCCTGAGTCATGCATGATGAATTTAAGCTTTTTGTACAGTCTTACTAGGGGTAGGAGGCGAATGGTGCAAATCCGTAAAATAGTTTACTGGGGATTTGAGGTTATGGAATAAGGAGGTTTTTGGTAACATCTCCTATATGAAAGAAAGTTTATATCAATGATTAGATGGGATTAATACAAACATAGCTTCAGTAGGTATCTTGGAGTATCTTGAAAAGTTACGAGGGGAATGGGGTGAGCTTGAAAAGCTATTGGCACAAGAAGAAGTTATGTGGCTACAGTACTCTCGAACTAACTGGTATGTGGATGGGGATCGTAATACCTAATATTTCCATTCAGTGGCTAATGGCAGATGAAGAAGGAATAAAATAAAGGCCTTGAAGCTAGACTCTAGGGAGTAGACATATGATGCGGCAATAATTATGAGAATGGGAAGCTAGTTTTTTAAAAATTTATATATAGAGAACCAAATATATAATGGATCATTGGTATTCAAATGCACTTATCCTGAAATTGACAATGTGAATATGCATATTCTGGGGAAATTGGTTGAAGATCACGAGATTAGACGAGCTTTGTGTAAGATTCCAAGTTTTGATGATAACAAAAGATTACTATGTGTTATGATAAGAAATTTATGTTTTTGCAAGTTTAGACAATGGTTACAAATTACCAAATATATATCACTAAGTTCAGAGGTCATTGCTATGATTTTAACTAATGTACTCGAGTGATGGAGTTAACACTCAAGCATTAAGCACTTTTGTACTCGAGCACAAGAGAGTGTTGAACAGAAAGTGTTTGATAGAAGCAAACTCTAGTTGAAAATACCAGGACAACTCGAGTGATGAACATAGCACTCAAGTGATGATGTGATTTGTACTCGAGCATGAAGGGACGCTCGTGCAAGTGTTTGACAGAGAGCAATCACAGAGACAGGATATCATCACTTTACTCAAGCACAGACTCTCTACTCGAGTGATAGCCTCAAGTGCACCCAAGTCCTTGCAAGTATGGCAGAGGAGGTGTTTACCTGAGAGAAAGATAAACTCAAAGTGAAACTGTACTCAAGTCCAAGCGAGTGAGGGATAAGAAGTGTTTGCCCGAGAGTTAGCCAGTGTATTGAAAAGAAAGTGTGCCTGAGTGGAGAGTATTTGCACCCGAGTGATGCCTTTGCACCCGAGTGATGCCTCAGCACCCGTGAGTAAGAAATCTAACTCTCTCTATTACTAATGCAAGTGCTGAAGCAAAAGAGTATCTTATACAAGAATATACTACTCACTCAAGTGAAGATCAGTGTACTCGAGTGAGGCCCCATATCACCTGCAAGTGCAAAATCACACTCTTGATAAAATGGGATGCTAGTGTTATCCAGAGATGTGGGCTCATAGTGTAAAATACAGGTGCTCTTGAGTAAGAGCAGTTGTACTCAAGTGAGGACCCACATCACTCGCAAGTGTGAAAATGCATTCTCTCGAAATCATGTGGAAGTGCAACACAAAAGCATAAGCAGAATAGGAAATATGGTATTGCACTCAAGTGAGCTTTCTTTGCACTTGAGTGATGCTCTGTTAAAAGCCAAAATGCACTAGTCTTACAGCGATAAATCCGAACATGGTTTAATATTATTTATTCATTTTATTTTCACTTGTTATTATTATCTAACCTCATTTAACATATATTTCAAGTGAGAAACAGCAGGTTGATTATTTGAATTATAAAGTTACAAAGGCAGTCAAACAACAGCTGACAGAATCATTACTACCAACCAAGCACGTACTTACCACATTCAAAGATTTCAAACGTACACATGCTATTCCACAGTAAAATGCTCTGCTCCACAATGATTATTATTCAATGAGCAAAATCAACTGACTATAAATGCAGAGCTTCAGAGACTACCGAGGGGTACCAAGAACAAGAATTCACACAAGCAAATTCACGAGTCTCTGTTATTCACATTTTCTCTGTCTTCATATTGTACTTCAGTGTTTATCATATTTGCTTTGTGAGAGAGTTTGTATACACTTCAAATTCTATTTTCATTTGATCTCAAGGTATTGGGACCTTGAGAGGGTAGATATCCTTACGAGAGAAGCAGTTGAGAGAATTCCTAGTAGGACTTTCTGCTCATAAAACTTACAAGGTACAAGTAGTAGAGAATGTTGCTGCTCGTAAGACTTACAGTGGTGTAAGCAGGAGAGAACATTGATGCTCATAAGACTTATATACGTAAGCAAGAGAGAAAGGTCATAGGTTTATTTCCTACACGTAAGACTTATCGTAAAGGGGAGAGAAATTTCTAAGTGTTAGAATATTTCTGCTCGTAGCCCATTCAAGGACGATTGTTGTTTTACGGTGTTCCGAGAGCCTATTGAATCTTGAAAGTATAGTGAAAATCTCAGTAGGTCTTGATCTCTGAGGACTAGATGTAGGCCTGGGTTTTGGGCCGAACCAGTATAACTTTCTGTGTACTAATCTTCTCAACTCTACTTTATCTACAGTTATTGTCATATCACTACATCAACCGAAACATTTATCACATCACTCAATTCACCCACTCTTGGGTGAAGCTTGCCTCTTTCACTTTGTTTGATATGGGGCCAATGAAAGCGCCAAGACCAGATGATTTCAATCCATTATTTTATCAGAGCTAATAGGAGACGGTAGGACCGTCAATGCTTGACTTAGTTAAAAGAGTCTTTAATGATCCTACGTGGGTATGACAAATCAACACCACTCATATTGTACTCGTACCGAAATTGGAACATCCTGAGACGATTAGAGATTTCCGCCCCTTAAGTCTTTGCAATGTTGTGTACAAAATTGTTATGAAGGTTATATCAAATAGACTCAAGGCAATTATGCCTTTAGTGATAGCCCCAAACCAGTACAGTTTTATGAAAGGACGCTAGAGCTCGGACAATATTATCTTAGTACAGGAAATCATTCACTCTATGAAGTCATTAAAGAGGAAAAAGGGTTTTGTGGCCATTAAGATCGATTTGGAGAAAGCTTATGACCGTGTCAGATGGAGTTTTATATATGACTGTTTAAGAGAACTCAAGATCCCTGACTATCTTCTTAAAGTTATTCAAGCTTGCATGTCACCATAAAAAATGCAACTGCTTTAGAACGATGAAGCTACTAATATGTTTTGCCCTTCTCGTGGGGTTCGACAGGGTGACCCAATATCACCGTATCTTTTTGTTATCATGATAGAAAGGTTGGGGCATCTCATCCAAACGATTGTAGGAGAGGGTGACTGGCAACCTTTTAGGCTCTCCAAACAAGGTACTCCCGTCTCTCATATCTTTTTTACTGATGATCTCATTTTGTTTGCAGAAGCAAATCTAGACCACGCGGGGGTTGTGAAGGCCATCTTGGATGACTTCTGTGACATTTCGGGCTAGAAAGTGAATGCTGGAAAGTCAAGAATTTACTTCTCAAGAAACGTGAATCATATCAGGTGTAAAGAAATAAGCGAGTTCTTGAATTTTACTCCGACGTTAAATCTGGGGAAATACCTGGGAATGCCTCTATTACATGAATGGAGTTCAAAGGCAACATATAATTTTCTCCTGAATAAGATGGAAACTCGTCTGGCCAATTGGAAGTCTAACATGTTATCGATGGCGGCCAGGAATACTCTAGTGTCTTCTGTAATATCGGCTATGCCTTATTATGCTATGCAGACAGTGCCTCTGCCTTTAGGAACCTGTGATGAAATTGACAAACGATGTCATAATTTCCTCCGGGGTTGTAGCTTAGCCAGCAAAAAACCTCATCTAGTATCTTGGGATTTGGTGTGTACACGTAAGGTAGATGGAGGCCTAAGTCTTAGGAAGGCTCGTTACCAGAATCAAGCATTCATGTTGAAGCTTGAATGGAGTATGATTAATAGACGAGACTCACTCTGGGTCATGTTTTTGCGAGAAAAATATAAAGCTGGCGATGATATTATTCCTAAAGTTGAGAAGCGTAGGTCGGAGTCAAGGATGTGGAGGGGTTTCCATAACAGTTGGGAGAAGGTCACAGATAGTATAACATGAAGAGTCACCAATGGCGAGAATATTTTTTTCTGGAATGACGTATGGGTGCCACACTTGGACAAGCTTCAGAGTTTGGCAATCTGAGCATTGCCTAGAGATGTTACTGGATGGAGTAGCTGACTGCATCACTCCCTCCGGATAGTGGGATATGAGTAAGTTTGATTACCTACTCCTAAGACATATATGTACAGCTATCAAACGCATCAATATCTATCAACGAAATGGGGAGGATTTCCCGGCATGGAGATGGTGTTCTGATGGAATTTTCTCCCTCAGTTCTACCTACAAATACATGGTGTGTATCCCACGCCCTCACAATAAATATAGGTGGAGATGTGTTTGGAAAATGAAGGTCCCTCAAAGGTACCGTACTTTCTTATGGCTGTGCCTTCATGGTCATTTAATGACAAACATGGTGCGGTTCTATCGTGGTAGTCACTCCACGGGGACTTGTGAAATATGCCATTATTCACGTGAGTCAATACTCCATGTTCTACGGGATTGCCCGGTCACTTCTGATTTCTAGAATAGTTTCTTACTGGAGGGTTGGCATGATCTATTTTTTGGCATGTTGAATATGAATGACTGGCTTGCATGGTGTATGGAGAGAAAGGATGTAGTTCAAGGATTCGAGTTTCGTCTTTGGTTTACGATCCTATGCCGGAATATCTGATTAGCTTGTAATGATTGCTGCTTTAACAACAATACTTGGAGTACAAAGGCCATTTTAGCCCGTGCTCGTGCATGCTTAGCATGGGGTAATACAAGCCTATTTAAACACCATAACAAGGAAGGAAGTCACCCCCATGGAAGCCACCTCGGCCTGGGTGGGTGAATTAATACTAATGGATCTAGGAGTGACAACTTAGGGACATGCACTTATGGAGGTGTACTGCGAGATCACACTGGTGAGTTTTTACTAGGTTTTATATATCGGATTAGCCAAAGGATGGTGGTTTCTGCTGAAGCTTGGGGGTATTGATGGGGTCTTAAACTTGCATAAGACAGATGATACAGACAAATTATAATTAAGAGTGATTGTACTGAAGTCATGGAACTGATTCAGACCTCGGTGTCTCAGGAACACCCATATTTTCATCTTATCGTGGAGGTTCGCACGTTTATGGATCAAGGCTGGGAAGTGGTAATGTTACATTGTACTCGAGATGTTAACACAGTTACAGATGCTATGTCAAAGGAAGCTTGGAAGATGGCGATGGATCTCCATATAACTAATTCACCTCTCGAAGTTATTACGAGCTTATTACTTACTAATGAAAATAGGTTGAAACTACAGTTTGACTCAGGAGGATAGCTTCTGAGATTTTTGTAATTTATCATGTACTATAAAAAAAGAGAAGATTTAGAAATAATTTGTACTACAAAAAACAATTAAATTCCGACGAAATTTGCAATGCAATATTTCCGTGGCAAAATTAGCCACAAAAAAATTATTTTTTGCCACTGAAAAGTTACGTGGCAATAATAGATTTTATATTAAAAATAATATTTATATTATTATAATATTAATTAAAAATAAAAATAAAAAAATATTTTTAGTTATCAATATTATATTCATAATTTTATATAAAAATAATATTTATAATATTAAAATATTATTTATTAATTAATGCTACATAATCTTAGTAATTAACATTATATTATTAGTAATTAATGTTGTATTTATAATTTTATATTAAAATAATATTTATAATATTATTATATTACCTATTAATTAATTTTAATCAAAAATAAAATTCCATATTTTAAAAAAATGGTTAAAAATATATCTATAAGAATATATATTATTTTCACCTTAAATATAAGAAGATTTATTAAAGATTTAAAATTTGTTGAATTTTAAATTAATTTATCATAATAGATAAATATTATTTCAAATTTTTATTTAATATATTATTGGTTTTAATAATATTATATATATAACAAATATATGTTTAGATATAATTAATTATATATGATAATATTATATATATATATATATATATATATATAAGATTATGTAATAATATAATGTTAGTTCATTTCGACGCAACTAGCAAAAGTGCACACAAGGGCATTAGGAGCATGACTAAATGTGATTATTTCAAATACATATACACACTTTTTATATTCAATGTGGTTAACAAATGGTATAATTTTTTAGGGAACTCTTCCCGATGGTTGGCTGAAAAATAGCTGTTGAAAAGCTTTCGAGATTTTGGACAAGGTGCAATGGAGTTTATAACTGATATCTTACTAATTGCCAAGCTAAAACACTACAATTTGGTGGCTTTATTAGGATTTTGCCTAGAGGAGAGAAAATGCTTGAATATGTACCCAATAAAAGTCTCGATAACTTTCTTTTTGGAAAATTATATTGTGAAGCGTTAGTGGAAGGAGAGTATGGAATAGCTTCGTAAGTTGATATTTTACCACCAATTCATATTCAGTTCACAAACATTGATAATATTAAATATCAGCAACAGAAAATTGATAAAAAAAATCTTAATTACCTAAATAAGCACAAAAATTCCCCAAATGCTCAACCCTTGATGGCAGTAACTTTAAGGCCATGAATGATAGCCAGGAAATGAACGGCGATGAGAGGCATGAATAGCGACGCCGGAGAAGTAGAAGATAAATGTGAGAGGGAGTTTGGTTGCCAATGTCAAAGAAGAATAGAGTCTCACGCAATGAAGATGGATGGTAAAAGTTTTGGCTGTTTGAGTTTGTGGGCTAATAGTAGGGCTAGCTAGTGGGGTAACATTAGGGTTGAAAAAATATTACAAACCTCTATTGTAGAGCTTTACCTGAAAAAAAAACTACAATAGATTATTTTAAATATACTAAAAAGCTATTTTAGCTCTTTTTTGGAAGAGAGCTACACTATATTTTATTTTAATTCTTTAAAAAAAATATTTAAAACATATTGTAGTTCTTTTCTTAGGATTTCTTTTAAAATGCATAATTTCTTTTTTAAAAATAATTTATTTTGTTAAAAAAATAATTGAACCTCTTGTAGCACCTATTTAATAAAGCGCTACACTATGCAAATCATTTATTTTGAAGAAGGATTACATAGGTCTCTCAATTAACCTATTGTAGTGCTCACATTATTAAGTGCTGCAATATGTTTGCTCTATTATAACTATAGCACTTAGTAGAATAAGAGCTATAAAAAGGGTGCTACGAAAACCCCTTTTTTGTAGTAGTGTTACCTCCGGATTTCAATTCTCACCAAAGTTGCAAGTTTTTATGTATAATCATATTTATAGTTCGAGAATACGTCATTAAGTTGAAATAGAGACCAGTGGTTAATTTAAAACTTTTCCAAAACTTGTTTAGTGCGGTCTCACATACACATCTTGAATATAATTGGTCTAACCAGTTCGGTTTCATTCATACATATCAGAGTGCAACAAAAAATTCCCGACAACACTCAGGTTTCATTATTTAATAAAGGGTTTACAACGCTTAGTTTCCCATACAGAGGGTTACACAACACTATTCAATATATACAACATGTGCAACTAATCCTCTACAAAATATGACAACCAACTACCAAAATTAAAACTCCTAGCTAGGAGCTCTAACCGCCCTTCATCACTTGGTTTTCCTTTAAACCGCTTGCCCTTGCTGTAGGTTAGTCATTGGAAAGAATGAGATTCAAAAGAATCTCAGTAGTAACAATTCACTTATAACATGTACAATCACAAAGCATGTAAGCAAATCACAACAACAACAACAACACAACGACATTTCTGCAACAGCTTTCACTATATTCACAATGGCATATTTCACAATAGCATGTTTCACAGCAGCACAACAACGGCATTTCACAACAGCAATGTTACATCACGGCATATTCAATGAAATGACATACATGCAAGGCATCATACACAGAATAAGAGAAAGAGCCACTACCTTGTTCTTTCCGCTCGTGCACTGGCACTGGTTTATCACGTGCAGGGCAAATATCCTATAATTAGAATTTCAACGACAGGTTATTACTTAATCCAATTCTTTAATTCAAACACTCAAGTTGGTTATCATTAGGGACATTTAATCAAACCAACTAAGGAGTTAAAGTGGTCAATTAACCAGAAAGACCAATTCCTAACCTCAAAGTTCAACAATACTACATTATGCCATTACATCTTCAATTTTCGCATAAGGGACCAAATCTGCCAGAATTTTCTCCAGACTTTGAAAAAACATAACTAATTCTAAAAAAATCGAAATGAGGTGCTCCCAAGTGCTATGAAAAGCTATTGAAGTCCTCTTCATAGGAAAAATATGAATCATTACCGGAAATCACCACACAATTCCAGAATTACACAAAATCCCACACTGCTCTAGAATTAAGTCCAGTTTCGACATCAAACTTTGGGCAACCAGAACTCCCAGCACAAAAAAATGAAATGACACAAATTATATGTCCATTTTGAAGCTTGGAATGTGAGTTTTAAAACTGGAAAGTTTCATAATTTTTAGAGATCTTTTGGTTATCCAAAAACACCACACAAGTAGAGTACCTCGCTGGAATTCTATTCAGGCTGAAAACCCAAATTTACACTTTAAGTTTCAATGACCCAAAATTCACAAACCAGGGCTATTCCCACATAATTTTTCGTGTAGAACACAATGGTAACACAAAATTAACAAATTCTCACTCATTCTCCATGTCCTGTTTTGGCAGAAAAATCAAAATAAATTCCAACAATTACCAACTTCCAATTTCAGCATCAAATTTATGTCAAATGTTTTCAATCATCATAAACCACCAATAACACAACCAAACCATCATGAATTACCCAAACCCTTGTTTGGCCAAAATCAGGGCAGATTTACACATGCCAAAATACTCATTCAACCAACACAACCAATAGCTCAAATTGATGCTAATACTCACCTCTTGCTTCTCCTTAAGTTCTTTCTTTGATTCTTCAGCTTTTGTTCTTGCAAGGTGGCTGAAAACTCCTCTTCTTCAAAAACAACAACCATATAAATGAAGCTAAGGAAGAGGGGAACAAGTTTCATGAAGGTCACTTGAGCCATAGATGAGGTTAAGAAGGTGAAAAATCAAGATTAAGCTCACCTTGAAACCTTGCTTTTCTTCCTCTACGTTTTTTGCTGCTGCAAACCGACTTTGAGACAAATGAGAGGGAGTGAATGCATTCAGAAATTCTCTTTCCTTGGCCCTTAATATTGGACCGAAAGTGGGCCAAAAGAAATAAAGAATATGTGTGGTGAATAATTATTCCTTCTTGGTAAAAGTTGATGATAAATATAATATGACCTCACTTTTAATTCTCTCACCTCTCTTGCCTTCAGAATTCTTGGACGAAAAATTTGAGAAAGATGAGGAAATATATGGATAATACTTTCTCTCTTTTTCTCTTATATCCCTAGCCACTTTTATTGACTTTTCATATGGAAAAGATGAAGTGTATGATATTAATTCTCTTTCCCTCATGTCATGCGAATATAGCCCTTGGAATAGCCAAAAGGGCTTCTTGAACTAATCATAATTTCAACTCTTCAAATGTTACTTCTTTTGTTGAAATTGTTGACTTAGTCATCATCTTTTACAACTTGGTCAAATTGCCTTCACATGTCATATTTAGTAGCCTATATTGTTTCCTCTTATCATATGTAAATCATAGCCCTTTGAAGAAGATGATGATCTTGTAATATATCATCTTGCAATATAATATTTAATTGCTAATTTTGCATATGAAACTTGACTAAATTCATAACAAAATTTTCAGAGGTAATTCTATCATTAATCCCACCATCTATTCTGTACATTTAGCCCTTGAGTACATTTTGGGATATTACATTCTACATAAGGTGAAGAAGTACTTTTGGGATGAACCTTACTTATTTAAGAGGTGCCTCGACCAACTCGTTCGAAGGTGTGTCCTGGAGAATGAACAAGAGTGCATTCTACATTGTTGCCACTCTTCTGAAAATGTGGCCATTTTAGAGGAGAGAAATTCACTGCAAAAGTCGTCTAAAGTGGCTAACATTGGCCTTCTCTATTCAAAGATGCATATGCATTTGTTCTTCAATGTCATAGATGCCAAAGAGTGGGGAACATATCAAGGAGGAATGAGATGACATTAAACATGCTTGAAGTTAAACTTTTGGATATTTGGGGGATTGACTTCATGGGCCGTTTCCCTAAATCCTTCAACAATGAGTATATCTTAGTTGGAGTTGACTATGTCTCCAAGTGGGTTGAGGCCACTGCATGTGTCACCAAGGATGCCACGACGGTGTTGAAATTCCTCAAGAAGTATATTTTCACTAGATTTGGAATGCATAGAGCAATTATTAGTAATGGTGATTCACATTTCTGCAATCAACAATTTCAAGCCTTGATGAAGAAATATGGTGTCAAGTACAAGGTATTATTGCCTTGCCACCCTTAAACCAATGGCCAAGCGGAAATTTCTAATTAAGAGATTAAGAACATCCTTGAGAAGATGGTTAACAATACTACTAGGAAGGATTGATCTTCCAAGCTAGATGATGCTCTATGGACATTGATAAATCCCAAAATTAATATATTTTATCCCACCTTATTCATTTATTTTGGGGATTATTCTAGGCTAATTTGGATAGTTAGCCAATCCCTTTAATATAATAAATGTGCATGACATAGTAGCCAAGCCAAGCCAGTGTTTTTGGTCGCTTCTTTCTCATTTCACTGTTCATATGAATAGTGCCAGCTTGCCTCTGGCTTCGTCTCATGCTCTTGAATCGCAATGTGGCTCCGAGAATGGTTTATTTAGTTGCTTCCAGACCTTTAGGCTGTGTACTAAAAGTCTGTTACAAGGGCACATGTTGCTATAATAAGCCAATTTTTTTATTACTTTCCCAAATAAATTCGCGTCCGTCTAAGTGGTTACTCTTCATTTGTATATGTAGTTGAAGCTTTACTCGTTCCATATTGATCTGCAAGCTTGGAGATCCAGCGGATAAAGTCATTATTTAGCAACTAAAGCAATGCAAACGAAATGAAGAAGATAAATATACTATATGTAGAAAAAATAAGAGCATGTGCATACTCTTCATTTGTATATGTAGTTGAAGCTTTATCGGTCCATATTGATCTACAAGGATGGAGGCAAAACGGATAAAGTCATGTTTTAGCAACTCAAGTAATGCAAACAAAATGAAGAAGATAAATATACTATATGCAGAAAAAATAGGAGCATGTGCATACTCTTCATTTGTATATGTAGTTAAAGCTTTACCCGGTCCATATTGATATGTAAGGTTGGAGATCTAGCGGATAAAGTCATGATTTAGCAACTCAATAAGTGCAAACGAAATGAAGAAGATAAATATACTAAATGTAGAAAAAATAGGAGCATGTGGTTACTCTTCTTTTGTATATGTAGTTGAAGCTTTACCTGGTCCATATTGATCTCCAAGGTTGGATATCCAGCAGATAAAGTCATGATTTAGCAACCCTGCCATCACCCATGGTAATTTACATATAATATATTAAATGTACTACCTAACCTAAATATAATATATTAAATAAGTAGGATGTGGTTGGGGTTCACTAAATTTTTTCACTTTAAATACCTGACATTCTCTTTCCCTGACCCTTACGCCCAACATCATACTCAGGTTCTCACGGATTTTCTCTATGTTTTTCATATTGTTTCTGTCCTCACCCTTTGCGAACATTTACAAAATATATTGTCGATACCCTAAGATTGGTTTTAAAATGGTGGATGTTGTTGACATCTGAAAGGGTTTGATGCATTCATCATGTGCATCAAGTCATGAAGAGTTTTTGTCTTTAGAATGTGTGGTATGTTTGCTTGCTTTATGTATGTCATATAAGTTTTTACTAATTCTTTTTTTGTTTTTTGAAAAAACAGTGGATTTATTTCTTCTTCTGTTTAGTTTTGTTGGGAGTGAATCCATGGACCCATTACCTAGGAGTTAAGTTTCCAATTGGAGGATAAGCAGTTGAGTTATTGTATTGTCAGTTTTGTATGCATATGTGAAAGTTGACAAGGTGATTCTAACTATTACTATGTCTGCTCAGTAGGAACAAGTTCAGTGTGCATTTACAAGGTGACAGTGCTTTTTTTCATAGTTGGAATATCAACGTTTTAAGACAATGCAGCCCTTGGTGTTGATTGTCCAGTATGGTCTCATCAAGAAGGAAAGAGGTACCCCTACTACACACTACTATGACTTGTGAACTACATCCATGTTCGAATAAAATATGTTATGGTTTAGTCATTTGATTGCTTTTGTAGATGAGGTTTCTATTGGAAACTACAACTATGCAACTAGGATTTTTGGAACCCTACATTTAATGACTTCCTTCCTCTGAGGAGAGAATTACTTGTAAGAGTAGGGAGGGCATGAATGTCCATGAGATGGCAGCCACTTAGTGTGTAGTAGTCATTTCTAATAGCATGTTAAGAAAGCGTAAATGCCAGGACTGTGGAATTATTTAATGTTGTATCATGTTATTTATATTTTAGGGTGAACATATTCAGAGTATGTCGTATGGTTCTCTATGTGGTCTTTTGCTGTAATGGTTTTTGTATTGGATTTGTGCTAGGCATCCCCCTCATGGGAGGAGTGTATCTTGTAGTAGTTTTTGGGTGGCTGGTGATATAGTTATGTTTTGCTGTTATTTTAATGAAGTAAATATGTTAGTCCATTCTAGCTGATCAAAATCCCCTACATTGTAGTATAACTCCTTAAAAGAACAATACTGAAATGTGAAAGACCCATATATAATCTTATATTGCTTTTTCAAATATGATGCAGATTGATAGTGTCATGTTAAATTTTGTCAGTCTTTGGTAACTTTTATAAGGATTAAATGGATTGGCATTTGATCATAATTAAAGTTTATGAGAAATTTGCAGTTAACAAACACAAACAAGAGGGTAATACACACAATTATAAGATATAATTACAACTCCACTTACCCTGTTGTTCCCTAATTTCCTCAAGTCAACTAAACATGTTACAAATTATAAAGTTGAAATTGAACAGTTATTTTACATAAAATAATTAGTGTGCTAAAAATACTATGAGGGTATGCCTGAGGATTCTTAAAGCTCTCCTCGTAATAAGGTTACCATTCAAAAAGTAAAGACAAATATTATTTTACAAAAAAACAATTGTATTGAAGTATGGTAACCTTACTATATTATTAAATTCTAACAAGTACAAAGAGTAATGAACGATTTAAATGGTAATGGGTGCTTTAAAGGCTTTGTTAATTAGTCTGGTAACAGGTTAGATTTTTTGTTTTTTAAGGTTATAAGTGTGCAAGGGTGTCATTGTGGGGACTACCTTTCTAACTACATATGTCAATGGTTGAGTTAAATCATTGGCATAGAAGATATGTAGGGATCAACCAACCTCGGCTAGCTATTTAAACAAGGTACTATCATATTTCCATGGTGTAATCAAAAATTATTTTGGGGTTAAGATAACCATATGCTCACCCATTATTTATGGTGGCATTGCAGATACAGCTGGAAGGATAGTTAATTCAAACTTCATTGGGTTTACCATACTGTATATGTAAATAGTCATAAGATTTTGTCATATAAAATCTTCCTGATCCCCAACAAGGCAGTTGGTTTTTCAAACCAAAGAGGAATGCTACCCCTTGGGGTTGATAAATAGAGTTTTGTCACTATGTCATTTTTCTAGAAAGAAGGCTATTGGAATTTGAGTACATAGCCGTAAAGTTTGTCAAAGCAGATAGTTCTGATGTTGTCACTGCGTCATTTTTATATCTTATTGTAATTAAACAAATGCTCAAACAACTAGTCACACTGAGTATGTAATCTGTCATAAGATTTCAAAATCAGTTGACTCCATTTGTGGGATGAAACAGAATCGATTCATGACAAATTAGTTGGTTTTCTATACTTAACCGGAAAATTATCCCACATGGAAGGTTGATTATGGGAATAGAGATCTGTCAATAAATTACTTTTTGAGATATGGCGCCAGTTGCGTATTGAGTACATAGCTTGACAGTTGGTTAGAGCAAATAATTCTGAACTAACGTATCTTTGAAGATAACAGGAGTTTAATGACTGAAAAGTTTGTACCTTTTCATAACTCGAGGTGGGTGCTAAATGCAATACCTTAGATTTTGATCCATTGGGTGTTTGTTTTCATTATTGGATAACTATTTTGTTTAATCCAATGGCTGCCTCCCAAACGTGACAGGTGCAAAGAGGGGAAGGAGTCTATTTAACCTGCATGTCTTTTGACCAATGGGTATAGTTGTCGGCTATTAGGTAAGAGTTTCCTTTTAGATTAGTTTTTTTTGCTTTTTAAGGTTATAAGTGTGGAAGGGCGTCATTGTGTGGGCTACCATTCTAACTCCATCTGTCAGTGGTTGAGTTAGATAATCTAATACTAAAACTAATTCATCATATAGGGCTTGCGATGGGGTGAATGTTGGCAAGAGAATGCAAGTATTTCCCTAGAAAAACTCTAGGAAAATAATCTAATACTTTCATTGGGGTGAATGTTCACTTGCGTGGGTATATATTTACCTAGAAATAATCTAATAATAATACATCATCTACACATTAATGAAAGTACCCGGTGCTGGATTCCCAAACTGGCAATCACAAATACAAATATATAAGGCCAAGATATAAGTACATCATCTATCAAGTCTACACAAATATATATGTCCAAGAACAAATATATAAGGAACAAACATATAAACTTGAGAGTGGGTGATTATGATTTTTTAGTTCGTTTGTGTTTTTCAAGCAATCATGATCAGGTGAGTTTAGTTTACTTCTTTCTTCAGCCTATTGTATACTTGATAGATGGACTTGTAGTGGCCTTGGGGCTCAATTGTACTTAAGATTTCATACCTGAACCTGCCAGCCGATCAAGTGAGGGTAATTTTCACATCAACAGGTTTTAGCCCAATAGATTCTTTCAAGGTACTTCATGTTAGTAACCGGCATCTATTAATGGGTAAAGTTGAATGAAGTTGAATTTCGGAATGCATGCATGAGCCCATTAGTTATTTGGAGTTTTTTATGTTTTTCAGATTTCTAATTTCAAATTCAAATTCTCAAATGCATCCATCAAACAGCTGATATCCCTCCTATCCCGCCATACACACCTTTCCTCATGTTGAGGTTGTTGTTGCTTATAAGTACCTAAGCATCTGTGGTTGCAATAACTCACCACAGTTCCCTCTTCTTAAAGCATATCTTTATGTAATGCATGTCAGGAAAATATTTTTTGTTTGTTTGTTATGGAAACATTTTTTGTTTGTTTGTTATTGAAATATATTCATGCCAGAATCTAAACTATTATCAGTGTGTGAATTCTTGTAAATCAGCAGTTTTATTAAGAAAAGCCAAAAATACTGTCATAGATAACTTTATTTTGAACACTATTGTCATAGACTGAGAGAAGCCAAAAGGAAAACCTGAATAATTGAGGTCTTTCCCACTGTAGTTGAAGCCATGCTTCACCAAAGTTTCACTACCACAGAGTAACGAACTTTGAGGTGCTTGTTGTATGAGAGAAAAGTATTCGGGTTAAAACAATGTATTATTCTTGATGTGAATACTGAAATACAATTAGCTATTTATACAATAGAAGAGACAAGATAATAAAACCTACTAAAGCCCAATAATTACTAATTAAGGATCTACAATAATTAGGGAAGACAATGGGTACAATAGCTAAAAATCATTTTTGCTTGTATTTACAATAAACACAGAAATTTTTCATAGAAAAAAAGAGCCAACATAACATATCACTAGAAAAAAAAGCGGACATAAAATGAATAACCAACCCACAAATAGGCAAATAACTTTCCTTAAAAAATTTTAACTGTCATGCTTTACAAAAAAAATGATAATTTAGTTCAGCTCAATTCCTAAATAGGTAAGCTTAAAACATTGAGCATGTTTACTTAAAAAAACACATGTTAAAGAATTTGTACCTTAGCTTATCATAAAACTAAATAGTTTGTAATTAAAGTATTTTTTCTTCCGAGAAAACAATATAAGGATTAAATTTATAACATTCTATTAAAGATTACATTGCCAAGAAATATATATTTTCTAGTAATTATTGGAACCATAATATTATAGCGTGCTTCTAAAATATTTATTGTCCTAAGATATGACTTTTACAAGGGAAAACTTTTTACTAGATGTTAAAAGGGATTGGCAGGAAATACCAAATTTTATACAGCCATAGAGTAGGCTTCCAAATTGGGGATAGACGAATAAATTTAAAATTTTTATGATGCCATTTTGATGGACAACATGGGTAAAGAGCATACGATGGGGTTAAGAGAGCAAAAGCAAAACTTCATTAATGATTTTAATACAATGCCATAGTCTAAGAGTCTAATATGACAATATGCAAAGAAATGCTAAAATAAGTTGCCCCTTATTTTGAATTAAATATGTTACTTCCTTCAAAAATAAATAGTCATGATTCCCAAATAATCCATATTTATTACAAGCCATCACATATTCAACTATTACTTACATCAGATCTCCCTCATTTACAGCACATCACAAATGCCTTGATGTGACAAAAAAAAATTGGAGTTTTCACACATGTTCCCACACACCATGTTGAAGAGTATGATTTATAAATGAATCATATTCCCTAGGAAATCCATCAGGATTCGTAATCATATCAGGATAAATGCCACGCTCAGAAAATAGAAAGTCTTCCAGCTAGACAATTGTTCCACAAACACCTTTCTGACCTTGTCTGCTGCTAAATTTATCCCCAAGCCAAAGCAACAAAAATGAGAAAGAAAGCAATAAGAAACTTCAAAATAAGTAAAAATCTCCACATCAAAACCTAGAAGTATTTAACTCTGGCATACGAGTATGACAAATCAAAAAATAGGTTTTGGCCAGTCCCTAATTTAAAAACTATTGTTATGTTATAAACCCTAAAACCAGGTCCAGCACTAGGGTAATCGATAAACCCACAAATTTTGAGATACCCTCGAATGATTCAGGTCTATTTGCCTCATATTAAACAAATTTGTCGAATTTTTGCTATAAAATCCCCATACGTGGTATTTGTATTAGTATTAACTCTCGACGTCAAAATAATTGCATTAGTGACAGACTAAGATTCGTTATCAAGAAAGAGGAAATTAAACTTGGTCTGCTTCTTGTGCAACATGCCATGAAATCGTTCTCGATGGTTTAATTCGTCCTGTTCATCGCTCCTCCTTGTCACGGTTGGTTTCCGGTGAGGAGTCAACATGGTGTTGTTGTTGAGTTTCCAAAGTCAATTGAATATGTTCAGTTGTGAAGACGAGAATGTCATTTGGATGATTTTTTTTTTAATTGTCCTTTTGGAAAAAAAAAAAGCAGCTTAAGCCATAAACAAAAAATCCTTGCTTTTGGTTTTTAATTGAAACATTATTGTGGTCCTTATTATAAATCCTTATAAGTGAAATTTTCTATATTCACTACACATTCACTTAAAAGTTACTTACCTTGACAGTACTTTGATTTGGATCCATAAGAAATTTAATTAGTGAGAACTAGGGGATAAATTTTGACATAAAAATCATGACAAAACTCTAATAAAGGAAATTCTAACTATTAACTTTTCAGTAGACCTATCCCCAATTTTCCTAAAAAATTTATGTTGTTTAGTATTGTAAATTTGTCTCAAATAATACATTATCTTTTTTTTATTTTCAAGTAAAAATTATGGCTTTTTCAGTCTTTTACCTTTAAACTTGCTTTTCCATTAATCATCCAAACAAATTTCTATATTTTTCACAAAATATATATACACACACAGATGTAATATATATGCATGATTTAATATGTTCTTCAGTTTCAGTCATTTTTCATCTAATCCTTATTAAAATATAAATCGACTTAAGCCCCTTTTTTTTATTGTATCATGAGCTAATGAATTTTTTTATTATAAAAACTTATGGCTATCTGCACACTTGTCAGTCTTTATTTAAGCCCCCCCTTTTTTACTTTAATGCTTTGTAATTGATGACTCTTATTATTGGTTATGTTTGTAGTCCCCGTTGAGGTTTGTTACAATGATATATATTTTGAATATAACGCCAACCAAATGTCAAGAATGAAGATAGTGATAATGAGTTTGAATCTCCCGAAGGTAGGTTTGGTCCATAAAGTTTTGTCATAATTATGTTGTCATCAAAGTGTGACATATTTTTATTTCTAGGGGTGTGCATTCTAGCTTGGATTTATTGGATGACAATGACGAGGTTATGTTGGAGGCAATGCCTGTTAAGAGCAGTGAAGTACATGGTTAGCGATAAATGGTTTATATGTTTATAAGGTTGTGTTCTTTTTTTCGTTAGCTTATTTTGGTTTGTCTGTTTAATAAGGCTATGTCGATGAAGGAGATGCAATACATCATTGGCCATCATGTGGTATTAGGTTGTGGTTCAATGAAAAAGTTGGTTTGAAAAAGTTGGAAATTCAAGTTTGTTGAATTTTTCTTAAATGCATGGGGAACATTTATGTGTTGTATTTTTTTAGCATTTTTTCCAATTTTTGTACAATTTTTTTCTTAACCTTTTTTACGACACCATATTTTTTTTTTGTTAATTTTTAAGTAAATGCTTCCTGCGCATTGCGTGGGGAGTGAATGCTCGTTTTAGGAAATAATATAAATCTGAATTGATTATGATATTATTGAGTTTAAATTGTTAATATTCTAATTCCTATCTTGTAATTGGATAATATTTTCAAATATATGATACATCACAATTTTATTTAATTCTCGCAAGGTAAGGAAAAGTATATTAGAAGATCCTACGGTACAAAATTTTTCATAGAAATTAAAAGAGAATCTAATGGTGAAATTTTATTGGGCTTTTTAAATTTCAATGGGCTCAAGTTTGAACCCCAAAAGCTCTCTCTTCCAACCTTAAAATTAACCTAGCTGCTGCCATTAAAGAGAGAGCCATCATTGAGAGCCAGCACTTACGGTTACACATAGAGAAGACGCACGCACAGATGCTGAAGCTCGAGTTTTGTTCAGCGCAAAATCATTCATCATGCTCTCAATCTCTCTGCTATTTTTCTCCTTCAATTGTTGCCACGTAGACCCACCACTGATCCATTAATTCCTTATCACCATCTGTGCTTTCCCTCATTCACACACGTTCACGGGCCCTTCTCCACAATCCATTCAATACTTCATTCCATATATATTTCTCCGTTGTATGCGTAGAAACCGAGGCAATTCTTCTCAACTTTTCTTCATGGCTGTGACGAATTGTGTGAAGTTTGGAGGAGAGAATAAACTGATGGAAGCTTAAGCTCTTTTTGGAGGCAACTTGGGAGGAGCATGGAGGAAGCTAGAGCCTGGGAGCTTGCAATTGAAGACCACAAAGGAGTGTCTTTCCTTTTATCTTTTTAATACAAGACTTGGGATTATTTAGTTTTAAATAATTTTGAGTTATACTAATTGAGAACAATTTAGTTTTAGATTGTAGACTTATTATTGATTTGGATTGAATTAATATTTTGGATTTGATTTGTTCTTAAATGATTGTTGGGATTTTTGTTTGCAAGCCCTTTGATTGTCAATTAGATTATTAACTGAGTTTTCATTATTAATTTAATTGTTAATTTGGGTTTAATCTCTTGATTGTTTAATTAGGGTGATTAATTGTCAAATTGTTTAATTAGGCAATTGTGAACATAATTTCTAAAACTATCTTAAACTATTGTGATTGGTTTTTAATTAATTTAATTAGCTGCCACTTATTTCATTATGAGTTTTCTAGTGGAATAAGTGTTATTGAGCTTGAGAGTTTCCTATGTTTCAATTAGGTAATTAAGTTTATTAATTCCAATTTTTCATCAACCTCCCTTTGATCTAATCAATTGAATGGCTAAGAAAGATAAATCCATGTGAATCCTGAGTTATCCCCTTCATCATCATAACTGAATTATACCTTTGTTGTTTGTCTTGCTTCTTCTTTATCTTTTTGCTTAATATTTTAATTCCTCTTTTATAAAGAAACCCCCAAAAATTGCATTCAAATTCATATAGATTATTCTCACTCTCATATAGGATTCAGAGTCAATTGCATTAGTGCATTTAGTTAGTTTAATCGTATTTAGGTAGTAGTGTCTTGCATTCTAATTTAGGTTCATTCCATTGCATCTTTTGTCACTTGCAAATCAATCCTAAAGAAAACCCATAGCTTGCTCCTTAGGAGAATGACCTAGGTTGACCCTAAACTGCATAATAATTTAGGACCTAGTTTAATTGATTGCTTTAGAGACAAAAGTACACATCAGGCATGCTAAACAGCCTACAAAATGTCTATTGGTATGTCTCCATATCGCTTGGTATTTGGAATAACATGCTACTTGCCGGTAGAATTGGAGCATGTGGCTTTTTGGGCTAACAAAAAGCTCAATTTTGATCTTCAAGCTATAGGACAAAAGAGGTTACTTCAACTCAATGAATTAGATGAATTCCGCCTCAATGCCTATAAGAGTGCAAGGATTTTCAAGGATTAAACCAATAGGGATCATGAAAACAAGATCATTCCTTAAAGTTTTAACCCTAGTCAAAGGTTCTCCTTTATAACTCCAAGATGAGGTTATTCCTTAAAAGCTGAAATCTTAGTGCTTCAGTCCATTCACGGTAGTTCAAGCATCCAAATTTGGTGATGTAGAGTTAGAAAATGAAAAGGGAGAGAGCTTCAAGGCTAATGGTTAACGGTTAAAGCATTATTGGGGACGAGATGTGGATAGGCAGGTGTCTACTATTTACTTATCAAATGAAGAGTCGGGATGAAGACTATAAACTAAGCACTTCTTGAGAGGCAACCCAAGTTTTTAACTTAATCTCTTTAGTTTCTTTAATTTCAGTGTGTTTTTTTTTTAGATTTATGTTTGGTCTTTTGCTTTTGTAAGCAAGAGAGGAACCTCAAATGAGTGAAAGGAAGAAGTAAGCTTGGTACTAAGGAAGGTTGGAGAAATTGGATGCTTGATAAGCATTTTCAGGGAAGTCCACCATTTATAATGAACTTATTACTCTTAATATTATATAGGCATGCCTTGGTTTAATGAAAATTCTTTTCAATGAATTATCACTTCTCTAACCTTTAATCAAAGTGTATTCATAGCTGTGGAATGAATTGGAGATTGACTTTTGCATTGCATTTCTCTTATCTTATCAATTTAGATGTCTAGCGAGTTCATGAATTATGGGTGCAATTTGATAATGTGAAAGTGTGCTCAATTTTGTGATTTATTGATGTTTTATGATTGTGTATGACCTAAGATGAATTTGTGGTAAGATTGATTTAGTTGTGGTGTCATGTGCTATGTTCACAAGCAACCAGGGTGAATTCTTCTTTGTGTGTTTCTACTTGTGTTGCTGATATCTAAAGCAGGTAAGTGAGTTTTGGGCTACAAACAAGCATCTTTTGGTTGCAACCAAGAAATTGGCATAAAGTTTTAGGTACAGCCAAGAAGAAGGTAGTGAATTTTGGGCTACAGCCAAGCATCTTTTGGCTGCAGCCAAGAAGGCTACAAAAAGTTTTGTGCTATGGCTAAAGAAGGATAAAAAAATTTTGTGCGATAGCCAAGCCAATTTTGGAAGTAGCCAAAAACCAGGCAGAAGGCTTTAGGCCAAGCCCAAGACACTTTTGGCCGCTACCAAGAAAGAGGCAGAAGCTTTTAGGCCGCGACCAAATATCTTTTGGCTACGACCAAACACATATCAAAAGCTTTTTGGCTATGGCCAAATCTTTCCTTGGTTGTAGCCAAAGCGTGATTTCCTTTTTGTGGAGTCAACATTGATTTCATGATCGATGTTTTCTGACAGTATTTGGATTTGCCCCTTGTTGAGGAGTGTAGATACAAATACCATCAGACCTATAAAGAAGAGATTCCTGAGGATGAGATTTCTCAGCTGCTAGATTATGAAGGGATAGTATCTTAGCAGTGCCCTACTGGAAATTAGAAGTATTCGAGTCGCCCTAGATTATCGGTTGAGGCTCGCATCTTCTTGCACTTTGGGAAAGATTACTTTTGGCTATCTTCCAACTGAAGTTGAATTACTAAGGACCAGGCTCTTGTTGTGTTTCTCCTCATGGAAAAGGAGTCGTTGGACATTAGATATTTGATTTTTACATCTTTACATAACCACATTCATGGTCACACTTGTGGTCTTATGCTCCCACACCTGATATCAGCCTTCTGTACCTCACAAGGAGTTAGTACCGGCCTGACTTGCTAGATCTCATAATATGTTTTGATTATAACAAATCTTGTTAGAAATGTCTTGCATGTGTTCTTAACTGATATACTTTGATAAATGTGCATTGCAATCATAAGCCAAGAGAGAATGTGATTTGTAAACATATCATGTCATGATATTATCATATTTAGTACTAGCCTAATAAAATACAAAATATACAGGAAAATCATATCAGATCATATCAGCTAGTCTCCATAACTCTTCTCCCCCTTTTTGTTATCATCTGGGATAGTGGTAGGAAAAGTAAGATCTAAAAAGGGAAGTAGTGGTGTGTAGAGTACCATGGCAGTCAAAGGGTCAATAGGAATAGAGGTATGATCAGGTGACGATATATGTGTAGGGGAATGTGGAGTTAAAGTAGGAGAGGAAGGTAAAATAGCTACAAACTTAGTGGTGGGTCAAAGAACAGATCCTAGAACCTCAGTAGTGACAGCTGTGTCTAGACTCTCAATCACCACAGTGTGAATGCTAGAGTTTGAGTGGTGGGACTGCGCAGGTGATGGTATGAGATGGAGACTGGAGCATGGGATCTTCCTTAGGAAGATCACCAGCTGGAATGGTATTAGATATGGGTGTGGTATAGAGAATAAGGGCACCATGGTGTTAGTGGTTATAGCTAGAGAGTCAGAGGTAGACACTAAAATTGAGGAGATGTTGAAAAAAATAATAAAAAATTAGAAGGTCACCATCTCAACCTCAAAGATTAATAAATGGATAAGGTATCAATAAACCTCCCACTAGATCTTTCAAAGAATATGAGATGTACATAATCATTAAGCTGGGTGAGCCTATGGGGATTCTCGACTATAATCCTAGCTCTATGTATAACCTTCACAAAATTATATGGTACATCAAACTAAAGCTATGGTGAACAAGGCCAATAACTTTACTTACTTCATCTAGAAGAATTATCACACAATGGCCTATATTATTAGCAAAGAGGAAAGGAACACTGGAGAGATCATGTCTTTTAGAGAATAAGAGGTACATATATACTTCTACAAAGCATACTCCAATGCCATACCCTCATTTGGTATCTCTATTCCTTAAGGCTAACAAGATATGGTACCTAGAGCCAAATGAGCCCCTTATAAGGCACTACTATAAAAAAATGCGAGATATGACTCTTAATTTAGAGAACATTATAGTGCTTAGAAAGCGCTATAGCTTCCAACGCCATTAAAAAAAGCTACAGTGCTTCTTGAATATACGAAAGCACCATAGCTTGAGTATTTTAATTTTTTTAATAAAAATCTATGGCGCTTATTGAGATAAGCGCCGGAGGAAGTATACTATGCCAACGGCGCTTCCCAGGGCAAGCGGCATTCGAGGTATATCACCTCCAATGGCGCTTTCCCTGGGAATGCCATTGGAGGTCATATACCTTCAATGGCCCTTCCCCTGGGAAGTACCATTAGAGGTATGTTTTTTTTAAACCCGTATTCAATCCACAGCAATTTACATTTTACAAATCCACAGCAGTAAAAACCCAAGCCATAATCATACCAAATCAGAATGATTAATAACTTGAATCAAAATAATTAATTAATAAAACCAGTACAAATGAAATTTGATCACAACGTAGCAAACAAGAACAACTAATTGTAAGTACCTATATATGTAGAATGTAGACAAGAAATAATTTTAATGTATAGCTAACTCATATACAAGCAAGATGAATATGCAAGAAACAACCTGCGTATTTACCTAAATATTAGCTAATTCCTTGACCATGTATTCACACCATTCTTCAATGATTTCATCTATTTGTTGATCAATCAATTGGTCACTACGTTCATCTTCATAATATTGCATAAAAAGCATGCACAAAAAAAATTAAAATTACTAAAAATCTATCAATTAACTTAGACACTAATCAATTAAATTTAAAACACAGTAACTATAAGTAAAAAGAACTTACTTGTGTAGGAATAGAAATGTTATCATGAGTGACTATATCTTTCATAAATTTCATAATATAATAACCGCAATCATTGTCGTTTGGTTGGAATGGGCACTAACAATACACTGAAATAATTAACTAAACATTTGAAGAAACATTTTTGAATAACAAAATTGGAGTAATTAAATGCACACACACACACACACACACACACATATATATATATAAGTACCGTAATCTTCCTCCAGGGATAGCTACTGGCTGCATCTTTGCGTGTTGAATAGCTCAATCCAACGTTGCTTCGATAAGCGGTCAATACACTAAGGGTCTGTTTGGTGTGAGGGATTTGGAGGGGATGGGAGGCGAGGGAAAATTTTTATGAGTTGAATTTTAAAAGATTGAAGAGGTGGGGTAATAAAATTTTAATAAAAAGAATATATAAGATAAAAGAGTAAGAAAAATTAATTAAAAATTTTTAACCTCACTTCTCTAATTTTTTAAAATTCAACTAAAAAAAATTTTCCCTTCGCCCACTTTCCCTCCCCTCCCCTCAGACCAAACAAGCCCTAACAAAACAAGTACTGACTGATTAATTTTAGTAATTCAATATAATAATGACAAATATTTACACATACATCCATACAATTATTGATTATAATCTTAAAATCAGGCCAATTGTCTGGAAGACCAGTCTTTATAGGATCCAAATAGTAAATCACGGGGACTCCAGCACATGCTGGATGGACAACAATCAAAATCCAATGTCCCCTAAAATATTTTAAAGATTTTACTTTGACAATCATATTATAGTAAAAGTGGAATAATAAAAAAACATACATTAAAATACTATCGCAAATAACTTACCTCGGATTGTATAAAAAGATGAAAAGCATATTAGGGGTTGCTCATCGCTTGAACATGTCCCTAACATCATTAGATAGTGCATCCATATCTAATTTATGCTGGGTAAGTTGACAAATACTAATCTATGCACTCTTGCCATGTTCAGTAACAGATCGTGGTGTAAGTGCCTTTATAGAAAATAAACAATATCATTAAAACATAAAAAAATTAATGATGAATAATAATAATAATAACAGTGATAGACGATGATGATAAAGTACCTAATCTATATGTTGATGGTCGTCAAACTAACGCAATCACGAGTAAGCACATCATTCAGCTCACAATCATTGACATGATCATCTATAACTGTATGATAGATGTCGATATCGAAACGTATTGTGTGACCTCCTTGGCTTATCAAAGCTGGGACCATTGATGCCAATTGTTGTCGATATGAGGGCATCTATCGGTTGCTGGTTGAGGGTTGGGACTTATGTTCAATTGATGACTACTTTAAGTTCTTCCCACACCCTTCAATTCGTTTTCCTTTAGCACGAGCAACAACCTAAAATTATAATGAAATGAAATTATATGGTTTTAGATGGAAGTGTATAGAAAAAGTAAAATGAATTGTAAATTAATTACCTTTTTATATGGCTCAATCAAACCTATTGGCCATGCAACATAACCACCGACTATATCTTTCACCATTGTTGCTTCATCCAAAGAAGGTATTGGTAAAGGGGCATCATCAATTGTGCATACATTGACCTTAACTCTGAGTGTGTTTAGCGGCAATGGTTAATTATGCAAGATATCACTTTCAGTGTTGTAGGCCATACCGACAGCAACTGCATGCTTGAAAGAAGCATAGACGTGCAACTTGCAGTCCGATTCGCCCTTATGAAAAATAGAGTTAAATATATTAAGGTATACTAATGTATAATGTACCAAAAAGTGAAATGGAGAAGAAATTAATTACCATAGGAATGGGGACTTTAGGCATGGAGGGCCAACCATCCCTCGCATTCATACTGTCACACACTGGACTCGGTGTTGGCCTAGCCTATAGTAAGGCCTTAATTTGTGCATTCAATAACGCATTTTGCTCTTGCATTAAACGCATATGATCATTGAATTGCTCTACTTGATGCTCGTAGCCACTAATCCTCTTGTTTACAAGATCCTTGTAGTCAGAAAATTGGTCCTGTAGTTGTAGGAAGTCATTTTTTTCTAGGTTGCTTTTTGGGTTCGAAGTACGATGTTAGGGTTACTTCAAAACCAGTACCCTGAACACGACCATCATACTTAGGAGCTCCAAGCTCTCTGCTGAATTATTAACTACAACTAACCTTAATATGCAGCTGTAAGAATCGCATTATGATGATGTCACACATATACCTTGGCATGATTTATGGCCAGCAGGCTGCACGAACAAAAAAGGCGAAATTCCCAACGAACAAACCAGACAAGTTGCCAAATATTGTGTAAGTGTGGCTTATACATACAATAAACATTTAGCTTCACTTAAAAGATGAATTTGACAAGAGCAGAGCGAAAATTTCTCAAAATTCTGCTACATTTTTTCAAGACGAATTTCTCTTTATTGTCTTCAATTATGAAGCAAGATTGGAAGAAAAACCACATATAATTTGTTAGATTGTAATTTCATGATACAAAACAACTAGAATAATAAAGTAAATAATGTTTACCTTGACAGAAGCGAAGAACATATCACCATAATCTTTCTTCGCGCGGCGCCAAACTAAAACAATAATAAGGACTGTTTCTCTTACCGACGTCCCAATGTAATTAATAAGGTTATTGGCATTCGGTCTGACTGGATTTCCCTTTTCATTCTACTGAAGCTCTAACCGAATGCCTTTACTACTTAGTTTGATAAGTTTTTTCATTACGGTCCTGCCTCTGGCTACCTCGGCCTCAAATGCTGCCTGATCATCATATTTGATAGGAATAATATCTTCTTCGCCGTAAGGATCCATTTTCCTACAAGTTAAATAAACCAAACAAAAAATCAGAGCATACACTTGACAATTATGGCAATGAAAGTAAATTATGTCGATATATATAAATACATTTAAAGGAACATATAAGGTAAAAAATCAAGGCACTCATTATCATCTTTTCCTCTTTTTTGTTTGATTTAAAAACCAAGTCCCCTCGTTATGATCATGTCTCATGTATAAAGGTTCATTTTAATTTCTATTTCATCTTCATCTTCATCTATATCAATATATTTTAACCACAACATGTCAAAGGAAAGATCATCCTCAAGAATATTCAAATATTCTTTACTTTCATTATCAACTTGTTCTTGATTATTCTTGTTCGATGGAAGTACAATGGACCATTTCTTCTTAAAAGGATCCGAAAGAAAGAACACTTGTGTGCCTATGATGCTAAAATGAAAGGATCATCTTTATACCAAACTTTCAAAAGATCCACTTGAGCAAACCCTAAATCATCTGTCCTTACCCCACTATTGTTGTTAATCCACTTACATTTGAGTACAGGGACCCTCAACATAGTGTAATCTAACTCTCATATTTGTTCAATTACACCAATGTATGACATTGTTGCATAGATATGGTATACATCTTTGACATTGGATCTATGCCATGAATCAGCAACAAATGTTACCCCACTATTTTGTATCATGCCCCTTGTATCATGTTCTTGTGTGTCGAATATGTAATCGTTGATTGTATAACCGTTGTAAGACAATACATGTAAGCTTGGTCAATTCAATAGCCATCTTAAGTTTTTAGAAACTAAATCAGAATTCCTCTCTACCTCATCATTAATGCGCCATTTCAACCAAGTTGGAAAATGTCGGCTGTGCTCTTTTGTTACAAAATTTTCATTCCACTCACTATGTACTAATTGAAAAGCATTCTTATATTCTTCAACATAGGTTCAACCTCATCAGTGTTATGTAGCACATACAAGTAAGCTTGCTCCCATTCAATCATTGATATCCTAGTTACATCATTCACACTCGTTCCTTTCCCTGATCTTCACCCATCATGCCTAGACTTCGGGATCCCTATAGGGTCAACATCTGATAAAAAATCAGCACAGAAGTCACTTGCTTCTTCAACCATGTAAGGCTCAGCTATACACCCCTCTGATCGATATATTTTTTTCACATATCCTTTTAAAATTTTCATAAATCGCTCATTCAAGTACATCCATCTCAGGTATACTAGACCACACAATTGAACCTTTTTCACTAAGTGTACAATTAGATAGACTATAATGTCAAAAACTGAGGGTGGAAAATACATTTCAAGTTCACACAGAGTATAAACAATCAGCCTTTGCAAATCTTGTAACTTTGTTGAATCAACCACTTTACTGCAAATCAACTTGAAGAACAAGCACAGTTTAGTTATGGAATTCCTTACTTTTTTAGGTAAGATTGATTGTATACCAACTAGTACAAAATTTTACATAAGCACATGACAATCATGAGATTTAAGATTTTAGCTTTAACTTTTTCACTGAAACAAGATTCTTTATATTTGAAGAATAGCACTCTG
Source organism: Inga leiocalycina (assembly GCA_963242795.1). NCBI lineage: Eukaryota > Viridiplantae > Streptophyta > Magnoliopsida > Fabales > Fabaceae > Inga > Inga leiocalycina. Next base: position 17,566,486 of record OY725320.1, read on the forward strand.
AAACTTTAATTCCTTCGAGAAACTCACAAAATAACTTCTTCTCTTTCCTCGACAGAGTGTAAGCTGCTGGAGGAAGGTAAGTGCGGTGCCCTTGCTCAACCAGAGTCAACTCTTCTCTGATTCCCAGGTTAACTAAATCTAACCTAGCATTCACACTGTCCTTGGTTTTCCCTTGTATATTGAGCAGTGTGCCAATTAGACTACCACAGACATTTTTTTTCTATGGTATCACATCAAGAAAATATCTCACATATAAGGACTTCCAGTATGGAAGCTCAAAGAAAATGACTTCTTCTTCCAGTCGCTTGTCCCACTTTGTTTTGCAAATGGCTTACCAAAATTGTTATCCAAGTATTTGACCTTCTCAAAAACTTGAGCATCGGTCAACATCTTTGGTGGGCTGCCTTATTCTGAGTCACCATTAAAAGCCTTTTTCCACTTCCTCCAATGATGTTTCGATGATAAGAATCTTTGATGTCCCATATAGACATTTTTCTTACAATGATCTAGCTACACTGAATGAGCATCATCTTCACATATAGGGCACGCACAATATCCTTTAACACTATATCCAAACAAATTACCATAAGTAGGGAAATCATTTATTGTGCCAAACAGTATGGCTTTCAAAGTGAAACTTTCTTCCATGTACGCATCATACACACTAACGCCTTCCTCCCAAAGTAGCCTCAAGTCATCAACTAAAGGAGCCAAGTATACATCTATATCGTTCCCAGGTTACCTTGGCCCAGAAATTAACATAGACAGCATCATATACTTACGTTTCATGATCAAGTGTGGAGGAAGGTTATAAATAATCAATATCACTAGCCACATACTATATGTACTACTCTGAACCCTGTGGGGATTGATTCCATCAGTTCAAAGTGCAAGACATAGGTTCCTTGCTTCATTCGCGAAGTCAGGGTGATCATGATCAAATTTTTTCTATAGAAGGGCATCTGTAGGGTGCCTAAGGTTTTTGTCTTCAACCTTTTCATCTATATGCCACGTCAACAGCTTAGCAATCTCTGCATTACTATACATTAGCTTGAATCTTGGAACAATTGGAAAATACCATATAACCTTTAATGGACTTTTTCCTTTCTTCTTCCCATATCAAGATGTATTGCATTTAGTGCACTTCTCTAATGTTGTATACTGATTTTGAAATAATATGCAATCGTTAGGATATACATGTATCTTTTCATAACCCATGCCAGTTGTAGAGCAAAGTATTTGCTTTGCCTTGTATGTCTTGGTAGGCAGGATATTTTTTTCTGGGAGAGTATCTTGCACAAGTTCAACCAGTGCAGAGAAACTTGAATCACTCAATCCATATCATGCTTTAAAGTTGTACAATTTCAACACTGCTAGAAATCTTATGTATTTAATTCTACCAACATATAATGGTTTCTCTGTATCACCTTTCAACACGTCAAATTATTGAGGATAGTCATGAAGCACCCCTTCAACTGCATTTAGTATTTCTTCAAGACCATCATCTTTATCATCACACATGCTTCGATCAAACTCATTCAAAGGACCGCTCATGGTATTCACCCGATCACTACATACAAAATCCATCTCACCGTGTCTTGTCCATCATGTATATGATTGATCAATTCCATGACACACTAAATGATCTAGCAAATCAAGTGGGCTAATCCGCCTTCCATAACAACAAGATAAGCAAGGACACAAGATTTTGTTAGGATCTTTTGTATGCTCACTTGCAAATCTAATAAACTCTTTCACCCCATCTATGTATTCCCTTGAGCATCGATCAAATGACATCCATTTTTTATCCATCTTTACCATTAAACATATGTTTAAAAGTAGTTAGTTGCTTGCCTCTTGTAGTTACTAATTACTTTTATCTTCTGCCATTTATTTTTTTTTTAAAATTCAACAAGACACATAAGAAATCTCTGACAATCAACATGTCATACTAATTTTTCACAACTCACAACAGCATGTATCATACTAATTTTTCATCCATTTTCACAACATGTATTATACTAATTTTTCACAACTTACAACAAAAATAAATCAAAAGAATATTACATAGTTGAATGATATTTAACGCAGTGACTAACTAGTTCAATACTTCTTTAATTTAATGATTGGCAGGACACATAAGAAATCTCTGGTAATCAACATTTCTAAATTGATGACAAATCTTCAGATACCCAACATTTGAAAAGGTGTATGGAAATATACTAATTAAAGTTATGTACAAAATATATAGTTCAAGATTTACAAGCTAGCAAAAACTTTTGTAAGAGTCTAAGATAAAGGAAAAAAACAACTGGCAGACCAAGTTTTAAGAAGACAGCTGAAACTTCAAATAAATACCTGAAAAAAAAATTCATGAGCACACATATAATATTCAAGAGAGATTTTACCAAAAACACAAGAAGAAGAAGAAAACGTACCTAAAGAAAACTTAGGAGCTAGGAAACTTCTTGTACGAGGCTGAGACAAAGCAAATCGTGTGGGTAACCAAGCTTTGTACTGTAACGATAGTGCGTGACAAAAATTTTTTGAAGAAATACGCACACGAAGACAAGAAAAAACAAAAAGTGGGACCACAAAGCTTCCAACAACAATTGTCAAAGAGAAGAGGTCATGGGGACAATGGATAAAGAAAGGTATAGTGGGACTAATTAGATCTAAAAAATAGAATGCGGCAGGACGTGCGAGAAAGATGATGTAGGGACCAATTAGATCTGAAAAATGGAGTGAAGGAGGACACGCGAGAAAGACAGAAAGAAGATGATAATGGCAGGAATGGTAAATTTGTACACTTTGTATGGCGCTTTTTACCTTAAGCAGCATAGAAGGTATATAAAAGCTACGGCGCTTGGACACCAAGTGCCATAGAATCCATTCAGTATATAAAATAAATATATAAATAAATAATAAAATAACGGAGCTATGGCACTTTCTGTAAAAGCGCCATTGAATCAAAAATATTTGTTTTAGTCTACCTACGTCTTATTATTATTAGCCATTATTAGTCTTCAAATGTAACCTTAATTGATATAAAGACAAATGAATATGAATAGTAATGACCATTATTATTATTCAGTCAGAAAAATGAGACGCAAGACTAGAAAGTACAGTATATATTATTGTCTCTATTATTCGCGTGAAAGCTAAGTGATAAACAAATGAATAGTGACAGTGAAACTACATACCAAGTTCTTAGCTTGTAATTAAATGAAAAAAAATTAAATAAGTTAAAATACAAAAAATATAATCTGAATTCCCCCTATTGAAATAATTCTAATCATTGGCAAATTAAATAGAAGTAAAGGATAATAAGATAATTAATGCCAAAATCATATAAATTAAATAACGAAAGAAGGATACTGGCAAAATAAATAAATAATAAATAAGGAAAGAAGGTGTTGAAGCTTACCTTAATTAACGAGGTACCTTAATAAATAAGGAAAGAAGGTGTTGAAGCTTACCTTAATTAACGGGGTACCTTAACTAATAATCAGCTTGCATGTCCTTAGCATATGAAGGAGGAATGAAGGTGATGATCCAAGCTCAATCGCCTTTTGTAATCTCTACACTATGGTGGTAGTAACTCTTAACTCTCACCCTTAGTCTCTATATGCGTGGTGTTTGTTCTCTGGCTCTCTTATTAGTTTAGATAATACATAGATTGATAAAGAAGACAACTTTTGCTCATGCCACAAGGCTGTGCAGCCTTTCAAAATTTGAAGCATATTAAAAAAAATAGAATGGGGACTGTCGGTAAAGGCCTTGGCCAGTGCTTGGTGGCGCAAACGCTGGCTAAGGTTTATTAAATAAACCTCCTCCGGTGCTTGCGCCACCAAGCGCCAACCAAGGTGGCCCTGCCTTGGCCGGTGCTTAGCCCAGCAAGCATCGAAGGAGATGTTGTTTTCTTGAAAAAATACCTCAGGCACCTAAACGCAAAAAAAATGCTCCTCTTCCGGCACTTGGTGACCCAAGCATTGGTGCCGGCGCTTTCCCCAGCAAGCGCCAGAGAAGGCACTATTTTTTTTAAAAAAACCACAGACCCTAAACACAAAAAAAATACTCCTCCGACGCTTGGACGCAAGCGCCGACCAAGGCGACGCCGCCTTCGTAGGCGCTTGCCCCAGCATGCCGAAGGAGGTTCCCTAAAGCAAAAAAAACAAGAAGTAGCTACGGGCTCAACCAAAAAAAATGATTAAGATTGGCCTTGGCCGTGGCTTGGTGTGACAAGCACTGGTTAAGGCGGCACTACCTCCTCCAGTGCTTTCTGGTGGAAGCGATGGCCAAGGTTAGTTAGGGAAAAAAACCAATTTGCTATGGTGCTTCTTTAAAAAGGGGCCATTGAAGGTGCGCCACCAAATCGTTATTTTGTAGTAGTGATGACTCCTAGTTGAGAAGTTGCACACCCAAAGGGTGAATGTACACTTGCTACTAATGGGTGGTACTAGCAAGAGATAGAGTAAAGCCTAAGGCATCCAGAGATGATATAGCATAATAATCAGCTAGAGCTAGATCACCTGAAGCCTCTTTTATTGGATCCACTATTCAAACAAACCGAGCTTCACTTGATGTTACCAATACTAATGAGAAGCTCATTAAAGTTATAGATGATAGAGTCAGGAAGTTATGTGTTGTGGTGAATCAAAACTCCTAAATGTGCTTACTCAACATACGAGGTGTAGAGGATGGGAGTTGAGACTTCAAGGATAAATGAGATACAACACATTCCTAGATCTGGTCCCCCTGGTCCTTTAATCTTCAGTCCATATATCTAGAACTATCTGAGAAAAGAGCTTCAGCGATTTCACACTAAGCTTGCTACAAATAAAGCTAAGTTTATCACTTTTATGAATGGCAAGATTAGACAACACTGTGACATGATCAACTAGAACTTCAAGGCCTTACTCCGAGCTCATCTTGGTATCATAAAGTGCTAATAGAGACTACACCTATAGAGACCCTCATTACTTATCACGTTACCAGATAATGAGTAGCCAACGATGTATCAATAAACTTCATAGGACTATGACTTGAGTAATTAGACATTACTTGAGTGAGTATTGTATTCTTAATTAAAATTCTCTAACTTGCATCACTTGAAAGAGCTCTAGAGTGATAGTCGAGTAGAATCACTCAAGTGATATAGGGTTATAGCGTTAAAACCCTGAATAATATCGTCATTTTCAAAACTTGATTTCTCTCCAAATCTTTAGATTTTTATGCTCATTTCCAATGGCTTTACAAATCCAGGAAATTTATTAACTGTAATCCTTATAATGATTTTTAAAGCCATGCATTCATTAAGGGGGAACTTCACATTCACATGTATTATATATCTTGAAAGCTCATCTCTTATTTGGAAGAAAATCCTTTTAACATACTCATCTGCATTCACTATGTCTTCATTATTTTTTATGAAGAATCACTCTTATATTTTTCCTTTCATGAACTTAATTTTAACATATCATATAGAAAGAAACATTTTGTTACTATGATTGAACTAACCATTCTCTTTACAAGAAAGATTTAAATTTGTGGCATGAGAATTTGTTTTGTGTAATAACGTTCCTCAATGTACTACACGAAGAAATTATCAACTTTAAGGGAAGATGATTTAATGATGGTTGTGTAATGCCCCAAATTTTGTATAAGGGCTAATGACATCAAATGAGAATGTAAAGAATGTTCAATGAATACTTTCAGGAAATAAAGTATGAGTTATGGCCGAATTAGCTATAGAAAGAGTCTGAACCCTGTATTTTTGTTTAATTATGTAGCAAAGTTATTATTGGACTAGAATAGGAGGGGGAATGGTGCATGAAGAAGGGAAAAGAAGTTAAAACATATGTCAAGTAGCAATTCAAGTGAATTTGCCATTGTCAGGGACAAAACAGGAAAAGTGAAATTTACCGGCCAATTAGTCAGCAACCGAAGAAGGAATTGATCACTGACTAAAAGAACTAGTGGTGCAACTAAATGACTAATGGAATTAGTTAGAGTAACCAATTAATGATTTGATTTTGAGGAGCCATGGCATTTTTTACATGTGGCAGCATTTGGATGAAGCAAAGGAGAGTTGAAAAGTCAAATGCCAATCTTAAATTCATTTTATCTCCCTCTCTCCTCTCATTTCGTTCAAGAAGCATGAGGGCTGAAGATATTCATCATTTCATCATTTGCTCTCTCTCTTCAAGCTCTCAAGTCGTGTAGGCATAAGGAAGAAGAAAGAGAAAGAGTTCAAGGTTGAAGGTGAAATTTCTTCATGAGATTTGACCTTGAAAATGGCTTCTATTGTCAAAATCATCTTCTTTAATCTTATTCCTCTTGTTGAAAGCTTCAATTGTATGGTTTTAGATTTTTAAGAGGTGGTGTTTGGTGAACTCAAGAAAAACTAGAGGTTGGTGAAGTAAAGAACAAGTTAGAGAAGGAGGAAGAGGTGAGTAAGAGCAACTTTTTGACATGTATATTGTAGTCATTGGTTGGGTATCTTGATTTTTGGATTTTGCCCTATTTTCATTGGATTAGAGTCTTAGAGAGTTTGGTATGTTTTGATCATAGAAATGGTGTTTGGTAGTGAGTTTTGGATAAATGGAATTTAATTGAACCTTGAATGTGTAATTTGGAGTTTTGGGGTTTTATGTTAATTGTAGCCCTAAGACATAACATGAGAAAGGAATGGGAGTTTGATTATTTTGATGTTTCCATTGGATTTATATGAAAATTTGTGTGGGGGGTAGCCCCGGTTGTGAATTCTGACCATTGGAAACATATGTTGAAAAATTGGAAGTTTTGTCGAAGAAAACTCTGTGCAGGGCAACTAGATTGCATGGACGTTTTGAATAGGTAAATGGTGGCTAAAAATTCTAAAACTTCTAGTCTAATAGTGCATACCAAGCTTTAAATTGATATATTATAGTGGTCATTTTAATGTGTGTGCTGGAAGTTATGTATTTCTAAAGTTTGAGGTTAAAACTGAACTAATTTCTGGAGCAGTATGGACATTTGTTGAATTCTGTATTTTTGTGTTTGTAGATGGCAGTGATTCATATTTTTCCTGTAAAGAGGACTTAAAAAGTGTTAAGTTGGACTTGGGATCACTCTATTTCTATTTTTCTAGATTTAGTTATGATTTTTGGAAGTTCAGCCAAGAAACAGGAATTTCCTTGGCCATAGCCAAAGGTTCTTGGCCGCAGCCAAAAAGTGTCAGACCTGCTTTTGGCCGTAGCCAAAAGATTCTTGGCTGCAAGAAAAAACCTTTAGACCTATTTTTGGCCACAGCCAGAAGACTCTTGGCCGCAGCCAGAAACTCTCTGACATGTTTTTAGACGCAGCCAAATAATTTCTTTACCGCGGCCAACCCCCAAAAATAATCATTTTTCACTTCTAAAAGGTGGTCTTTGGTATAGTTATTTCCAACCCTTTAGGCATTTGTTTGGGCTTCTAGTAGCCACCAAAAGGTCTCAAATAATAAGCGATTCTAAGTGTTTAGAGTTAAGAATTGAATAGGGAATAAATCATCATCCTTGAATTTGATTTATAGGACTTGATATCTGCCCTGAGCGTGTGAAAACGGTGCCCGAGCACGGACGGAAAGAACAAGGTAGTGACTCTTTCTCTTATATCATGCATAATAATTATGTGTTTGTGCTTATCATTGAATTGTGATGAATGTGAAGGGTGCCATGAAAATAGCGAAAGCTGAGGTATATATGAATACAACAAAAGCTGTCCTATTGTGAATATAGCAAAAGCTGTCGTTATGTGACGAAAGTCACGCATCATGTCATTGCTGCTGTGGATGCCATTGTGTTGTTGCTTTGTGATAATTGCTTACATGTTTTGTTTATTATATATCATGGGAGTGAAAACGTTGCTACTGAGATTCCTATGAATCTCACTCTTTCCACTACTAACCTACAGCTGGGGCAAGCGGATTAAAGGAGAAGCAGGTATATAAGAGCGGCTAGAGTCACGGCTTTGGAGATTAGTTGTGTTGGTTATCAAACTCTTAGGTAAATGTATCTATTGTAGATATAAGATCAATGTTGTAGATTTGTGTAGTTGACTGTTATCCCTGATATGAGAATTAAAACAGGCGAATATTCCCTGTAGACCCTTTTAGTGAATGAATGAAACCCGGGAATCCGCCAGGAAATTTTGTTAGGCACTCTAATATTATGAATGGAACCGTACCGATCAAGCCAAACATGTTTGGTAAAGTAGAAATGAGACCACACTAATCATGTTTTGGAAAATTTTTTGAAAACCCACTTTAGTACAAGTCCATATCCTGTCTTGAAGTTGGGACTTCTAATAAGTTTTGAAATAATCATCGGTCTCTTGTTTATTTTATGATCATTTTCGAACGTTATTAATGGCTATCAAGGTAGGGGTTTATAGGCTACAACACTCAAAGCAACAAGAGGCACAAATCAGGATGATTTTAGTAACATTCTAAGGAGTTATGACTAGAGATTAAACTTATTCAGAAATCACATGCGTATTTCTTAGCCACCTCAAATTCCCTGAGTACTAACCATATTCATTCAGTTGAGACATCACTTGAGAAGCCAGTACTTCAGTCCCCTTCTACATCTCAGAAGCTATTCTTTAGCCTTCTATTGAGCACACTTCAAAGTCTACCATTAAGCCAACCATAGTTCACTCTTATGAACCTGATCCATCAGAGTTACGCATCGAAAGTATGGTGAACGCAAAATCATGGATCTAACACTGCAAGAAAAGAAGGCAATGGACTTCATGGATCAATCATCAACTTGCTATATCTACATGAGCATTTCTAAACCCTCTTTCTTTATATTTTGAATAATTTGCATATATTTGATTTCATTTTTCTTTGATTATGAAAGTTTTCTTGACAACCTCTCCAAATTGTTTCAAATTTATTTTTCATGAAAACCATTTTTTTTATTTGCATCATATTAAGTATGAAGGTTGATACATTTCTTTTGATTTGGGGGAGAGAAAGGCGGTTCTAATTCGGTTTTATATTTTCCTTTTTAAGAGCCTTTTCTATTTATCCTTCAAACTTTTTGCTAATGTCAAATAGGGAGAGAGAAAGGCGAGAAAAATATGTTGCATTCAATTTGTTGTCATATTCACATATATTTTTCTTAAAAGGTTTGCCATCATTAAAAAGGGGGAGAATGTTAGATATGATTATTTTTTATGATGCCAAATATTAAGAGTAAAAATTTTATATAATGGATTTATTTTATACTTTGACTAACTACTATGTTTAATATGAAAGATATTGTAGATTGGAATGATTGTGTAACTCATTCTTCTCACTTCTAATCAATCTAACACTTCATTGTATTAGTGTTAAAAGTATTTTTCTACGAAAATAATGAGAAGATCATGCGGAGAGAAGAAAAGCTACCTTACAGGAGCGGAGTGTCCACCGAATGTAACGACTAGTTTTTCAAATACGAAGAGCGGTCAAAAGAAGCAACGGGACTCTAACGGATGAATACTTACAATGGACATCGATTTTCATCAATTATAAATAGAAGAGCATTCAAAACGTAAGAAGAGAGAGCAATAACGCCAAAATACTAAGATCATAAATCATCCACTCCAACCCAAATACTCTCTATTTATCTAGCTTCGATATCATTTACCTTAGAGAGAAAGATTATTTGTATTGTACTTCAGTGTTCATTTTATTCACTTCTGAGTGAGAAGATTGATTATAATCTATCATCATTAAGGTTGTATCCTTACGATGTGTAAGGAAGAGTAATTCAGTTATATCCTTACAGTGTGTAAGGGGGAGTAACTCGTTGAGAGATTTGTAAAAGGCTTCGCAAGTCTCAGCTAAACTTGTGGAATTGTAGAGGCTTCTCTTATCCCAGATTAAATGAGAAGATAGTATATTGAAAATCTCAGGAGGAGTCTGGGGACTAGACGTAGGTCGTCGTGGATTGGACCGAACCAAGATAAATCATAGTTTTCATATTCTCTTCCCTAAGCTTTTATATGTCCATCATAGATTATTTAAATATCTAACTATTGATTTATGAATCATTACTTTCGTACTTCTGGTTTCACTAAGATGCAGAAAGGTTTTCAAAGTCCTTGAGTTTTATCTTATACCCAATTCACCCCCCTTTTAGGTGTCAGCCGATTCTAACATGACTGATGTTTCATTTAAGCTGTCCCAAAATTTTAGTACAAAAGCATCAAGCCGAAAGTGGTTAACCAAGATCCACAACCCTCACCACCACTTGATGACCTAAACATAGATGCTCAGGCTTTACCACTTGAGCATGTTGAGCCATCAAATCTAACCCTCAACCGACCATGCAAACCCTCTTTTCTATATTGCAAAACCTTACTGAGAATGTTGGACAATGCCTCACAACTTTGCATGACCAGGATGCTCAATTGAGCAGAATAGAGACATTTGTAACTTAACAATCTTAGAGGAAAGCACATGTCACAGATGAGGATGATGATAATGCTACTGGTGGAGCTGAGTAGGGGGATGTTATTGCTGATGGTCACATGGATTTAGTTCAATTATACTTCTTTTACTAGGCTGTATTTTCTATGATATTTCTTATTTGGATCTTTGGTGTTTACAACACATTATGTTCGTGAATACTTTATAGTCAGATTTCTTATGTTGATCATTAAGTAATGAATTATGTCTAGTTTGTATGGATTAAATCTAGTTTTCATTATTGACTATTCTCTTGTGAATATAGTACATATATACTTCAAGTACAAGTTAGGTTTTCCTTTGAGACTGTGAAGGCACTTTTAATATTAAGTCTGACGGTATTTGATAAGGATTTCAAGTTTGAAAATGTTAACTATTTCTCATCCTCTGGCTTGAAAACTAAGTTAGATTGATTAATTATCTGTGATAGTGAATATGTGATCCAAGGATAGAAAGGATGCTTAGACTATATGTTTTATAGGAAATGGTGGTAAATATTTTTTTAATGCTTGATTTATATTTTAAGGCTTGTTTCCTGACAATTTTTAGAATAAACATTATGCATAAGAGTTGGGAATGATGTGAATGCTTTTGTTAGGAGATTTTGAAGCAATTTGATGTGTATGTTCTTTCTTTATTGAAGGGCTTTAGAACTTACATTGGCATCTCTTGAAATGAATTAATAGTTTCACTTATTTTTGAAAAATGATTTGGACATTTTCTTTTGAATGTGTTTGTGCCTTTCAAGCCTACCTATGAGAATCACTCCATTTGCACACCATTTGAGCCTTATGAAGAAAAACCATATAAATTTTCTTTTTGAGACCCATACTGGACCTTACCCTATATAGCTTGAAAAACCATGAATTACCCTAATCTTGAGGTAAATGATGATTTGATAATGACTATTGGTAATAAGGATGGATATGGTGGTTAAAAGATGTATGTTATTGAAAAATTGTGTATAAGGAATGTAGTGCATGTTCTTCAGTAGTTTGTACTCCTAAATCAATTCTACCTTGTTTTTGCTTCTTAAAAACAACAAAACAAAACAAAACAAAAAGTATTCAATCCAATAAGACTTAGAGTGCAAAGAAATCAATTTGAAATAAGTTTGGGGGAATGTTTGGGCTTCTTAAAAGAAAATTGTGTGTAGTACAAAGACAGGAATTATGTATTGTCATTTATCTCAAGAGATTTGAATCCTCTTTGATTCCCTATTCTTTTAATGAGCTTAACCATTGGCCATATTACAAGCTTATAAAAGTTCCATTGATTTTGAAATCGTGCGGAATGATCTATTAGTGGAGAGAGAGGAGAACGTGGGCATATGAAGGCCTGATATTGTCATTGCTTTATACATATTGAAGTGTTGCATTTGATCTTGATAACTGTAGGAAAATTGTTGTCTAACTCTCCTCACACACATACATTTTGGAAATTGTTGGGAAACCTGTTTTAAATTGTGAACCTTTCATTCTTCTCTATTCCAGTATTTTCCTATTGAATATATCATCTTGAGCAATCAATGAGTAAATCATCATGCATGTATACTAAGTAGACAAATAATTAATCTAGCTCTTTTATCACCAAACTAGTTTTACTTGAGGATGAGCAAAAGTTCAAGTTTGGAGGTGTGTTAACCTCATGAAATTGATGTCAAATTGGCACCTTTACCTCTAATTTCTCACACATTTTGGTGAATTAATAGATATGCAGGGATACATATGTAAAGGAAATGTGCCTAATGAATATTTGGGATAAAAGGGCATAATTCTTTGGTTAAGTGTGAATATTTTGCTATAATTCATCAACTTTTGGCTTTTATAGACTTTCTTGTGTTGATAGGTTAACATTTGAGCCACACATGACGCCATTGGAAGCACAACTCAATGGTTAAGAAGTTGGAAAGGAGCTCAGAAAGTCAATGCACCATAGAAAAGTGAGAAGAGATGAAGAGAAGGTTTAGTTGCAGCCCAAACACTCCTTGGCTGTAGTTAAAAGACCTCCAAAAGATTTTGGGTTGCAACTAAGGAATCATCTGGCCGTAGCCAGAAGCTTTTGGGCTACCACCAAGGATTAAATGGATGGTTTGTTAAATTAAGGTTGATGTTGAATGAATATTTTCTCTTAATTGTAGCAAGAGATTGTGCATATTAATTGAGGACATAAACTTGGTTGTGACTTGAGAAAGCTTAACCAAATGATTTTGAACCTTAGACTAACACATATAATCATTGAAAATACCATTGGAGAGGAAATTCACCAAGTTTTATAAAGTACAAAGGGGATAAATAATCCTAGGCTTCGCTTAAGATTTAAAATCAAAGAATTAGTTTTCATTTAGTAATTTTTAGCCTTAGAAATAACTTTTAAAATTTCTCTTTCCACACCAAAAACATGTTTTGGCTCAACTTTCACTACAAAAAAACATTAAATTTCCGACGGAATTTGCCACGGAATTGACCTTTTCCAACGGATTTGTGAAGGAAATGAATTTCTGATGAAATTAGTTCCGTCGTAAATAGAATCATGACAAATGAATTAAATTCCGTCATAAATTTCTGACTAAATTTCCAACGGATTTCTGTCGGAAATTTGCTATAGAATCAATTCCATCACAAATTTATTTTTTTATTTTTATTTTTTTTAATTTTCAAATGTCATGTGTCACGTCAATAGGAGGCTACCTAATCGTGGGCTCAGCCATATGTCTCCTCCTGGCATCGCCACTTGTCACCTCCTAGTGCTGCCACATGTTTACCCTCCTCGTAGTGCTCCATGTGTCCCTCCTAGCAGTGTGCCAAGTGTCCACTCCTTGCACTGCCACGTGTCCACGCCTTTTAAATCCTGAAAATGCCTCCCCTCCCGTTCGACCCCGTGACCTCATGCTTCTGATGGCTTCTGCGTGAGCCTTTGCCAGTTGCACCAACATGAACCTATACTACTATAAAAGAGGGATGTAATGGTGCCCCTTTATAATTGCTTTTTAAAAAAAAAGTTGACAAGCTACGGCACTTCCTAATATAAGCATCAAAGCTTAGTGTTAGGCTTGTGCAGCACTTTCCTAAACAATTGTCATACAAAATATTTATTTTAAAAAAAATGAAAGCCCAAGCTATGGCGCTTCTCAAGAACTGGAATAATTTTTTAGCATTTTTTATTTGGAAAAAACTGTATCTGGTGCTTAAAAATAAAGTGCCGGATAAGGGTGGGAGAAATCAAAAGGATATTATTATTCAGAATCTTGTGTTGTAGTAAGTCAAAAGAGAAATCACCTGCTTCTTTCTTGAGTTCTATAAAAAAATCGGCTTGGATGCCTTGGCCGGCGCTTGATTGTTAAGCGCCGGCCAAGGACCTTATTGCCTCCAACAACACTTGGTTACCAAGCGCCATTGGAGGCTGCCTTAGTCAGCGCTTGATAATCAAGCGCCGACTAAGGCCATATAATATTCAAGGCAAGGCCCGCCTTCAATACCTTAGGCTAAGGCAATATATATTCAAGGTGGCCTTGAATATTCAAGGCCACCTTGAATATAATACAAGGCGCCAAGTGCCTTGAATATTCAAGAAACCTGGTGCCTTGAAATATATAAGGCTACATGTGGTCCCTAGAATATATTTCAGGTTATTTTTGTAGGTGTTTGCTTTTTTAAAATAAAAATTAGAAAGTTATGGTGCTTTGACAAAAAGTGTCGTAGCTTCTGTTCAAGCTGCTATTTAATTTTCACCTCCCGTCTTTTTCATTTTCATTTTCATCTTCCTGCGTTCCCTCTAGCTCCCCCATTTTCCAGAACTCCGTTACAGTACTAAGCTTCCTCTCCCATATGTTTTTTTTTCTTATCTCAGCCTCCTTCAGAATCTCCCTAGCATGTAAGTGTTTTTTTTTCCTCAATATTTGGTTCAAGTTTTCTTTTTTTAGTTAAAATCTGTCATGATCTTATACGTGTGCTCATAATTTTTTTTCGGGTATTTATTTGAAGTATCAACTTTGTCTTCTTGAACTTCCTATACATTATAAGTTTTTTAATTTGTGAGCTTACAAATATAATACTTAGTTTAATTCGTTTTGTGTATAATTTTTATGTAGTATTATGAAGATCAACATTGTGGCCAATTGACTGAATAACAAGTAGATGAAATCATTGAGGAATAGTGTGAATATATGGTTAGGCAGTTAGTTAATATTTAGGTACATACGTTAGGTTGTTTCTTTGCCTATTCTTGTGTTGTTTATTCCCTTAAAATTAGTTGTACAATAACATTAATTGTATTTACATACATCTAGTACTGATTTTATGAATTAGTTATGCGTTATTTCATTCTCATTTGGTTTACTTTTTTCCTATTTGTATTGGAAATTGCTGTAGATTTTAATTGGCCGAGTTCAAGGAAACAATTACATAGAATAATTGAAAAAAAAATTATTACCTATCACGGTGCTTCTCCCAAAAGCGTTGTAGGAGGCCCTCCCTTCCTATGGTGCTTCTCCCAAAAGCGTCATAGGAGGGATTTAAAAAAAATATAACACAAGCTGTGGTGCTTTCAGAAATTCAAGAAACGCATAGCTTACTTTTGCGACGCTGGAAGCTATGCCGCTTGGGAAGCACCATAGAATTCATAAAAAAAAGTGTCATTTATTATGTTTTTTATAGCAGTGCTGTGTTATTATAATACATAATGTTATATAATAATATTCTCATAATATAAAATTAATTATATATATAATATTATTAAAAATAAAAATAAATTAAATAAAATTTTGAAAAAATATTTATATATTTATGATTAATTAATTTCAAATTCAAAAAATTTTAAATCTTTAATAAATATTTTTATAACTATATTTTTAATCAGTTTTCTAAAAATGAATTATATTTTTAATTAAAAATACTTAATAGCAAATAGTTTAATATTATAAATATTATTTTTAAAATAAAAAATATAATATTAATAATTAATAATTAATTTTTAAATAAAATTAAATAATAACTAATATTAAAAATATTATTTTAATAGAACATTTTAAATATAATATTAATAAATAATAATGTAACTATAATAATTAAGATTAAATAGAATTAATTAATAACTAATATTTTAATGCCATAAATAATATTTTTTATAAATTTTTAATATAATATTGATAAATAATAATATAATATTCATTACTAATAATATTTTATTTTTAATTAAAAATATTTAATTTTTAATGTTATAATATTTTTTTTAATATAAAATTTTGTAAATTTTGAATTTTTGCAATGAAAAAGTTCAGTGGCAATTTCCCACCGAGGCTTTTCCGTGGCTAAATTTTTTCCGTGGGTAATTCCATGGCAAATTTAGCCATGGAAAAATTCCATCAGAAATTCCATCGAAAAAATTTCTGACAAGATTTGTCAAATTATGTCAGAAATTGAGTATTTTTTTATAGTGTTTATGGAATTTACTAAGCCTATTTCTTGATTAATTTGTTAAGTAAATACTTGTGGAAACAATACTTTACTTATCACTTGATTACTTAGCACGACCCATACACTTGCGGCTTTCAAACAAATATATAAATATTTCTCTTTCAATTAAACTTGCCTTTTCTTTTGTTTAAAAAAAAGAAATTACATTAATTACACTAAATAAAAAAATGATATTCAGTGAATTTCTTTTACTGCCTTTATATGTGATCCGTACAACCATATTAAACTTGAGACCTATTTTTTATATTTGTTATTATTTGGCATCTCCCTGTGAATCTCACTATCTATTGCTTCTGCCAAAAGGAGGAGAAGAAAGTCCATCTGCTCTGCTCAGCAATCCACACGACACTAATAATTAGTACACCCATTTAAAATAAAAAGAAGCCCCAAAGACTAAAAACAAAGGAAGTCTACTAAAGTCCCACTTGTTATCCGAATTTCACTTCTTTGAAATGTCAAAGAAATTTACAACTAAGTTATGGTTGGCACATGTGCAACGGCATGATTACCGATCAATCTTTTTCTTTTTGACAATTAAGAATGTTAGGTCTTGCATTATATTGATCACTTTGTAAATTTGAGGCGCCCGATTGTTATTTATGTTCCCACCATGGTCCCCTTACAGAGAGATAATTGCGGACATAAAATGGCGTGCAAGACCTTGATTTTGTTTTTATTAAGTCACCATTAATTACTCTTCTAATCCTTAATATAAGATGTATTTAGAGAATTGGTCTTAGTCCTACATATAATCAATCAATTTTCTGCGCATTCATTGCTCAGCTTATTGAAAGAAACTACCACGACCTGCCACACACCTATTACAATGTTAATACTGGTGGCATTCCATTGAATGTAAATCATAGTCTTGGTCAATCCCAGCCAGTTGCACAGACCAAGCCATTTTCACAACTTGGAAGAGGCGGGGGCACAATTAGTTTGGTATCCCTAATTACTGTGAATAAGAATCTAATTTATTTTATAATTTTTATGTGATATATATAGGTTGGTTTTAATAAAAGCTAAATGGACCCAATGTTTATTCACAAATTAATGAATAGGTTGAAATAGACAGATATACGCATATTAAATTATTGGCTAGAGACATGCGGAGAGCTGATGATCGTAGACATTGAATAATTTTTTATTTCTGATTTTCTATTGTTAGTTTTCTTTAGAGTAAAATACTCTAACTCCCATCATGTTTTGCCTTAATTATACAGATCTCCACTCTATTTCAAAAACATACATTTAAGTTCAAACCTTTAACTCTGTTAAGAATATTCAAAAAAGATTCTAATAATATATTTTTTGATATACATATATATATATATATATTTTTTATTTACTAATTTACTATTACTATTAGATCCAAAATTTTATTTGACAGTTTGTAAATATCACAAAATTCTGAAAATTCATGGTAATTTTTTTAATTGTTTGTAAAAAAATATAATATGAAATTATAAATTTAAATGACTTAAACAATCTCTCAAACCTATTTAGATTAACATATTTGATTAAAAAAATATGTGTTTGATATATATTTTTAGTCACTTAAGAAACTAAAAATAAATAAATTTCAATAAATAAGATGAACAATTAAAATTATAAATTTTATATTCTCAAAACTAACAAAGTTTTAATATATTAGAAAGTTAGAAAATGTATTAGAATTAAATTTTGGTGGTATAAATTTTTTTGCCCTATATGTGTGTGTTTAAATAGTTATAATGTTAAAGAGGGGCATTTTAGTCAAAAAGTTTAAAAGTCAAACTTAATGGTTAACTAACAATTTGGGTGAATGAAAATAGAATCTCAAAATATAAGGGAGGTTTATGTAATATAATTTTAATTTTAAAGAATGTCTACATGAGTTTTCAAAATAGATGAGAAATTTGTGTAATTAAGACAAAACAGATAGGGGATTAGAGTATTTTACTCTTTTCTTTATTTAGGTGTTTGTTTCAGACTATTATTTGTGTTGTTTTGGTGTTTTTATTTGGTTATTAGGTGTAATGCATTTGCATTGAGGGGAAAAACGGATAGATATATACACATATTTAAGGGAGAATTACACAGTGGTCCCATGGAACCAAATATACGAAGAAATGGTCCCGGGAAAATCTGAAATTACCCTCAAGTCCCATGGGACCATTTTGTAATAAATTTGATATGAGAAATGTATGAATTACCCTTAAGAAAGGGTGCAGAAAGAGAGATAGATCCACTTTGTTCTCCTCATTCGAAATCATTAGGGCATTTCAAACCGAGAGTGAGTGTCTCTTCTGCATTCGGCCAAAGCTGTGAAACTTGACACTCGACGGTGTGCGACGGAAGGCAACAGTGTGTGACAGTGTGCGACGAATCTCTCCGGTATAGCTCAAGGGAGGCTGGCCGGGTAAAGCAACTTCGATCTTCCCTCTTCCGTAGGTAGGCTCCGAGGAGCTTCATTCTTAAAATCGGTAAGCTTCTTCTCCTGTTTCGAGTGGCTTCCCTTATGTTTTGATTGCCTTCCCATAAATCAATAGGCCATTCTTTGAAACCCGAGACTCAGCTTATTTTCCTCATTCGGCCAAATGTGTGAAATCGGAGATGCGACGATGTCTCAGTTGGATCTACTTTCTAATACTGAGGTTACCGCCTATTAATCATTATTATTTTCTAACAATTGATATGATTGGTTTGCTTAAGTTTCATTTGGTCATATCCTCAGAATGATAGTTAAACTTACAAATACACCGAGGCCATGTTTGGGGATTCTGGTTATCCATGTATTGTCAGTAAAAATTCCTTATCTAAAATGCAGAAAATGTTTTCACTACAATGCCTCTAGCATCAAATTATGTTCTTGGTGTAATATAGTCATTTGGGTTTACTATTCCTTCGGTATGTAGACCCTCTGAATTATAGGCAAGAATGTCTACTGTTGGTCATTGAAGCCTCTGCAAGTAAACTGGGACAATTTGTCACTGCCAATTCTCATTCTTGTGATGATGTGCCATTTTTATCCAATGGTGGAGGGTCTTTATCAAAACTTGATAATCTCATATTTTGCACTGTCATAGAGATACCTATAATGTGTACATAAACTCAACAGAGTTATTCTAATTTCTAAACATAACCTATTGTCATGTGCATCATGCATGTACCAAAATATTCTTTACCTTTTGGTGTTTTTACTATTTATAATTTATTCCCCATGCACTGCAATAAAATGCTCAATAAGATCTTCTTTCCTAGTTTGAGTGATCTTATATGCAAATAAAAACATTGAAAAAATTTTTAGTCATCCTATCTTTTTTTCAATATATGAAGAGTATCCTTTCATTCTAGATTGTGAGTTAATTCAATCTTATTAGGGTAGCTAAAATTTACTAATTATGTCATTCTCATAACAAAACTAAAATGAAACGAGAGCGATCTCATTATGATGAATTTGTAGTTTGGCTTGGCTTCTTGCTTCATGTGCCTGTTTGATTATTATTGAATGCATTTCCAACAATTTTAGGTCAACATTCTTAATAATATAATTCTTGTGTTCAATTTTTTCAGAAATTTATTGATTTTGTAGCTGTTTCCTTTGTTTCACCCGAAAGTCACGTTGGCCATATAAAACAATTGAAAGGTCTGTTCTCTTTAATCAATAAATTTAAATTTAAATTATATACATCCTTTCCATCTAGAGGGGTTAGTGGCTCTTGTATTGTTGCTCCCTCCTTGGGCTCTAAAAGACAGGAATAAAGTTGCATTGAGTTAGATGCAAAATAAAAGTGCACACATATATGTAGCTAGTTAGTAGGATTGCATATGCTAACCAAGATAGAATTTCTGCCAGTTATTTGAATTTATGCATGAACATTTACTTCATGCAGGCTTTGACAAGTGTTCTTTGTCTTTTGCTTATTCTCTTCAATCCATTACTATATACCCCATAAAATCCTGTGGTGGTTTCAGCTCAAAAAGTTGGCCTCTTAGCAATCATGGTAATCATTTACTTTTCACATATTATCATCTTATTAATTTAGGAAAGTTCACTTTATTGTACCAAAATTTATTCTGCTCTTTTCCCTACCATGTGATAAATTCATTGTTCTGGATTTGATCCATGTTTATATAACTGATCCTCTGGGAAGGATTTTACTTCTACCTGAAACATGACTGGTGAACTTTTCTGTCATTGGGAAAGTTCTAGCAGAAATAAGTAAAATCCTGCTTTTACTTCTACTAGAAACATGACTGGTGAACATATCTGTCATTGGGAAGGTTCACTTTATTGTACCAAAATTTGTTCTGATCTTTTCCCTACCATGTGATAAATTCATTGTTGAAATGATTTGAACCCTGTTTATATAACTTATCCTGTTGGAAGGGTTTTTTCTTTTTAATATATCATTAGTCACAAGTTTGTTTCTATTTAGAAGGGGATTTTCTCGTATATTTCCTCTTTTCCGTTTCTGTGGTCTTATTTATTCTATAAAATTTCTTACCCTCTAGTTCAAATATCATCTTTTATCTCAAATAATCAATGAAGATTTCTCATTTAAAATAAAAAATGTCATTAATGTTCGTTCTCACCTGCAATCATTATAATTATAGTATGTATTACCTGGTGTGAAGAAAGTTAGATATTTATTTCTGAAAAGTTTAAGTAGGCCTGAAATATGATCGGGAATGGATTCTTTAAAGCCTTAGTGGTGAAATTCTTACACTGAAAAAGGTAAAACTATTATTTGATACTTGAATCATTAAATGTGTGTATCTTACATAGATGCATACTTAAATAAATATGTTTATTTAAGTATCATTTCTTCTTTCTCATTCTTACACTGAAAAAGGTAAAACTATCATTTCTTCTTTATCATTTCAATGTACTGAAATGAATTCTTATAAGTGCTCTCTTATTTTATAGAGCTTGGCAATGTTTTCAGTTTTTATCTTATGACGTTGCTTGTATTGTTTACATGACAAGGCCACAAGATTATACACAATGTGATCAATTTTGCCATTTTGGGCTTCATATTCCCTCAACCATTCAAATATACTGAGTTGGATGGTTAGTCAGTACTAAATAGTCTATTCAAATTAATGCACGTATGCAAAAATTGAAGTTTGTTGTTATAAATTTGCTTTCACACTCTTATGGCATGTCAAAAAATGTGACTAGGAAATTGAAGTGTATAAGAAAATTGGCCAGTTAATGGTTACAACCCCAGAGAAGCATGAAATGAGTTTATATATCTTCCATTTATTTCTCCCTATCCAACTGTCAATCAATTGTGTTATATTTCAGTTGTTTATATAGCTTAATGAGTTGTGAAAATAGAGGCATGATAAGGAAAACTCTATGGAATTTGTTAGAAGTAATCAGTTGGGCTACATTAGCGTCTTGATTAGTGATCATATATTGTGTGTCTTCAAGTTCCTTCTCTTTCTGCCTCAATATTCTGTCAGTCTCATTCGACATGTGGTCCCTTTCATTCAGAATTCTTTGAATCTTTACTACCATCTCCTCTCCCTCATGTAGTTTCTTTTCCCATTCTTGTAAGTCCTCCTTATGCTTAGATAATATTTTGTCATGCATTTATTTGCTATTAAAAATTAAAAATAAGGTGATTTGTTAACAACCAATAGTAATAATGATTGTTGGCACCAGATTTTTGCCCCTCTCTCTTAAGGTTTATAAGAATTGTTTTTATGAGCTATTTATTCCAATAATCTTGATTTACGTTGAGGCTTTTTATGAGCTATTTATTCCAACCATAGCTCTTACTGATGTTGTTTTTGTTTTTCAGTGAAATTGCTTATTCCAAATTCTTCGGAGAGTCAAGCCACAACTATTTAAGGATGAGAACAAAATTGAGAAGGGTGTGACATGGGCAAAAGTACATGTACAACACGACACGTGAGTTGACAATGTGGTTTTTGTTCATAGTTTCACAATGAAAATATGACTAATCTGGTTTGTTAATTGTTAACATGTTTATGTGTAGAGATTCTTGTGGTGTGCATGTACTATCCTGGCTACAAATGTGGGACGCCACTGAGCAAGGGGAAGATGAATACACCATGCCGTACTATACCGCAGACGAGCTCCACAAAATGAAGGTCAGGTTCTTGTGGTAGCTCGTTACTCATCCCCTCAACAAACATGCAGATAAAGTTACGTGTTTGTTGAAGACATGCATAAGAGGAGGAAAACTTATTAGGAACATGACTTCAATTGTACATTGTTGTTGTGAATTGCCTTGACGTAGTACACTATGACATGCATTGACTTATGGTTGTATGGACAACATATTAGGGCTTTGTTATTTGAGAGTTGTTCACAGTATTTGTAAATGTGGAATGTTTTGTGTCATGAACAAGTATAGTCACAAAGTATGGATGATAGTGTGTTGCTGAAACTTTATGGCCTTATTGAATTTCTAGTTTATGCAATGAAGAATCAGGTGCTATTTTATTCTATAGAAGAAAAGAGAAGCTTGTAGTTTATTCATATAAGCTTGTTGTCCAACTTTAAACTTGTACTTGATACGTTTTGAATATTTATTAATTACATAGTTATTTTCGTTTTCGCATGTACACTTCCTTGAGAGTTGAAATCGAATCAGGGCGGAGAGTGATTCATGGGATAAAGAAGAGGATCCCAATAATATCAAAGAAAAAAGAAGCTTTGTAATGTTTTTTATTTGTTTTCACATTTGCTTCGCTATAGCAAACCCACAGCGTACACGGTCAGAAAAGCCTTTTTTTATGTGTTTTCGCTTTTGCTTCGATATAGCGAACCCACAGTGTATGCGGTTAGAAGGACCTTTTTTATGTGTTTTTGCTTTTGCTTCGTTGTAGCAAGGCATTTTTTACAAAAACAAAAACAAAAACATGATTGCTTAACTGTGTTAACAACTCAAGGGGCCTTCACTGACAACTCCAGGGGACAACTCCAGGGACCTTCACTGACAACTCGTGGTGCCTCCATTGACAAGTCATTGCAACTCCGTTGACAACTCTTGATAATTGCTTAACTGGGTTAACAACTCAAGGGGCCTTCACTGACAACTCCAAGGGCCTTCACTAACAACTCGTGGTGCCTCCATTGACAACTCTTCATAATTGCTTAATTGTGTTAACAACTCAAGGGGCCTACAGTGACAACTCCAGGGGCCTTCATTGACCAACTCGTGGTGCCTCTATTGACAAGTCATTGCGACTTCGTTGACAACTCTTCATAATTGCTTAACTATGTTAATAACTCAAGCGGCCTGCATTGACAACTCCAGGGGCCTTCATTGACAACTCGTGGTGCCTCCATTGACAAGTCATTGCAACTCTATTGACAACTCTTCATAATTGCTTAACTGTGTTAACAACTCAAGCGGCCTGCATTGACAACTCTGCATAACAACATAACTGTGTTAACAACTCAAGGGGCCTCCACTAACAATTCAAGGGGCCTTTACTGACAACTCGTGGTGCCTTTGTGACAACTCATTAAGTATATGCCAATTGAGTATCTTCTATGTTTTTCCAGTTAGTTTTGATTTTCGTCCCCAAAGCACACCATGATTTTTTGGCTAAAGAATTCTAGATTAACCCATGAATTTAATGTGGAAAACAATTCTTTTAGTTTCATACCTAAAATATCTTCATTGACAAGTCAATGGGCCTCCATTGGCAACTCAATGGCATTTCATTGACAAGTCCAGGAGCCTCCATTAACAAGTCATAGAGCCTCGACTAACAACTCCATGGGCCTCCATTGACAACTCAATGGCCTTTCATTGACAACTCAACTCCATATATATATAGCTATGTTTACATGTTGTGATGAAAGTGCAATCAGGCTATGAACAACTTGGAAATTCATAATCTTACACCATAGACAAAGGACATAATTCTGCAGAATGGAAGTAAGCATTGAAGTTGTAGTCTATATTGAATCAATTTGTCAGTGAAGGCCCCTTGAGTTGTCAGTTTAGGCCCTTTAAGTTGTCAGTGTAGGCCCCTTGAGTTGTTAACACATTTATGCTATTATGAAGAGTTGTCAATGAGTATAACTTATTTGACCATAATTTAACGTTAAATCAATGGAGGACATTTTTAGGTTGAATTTTTTACCTGTATTTTCTTTTAGATTGAATGAATGACAGTTAATGACAGTTACTATTCTGTGTGACAGAGTTCTTGAGATGACGAGGAGTTGATCCAAGCAAGAACCTTGAAGTAGGATAGTGTTTGTATTTACGTTTACCAAGATCCAATCTTACGATGATCAAGACAAAACAAAATTTTGAAGATGAATCCTTTGATCTTTGAATGTTGGGTGTGTAGCTCAGAGAAAATAACACAAGTGGTTTTGCCTATAGGAAGAAAGAGAAACCATCCCTTTTCAAAGGACAGCTTGTACAAGTGCTAATTCCACCTTCCATTTTCACCCCTTAAAACAAAGTTCACATCAAATCATTTACATTTACAAGTTTATCATAAATTGTTCATGCAATTTATAATATTACACTTTACAAATCATTAACAATAATACCTCTTATTTATCTCAAGTCATGTCATCTACACAAAATGCCCCCCAGGGCTGATGAAAATAAAAGGATAGAGGAAAAAATGTGAGATAAATTTGATGCTTGAAACTTCAAACCAAATTATTGAATTATAAGTAAAATTTTTACTTACAAATCTGGCAAACTGGGCGCTAAGCTGTTTATGAAGACTCCCTATTATAGAAAACAACTAAAAAACCAGGAAACATAACTAAATAAAACCCCAAAAAAAATCTAGACAAAACTATTTTCTACACATACTAAAGGCATATATACTTACTCGAGTGGGGTTGTTTGAACTCAAAATATGGACAATTGGACAAGTAATCCTAGGGACTAAGACTTCAGCTACTCCTTTCATGGAGAGGACCAAGAGATCCACCACTCCAATAGAAGTGAAACTAAGTTAAAATTACTAAAATCTACAATCCTTGAATTTCTTTGCAATGATAGGGCAAACATCATCCACATCAGCAAGCATCTCGAGAAACAGAAGCAAGGACATCAAAGAAGAATCCGAATCATCGTCAAACCAACTTTCGATAGGGATCCCTATATCAGGCTGCAACCTGAATACCTACAAACATGAAGACAGAGCAAGTTTCAGTATCTTATGTCAATCATCAAAGCAACAATGACCAATGATGTATGACATCTAGTCACTACCTTATAACACATCTGGACTAGATTACAACCAGGATTAATTGGAGTCAAAAAAGTGATTGCATATGTGACATATATTGGGAGAGAATAAGAAGAAAAGAAAAGAAAAATGTAACGAAGCTAAATGAAGCCCACACATAACCTCACTATTTGATATCACTTTAACCAAAATGTACAGCTTCATAGCATAGGATCCAGTTTGGCCAGCTTATGTGCTATGGTGTAGTATTTGACATTAGAATATATTTTTATAAAATAAGTAATAATCAATAATTAATAAATTATTGTTAATAGTTAATAAATATATTGAATCAACAGAATATATGAGTAACAAGCTATTTAAGATATACATATACATATATACAGACACATATCAAAACATCAAATGAATGTTCATGAAACAGAAAATGAGTGTTCGACTTAGTGCTAATGCCCATTCTAATTCTGATAACAAAACATCTACTATACTGGTAATTTACAAAAGCATTCTTAAAATAAAGAGGCATCCTATAGTTAAGGAAGAAGTAAGAATAATGCCAATCAAAAGGAAACAATATAAAAACTTAAACACTTAAATAAACTCAAGTGGGAATTCTACTATAGCAAGCAAAAGCTACTGTGTAGTAAAATATTATCTACATCCAAATATACATTACCCAACATAATCCAAAGCCTAAACATGCATCGGAGTAAGCAGTAATATTGATTTTTCATGGTAATAAAGCTCATAATCATGTTACAAAAAGGAAAACAAAGAAACAGTTCTAGAAAAATCCACCCAATCTACTAGATGTATTATTCTACACATATCCATCGCAAATCCACATCTGCGCAGCAAAATCACTCCAAATCTACTGTTCTTCAATCCAATTTACCAAGCAATCTACGGATTCTATGCATAAATTTAAGATTATCCAAAATCCTGAAGCAGATAAGAGACAAAAAATTCAAAATTAGCACGCCCGCAAATTTCGAACAAAAAATGTGCAGAGAGATCGTACCAGCATAAGATTTGATGGTGTGGATCTTGAGGAGGAGGACGAGGACGCTGGTCAAATGGGTCATATCACCAGCTAACCTGAATATATTCATTTTGGATCAGATCTGGGAAGAGAAACTCTTGTGGGTTCTAAGAAAGAGCTTCTGCAAGTTTCATTTTTTCACGCAGGGTTCTATTCCGCTCTCCTATTCGTGTTGCAGCAGAGCAGAAAAGACTTGAAACATGTCTGATTTGATTCTCGCCTTTCAAAGATTTGGCCGAATGCCTTGTGATAGATTTCGAATGGGGAAAGAGGAGAAAAGAAGGTGATTTCGAATGAGGAAGAGGAGGTGATTTCGAATGGGGAAAATAAGGTACGCTGTCTCTGTTTTTGCCCCCTTCCTTAAGGGTGTTTCAGACTTTTCTTGGATAGAATTTATTACAAAATGGTCCCATGGGACTTTAGAGTAATTTCAGATTTTCCCGGAACCATTTCTTCATATATTTACTTCAATGGGACTACAGTGTAATTCTCCCCATATTTAAATATGCTACTAATAAATAAGTAGGGAGGTACTATTAGTTGAGAAATACTTAGATACTCCCAGAGTACCAACTCATTTATACTCTATCCAATAAAACTATTCCACGTCAGATCATTTTAATCCACTTGTTATCCAGCAAGGAGTGTCTCCTTTTCATAATGTCTCTATTCCTTCTCCATTTAAATTAGACGGTGCCGTTTTGTTATCAGGTGGAATCTCATCCATTTATTTTAAAGTCTAATCTTGACCATTGCTTGACTAAGGAGACTCAGCGCTCACCTTCGTCTCTTCCCTCTTGCCGCTCTATAGATGTTCCTCATCAGCATTTTTCAATTGTAAACATCATCATCGCCGCCCTCCGTCCCCAACGGAGACTTCTAAATGTTTGAAGGTCTTCGTTATGGATTTAACCCTCATTTTCGGTTGATCATAAAGAGCTTCGGAGCTTAACAATTACAAACACTCGACAGATCTAGCTTATGGTTTTTGGAATCTGAGTTTAATACACTGTATCATTCACTCAGGATTGGTTACTAATTGTCAAATGAGAAGATTTAAATAATGAAATTCTTGTCTTTTGGGTATTCTACCCAAAACAAACAGGAGCGACTGAAATATATTTGTAACACCCAGCGGCTGGATTTTCTTTTTGGGACTTGGAACCCAGCAGCTGGGTTGCGTAAAGGAAATCGCCAGCTTTTGTTTTACAAGGAAATGTATAAATATATTTTTGACAAGAGATTGATGTGGACAAGGAATCAGCCCAAGTTTTACAATAAAACGGCACCGTATTATTGAAATGGAGAGGCAATGGAGACGTTCCGCAATAAATTATCCTACTAATTTATTGTTTTAAAATAATAAAAATGCCCCTTTCCCTAACTGACCCTCTTCTCTCTCTTCATTCAACTCTCTCTCTCTCTCCTCTTTCTTTTGCCCCGCCTCCAGATATGCGATAGGTGCATCTCGGCGGCTGGCTAACTCGTATGCTTCAGCCCGGTAAGAAAGATCTATAGAGGGAGATCTACCATCCTAGTTTGGCGTTGCACCATCAGAATCTGACGACGCTCTCTGATCCTTCGATAAGAGTGCGCTCCGGTGTTCCTTTAATGGTTGTCAATAGGAGGAGGTGCCCATCATCTAAATTAAGAATTCCCATTTTGGGTCGCAGATGGGAGATGGATTGTTGTTTCTACTTTATTATTTGCAGGGTTGAGGCGAACAATTTGAAAATAGAGACTGTAAAAAGAGAGTGTTTATAACCAAATTTCAAATTGTGAGGGTTCAATTTATTATATTTAATCTTGGGATAATGCTTTGGCCAAAAAAAAAAATCTTGGGATAATGCTTTTTCCATGTAATCTTTTTTTTTTTTTTTTTGCTGAAAAAGACCTGTGCATTACAAACTAGCCGGAGCCTTCCTCAGTATGCCAGAGATAAACGAGGGAGAGGAAGATAAATAAACAAACCCATCTGAACTACTTAGAGCCTCCTTGGCCAACGAATCTGCCACTGTTTTTTCCATGTAATCTAAATGATTAAGCTGGTCAATTGAAAGCAGAAAGGGAATGGGGATTAATTAGTCAAATATGGAGTTAGAAGCAAAAGAAGAGAGGGAGAGTCTAATGAAGATGAAAGAGAGAAGTGCTCTAGGGTTGAGAAAGAGGGAAGAGGGGCAGTTAGGGAAAATGATATTTTTATTTTTTTTAAAAAAATAAATTAGTAGGATGATATGTGGATTAAAATGATCTTATGTGAAATATTTTATTAGATAAAGTACAGATAAGTTGTTACTCTCAAAAGTGTCCAAGTATTCCTCCTATTAATGGGTATTTTGATTTCATTGGCAAATGTCTTTTACGTCATCTTATGACCTCATCTCTTCCGTTAGCAATTTTTTTGTTTTAATTTTTAAAAATATTTTTATAATTTATGAGATAAACATGTAAAAACATAACTTTAAGTTTTCCAAACAGCACCTAAAGCTTCATGACTTCTCTATTCAAAAAAAAGCTTCATGACTTCTAAGGCTTCTAAGTGTGTGTTCTTTTACCCCCAAAACCGTAGTTTTAGAAGCACTTTTTCACAAATCGAGACAAAACTTCTTTCACATACTTACCTCATAAACTGTAAAAACTATTCTCCAAAAGCTAATCAAAACACACACTAAACTAAGCAATTACTGAATGGGATTATTGAATGCGCGGGAACCACCTCCGACATGTTATAAAATTGCTCAACAAACTCCCACTGCATCTTATTTATGGATATGTAATATATCTACCTATATTTAACATGTGTGCAAACATAGGGTCTATTTAAAATAAAACATGTAAAAGTAGCTTCCAGGGTTCTGGCGTTATTTCCTAATATTCTTTTCAATCCTTGATATAAGTTGTTGTCGATTTTTTTTTAAAGATTAATGAAATTATATAAATTATTTAATTATAGCATATATTATATATAATTAAATTATATTAATTGATTATATATTATTTTACAAATTAAAAAAATTAGTTTAGAAAAAAATTATAAACATAAATTTTTTAAGATAATTTATTTAACTTCATTAATTTCTTAAAAAAATTAGAATCTCGTCAAAAAGAGGAAGTAGCATATACTACCTTGAATAATATTGTTCCTTGAGCATTTTATGTACGACTTTGACGGGGTGTAGCCGTGGAGGACTCTCTTTTTTAATAATTTTCGGCTCTTTTTTTTTTAAATTCTTTCATGTCCCCTCACCTGTATGACTGATTTATTGATTTCTCAATTGCTTTAATATTTTGTTTGGCTTTCTTGTTTTTTGAAGTCGGACCAACTAACCCACCACAGCTGGAGAGATATTTTGTTTAAATCGAAATATTTATATATTTAGACATCACCCCAATGTCCAAAAACAGTAAATAAATAAAATATCTGACAATGGAATTATTTGTATTTATCATGAGGGATTCTTATAAATAAAGATTTCTAAATTTGGTTTCTAGTAAAAGTTTTCTCTTCTTTGTTTCTGTTTTTCTCCCCTGAAATTTTGTCTTTATAAAATTATGGGCATGTTTTCCATACACAAATCTTACACACCAAATATGATAAATATAATTAAGCATACTGTTTAAATTTTTAGAAAATACTAAAGGCACTTTTTAAATCTCTTTTCTATTCCTATTCTCACTTGCTTTCCCGCTCTTATTTCATCAGAACCCTTCTAATGAACCAAACGAGGTCTTAGTAAAAGAAAGGAACACGAGCTGCCACAAACTTGATCACAACATTTTCCATTGGATGCATGTGGCTCAAAGTCTTGGTCAATCCAACCCAGCTGCATCCCAGAACAAACCATTTCCACAAACTTTGAAGAGGTTAGATCCCTAATTACTACTCCACTTATCCTCAATATAAAACATATTTGTTAAGTTGATTTTTATCATAAATATAAAACATAGCTTTTTTATTTATCTATCTTTTCCTAATTTACCTGTGTTGTTGCTCCCTCAATAATAATGATAGATGAGAGGGAACAAGGGAGTTAAGGAAGATTAGTATGGTGTTTTAGAAAATACGTGTCATATTAACTAACTTAACTAACTTCTTTAATCAATCAAAGTAGATAAATATATCTCATATTAAGGACTGAAAGAGTTCTATAAACATGTGATACTCGCTCTTACCCTGTTGTGGTGAATCGTTTAAAAGAATTTTTTAGTTCATATTATATATATATATATATATATATGGAAAGTTCTTATTATATATAAGTGACTTAAAAAGTTTAAAAGTTATCCACTGCAATTTTGTGTCTTGATTTCATTGGCTAATGGCTTTTACGTCATCTCATAACCTCATCTCTTCCATCAGCATTTTAGTCTTCTGGTCTTTGAAAGCGATTAATGAGAGTATTGAATATCTATGCATGGTTACATCAAAGAAGCCACAGAAATTGCATTAGAACATTGAATGCGCGGGAACCACCTCCGACATGTTACAAAGTTGCTTAACAAACTCCTGCGGCATATTATTTAAGATCTCTTGCATATCTAATTTATGCAAACATAGGGGTCTACTTTAAAAAAATCAGTTATCATATTGGTAGTAAAATTTATAAACAAAGAGTCTTTTGTTTGAACTTTGGAGCTTGATATGGCATGCAACTGATACAAGTTCTCGAATTTACAAAATAACGCATCCATCCCAAACCCAATGTCTAACTTATGCCCAAATTCATTTAATTATTTTTTTTTATCTATTTTTTTGGCCATAAACAAAACCATGATCTGAATATAAAGGGAATAACACTAGGCAGTTTAATATCTTACAGTTATGCAAGGGTGTGATTCTTAAAAAAAAACAAATCAAAACTAGCATTTTTCTTGATTGCAAGATAGTGGGGTTGAGTCTTGTATCCTTTTCTTTATTGCAAGGACAGTGCTGACTGGAAAGACATAACCAGCCAAAACAAGCAACATATATTAGGGACCCGAGCTCAAGTTGAAAATTGATTGAGAAAATGACATTTAAAGACAGATAATTCATAGTACTAACAGATCATTTAATTTTTTATAATATAAAATTAGTTTTAATAATTATTAATCTCAATATTAAATATCACTTTTCATTTCTTGAATTGTTTTTTGGTTTAGCAGCTACTTGATTGAACCATATTTTACATGATTTTTCATAATTAATTTGGGATTTTAAATGTATTTTCTGGAGTATTATTGCATGATTAAGCATTAATTTTGATTAGGAACAATTGTTTTGAATTAATGGTAATTAAGGGCAAAATGGTCAAAATTTATTAATTATTTTGTACAATTTTTTATTGGATTTTTAATGCTATTTTATACTTAATTTTGCATTGTTGGTGTTGTGGAAGGAAATTGGAGATTTTGTAGGGTCAAAATAATATTTTAAGGATTAGATGAAATTACATAAAAGAGCCCCATGATTTGTGAAAATTATAATTTTATGAGGAAAAGGGGCCAGGAAAATTTACAATAAAGGAGCCAAAATTTTTAGAATTTATAATTGATCCTACAAACATTTCAAATATTTTCCATTTAGTCCCTCATTGAAACTTTTGAACTTT
This sequence comes from Inga leiocalycina, assembly GCA_963242795.1. Classification (NCBI taxonomy): domain Eukaryota; kingdom Viridiplantae; phylum Streptophyta; class Magnoliopsida; order Fabales; family Fabaceae; genus Inga; species Inga leiocalycina. Next base: position 17,598,271 of record OY725320.1, read on the forward strand.
GTATTTTAGTCCCTTGGTCAAAACGCACGTTTTAACCAAGAAGACTTATGTGATCACTTGATCGGTGCATTGTGCATTGTGCATTGTTGGGGTTGGGTTTCTCTTATTATCTCTTTTTTATTTTTTTTTATAATTTTGTATCCACCATTAGATTACAATGATAAATAATTTTTGGTTTAATCTTTTATAAAATTATTTTTATAAAATAAATAAGTAAATTTAAACTCTTAAAATCTAATCTATACCATTTATAACTATAAAAAATAAATAAATAAATAAATTTTAATTTATAAAATATAATAATAATAATTTTATAAAATATTGAACCTAAACCATTCATTTCATAATTTAAGGGTGAGGATGAGATTATGAAAAAATAATAAAAAAAAAGGACAATAAAAATATCCTATTGCGCATTATTGGCCTGTCTAGTGCCTTTGGCTACTTGTTGTGTGGACTTGTGCATTTGAAAAGTATAAAGTTGATTTTTTTTTTCTTCTTAATTAAGACAAATTTGCAGTCAAAAACTAACGCGCATCAATATTTGACCTTGAGAATCAATTTGATGGGATGTCATATATATATATATAAGTATTTCAACGGCTGAATATTCAAATTGATATTAAAATAGAGAAAATTATAGAGAATTTTGAAGTTGAAAAATCTTAAATAAGATATTTTCTAAAAAACTGAGCTGTAAATTATTTATCAAGTCTCGTTATTCTCTTATCAATTATTGGTAACAAATCTAATTTGAAATTTTATAATTTTAAAATTCTTTTTCTATCATTTTCCCATTAAAATGTGTAAATATTAAATTTTTTAAAAAAAATTAATATATTTTTAATTTTAATTTATTACTAATGTAGTTTGTTAACTTTGTATATTATAATGTATAGTTTACATACCCTTACTGGTTCTAGATTTAAGAGTTTGTAGAAGATTTTGCTTTGGTTTTATATTTAATATTTTAATTCATTTTCTCTTGGGGAAAAGATACTTAAATACCACTTGAACTTTAAAATTTTAAATTAGTTTTATTGACAATAAGAGTATTGAGATTGACAAAAAGAATATAGCAATTGACAACTCAGATTTTTAGGAAATTATTGATTTAAGATTTTGAAGTTTAAATGGTATTTAAGTGTCTTTTTCCCATTTATCTTCCAAATTTACAACTTTTTATAAATATTGTTATGAGAGAATTGCTGATAAATACCTTTTTGGAAAATTAATTGCTGAATACTACTATGAAAGATTTATTGCACATAACGGAAGATATTTTACACACAACGGAAGATTGTTTACACATTTATATGGAAGATTTTTGCACACACAGAAGATAGCTTGCACACAAGGAATATCGCTTGTATGTTTAGTAGCAATCAACAATTAATTTGCCCCAAACGTATTTTTGGATAATTCTTCCTATTTTTATTGATAATATATTAAAGGGTTTTCCACAAAGAAGTAGTATCCATTATAACATATTCAAAGAAGGGAAAATGACCCAAAAAGAACTTCTAATATATCAAAAGACAGAAAGATGTGAGAACATTTGGAAATACCACAGAGGTGCTAGGACCTGTGAGGGATTTGCAATTTCAGGGGCAAATTACCATTTTACCCTTACCTATTTTTTTATTAAAATAATAAAAGCCCCTCCGCCGGCCGGCCCAGCCGGAACCCCCGCCGCCGGCGGGGGCTCCGACTGGGGAATATTCTGCCAAGCCCTGGCGGAATATTCCCCAAAGCTTTGGGAAAAATCCCAAAGCTTTGGGGAGTGGGGGGTTCGAACCCCCCCACTTGTGGTCATGCACCGAAGGTGCATGACCACTGGGCTAAAGAAGCCTATCATTAAATATACTACAAAATAAAAATATATAGTAAACTTTGATTTTTAACTAAACCAACCAACAAATTTAGATAAGGAATTGACAGATTGACAACTTCATATAAGAATTTCACAACTTTCGTTTTTTAAGCAAAAAATTCACCTACTCTATCTGACCATTCACTAGTTTAGATAAGGAATTCCCAAATTCATATGACGAATTAACAAATTAAGATAAGGATTTCGCAACTTTTATTTAGTAAAAAAATTTTAAATTAAATTTTATTAATAAGCTCCTTTTTGTTAGTAAAAAAATTTAGACAAAAATTCATACAAAGAGAAGATCTCGAATTCTAAATCACTAGCGGGTTACCCGCTAGTGATTTAGAATTCGAGATCTTCTCTTTGTATGAATTTTTGTCTAAATTTTTTTACTAACAAAAAGGAGCTTATTAATAAAATTTAATTTAAAATTTTTTTACTAAATAAAAGTTGCGAAATCCTTATCTTAATTTGTTAATTCGTCATATGAATTTGGGAATTCCTTATCTAAACTAGTGAATGGTCTGATAGAGTAGGTGGATTTTTTGCTTAAAAAACGAAAGTTGTGAAATTCTTATATGAAGTTGTCAATATGTCAATTCCTTATCTAACTTTGTTGGTTGGTTTAGTTAAAAATCAAAGTTTACTATATATTTTTATTTTGTAGTATACTTAATGATAAGCTTCTTTAGCCCAGTGGTCATGCACCTTCGGTGCATGACCACAAGTGGGGGGTTCGAACCCCCCACTCCCCAAAGCTTTAGGATTTTTCCCAGCCGACGGGTTACCACTGGCGGCCGACGGGGGTTCCGGCTGGGCCGGCCGGCGGAGGGGCTTTTATTATTTTAATAAAAAAATAGGTAAGGGTAAAATGGTAATTTGCCCCTGAAATTGCAAATCCCTCACAGGTCCTAGCACCTCTGTGGTATTTCCAAATGTTCTCACATCTTTCTGTCTTTTGATATATTAGAAGTTCTTTTTGGGTCATTTTCCCTTTTATTTAACTAGAATAATCATGTGAAATGGCTTGCATGTCATGCATTTAAAATTTTAGGAGTTAATTGCGTAGCTTCATAAAAACATAAACACAAATTCAATATAACCCATACAATTATGTAATTTAATTTTTAAAATAAAATAAAAGATTTAAAAAATCTGAATTCTTTTTTTAAGATTGAAGGAGAAGACAGCATCATTACTCTGGTAACCGTCAATGATTGAAGAAGAAGACTCCCTCAAAGCCTTAGCTCTACCTCAGATTCTCTTTCTGCAATACTCCCAGTGCTAGCTGCCTCCTCTTTCAAATTGTCGGCCACTCCCTTCTCTTTCCGTAGTTTTTTCTTTTCTTTTATCAAAGGTCAACAATTTCAACTTTTTCCATTCATTTTTTCCAATTGCTCCTAGTCAAAAAATGTTGGCCACAAGGGTTGTTTAGAAAATGTGACTGACCAAAAGCGTAGGAATTTCTCTCTCTTGATAAGCGTGCAAACTTCACTGCTGGTATGGGTGATCAACTTCAACGGAAACTTCCACCGGACCGACCATCGGATCTTCTTGTCTGTGGGAGTAATAAGAAAAAAAAAGAATGAGGTTCTACCTCTATTGACAGCGGATACAGAAATGGAAGATGAAGCTCATACAGAGACTGAATCAAATGCTCACGAATGTATGGACCACGATAGCAGTTATGCAAACGATGCATCCAGTGTAGAGAAGAAACAAATCTCATACAAAGCATCATTAATGGGATTCAATGGTATTGACAATAGGGGTGATTGTGCAGAGGATGATGAACTCCTCTCAGATGTCCTAAACCGTGATTGGGAGTTACCCGAACTTACAGAAGAGATAAAGGAGCTAATGCAACAATACCCTGTGGTTCCTATCACGGCAGAAGAATATAATGACTGGTGCAAACCGTGGAATGCTGGGCTGATTATCACTGTGCTAGGTCGCAAATATAATGTCTATACATTGAAATCTCACCTCTCCAGATTGTGGAAGACACAAGAGTTTGACTTAATAGACTTGCCTAATAACTATTTCTTAGTTCGGTTTCTCCCAAAAGAAGGGTGGGCTCAGGTTTATCACAGAGTGTTGTATGATGGTCCGTGGGTGATTCAAAACCATACCATTCTTGTTCAGCGTTGGTCTCCCAACTTCGACCCATTCACTAATTCCTTGGGCAGGGTAGCGATTTGGGTCAGAATCCCTAATATCCCCATGCAGTGCTACAACAAAACTTTTATTACCAGATTGGGAAATAGGATAGGGAAGACTATGCGGGTGGACATGCTTAATCCTTCAGAAATGATATCCACGACAGCCAGAGTTGAAAGGGGAAAATATGCCAGGATTTGTGTGGAAGTTGATTTGAGGAAAAAATTGGTACCTCGTGTGATTGCGGCGCATATGGCATTCCAGGTCGAGTATGAGGGGCTTAATCTCATATGCTTTGCGTGCGGGAGATATGGACACCGTAAGGATGCTTGCCAATGGACCTTCAACTCTTCAAGCACCTCCGGTAATGGCTCTACCAAACAGCAGAAGATGAATCCGGAGACATGCTCGCCGGCGCCGAAATCGACTCCTAATGCCGATGAAGAATTTGGACAGTGGATGATCGTCGGACGGCCGAACAAGACTCGTCTACCCAGGAAGACCCACCCTCGGGAAACCAAACTTGATAATCATAGCGGATCTTGGGCAAATAAACAGGCTGAGAAGGGCGGCGCTAAATCACGGTTCACGATCCTAGCTGGACTGGAGGGAGACGACGCGATTGTAGGTGAGGGAGCTGCTACCACGGTTCAGATGCGCAGATCAGGAAGGGATGGCCTAGCTCAGATGGTGCAGGCGGCGGATGACAGGGAAGAGAGGAGTGTCTCGGGAAAGCCGACAGGGAAGCAGCCTGAAGTGACAAGAGAAGGGAAACGAACCAGTGTAAGGGAGAGATCATCGCTGTCTTCGCTACAGGGGACGGATGCTGAGAAAGCCATTGGATTTTGGGTGGAGAGGAAAACATTGAGGAAGAAAGGGGCCTCCTCCGATGGGCCAAGCTCAAGTAGATCATCGATTGGGCCTAAGCCCCAAATCCACAAGTCTTCTCCATTGGGCCGCAGGGAGCATGTCATGGTGGGAGGAAATATTAGTCAATCTAATGCCACACAAATCCCTGTGCAGTCCGAAATTGGGGATAATAAAATTAATGGGATGCTATTAATTGAAGGGCCAGTAGTTAATTTTGCCAATGAAAGTGATGCCTATATGAAGGAAAAATGTGAAAATAGTATGCAAGCTATAAAATCCCATTCTCCTGTTTCCCAAGAGCCTTCCCAGTTTGAGGATGACATAGGGGACGACTTTATGCATGCTGAGTTCGAAAAGCAAGAAGTGCAGGGTTCAGAAAAGGGACGAAACAAGAAGGATCCCAAACATTTGGACATGTAAGTGCCCTCTCCATATCCTTCTTTTTATTGTTTTAATGATAGTCGCTTCTTAGAACTGTAGAGGTGCTGGGAGTCGTGTCCTCCCTACCACCATTAAAGAAATTGTTAGGAAATATAATATTGATGTCCTATGCCTTCTTGAGACCAGAATTAGTGGCTCTCGAGCGGATGCTGTATCCCATAAATTGGGATTTAGTAATTGGATTAGATTGGAGGCTACTGGGTTTGCTGGGGGTATTTGGGTTCTCTGGGATAATCACGCTATTCAGGTTGATTATTTATTTTCTAGTACTCAATTTATCCACTGTAAGCTGACTGATAGAAACACTCAGGAGTATTTCTTTACCACTTTTGTCTACGGGGAACCTACAATATCTCGAAGGGCTAGTTTGTGGGATGGTTTGAAGGAGATTGCATCGTCTATGCAGGAAGCTTGGATGGTGATTGGTGATTTTAATTCTTTCATGAATCCTACAGATAAAATTGGGGGTTCTACTATGTCTCTTAGAGCTATGAAACAGTTTTCGGACTGTATTAGAGACTCTAATCTTCTTGATATTCCTTTTGTGGGGGAGCGTTTTACTTGGGAGAGACAGGGTATGAAAGAGCGGCTTGACTGGGTGTTTGGGAATTTAGAGTGGGAGCTTAAATTTCCTAGAAGTAAGGTCTTCCATCAGTTGCATTATAAGTCTGACCATAGAATCCTTGTTGTGGCCGAGGGAGAAGGAATGGCGAACCGTCAGACACGGAACCACTTTCATTATCAACCCGCATGGTCGTTAGAGGAAAGCTTTCAGGAGGTGGTCCATAATGCGTGGGAGAACTTAGATTGGTGTCGTGGAGCCGTGAAATTTGAAAAGGATGCTATGGAGTGGAATCTTAGGACCCTAGGCAGTATACCCAAGAAAAAAAAATCAGATTTTGAGGCCATTAGAGGGAATTGATAAGGCGAGGTCTAACAATATCTCTAATGGTCTCTTTAAGTTAGAACAGAAACTTTGGCAGGATTACAGCAGATTAAGTGCACAGGAAGAACTCCTCTGGTTTCAAAAGTCTAGGTGCAAATGGCTGAAGTGGGGAGATAAAAATACTCGATTCTTTCATGCCTCCACTCTAATCAAGAGAAAAAAGCAACATGTGGATGCTTTACAAGATGCAAGCGGGAATTGGATCAGGGATCAAGAGACTCTAAGGCAGATGGCAAGCCAGTTCTTCAAGGATCTTTATACCAAAGATGATCAAGTTAGGGACTCTTCCAATTGGATAGCAGCATTCCCTCCTTTAAAACAACAGGACTTTGACTTGATTCACAAAGATGTTCATGATATCGAGATTAAGCCGTCCTTCATGATAGGAGCTTTTAAAGCACCGGGGCCTGATGGTCTTCACGCTCATTTCTTCCAAACTCAGTGGGACCATATTGGTGGTAAGGTATGCGATATGGTTCGTGGAGTCTGGCAAGATCCTGAGCGTGTTAAGGACATTAATCATACTCATCTTGTGCTGATACCCAAGGTGGATAATCCCCACAGAGTACAAGATTTTCGGCCTATCTCGCTTTGCAATGTTATATACAAGATTATCACAAAAATTATTGCTAGCAGATTAAAGGAGGCCATGTCTTATCTGATTCAACCTCAGCAGTGTAGCTTTATTACTGGAAGGCAAGGCAGTGACAATATCATTATTGCTCAGGAGATCATACACTCTATGAGAAATAAAAAAAGAAAGAAGGGGTTTGTGGCCATTAAAGTTGACATGGAAAAAGCATACGACCGGCTTAATTGGGATTTTCTAAAATCCACGCTCACGTGCTTAGGCCTAAATAGTCAAATGATTCAGCTCATTATGGCTTGCACCTCGACTGTATCCACAAGAGTCTTGTGGAATGGCACGGCATCTTCCCCATTTTGTCCTACAAGAGGTCTTCGTCAAGGTGATCCACTTAGTCCTTACCTGTTTGTACTGTGTATGGAACGGTTGGGACATAGTATTAGTAGGGAAGTGACTAATGGCAGTTGGAAGGGATTTACTTTTAATCCTCGATCTCCCGTGATTTCTCATCTCTTCTTTGCTGATGACCTTCTTCTGTTTGGGGAGGCTTCTTTGGAGCAAATAGAGAAAATAAAAGAAAAAATGCGTGCCTTTTGTGAGGTCTCTGGTCATAGGGTCAATCTCGATAAATCCAAGGTCCTGTTTTCTAAAAACATCCAATTTATTAGAGCCTTGGATCTAGCTCATCATTTGGGGATAGGGCTGACAGGGGATCTTGGGAAGTACCTGGGAGTCCCACTCTTCCACAAGAGAGCCACTAAGCTCCATTTTTTCCCCATTGTTCAGAGAGCCCGGAAGCGCTTATCGAATTGGAAAGGCAAGTTTCTGACCATTGCTGGGAGAACTATCCTGATTAAGGCTGTGTTGGCTGCTCTACCTAGCTATCAGATGCAAACCTCCCTTCTGCCAAAAGGGATTCTAAAGGAGCTTGAACAGATTAGTCGTTCATTCCTCTGGAATCAAAGCCAGGAAGGAAGAAAGATGCACCTTATTGCATGGGACCAAGTGAAGCAAGACAAAGAGGATGGTGGATTAGGTGTCAAAGATCTCCAAAGACAAAACAAGGCTTATATAATGAAGCTTTGTTGGGGCCTTCTTACTAAACCTGAAGCTTTATGGGTGCGATGTCTGAGAGGGAAATATGGATGTGGGGATGGGTTATATCCTATAGTGAACAAGAAGCACAACCAATCTGACGTCTGGAGAAGCGTTACCAAGGTGTGGGATCAATTCTATAAAGGCGTTGGCAGGGTATTAGCTGATGGCACGACCAGTCATGCCTGGTGGGATTTATGGTCACCATTGGATGAGCCGCTCATTTCTTTGGTTGATCATAACTTCCACCTCCTTGACCCTTCCGCTAAAGTAAGGGATTTTGTGTTGGGCTCTGGAAGATGGAATCTCGCAAAATGGAGCGAGTTTCTTCCCCATTGGGTGATCAATATTATTGCTCAAGTGACTCCACCACATGGAAGTGAGCCTGATAAATTCTCTTGGAGAAATGCTTCGGATAGCCGTTTCAGTATCCGCGCTGCTTACAAGTTTTTATCCACGACAAGTCTCCAGAACTCGTCGGTCCCTTGGAGGAAGATGTGGAAGTTACCGATACCAGAAAAAGTAAAATTTTTCCTATGGCAAGCTATTCATGAGAGACTTCCTACTAATTCCCTCAGAGCACAGAGAGGTCTAAGTAGTAGTGCGGAGTGCCCCTTTGAGTGTCAGAGTGTGGAAACAGTGTTACATATTTTGAGAGACTGTGAGGATACTAGATCAGTGTGGCTTCATTTTGTTAAACCTAACTGTCGCTTTAGATTTTTTTGTTCTGATCTGCAGGTCTGGATTAGGGAGAACCTATCAAGCAATATGGGCCTTGCCAGGTTTTGTCGATGGCCTTGGACAAAGATTTTCAGTATCATATGCTGGCTACTGTGGAAGAATCGTTGCAAAGGGGTGATGGACGGAGCCCGAGCTCAACCTAAGGACATCGTTGACGCGACCTATTTTTAGCTTCTGGAAACGAGTATTTTTGGGAAGTTCACAGGTCAAATCACGCACATTGCACCTGATGAGGATAGTTTATGGAGTCATCCACCAGAAGGTTGTGTCAGACTTGATACAGATGGATCAGTTAATGCGCAGCGGTCAGCGACATGTGGCGGGGTGGTTCGAGATAGTCAGGGTAACTGGATTCTTGGGTTCCAACGCAGACTTGGAGTTCATTCGCCTACTGCTGCGGAACTATGGGGGCTGTGGTCTGGTCTTCAATTATGCAAGCAACACGGGTTTCGCTGTGTGAGAGCCTATACAGACTCTATGGAGGTATGGAATTTGGTGATGCGAAATGGGGGCCATGATCATCCGTTAAGGGAGGTCATATGTGCGGTGAGAGATCTTCTTTTCTCAGACTGGCAACTGGAGCTCTGTTATGCTCCCCGAGATACGATCCGATGTGCTGATTTTCTGGCTAGAGATGCACAACACCTTCTGGGGGGATTGGTGGTTCTTCCACTACCTCACCCAGGATGTCTACGGCTTTTGAGAGAGGACCTTTCTCCTAGAGGAGGAGCTCCCCTAATGCACTAGTGTGATGTAATTTCCATTTTATGGCCTTTCTATGTAAAAAAAAAATGTTGGCCACTCTCTTCTTAGTCAAAGAATTTAAAACCAATGGAAACTCATCTTGCACCCTCACAACACGTGATTAAACTAATACAATAGACAAAATCAATATAAAATGAAGACAATACAAGAGAGAGAGAGAGAAACAAGTCTTATTTCTTTTATCCTTTAAATTCATAGAATATGAGTTACGGAAGATTAGGAACATTAGAATTAAAGAAACGATTGTCATGTTCTTCTATAGATATTCTAATTTAAATATAAATTTATCCATTTTTAATTAATTAATTTAGTGTATTTTTCTTTTTTTTTCAATGATAATTGAAAATATTTTATTTTATCAAATTTTATTTATATTTTTTCACTTCAATTGTCATAATATATATAAATAATATATAGGGAGAATTACAGCTAGGTCCCAAATAAAAAGGAAAATGAAGAAATGGTCCATTGAAATCTCAAAATGAAAAAATGGTCCTAAGAAATTGTCGATAGAAGCTCCTAGAGTTGTCAACGACCTACACATGAGGTTTTTAATGAAACCATTTTTTCATTTTGAGATTTCAAGGGATTATTTCTTCATTTTCTTTCTTGCTTTGGACCTAACTATAATTCTTCCTAATATATATATATATATATAGTATTCAATAAGATTCATACCATTTTCAGTCATTTTAGGCATTTCAAACATTAATCCAAACAGGTTTAATGTTAGGAAAAAAAAGTCATTTCTGCCACCGGTAATCCAAACACAAGTCACATCTATAATAATTTTTATCCTATCTGATTTTTACAAAAATAAAATTACAAAAAAATTACTTTTTCATCGCTAATCCAAACAGCAACAGTATCTCTCATTCCCTTTCTCTAAATGTGGACCCACCTCCACTACCCCACTTCATCTAATTCATATACCTGCCGTGAATAGAGCCAGAAATTAGGGCCGGCCCTTGACGGGCCAGGGCCTAACAGGGCTGGCCCTAAAAGGCTCGGGGTCAGGAAAATTTCAATTTTTCAAGGCCCGGTCCGAGAGCATTAGGGCCAGGGCGGGCCGGAAAATCCTTTTCACAATATTTAATTATTTTTTCAACATATTTTTCCCATAGAGATATAATTAGTAAATAACAACGATTAAAGTTCTAATTTAATACATAAATGTTGTCAACATTAAGGTTTAAATAACACATATCTTGCAACAAAAAAACACAGTTACTAATGTATAATCAAAGGTAAAATCATGTCCATAAATAACTCACACAAAGGCCAAAATATAAGAAGGCAAGAAGCTAAATACTTTAATATCTAAACAACATGAGTATGACGACTATCATTTTCACCTTCGTCGCCACTATCATCAATTTCAAGGATATTTGATTGTGTTTCACTTTGAGTAGTAGGTTCAAGTAGTTAAATAATTACAACCTCCATAAAAAATCATACTCTATCAAGCAGAATAGTATATAATATGATTTTTTTCTAAATAGGCAGAACAATATACTCAAAAATCACAATATGATTCAATTAGACAAAACAATATACTCAAAAATCATACTCTATACAATATGAGGACAAAGTGACATATAGATTCAATAAAGCAATTAAAAAATGTAACATAATACCTTCTGTCCTAAATATAGGACAATTTGTAGTGTAAATTGCACTACAAAATATGTCCTATATTTAGGACTGGAAGGAGTATTTCTTTTCCAAACAAAAAAAATTAAAAATAAACGGGCTTAAAGGGCCGGCCCGAGGCCCTCCAGGGCCCGACCCTTTTAAGCCCGAGACCCTACAGGGCCGGTTCTTTTAGGCCCGACTTTCTTTTGAAGCTAAAATTTGTAAGCCCGGCTCTTAAAGGACCAGAGCCTAAAAGGGCCGGCCCGGACTCGACCCGTTTTTCCGACTCTAACCGTGAACCAATTCCATTCATTACTCAAACATTCACGCGCGGGCCCACCACCATTCCCTTAATATCCATTACATCTCCATCATCACCAATCATTCGTTCAATGGCCGCTGGAAGCATGAAGGAGTTTGAGAAGGAAAATTACATGGAGGGTTAAACTTATTTTAAAAGGTAATTTGGAAAGAGTATGGAAGAAATTAGAGTTTAGCACACTTGAAGATCATAAAGGAGTGTCTTTTCTTTTATCAATTTATTTCAAGACTTGAGATTATTTAGTTTTAAATGATTTTAAGTTGTAATAATTGAGAAAAATCTAATTTTATATTATAAACATATCTCTTCTAGATTGAATTGATATTTTGGGATGTTTTGTGTTTGAGACAATTGTTGGAATTTTTGTTTGCAAACATTTGAATTATTAGTTGAATTATTAATTGAGTTTTCATTATTAATTTAATTGTTAATTTGGTTTATCCTCTTAATTGTTTAATTGGGTTGGTTAATTTTTTAGTTGTTTAATTAGAAATTTGTACACATGATTTCCAAAATTAATTTGATTTTTATGAGTTTAATTAACCATCACTTATTTCATTATAAGTTTTTCTGGTGGAATAAGTGTTATTAAGTTTGAGGGTTTCCCCATATTTCAATTAGGCGATTAAATTTATTAATTCTAATCTTTCATCAACTTCCCTTTAGTCTAATTAATTAATTTGGGCTAAGAAAGCTAAATCCATGTAAATCCTATGTTATTCCCTTCATTGTATTTGAAGAAAACATTTGGTATATTTTCTTATTTGATTTTCTTAGATATTATTTTATTTCTTTTCCTTAGGATTTCCATTTTCCTTTTCATAAAACCCCCCCCATAAATTACATTTGCATTTTGTATTTAGGTAGTAGAGTATTGCATTTAAGTTTAGATCCATTCTATTGTATTTTTCATTACCTAAATTCAATTTTAGAGAAAAACTCATAGATTGCTCCTTGGAAGAATGACCTAGATTGTCACTATATTGTATTAGTTGATTGTCCTAGTTATTAATTGATTCCTTTAGCGACAGAAGCACACATCAGTACATCGAGAGTTCTGATGTTATTTCCTAATACCCTATCTCCAGTTCTTAATATAAAACTTAGTTAAGTTTTTTAGAGAAATTAAGGAAGCTAAATAAATTACTCGGTTATATCATATATTGTATATCATGGATTACATATCTGTTTATAAGCTCGAAAAATTAGTTTAAAGAAAAACTATAAATATAAATATTTTAAAGTAGTTAATTTAGTTTTATTAATCTCTCCAAAAAAATTAAATTTATATTGACTTTACCCTAACATACCACAATTATCGGAGTGTTTTAATTGTCACAAATATGAAACACTACTTGAATTATTAAATATTCTTCTTGAAATGTCAAATTTTTTAAATAAATCCATGAGATATTTGGGAAAAAAATTAATTGAGGGAAAATTTGAAACAACCGGAATCATTTTGATAGAAATATAAACATTTTCTTTTGTGAGCATATTAATCAATCAATTTTCTGCGCATTCATTGTTCAGCTCATGAAAATTCAAAGTCATTGAAAGAAAGGAGCACGACATGCTACACATTTATCAGCCTGGTCTTATTTATAATTTTTTTATTAAAATAATTTATTTTATTTATAAGTCTAATTTCAATATAGTAAATGAGATTGTGACAATTTTACTCCTATTTATTGTATCAATGAAGAAAGAGTTGAAAAGTATATATTCATAAATGAGGGCATAGTTAGAAATTTATCCCATAATCATTGAATTAACTAGCTCTCGTTAGTATATGGGATTTAGCTAAAAAAGATTTATAAATAGAATAAGAGTGATATTATAATAGTAATTCAAAATCTTCGTCAATTCGAGCCAGCTGCGCACAGAACAAGCCATTTTCGGAACTTTGAAGAGGCAGGGCCACGATTAGTTTGGTTTCCCTAATTACTGTGAATAATCATCTGATTTATTTTATAATTTTTTTGAGATATATATAGGTTGATTTCAAAAGCTAAATGGACCCAGAAATTACTCCCTTCGGTCCTAATTATAAGATAAAATTGATTTTTTTGGAGAAATTAAGGAAGCTGATTAAATCACTTTAGAATATCTATATTTTTATTTTTTTTCTTCAAACTAATTAATTTGACTAATAAACTGATATAAAATCTAAAGATCATAAAAATATAAATACTCTAAAGTGATTTAATTGGCTTCCTTAATTTCTTCAAAAAAGTCAATTTTATCTTATAATTAGGACCGAATGGAGTAATAAATAGGTTGAAATAGATAGATATCCACACATTAAATTATTGGATAAAGACAGTCATTGAAGGTCCGATCAGCGCTTTCGTCCGACCATGTGCTCGACAAGGTGCTCTTTCCCAGCCCGAGCAGTTCTTTGTCCTCTTCAACAGTATGCTTTATCCTCTGCAACGGAGCCCGACGCTGTAATTCGTCCTCTGCAACGGATCCTAACGCGGTGAAAATTTGGTGCTTTCGTCCGACGATCTGCTCGACGTGGTGATCTTTCTCAGCCCTAGCTGTGTTTCTTCCACTTCAACGATCTACTTGTCAACTGCAAAGGAGTCCGATGCCGTGCTTCATCCTCTACAGTGGAGCCCGACGCTGTGCTTCATCTCTGCACAGTTTCCTCACTCAGGTCCTGTTATCTGCTGTTTTCCAGGTCTGCCATCGGAGTTACCGTCACAGACGTGGATATAGGAGCTGGAAGTTTCTTGATTTTTGGCACTGGATTATCTTCTTTGGATTTTCACTTTACCAGTTTCTGATTGTAGTAGTTGGTGCCTTGACCTGTTATTCTCGTCAATTGAGTCCCAATCTAGTCTTGTCATTTGTTGCTCTCTGCAATTTTAGGGTTGCAAGAGATAAACAAACGAGAGAGAGAGAACGCAATCCCGAGAGAATGAATTTGGCACCTAAGCTGGATCAAAATGATGCATTGGAGCGTAGTAGGGAGAAATTTCATGATGCTGAGGAAGGGTTCACAGATAAACAATCCTTAGCCCCACGGCTTGAGGACTGGATGAGTGATAATGATATTGGAGAGGAAACCACCATTCCTGAAGTTCCTAAATGGTCATACAAAGATGTATGCATGGAGGATCAGATGCAGAATGATTGTTCAGATGAAGATGAAGAAGAATGGTAGAAAGGGGACGGATGGAAGTCTAGGATTGAGGTGGAGACAACGTAGAAGGGACCGAAGATCATTATGTCTCTAGAGTTTAGAAAGAAGCTAGCACGGAAATGGTCAACATCACTGTTTGTTAGACTCCTTGGTAGGATGGTGTGTGAGGATCAATTGGTCGCAAACTGCAACAGCTGTGGGGACGTAAAGGGGAGGTTGAAATGATTGAGATAGGCTTCGGGTATTTTCTGGTTGTATGAGCAATAAGGAAGACTATAACTTTGCGATAACGGGAGGACCTTGGTTATACATGGATCATTACCTAGCAATGCAACCATGGAAGTTAGAGTTTGATCCTAATTCTGGTGAGGTTTCCAAAATCGCAGTATGGGTAAGAATTCCTAAATTCCCAGTTGATTTCTATGATAAGGGTATTTTATATGTGGTGGGTAATCAAATTGGAAGGGTTCTAAAAGTGGATACAATTACCCTTCAGCAAACCAAAGGTCACTTTGCCCGTATATGTGTTGAGGTCGATTTGAGTACGCCTTTGCTGCCGTCGTTGATAATTAATAGGAAGGAGAAGAAGATTGTTTATGAGGGTTTGCATTTGATTTTCTTCTCATGTGGACAGTATGGCCATGACATAGAGCATTTCCCTAATCATCAAGCTAAAAACACATTAAAGTTGTCATGCATGCCAACCCTGTCAACTTCCATAACTATAACATAGGCACCCATATGCTCAGAAACCACAGCCGAGGTGTATGGGGAGTGGATGGTTGCACCGCATCAGAGAAGGGGGCAATGGATCTCGAACACAGGGAACGGTAACTCAAGATCCCTGACTATATTCTTAGAGTTATTCAAGCTTGTATGTCAACGTCTCAAATGCAAATGCTTTGGAACAGAAAAGCTACTAATATGTTTTGTCCTTCTCGTGGGATTTGGCAGGGCGACCCAATATCACCGTATATTTTTGTTATTATGATGGAAAGGTTGGGGCATCTCATCCAAACGGCAGTAGAAGAGAGTGACTGGCAACCTTTTAAGATCTCTATATGTGGTACTCCTGTCTCTCATATCTTTTTTGCTGATGATCTCATTTTGTTTGTAGAAGCAGATCTTGATCACGCAGGGGTTGTGAAGGCCATCTTGGACGACTTCTGCGACATTTCAGGGCAGAGAGTGAACGCTGGAAAGTCAAGAATTTTCTTTTCAAAGAATGTGAATCACATCAGGTGCAAAGAAATCAACGATTTCTTGAATTTTACTCCAATGTCGAATCTGGGGAAATACCTGGGAATGCCTATATTACATGAATGGAGCTCAAAGAAAACGTATAATTTCCTCTTGAATAAGATGGATGCTCGTCTGGCCAATTGAAAGTCCAACATGTTATTAATGGCGGCTAGACATACTCTTGTGTCTTCTATAATGTCTACGATGCCATCTTATGCTATGCAGACAGTGCCTCTTCCTTTGGTAACTTATGATGAAATTGACAAACGATGTCGTAATTTCCTCTAGGGTAGTAGCTCAATAAGCAAAAGATTGCATCTAGTCTCCTAGGATTTAGTTTGTGCACGTAACGAAAAGGAGGCCTTGGTCTCAGGAAGGCTCGTTACCAGAACAAAGCTTTCATGATGAAACTTGGATGGAGTATGATTAATAGACGAGACTCACTATGGGTCAGGTTTATGCGAGAAAAATATAAAGGCGGCGATGATATTATTCCTAAAGTTGAGAAGCGTCGATCGGAGTCAAGTACGTGGAGGGGTATTCGCAACAGTTGGAAGAAGGTCACTGATAGTGTAACATGGAGAGTCACCAATGGAGAGAATATTTCTTTCTGGAATGATGTGTGGGTGCTACACTTGGACAAGCTTCAGAGTTTGACAACCCAAGCATTGCCTAGAGATGTTACTGAATGAAGAGTAGCTGACTGCATCACTCCATCAAGACAGTAGGATATGAGTAAGTTTGATCACCTACTTCTAGGACATGTATGTACAACTATCAGACGCGTCAATATCCGTCAGCTAAATGGGGAGGATTTCCCAACATGGAGATGGTTTTCTGATGGAATTTTCTCCCTGAGCTCTGCTTATAAATACATGGTGGGTACCATACAGCTTCACACTAAATACTAGTGGAGATATGTTTGGAAAATAAAGGCCCCGTAAAGGTATCGTACTTTCTTATGGATGTTCTTTCATGGCCGCTTAATGACAAACATGGTGCGATTCCATCATAGTAGTCATCCTACGGGTACTTGTGAAATTTGTCATAATGCACGTGAGTCAATACTCCACATTCTACGAGATTGCCCGATCATTTCTGAATTTTGGAGTAGTTTCTTACCGCTGGGTTGGCGTGATCTATTTTTTGGCATGTTGGATAGGAATGAATGGCTTGCATGGTGTATAGAGAGAAAGGACTTACATGGTGTATGGAGAGAAAGGACATAGTACATGGATTCGAGTTTCGTCTTTGGTTTATGATCTTATGCCGATATATCTTGTTGGCCCTTAATGACAGATGATTTAACAACAATACTTGGAGTACAAAATCTATTTTAACAGTGCTCATGCATGCTTGACATGGGATAATACAAGCCTATTTAGAAACCAGAACGAGGAAGAGAGTCGTCCACATTGGAAGCCACCTCCGCCTGGGTGGGTGAAAATTAATATTGATAAATCCAGGAGTGACAACTTAGTAATGTGCACTTATGGAGGTGTATTGCGAGATCACAATGGTGAGTTTTTGCTGGGGTTTATGTATCAGATTGGCCAAGGGATGGTGGTTTTTGCTAAGCTTGGGGTGTATTATAGGGTCTTAAACTTGCATAGGATAGAGGATACAGAAAAATCCTAATTGAGTGTGATTGTAGTGAAGTCATGGAACTGATTCAGGCCATGGTGTCCCAGGAACACCCATATTTTCATCTTATCGTGGAGGTTCGAGCATTGATGGATCGAGACTAGGAAGTGGAAATGTTACATTGTAATCGAGATGTTAACACAGTTGTAGACGCCATGGCAAAGGAAGCTTGGAAGATAGCGATAGATCTCCATATCATTAACTCGCCTATTGTTGTTATTACGAGCTCATTACTTAATGATTATAATAGGTTGAGACCGCATGTTGACCCAGGAGGATAGCTTCTGGGGTTTTTGTAGTTTTTCTTGTATTATTAAAAAAAAGACATGCGGAAAGCTAAAGATGTTAATTTCCCTAAAATATTACCCCTCATCCTGACTTGACTCAACATATTTTTAAAATTTGGTTTGGGAGCTGTGTATTGATTAAATATTGAGACAACATCCACTTGCATGATTGACTACTTAATTAATCAAATGAAATGTCATACGGAGTATAAAACTAAATTAAACGTATGGTTAGATGTAATGCATACCACGTCAGGCAAGTTCAATCATTTTGTGATTAAAATCAAGGGGGAATTATGATAAGGTCCCAGAAAAAATTTAATTACCTAAAAGCCTGATAACAGCTAGACGCATATAATGATAAATTCTAATATAAAAAAATGATAATATATTTATGTTGTTCACTTATTATTGAGCTTTTTTAACGATTAGCCTGATTGTTCCGAAATGCGAAGGGGCGTAGAAGGCTATGACATTGATCCCTGTCACTTGCTAGAAAAAAGGTATTGCTACTGCCATTACAAGCTGGTGAAATTAGCACATAAAGCTCCAATTCCAATGCTAAATTGGGATCCATTGTTGATTGCACCTCCTAGTCTTGGTGGTGCTATTTCTGAGACATACAGAGGAACTGGTCACTGCAGAACAAGTGTATAGGTATAACTGCTGATCAATCTTTTT
This sequence comes from Inga leiocalycina, assembly GCA_963242795.1. NCBI lineage: Eukaryota > Viridiplantae > Streptophyta > Magnoliopsida > Fabales > Fabaceae > Inga > Inga leiocalycina. Next base: position 17,616,713 of record OY725320.1, read on the forward strand.
TTTTACGATAAAGAATATTGGTATTCTCAAGTATTCTCAAAAGCTAATCCAAAACACACTCAGGGTTGAAGGGTATTTTCGTAATTTGGTCGAGATTTCAAAATGATAAATTCTTCTGCCGTCTAACACCCCGCCTGAATTATCCTTTCCCATTTTCAATGTACTAATTGTCCTTTTGCATTTTCCAATGTAGTTTTTGGAATTTTCCCTTGATTTTAAAAGCTATTTTGTTTTTTTTTTACCAATTTTGTCCCTATTTATTGTAGTGAAGAAATAATTTAAAGATAGATAGAAAAAAAAAGAGTTGGAAAATACATATTCATAAATGAGGACATAGTTGAATATTATGTTTGAGTAGAGAGAAAAATGGAAGGAAAATAGGGGAAGAGAATATTAAGTTTGAAAATTTTCATAAATTGTAAAAAAAACTCTTTTTAGAAATTTTCTCTCAACTTTCTTAGAGGATAAGAGAAACAAATAAATAGATGCAACTCACGGTTAAAGAAAGAAAGGAACACATTTTTTTTTTTTGCCATCAAAAGGAACACATCTATTATAATACTCCTTCAATATTTTCTTTTTATAAGAGCATGATAAAATAAGAGGTTTCCACCAATAAGTGATTGCAATGAACATGATTAAAAAAACGTATTTTAGATAAATCAATACACATTTATTATAAATAACTAAATTAATTTTTTAATATCTGTAAATTAATTATCTAACTCTTATATTAAAGACATGGAGTAGCATTCACTATTACAAGTTCTTATTAGAAATAAAAAATTATGGGCATGCTTTCTATACACAAATCTTACAATACACCACAAAAGAAAAATGTAAGCATACTGTTTAGATTGTGTTTATCTTGTTTCTACCACAACAATTTTTTTGTCACTTAGGAAAAATATAAGGGAGAGAGAACTGGCGTACCGGGACGAATCCATGTTCGGATCCGGGTTAAAGCTCCATAATAGTGCCCACGCAAATATTAGACTACTAGAGCCTAATTGTGATTTGCACAGTAGATCACCAGAACCATAAAGATGGTAGGAGAGAAGAAATTGCCAGAAAGCTCAATGGTGGGGTGAATTGTAATTGAGGAAGCACACCATATTTATAATGGTTTATGGAGGCCACTAATTAGGAAATGTGTGCACTCTTTCTTACCCTCCAAAACAGCAATTAAATTAATTGATTCTCAATTAATTTCCTAATTATGGTGATTTGTTCCTCAATTAATGATCCCATAATTAATACTAACTTATTCCCCAATAAGCAATTAATGCTGATTTATTCTTATTTGATTAGGCTACTTATATCATAATCAAATAGTCCAGCCCATCAAGGGCGGACTTGGACCCCAAGTCCAACATCTTCCACTCTCACTTGATGGGCCTCCTATCGTGCGTGCGCTACTCTTTCTTGTTTTATACTTGGCGTCTGCCGTGACCGTGTGGCAAAAAAGTCTTTAAGATTTGGTGCTTATGATACTAGAAATCCCTCATACCGGATCAACATCCAAGGACACCCTTTATATATAACCGTAAGCCATATATTCATTGCCTCATATGCCCTAGATTCTCCCATACATATTACTCATGACATATCTAATCCTTCTCGAGTTAATATTTTGATTAACTCATATTGTCTTCCACGCACATAGTATCTGCACTTACTAGCTACATATAGAGCTAATAAGGGGTCGACCATAGATACTAGTACATCTTATGTATCTAGGAGTAAATCTTCCTTTTTGACTAAACATTAGTCCATCTTGACTTGGTCGCTTTCCTAGTTTTCACTCGTCTGACTGAATCGAGTGTGATCATGGAGCTTCAGCTAAAGTAGCTGTCACCAAACCAAGCTTTCATGATGCTGCCTAAGTCTTAAGGGCATTGTGGAAGGATTCTTCCTTCCTGGGACTCACACTGTAGTGAACTAGGGATCTTTCACCTACATCTCGTGTTGCAGTTTAACTCTTAAGCACTTGCAGTATGAATTGCATGCTATGGTGAATGGTTTGAGGTGTACGTCGATTTCTTTATCTTTCACCATACAGATATTAGTTCTAAAATGTACTCAACATTCGAACCAGAACTTTCTTTTTCACAATATTTCTTTTACAATCTCATTTGTGAAAGAGTTATTTGCCTGGCTACAGGTCTATATTCATGCTTCGAACCATTTTTTATGTATATGCACACATGTAGATCTCATCTCAGTCTAACTGAGGTGACTCAAACTCAACGATTCTTCGTAACCATCTCATGGTGATCATTTGCTCGTCTTACCCTCCCTTGCCCCCACAAAACATGGGAAGATGGTTGTTTGTGTGAGTAAACCAACCTCTTCTGACCTGTACGACATACAAACTTGTATACCTTATATGTATTTACTCATAACATACATACTATTTCTTTTATCTTCATATAAAAGAATTTCACGACCTTACATTTTATTTGCGCCCCAAGATTTTTACTAACTCAATGAAAATCAAGCTATAGACTCAATAAGGGGATCTACCAACATTCTGTCAGTAGAAGCTCATTCAACTGTCGCTTTCCCTCTTTGAAAGCATATCTCTTATAAAGATATATCAAAATGTATGTTTTGCCTTGCTGTGATACTTAGGATCCTCATCATAAGATGCTATCGTTTGGATCCTTCTATCCACCATTCATTCCCAATCTCTTATAGAAATTACTTTAGCCATATGGCACTTTGAATTATGGCAGAACATGCCCTGTGTTCTATTTCCATAGATAACAGGAAAAATACTTTGTATATTTCCTTACTCCATCATCATTTGCCTAGGTCTTGTATTAGAGTATCCTATCAAAAGAAAGTTGTTTTCTTGACAACTTAATCCCTGATTATTCATAATTCATTTCACAGTAGGACCAAAAACAATTGCTAAGTCCGACCAAAAACATTTTGGTCTTATACACACCAATGTGCACATTACCAACCATAGTTTTACTATAGGACTCTATCCACCTTTTCTATGTTGGATTCCTCATAGGACATGTAACCTCTTTAGGTTTGTGCCTTAGACTTCAGGGGTGTCTATGGGTTTGCATTTTGGCATCCTAAGATGCCTAAAGATCATACTTATACATGTCTTAGGTAGCAAAGACTGTATCTTCCTTGTGCAATCTCCATTTACCTTGTCATTCAAGATATTTGTGCAACCCATGATTTTCTCAACTCAGAATTTAAGGATTCTCTTATCCTTTATTCCTTTGACTCCCTTGACACTTGTTTCAGCTAAACATATGTCATTTGACAAAGGATGGCTTCACAAAGAATCATCACTAAACCGTTTGGCACTCATGTAGTGTTCTTCTATTATCTCGAAGTTGGTGAAGCTTTCACCTTGTGAAACCTCATATACTACTATTTGGGTGAATGTTTCTATAAAGCCTTTAAGCTGCTTCATGTAGAGTTCATAATCCAATTTCCAAAATCTTCAAATTAGAAAGCGGCCTTCACATCATCTTGGTGTAATTTCAATACTAAGGTTGTTGTCATTGCCAAAGTTCAGAGTTAAAACGCACAATGGACAACCTTCCATTGTAATACCCTTTAGCCACTAAGTGTTTTAGGTTTTATATGCCCCAAACAGATTTGAGAACCTACTTGTTCCCAATCGCCTCCTGGCTAGGTGAAAAACTGCCAAAAATATGTACTTGGCTAGTTCCCAAAAAAAAGGAATCCATATAACACTTTGCAATTCTTCTTAGCAGGTCCTTCTTATGTCTTTCAGACACTTATAGGTAGTTATCATCACCTTCTAAATGATGAAGAGAGCATTTAATCCATTAGGGAATCTATCCCCTTATAGTCATTCGCTAGATGACAATTTGCTCCGAGGTGGATTTCATAGGATTCTTTTCCTATGTATGAGTGAGATAATTCTCTTGTAACTTACCTCTTACCTCTTTCGTTGTGAAAATGGTCTCAATCCTCCCACTCAGATCAATAAACTTAGAGACACTTGGTTATTCCTTGTCACTTTTAAGCCTCTTAAAGAGATTCAATATGATTAATGCTCATTTCATGTTAGGAAATCTGGGTTTTATGAACATTGCGTCCCTCGATTCTCTTACAGTTATTGAGCCGCCATCATTTTCACTAATGAAAAACGTGTCTTGTCAAGTTCTCAGGTCACCTCATAAAGAGATACCTTGTATACCTTGACCCCAATCTTCCTTACTCATAGGAAGAATTATGGATATAAAGTTGCTGACCCTTATAGACTTAACGAGCTTGTGCCTGATCTAAGGCCTATCTGTGATTCACAGGGTAAGGTCGTGACTGACATAGAGGGCATTTGATTAAGTGTGAAGATAATAGCTGTGAGCTTATATACCAACATATAGTTGATGACCTCACTTATGCCATTATCTACTTAACCATGTCAAGGAGAGGTCTATCTCTCCATTTTAACAATTCTATTATGTTGAATTGTTCTAGGTATTAATAGTTTCCTAATAATGCCTTTCTTGTACACAAAGCAGCTTGAACTAATCACGTGAGTGTCTTTAACCCTTGTTAGTTCAAAAGGTCTTACCTTTTTAGTTTAACTGATTCCTGACTAGTTCAGCCATTATGTAACAGCTTCATACTTGCCAAAAATCAAGTAAACATTACTGTATTTTGAGTAAATGTCCTCAACATTAACAAAATCCCAAGCTCTGTGTTTTGCCCTCACGTTCATTGGTTCATTAACGTCATAATTTGTCAATTGCAGTGGATTTTCTCAAAAATGTTTCTTTGCCAGGTAGAATAAGTTCTCAACTTATTCATAAGGGTATTAACCCTTTAGCACACATTGTTTAGCAAATACCCTTTTACTAATTTGATCATTTCTTTTAATTAATGTGTACATATATCAAGAAATGGAATCTTTTATCCCTAAAGGGAAACATCAAAATCCAACGAAGGATTTGAGAATCATAGTCCCATCGATCCTTAACTAAAGAGATAATAAAGATGTGATTTTGTTAGTTGCAATTGCATGGAGTGAATCAGGGTGGTTTATCTATGCAGAGTTAACGTGCAAGTTCCAATCTCTTGATTCTATCTCTTTATTGCTTTGCATTTGACATGAAGCCATATGCTTCTATGAAACATCCATAACTCACGTGGATTGCTACTTTTTACAACCCTTAAGGATTATCAATATAGCTTTTCATCTTTGTAGAAACCATTTGACCTCCTCTAGATCAAGTTTACCTCATAGGTTTCTTGCCCTTAGGCTTAGAGGATGAATCCTTCCACTCTTTAGCTAAGTTTATCTGACTGATGGATCTTGGATCCTTCAATCTTTCATACTCAAGTTCAATGTGGCGAATCACATTGCTAAAGGTCACAATATGCATATCAGGGGCAATATTTACTTTCGTATATGCCCACTCACTGGAAGACATGGTTCACTCCTACTTGTTGAGAGACACAGCTTCCTCCACTCACTGGGAGACGTCTTATCACAACATACACTTGTTATTTGTTAGAAAGAACTTGGCATTTGATTTATCTCAACTTCTTAGTTTGACATCTGCCTCACGTGTTGCCTAAATGACATGTTAGGACTTAGTACACTATGTTAAAACTTAACTTAGTTTTAACTTTATGGAAGAAGATCATATATTCCACTATCTTCCAAAACTATCCACACGGCTTAGATATTGCTTGTACCAACATAAGTTTGAGCAATGTTGTTCTTTCTATGCTTGATAGCATAAACCTTTTATATCCTTCAGTTGCTTTAGCCTCTAAATGCTGAAGACTAGTTGGTAGGATATCCTGACATCTCATTCATCTTGAATTGAAGAGATCTGAGAGTTTCTAACCCCACAGATATCTCTATTGAGCTTGTCTTCATAAGCTTAGTCAAATAGACTTGGTCATAATTGGTCACTTAGACGATTATGGTATACAAATCATATCTGTTCAAGTAAGACAAAGGATAATTAGATAATAAATTCACTAGTTTCATATTCAGGAGACAACTATGTTGACTCCCATCCCAATCATACTAGTTAGCTCATCACCCTTTTAACCATAGTCTTTCTTGAACACATTCCCCTTTGGATTTCTAGACGTATTCCAGAAACCCCCACTCAATCAAAAAATAGTTATTCAAAGAAGATAACACAATTTCATCTAATCAATATGAATGCTCACGAAAACAAGAAGAGAATATGCTTAATTCAATTCTAAAAACAGAGAATTTAATCATAAATTCAATGATAAAAAACATTCAAAAAACTTTTGCCTTATTTTGTTGTTTCTTAACTAGGTTCTCCCTCTCATAGGCCCTTCTGACTATATGAACTCATGTAGCGTCTAGCTACAATGTCCAGCTCCTCTTTGCCATGTTTACATCCACTTACTTGGATGTAATTGCAGCATACCTCCCACTTGATGAGATGATTCTAACATCTCTATCTGTCTTATCCTTTGTCACAACATTTGTGATAAAGGATTGACTTTTAAAAGTCATTGCTTCAATCCAAGTGGATCAATGTGCTTAGAAGCATGGGAAGACTTATTATTATTCACTAATCTCAAGTTGCTGTAAATTTTCAGGTTTTTATCTCTAAGAGTTTGAGTCAAGGTTGGATAGGATTTTAATTCAAAAACTCATTTGAATAATCCCTCACTTTTAAAGAATCTTGCAGCATTAACCTTATGTTGTAGCTGAAATACTCTTAATAAGTAAGCCAACCTATCCCAAAAATAATAAAATCCACATAGACTTAATTTCAATATTTTTGGGAATCTCTAAGTCCATATAAGCACCTTTTTGACTCAAAATAGATCCAAACGTGCTTCAAATATATGCAAATTATATATCAAATTGAAGCTCTCGAATTTAGGGATTTTTAGAAACCAACTATGTCTCAATCAGAGGTTCCACGCACTATCACACGCCCCTAGAAGGTGTTTGGATAAAACAAAACTTGAAAAATTGGAAAATTCCAACGTTGGCAACTCGCGGAGTGGCGCGTGATTAGAGCCAGGAAAATGGGTCGAGCCCATCGGGCTAGCCCTTTTAGGCCTTGGCCCTTCAAGGGCAGGGCTTACAAATTGTAGCCTCAAAAGGAAGTCGAGCTTAAAAGGGCCGACCCTGGAGGGCCTCGGGCCGACCCTTTAAGCCTGTTTATTTTTTATTATTTTTGCTTGGAAAAGAACCATGTTACGTTTTTGAATTGTCTTATTGAATCTATATGTCGCTCTGTCCTCATATTGTATAGAGTATGATTTTTTAGTATATTATTTTGTCTAATTGAATCATATTGTGATTTTTGAGTATGATTTTTGAGTATATTGTTCTACATATTTAGAATAAAATCATATTATATACTATTCTGCCTGATAGAGTATGATTTTTTATGGAGGTTGTGATTATTTGACTACTTGAACCTACTACTCAAAGTGAAACACAATCAAATGTCCTTGAAATTGATAATAGTGGCGAAGAAGGTGAAAATGATAGTCGTTATACTCATGTTGTTTAGAGGTTAAAGTATTTAGCTTCTTGCCTTCTTATACTTTAGCTTTTGTGTGAGTTATTTATGAACATGATTTTACCTTTGATTATACATTAGTAACTATGTTTATTTGTTGCAAGAGACGTGTTATTTAAACCTTAATGTTGACAACATTTATGTATTAAATTAGAACTTTAATCATTGTTATTTACTAATTATATCTCTCTGGGGAAAATATGCAGGAAAAATAGTTAAATATTATGAAAAGGACTTCCCGGCCCTGCAGGCCGGCTCTAGCCCTGATACTCTCAGGCCGGGCCTTGAAAAACTATAATTTTCCTAACCCCAAGCCCTTTGGGGCTGGCCCTGTTAGGCCCTGGCTCGTCAAGGGCTGGCCCTGATTCCCGGCTCTACGCGTGATGTCTATGCGCCTCCTTGTGGCCGTCTGCCGACAACACGGGCTAGTTCTCAAGACTCCAAGCGCCATCCTCTCTCTGACGATGCTTGCCACATGTCAAACGGAGGCCCCAGTAGGCCCCACACGCTATCTGTCAGTTTCTGGGTTTCCTTTGTCAACTTTTGACCGTTGGTCGTTGACCAGTCAACGATTGACTAATCAACCCTTGACCTTGCTAACATGGCAATGATGTGGCGCTGACATGTGTCAATCAACGTGGTTGGTCAACAGATGGTGTGGCCGTCATTGACCGGTTCTGATGTGGCACTCCCTTATTAGTGCCACGTGGACCTGTTGTCCGATGATGTGGCAGTCAACTACCACGTCATCATCTTCAACCTCTATCCAGGTCACCCGACCTAGTTGGAGATCCGGTGGGTCATCACGACTCACAAACTTTAGGAAGTCATATCTCCCTCATTTTAAATCCATTTTTCACGTCCTTGGTGTCATTGGAATCGTAGTTTAGCGAACTACAAATCCATAGATTTATTTGATCTTAAAACCTCTGTTTCATTGATCAAATCGTGGGTAAAGTGGCAGTGGCATTAAGCAATCTGCCAACTTCTTTTCTTCATTTCTCCCTCATCTGGACTCCGTTTGACGTGTTCTAAGCATCGTTGAAATCGTCTCTTCAAGATCTACACATCCATGGCTTCGTTTGGGGCAAAAATACTCAGTTTTGAACACCCCAATTTTTGTCGACGTTGACGGCTGTTCTCCGTTTAGCTTCCGCAAGCGTACGGGTCGCAAGTAATAAATTAGTGAGAAACGAGTGTTGAACTATAACGACTATGACAAAAGCGAGTTAACTAATTTAACCATGTTCTTAATTAAGTTGAAGGGAATTATTTAGATTTGATCAAGTTAAATAAAGACTTTTGATGAAAATAACAAAAGGAAAATAGTGGAAATTGAGAAATTGGGTTTAACTTCAAGAGATATAAACTTAGGATTATTCCTTCCCCATTGTATTTCATGAAACTATGCAATTATCCACTTTTGTTGATGAAATGAGTCTTATATGCTAGTCAAAGGTTCTAAAATCATCAATCAACCTCTCTCAATTCAAGATTGATTTTTAATCCTCATTAAAAATATTCAATCTCTTGTTTACAATTAATGAGAATCATCTTTCCAAAGCAAGCCTTCACTTGACTATGCTAGGTTGTTAGATATATCTCTATTCTAACAACAAGCCATCCATTTAATCCCTAAACTTCAAGTCTAGTATGATTTTTCTTAAGTTCTACAATCAAAATAGCTCTCTCAAGCATCTTCTAATTGAACAACTCTAATCATGTGGTGATGAAGCACAAGATAGCATTAAGCTCAAAGAAAAATCAACATACATACCCATTAACCAACAAAAGTAAGATAATCCAATAGTTTCAATCCATATAAATGGGTAAAAGTAATCCTAATTAGGAGTTTTAGCTATTCATGATCAATACAAACCAACAACAAAGCTCAATAATCATAACCATATCAGCAAAATAGGAAGAAAAGGGGGGGAAACCAGAAAAGGGAAAGAAAACCCTTTAAATTCTTCACAAATTTCTTCCCAAAGCTCCAAGATCACCAAGAGCTCTCTCCCAAACAGCCTCCTTATGTTCTTGACCTTTCCCCTCTGCAGAATGAGTGAATTTCGGCAGCCCTATTAGGATAAAATAGCATCAGCAGCGTCACTTTTTTCAAAACGCACAGTATCAATTTTGCACGTTTGCCGTGGGTTTGCTATCGCAAATGCCATAGCAAATTGTCATCAGACAGAAGTAAGGTGGTTTCACTATGGCATTGGCTACAGCGGATTTCACTGCCAAAGGGCAGACAAAAAGGTCATCTTTTGAGGTGGTTTTGCAATAGCTTAGCTATAGTGCTTCCACAGCAAATGCAGGCTTCTCCTTCATAGTGTCCTTTTTCCTCTTCCTCTTACATTCTTCCTTTCTTTTTCATCTTCCTCTTGCATTCTTCCCTTCCTTTCACATCTTCCTATGATCTTTGAGAACTTATATATCATCTTCCACCTACAAGGAGGAGGGATTCATGAGCTTTTTTATCTTTCACAAATAATCAAAACTAGGTGCATTTAACCCATGATTCAACACAATTTTGATTTAGCTTCATCCTATCACATTTTCTTCTATAATCTCTTTATATGCACAATTTGAATCTAAAAATAAGTGAAAAGAGAATAAAATGTGCTAGAATACTCTTGATTTCTATGAGTTAACAACGGCGCTGCGTAATTCGACTTGGATGTGTCTCCTTTGCATTTCAAAAGCTTTCCTAGCCTTTGAGGGTTAAATTCTCTTGTTTTTTGTTCCACATAGGTTCCAAAAACGTCAACCCTTAAGAAATTGAAGATGTGAGGAGAAGACGAAGGAATTGTGCCATGAGTTATATATATATATATATATATAATGACCAGAGGAGAAAATGTAACACCCCAAGTTTCAATTAAGGGCTAATGATAGTTATTGAGGATAAGCATGGAGTTAAAGTGGATTAATTATATGTTGTATAGCAATTTTAATTAATATGCCATAATTGTTGGGAAAAGTAAAAGAATGACTCTAAATTAGTGATTAATGGAAGACATTAATTACTAATTAAGAGGGTATGAGATAGGAAATTAATTGGCTAATGGAGGGATTAAATTGGCTAATTGGTGATTTATTGTGTGTGAGCCAATGACCTTGTGACATGTGGCAAGAAGAGATGAAGCATAAGAGTGAGAAAAGTCTAATGTAATATTTTAATAGTTTCTCTCTCTCTCTCTCTTTCTCTCTTTGTTAGGCTGAAATGGAGGGAGTATTATCATTATTTTCTTCCTCCTCTCTCCATCTCTCTCACGTTCTCTCTCTTCTCTTTCTTGTGCAGCCTTTGTTGACCAAGAAAGAGAAAGTGAAAGCTTGCATTTAAGATAAGTAAATGACTTCTAATGCCAAAACTTCCTTCTATAAAGTTATTCCTTGGAGTGAGAGCTTCAATTTGATGGTTGTAGTTTCTCTATTAGTGGTGATTTGAGGAATCACGAAAATGGACAAGTTGGAGAATCATGAAGTACCTTTGGGAAAGTTGTTGAGGTAAGTGAAAGCTTCAATTTCATATAAATTTTGTGGCCATTGGTTAGGCCTTAAATTTCTGGAATTTTAGCCCTAATTTTCGTGATTTAGGGTCATGGGGAGTATGGTATGTTGTTGCTATGGAAATGGTGCCTTGTTTGGTGTTTTGAATTGATAGAATTGCATTGAAGCTTAAATGTGAAGTTTGGCATCTTTTGTGTTGGTTTTGTGCTTTGGTCAAAACAAGGCATGTTGATAGGTTGTGATTTTGGTCATTTTGAGGTTACCATTGTGTTCCTTGTGAAAATTTATGTGGGAATAGGCTTGGTTGTTAATTTTGGAGCCATGAGACACTTTGATAGAAAATTGGAAAATCTGTCCCTTAGAACTCTATTCTGGGCAGTTTATTTGTATGGATGTTTTGAATGACCAAATGATTTCAAAAAATTGTGAAACTTTCCATTCTTAAATTTCACATCCCAAGCTTAAAAATGGACATATATTTTGTGTCATTTCATTTAGTATTCTGTGAGATATGGTTGTCCAAAGTTTGGGATTGAAACAGAACTCTGATTTGGGCCAGTGATGAGTTTTGTGTAATTCTGGGATTTTATGGTGATTTCTAGTAATGGCTCATATTTCTCCTATGAAGAGGACTAAAATAGATTTCAATAGGCTTTGGGATCACCTCATTTCGATTTTTCTACAATTAATTATGAATTTTTGAAGTTGCCTTGGCTACAGCAGAAAATCTTGGCTGCAGCGCAAAAGTTTCTGTGTGCGTTTTGGCCGCAGCCAGAAATTCTTGGCTGCGGCCAAAAACCTTCTGTGCACATTTTGGCTGCAGCCAGAGGATTCTTGGCTGCAGCCAACCCCCATTTTCAGTATTTTGGGATTTTTAAAGGTGATTTTCAACCTAGTACTTCCCAATCCTTTAGGCTTTCATTGACCTTATTATAGCCACCTAAGCATGAATGGTAACCAACTTTAAGTGTTATGAAAATGAGAATTTGGAAAAGAGAATGATCATATGTCCTTGATTTGGTTATAGGGTTGGGTATTCGCCCTGATCATGGTTTGCTATCCGCTCAGATCGTGAGTAGCCGATGCTAGAGCATATGTGGAAAGAAAAAGTATAGGGAACTTACCTCTCCTGCATGTATTGATATTTGTGTTTGTGTATTGATGCATGTTATTGCTTTGCTTGATTATGTGAAACATATATGAATGATTGAAGCTCTGTTTCTATTTATGCTATGGCCATGAGTATGTTGTTGAAACATTGAGCATGCGGATATATCATTATGTGAGCACAAGTTATTGTGATGCAAGCATATCATGCATTAAACACTTATCTTGCATGCATATTGGTATCTGTTTCCTATTGAGATTCTCTAGAATCTCACCCTCCCCTACCAACATTTTAGACAAGACAAGTAGCTCGAGGAAGGAGCAAGCGACTAGGGGCGGCAAGAATCCCTTATGGGCATTTGGATTTGGTAGTTGGTTATCGTTATATACTGGGATAATTGTATATGGTCGGATGATAGATTAGAATATATAATTGGATATTGGATGTATATGTGCTTGAATGTCTATTGGATTATTTGGTTATGTATTGGAGATGGATTTGTGTAATCCCCGTTGAGGCATTGTAAAGGGCGTATTGCCCTATGAATCTTTAGTCAAGGTATGAATCCGGGTTTGCCGGTATTATTATTGTGCACTCTGATATTTATATAAATGTGATTTATCTTCATGAAGTAATTGTATTCGAATATGAATGTCAGACTAGGTTAAAGTGTTTGATAAATGTATTTGTGAAAATCCTATCTTAAGGATGGGAATGTAAATGAATTTTTATTATTATTGGTCTCTATTTCATTTTTTATCACGTGTTTCGAATATAATTACGAAGGGAGTTACAGAAAACATATGAACCCAATATACAGAAGTATGGATACATATATGGAGAACACAAACGCATATAAGGTTGTTCATAGACTAGGCAGAGACACACATATATACACACGCATATGGTCGAATGAAAAACGAGGCATCAAGCAAGCTTCAAACATATTCAAGCATGTTCAGATATTGTAGCACAACAGAACAATATTAAACAAAATAAAGAGAATATGCGTGAACAATATATATGCGTGATCAATATATGTACAGATTATGTATGAACAATATATACAATATATACTTTCATATATATATACACACACAATAGCACAGCAGAAATAAATACGATGGGGATATAAACAAAAATTATATCATATTATTATTCACAAAGAATAAATCACACAGCCACAGGATCATCATGCTCTGATGCCATTGTAGGAAAAATATAGGGGAGAGAGAACTAGCGTACCGGGACGAATCCATGTTCGGATCCAGTTCAAAGTTCCATAATAGTGCCCACACAAGTATTAGACTACTAAGCCTAATTGTGATTTGCACAGCAGATCACCAGAACCAGAAAGATGGTAGGAGAGAAGAGACTATCAGAAAGCTCAATGGCGGGGTGAATTGCAATTGAGGAGGCACACCCTATTTATAGTGGTTTATGGAGGCTACTAATTAGAAAACGTGTGCACTCCTTCTTACACTCCAAGACAGCAATTAAATTAATTGATTCTCAATTAATTTCATAATTATGGTGATTTGTTTCTCAATTAACGATCCCATAATTAATACTAACTTATTCCTCAATCAGCAATTAATGCTGATTTATTCTTATTTGATTAGACTACTTATATCGTAATCAAATAGTCCGATCCAATAAGGACGGACTTGGATCCGAAGTCCAACAGTCACACTAAAGACATTTTTTAAACTATTATCATTCTCCTTTCCTATTCTTATTCTCACGTGCTTTCCCTGCCCTTTGTCCACCAAAGCCCTTCTAAACAACCAAGCAATGCCTTAAAGATTGCTATATTCTTTCTTTCTTTCTTCTTCTCACGTTGTAATGCAACTGATATTTTTTTCCGTAGATACAGTGTTTGTTCTGCTTTCAACAAGATTTGGATATCCATGGAAGTTTTAAGATTCATCCACGTTGATCCATCACTGTTGATAAATCATGATCAGAGAATCTAATAATTGTACTGACTAAATCTCCGGGCAAGCCCACCATTGATACTCATTTTATGATCTTCTCCACTCTCGCTTGTCTGTATATCCAATTCTTTGAAATGTCCAAGAGGAAAACCGAGACCCACCTCCTGTCTACTTGTTGAAAAGATTTTGACAGGTTGAAAATTGAGGATAGATTGATCCCATAAAGTTAAAACGGATGCAACTCTGTAATACACACACATATATGTTGTCGTTTTTCTTGATTTTTGGCTCATTTTTTCCTTCTATATCATATCATCATGTGACGATGTCTCCTCATCAGTGTCCTCGATCATCTCTCACTTTCTTCCCTTTCATATCTTTTCTTTTCATGTATGACGATTTTGTCTTCATTTACCTGCCCTAGTCTTTTCACTACTCCTCTCATAGAGAAGGTTTTTATTTTAATCCTATTATAATTCATAACATTAAATTTTTCATATAAATATATAATATCACCTTTTATTTATTATTATGTTAATTTTATTTTTATAACATATATAGTATATTAAATAAAGATAAAATTAGTTAAATTGAACCCAAAAATTTTCAGGGCATCTGAAAAAGGATCATCAAAAATTTGCGGTCCTTATATTAAATAAGGGTACAGTTAGAAAATTATTAAATTTTAAAGTAAAGTTAATAGAATTTAAAGTAATTATTGATATATGTAAAACATGATAAAAATAACTTATTAATAAATCAGAAGAGTATTATTTTGGGACAATTACAATGAAGTCCCACACAAGAGAAAAAATAAAAAAATGGTCCCTGAAGTTGTTAATGACAAGTCGAGGAGCGTCCATTAACAAGTCGAGGAGCTTACATTGACAACTTCAGGGACCATTTCTTCATTTTTTCTCTTGTATGGGATTTCATTGTAATTGCCCCTATTATTTTCTATACGACTTTGACAGGGTGTAAGACGCTTTTCTCAAGGATATTCTTAACACTATAAGCGTTATCAAATTATCAATATCAATATTTTGAACATAAAAAATTATACATCTGAATGAAATGTTAAGATACATGAGAATATGACTTTAGGAGAAACAATCATCCTACACACACAATTCGAAAAGAAACGAAAAAAATGGTTTTAGGTAATTTATTGGCTTTGATTAAAAATAAAATATCTGTTAACTTCATACGAAGCCTCAGTTTTTGAAAATCCAAGTGAAAATATAAAATATGATAGGCATGATGAATATAATGATTCGTAAACTATGAACGAGTAGTGAAGGAGGGAAAATGTAAGGCAAACATAAACCATATCTATACCTGTCTGTTGTTGTCCCTTGAAATTAGAACACTAGGAAATTTGGAATATTCTCCTCTGGTTCCTTTTATAAGCTTTAAAGAGCAATATTATGTGAATAAAAAAAAAGTTAGTTAATACTACCTCCGGTCCTAAATATAGGACAAAGTTTATAGTGCAATTTGCACTACAAAATTTATCCTATATTTAGGACCGGAGGGAGTATTAATTAAAAACAGTAAATATGTAAAAATACAACTTATTTTTCAAAACATAAGAGAGGGTAAGAGAGAAAGAATAAGTGGCAAAAGATACGAGAGATAACGAGTAAAAAAAAAATATAAGAGAGTCATATGCTTAATTATGTGAAAAAATAAAAAAAAATATTAAATATTAGATATCTCTAAAGTATAACTTATAAAAAGGACCAATGATATAAAAAAGCTTATAAAAAGGACTAAACTCATTAAAAAAATAGCATGATCATTATTCATTCCTACAAAGGTCTTTTGAAGAAAGTCCGGTTACTTTATATATAAAAAAAAATAAAGTATTTACTATTTAGAGATATATGAAAGACAAGAATTTTTTCAACAGAAAAAAAAAAAAAAAAAAGACAACAATTTTTCTTTATATTTCTATGTTTCCGAAGCTTAATTAATACGCACCCGAACAGGATTGAATTGATCAATGAATATTCATTCAAGGAAAATTTTCTAAATCTAATTTATTGACGATTGAAGTTTTTTGTTTTTCGCCAACGATTGTTTAAGTAATTATTATCACTTTCAGATTAATTAAAACTTATCAACCAGAAAAAATAAACACAATGGTACGTGCATCTCTTTAATTTTTAACTTACTTCTATCAAATTTGAATAACAACAAACCCCTAGTGTGACGAGGTTTTTGAAGAAGTGGGTGTTTTGTGCTTTATATCTTAATAACTTCTTTAAAATTAATCAAGAATTGCATATTTCCGTTCGGATAATCATTGTAACTAAATTTTTGTCAATTTTATGAACAATTATGATTTGCAATTCTTAATCCATAATTCCAGTTTTCTCATATGATTAATTTTGTTATTCTTTTATGTTACTAACTGAATTACCTAGTTGATTATATTTTCTTGAATATAGCGTTTACTTATTCTATTAGAATATATCGTTTGATTATTCTAATTAGAGAAATAAATTATTATTGAGAATTTAATTCACATGCTAAGTGGTATTTAATAGTCATTTAAAAGGTAATTATATGTGTTAGGTTCCTAAGTATAATTATTAATTATATAATTGAGATCTATGACGTTTGTCTAGAGTTTTTCATGTGTAGGATTTAGTGAATTAATAACTCTATATCTATTAGAACTATGATGACCGATCTATTCTCAGAAAGTTTCATTATATTTTTTTTAATTTTCTTCTATATTTTTGTTCTTTTCTATTAAGAATCAATATCCCCTTTTGTTTTAAGTCTTGCACATTTAATTAATTTAGTAATTAAATACTATTCACTCCATGCAAAAAAATACAACCTAAGTTGACACTAAAGTATAGAAGTTAATTTAGTTATTAATTTGAACGCTAACGACAAGTCCTAAGAACTTGTAGCAAACAAAAATTGGTATGTTATAATAATGCGCAGACTCATCATGACCTTTAAATTAGTTTTCTAGAAATATTCTTCAAGCCAGAACCAATACATTTAGAATCACTGTGAGTTTTTGAAGTTGGCTTTATCACGGACTTCAAAAACCCAGAAACCCACTTATGTTTCTATGCTGGGATAGCTGTCCCACGCAAATCTTGGAAACATTTTGTGGACACCAAAGAACAATGTTACAAAAAGAGAGGATGCGTCCAAAATATGCAATTGAACCACAAAAACAAGATCTCTTAATGGACTGTTTCGTACAAGGGATTTGTAGGGGAGGGATGGGGAAAATTTTGAGTTGGATTTAAAAAAATTAGAGAAATAAGTTTTAATTAATTTAATCAACAATAATTAAGGAAGGAAAGGAATGAGAGAATTAAAAAAGATAACTATAATATTTTAAAAAATATACGTCATGTTAACTAACCTTCTTAATATAACCTAATTAAGCAAATATACCATAATAGGAGTCAGGAGGGAATACTTATTAAAGGAATTGAATTTGAACCCTATTCTCAAGAACAGTGCGGGCAAGTAAATGAATGGGTTCTTGGCTTGCTCAAATATATTTTTGACCATCTTTTTCTGATTTAGATTTATGAGTACTTGCTGTTCCTTCTGCCAAAGATCTTGACAATAGTCATTCAGCCTTGTGCAAAAATATCAAGTATATCCCCAAAACCATTAAATAATAAAGCAAAATTATTAGAATCACCAAAATGCTTGCTATTTTGTTCACAACGAGGAGATCCACCACTTCTTTATACGTATCTACTAGACAGTCCCAACATCACAAGGATAATGACATTATTCTAATGCTATCATGTTCCGAAACAAAAGTCCAGATCTACCATCCTCCACCAAAATTTGTGAACTTCAAAGACTACGTTCTGAAAATTTCCAGTCTATTAAACACTTGCTCCTCCTACCAGCCTTCAACTTTATCCTTGCTTCTTGCAATGCATGGGCATTGCATAAAAGAGTATACCTTCCAGCCTCTAGGGATGGAATCCATCTCGGTATTTTCTCCTGGCAAGTAAAATGATCTTAAGGTTTGTAAAATGTTGTGTTAACATTATGATTAGACTCTAATTTGTCTGTTATAAATTTATCATTGAAGGAAAAAAATCACGTTAAAATTTTAAATCTGAACCGTCCACATCAATTTTTGAATACTCCAGATTTCATCACAGCAATGAGCATTGAATGAGGACCCGCCTTCAATAAGCCAGTGCTTTTCAGTTTCCTTAGGTCAAATTCTATCACTAAAAATGCAAAACACTACCTATCAAAATATTGCTCAGAATAGAATGGTAAATCATGTAAATCCACTTTTTCAAAAAAGAAGAATCTAAACAAAGAAAACTCTCATTACTTCCTTGTGAATACAATCAAAGGGTGACGATAAACGTTCAATAGAAGAAAATTTGGTCATTTGGATGGATATATCGCAGCCCAAAAATGTGAATTACTAACAGAAAAGGACCTACAGTAATTTGGTCAAGAATTTTCTAGCATGAGTCCTAGGAGCATGTAGCAAACAAAAATTGGTATATTATAATAACACAGAGACTCGTCACCTTTAAGACAGCTTTCTAGAAAGGTTCTTCAAGCCAGAACCGATACATTTAAGAATTACTGTGTGAGTCTTTGGATCTGGCTTTATAACGAACTTCAAATCTAGAAACTCACTTATGTTTCTTAGTGTTTCTATCCCATGCTGGGATAGCTGTCCCACTCGAATCTTGGAAACATCTTGTGGACACAGTGCGCAGAGAAGAAACAACAAGCCCTGCACATCAAAGAACAATGTAACAGAATGAAAGTATGAGTCCAAGCAAATAGAAGAAAAAAGGTTAAAGCAATAACAACGAGCAGCCTTATTCCATTTAGGAAGATTAGCTAGGTAGATCGAACAATGCCATTGACCTCTATTAGCAACTAACTGTTCAAATGATTCATTGCTCAGAACTTCAAGCAAAATAACAAAAAAGATTGGCCAGAAAGATTAAAAAGGGCGAGTTCAATTAAGAAATCAGACCTGATGCGTTGAGTCCACTACTCCTCCCTGCTGGATCTCCTGAAGTAAAGCATAAGCTGTTTGCTGACCAACGTCTTCTGGGGGTATCAAGCCTTTCTTCTCATCATCTGTGAAGTCAGAAGTTTCTTCAGTATGATCACGAGAAACAGCAGTGTCAACAGAAATGAAGCAACCAGAAGTAGTTTCCGCAACAAGCGAAATCCCATATCCAGGTGACCTGTGTTATTAAGAGGACATATCACCCAAAAACAAATAAAACTTGGGGATTTCTCAAATGCCTAACAAATAACAAATATATTAACAAAATGTAAGTTTAATTATATACTGAATGAAAGAAATCATACTTTCCGGCCTGTGGACCAGCTTTGTGATCTGTAAAAATGTGTACATCTGGGAGTAGACGATTGAAGATTCCACGGGCAGCATGAATCATGCTATTTTCAAACTGTGAAGACACTCTAGCAGAAAATGTAACTCCTCTAATCCTCTTAACCATGCCCTCATCAGTCCAGGAAACTGCCTGCTAGGTCAAATGTGCAAGGTCACAAATAAAGTTATATAATTATAGATTAGCAATAAATTTGGATACTCACGGTTAAACTTTGAACAATAGGCACAGACAAAAAAACTTCCCCACCACCATCTGGAGGAACTCCACGAGACTCTATTTTAAGATCCAATCGTTCAGAAGGGACTCCAAAGCGTTTCAATATGTGCAAAGTGGTAGAGCGGAAAGTATCAACTGATGGGTCCTTAGAATCATTTGTAATGCCTGATAACATAATGATGAATGGTCATAACTAACAGATCATCTGGTCATATCCCATCATTGTTGCATTGAATCTTGTATATTTAGTTCATGTATGTATTATTTTAAAAAAAAAAACTAAAAAAATCTAGTTAACATTCGTCCTTGTAATATAGGAAGATGGCAATTCAAGTGTCAAATATAACAGCATATCACGCAACCACCATCAAGAGCCAGACGAACTGTGATCAATAGCTGCCAGTACAAGTCCGACTAGTGCCCGATAACAATTATGCACTCATAGGACATAATGTCACAATATTACATATATAAATCAAATTACCTACTTATCTCATATGTATTAGTATCAACTGGCACCCAATGGCCAAAAAGTTTGCCAATGAAAGTAACAAACATAATTTCATCAGTTATCCTAAAACCTCCTGAAAACTTTACAAAAACTATACGTGATCATAAGAGATCAAATCACAAAATAACAACAGGGGGAACAATTGACCAAAGTTCTCTCCTATGAATTAACATCAAATTGAACTCAATCGCCCAAAGTTTCTGTTCACCAATCAAAGCTATGCATATAACTCACCATTCTGTTCTGTTTTTGTCATTCCAAGGTCATTCTGTAAAAAGCATCATGTTTAAAAAGACACAAGAAATTACCTTTGAGTCTAATCTCGAGGGCCTTCTTCCCAAATAAAGCAAGAACGAGAAGCGGTTCCAAGAAGTAACCAATGGAACGACTGACACCACAGTCATGCGCAAGATTCTTCCCACCCATGACAATGCCAGGCTTGTACTTCAATTTAGTAGCTGTCCATAAACAAAACCCAATTCAGCCCCCTCATGGCCAATTGAATGAATTATTCCCAGAACTTAAAAAATAAAATAAAATCACATGAGCAAACAGAAAAACTGAAATTACCAGCTTCGTTGATTTCGACATAGCAACCATCGCAGATTTTCTCAAGTAAACGAAGAAAAGAGACCTCGTGTTTCTGAAGACCCGGGAAAGTCTCATCTGCGCGAATATCCTCGATAATAATCGAAGTACCAGAGAGAGTGGCAAGAACTAATCGTTGCCTGAAGCTCTGACATCCTTTTAGCCTCTTGTAATCCTTCTTCACCATCCTCTATTTCACCAGTATCTCTTCGACTGAAACGAGCGACGAGCGACGGAAAGTAGCTACGAGGTGAGGAACGTTCTGCGAGCTTCCTCCTCCGACCAACGCAGTGGTTAGGGTAAATGGAACCTATAGCATTGGCCCTCACAGCGGACCCGACCCGACCCGACACTACAAACAATTAAATTAGAAATTAGGAAAAATTGCTAAAAGAAGGGAAAATCCCTATAAAATACCACCGAAATTGAAAAATTCTGTTTCAGTGCAGTGAATTCCAAAAACTCAAATCAATCTTGTGTCAGTACGGAATGAACAGTGCGGGGGTGCCAAAGACAATTTTGCCCTTCAGCCCTCATTCTCGCCATTTTCAGAATAACAACACGAGCCTTTCAATCAACAACTCCGGATTTTTTATTAACAACTCAAGTTTCATCTTTTTACTTTCACAATAACAATACTGGTCTTGTTATTAACAACATCATATTCTACATTAACAATTCTCATTTCTTATTTCACAACTTCGTAATTTAAGTTTCAGGGCCAATAACAACACCTATTTCTTTATTAACAATACCATATTTTACATTAACAACGCTATATTTTGAAGATGCGAATATATGAAAAAATAAAGCAGAGTTGTTAATCAAGATTCCGGAGTTGTTAATTAAGAGGCTCGTGTTGTTATTTTGAAAGTGGCGAGAATGAGGGCTGAAGGGCAAAATCGTCTTTTGGCACCCCCGCACTGTTCATTCTATACTGACACAGGACTGATTCAGGTTTTTGGAATTCGATACACTGAAATAGAATTTTACAATTTCGGTGGTATTTTATAGAAATTTTCCCCTAAAAGAATCCCTCATTCCAAAATTTATCATCCAAATATAGTGGAATTTATTTAAGGACCAAAATGCACTTACTTTTTCTGGCCAAAAAAATAAATTTTGCAAAGGAGAACACATTTCTGGAAAAAAATTGCATTTACTCAAGAACTTGGGACTTTGGGTACTTTTGATAATAAATTTTGCAAGAGAGAACTTATATATATAATTTTGGTTACAAATTAAATTTGTAAAAGACTAAAATATAAACTCAATTTTATTTTTAGATTAAAATATTTTTAAAATTCAGTAAATGACATAATATTATTTATTATTTTAATACTGGTATTCTAAAATTGAATATTGAGATTTCGAAATTTGACATTTTTTTGTCAAAGTTTGACACTAACACATCAATATTTAAAAATAATATTCTAAAATTATTTTATTGTCAAATTTTGACATATAAGTGTCAAATTACTTATTCTATAATTAAAACTATCATATTTTAACATATTAATGTCAAATTATTAAATAATGCTATCATTAATTAGAAATTTAGATTTTTTTTTTCCCCAAACGGTGTGAAACTATAATCCCATTTTAAATTTCTAACCAAATATCAAGTTAAGGAAAAATATTTAACATGCTAAGCTATGCTTTTAATTTTTAAATTTTTTTAAAAAACAATACTTGCAACAAAAAAACAAAAACAAAACACTTTTAGAAGAATTACCCTCAATTGGAGGGCAATACTCAGATTGTTGTAACATCAGCACCTCAATGGTGATATTATTCGTTTTGGGGTTCCTTCCATCTTTAAAACGCGTTAAAGGTGAGGTATTTAGACTCTTATAAATTATATTTCATTTCCTTCCCTAGCTGATGTGGAACCTCACATCTCTAGTATCTGGCCAAAAACCTCAAGATGACCCAACACTACAAACAATTAAATAACTTACATTTAATAGATGTAACTATTGTATATAACATATTTTCACTTAAGTGCAAATGATTTGCACAACCGAAAAAAAGTTGCATTTGCTCAAGAATTTGAGACTTTGAGTACCCTTTTGATAATAAATATGTGTATATATATAACCTTGATTTTTTTTGGCCAAAATTTGACACTGATATATCAGTATTTAATAATAACATTTTAAAATTATTTCATCGTCAAATTTTGAAATATAACTGTCAAATTACTTGTTCTTTAATTTTTGATAAAAACTGTCAAATTTTAACATATCAAATATCAATGTCAAATTATCGAACAACGTTATCATTAATTGGAATTTTAGATTTTTTTTTTTTTGTCCCCATGGTGTGAAACTATAACCCCATTTTAAGTTCTTAAACAGATACTGTATCAAGTTAGGGAAAGCAATTTAACATGCTAAGGTATTCTTTTATTTTATTTGGAAAACAATAATTGGCAACAAGAAACAAAAGAAAACATTTTTAGAAGAACTATCCTGAATTAGGGGGTAATACTTAAATTTGCCTCAATCAAATAACCATATTAGAGTTTATGTAAAATGAACAGTAGGAATTTTTTGGGCCAACATGAACAGTATAATTTTAAACTTAGTTGAAAAATATTTAACAAAAGATTAGTATTGTTTAGTTGGGGGATGAGAACAAAAATGAAGAGAATGTTAGGCTATATGATTTGTCACGTGACGAAAAACTAACTCTTTACACTAATCCACCTTGTTGGTTTGGAAAAAAAAAGAAAAAGAAAAGGCATAATTGCCCAAAAATATCTTAAAAGCAAATTAATTGCTTACTGCTACTAAGCGTGCGAGCGATCTTCCGTGTGTACAACCCATCTTCCATTTTGTGCAACCCATCTTCCGTGTGTGCAAAAATCTTCCATATAAATATACAAACAATTTTCTATTGTGTGCAAAATATCTTCCGTTATGTGCAACAAATTTTCTATGGTAGCAATCAGCAATTAATTTGCCTCCAAGGTATTTTTGGGCAATTCTCCCAAAAAAAAACCCACCTCGTTGGCAATACATAAAATTATTCTATCTCTCTCAGGGCTCTATGGGGATTTGGAAGGAAGGGAAAATTTTTAAGACTTGTATTTTAAAAAATTAGAAAAGTGGGATTGAAAGTTTTTAATTTATTTTTGGGTTAAGGAGCACAACTACCCTTAAACTTTTTTCAAAAGTGCACCCACCACCATAAACTTTTTTTTTTGTGCAAAAATAACCATGAACTTTTAAAAATGGTGCAAAAGTAACCATGCACTTTTAAAAAAGGGGCAAAAGCACTTAATAAAAAACCGGACCGGACCGGCCGGTTCGACCGGTTGAACCGGGAACCGGCCAGTGGTCCGGTCTGGTTTGATGGTTAGACCGGTGAACCGGTCGAACCGGTCTGAAACCGTTGAACCGGTCAGAACTGGTAAAACCGGTGGTTCAACCGATTGAACCGGTTTCGTTTTTTTAATTTTTTTATTTTTCTGTTTTTGCTTTTTCTAGGGAAAAATTGGAAGTTGAAGACTAAAATGAAGAGAAAAATAGGTAAAGAAAGAACAAATCTAAAAAAAATGAAGAAGATAATGAAAAAAATTATTTAAAAAGATATAATAATTATAGAAAATGATATATCATTGTATAAGTATAGGCATTATAACTCATACTAATAGATTTTTTAAGTATTTTTTTTTCTTAAAAATCTTCATTTTTATCTATAGAAGTTTAAAAATATATTAATATATATTGACACTAATAAATTATAATATTTTAATATGACCGGTTCACTACCGGTTCAATTACCGGTTAGACCCCGGTTGACCCATTAACCCTTGAACCTGTGTTGTGACCGGTTCATTGCCCGGTCCGGTTTTTCGTTCCTTGGGCAAAAGTGACAATATCGTTAATGACCGTTTATTCAAAAGTTTTTAAGGGGCAAAAATAACCATAAACTTTTTTTAGGAGTGCACTCACCACCATAAACTTTTTTTTTGGATGTAAAAATAGCCGTAAACTTTCAAAAAATGGGGTAAAAGTGACGATTATCTGACCGGATTCAAATGTAATCTTTTGATTGTTCTAAGTCCAAGGAAAAAACACATCGACTTATCTACCATGATTTTTCCAAACCAAAAATTGAAAAACACATCTTCAATGAAGATGACATCGCTTTCCTACTCTCACTAACGTGCAGTAAATGGAATTGTTGAGATCCTTCCCCATCAACAATTTTGACAACTGCGTTTACGATACCATTAATATCAACAATTCCATTTACAGCATATCGATGAGAGCAGGATGACGACGTCATCTTCATTAAAGATTAGTTTTTCAATTTTTGGTTTGGAAAAATCATGATGGACAAATTGAGGTACTGTTTTCTTGGACTAAAAGCAATAAAAAATATGACATTTGAACATAGTAAAAGAACCATAACTTTTGCCCCATTTTTGAAAGTTTATGGTTACTTTTACACCAAAAAAAAAAATTTTATGGTGGTGAGTGCACTTTTGAGAAAAGTTTATGGGTATTTTTGCCCCTTAAAAACTTTTGAGTAAACGGTAGTGTCACTTTTACCCCTTTTTTGAAAGTTTATGATTACTTTTACACTATTTTTAAAAGTTCATGGTTACTTTTGCACAAAAAAAAGTTTATGGTGGTAGATACACTATTGAAAAAAGTTTAAGGTTTAGTTTGCCCCTTAACCCTTTATTTTTCTTATTCTTTATTTATCATATTATCTTTATTAAAATTTTATAATCTCACTTCTCTAATTTTTTTAAATCCAAATTATAAAAATTTTCTCGTCCCTTCCTTTCCCTCCGCCAAATTTATAATTTTATATAATTATTAAACATTCAACAAAATTCAAAAAATGACTTAAATAAAATAAGGATAAAATTATCCATATAAAAATATTTTATTTCCCCTCCCCTCATCAACTAAATAAAGTAATATTAAAATTCCTCCCCTCCCCTCCCCTCTCATCAATCCAAACAAGATAATATTAAAATCTTTCCGCTCCCCTCTTTTCCTCTCCCCTCTATTAAAACCCCTCCCCTCCCCTCATTAAACCAAATAGGACCTTAGTGTATCATTCATAATGAGTCAAAATCTACATCATCTACTTCATTAGAGAGCTTAGTGCTTCAATTTAATCACTCTTCTCTTGAGATCTCAAATGATTTATTTGGGAATCAGACAGAGACTCGATGAGAGATATTTAACAGACCAAAAAAAAAACCAATTTGGCATAATGGAAGAATCACAATCATTTTTATTAATGCCAGAAAAAGAGGGAGGAACAAACCCTATACTTATCCGATCTTTTTTTGGTATATTTGCTGATCCTATATACAAAAAATGTAGCCTATAAATTTCCAAGGACATTGGTAACTCTAAAACCTGAAGTTACAAGCATCCTTGAGATTTTTTTAAATATGAGCTTCACCTTAATTAAATAGAGACAATAACCACAAATATCCAGATAGATCCCTCTTTTTGTTTCCATCTTTCTCCCTCCTTATTTAGTCTTAATTAAATTCAAGAGATTGACTTCAAATTCTCCATATACTTGACTTATATGCAGAAACATCACATCCCGCCTCAACTATCTCCAGCAAAGTTATAGTTCCGCATGAGAGAGAAAGCCGACAAAAGGGTCATGAGAGACAAAAACTGGTCATGACTTTCTCCGATCCAATTCCAAATATCACACTATTATCAGATTTGGAGAAGATTATTCACTGTAACTGACACAGAATTTGTCCGCTGCAAGTCCTACAGTATCTCAAAGCTTCAGATTCTAATACATATTAAGACAAGTAATAATCTTAAACAAGAATTTACCAAGAACCATTGTTCCATTAAACATTAAACATCCGAGCAAATTACACTAACTTATTTTACATTTAAGTATTCCACTGTATTAGTACACCAGGTTTAGGGTTTCACCAGATACATGCTTTGTGCAAAAGAGTTATACATCTTACCACACTTTTTCATTTTAGTATCAATTCAGGAAAATTAATCAATATTAATATAAATATATAAAATCTATAGCATGCTGCACTATTCATATTCACAAGCTGAAAAGATTGCAGTTCATATTTTTCAGACTGCAAACAATGCATAAGGCCCACATACTTAAATAAAATAACAATATCAGAAAGGATGAGAAAGTTGAGAGAAGAGTTTCCTGATACAAAGCATACTTTGCAAACAAATTCCAATTACAAGTATGGTAGTCACAAAAAGTCAAAAAAACCCTTAATTATCACTACATGGTTTCCCAGAATAGGTTCCTTCGTCACATCGGTAATGTGCCGACGTAACCGTCTTCAAGAATACTTGATGATCTTATTATGAGGATGAAATTCAGAAGAACTATAGAAGTATTAAGTAAATTTTACACAAGGCGGGCCACACGTAGCATGTTTACAACCAAAGCAAGTGAAAGTGTAAAGCTGGTTTACAAACTGCACTCAATTGCCATCAAGCATTCCCAACAGAAATCTCAGACAAAAATACTGATACGAACTAATAATTTTGGGTAGTAAAAAACTTTATATTTAGACAAACCATACCTGGAAAATTATGTCATCTGGTATATGAGGTAGAACCTCCCGAACGGTCTCAGCCATGGCCAGTATATTTGCCAGATTATCATTTGCAAAACGTGGGGCATTCCTCATATGTAGATTATCAGAGCCTCCGGGGATCCTCCCATGAGGAGGAGGAATCCGTAAACCACTTGCGGAAGCCTGAGAAGTATTGATGGGCCAAAGGCTCCAGGCAGTATCTTCAAGGGCATTCTGAGCATTTTCTCCGACAGATGCAAGATGTCTCATCATCATTTGAACCCTTCCTAATCCAACGGATCTGATTGCAGTAGATGGACCAGCCCCATCAACACCTTGATTTGGCCAAGAATGCAACCAAGGTGAGTCCAGTCCTGCTGCACCCCTATAAAGGGGAATGTAAAGTCAAACCAAAAAAGTGAATAAGCATATGCTATTTTTGTGAACCACAACCAAGTTCATAAATTTTGATTTCTGTAGTTAGCTAAGTAAATTCTGGGGGAAGATGGGGGAAAACATAAAGCAGTCTTTTCTCCTAACATGAACTAATGTCTTAAGGGAAAAAAGGAAAAAAAAAGAAAAAAGCATCATAAACAGTTTGACATTTCAGTTGCTCATATTATGATATTGTCAGTATATTTTAGTCATCTTGAACATATCATTGTCTCTAAATGAAAACTAAAATATTGCGCATTCAAAAACAACATTTGAATCTGGACCTAAAATTAATAAATAATGTCATTTAGGCTAATATATATATATATATATATATATATAAATATATGTGGACGTTAGACTCTTCTGGATCAGGTGCTATGAAGTTCTTTCCGAAGTTTTTCACTTGAAATCGAACTGCTCACAATTTTTTTCTCATGTGCAAAGGATAAAGGCTCCAAACTGAACTTTTATTTGGGTAGCTGTCCTAATTAGAAATAGAAAAATACAGACCACAGGCCCCAAAACGTATGATTTTCAGAGTTTAGAAAAGCAATCATATCATTTACATTGAGCTGTGGATCTATCCAACTTCAGAATTGGCCTTTCAAAAATATTTTGGTAAAGAAAAGTTTGGGTGAGTAGGGTTAGAGGCTTACCAAGGTAAGGACAAGCCTCATAGCTCAAAGAGCACTTGGAGAAATACTTAAAAATTATCTACCATTGGCAGCAGGATTCAAACCCACATAGGGTATTGGATCTGAACCATTATTTGTCGGCAGCCTTTCAGTTTTCCTAAGAAGCAATGGATTTGTCCAGCTTTTTCTGGCTGGAGCAGAATGGCAGTGTTTTACAGCAAAATAATATTTCCCCAAGACCACTTATTCAGAGTATCTTTCTTTGGCCTTCACTGTTTTTCAGATCAGGGTCCTTTTACCCCAGGGAGGCATGCACGTGTCATTGTTAATATAAATCAGTTAAAAAAGGTATTGCTTTACAATTTATTCAAAACATTTTTCAAACTTCCAAATTTATCTGGAACAACAAAAGCTTTAGAGACCAATAAGAAACATTAGGCATGCTTTAGGGACCAAAATAGTGTTTTGAACTTCAAAAATACCATTCTGACAAACAAATAACATAAACAGCCTGAAAGCCAAAAATAGAAACAGAGAAGCATAAAGCATCATATAAAAAGTGAACCTCCAAGAAATGCCTTCCAGATTTGGTGTCTGGTTCGGAAATAATCCAGCAGCCATGGTATGTCTGCCAGTGTTTGGCTGACCAAGACCTGAACCTATTTGTTGTGTACGTGGCTCTTCACTTGATGTTTCCCGCATATTGAAGCTTGCTTCATTTTGAGGCCTGGCAACAAAGAGAGGCTTCCGACATGTCGGACAAGTATACATCTCTGTCAATCCTTGATCTAACCTGGGATCAATTAGAGGCTGATAGTATCACACTAAGATTCACTCAGACAGAAGAAAAAAAATGCATAAAAAGTATCATACCAAGATCTCAAACACGCAAGATGGAAAAGGTGTTTGCATTTTAATTTTTTAGCCTTGGCCATGGGCTCCTGCCAAAAGAACAACAATAAGATTAATCAAAAGTATTTCAAGCCCACCTTGTGGGATCAGGCTTATTGTATTCAAAGTATTTCATTCACTAAAATCATCCAGTGAAAAGTGGCTAGGAAAACTAGCAATCTAGCATACCCTACAAATAGCACATTCATCATCGTATGATAGTAGCTCCTCAGTAGTTGCATCAGGAAGAGCTGCATGTAGTGCACCTAAAGCTGTCCTTAACCTTATATAGGCTCTCATGCGATTTACGAGAGCACTTAGCAGTGTCTGTTAAAAACAAGATCATAAAATAAAAATGCAAATCTCAAAATCAAAATTGAATGAACAGTTTAACTCATGCAGAGAGAATGAAATATTTACGCAAATATTTACTCGTATGTTTAGAAATAGCACTGCATCTACAACATGGAAAGCTATGCCATGAAGCCACCAAACATGCAAGTAATGACCAAGAGCTGTAAAAGAAGTTGCCATGTCAAGTAAAAATCCCAAATTCCGAATAAGACTCCACTTCCATTCCATTAATGACCCTGCAGTCACAATTGTAAATTAGGAAATTGGAGTTTCAATTAAGTTGATACAAGCAAGCAAGAAAAACGTGAATCAGGCAGCAATATAAGAACAAATACAATGTCAGCAGTAAATTATTTTTTCTTTCTTGGTGAAATAGTATTAGCAGTATTAAGTAAACATGGACAATAGCAATAATTACAAATATTGAAAAAAAAAAATTGATTGTGAATAATTAAATGAAAAAGAAAATATCTACCACCCAGATGTTCCCCCATCAAGCCAAGCACACGCAGGTATATACATGTCTCCAAAAAATTAATTAAAAAAAATTATGGAATAAATAAATTATTGAACCAATTTTCGTTTTAACATACAATCATACTATAACGGTGTTTTAAAAACTAGGCTTTGTGCCATTCATGAAGACAAACTTGAGTTGC
This sequence comes from Inga leiocalycina, assembly GCA_963242795.1. NCBI lineage: Eukaryota > Viridiplantae > Streptophyta > Magnoliopsida > Fabales > Fabaceae > Inga > Inga leiocalycina. Next base: position 17,647,071 of record OY725320.1, read on the forward strand.
ATCTTAGCATTTATGATTGTTAAAGAATGACTTCTCATATAAAGATCACAGCTTAATAATACCGAGAAAAACTAGCAAACTAGATATCTTCGGAAAAATACACACATAATAAAAGTTTCCTTAGGAGGGGGAGATAAAGGGGGGTAATAATTTCCTTTTTTTTTTGGTCCTAACATTTCCAATTTTTGACAGAAAAGGCAAAATCTAAGTGCTGAGATCAAGCCTATCAACAACTCTGGCCTCCCACAATAAAAGCTTATTTTTATAACGCCCAGGCACTGATATGTAAATATAATAAATAAATAATAATATACATAAACTATGAGGTTTTTAAGTCCATGAGCTCATGGTAATAGGTTAGTTAGAGTTACCGAGGGTTAATAAAAATGTTAAAAGCAGTTAGGTGTTAATTGGGTTTAACGGGTGAGAAGTACTTGCCTATATAAGGCATAATAGTCACATCGTATCATCTGTGTTTTGCCTGTATTTCAAATTCCTCAGTCTATCTTCTCCTCCTCTGTTTCTCTACTCCTTCTTCCTCTTTCCTCTCGTTTCCCTCTCTTCTCCCTCTCTTCTATATTCTTCTACAGTTTCTTAACAGGCACCTCCTAAGGTAAAGGCTTTTGCTTGGCCATAATATTATATATAATTAATGCAGGTGCTCATGATTCAGATCCAAGGGACCAACAGAGCTGTGTCTCCATATGTACTGTAATGTGCACCCAGCTTTAAAAAAAAAAAATCATCCGTTCTTTTTCTGCACAGTGAAGTAGCATGGCAGATGTGAATTACAGTGTCTGGTTTTTAATGAGCATTGGGTGTGTTCAAGTGATTTGCAGTTCTTTTAGCTGCTAAGTTTCAATGGTTTTGGGCAGAATAAGCAGCATAAATTTCTTTGGTTTGTACTGTAATCACAGGATTGTGGTACCTTAGGTAATAATTTTTGGCTTCCCTATTGTTTTCAGTATATGTATTTTAGGAAGGTATGATTTGCGAACTTACAAGGGTTTGAAATCCGCTTTTAAGTCAATGAACATTTAGTATTAAATTGAGAGAGTTAGGAGGATTACTTGTCTTAGATTGTTTTATCCACATGAATCAATGCTTTTTATTGGACAACAATAGAAAAAACCCAACCCAAGTGTATTGATAGCAATTAATACAACCACATTCATAGATGAAGTAACTCTTAAATTCAGAATATTCAGAGGATTACTTGTCCTCCCTTATTGGGTTGTTTTCCCCACATGGATAAAAACTTTTTTTTATTGGAAAACTAAAGAGGCAAAATCCTAACTACCACCCAACTGTGTTGATGTCAATTAATAGAACTACATTTATACATGAAAAATATTATCCAAAGTACCTGCTGCAAATGTGTCAAACAGTTTTGACCTTCCACTATCAGAGTTATTGCATGATGAGTGATGGAGCCATATATCAAGCAATTGAAACCCATGTACCAAAATAGCCTACAACTCATATTAACAACAATATCATTGAACCAAGTATCAATATCACACTGGAAACTACGCTTTAAAGAGTAACCTCAAACTTGTAGAGTCCTATACATACCTGCAGGGTCTCACAAGCGATGCTGAGAGGCTCATAGAACAGCAACAGAAGCGTAGAGGATGGGTGTGTTTTATATATAATCAGACACAGCCTTATCCTGGGAGCATTAAAAGGAGGGGGAAAACACAAGCATTTATAAACTTCAAAAAAAGTGTCAGCCTAGAAAACCACACACATTTGATTGGGCCTAGTAAGAATATGCAAAATAGCATTCAAGATCAGAGAAACCCAAAGTCGATGATAGCAATCGTGAGAACAATCCAGCTTCCCGAAAAGGAAGAAATGAACACCTTGTGCAGGGAAGATGGTCAGACAAATTGCGTTCAGTCTCTATAGAATCTCTTAGGTAAATAAATAAGGGCCTCTTAGGATGCTAACAAAGAAAAATGGTTTACTTGATCATTTTTGCATTGAATTTACCACCCTAGATGTAAATACGAAAAAAAATTTCATAATTCATCTATAACCTTATTGAGATACATCTAATTTTTTTAAGAGCTATTTCCAGAGTTTTCTAAGCTTTAAGAGGCTCTACTATTTACAAATAGAAATTTTGAACTTGAACCGCATAACAGTCACAAGTCTTATATCACTTTCATGGTTAATAAAATTCTGTGGCCAAAATAACAATCATGATAACAATAATGCTGATGATGAAGATAACAGTAATGAAAAAAATAAGACAACGGAATAAAAAGAGAGAGAGCTGTACCAAAATAAATCAACCAAGAAAACCAACAATAATGCTGAATATACACGACCATAAGTCCAGGGTTTGGCAGATGGAGATGCATTCAATCGCTCTAAACGATCTTTGGCCAAAGTTTGAAATATCTGAGCAATGAGGAAGAAGTGTCAGGGTAAGTGATTGAATTTGTTTGCATCAAAATGAAACAGAAGTTTTCTCATATGATCCATCTTGGTATCATATACCTTCAAAGAGCATAGCACTATCATCCAACTAGACCATAGACCTGCCTGATATATTGTTGGAGGCACAATCATTGGTAGAAATGCCCCCTGTGCGATCACCAATTAAACATAATTAAAAATTAAACAGGGTCAGGATTATTGAACATAAAATTTCAAAATTACAGTAGTATCTTCAAAGTCAATATCATATATTGCCAATACTGGGTGCTCAAAAAGATCTTCCCACGCTTAAAAAACAAACAAATAGTTCATATTAAAAAACAATTTCACAATTATGAGATGATAAGTGAAAATCTGAAAATACTGCAACAAAAACAAAAACAAAAACAAAAAACAAAAAGGGACACAGAGAAATTCTTTTATCTAAATTTAGGAACTTGAATGTCAGACATGATGGAAAAAGAAAACTAAAATTCAGCAATAGTACTCTTGATCCTAATTGATTGCCACCAACCTTTCCAACCAATCCACAAATAAAACACAATCACGTTAGATTTGTTGCATGTATGAGCTATTTTTCAACACATTCCAAAAAGCAATTATATTGTCAGTGGTCCTTTATAATTTGAGCCCTTCAGAATGGAGGGAATCTAAAGTCCTAGAAAAATTACATATAAGCAACTATCTTACCAGTTGTGGTAAATTTGTTTTTGATTTTGGTCAAGGAGCCTAGGTAGTTCTTCAGATATGAAAAAGCAAATAACTCAAATCGCAGTTGCTAGGCATAAAGGACAAATAATTATGACTCCCACAACCATTAAGTGATTCAAAATCCAGCTGCAGAAAATTATACCCCAAAAAACAAATCCTAAGAAAGCTCAAGTTCATTTCTATTTCATTTATTGCCAATGCAAGGTACATATAATAGTGCAGTAATGACACTCAGTAGCTCAAAGGTTTAAAATCATCCTCAAAGATTAGGAAGTTGATGGCCAAAATTTCAAGCTTTATTGGTGTTATGAATCACAGGTATTTTAGTAAACTTGAAATTTATGAACATGCACTAGTGTAGGGAACAGGGCTCCTTCAGATGATTTTGTCATGTCATAACATTTCTTCCCCTGTTGTTCTAACTGCTTTCTGAACTACATCAAAATGAAACTAGGAACCAAAAATTCATTAAAGAACCTAGAAGAACATTTTTTCCACTATGAACTTAATGTTATTGAAACACAATATTGTAGCTTTTCAAAGGTTGAAAACAGCAATCTCAAGCCCAAATTTCATGCAATATTTCAATATCACATCTTCAATTAAAAAGCATTCATCCTAAAGATACTTTTTTCAATGAACCCAATCCCGGCAGACAGAAAAAATCTTTAAAATGCTTCCCAGCACAGACAATGTTCTAGAATCAACTTGTTTATAGAACTGCATAAAACTCCAACTTCTCAACCAAATTGGCATAAGAATTATCCTAAAGGCCCTTACGTCTTTATCCATTCCAAAATAGTTCATGATTATGGCCGTTTTCTAATCCAAATAACTACCACTTTCTAGGAGGTCAAATAGCAAACCTCCTAACTTTTATCACGGTTCACCTTTATTTAACAAAAATGAATCTCTTTTTTTGGTAACAACAAAAATGAATCTCTGAAGCCAAGTCATAATGTTTTCATCGCCGAAAGAAGAATGCCGGTTCAATGTAATTTCAAACCAGTGTGTATAAAAATCTGAAAATTGAAAAGAAAAAATATGAATGAAATAATTTTCAATCAGAAACTTCAGTTGTTAATAAAATTTAAAAGCAGAGCACATCAAAATCCATACATAACAATGTTAACCTGGAAAATGACATCCTGAATGAGATGCTCAACCAGATTCCAAGTCAAATAAGCATACACCTCCAATAAAAATAAAAATTATTAAAGTCCATAGAAAAAATTAACCTTGTAGATGACATAATTAATGAGACACTCAGCCAGCTTGCGAATTTCAGCAGGATACAACTCAGAGAAAAATATAGTCTGCAAGTGGAGACAGGAAGAATAACATTATTTAGGTAAGATATTAACTGAAAGAATTATCGTGATCTACACAATCATGGATTAAATTATGGACCAGTTGAATATGTCAAAGAACATATAAGCACCAAAGCATTATCAGCACTAATTTGCCAATTAAATGCTAGTTTGCAGGCAGCAAAATAACAAGTAAAATCAATTAACCATCACACTTTTCACAGAGACTTGAAAACTTCAACAAAAAGGACGATTATAGAGTGCCTCAAGAACTTGTACCCTGATAAATTGGCAACTTTTAAAGCATTGAATTTTAATGATCAGTAAGTTGTATGCATAATCCAACGCCTAATTAAACTTCCAACTAATTGAAGTATCAATATCTTATAGGAAACAGAAGTTGCCAGCTCCCCGCCAAGAAGAAGTCATCTTATGCAAGAAGTGCAGAACACATAAAATAAAATACACATCTATGCATAATCTATGACCATTTAATAAATAGTTAGTCTCTTTATACAGTTAACTTACCTTGAGACAAAGATTGAGAAGGATAAATGCATTGATAAAAAAACTTGCGAGTAACCATATAGTGGTGGACGACCCCGAAAACAACTCAATGACATGATCGGCATTCTCCTTATCCAAGTGAATTAAATTCTTGCCAATTATTCCCTCTGATTTCAGTTGACTGAACGACAACTCCGAGCGAAATTGTACGCCCACAAAGCTTAAAGCTGTAATAACAGCCGCGATTGCTATAAACCTGGAAGACATTAGTAATGCTCTCAGCCTCTTAACCAGCACCGATGTCCTGGAATTTTCATCAGAGTTCAATCATAGCAGCCCTTTGCCCATTTTAGACATGATTCAAAGTTAAACTCAAGCAGAGAAAAGCTTAAAGTCAGCTTAAAACGCCACCATTACTGACTCAAATGTTGATCATCATAAGCCTCCCAGACGAAATTAGAAATTCTGTCGAGGGATGAAAAAGAATAAGTGAATATATCAAAATTTTGTCTTGCTTAAACAAAAGGCTAGCTACCCCAGAATTTAAACTTTGAAAAGCCCAGAGAACAAGTATCCCCACTTAAATCCACCCACCCACGAAAGAAGAAGCATCAATATAACGATTTTATGGAAGAACACCATCACAGGTTCGAACTATGATTACGGATCCAAAGAAGCAAGTAGAGAGTGATGAGATGATCATTTCGGGGGAAAAATCAATCAATAAAGCTTCACAACCGACAAGAATGAAAAAAATACTGGAAATTAAACTCCAAAAAAATCATAATTTACAAAGAGATGACAAAAGATGAAATTAAATTTTATTTCAAAGTATAAAGCAAAATTGACAAAGAGGGAGAAATTATAATTTAACACGTTGCTTCGCTGTACTGAAGAATGAATCAGAAAAACTAGGGGGGAATTAAAAACAAAAAGGGGAAAGAAAAGAACCTGATTCGATCTAGGAAGAAGCAATGGTAGCGTAAGCTGAAGTTTCCGCTATTACAATTTGCATCAAAATTAAGACCGTCAGAGGTTGGAAATTGGTCGTGGGGCTGCAAGGAGCAGCGTTTCTATATAGCGGGTCAATTTTTTGCGGGAAGTGATACGTAGGGAAATTATTATTAGGGAAATTGAAATTCCATATTTCGAATCAAAAGATGTCTTAAAATATGAGTTATGTAATATTTATCAAGTTTTATTATTCTCTCATGAACTCTTAATAAGTTTAATGTAAGATTTTGTAATTTTAAAAAAAAATTTCTATCTTTTTCCATAATTTAATAAATTCGCTAGTTTTTAGGAGTTAATACAAGTACAAGACCGTCGGTCCGTTTTGGCTCCCCCCACAAGTGTATTTTTTTATTCTTTACTAATATAACAAGTTGTCTTATTAATATTAAAAAATATATTGTATATATTAGAGAATTAATGTCAATGCAATGATGTAAACACCATACTTGTGTTTTCTTTTCTAAGTTAAAAATACACCTCATATTCTTCGGTCTTGTTTGTTATGAAGCACTACATTTAGATGGATTGGGATTGGAATTGGTATTAGGATTAGGACTGATATTGGGACTGAGGCTGAGCGTTTAAAATTACGTTTGATATATGGTAATATTTAGATAGAATACTTGAATTGATTTTATTTTATAAGTTTTTATAAATTATGAAAAGACTAAAATATCTGTATTATTAAAATTGATAGTGGGCATTTTTGTCCAAAAAATGTTATAAACGAGAATATTTTTATCTCTAATATTTGCAATCCCGGGATTGAAAACATAATACCAGGGGATGTGGTTTTGCTGCAATCTCACTTTCGTGGTACTCCTAATATCTGATTATCTTCAGTCCCTCGTACCAAACAATACAACTTAGCTCAATCTCTGACCCAATATCAGTCTCTACCCCAATGCCGCGTACCAAACAGGGCCTTAATATAGGATCTAATTGTTCAATTGAACTTAATCTTAAATATAAGGCATATCTATTATATTTATCAATATTTTCTTAATTTACCTCAATTGATGTTTTATTAACGATAAAAAAAAAAGGATTGGGAGAATTAAGGAAGACTGGTTAGATAGTGTGGAACAAACATATCACATCAACTAATTAATAAATTTTTTTAATCTAATCAAATTAAATAAATAGTCTTTGGGTTAATTACTCTTGCAAGTAGTTAGATCCAGGTGTCCAATTTAGATTTGCTTATACCTCTTTTTCTAATACTAGTTTCCTTTGCTCTTGTTTCTCATAAGCATTAGCCTCTTCACAGATTTTAAAAAGGGATAAACATATAGCTTGATTGATTATCATTGTTTACCTGAAAAGAATTTTAGGAATTTAAATATCATGCTTTTCAATATTTGTTAATAAGTTAACAAATTGTTAAAAAATGAAAATTGACCTTTATTAAAACAAAAATATTAAACATAAAAAATGAAATAAAATCCTAACTATTCAATTTTTGTCTGAACGGAGAAAATTAAGATTTCAACTCTCTCTGTTTTTTTTAATAAAAGATCAACTTTCTTTTTCTTTTTTGCCAGAAAGAGATCAACGTTTGATAGGCGTGGATTTAAAATGACAAAATGGCTCTGAAAATGCCAATCTGATTTTTCAAAAAAAAGAAAGAAAGAAAGAAAAGAAAACATTTCACTCCATTAGGCGGTCTGTGTGCATTGTGACGTTCATGTCCTTCGGGGTTTCTGTAAGGATCCTTCTAGATTCGCACCTTCTTCCACAAATCCTTCAGTTCAATCCAACAGCAACAAAATTCGCAAGCGTATATCGATACTTGCCAAGCAAATTTCTGATCTTCGTATGTGGTGAAGCCGAAACTCTATACAAACAAACTCTGGTTATTTGATCAACACCCTGCGCCACCGTCACAATCCTTGATTCTCACGCGGTAAGGTATGCTCCAATTACTCTGCTTGTGCTTTATGCGGTTTTTCTGCTCGATGTTAGAATCCTTGATTCTCATCCAGCTCCCGCCTTCGGTTGTTTGCGACTACCTTGTACAGTTTTCCCTCTCCCAAGCAAAACCAAAAGAATTTTTTCTTAATTTTTTCCCCAGAAGGATTGCTGCTAGACATTCCTATTTTGTTTGGTTTCTTTTAGTTTATCGGGTTGTAAACTTTGTATATTCGAGCTTCTTTGATTTTCTTGGATCCTGGCATGTTTTGTAATGTTACTTTGAGGCGAGAGGTAGTGCTTTTTTATTGTCGATTTCCAATAATGGTGTGTATTATGTGGTATTGTTTTATTTTGAATGAATGGATGAAGTCATTTGAGTGCAACAAATCTGAGTTTGAGGTAGCACAAGAATAGTTTTAGTATATTTCCTTTTCTTTTTCTATCTAACATCATTCACTATTAGGGTCTCGCTTCTTGTAAGATGCATCAACTAGATTCTTTTTGAAGTTTGTAATGACTTCTGGCTAGCAGCTAGATTTTTTAAATTGGTTCAAAGTTCGAAATGGAATATCTCCCCTCAACTTAAGGCACCTTTCAGTTTACTTTTCTTAACTTCAAAAGTTGACTAATGACCCTCCAAATTTTAAATTTGCTAGTAATTCTTCTGTTAACTTCTCCTTTCATACCCAGGACACTGTCTATTTCTGCAGACCAACATAACAAAAAGTGCATCCAATTTATTTTTCAAACGGCTAAACAAGATTTTATGTCTTGTTTATGTAGGAAAGAATGTCAATAGAAATGACGATAAAACCATCTATCGATTCCACATTTCCAAATTAGGCCACATCTTATGTATTTACGTGTAGTCCTTGAAGCCTTTGCTTCAGAGTCACTCCATCTCTAGTGATGCTTTTGTAAACTCACTGCTATGCACCTAGTGTTACCAGAAGCCTGGTAGCTAAGTGCTGCACTTTATAACTTGTATCATAGCATGCTATAGATTATCATGATATGGAATGTATTTGCGTGGCTATGTATAAATTATAGCATGTAGTTTGAATATATGAAAATGAGAAAGTAGAATGTATTCTGTAATGCAAGAGTTCCTTGAGAAGTTGGAAGGCTGAAACTGATAACAAAAACTGTGCCTTGAGAACATTGTATTTATGCATTAGAACCTTAATGCAATAGTTTCTGTATTTCTCTTTCATGTTATTTTTTGTCAATGAATCATTTGATGTTATGTAATTGGAATAGTGCTTTGAGAAGGCAGAAGTGAATAAGTTTTATCACACGGTACTTTATTGAACTATATTCTCTCAAAGCGCATATATTTCTGCATCTCTCCCTCCGGCATCACTATGATGTCTATGCAAGTCTTGTTAGAAATTGGTACTCTTAGAGCATAGGCTTGTCAGAGCTTGGAAACACATGCTTAGTTATGGAAATGATGTTCCAATCAAGTTAGAAGTTCAGATCTCATAATTTTTGTTCATTCCTGCCTAATCTAATAGTTATGGACTATTAGGAAATAGGAATTCACTCCTAAGAAGCTAACAGAACCAAAACAAGACCACACCAAGGAAATAATACAGACCAATGAAGACCAGCCTGCACCGTTTAACTGATAAAGTGATGATATTGGAAATATACAGTTCAGTTGAAAATGACAGAGATGTGGAAAAGAAATCCGACTAGCAACTTCAAGGGAGCTAGAGACTTCCACGGCCCAGATTTTCCTTGTCAGCTTCTAGAGCTTAAGCCAGCCTTTATTCTTCCTTTTCGCTTCTAACTATTTTTCTATGTGAAGCCAATTGCTTTCTTGCCACTTGTCCACCCCTCAACTGCCACCAGAATTCCCTCTTCATAACTTCCACTTATTTTGGTCATTGTCAAAGAGTTCATAGGCCCAAGCCCCCTTGAGACTGTCTTGAGTTAGGGTCCCAACATATATGCAACTATATTACTGCACAACCAAAGGATTTAATAGTGTATTAACTTGCTTATGCAAATGAAAAGGCAATTTGGACATGCTAATTTATTGTTCAGTCTTACAAATAGTTAAATGAAATTGATTTGGGCTTTCTTATCCAAATACAGCTTAAATACAAGTACAAAATTAATTTTCAACAAGTTGTTGACCTTTCCAATCTCTCTACTGTGGAAAAATTTATTTTTTAAATTGTTTTAATAATCTAATTAACAATTTCAGTGTTAAAAAAAATGCTGACTTGGGTTCCTTCTTGCAGTAATTTTCACAGAGCGATTTTGAGAAAGTGTCCCTAACAGCAGAGATTTTTGGGCTCAGCCATACAGTGAAGCAGCCACGATGGGCATAATCAGAAGTTGCTTCTCTTTCATAGCAGGAACGGTCTGTGGGGTCTACTTGGCTCAAAACTATAAAGTTCCAAATATCAGGAAGCTTGCTGACACTGCAATGGTGATGGCCAAGCATGTTGAGGAACAATATCGAAAACCTAAGAAGGGTAAAGATGACGACAACTATGATTAGTGCCTGTAAGATGCTACATTAGAATGAGGTTCATGGTTTTTTAGTTCTTTTTTCCCAGTCCTGGATTATATAGGATCAAATGTGTCAAGACAAATCATTGAAAAACACACGTTATTCAATTCTTGCTATAGACGTGTTTTTGCAGCATTGAAATTGCTTGCTTTGAATCTTGTAACAAGTGAAAGAAGTTGGTCAATATTTTTCATGGATAGGAGAGAACTTGAAGGAGCTGGAAACTTTATCTTACCAATGAATGGATCAAATGGAAATGTATCATTCCAGCTTTGAGACACGACAACAGTTTGTTTTGAACAATTATCAGGAGAATTTTGACCTGCATTAAACTATAGTTTGTTCAATTCTATTTCATCATGACATATTGGACACTACATAAATTCTCCTTTGTGTGAAGAAAATTATCAGGTCGCCCATGAGAAATGTTAAATCTCGAGAATAACTTTCAAATATAACATTAGTTAGGCCTATTTGAACCTGAAGCCTCCACATCTTTAGAGATGTCTAAAGTGCAAGTTTAATTTGCATGGTTTGGATTTCATTACATGTTTTATTTTGGGGAAAAAAAAATAGACTATTTAAATTTAATAGTAACGACTCATATTAGATATGCATCCCTACAAAATGTGCGGATTGGGTTTGGATTTTGAATGTCTAATTCTTTGAAATATACATCATGAGTTCTAGCTATGCAATATGGTTGGATTCACGTCAATTCAAATGAATCATCCATTCCGCGTAGGTAATCTTTTGCTGCTACTCAAGATGATAGCAAATTACAAGTTTTGTCTTGGTAGGATATATGTTTCTATTATTATGAAATTCATTAATGAATCAGAACCCTAAATTGAAAGGGAAGTTTTTACTATTTTGGTGGGGTTATTATTGTCCTTTTTGAGGTGAAGAATTTTGTCCGTGTTCCTAAGGGAAGAAATTTGTCCATTTTTTTTAGGTTCCAAAGGGGCAAGAAAACACAGAAGAACTCAATTCTTGAATTGAAATGGAAATTTTTACCTTATATGTCTGAGGCAACTCAAAAACACAATGTTTTATTAATTGTACACATATTTAATATCTGACTTGATCTGCAAGCCTTTGAAAAAAAAAAAAGATGGGGGAAATGAAGATTTTGTATAAGAAAGAAGCTGAAATTAAACTAAAGGAAATGAATGGCTCAAATGTGTCAGTAGTTGATAAAATTGAGCTTTTTTTTTTTGTTGCTAAACACAGGCATCCTCAATAAATGTTACACCTCTCCCAGCAGAGATTCAGACCAAATTTTATGCAGTATAGTTGTATTAAACATGCATCATATAAATTCAAGTCTATTCACTCTTTTCCTTGATGGTTAAAAGTTACGAAAGCACAGCCTGATAGATTGACCATCCTTAAGCTCTATTAATTTGCAAGAGTGACACAATAAATGACAAACATACAAATGACAGTGAAAGATAGACAACACTCTTCAAAGGCACACCCAAGTGCCCAATGAAAAGTTCTCCATAATACAGCACAACTGACCAACTCAAGGCCACTTATTCAAACCAAGCATGCAAATCGTTTCACATCACTAACCCTTGTCTGTCTGTCTCATTTAGTCCCAACCAAATCTCTTCCTCAAGATCAAAACAAGTTCATAGACTTCCTTGGGATCAGGAAGAGTCTTTGCCACAGTCTCTCTTTGCATGCACCTCTTAGCCCATTCTATGAACTTAGGACAGTTTTCCTCTGTTTTGAAGTTGCTGAGTGTTTCATAGGCATAAAACCAACTGTAGAAAGGGATGAGAGCAAGGTCCACATATCCAAAGACCTCTCCTCCAAAATAAGGCTTGTCTCCAAGCACTCCTTCTAGCTGCTTCAGGGCAGCTATGAAGTCCTTCTTTGCTGCCTCAAGCGCTTCCCCTTTCTGTGTCCATAGCTCAGTCGCCGCATCATAGACCTAGAAGTAGTGAATCTGAAAAATGAGTCTTATTGTTTCTGGTCTGTGAATCATGTAGCTGGGGTGTTTTGTGGATCTGAGCCGGGTTTGAGATAATATCAAATTAAGATTTAAAAAAAAATGAGGAGATTGAACATCCTTGCTTATATTTGATGTGGATACTGATGTTTTAACTGATTTGAACGAAGACTCTGTCTTTATAGTTCAATATTTTGAAGAGAATGTTGACTGCCTGTTCTGGTTTATGCTTGACACAACTTTAAGTGGAAAAACACAATCTTAAAGTTTGGATCAAATTGTGTGACACAAACAACAAATCAAAAGGAACCATGAAAAGCTTCCAATAAGATGAAGTAAAGATTTTCTGAACTAGGATGAATCCATTTGCATATGAAAACATTAAAAAAAAAATTCAAATTGTGAACATACCTTCTTGTCAACAAAATCAGCCCAGAACCTAGCTTGAGCTCTATCATAAGGATCAGAGGGCAGCAAAGGATTGCCTTGGTCCTTCCAGACCTCGTCAATATACTGAACAATGATGAGAGACTCACAAATAGGCTTCCCATTATGAATCAAAACTGGAACCTTCTTATGAATAGGGTTCATCTGCAAAAGCTCATCACCTTTGTTTATCAAATCTTGTTCCTTTCCCTCGTACTCTATGCCTTTCTCAGCCAAAGCAATCCTTGCCCTCATCGCAAACATGCTACACGTAAAGTCCAAAAGCACCACCTCCTGACTCGCCATTGTTTCAACCTCAAAACTCAACCAAAACCGTGTGTCTTGTTACAGAGCAGAGTGATGAAGAAGAGGTTGTCCCCTCTGCTTATAAGGTTCAAGTGGAGAGGCAAGTACTGTATTATATTTTATAAAGAAAGATTAGTTTTTGAGCTGTTCTAGATGATTCCTTTAGGTGTAGCAGTTGAGCCTAGACCCGTCGGCTAGTCTTATTTTATTGATGTTTTTCTTTACTGATACACCGAACGTGGAGGCCTGTGAAGGATTAAGATTCCGTATCTTTTGCGATGTGATAGTATTGATGGGTGTTTTCAATTGGAAGTGGGGTCTTATATAATAAATTATTTGTATAAAGGCGGGATGTGGTGAGGTTAGGTTTGCCTTTTGACATATGTGAAGCACTAGCTTCAATCTGAAAACATTTAATATGATTTTAGTACTTGCATATAGTGAGCTGATCACGTGGTCTTCGTTATTAAATGGGAGCGGCTTCTCTCCTTTTCTAATTCCTTCCGCTGCCATCCGTTGCTTTCTCTCCTCCAATGAAGGCCTTTCACCTATACCAGAAAAGAAAAGGAGCAAGCAAAAATAATTGAGAAGGAGTCACTCATTTTACATAATTTGATTGTTTTTTAAAAAATAATTTTATAATTCTTAATTATTAATTTTTCTCAATTATTTAATATCTTAATGTATTTTTTCAGTGCCAATCAGTTTCTTAAAATATTTATTCAAAATCCTAAAATAATTTTTTAGTATTATCCAAGATCCTAATATATTTTGAAAAACAATATTTAATATCCTGAAGTATTTTTTAGTACCAGTCAGTTCCATAAAATAATTTTTTAGTATTATCCAGTATCCTGAAGTATTTTTTTAGTGTCATTCAGTTCTCTGAAATATTTTTTGTGCACCTAAACTAATTTTTAGTGCATTCAACATCAAAAAATATTTCAGAATACTGGCTGGTAATAAAAAACATACTTCAGGATACTGGATAATACTAAAAAATTATTTTATGATCTTGAAAAAATATTGTAGGAACTTATGGGTACTGAAAAAATACTTCAGGATGTTGAATAGTATTTTTCAAAATACATCCTGAATAATACTGAAAAATTATTTTATGTTCTTAAAAAATATTTTAGGGAATTGACTAAAAAATCATTTGAAAAGGGGCCATTCTTTTTACATAATTTGATTATTTTTCAAAATATAATTTTATAATCCTTAATTATTAGTTTTTCCCAATTATTCAACATCTTGATGTATTTTTTAGTCAGTTCCCTAAAACATTTTTTCAACATCCTAAAATAATTTTTCAATATTATCCAGTATCCTGATGTATTTTAAAAAATATTATTAAATATCCTAAAGTACTTTTTCAGTACCCGTTCCTACAATATTTTTTCAAAATCCTAAAATAATTTTTTAGTACTATCCACTATCCTGAAGTATTTTTTTTATTGTTAGTCAGTACTCTGAAATATTTTTGGTGCAATGTTTTAGGAAGTTTTATGCACTAAAAATTAGTTCAAGTGCATCAAAAATACTTCAGAGTACTAACTGACACTAAAAAAATACTTCAGGATACTGGATAATATTGAAACATTATTTTAGGAAATTGGCTGATGCCAAAAAAAATACTTCAAGATGTTAAATAGTGTTTTTCAAAATACATCAGGATACTGGATAATACTGAAAAATCATTTTAGAGAACTGAATAGCACTAAAAAAATACTTCAGGATATTGAATGGTGTTTTTCAAAATACATCAGAATACTGTATAATACAACAAAATTATTTTACGATCTTGAAAAAATATTTTAGGGAACTAAATGATACTGAGAAAATACATCAAGATGTTTAATAACTGAAAAAAAAACTAATAATTAAGGATTATAAAATTATTTTTTGAAAAACAATCAAATTATGTTAAAAAAGTGGCTACTTCTCAATTATTTTTGTTTGCTCCTTTTCTTTTCTAATATAGGTGGAAGGCTTTGATTGGAGGAGGGAAAGCCACTGATGGCAACCGAGGAATTAGAAAAGAGGAGAAGCCGGCCCCTTATCTTAACTATATAAAAGTAGAGCAGTAAACATCTCTCTTGCAGCAAAATGGCAGGCTCAAAATACTTAAATAAAATAATAATAATAATAATGTGTGGCAGTTATGAAATATAGATAATGGGGAAGGTAGTTATACAATATTTTATAAATTAATAATGGAGAAGGTAGATACAAAATATTAAGTAAATAATTAATTTAATATAAATAATAATAATAATGCGAGGTGGTTATGACAGATAGATAATGGGGAAGGTAGTTACATAATATTTTATAAATTAATAATGGAGAAGGTAGATAGAAAATATTAAGTAAATAGTTAATTTAATATTTAGATTATTCCCTTTGAGATCTTTAAAAGGAAGGAATATAATACTATAATTATAAATATAAATATATGCAAATGTTCAAATTTAGGGTATCTACTCAATAATAAAATATAGGGATTCTATTAATTATGACTTTTTATATAGAGTGGGTTTGAGTATTTTATGTACATGATGGGAAATGAAAGTCAAAATTGCTATATTACCTCTCCACCCATATATATTTCTATATGGGTCAAAGTGTATTCCATACTACAAAATATACATAATATTTTATAAATTAATAATGGAGAAGGTAGATAGAAAATATTAAGTAAATAGTTAATTTAATATTTAGATTATTCCCTTTGAGATCTTTAAAAGGAAGGAATATAATACTATAATTATAAATATAAATATGTGCAAATGTTCAAATTTGCTCTCCACCCATATATATTTCCATACGGGTCAAAGTGTATTCCATACTACAAAATATACATAATATTTTATAAATTAATAATGGAGAAGGTAGATAGAAAATATTAAGTAAATAGTTAATTTAATATTTAGATTATTCCCTTTGATATCTTTAAAAGGAAGGAATATAATACTATAATTATAAATATAAATATGTGCAAATGTTCAAATTTAGGGTATCTACTCAATAATAAAATATAGGGATTCTATTAATTATGACTTTTTATATAGAGTGGGTTTGAGTATTTTATGTACATGATAATAAAAATTAAAAATTATGAAGCCATAGCCTTTTTTTTTTTTGGGCAATTACAATGAAATCCCAGACAAGAGAAAAAATGAAGAAATGATCCCTGAAGTTGTCAATATAAGCTCCTCAACTTGTTAATGGACGCTCCTCGACTTATCATTAACATCTTCAGGACCATTTTTTCATTTTTTCTCTTATGTGGGACTTCATTATAATTGTCCCTTTTTTTTTTTCCTTAACCTTGTGAAAGCAGCGACGGATAGATTTGTCATCCTTAAGCTCCATTAATTTGCAGGAGTGACACTAAAGGAGTGTTTGGTATATGAGAATTGATTTTGATGGAAATGGAAATAGAAATGAAAATAGATATGGATATGGAAATGAGGTTTAAAATTATGTTTGGTATGTCTTGAAAATGATATTTAATATTTATATCAAAGGTCTAAAATGCCCTCCCATTTTTTTTTTCCAAAAAAAAATCCCAAACCAATACATCTCCCATTGGCCATCTTCATCATCTTCACCGAAAAACAACACGAAACTCCACCATTAAAACAGTACCAAGCACCTTCATCAATCAGTTACAGAATCAAGAATCTTCATCAATCTTTCACCAACATGCCTAGGTGAAAAAAAAAACATCACCAACATGTAGCAGAAACTTGGATCTGAGAAATCAAACAAAATCATAAATCAAGGACGAAAATCTTAAACTCAGATCTTGGGCTCTCGAAGCTTGCCGACGATTGGACTGGGAAGCTTGTCGGTGGTTGGGGTTGAACGGCCAGAAGATCCTCACGGCCAGAGTTGCCTTGATGGAGGCCACAGTCGTCGTTGAAGAAGGCGAAAGCGATGTCGCCGTTGCTGGAAGAGTGCCGGCGGTGGGTATCTCAACTTCATTGGCGGAGTGGTCTGCGGTGACAGGGTGGAAACAGGAAGGGTATGGTGGTCGGAAGTCGCGTGCGGGGGAGGGGGTGTCGTGAAGAGGCTGAAGCGAGAGGGGTAAGAGAAGGAAATGTGGCAGGTTGAAATGCAAATCTGAGCTTTTTTTTATGAAAATCATCTTGATGGAATTGGCTCTTTTTTGCTTTCTGGAATTAAAAAATTTTTCAATTCCATTGTACCAAACAGACACTCTCATATCTCATAGAATTGAAGCCCAATTCTATTTCCACCCTCTCCAATTCCAATATACCAAACACGTACTAAATGACAAACATACAAATGACAGTGAAAGATAGACAACACACTTCAAAAGCACAGCCAGGTGCCCAGTGAAAAGTTCTCCATGATACAACACAACAACTGACCAACTCAAGCCTTGAGGTCACTTACCCAAACCAAACAAGCAAATCTTTTTACATCACATAGCCTTGCCTAGTCTGTCCCGTTTAGTCCACACCAAAGACCTTCCTGAGGACCAAAACAACTTCATGGACTTGCCTGGGATCAGGAAGAGACTTGACCACAGTGTCTCTTTGCATGCACCTTTTAGCCCATGCTATGAACTTAGGGCAATCTTCCTCTGTTTAGAAGCTGTCACATGTTTCATACGCATAAAACCAGCTGTGGAAAGGGATGAGAGCAAGGTCCACATATCCAAAGGCTTCCCCTCCAAAACAAGGCTTGTCTCCAAGCACTTCTGAAGTCCTTCTTTGCTGCCTCAAGCTCTTCCCCTTTCTTTGTCCATACCCTGCTGGCCGCATCAGCCACCTACACATTGTGAAATTTAAAAAATGAGTCATATTGTTTATGGTCTGTGAATCATGCAACTAGGGGTGTTTTGTTCTCTAACTCGGGTTTGATATAGTGGGTGTTCAAGAGAACTGCCAAAAAGTATTTTTTTGTTGGATATTGGTGGGTGTCTGATAGAGCTGCCAAAAAGTACGTTTTCATATGAACAACATACTCATGAAACACTCATGTGAAACTCAAATAGATTTTAAGCCCAAAACCACGGTTTGGACTGAAGGTCGCTGGTACAGCTTTTTCAAAGTGATTAATTCTCTGAAAATCTGTTCTCCAAAATAGGTTTTGGATGTATAATCATCAAATTCTCGTCCAAAACTCAAAATATGTTTTAAGCCCTGATCAACGGTTTCGACTGAAGCTTGTTGGTACAGATTTTTCAAAGTGATTAGGCTGAATCCATTTGCATTTGAAAACATTAAAAAAATATCAAGGTATAATTTGAAGCTGGCCAAAAAAATACCTTCTTATCAACAAAATCCTTTTTAAGCATTAAAACAACATACTCATTGCATAAGTATAGGCATTATAACTAATACTAATATATTTTAAGCATTTTTTTTAAAGATCTTTATTTTTATCTATAGATGTTTAAAAATATATTAATATATATATTGCCGCTAATAAATTGTAATATTTTAATATGACAAGTTTGATCACCGGTTAGATCCCGGTTGACCCATTAATTTTTAAACATGTGCCGTGACTGATTCATTACCAAGTCCGCTTTTTTGTTCCTTGTTTATAAGCATTAGATATTTGAAAGTTTTTTTTGATTCAATATTACCATAAAGATTTCTAAATCATAACGACGCTTCCCTAATATTAAAGGATGTTAATTTTAGATATTAAATGACTTTGTAATTTGTATGACTATATGCATCACCAACTCATGTCATTAAAATGTTAATCTATCACTAAGGCACCTAACGAATTACAAATCCGATTTATTATTAACAAGCATCTCAACTTCATTTCTCTTGTTGAAGAACAGCTCTTTCTTCACTTATATGGGCAGTCGCACTACTTGTTTTGAACCCTGACGTTTTGACAAAGGCTAGGGAGGAAGTTGCCAAAGCTTGGAGGAATGCATTTCCTTTAATTTTTTTTCCTTATTTATAAAGTGATCGAACTGCAAATATGGATTGCAGGAGAAATGGTGTTGGATTCTCATTAATAATAAATCTAACTTACAATCTGTTAGGTGCTTTAATTACACATATCAACAACGTCAACGGTATGAGGTGGCAATAGCTTAGTGCAAAATGGGAGGGGATTTGACCAGGCCAAACGAACTCATTTAACCATCAAGATTAACATCATTCAACAGTAGGTAAACATTGTTATGATTTGAAAACTTTTAGAATAATATTGATTTAAAAAGAATTCTCAATACTCCACACACTTCTAAGTGAAAATATTTGAGGTAAATTTGTATCTCTACCCAAATTTTAGCCTGTAGATACAAACAAAATGAAAAAAATGGAGGTGGCCCGGGGGGATGGATCCTTTTAGATTAGCTTTTGAAAAATAGTTTCCAAAAAAATGATTTTAAATAATAGATTTTGGTAAAAAAAAAAAAAGAAAAGTGATTTTGATAACTAATATATCATAACAACTTATTTTTGCATCGACATGGAATGAAAATGTGGACATGGATGTGGTTAGCTTTGCTGCTCCTTTTACTCTCTTTTTTTTCTGTATTTTTAAATGGGTTAAATCCGAAATGAACATGATAAACAAATTATAAAACGATGTCGGACATATTCTTTTAAAATTGATGCAGAGCCAGTCAATCATAAATAAGTATCAATCGGGAGATTTTTTTATTTAATGTTGACTATTAAAATAGGATACAATTACACAGGTATTAAAACATTATGTACTACGTATGTTATTTTATTTTATTTTTTATTCTCATAGCTCATTCAAGTAAGTCATCCAGTGCTTTACACCAAATTTTTATTTTATTTTTTTTGGGTCAAAATGCTTTACACCAAATGGAGCACTGGATAGATTAGGGGTGAGTATTCGGTTTTTTGGTTCGGTTTTTCATAAAAACTGAAACAACCGAAAAACCGAATTAAGCTAATTCTAATAACCGAACCGAAAACCGATTAATCTAATTAACCGAATCGAAGTAACCGAAATATTTAGATTCGGTTCGGTTAATAACCGAATTAACCGATTTCTTTATTTATTATCTATAAAATAAAATATATATAATTAAATTTTTAAAAAGATTATTTTTTATCCTTAAGATTACATTTAGGGGTAAAATATATAAAATAAATTAACTAGATTTAAAATATCTATAAATTTCATCTAATATTATTGAAAATTTACACCTATTTAATTATAAAAACATGCATTTATCAAATAATATATATTAAATATAAATATATTATATATATTTCGATTTTTTTTTGTTTTAACCGAAATTTTTTTCTAATAACCGAACCGAAAACCGAATTAACCGAACCGAAAAAACCGAATTGAGTTCGGTTCGGTTTTCGGTTTCGGTTCTAATTTGCTCACCCCCTAAGATAGATAATTACATTTTGATTTTAAGCCTTTTCATTTAGTCAAGAGTTTCTCCTTTCAAAATTTAAATTGCAAAGGTTTTTACTTCTCATATGAACATGTGTTCTCTTCCATATAGAGGCGGAGCTGTTTATCACATCAACAGTCTATTGATTTTGATTTTATGAATTTAATACCATATGATTCAGTCTTCTAACTTTTTCAAATAACTCAACATTTTTTAGTCACATATGTTTGAAAGTACTATAAAATGTGTTGACCCGTTCACAATTATTATAAACAACAGGACAACACTCCTCAAATAAAGGCACAGCCAAGTGCCCAATGAAGAGTTCTCCATAAGACACAACACAAACACTGACCAACTCAAGCCTCAAGGTCACTTATTCAAACCAAACATGCAAGCCTTTTTACATCACAAACCCTTGTCTGTCTGTCTCATTTAGTCCAAACCAAATCTCTTCCTCGACAACAAAACAAGTTCATAGGCTTCCTTGGGATCAGGAAGAGACTTTGCCACAGTCTCTCTTTGAATGCACTTCTTAGCCCATTCTATGAACTTAGGACAGTGTTCCTCTGTTTTGAAGTTGCAAAGTGTTTCATAGGGATAAAACCAAGTGTAGAAAGGGATGAGAGCAAGGTCCACATTTCCCAAGGCTTCCCCTCCAAAATAAGGCTTGTCTCCAAGCACTTCTGAAGTCCTTCTTCGCTGCCTCAAGCCCTTCCCCTTTCTGTGTCCATAGCTTACTCGGCACATCAGACACCTAGACATTGTGAAATCTGAAGAATGAGTTATTGTTTCTGGTCTGTGAATCATGTAGCTTGGAGTGTTTTGCGGATCTGAGCCGGGTTTGAGATAATATTAAGTTAAGAAATCAAGTTAAGATTTTAAATAAAAATGAGGAGATTGAGCATCCTTGCCTATATTTGATGTGGATGCTGATGCTTTAACTAAATTGAAGGAAGATTGTGTCCTTTTAGTTCAACATTTTGAAGAGAATTTTGACTGCCTGTTCTGGTTTATGCTTGACACAACTTTAAGCGGAAAAACACAATTTTAAAGCTTGGATCAAATTGTTTGACACAAACATCAAATCAAAATGAACCATGAGCAGCTTCAAATAAGATTAAGTGAAAATTTTCTGAACTAGAGATGAATCCATTTGCATATGAGAACATAAAAAAGTCAAATTGTGAACATACCTTCTTGTCAACAAAATCAGTCCAGAACCTAGCTTGAGCTCTGTCATAAGGATCAGAGGGCAGCAAAGGATTGCCTTGGTCCTTCCAGACCTCATCAATATACTGAACAATGATGAGAGACTCACAAATAGACTTCCCATTATGAACCAAAACTGGAACCTTCTTATGAATAGGGTTCATCTGCAGAAGCACAGGACCTTTATCAGCCAAATCTTGTTCCTTTCCCTCATACACTATCCCTTTCTCAGCCAAAGCAATCCTTGCCCTCATCGAGAACATGCTGCACGTCGAGGTCAAAAGCACCACCTCCTGATTCGCCATTGTTTCAACCTGAAAACTCAACCAAAACTGTGTCTTGTTACAGAGCAGAATGATGAAGAAGAGGTTGTCCCCTCTACTTAAAAGGTTCAAGTGGAGAGACAAGTACTGTATTATATTTTATCGATGTTTCTTTACTGATACACCGAACATGGAGATCTGTGAAGGATTTAGATTCCGTATCTTTTGCAGTGTGATAGTATTAACGGGTGTTTTTAATTGTAAGTGGGGTATTATATAAAAAATTATTTGGATATAGACAAGTGATGTGATGATGTTGGGTTTGCTTTTTTTACATATGTGAAGCACTAATTGCAGTGTATTATAATATGCATTGGTTTCATGATTAAGCTCATAGGGAAGCAAGTAATCAATGGAGGGGGCTAGAAGCAAACAGAGAAATGGGTTTGGAATTTAGATTACATTTTGTCTCTGAGATTAGAAAAATCTCTTACCTCGAAATATGTTGTATGCATTAATTTATTTTATTCATACAAAGACAATTAATCCTTTTCATAGGGCTTTTGGGGATTCTTTCCTTCCCTCAATACTCCCCTCTTCCATCGGATTGGGTTTTCCTCCTTTGCAAAGGAGGGTTCGCTGTAGCATCTGGGCCGTTGGATCATATCTCAACGGCCCAGATTTAATGTATTATAAAAATCTGATTATTATATTTTTATAATACATTAAATCTGGACCGTTGAGATATGATCCAACGGCCCAGATGCTGCAGCGAACCCTCCTTTGCACCTTTGCAAAGGAGGAAAGCCGGGTCCTCTTCCATCCTCATCCATGGATGTAGGTTAAAATTGTAAAAAATTTAACATAAACATCTCTGAATTACACTGAACAAAATGTAAAAAAAAATAAAATTATAACATATTTTAACAATAGCATTTGCTTATGAGTTGTTTAGGTCAAATTTTAATAATTTTATTTATTTTTTATGTAATATTGTGTATCTCAACTGTTGAAATTTTAAAAATTAAGGTGTATATTTGTCTCAAAAGTTTTCACTCAAGTGCTAGATATCTTGAAGCCTTTTAGATTTAATGTTCTTTCAGAAATTTTCAAATCATAACAATGTTGCCTCATTCGTTATCCAAATTAAATTTAACCAAATATGTTGATATGACAAATTCATGTATTATCCACGTCATTTATGCTAAAATGTAAATTTACTTATAAAGTTTTCATTTATGAGCGTTGGATATTCGAAAGTTTTTTTTAGTTTAATATTACTATAGAAATTTCTAAATCATAGCAGTACTACCCTAATATTAAAAGATGTTAGTTTTGACTATTAAATGACTTTTATAACTTGTATGACTATATGCACTCCCACGTGGCACCAAGCCATTAACAACTTATGTCATTACAATGTTAATCTATCATTTAAAGCACCTAACGAATTGCAAGTCCGCTTTATTATTAACAAGCATCTCAACGTCATTCTTGCAAAAGAACAACTCTTTCTATACATTTGTTAGTTTGGAGGAAGTAGCCAAAGCTTGGAGGAATGCATTTCCTTTAAATTTTGTTCTTATGTATAAAGTGATCGAACTACAAAAACAGAGGAAGAGTGTTGTTCTTTCGTAGGAGAAATGGCGTTGGGTTCTTAATAATAATAAATCTGACTTACAATCTGTTAAGGGTCTGTTTGGTATGAGGGATTTGGAGGGAAAGGGAGGGGATGGAAAATTTTTATAAGTTGGATTTAAGAAAATTGAAGAAGTGGGGTTATAAAATTTTAATATAGAAAATATGCAAAATAAAAAAGAAAAACAAATTTAAAACTTTTAAGCCCACTTTTCTTTTCTTTTTAAATCCAACTTAAAAAAAATTTCCTTCCTCCCACTTACCTTCCCTCCCCTCACACCAAACAAGCCCTTAGATTCTTTAATGACATATTAACAGCTTTAACGGTGTGAGTTGGCAATGGCTTAGTGCAACATGGGAGTGCATGCGGTCAGGCAAAACAAACTCATTCAACCATTAAGATTAACATCATTTAACAATAGATCAGCATTGCTATGATTTGAAAACTTTTAAGATACTCACGAGCGAAAACTTTTGAAAACTTTTGAATACTCCCAATACTCCACATACTCACGAGCGAAAACTTTTAAAGTAAATTTATGTCTCTATCCCAATTTTAGCCCTTAGATACAAACAAATTAAAATGGAAAAAATGAAGGGGAGGATAAGGGAATGGATACCTTTAGGTTAGTTTTTGAAAAATAATTTCTGAAAAAGTTATTTTAAAGAATAGATCTGGGGGGCCCATTTTGATAACCAGTGTATCATAACAATTTATTTTTGCATCGACGTGGAATGAAATGTGGGCATGGATGTGTTAGTTAGCTTTGCTGCTCCTTTCCTTCTCCTCCTCCTCTTCCTTTTTTTTCCCCCTTTATTGTTTAGATGGGTTAAATCCGAAATGAAAGTGACAAACAAATTATAAAACAATGTCGCGTATATTCTTTTAAAATTGATGCAGAGCAAGTCAATCATAAGTATCAATTGGGAGATTTTTTTTTATTGAATGTTGACTATTAAAAGAGTATAAAATTACCCAAGTATTAAAACATTATGTACTACTTGCATTATTTTATATTTTTTTCATATCTCATTCAAATAAATCATCCAGGGCTTTACACTTTTTTTTTTTGGGTCAAAATGCTTTACTCCAAATGGAGCACTATATAGATAATTGCATTTTGCTTTTGTGTTTTTTTATTTAATTAAGGGTTTCTCCTTTCAAAACTTAGGACTTGTTTGGTATGAGGAGAGTGGAGGGGAGGGGAGAGAAAGTGGGCGGAGGGGAAATTTTTTTAAGTTAAATTTAAAAAAATTAGAGAAATGGGGTTAAAAATTTTTAATTAATTTTTCTTACTCTTTTATCTTATATACTCTATTTATTAAAATTTTATTACCCCACTTCTTCAATCTTTTAAAATTTTACTCATAAAAATTTTCCCTCCTCTCCTTTACCTTCCAAATCCCTCACACCAAACAAACCCTTAAAGTGCAAAACTTTTTACTTCTCATCTGAACATGTGTTCTCTTTCATATAAAGATAGAACCACTTACTACATCAACCAACAACCTATTGTTTCAATTTTATATATTTAATATCATACTATTCAGTCTTCTAACTTTTTCAAATAACTCAGCATTTACTGATCACATACGATTAAAAGTATTATAAAATGTGTTGGACCGTTCACAATTATTATAAACAACAGTACAACACTCTGCAAACAAAGGCACACCCAAGTGCCCAATGAAAAGTTTTCCATAATACATGACACAACACAAACACTGACCAACTCAAGCCTAAAGGCCACTTATTCAAACCAAACATGCAAATCTTTTTACATAACAAAGCCTTGTCTTGTCTGTCCCATTTAGTCCACACCAAAGACCTTCCTGAGGACCAAAGCAAATTCATAGACTTGCTTGGGATCAGGAAGAGACTTGGCCACAGTGTCTCTTTGCATGCACCTTTTAGCCCATTCTATGAACTTAGGGCAGTGTTCCTCTGTTTTGAAGCTGCCACATGTCTCATAGGCATAAAACCAGCTATAGAAGGGGATGAGAGCAAGGTCCACAAATCCAAAGGCTTCCCCTCCAAAATAAGGCTTGTCTCCAAGCACTTCTTCTAGCTGCTTCAGGGCAGCTATGAAGTCCTTCTTTGCTGCCTCAAGCTCTTCCCCTTTATTTGTATATACCCTGGTTGCCGCATCAGCCACCTAGACATTGTGAAATTTGAAAAATAAGTCATTGTAGCTAGGGTTTGAAATTTGTCCTAGCTACATGTAGTTAGTTAGGGGTGTTTTTGTGTGTCTGAGTAGGTTTGATATAGTGGGTGTTCAAGAAAAATGTCAAAAAACACTTTTTTCGTTTGATATGGTGAGTGTTTGATAAAGTTGCTTTAAAGTATCTTTTCATATAAACTAAGGTTTTATTCAAAACTCAAAATAGGTTTTAAGTCCGAAATTAGGGTTTAGACTAAAGCTCGTTGGTATAGCTTTTTCAGAGTGATCAATTCTCCCAAAATCAAAGAAACATACATAATCAAAGTTGAGAAATCAATTTAAAATTTTAAGTAAAATGAAGAGATTGAACACACTTGAATGAAGTTTGTGCCTTTTAAGTTCAACACCCTGGACAAAATTTTGACTATCTCTGTTTTGATTGATGACTGACACAACATTTAGTAGCAAAGCACCATGTAGTTAAAACTTGGATCAAAGGGTGTGTGACACAATAATAAACAACAAATCCAAATTTATACCCCAAAAAAAAACAACAAATCCAAATGAACCATGAACATCTTCCAATAAGATTAAATAAAAATTTTGTGAACTAGGCTGAATCCATTTGCATATGAAAACATACCTTCTTATCAACAAAATCAGCCCAGAACCTAGCTTGAGCTCTGTCATAAGGATCAGAGGGAAGCAAAGAATAGCCTTGGTCCTTCCAAACCTCTTCAATATACTGAACAATGATCAGAGACTCACAAATAACCTTCCCGTTATGAATCAAAACTGGAACCTTCTTATGAATCGGGTTCATCTGCAGAAGCTCATCACCTTTGTTTATCAAATCTTGCTCCTTTCCCTCATACTCTATCCCTTTCTCAGCCAGAGCAATCCTCGCCCTCATCGAAAACATACTCACTGTTGCATGCAAAAGCACCACCTTGTTATTCGCCATTGTTCCAACCTCAAAGCTCAACCAAACTGTGTTTTTTTGTTGCAGATCTGGTTAAAGAAGAGCTTGTCCCCTCTCTTTCAAGGCTCAGGTGTAGTAGGAATACTCCTTATTTTAATGTTAAGTGCGGTATTAGATAAATTATTTGGATGACGGCATCGGATGCGTGAGATTAGGTTTTACTTTTTTAAACAGTATGTGACGCACTAATAGCAGTGTGATAACAGTTTTCATATAGCTACCCGCCCTTGTGTTCTTTGTTTGATATGCTTAAAAAAATACTATAAATTGCCTCTGGTTGGTTCAAATATATTATAAAATGCGTTGGCTTCATGATTAAGCTCGTAGGGAAGCAAAAAGTCACTCGAGGGGGGCATAAGCTGATGGAGAAATGGGTTTGGAATTTGAACAACACTGTCTCTTGGACAACAAAATTTCCTTATCTCGAAACATTCTGTACGTATTATTTAATTTTATTTATACAAAGATAATAAATCTTTCTCATATAATTTGGAGGATTCTCCCTTTTTCCCTTACCCTTCTCTTCCCATCTTTATCCGTGCTAGTGGCAGAATGCACCCAAAAGAGGTGAATTGTGTGTTATACATATTTAAATAAATTAAACTAATAGGCACTAAGTAGAAATATTATCAG
Organism: Inga leiocalycina; assembly: GCA_963242795.1. Taxonomy (NCBI): domain Eukaryota; kingdom Viridiplantae; phylum Streptophyta; class Magnoliopsida; order Fabales; family Fabaceae; genus Inga; species Inga leiocalycina. Next base: position 17,674,474 of record OY725320.1, read on the forward strand.
ATTAGAAGATAAAGAATACACAAGTGATATTATTCTGGTTCAGTCTTAACCCCACATCCAGTCCTTAGGCATCTCATGAAATTTTTCAATCCACTAAATCCTTCAAATTCAATTTGGTATTTGAAAACTTTTACGACCTCACAAGTTTACCCGTTGGTACTACTTATAAACCTTTCACTCTCACTACCTGTAAGGATACAATCCGAGATTTAAGATCTCTTAACCTTAATCCAAACCTTTCAAGTATGTTCTCTCAATAGAACCATTTCTAATAATCACTTAGGGTTTGTTTGGTCTGAGGGGAGGGGAGGGAAAGTAGACGGAGGGAAAATTTTTTTGAGTTGAATTAAAAAAAATTAGAGAAGTGGGGTTAAAATTTTTTAATTAATTTTTCTTACTTTTTTATCTTATATATTCTTTTTATTAAAATTTTATTATCCCATTTCTTCAATCTTTTAAAATTCAACTCATAAAAATTTTCCCTCCTCTCCCTTCCCCTCCAAATCCCTCACACCAAACAGACCCTTAAACTCAGTGTATTTCTCATAGAATAGATATATAATTTTTAAGCTTAGTATATATAGTATGTGCACAATATGCTCCTTTACAAATATTCTCAATTTAATCAATATCTCTGACTTTACCTACAGCACGTCTCCTTTTATACTTGGTTGGTATTGATCTCTGAGTTAGAAGTGTATCCGACCATTGAACTCTAATCTTCCCATTGAAGCTTTTTCTTGTGAATGTTTTAAGCACATTTAATGCTTCTAATACAAAGTAGTATTGGAAGATGAAGTATTTGTTTGCTCATTTAATACATCTTGCTTGCAACAAAGCTTACTCTTTCTTGGACATACTAAGTTAATAAACAATTATATCAATGTCCAATTACATGTATTATTTTCACACATTCTGATGTAATGATTCTTCGGCACACTTTAATCTTAATTGATAACCCTGATAGATTAGCATATTTAAATATCTGAGACCTTATCCAAAAATAGTATGTGGCATTGTCATTAGAAGAACTAGCCGTTGTATTCCAAGTCAACCCTTTATTCCAAACTAATCCAGATTTGAGGCATGACAGAACTATTTTTTCATGTGTCGCCCCTACTACCTAAAATATGTTCCCAAAACTCAAACTCAAAATCCTTGTAAGTAATGTGATATAACTTTCAGATAGCTCAACATTTTCTTGTCAGTTATCCCATACGCTTAAAAGTATTTTGAAATGTGTTGGCGGGTCTACAAATATTATAAAATGTTTTTCTAACAAAAAAAAAAGTAGAATTTGAGTAAAAAAAACGAACAAGAAGTAAAAGGGCAAGGGCCCAAAGTTATATCAGAGTTGTCCAGCAAGGCCGACACAAAAATTGGGCCTCAAATGATGACCCCTAGACAAAGACAAACCATAGTTAGCGAAAGCATTAAAAAAAAGTTAAACAATGTCACGCCCAAAGCGTTTTTTGAGACAAAATAAACAAGAGTCGGGTGTCCCTATTTATATGACGATTTACAAAATCTAAGCAATAATTAATAACCAATCACATCCTCCATTAATACTTTAATGGGGCAACTACAGAAAAAAAAATTATTTAAAAATGTGAGGAAAAGATTGTAAATAAGACGTTAGTGGGGTAAGTAGTGCTTTTTTTTTTTTTTATATAAATTTTTGGAAAAGGGTTGGGCTCACCCATTATCCAAGGGCAGGTTAAAATCTCCCTTCCTCTTAGGTCATACCAATGTTGGTCAGAACGAGCTGTCAATTACCTTCAGACATTTACCTAGACACCTAGGAGTTAGGATACCTCCGCAAGCGTCGCGACTGAAACCATAACTAAGTGGTACTCTTAACACACTCCAAATGGTCGCATGTCTCACTCCAAATAGTGGTAAGTGAGAGATAGAGAAATCTATGACAATGAGGTTTTGTTTGAGGTTGGAGATTTGTAGAAGGTACCGGATGGAATTTTGGGCGGAAGTTTTATCAAAATCAGAAATTGCCTTGGAAACTTTGTTTTGTGGCATATAAGATCATGTTGAGTATGTTTGAATTTACTTCTAAGATATCATGTTGGCGAGGAAAAAAAAGAATATGAGTGTTATTGATTGCTTCATACAAGTTGTTTGAATAATATTTATAAATTCTAGATATCATCTTTTTTTCTTCTTAATATTGACTTAAATAAAATAATGATTTAATATTTTTTTTGGGTAAAATAATGGTTTTGATTAAGAATCTAAAAAAAATTAAATCAGATTTGAAGGGTCAAAGTAATAAATATAGTGCTCATTCTCTCGATAACCCGGGTATCTAATCCCTACTAACTAGATCCAAATCCAATTAATATGATAAAATTTTAGAGAAATATATCATACTGGAGAAATAATTAGAGTACTAATATGTTTATCACATTCTAAGTAATGAAAACAAATTAAATGAAATAATTAATAATTTATTTATCTTTTATACGCACGTATATTATACCTTTTTTTGATACTTTACACATATATTATTAGGGGTGTTCAAATCCTGGACTGGGATCTCCCAATCCGGGTTTCAATTTTTGGCTAGGATGCAAATTGCATCCCGTTCTCGTAATCCCTAGATCGTGACCAAGACCAAACCGGGAAATCTTGGTTTTTTTTTAAAAAAATAAATTTAAAATATATTATTATATTAGTTAAATTTTCTATAATCTAATATTTAAAGTGATCATTTAATACCTAATAAGGCCATAATAATCACACAAATTGCTCTAGAATTGAAGAATAACATTTTATTATTATTATTATTATTATCACCTTCATCATTTTTGTTATTATCTTTATACATTATATAGTTAGGATTAGTATCACGATATGTATAATTTAACTCTAACTAAATATGTGATACACATTTTATCAAATGATAACTTAATTCATAGGGTAAAAAAATACCCAAAAAAACTTATTTTTTAAGGAAATTTTTTTTTAAAAAAAAAACCCAGGACGAACTGAGATCACACCTTGTGATCCGGTCCCCATTCCAATAGATCCTGGACCCGGTCCCAGCCGGAACGGGAAATTCCTGAGATCAAATGTCAGGGACCGGGCCCAGACAACTGAGATCGGGACATTTTGAACACCCCTATATATTATACTCCCTCTTCAGTACATCTCTTTTTTTACTTTCTCTTTTTCACATTTAAATTAATTTTATTCAAGAGAGTTAACCTAACACTCTTGGATTATGCAGTTATCACCAATCACCAATGTCAAAGTGTGCTGATGTTTCTTCCCAAACTTTCTTTGACACACAGGCAGCTACCGTCCTTTCAAAAATGGGTGTATGCCACTAGCTTGACCTGTAGATTGAGAGGAAACATTCTATACATGCTCATAGCATCAAGAGAAAACAATACCAATTCTTAAAAGAATCAAAGATCTTGAGAGAGATCAGAATTTACTTCTTCATTTTCTTTTAGCCGTCATTGTTTAAAGTATGAGACATTTTTACATGAAACAAATCTATGTATATTCAACCAGAACCTTAGTTCAATCATAACGCAATCTCTTGAACTCATTTGTGTAAAAGCTTTCAAAAATGCCAACATTCTGGTTAGCTTTACATTGTTGCTGGGTTTACTAAAAATGAGGTCCCACCTACACTATACATTCATTAGTATGACAATTTATTGCATCACACGCTTACACAATCCTTTTATATGAATATCATCAGCTATTATCCAAAACAACATGTGCTTTCAAAGAAGCTTGTACAGTTTTGTAAGGATTTGCAATTGATCAACAAGAAGAATCTATCTGTGAGCTGGCTTCAGGCTAGTATTCAACCTGGTTCAACCCATCTCTTGTACAACCTTGTACATAACAAAAGCCTAGAGTCAAAACATGTACAATTAGAAGAACTGCTGGTGTATTGCGAATCTGATTGCAATAAATTCTTCTACCAAAGTCAACAAAAATTACAGGATGTCAATGTCACATTGAGGCATTTGTAGAACTATGCTCACCAAACCCCATTCTTAAACTCACTGGCAAATCTCATTCCTGAGCTCCAAGTAAATTTCCAAAATAGAAAAATTATAACCCTCTTTTGTAAAGGTCATCATTTTGTGATGATACTATACTATACTAAAATGGGTAAATCACACACATATGTACAAACAAATCTGCCAAACTGCTCCATAAAATCATGGAGGTGGATACAATTAAATGCCCCCTCCATTTCAGCCATTACTGGGCATGTCCTTCAATTTCAATGACCTGAAGCAGTACTCTTGGTGTAGGCACACAACACAGCCAGATAATTGTACTGCCATCTATTTTAAAATTTTCATACTTCTGCTGTAGGCTCTTGTGCTCCATGACCACAAGACCTGGACTCAGCAATCTTCGTAGCCACCTCTGTTATTACAAGCCTGGTTAAAAGCAGCCCTGCAATAAAAGCTGCTACCATTAACATTGTGAAAACGGCATTCCAGCTGTCTACAGAGATGTAGCCTGTTATTAACGGGCCAATTGCTGCCCCTACAGAACCAGTTCCATCAATAATGGCTGTCACAGTTGCCAAAGCCCGTGAATTTCCATTTAGAGAACTGTGTGTTCCCAGGTCGGCCGAAACAGCTGTTGTTATGAGAGCATAAGGCCCGTTCACAAACATGCCAGTGATGAACATCAATGCAATATTTAGAACCAAAGATACGTGCCCATAAAACCGATAGAAGAAGAGAGCAGGGATTGCAAGGTACATGAAACTTGCTGCTGTTATCGCCCTGGCATTTAATCTATCTGAAATGTGGCCGGCCAGGATTCCTCCAATCACTCCTCCAACATCAAATAAAGTGGACAGTTTTCCTGCTGCCTCACTGGATAGATATTTGCCAGCAATTGCTGCATCATCACAAGAATAATTAATTAATCAAACAAGAAAAAAGTTATGAAGATTAATTCATAAAGACAGCATATAAAATATCAAGAAAGTTGACGGACCTGTGTGGCAAATGTAGAATGGAAGCCAGTATAGAAACGTATATGCAACCAACTTAGCAAAGAAAAGACAAAGAGCAAAAGGAGCAACTCCAGGAATTTTCCATGCCTCTATGAACCCTATAGCTTTCTCCTCCTCAACAATCGTCTCAGGCCTCAACAGTGGCTGTGCAATTTCTTCATCTCCATTTTTCTTTGGCGAACTGCATTCATTTTCCTCTTCGCTAGCTCCAACAGACTCAGGTGATACAGGCAACAGAAGGAAAACCACCAAACCAAGGAAACCAATCATAAGTCCTGGCACAACAAAGGACCATCCCCATCCATAGCTTAGCATAGCAGAAGCAATCAAAGAACCAGATATGTTCCCAATAGAAGTGTGGGCATTCCATATACCCATAATCAACCCTCTCTTCTTCTTTCCAAACCAGTTTCCAACAACAGCAACTACTGACGGCCATCCAGTGGACTGGAACAATCCAGCAATCATTTGAATTACTAAGTAGTAATAGAAGCTATGGATGTTTCCCCAGTACCCAACACCAAAAAGGGAAGTAAACAAACCAGTTCCCAACATTCCCACGGTTAGAAAAATCCTCAGATTTAACCTATCTCCTAAATGGCCAGAAAAATACATCCCAAAAGCATATACTGCAAGAAAAGCAACATCCAATTCACCAAGAAGGGATGTCCCATCTGGTCCATTAAATGGAGCCCAACCACTTCCAAGAATCAAGGAAAATTTTTTGTTTCCAGTTGACTCATTGGTATTATTTGATCTCAATAGAGCGAACTTTAAGCCAAACTCTGTTGACTGGGGATCAAGGACACTCTTTACAATACTTGTTGTTTTTCGGGTAGCATGATAACTTGCATATGCCAGAAATGTTACAACCAGAACAATGACTTGGTAGGTCTTGAAAGAAACAGGGCTTCTCTTAATGGACTTTAGGATCCTCAAGCCCGGAGGCTTACTGCAACCTCTCTCAGACAACAATTCTGATGCTGGACCCATGAATTGGTTCTAAATTCAGACGCAAGAAAAGGGAAGAAATTAATACTTCCCCTTAAAGAAAGTTTCTGCAAAGATGAGGAGACCAAAAAGAATCATTGTTAAGGAATGTATCACTGAAGAATGAATAGATATGGTCTAGGCTAAACGCAAAAAAGATATAATAATTAACATCAATTTCAGCAATCATCTTAAATGTTCAGAGCAGATACGGCCATTATTGTAACCGTGGGGTGTATGTGGGGGGGGGGGGACTGATATATAAATTCAAAGTTCCAGAAACCAAACAGGATGAATACATAACAGCATGATCAGAAGAATCAGAAAGCTTTTTGATCGAGCAAGATCATAATTGGCAACAATTCTTGGTCAGAAAATTAGTGCGTTTCACTAAAAAGAAGAAATAGAGTTCGACTCCAAAGAAGGAAACCAAATTTGGAGAAACAACACCAAAACAAATCGTATAATAATCATCGGAAGGTAAATCAAAAACAAAAACTCCTCCGAAGATCTGAAAAGCAACCGCCAATATAAGCGTCACAAAAAAGCTACCAAGAAGAAACAACAATTGGAAACCAATTTTCCACGATTACACAGCAATGGAATCAACTTCTGAGCTATAAAAAGACACAAAATCAAGATTAAGCAGAACCGAGAAGCAAATTCTTACCAGAAGAAAAATCTCTAAATGCAATGAGAAAAGAAAAATCAGTAAGGAATCATACCTCAAGCTATTAGAAGCTTTCACTGGGTCGTTTTCGCTTTGCTTGCTTCCGAAATTCTGCGCCTTCGGTTCTCTGCTAGTCGCTTCTTTTTAGTCTTGTAGTCATTTCATGACAAACGCAGAGGCGCTGAGAAGCGACGTGCAACGCAAGTTCTTAAATAAAACGATATTATTATTTTATTAAGTCAAATGTCAATTATACCCCTGAGTCCCATAAAGTTTGGTTCTTCGACTACGCGCCTCTTCTCATTTACAAGAAGGCCACTGTCCACGTGAATTTACGAAAATGTGCCCATTGGTCCTCTCCGGCAGAGATCGCCAGATCGGTGAGATAGCACATTCTAATGAAAAATTATATTGAATTTTTTATATTATTCGATTGGATATTACTTGATTAAAATTATATAAATATCAGATAAATGTATAACTAGTTAGACAGAAAGTCGACACATAATGTAATAATTAAATAAAAATTTAATAAAAATGATTATATATTCATATATATATATAAAAAATAAATTCATAATAATTTATTGTCAGAATAATAACATTATAGTACATGAAATTTTTAATGAAATAACACCATATATTCTTGTTGTATCCGTCTAAATCCAACATTCACTATTATATACTTCCTTCTATCCTTTTTATAAGTTAGTTAAATGCAATTAATATGTTGTAAATGCAATTTTATTCAAATATGTTCTTATTTTCATAGAGGGAGGGAGGGAAAATGAGTAGGAACATGTTATAATTAATACAGAAGGGTTAATATAATATTTGGTCATCCAAGTCTTCTTTCATTTTGATTTTGGTCTATCAAATTTTAAATCATAGATTTTGGTTTCTAAATGAGCAAAATAATCTATATTTTTATTAAATTATAAGGATTAATATTTTAAATAGAATGAAATTTAAAGAACTAAAACCTAAAATTTAAAACTTAAAAGAACCAAAATCAAAATAATAACAAATTTGAAGGATTAAAAATTGTATTAACCTAATAAAAAAATATCTAATCAATTAGGACATAAATACTTTTAAAAAAATATCATACTTTAATATTGGTGGGTTTATAACAGTTGGATAAAATTGTAAAGTGAATGCAGCAAGTGCTCTAAACGTATGAATAATCATTTGGATGTCACAATTTGCATTCACGGCTTACATCTTTTCTGTTATTTTTGTGTTCCATCTGTCCCTTCCGCGGCACTTTGTTTTTTTGGGTCTTTATTAGTTTGTCGGTTATTGCCTTCTCGGAAACTCACTCTTTTAATTTCTTGCGCTCTTGAAATTTGCTGTTTTTAAGTTGTTTTAATACTATTTGTGTTCAATGCCTACTCCATGCACCTCTTGTTGAGTATATTAATTAGACTTTCCAACCACGAGGCGGATGGATAAGAATTTTAAGAATATAAATCTATTTTTAATTTAATTAATAGATTACACTATTTTAGTGAAACTCACTTTAAATTCTGTATAAAATATAAGACTCTTTTTCAATCATCAATAATAATAGTGATTGTGGGGCAGCGATGTTGAACGTAATTGTATGTGTGGGTACGTGTCTGCATATACACACATACAAATATATATATATATGGAAAGAAAGAGAATAGAAGATTGAGATAAGAAAAGGAGATAGAATAAAGGAACATAACGCGAAGGAAGCTTCACGCGAAGATGAAGACAAGAGTTTGGATATTCCTTGATTTTTCTTTTAATTTTTTAAATAATAGATACATATGAGGTGTAAGGAAGTTATTGTGCTAGTTTGGAATAACTTATTTTTGGGTAATAAGTGCTTATAAATCGTGATTCACTGTATACGAAATAAGTATGTGAGAGAAGTTTTATCTTGACTTACATAATAAGGACTTATTTTTTAAGAAAACGCTGAACCAAACAAGCCTATTATATATTTCCATTTAATAATACCTGCCACGACTCCCACTCAGCTCAAAATTCCCATTTCCCGACAAGTTGATCTTTTTTTTTTAAAAAAAAATGACATAAAGTGAATATTTGTGTAAGTTATGTGTTTAAAAACTAAGTTAATCTTGAAATTAGAAGAGAAGTTTGTGTAATTTAACAAGACTCTAAAGAGTCTTAAAAGAGTTATGCATCAATTCTAACACAAAGGAGAGGAGGGAAAAAAAAATCAGTTTTTATGTAATTCTGAGAAAATTAAAGGAGGAATTGTAGAATTTATTATATACTTGAATCACCCTTTCTGATGGGAATGGATTCCAAGTATGTATTTTATTAATTAAAAATTAAATAATAAAAGAAAGGAAAAGTTTCAAAAAAATTCTGTGAAAATTGGTAAAGGATAATTCAGTACTCTAAAATTGGGAAAAGACGAATTAGTTCGCTGTCAAACAGGAGGAGGAATCTGAAATTTTGAAATCTTGGCGAAATGACGAAAAAACCCTTCAACCCCCTTTCTCTCTACTTTGGAATAACAACACGGTCCTTGTAATTAATAACTCCATATTTGACATTAACAACTTTATTTTCTTCTTTCACAGTTAACAAGTTTCAGGACTAATACTATTTTCTCTTTATTAACAACACCGTATTCAACATTAACAACTCCACTTTCTTTTTTCACAATTAACAAGTACGAACTCTATGGAGGATTTTGGTGTTGTTAATTAAAATGCCCGTGTTGTTATTATGAGGGAGGGCTCAAAGACATTTTCGTTTTCTCACCGAAATTTTAAAATCTCAAATTCCTCCTCCCATTTGATAGGAAATTGTTACGTCTTTTTCCCATTTTAGAATATTGAATCGTCTTTTTCCAACTTTCAATATATTTTTTTGAAATTTGCCCTTCAAGAAAACACAGAAACAGGGATAGATCAAAGCGCTTTGAAGCCAGCTGCCTTTTTTGGGGGGATAATGTTGTTGACTTTTGGATACGACTCATCCGAATACACCGACTCTTCAACCACATGACAAAAATAATTAATGTGGCACGAAGTTCATGGTCCATACTCAATTTTCAATCAATAATAGTCAATACCCAAAAAGCTCCTTCAAATTTGCAAAATCCCACATTGTCCAATGTAGCAATAAGAAATTTAAAAATGTTGGTAGTTTTACAATTTTGCCCTCTATTTAAAAAATGCCAGCTCCCTCACCGGCCTTAGTATAGTAAATTCCCTGAGCCTTTTACTTTGATCTTTTTAAGTGTGGAATCCGCAAAAAGGTATTGTAAATCGCTAATGTAAAATTGTGAAGCTCACCTCTAGAGTAGAAAATTCCTCATCTAATGTAATAAATTTCCTTAAACATGCCATTCTACTTTGATAGTTATTTTATATGTACTCTTTAGGTTCTAAATTTTAAGACCTAATTTACAGTATAAATTGCACTATAAACTAGATCATATATTTTAAACCCACTGTAATATTATTTTGCACTATTTTAACAAAATGGTTTAGTAGCTCAATGGTCATAAAACCTTTCGGAATTCAAGGAGAGATGAGGCACTAAGATCAACCGGGGGGAACCAACCAATTTCAGTGTTCATTATAATGATAAGCACTAAGAGCTAGTCAATGAGACAAGATCTACACCGTTCAATTAGGATCTCAATGATCCAGATTCAATATTTTTAAATGATATTTTTTAAATAAAAAATATTTTTTTTAAAACTAACAGTTAAGAGATTATAGTTATATTAGATTCTAAACGGATTAAGATAATTTTTTACTAAAAAAAGCAACAGTAAAAAAATTCAATCTGATCTATCCAAATCAAATATGAACAGTCTGTATTTGATTATTAGCTCTTAATACTCATAATTATGATAAGCACCGAAACTAGTTCGATCGACCAGTGAGGGGTGGGTGACATTTCTTTAACTAAAGGGGAAAAAAATGTAAACACACCAACAGTTTTAAATTCCTTTTTAGTACAATGGACCAATTTGGGAATTTGCAAATCTTTCCATGTGGACTTTCCTTAATAAAAAAAATTCATATTGAATTGATAAAATCGCAAAATTCTGTGGGAGCATTATTAATTATAGAAAGTCCCCACGACATATTTTCATTGAAATTTTAGACCTAATATATATAAATATATATATATATAAGCAAATGGGCCTAATAAGGCTGTGTTTGTTTCAGCATTTTGTACAGGAAAAACGCACTTATTACACAAGCCGAGAAAAAACTCCTCTCACATACTTACCTCGTATACCGTAAATCATAAATTATAAGCACGTTTTAGATAAAAATAAGCCATTCCAAACGCACACTAAATTTTGTCATGAAACGCGTTATCTAGGAAAGAGAGGGAGTGAATAAAAGGCGGAGAGTATTGTGAATTAATGTAGCGAGACTAACTAATAATTAATGGGGTAAAAATGAAAAAGATACTAAAATTAAAATTTCAGATAAATTATTGGTCTCTTTCTTGTCATCCCTAAAATAATTTCTTGTATATAAAATCAACAGGAGTATTTTGTCCTAAGAACATTAAAAATTTGTAAGGTTGCTTATTTTCCAATTTTTTTCGTTGATTTTAAATTGTGTGTACGTATTCATGGATATGGACATTTCATAAAATCAAAGATGAATAATACGGCTCGTTGCTCCCTGTCTGAGGTAAGCTAGCTTTGAAAGAGTCACCCAGTTCAGATGTGACACTTGTGGAGAGCCTCCATTATTACAAAGTTGGATGAGGGTGTGTTAGTGTGTATATGGGTCATGAATGTCTAAAAGGATATAGCTACACAATAGGATAATATTTAGATCAATTTTTTTTTTATATATATTACGTCAAGTTCAGAGATTACACATCGTGGATCATATTTTTAAAATATTATCATTAAATCATAAATTCATATAAAATAAATATGACACATTGTGATGTGTTATTTAAAAACATAATATAATAAATAGGGGTAAAGAGCAAATTTATAAATGAAGTTTTAAGGAATGGGCGTCTGACATAATTTTATTTTAAAGGGAGTAAAAATACATATAAGATTTTAGAAGTGGAGCATCCAGAACAAAACCGTTAAATTTGACCTAACGCCGTTAGTGGTTTTCTTCTCTTATAATTTAACTCTGTTAAGTCAAATTTAACAGTTTTATACTGGAACCTCCACTTTTAAAACTTTATGTATATTTTTGCCCCTTTAAAACATAATTGTGCCAGACGCTCCTTCCTTAAAACTTCGTTGGTAAATTTACTCCTTAACCCTAATAAACATAAGAAACTTGACCTTAGCTTTTCTCTACATAATAATACTCCTTGAAATCCTTAATATAAGACTAACTTTTTTTTTGTGAAAGAATTTTAGACAAAGGATTAGGCTCATCCAACAAGCCAAGGGCAAAGCGTCTACCTAGTCACACACAACCCGATCACATGTTGATTACTCACAACCCTTTGGGCAATCTCTTTTTTATGAAAAAATTTTAGATAAAGGATTAGACTCATCCACAAACCAAGGGCGGAGCGCATGCCCAATCACACCCAACCCGGTCACCTGTTAATCACACACAACCCCTCGAGTAACCTTGGTGTGCCTAAGTCATTAGATGAGGTAGAGCATAAACTATATGGGAATTAGCTCTAAATTCCATGCTTTACCTGGGTATGGGATGTCTCCCTAATGCTGTGACGGTCTTATGGATCGAACTAGCTCTCTTTGGTGTTGTAAATATTCCTTCAGTTCTTAATACAAGACATATTTGGGGAAATAATATTGGTTCGAAATACAAGACATAGTTTTCATATTTGTCAATGTTTTCCAAATTTACCCCTATTAACGTTCCATCAACCATAATCAATGAGAAGAGGGAAGGAGAGAATTAAGAGAAATGACTAGGGTATTAGAAAACACATATTTTATTAGCTAACTTAACTAACTTCCTTAATATAATCAAATTAGGAAAATATATCTTATATTAAGGACCGGAGGAGTATTATATAAGGATGTGTCAAATAAAGAGTCTCTCACCACTTCAAGGCATCAATTTGTTGTTTATAAATACCCCAAGCTTGACACCATTTGTAGAGAAGAGAATAAAGAGTATCAATAATTTCTTGCTAAATTTTTTATATACTGAGGGGTTACGGAATAACTCTTAATATTTAAAGTTGCCTAACCCTTCAACCGCTCAACCTACAAACATGAGGTAATGAATGGCCAATTTTAATAAAGAAATTGAACAACAAAATGAAACTTATATTAATAACTGAAAAATAAGTATTATACATGTGTGCGTCTAAGATATTAGTGTGTTGTTGTTACTCTTTATGAGACAAGTTAGCAATTTCATGTAGAAACCCAAGATGGATAACCCTCGGGTGAGTCATGATCTTTTCACATCATATATGTTGAATAAATACATAATGAATTTATTGAAATAACTCAATCTAAGCATGTGTAAGTTGTATGCCCCTAGCGTGGATTGCAGGCTAAATTGACCAAGCTACTTTTTTTTAATGTATATTTTTCTCTTCAACTGTAGGGGAAATCACTTTAGGGGCCCGTTTGGTTCAAAGAAGAGGTAGGAATGGAAAGGAGGAAAAAAACGAATAGAAAGGAAGGGGAAATATTTTGCCACCGATGCATTTGGTTCACACTGGAAAAGAAAATTGTTTGATAGGAAAATTTTTGTTTGGTTTAAAGAAAATGAGATAGGAAAATGAACAAAAAGACAATTTTGTCCCTGTATTAAAAATAATATCTAAATGATCATAAAATTTCTTTCCTTATCATCATATCCAGTTCAAATCAAAGAAAAACAAAAGGCCCACAAATTGTCAAAAAACACATCATCTACCTCATCAACTATGGGAAAAAACAGAACAAGATCATCTCCCTCATCAACTATTGGAACTAAATGGATAGGGAGTAAAAATCATAGAATAGCATTTTCGCCGAAGACATTCACCACCACCCTCACCGTCAACTTCTTCTTCGTCATTCACCAACTTTTTCCTTCTCCACTATCACCTTCTCTCTCTGCCATCATCACCACCTTCGAATTCTTCTTCCTCTCTCCTCCATAGTCTTCTTCCTCCGCCATCACCGATGGATCTACACATGAGGAGGCCGTGGCAGCCATTAAAGAATAGAAAGAGGAGTTATTTGGGAATTTAACACTTCTGGAAAATGGCTTCCCACTAATAATGGAAGGAAGAGATATTCCCATGGATGAAGGAGAAATGCCGGCCGTCGAAACATATTTTCCTAGGAAAATAGTGAACCAAACGGCCGCCACCAATTGGAAAATGCAATTTTCCATTTCCCTTCTCCAATTTTCAGTGATCCAAACGGGACCTAGGGGATTATGTGGCTAATGTCAATAGCGCAAGTGGCCACTATCAAATATTATTCGTCAACCCCACATTAAAATGTACGGCTATGAATACACACATACCAGCAAAATCTTTAGCAAATCATTTTCAACTGTCTTTTTTTTTTAATCTTTTATTACACTTCTATGTTTAGCTTTTTAATTAAATTATAGGTCCTGCATTATTCCATATAAAATGAGATGAAAACATATTGTTCATAAATTGTAACACTGGAGTTTCTGTAAGTAAGGGTAGAATAATAATTTTGTATATGTATATTATCCTATTAAGCACGGGCTGTGTGCTATATAAAGACCTTGATAGTAATTGATATAGTCAGTGTGTGATACTGTTCTAAATATATTTTTACGTAATTGAGATTAGTATAATGAGTTTTGGATCAAGTTCGGTAAGCCTTGGGGTTGGTCCAAGAATTTGTCATGGTACCAGAGCCCCAGGTTTGACCCAATAGTGAAGAGGCAAGAACCAACCAAGATTGCAACCCGATGTCACAAATGTCAATCTTGAAGCCCTAATAATGAGCAATGAAAAGGACTTGATCTCCGTTGCAATGTTGCTGTTCACGTACCCCTCTACCTTCATCCGTTAGACATGTAGGCAATCACGCTCGTCCCCCATGTGACCGAAACGAAAAATTACACGGTGTGGAGTCATGGAATGAGGATCGTGCTTAAGGGACGACATAAATTAGGGTTCATCGATGGAAGCTGTGTGAAGGATTCATTTGAGGCACCCTTGCACGCTTAGTAGGAGTATTGCAACATGATGGTGCTTTCTTAGCTGATCAGATCTATCTTAAAGGAGTTATCAAACGGAATCATTTTCTTTGATAGCGCACACCTTGTGTGGAATGATCTCAGAGAGTGATTTAGCAAGAAGAATGGTACAATAATCTTTGCACTCCACCGTGAGATCAATTCCCTTAAAAAAAGAGGATCGTCGGTCTCCGTCTATTTTTCCCATCTCCGAGAGCTATGGGAAGAACAGTCAGGGTTGCTCTCACTTCCATCTTGTAAGTGTTAAGCATCTAAAGCCCACGATGATATGATCTAAGGACAACACCTACTCCAATTCTTGTTGGGACTTGATGACTTTCACAACCAAGCAAGAAGCCAGATTTTGTTAATGGCTCCATTGCCTTCTGTCAGTGATGCTTACAGTATGATCATACAAGATGAGACGCAGTGCTCTATCACTAATTTAGACAAATTCTCCTCCTCCTCAGAAGGCATTGCTATGGTAGTAAGGGGGAGAGGACGAGAAAGGGAGAGAGGTTGTGGGGAAAATGGTCTAAAGTGTTCTCACTGCCATAAGAAGGGGCATTTGAAGGATGATTGTTACCAAATTATCGGATTTCCCTCAAATTTTAGAGGAAGACATAATAGAAAAGCCAATCTAGGAGTGAAGAATTCTCCATAATGTACCGAAGAGGCATTGGTAGAACAACTAATATGGTAGCTCCCACATTTACGTAAGCCCAGTATGAGAGAATATTGGAGCTATTGAAGCAAGATGAGGCGTCGACAGTGCATACCTTATCCGGTACAGGTTTGACTATTCCTAACTCCTCTATAGCCTACAATAGTTGGATTATAGACTCTGGAGTCTCAACTCATATAGTAGGAAATTTAGATCTATTAATAGAGTATAAGAAATAGAATGAGCCTATTAAGACCATTAAGATACCCAATAGAAAGTATGTCCCTATTACTCATATAGGCAATGACAGAATTGTTAATGACGTAATTGTGCATAATGTTTTATATGCTCCCCAATTTCAATTTAATTTAATAGCCGTATCTAAATTCACTAAAGAACATAACTGTATGGCTTCATTCTTCCCTTATCTCTGTTTGATGCAGGGCCTACAGGATGGGAAGACGAAGCTGATTAGAGGACATTACATGTTGAAAATTATAAAAGGATATAACAGTGCCAATGCAGTTCATACTTTTGAGAACAATAGTAATGTAGAGAAACTGTCTTGTATTGCTTTGTGGCATCGAAGATTAGGACATACCCCAATCTCTGTAATGAAACACCTAGATGTCATAAATAATAAAGAATTGTATATGAATAAAGAATGCTTAGTTTGTGTTCAATCCAAACAAACTAAGTTTTCCTTTAATCGTAGTCATATTAAAATCAAGAGATGTTTTGAGCTAATTCATGTTGATGTGTGGGGATCATATAAAACCCCAACACATCAAGGTTATTGTTTGTTCTTGACATTGTATGCGATTTCTCTCGATCCACTTGGATATTTCTCATGAGTTCTAAATCTAGCACTATTACTTGTATGAAAAATTTATGTGCATATGTATTAACCCAATTTTTTGTTCCAATCAAGCGTGTTTGTAGTGATAATGGGACTGAGTTCACAAATAATGAATTGAAATCTTATTTTCAAGAAAAAAGAATTGTACATGAGATGACATGTCCCTACACCCCTGAGCAAAATGGGGTTGTAGAGAGGAAACATAGAACGATTATACAAATAACTAGGAGCTTAATAATACAATCTACTGTGCCTGTAGAATTTTGGGAGGAATGTGTAAAAATGGCATGTTATTTAGTCAATAGAATTCCCTCCAAGGTCTTAGGATATAAAACCCCATTTGACATTGTATATAAATCTAAACCTGATCTATCTAATTTGAAGACATTTGGATGTGCTGCCTTTACAACAGATCTAATAACTAATGATAAATTGGAGCCTAAAGCAATCCCTTGCATATTTCTTAGATATCCCGAGAATAAGAAGGGTTTCTACTTGGTTAATACTAAAAATAATAATTTGTTTGTGAGTAGACATGTGAGTTTTATAGAGGATAGATATCCCTTTAAAAATAACATTGATAAAAACCAATTGGGAGTCTCTGGAGAATTAAAGAATATGTTTTGGTTTGACCTTGAGGAGCCTATTCGTGCTCACAATAACCAAAATCTGGACAATAATCAATCAACTAGCATTACTAGTAGGGAAACTTTAACTAATTCCCCAACAAACATAAGTAATGAACAAAATTCTGAACAAGGTGGGCCATAGTCGGTTAGGGATACAAGACCTCCTATATGGTGTACAGATTATGTATGCTTTACTCTAACTACAAGAAATTAGGGCAAATATAAAGGTAAGTGTAAGTATCCTATTGATAACTATATTTCCTATGATAATATTTCTTCTCACCATATGTCCTTCCTGTGCAATATTGAGTCTGTAGTAGAACCAGTTAGTTATCATGAAGCAGTTCTAAATCCTGAATGGGTGAAGGCTATGGAAGCCGAGATAAGTGCACTTGAGAACAATCATACCTGAGAGATTGTTCCACTCCATAAGGGAAAGAAGCCTATAGGGTGCAAATAGGTGTACAAAATTAAGTACAATTCAGATAGTAAGATAGAAACATATAAAACCAAATTAGTGGCAAAAGGATATAGTCAAAGGGAATGCATTGATTATTATGAAACTTTCTCTCTAGTTGTTAAAATGCTTACTATTCGTTTTGTTCTTAAATTGGTTGTTGTTAATAAATGGAAATTACATCAAATAGATGACCATAATGCTTTTTTGCAGGGTGATTTAAATGAGGAGGTACACATGCATATACCTCCAGGATTTGATGGCAAGGGGGAGGGAATGGTATGTAGATTACGAAATTCTCTCCATGGCTTGAAACAAACCTCAAGACAATGGAATCATAAATTTTCTGAAACCTTAAAACAGGGAGGTTTCTCACAAAGTAGAAATGACTATTCCTATTTTATTAAGGAATGTGATGATGGTATAGTATATGTTCTTGTTTATGTAGATGACTTGTTAATCACAGGAAGCTCTGAAAAGGGTATATCTCAAGTAAAACCTTGCTGCTTAACCACTTTAAAATTAAGGATTTAGGACAAATGAAATAATTCCTTGGAATTGAAGTGACTAAGTCGAATAAAGGAATTATTCTGTGTCAAAAGAAATATGTATTTGGCTTGTTGTCTGAAACAGGAATAAGTGGATGCAAGCTACCTGCTGTGCCAATGGTTCAAAATGTAAAATTGGTGGCATACTGGGTAGGAAAAGGATAAGAAGGAAGATCAATATAAGTATCCAGATCGGTATAGAAAGTTAGTGGGTAAGCTTATATATTTGACCATGACTAGGCCTGATATCTCATTTTATGTGCAGACTCTTAGTCAATTCATGCAGCAACCAATGAAAGTGAATTATACAACTGCCATGAATGTGATTTGGTACTTAAAAGGCAGTCCTGGATTTGTTGTATTGATAAGTGCAGAAGGTGGCTTGGCACTAGAGTGCTATTGTGACTCGGATTGGGCGAGTTGCAAGACTATTGAGGTCGGTTACTGGTTATCTGCTAAAGTTTGGAGGTTCACTTGTCATGTGGAAGACAAATAAGCAAAGCACAGTGTTAAAGTTGTTAGCAGAGGTAGAATATAGGGCCCTTAGTATGGCAACGTTAGATATTGTTTGGGCACTTGGGGTATTAAAGGATTTGCGCGTTCAGCATGAAGATCCCATGAAGGTTTTCTGCTATAGTAAAGCGCGGCAATACACATCGCTACAAATCCAGTGTATCACGAGCGTACTAAGCACATCGAGATTGATTGTCACTTTATAAGGGATAAATAGGAAAGCCAGTTGATAAACTTGCAGCATGTTAGATCAAAGGAACAACAAGCATATCTTTTGACAAAAGCTATAAGTGGAGATATCCAAAGGAGGCTGTTGTACAGGTTAGGGACTGTTGATCTATTTAGTCCACAAACTTGAGGGGGAGTGTAAGTAAGGGTGGAATAGTAATTTTGTATATGTATATTAGCCTATTAAGCACGGGTTGTGTGCTATATAAGGACCCTGATAGTAATTGATATAGTCAGTGTGTGATACTATTGTAAATATATTTTTACATAATTGAGATAAGTAAAATGAGTTTTGGGTCAGGTTTGGTAAACCCTTGGGTTGGTCCAAGAATTTGTCAATTTCTTATCAATTTTTATTTTTTATGTATATTTTGGCACACATTTATAGATGTGTGTGTAATTCTTTAGGGCCATGCAAGAGTTGGGTTAGCTCAATTGAGAACATATGATTCATGATTTATACACGCAGGGAAATTTTGAACATACAATGATAATATGTGTCTGTTTGAATTAGTAGTAGAAACTACTTTTCTATACAATATATGAGGTAAATTTGTGAGAGGAGTTTTGTTTTGATTTGCGTAAACGTGTTTTTTTACCGCTTTCTCAAACAGGCCCTATATCAGGCATGGCCAACTATATAATTATGAAGCTTAATGTATTAAATTTGGTATTCTTGTAAAGTCGTAATTGTTGTACTTAAAAATACAACATAGTGTGTATCTGGATTAACTTTTGAAAATAGCTTTTACGATTTACGAGGTAAGTGTGTGAGAGGAGATTTATCTTGAGTTGCGCAAACCTAGATTTGAGACCTTCCCAAACAATCTTATATAGCAAGAAACTATTTTTTATAAGAAAACGCAAACCACGTTTTCATTGCAAAAGCTAGAGACACAAACTATGAGGATTTAGAACTAGATTCTCCCTGACATTATACAGCCTATTTCTGGCCTATAGTAGTTAATTTTTAGTTAGTTTTTTTTTTTTAAATTTCCGGGGTATAAAAAAAGAAGTTTAAGTTGTTTTATATTCCCAAAGATCCGTGCAACTGTCAGCTTAAATTTTAATTTTTTTTCATAGTATATACAACTCACACATGCATGTGGTTTAATTTATCTTGAAACTGAACATTATTTCCATCTGACACTTTCAGTAAAAAAATCAACAAAAGATATATAAATTATACCAAATGTTGAGAAATATTTTTCAACCAAAATAATGGTACCAGAATAAAATGTTTTATACCATGTTCGCGGAAAAAAACGTTTCATAGATTTGCCAATAAAATAAACATAAAATTTTACTTTTTAAATCTATGAATTTTTAAGGGAAAATCATAAAAAAATACTACTTTGACTTCAAAATACTGAATTGATTTTGTTGATAATAAGAGTAATAGGATTAACAGAAAGAATAATAAGATTGACAACTCAAATTTTTGTCAAATGCTTCCTCCGGTCCTAATTATAAGATAAAGTTGACTTTTTTGGAGAAATTAAGGAAGCCAATTAAATTACTTTAGAGTGTTTATATTTTTAGTATCCTTAGATTATATATTAGTTTATTAGTTAAATTAATTATTTTAGAGAAAAAAATAAAAATAAAAATACTCTAAAGTAATTTAATTGACTTCCTTAATTTCTCTAAAAAAGTCAACTTTATCTTATAATTAGGATCGAAAGGAGTAACTGATTTAGGGTTTTGAAATTCAAGTTATATTTTATTAGAAATTTTCCAATTTTTAAATTATATTTGTAAAGAGCGCAAGGATTTAAATAGGTGGTCCGCGCGCTCAAGCTTTCAGTCCGAGAAGGCAAGAAGGGCTTTTTTGGCCATTCCACTCAGAAATCAGTAGGGGCTCCAGGGGTGGGGCTGGTGTAGTTCGCTTTAATTAGTAGGGGCACAATGGTCATTATGACGGTAGGCTCCATCTAATTATTTGGACGCTGCGGGCCGAACCATCGGAAAAGAATATTCGAATATCCGAAAGGGGTTATGGAATTATGCCTTGAGTGATGCGGATATCCAATGCGACGGCTGCGCTTAACGAAGTAGGGCCCACACAGACTTGATATTGGCACCCGCCGATTGTGACGTGGTAGAACTAGTGGATTGCGTTTTCTGTGTTCCCACACTGAAACTATGTCTGAACGCCACGTGGATTCGCTACTCGTAAACGTAATTTACTTCATTGGTTCAGATTTGTTTCCTTTCCTTTAATCAAACAGACGTGGATCGCATTGCATGGAATATAAAATGTATAGTTTTTTGTGGACAAAAATTGTCTTTGAAATCTTAAAATTATATTTAAGTCTTATGAATTTTTTTTTTACAATAAAATCTAGTTTTATTGATAAATCTATGTATATTCACTAATAAGTTTAAGGATGTTTACTGACAAATCTAATGACGCTTACACTATAAGTTTATAGGAGTTTGAAAATATGAATTTATTGTAAAAAGGACCTATAAAACTTAAATTCAATTTTGAGATTTTAAAATACCGTTTTATTGTATTTGCTTTTGTTTGAGACCTAAATACAATTTCCCCAAATTTTACCGTTGGTTTTGAGTCATTTTTGTTTATACTCTCCTGTCTTTTTTTTTTTTATGGGAGTTCATACTCCAATAAAAAAATATATGATATAGTTAACTAATTCATACATATTACATAATGTTAGTTAAGTTATAAAAAATCATGATGTTTATGAAATTTTAAAATCTTTAATTATCATTAATATTTTTAGAGGGTTTTTAAATATTATTTTTTTAACTAAAGATTCGTTTGGGAGAAGAACATTAACCATTGTTTGCCCATAATTAAGTAATATGGGTCTAGTGTACATTAACCAAGATTAAATATGAGCCGCAGTAATAAAAAATATAAAGATACGCCTCAAGGACATCGCAGAGCTACACAATACCACTAGTAGCCATAGACAAATCATTAAAGACAACAGGAAGAAACCATGGGGAAAAAGTCATTGAGTGTTACTTTATTAGTTTATTTGTTAGTGCAAATTGAAATTTCTCTAAAGCTACCGACTCAGATCAGCACAACGTAATAAAGTTTTATACGTTAAATAAGTGTGTATTTGGGATAGCGGTAAGAAAAATGACTTATTATGATTCTGACTTATTAAAAATGACTTAATAGAAAAGTCAGTTTTTGTAATGTGATTTATGTTTGGATGAGCGATTTATTTTTGAACAATAAGTGCTTATAAATCGTGATTTAAGGTACACGAGGTAAGTATGTAAGATGAGTTTTATCTCGACTTACGTAATAAGTGACTTAATAAAAAAGCTGCAGTAAGAAGCTTATTTAAGAAATAGTTTATTCTACCCGTGATGCAAATAGAATAAGTTGAACCAAACATCCAAAAAAAAAAGTCCCAATTCATTTAGACTTATTTCCAAAAAAAAGGGCTTAATCTCTCCAAAACGTGATAACAAACACAGCCTAAGTACTCCCCCATCCCTTAAAAATGTGATTTTCGGAAGGAATTGATGGTCCCAAATAACACTTATTTAGTAGTTAGTAGGTAATTAAGCCTTTTAAGCACCTAAGATAAGTGATCTTGTATCTTATTAGACAAAAAGTCATTTAACATATTTACCTTGTACTATATAATATAAAATTACTTGAAATAAAATGAACCCAAACAAACAATAGTTATTTTATTTTTTTTGTAATTATTCCCCATATCATTACAATTTACTAGAAGAGGAGTTAAGTCTGATGCAGTGTTTCTCTATTTTTATAAATAAAAAAATGAATAGAAAAAACTTTCATTTTGAGACTATCAATGGATTAGCTACCTCTCCTTAATTTTGATAAAATGGTTAAATGCGACTTATAATAAGGTTAAAAAAGAGTAGTTAAATGTTCGATTTTCCATCATCATATATGGAACAAGACATATTGGTGATATGTACTATAGAAAAAATGTAGTTTTATTTTCAACGTTTTAAAAAAGATTATTCTTGACTATTGATTGCTGACAACAGCATCAACAATGGTGATAATAATGATATGAGAACCTTGAAAAACAAATTAAAGTAGATGATGAGGTGAGATGGAGAGGAACCAAAATATGAAGTAATACGTGGAATCTCAAACACAAACACGTTATGGGAAGGCAAAGGCCAATAGAGGTGCAGATACATGGAAACACGTCGAGTCTCGGTTTATTAGTTTAATATAAGTGCAAATTCATGGAGGATCTTTCCCAAAAGCTCTACCTAGTGCTACTCAAATTCAATGTTAATTACTTGGCGTCTCCGTATTCATTCCTTAAACAAATTTAGCAGCATATGTGTAGTCAACTTTGATAATAGGTCTTATTAAGGTTTTGAAATCTGGACCAGTCACTGAATCGGTTGGGGTATTCGGTCAAAAGTCAGTGAGTCAAATTGGAGTTGAATTAGAGCTAACCCGTTGTTAAATCAATGAAGAAGTGAAGATTTTAGAGTTATCTGTATGAAATTCTGAATAAAATATTTTAAAAAAAATCAAAAAACCGATTGAACCGCCCAAAAACCGGTTGGAACCGGGGTCAACCACTTGACTGGTTGAACCACCAGTTGGTTGGTTTCTGGCTCAAACTAGCCGGTCCAGTCCGGTTTTCAAAATATGGGGTTCTATAACTTAGTAGTACGAAAACTTTCCTATGTCTTGGAGGTTATAGATTTGATTGAACTTGTAATATTAAATTATTAGTGCTTATTTTATTTATTAAGGTCGTTTTTTTTTACCTGGATTTATTAAGGTCTTGATCCTTAGAGTTATGTTTAATTTTGATTTAGGTACTTCAAAAGAGTTATGTCCTAATGGTAATGACTTACTACCAATCATTCTTAACCATAGTAAGGACTTTAACCACCGTATTTCTTCTTGAAGAGATAACAAAGACTTTTGACCCAAATTGACCATAACTATTAAAAAGAATGTTTTCTCACAAATTTCAACAGTTTTCATTTATTGAAGGTCAGAATTATTATCCAAAAATAATTAATGCTTTTTTTAAAAGCCTAAAGTGACAGTCATTAATTAACAAGCACAAACATTCAAATAAAATAGCCATTGTTGGGCAAATTAAAGAAGGAGTATGAAGAGAAACAAAAACTGACATGAGTCCTGAACATTAATTAGAATTAGAGAAATCAATTGCATTAATTATTGTTTGTGAATAATGCTGTTTTTTTTAATTTTTTTATATTTTATATAAATATATAGAATGTATAGTATTTCTTATGATATATAAATAATGCAATTTTTTTATAAATCTCATACTTAATTGGTGCATAATTATTAATTAGAATTGTACAATTCTTTAAGAAAAGTACTACAAAGTTCTAAAGAAGGAATGGAATCACTAATAAGTTGTAAAACAAATGAGCAACGTACAAGTACAATTATAAATACTTCAACAAAAAAAAAAAACATACAATGATAAATACCAGGGTAAAAAATGATAGTACGGGTTATGTTGCTCATCACTTATTATTACAATGTTTTAGTGATTACGTCCTGTCCTTGTAATCCCGTAATAATTTTTCTAAATTTTTTTCTTAAATAAATAGGAAGAGAGAAGGAGAGATGGGGAATGCACCTTTTAAAATTATGGGTGTGTATGAAGTGTGTCACACATAGTTATTAAATCCGGATTGGACCGGCTGGTCCGACCCGGGAACTGATGATTAGGTGAGAAAATCGGATCGGTTTAGTATTTTTTTTATTTTTTTTAAAAAATATTTTTTTAAAATTTTTTTTAATAATTTCATATTAATAAACCTAAAATTTTCACTCTCTTACATGTTTGGTCTCAAGTTAACTCTGATTTAATTTTGATCTAACCTACTGATTTTTAACCTAATATTCTAACCGATTCACTGATCGATACCGATTTAATAACCTTACTGTCACAGCATACAATTTTGGGTCAAAGTTGGTACCTCCAATTCCATCATCATCAACTAGGCTGACAAAGACAACACTCGTTTTGCATGTGACGCCACAATGCTAAATAAATCAACCTATAATATTAAACTATATGTCAGTGGGGGCAATCACAGTAAAGTTTTAAAATATAAAATTAATGACAAGTTGACAACCATAAAATTTTCTGAAAAAAAAAGTTTTAAATATCTATTTAAACAGTTAGAAATAAGAATATAAGTTGTAAATTGAGAGGTACATTTAGAACTTAAACATCTTATTTATAATTAGAACTCCTGATATTATAATTATTTAAATTGATACTCCCAACTCATCATTAAAAAAAATTGTTAGGAACCTCATTATGTCAATCCCCTTTTTTAGACTTAATTGTCATTCTTCCTATGTGAATAATATCACCCATATATATAATTATCAATATTAGCATATTATCATCACATATAATATATAGACAGACTATTTATAAATTATGAATAGTGTGGGATTTTTTGCAAAGAGTCTACCTTGAACTATATGCATAAATTATAAATATAATACTATATAAAACTCACACACACATACATTTTGTTGTATTTTTATAAATATATAATTTTTTAAATGTTACCATATATTTTAACCTAATTTCAATTTTTGATTAAAACGTTTTTCTCAATAAGTATAAATTTTTAAACTAAAAAAAAATTAAACGACCATATTTTCATAAGAGTATTTGATATGTTAAAGAAAGATATAGAAAACTTATTTGGTTGGGGAAAAAAATTTGGTGTGAAGTGAAAAATAAAAATTTAAAATATAATAATATTTAAAAGATCAATAATAATATGGTTCACACAATATTTAAAAAAGGAAGGAAGCAAGGATTGGAACCAAGTGACGAGTTGCTCTCTTAGGCTCACGGTCCCCACACAATAATAATACCAATGCCTTTAAAATAAAACCAACCTTTGTTATCAACAAAAAAAAAAAACCAACCATAAATGTTTAAAAAGACAAAATCTAAAGATGTTCTGGGTCCCACCAAACTCTCTTTTTCGGCCAGCACCAAACTCTCTTTTTTGTTTGTTAGTTATTAAATCTCTTTGGGCCTAAGTCAAATGAAGTCCTTATTTTCAAGATCAAATTGAGCTTGTTTTGAAAAAAAAAGTTACACCTTGTGACATGCTTAGGAAGGGCAATACTCTCAATTGATTTTGTTTTGATTTTCATAACATAATTATTTGTTTCTTACATGTTGAACCAAAGGAAGTACATATTATACCATTACATTCCCATACAGTACATATTTAGATTTGAATATATTAATTAATTCAACTAACTTCCTTAATCTAATTAAATTAGGTAAATATATCTTTTATTAAGGATCGAAGGGATTATCTACCTACTTGCTTCCCTACCTTCCTAGCTACCTACTTGTATGTCTCTTTGTCTGTATGTGTATGGTCATGTAGTGAGTTATTTGCATTGTTTTCAAGACCGGACCGGCCGGTTCGACCATGAAACCGTCGGACCGGTGGTCCGACCGGTCCGATTTGGCTACTGACCCAGGTTTGACTGGGTTTCACGCGGATTGACAAGTTTTTTTAATTATTTTAATATTTTATTCAAATTTTCATATAAATAATTCTAAAATATTCCTTTCCTCACCGGTCTAGCTCTGGTTTGACCCCGATCTGACCCACTAACCCTTGACCCAGTACCCTGACCGGTTCGGATTTCAGAACCTTGGTTATTTGAGTAGTTATATTTGCAATGATATGGGATCTTTAATCAGCAGAAAGATTATTTAAAATATACTCATATTATTATTTTTTTTCATATTCAAGTCACGATGAATTTTAATGGAGGTTCCCTCAATAAGTTTGTTTTTTTCTATTCACAAAATTTAAATTTGAGATTTTATTTAAGAGAGAGTTGAGCTTACTACTTAAATCTCATGGCTGAGTTGATGACTGATTTATAACAACTCTTCAAAACCTCATGAAGCCACTTCTTTGATTAGGAATTGGTTAATTATAAATATAGATGTTCTTTTTTTAAAAAAAAAAAAATTTGGCTGAAACCCCCCAGCTCTTATCTATTGGGCTCAGGGCTGAGCCCAAAATCTCATTTTTATATATTTTTCTAATTTTTTTAAAATGAAGATTTTTTTTTGAAAAAAAGTTATTTCTCAAAATGTATGATCAATTGAATCAAGTCAATCACCTCTTGTTTGTCCAAAATTCAATAAACTATAGTGGTTGAGAGAAATAGGGAATCAACCAAAAAGTGCATTTGGCTAAAGAAAACAAGGAAGACAAGAAAATCATAAAGATGTAGTGGAATCCATTTAATTTTATTATATTTATTAATTAATAATATCTTAATTAAAAATGTTATAAAAATGATTTAAATCAGCCTCTAATATTTCACCATATTCAAGCCAAAAAAAAAAACTCTTGAAATTTTCATATATATGGCTTATTTATTTCAAATTTGAGATATTTCACGTACCTGTAATAATAGGTTCATAATAATAACCAAACTCTGAAATCCCTGAGAGCATCCCTAATAATTCATCCAAAGGCAAATCAAACCAACCATGGATCCGGAATTCATAATATAAATTACATACAGAAAGCTTAACAATAACAATATAAAGATTAAGCAAAAAATCTCTCTTTATAAATACTCACACTAAGAAGAGTTGATTCAGGCGATGGATTTAACAATTGTATATTCCTTGAACAAGGTTCAGAGATGTCTGGTACATTTTTAGCCCTCTCATGCTGGTTTCTCCGTAAATGAATTAATCTGGAAACTCTGGTTCTTATGAACAACACAGAAGACTTTAAATAAGAGGCAGGGTTTTGACCTTTGAATATGTCTTTGTCGCACAGGTAATAATCATAATAACAAAAATAAACATGAAATTACCAAATTGTCAAAAGAAATCTAAGAAAAATTTTGAAAAGCGGTGTATATATATATATAGTGATCAACTATTCGCCTTCAGGGAAATGATTGTTTTTATTATATATATATTTGATTCTTGATATGTAATTTTTGGAATAAAATATTATGCGAAAATCAATGTATGTTTGTGTTTGAGTTGATTAATAAAATTAGACCGGGTGTTAAAAATTAAGAATGGGATTTGATGGGCATAATCGTCAATTAAGATATTATAGATGATCGATGGAGTCAAAGGCTAAGAAGAATTTTGGAATATCCGATAAGAATTATTCCCTGTGTGGAGTAAAGGCTAAAAGCAGATGTTTGCTAAAACAACTTAACATGCAAACTTAGCAAAAAATTAATCAATGTTATTATTAAATATCAATCAAATTAATAATCAAGGTCCTTCTTTTCTTGGTACAGGTAATATTTTTGAAACAGGACTTATGATTAACTTTGAATCGAGGGGAATATTAATAAATACGTACGGGTATAAAACTTATATCAAAATTATATTATTCACAAACCATCATCATCATCACCATAATAATAATAATAATAATAATAATAATAATAATAATAAGGGAAAATGACACTAAGGTCCCAAGAAAGAAGAGAAATGAAAAAATGGTCCCAATAGATTGTAAAATGAAAAAATGGTCCCATGAAGTTGTTAATACAAGCTCCTGGAGTTGTTAACGAGTTGTCAATAATACAGGCTCCTGGAGTTGTTAATGGGACCATTTTTTCATTTTGCAATCGATAGGGACCATTTTTTCATTTTTTTCCTTTCTTGAGACCTCATTGTAATTCTCCCTAATAATAATAACAATAATATAACTCATCTCAAACATAACTCTGTACAATGTGTAAAAAAAAACAGATGTATATACTTGTAATTAACACAGATATTCTTTAAATTCTTAAAATCTAAAACTTTACTCAAAACATTTGAATATATTATGGTACAAAGAAATAAATTCATAAACTATGAATGATATAACCTATACCATGTGTAAAATCCACAAGCCACGAATGAGATATGAACCAAAAAGTGTGTGTTGATATTTGAATATAATATCATTGGATGTCCACCAAATTAAGAGTGTGTTTGGGTGCAATTAAAAAAATTGGTTTGGGAAGAATCCATTTTTTTTGAGCTTTTTCAACTTTATGGGTCCCACCCTCTCATTCTCATTGGTTCTTTTTCTGTTTGTGGGCCCCACGTCACACACTCTCTCTCATCTTTTTTATTTTTTTGAATTTCAACGTTTTTTCTCTTTTTTTTGAATTTTAAAATTTTAATACTCCCTCTTATCCTGTTTAGGACTTATTTATCTAATTTAATTATATTAAAAAAAATTAGTTAAATTAATTAACATTACATATAGACAAAATTATTTCATTTTTGGTATTAATTATGAAATTTAATGTTAAATAATGGGTTAAGATGTATCATTTTTAATACCGTTAGATGTTTTCTTCTCTTATAATTTAACTCCGTTAGGTTAAATTTAACGGTTTTGTTAAATTTACATCCTTGTTAATTGTTCATTGTTATTTTCCATCTTCCAAAATTTATTTGTACCAGACGTTCTTCAGGAAAAACTTGGCTGTTAAATTTGACATTAATCCTTAAATAATACATAAAATATAATCT
The DNA here is from genome assembly GCA_963242795.1 of Inga leiocalycina. NCBI lineage: Eukaryota > Viridiplantae > Streptophyta > Magnoliopsida > Fabales > Fabaceae > Inga > Inga leiocalycina. The sequence continues at coordinate 17,703,767 of OY725320.1, forward strand.
TATTCTTTATATGTAATTATCACAAAAGTTAATGTCCTTTTTAGTAATTTGACCATGAAAAAAGCTATTCTGATCAAAACATCCAAACACTCTCATTTTATCAAAATCACTTTTTTCTCATAATCTATTCTTCTTATAATCTATTCTCTAAAAGCTATTCTTCACTTTTCCCCCAGAAGCTATTAAAAAAAGCTTTGCCAAACACACACTAAATATATGCTGCTGCCTGCATTAATCTTTCGTACAAGTTACAACCATATATGCATCTTCAATTTTATGGAATGAAATGATAATTAATTATTTTAATTAAATAGTGACCAAATAAACTGATATGAACAAGTTAAAAGAACACTAATAACAATTTTAATTCCAGATTCCTATTTAGATTTTGTTTGGAAAGCTCAATAATTTAACTCGATATATTCAATAATGAAAATCATGCTCTAAAAATAATAATAACACCCATCACGCTTTCATTGTAAATATTGTGTATGGGTGTGTTTAAAAAAAGTCTTATATGGCTCAAGATTGAGGGTACCCAATTGACCTTTAAAATCATGATCTTTAATGTATTTTAATTGATTAGTTCTAATAATATTTAAATGGTTTTATTGCATTAAACTACCATTATCCATTATTGTATAACTATCATTTTAATTGTTATCGAGCTCGCTAATGACCATTATGACCGCTCAATGGTTATACATTCTCTTCCTGTAAAAGGCAATGTTTGGTGCATACATGGTCAATTAGTACCCAGGTGAAAAGGACCAAGGTCAGGTGATATCGAACTTAATACATGAGTTTTCTATAGGAATGATTCAGTTAATCTCTTAGAGTGCCATTTCTTAAAGAATATCATTAAATACGACCCCTGTCTTATGTTGCATGAAATATGAGGAAAGGGAGCTGATATATAAATATGATTAGTTATTAAATTTTATTATGTATGATTATATAGTGATAAAAATATTAATTTACTTATGACAATTAAGAAGCACGATATTCTTTATTGATGAATAAAGAAGCAACAACTTGGTCTCACGTTGTTTTGGAGGTGGAATCTTTTGAGCAGCATATATGAATCCGTACTCAACGTCATATATGAAAACACACGGTTCTGCACTCAAAACTCAATAAAAAATATTAGATAATTAAGATAATTAGTGTTACTTGCTCTATGCTGTAAAATGAGTTGTAAATGTCAATTCAAATAATAAATATAAATTTATTGAATTTCAATTGCAAATTATAGTAAAGAAAAAAGAATAACCTCAGAATATTGTGAATCCTTAATCCTTAAATCAATGAGAGGATAAGTAAGAGCCTTTATATAGGCAAGCCATAAGCTAATATGATAACCCTAGAATCTAATCTAATTAAATCTAATCAAATAATAAATTTAATAATATATCAGATTTATACTTCTAAGATATATAAAATATATCAAATATTAATATATGATATATAACATCTCAACACAAGAATATATTAAATATTAATATAAGATATAATATCTCATATCAATCAATTCTCGCCTTGTGTTATTCTTATTATTATTAACAACATTTCAAAATTTTACCAACGTGAATTTTTATTATTACGAAAATTTTACATGGAGAAATTTGATGGGAGAATCGAACCCAACTGATATAAGCAGATGGACCTAAACTTTGTTCAATAAGATTATGTTAGAATTTATTACATTTAATTAATGATATATGTTTTAAGATATATGATATAATTTGAAGAATATAAAAAAGTTCATTACTCTTTGGTGTACACTGCACACATCCATCTCTATGTACTATATATATCGGCCAGCTAGAATGTGTGTGTGTGTGTCAGAGAGAGAGGGAAGGAGAGAGTGAGGTTTGTTTAGGAGATAAACTGGTTTTTTTTTAACCTTCCTAATCATATGAAGTGGGTTTCAATGTCATGTTCAACTATTTTCTCTATTCCTCAAGAGTTGCTCTTGGAGATTCTAGCCCTAGTAGCTTCTTCTTCATTCTTTGATCTCTTTCATGCAAAGCTAAGGTTAAACAATTATTCTTTTATCTCATTTAATATACATAGTTCATAATATGTGTATATATATATATATATATGTGATCTCTGGTTTAAATCATTTTGTGCAGTTGCAGGGCTTTCAATGTTATTGCAGAGAGAAATAAAGGCTACACTTATAAGCAAGTTTCACTTGAGGGACTTCCAGTTGATAGCTGGCGCGATAATAACAGAGAACAAGTTTTTTCCTTCCTTAGAAACTGCACAGAAAATGAGAATCCACAAGCCTTGTATCGTCAAGGATTGGTATTCTCTCTCTCTCTCTCTCTCTCTCTCTCTCTCCCGATAAGCTTTCTTTCTTCAGTTTAGAATCTATCTTATTTTCTTGTAAAGTTAATTGTATAATGTGTGTGTATTCCTTTCATGCAGGCACATAGTAATATATCAGGGACAACAGTTTAAGTCAATTTATGAGTGGGTCTACACACACACACACACACACACAATGTGACTGCCACTAGCTAGTGCAAAATATATCAGGCAAATAGTTATTTTTTAGTGCTTTCGCTTTTGTTTCATTTCTAATAGATAACTTATGGCTTATCTTGGATAAGAATCAGTAGCAAAGGTAATTTTTACCATATATATTTTGCATTAGTATTTGCTCAATTGAAGATGTTTGTTTTCAAAATAAAACAAAGTAAATTATAAAGTAGAATATATATATATATATATATATATATTTCTTTCAGTATCTATAATATATGAATGGATGAATTGATCTAAAGGAGAGTTTGTTACAAAGTAAGGTTTCTTATTTTTAATTTATAATCATAATAATTGTGAAACCTATCTTTTCATGCATGTTGCCGTAACAAATAATAAAATATATTCTCCTTTTTGTATTTTGGAAATATTTGCTCTTATTTTTGCAATACTATATATGTTAATTTTGGTGCAGGTTGAGTATTTTAATAATGAAAACTTGGAGAAAGGACTGAAGTACATAAAAGCCTCATCAGATTCATGTCACGAAGGTGCTTCATACATTTTTGGTGTTATTATGGCCTGTGATGGTTCCAAATGTTCCAAGGAATTAGGCATGGGAATTCTGAAGAATATCATGAAGAAGAAGAAGAACTCAGTACTGAGAGAATGTAGAGAGAAGTTCAAAGACATCATGAAGCACCAATGGCGTAACAAGAAATTAAAACCTAACCCTAATTCTTGTCAAATGAAAGATGAGTACAAGATGACGATGATGAAGACGAAGAACCGTGGGTGGTTAAGTGAAGCTGAGAAGGCTGAAGAAATTGAGTGCGAAGAATGTAGATGTCATTGGGAAATTACTTATATTTCTAATTGGTTGCATGGTAAATCAATGTATACATTTTAATTAATATAACATAATTTAATATTATATCATGTAAGGCTAATATGATTGTTAGTCACTATACTTTACTTCCATCAAATTTTAGTTTTGCTTCATGTAATTTCAAATTGTTGGTTTTAGTATCTATAGTTTTATAAAGACTTAATATAAGTTTTAACTAACAACCATCTTATACTTTTTATGAGTTTTGATTTTGATCTCTATACTTACATTATATATTGGAGCGTATATTTATATTTTTATAAAGCCAAAGAATGTTTGGCCAATTATCTATATTCTCCCTCCTGTTCAATTTATAAGAATCTAATTAATTCATAGGGATCAATAACAATAGTTAGAAGAATTAAATTTGTCATAAAAGTCAAGCAATTTTTTTTAATATTACCCTAATTAAACACATTAAACTTAAGTTTAACAACATATTCTTTGCCTCTCTTCACCATCTCAGGATACAGAGCACAATCGGGGAAAGTTTAACAACATATTAATTTTTAATTTTTTTCACTATCTTATTAAATATGAGCATAATTAGGAAAAACGTTTAATGCTCATTAAACTATTCAAATGTCCTATAAAAATGACTGAAAATACCTTGTAGAAGACATCTTTAGAAAATGGTCCGTAAGAGTATTATTTTAATCCATTGGAATAAATTTCCTTTTTTATCAAAAAATGAATGTTTTGTCCAAAAGAGATATATTGAATGAATTGTCGATATAATTATTTCCTTCTCTTGGTTAAAAAATAATATTTCTTGATAATAAAAATTAAGGGTGGGTCGGGCAACCATTATTTAATTGTAATCCACTAAATAATTGGGCTGCTCATTTGGATTCATGTCTAAATTCACAAATCACAATGGGCTTGTAACAGATACGGTCTATTTTGCTGGTTTGAGAGGAAACGGTGCGTTTCAATTCTTCAAATTCACAAACAACGGCCCCTAGAAAATTATTATTTTATACTCTAGCCCTCTCTTTGTTCGCTCCTCCAAAATACTCCAAACTAAATCACAGTTGACAGAAATCTCCATGGATCTCCCACTCTGAACACACTGAGTCGACTCATTCCTCATCCGATATCATCATGATGCTCGATTTGGGTCCGTTCTCGAATGAGAACTTCGACCCGAAGAAGTGGATCAACTCGGCATGTCAGACTCGGCACCCTCAGGATTCGCTGGATAAGCACATGGTGGATCTGGAGATGAAGCTTCAGATGCTGTCCGAGGAAATTGCTGCATCACTCGAGGAGCAGAGCGCTGCGTCGCTCCTTCGCGTGCCACGCGCTTCCCGTGATGTCGTTCGCCTTAGGGACGACGCCCTTTCGCTCCGTTCAGCCGTCTCTGGGATTCTCCAGAAGATCAAGAAGGTATGCATTCCATCTATCAGTAAAAATGATGGCGAATTGCTGCTTGATTCATCGGGTTTCTTTTTGAAAGAGTGCTGGGAATTGGAAATCTGAATGGTGGTATTGGATTTCACATTTTTCTTGTTTCTCTCGGTTTTACACTGAGCTGAAGAATGAATCATTATGATCTCGGCATTTTCCCCGTGCAAACAAACATTTGATTATACGCTGGGGATACAACGAGAAGGATACTCGTAGGATTTGAGTTGTTTACGTTGTCATGTTTTAAAGAATGTCTTCTTAGGCTGTAGGCTTTTCCCTCTGGACCATTCATCGGGATCGGAAAATAAGATATTCACTTCCGTTTTTCTTTCTTTTGTAGGCAGAAGGATCATCAGCTGAATCAATAGCTGCCCTCGCTAAAGTAGACATTGTCAAGCAGAGGATGGAAGCAGCTTATGATACCTTGCAGGTAGATATTCATCAATTCTTATGTTTATAAGTGGTAAGTTCAAAACACCGATTGATGTAGCTCAAAGAGAATGCTTATAATGATGGAATGTCAGGATGCTGCTGGGCTAACTCAATTAAGCTCAACAGTTGAGGATGTATTTGCTAGTGGTGATCTGCCCCGGGCGGCTGAAACCTTGGCTAACATGAGGCATTGCTTGTCTGCTGTTGGGGAGGTAGTACTTACTTTCCCCTTGGGTTATCTGTAATATGGTTTAGGTTTGGTTTGCATTAGATGCCATAGTTTTGTTTTTCAGCCTCACTTCTTGTATTAGGTTGCTGAATTTGCTAACATAAGGAAGCAACTTGAAGTCTTGGAAGATAGGCTGGACACTATGGTGAAGCCTCGCCTTACAGATGCTTTATCCAATCGCAAGGTGGTATTTTTTCTTAAACTCTTTGTTCTTTGTTTCTTTCATCTGCAGTTCATTTGGTCTTAGCTCCTGTCATTGCTTTTCAGGTTAATGTAGCTCAAGATTTGCGGGTAATTCTCATTCGGATTGGAAGGTTTAAGTCTCTAGAATCACAATACACAAAGGTTCACCTTAAACCGATAACCAATCTTTGGGAAGACTTTGACTCAAGACAACGAGCTAATAAGTCTGCAAGTGAGAAGAATGAATACGAGAGGCTAGCAAGCGGGGGTGAAGTTCATTCAGTTGCACCTTCAATATCATTTTCCAGTTGGTTGCCAAGCTTCTATGATGAGCTTCTACTTTATCTTGAACAAGAATGGAAATGGTATCATTTATACTGTTAGCTTTGAATTTTTGCTACTGTTACCTACTATGTCTGTTTGTATTTTGAGTTTTATGCGCATACATCATTTTTCTGTCCTTGACAACTTTTGATATTTTTTGCTGCAATTGAAAAATGTTCACTTGTGGTTACAATAAACTGGAAATTTTTTTTTTAGTGGAAGAGAAAAACAAGTTTTGGGATAGAAATCTTCCTAAAACAGCCAGAAGGCAATACCAAGGAAGACAAAGAGATGATTTGGTCTAGAGATCTGTGCAAAATATTTACATATTTGTCAAATTAAGATACCCAGTAACCCCATGTTGTTTGTCTCAAAGGGAATCTATAAGTGAAGTCTATGCCATTAAAACAGAGGATATCTTGTTAAAATTTCTGTCATCATGCTCCTTCTAAATGCATCAAATCCTTGAAAACTTAGCTCACCTCCGGAAAGCCTAAATATTTAACTTAGAAAGAAATAATGTGCTTTTCCTTGGATGGATAGCATACTTAAATCTTCAGTGGATGCTTTATTCCAAAGGCTTAAGTTTTTTTTTTGGATAAGGCTCAATATTGATTCTATTAATATCTAACTTGACGCTCACTGGAAGCCTTCATTTGATGATTAACTTAGGTGAATGGGCTGACAAGACTCAAATTTCTGATCATCTCGTCTTATGGGCTTTAATATCATGTCAAGAACCAGTACATCCTAAAAGCTTTGGCTATAAGGAGAATGCCTATAGTGGATGCTTTATAATATCATTATGGTCCTGAAATATATAATAATTAAATTCAATATGCTGATCATTGTTCTATGGAAGCTTTTAAAAATTTCTTCTTTTCTGAGTTTCATATTGCAGATATCGCTGTTAATGCAATAGGACAACGAAAAACATTATCAGATTAAGATTATTGAAATATGGAATACTATGCCATAATAGCACTTTAATAGGGTTAGGACTTCTCTGGGTTTAGGAATTACTTCAAATTTTCTTGTAGTCATCCAGGAAGGTTATCTCATTTTTATGTGATGTTGATGTTGAGTTAATTTAATTGAGTTCATTTGAGAATTTAGGCTATTTTCTCATTTCTTCTGTTCATCTCATTCATCAGTTGTCTTATCTTGATATCATTGTATTTCTTTTTGTCATGCAAGATGATAAATGAAAGAAGAGAGCATCAAAGATACTAATTAAATTTTTATACCTGGGATGTTGAAAAGGAGCTTTTGTTTTAACTGTTGCTTGCAGGTGTATGCTTGCTTTTCCAGAAGATTATAAAATTCTTGTTCCAAAATTGCTATGTGAGACTATGACAGCTATAGGTTCCAGTTTCATATCTCATATCAACCTTGCCGTTGGTGACGCTGTTCCAGAAACAAAGGCATTAGCAAAAGGTTGTTTTGATCTGTATATTTATCAATTAGAAAAATACAATAGCCGAGCTTACACATGTACTTAAATATTATTGTATGTATTTTTTTGATCAGGTGGAAAGATCTTCCTGATGAAAGTGCATGCTACAGTTGCTATATGACTTTGAGAGGGTTGATAGAGGGTTAACTGATGTACATAATCCCTGAGGACAAGAGTCCTTCAAGGAGGAGAGTACTGTTAGGCCTGTTTGTATGTTAAGGGATTAGTTGGATCTTAGTTGTTATAACCAGCAATTATTTAGTCTGTTATTAGTTACCTGTCTATAAATAGGATTGCAGAGGGAGGCCACTGACTGAACAATAATTCTGTTGGTCCTAAGTCCAAGTTCCTTGATCCTTTTGTTATCCGTACCAATGAGTCTTGCCTTCCTTTTCTTTTCATTGCTATCTCCAAGGTCCAAGCATATTTTCCAATCCTATTTATAGTATTCTTGGGGAAGGCTGTTTTTAAGTTTAGATATCTTGTAATTCAGAGATATATATATATATATATAATATTCTAGAAATGATAACTTTTTTTGGGGTCATAACTTCCAGGGTTAACTGTATTGCTTTGTGTTGGCTCTAATGTTTTGATATTTTTCCTCATCACTTGTAATAATGTCCATATCTATTCTTTGTGCTTTAGGTTTATTAGATATTTTATCTGGAGATATGCAAAAAGGTATCAAGATTCAAACAAAGCATCTGGAGGCCTTGATTGAATTACATAACACAACAGGAGCCTTTGCTAGGAACATTCAACACTTATTTTCTGATTCTGATGTTCAGGTTTTGATGGATGTATTAAAAGCTGTCTACCTGCCATACGAATCGTTCAAACAGAGGTAAGAAATTGCAATTCTGGTTAAATGGTAAATAATGGAGCATCTGGGTTGTCACGATTTCCCTTTCCAGTTTCCATGATGGAAATAGAAAAGGGTAGAAGGAATATGAATAGAAAATTAAGGAAAAAGATTTGGTATTCTAGTTTTAAGATGTAAATTTTACTCCGAAAACTTTAAATTTTACTTGATTGAGACATATGCAGATCTGGAAACAGAATTGTTACTCCTATTAGGGGAATCTGTGTAAAGGCTGACTGATAGTCATATCTTTTAGGACACCTTCAATTTCACAAGCAAGCAGAAAAGTTGTAACAATTTTGATAAAAGACATAGGAAAACATCTAGAAATATATAACTATGAGATTCCACTCTTACCTTTTGCGTGTAGGAACCTTCACAAACCTTGAAGAATCAGAACTTGTATGCATACATAATTTTCCCTTTTCTTGCTGGAACAATTTGTATGCTTGCTTATTTGCAGAGAATTTAACTTCTTTAGCCAAGTTCTCTAAAACCTCAGGCAGATCCTTCAATTCTTTCACTATAATTGTGTCAAAAGATCCCTTCCCTTTTTCTAATTCCTAACAATCTCTCTCAGGCTTCTCTCAGGTTTATCTATGATTTTTCCATCAGTTGTTTTGGTGGTCTTTTTGTTTGACCATGTTCATTTATTTTATCATTTTGTTTGCCTTCGTGATTTGTCTCTTTTTTTCACCCTATATCAATTCTGAGAATTATCCTTGCTTTATAATCTTTCATTACATCATTGGCATGCTTTACAGGTATGGGCAAATGGAGCGTGCCATCCTTTCTTCTGAAACTGCAGGAGTAGATTTAAGAGGAGCTGTTATTCGAGGTGTAGGAGCACAGGGAGTTGAACTCAGTGAAACAGTGCGAAGGATGGAGGAGTCAATTCCGCAAGTTATTGTACTTCTTGAAGCAGCTGTTGAGAGATGCATCAACTTCACTGGGGGTTCTGAGGCAGATGAACTAATTAATGCTCTTGATGATTTAATGTTACAATACATCTCTACTCTGCAAGAAACCCTCAAATCACTGAGAACAGTTTGTGGTGTGGATAACATTGGTGATGGTCCTTCAAAGCGAGAGATGGATAAGAAAGATGGAAGCCAGAACACTCGGAGAGTTGATTTGATCTCAAATGAAGAGGAGTGGTCAATCGTCCAAGGGGCCTTGCAAATCCTCACAGTTGCAGATAGTTTGACAAGCAGAGCTTCTGTCTTTGAAGCTTCTCTGAGAGCTACTCTCGCTAGATTGAGCACAAGTCTTTCACTATCAGTATTTGGTTCAAGTTTAGACCAAAACCAGGTTACAAATGGCACTGAAGATGGTTTAGGCGGAAGGGCTGCCTTGGATGTGGCATCTCTTCGGCTGGTTGATGTGCCTGAGAAGGCTAAGAAACTCTTTAGCCTTTTGAATCAGGTATATATTAGGTTTGCTATTGTGTGAACCTCTTTTCTTAATGTTAGAATTTCTATTAAGCTTAGAGATAGTATGGGAAGTAGGGGGACATTAAAAACATAATTTTGCGGATTTTCACTTCTAGTCTTTTTAAGCAACACTCACTCTCTTCTCCTGTCCTCCTTGGATTGTGTTGGAATTTGAGACATGGTCAGAGTTTAATTTCTTGATAGCTCTTGTCCTCCTTTATCCCCCCCAAAATGGATTACATTTGAGAAAATCAAATTAGTAAGAGTTCCATCTCAGTATGGTTGTGTCCTTTGAATCTACCCATCCTGTCTCAGTCTCCTCTGCTTCTGCCTTAGTTTGCATTGAATGAAAGTGATAAGATGCAACTATTTCCTTCTATCTGGTAATAAAAGAAACAGCTTCTTTCACATATACGTACATGCATGTGTATAAACTGAAGATATTCTTTCTTCCAAAGGAGTGGAAAGAAAAATATTTAATAGAATTTTCAGTGATAACTTTATTTATAGCTTTATACTTTTAATTGCAAGATTTGGTTTATACTTTATGGGAATGGTTTTCAAACTGAACTGACCCTAGTCCTAAAAAAGCAAAGAAGTGCAACTTTTACTTTCATTCTAAATGTATTGCTATCAAAGATCAGATGAGCTTAAAGGGTTATTTACTTAGACAACTGTTTCTTTCTAAAACATTGACCTTTTCCTTTATGACACTCCCTTAATTTTGTCATGGTTTCTTGCAGTCTAAAGATCCCCGATTTCATGCACTTCCCCTTGCTTCACAGAGAGTTGCTGCATTCGCAGATACGGTAAATGAACTTGTATATGATGTTCTCATATCTAAAGTTCGGCAACGGCTCAGTGAAGTGTCCCGTTTACCAATATGGTCGTCAGTGGAGGAACAAAGTGCTTTTCCTCTTCCTACCTTCAGTGCATATCCACAATCATATGTGACCAGTGTTGGTGAATATCTCCTAACTTTACCCCAACAGCTGGAACCGCTTGCTGAGGGCATCTCTAACACTGACACCAGTGAGGAAGCTCAGTTTTTTGCAACTGAATGGATGTTCAAGGTAACTAACTTATTGTAACCAAAAAGGGTGATTGATTTATATGGGAAGTTTATGTCTAAGCTGAATGGTTTTTCCATTTTAAAATTCTTCTTTTCATTGGCTATTGCTTGATTCGAGTGTCATCTGCCTTCAATTAGTTTTGAATGCTTTACCATGATGCTAATACTCTGAACTCAGCATCTAATTATATTTCCTGCCTAAATGTACTAGTCTTAACTCAAAATTTAGCAATGTGGCTGTCAAAGCAAGAAGGAGCTTCTATTTGCTGAAAGAAAATTCTTTCATATTTTCTTTTCTTCCAAAGGAGCTTCCTGGACCTGGATATCAAAATTCTTAAGAAACATAAAAGGGACATAAAAGGGATAGGTTTGTTAAGTTACATGACACACGGGAAGATTAAATTATTTCTTAAAAATGGCATGTGACGTTCTTTACTCAAATCGTTTATGCTATATACACACATGAAGTGTTTTTTCCCCTAATTTTTTTTCCCCATGTTGATGCATTTTAGGTTGCAGAGGGTGCAACAGCTCTTTACATAGAACAGCTGCGTGGGATTCAGTACATTTCTGATCGTGGAGCCCAGCAGCTATCAGTTGACATTGAGTATCTCAGTAACGTGCTTTCTGCTCTGTCAATGCCCATACCCCCTGTTCTTGCCACATTCCAAACTTGTCTTTCTACCTCTAGAGATAAGCTAAAAGATCTTTTGAAGACAGATTCAGGCAACCAACTTGATATGCCAACCGCCAATCTTATATGTAAGATGCGGCTTGTGAATTTAGATTCATGAGTGTTTCTCATGTGCCATGGATCTTCTGCAGTTATAAAAGTAACTGCATGCAATAAACCTGTGAGAGAGAAGGAAAAAAAACAAAGGAACAAAGAAGAGTGTAAAGGGAAAAAGTGACTTTGATACGCAAATATTTTTATATCACTCTCTAAATGCATGATTTTCTGATTGTTGGATTCAATTTGGTTTTTCTCATCACACTCATTGCAGTTTTGTCCTTCCACCCTTTTGCCCTGCCCAACCTGCTATCGCCTTTACAGAGGACATTGTTGTACTTGGGGATCCCCTACATGTATTTTCATTTGCAACCAGTGGACTAAAAGCATACAATATGACAGTGTAGCCATAGTATATATATTGTACATTAGTCAATTGAGGTGTTTTACAATGCATTTTTGTTGGACTCAAATTGCCCTTCAAAGTGAAACTTATTCCCTCCAAAGATATATTTGTTTATTCATAAATACTGGGTGGCATCATTATGAATATTAATCTTACTTTGCTTCATACACCTTAACTGTAGTCCTTGCTGATGAAATATGTATGGTATTTTGAAGTAATGCTTGTTTTTTTTTTGTAGATATATGGTATGTTGAGTGAGATAGGTAGGTAGGAAAGACAAGTGTAATTATATTCAACGCCATTCTCTTTATTCACTCTTAATGATTATATGATGAAGACACAAATGTAGAAGATTTAATTCATAGCTAGGTGAGTTTTCCATGCATGAACTGAAAGTTCGCAAAAAGTCGAACTATTCATTTGTAACTTATAAATAGTGTAACTTGTTATGTGTCATGTCTTGTATCAATGTCTTGACATTGAAGCAGAGAGTTTGTGGCTGTTGAGGGATAAATCTGGTAGGAGAAATATGTAATGAGAGGCATGTTCTTTTGTTAAGAAAAATGGAATAAAAAGGGCAGGGCTATGGGTTCCTTGCGAAACAGGAAGTTCTTTCTTTGTTTCTTATTTAATTTTGGTGTGTGGAAATTGTGTGGGGTTTATTAGATCTATCTACTCACTTCAATTACCTCCACATTTACCATAACTTCACTGGAAATAAATGTAGTAAGAGAAATAATGCTCGAGCAGTCGGACTATGGTTTTTTTTTTTCATTACATGTCATGGATTTATTTGTTAAATGTTAAAAAAGGGAAAAATTTAACTTAGTTCTTAAAATGTTTCTCAATTATCAATTATCGATTCAGGTTTTAAGTTTTGACTTGGGACAATTTAGCTTTTGTGGTTTACGTTGTTCTCAGTCAAAACATTCTAAGAACTTGGATTAAATTGTTTCGAAGGAACTGAAAGAGAAGCTGAGGAGTCAAAAGTTACATGTTTTTATTCTGGTCTTATGAGTTGAATCTAAGAATGAAACTTCATCGATTTACCTAAATGTCAACACATTTTTACGAAAAAATTATGCTATTTCATGAGTACTAAATGAGCTCTTCGAACATCACATGTTCTGGTCAACATTTAAGATACCACATTTTTGTTGATGGATTAGTGTGTGCAGTACTTTTTCTGATGATTAAATTGATATTTTTCTGGCCAAAGAATACACAAAAAAGTTAAAAAATATAACAATCAACTAGTAAAATCACGTCCAGGAGACATTTGTTAATGTTAAATGAGTGAGAAGAAATAAACTTGGCAGGCGACAACTCAAATTTTGCTTTTCCGTTATCTCATTATGCCCTTATATTCTTAAGGTTAGAATTTACAAAACCTCGAATTTCAGGTCAATTATCTTGTTAAATTTAATCTTTCTAGCGTTTTAAGTTGACACTAAATTCCCTGCTTTTGTAATTAAAAAAAAAAAAAACCCTCTTGCCGTTAATTTTTCCATTAAAATACTAATGGAAACTGCCATCTTAGATTAAAAAGGGTGACATGGCATCCTATAATTAAAAATAATTTAAATTTAGCCATTAAAAAAAATTTAAATTGTCAAGGGTGGTATATAAAACTGCACTTAAGTTTAGGGGATTTTGTATATTATAAATTAAAATTTTTAACCCATATTAGATGTCACATCATCCTTATTAATCTGAGGTAATAGCTTCCATCAATAACTTAACCAAAACTCTAAACACTAAAATTAACAGTAGGAGGTTTAATGTAAAAAAATTTAAACATCAATAAGGATAAATTTAATCTTGAACGTAAAATTTGAACAGGAGTTATAAACAACTAAATTTTAGAAGGATTTTGTAAATTTTAACCTATTCTTAATAATAAAATTTTTATCTTCAAGGAGGGGCCGAGCTTTATCGACAGAGTGTACGGTATTATCTTCCATTTGTTTCTTGGGTGATGTGTATTAATTTCTGTTAAAAGATTAAACTTCCAGTAATACCAGCTCTTCCTCCTTAATGCCTCTTCTCAAGTACCCTCTCTACCTTCCATTAAATTTGAGTCAGTGCAGAATCTCATGATTCATGGACAATTATCTTAACCAAACAGGACTGTGGTTATCAAACGTACCATCATATGACAGTTTGTTACAATGACACCCCCATTCAAAAGACTCTTGCAGCAAAAGGAAGCGGTTGATCCAGGTTTCTTTTACTTGCAGCGTTTAATATAAGCTGTACTCTACATAATTTGTTCTCAATCTTTCACAACTAATTTCAAATATTGTTTGCATTCAAAAGCAACTCATTCCACTTATGGGTACAAAGTCGCTTAGCTTGGAATCATTAGTCAATCTATCCTTTCTTTACAGAGATTTTTTTTCCTCCATTTCAATTTCTTCCGATCATTTTAGCTCTTTCTAGGACTTTTGTAATCTTTCTTTTTTTGCTTGCTTATGTCGTAAGTTAAATTCTTTTATCTTTAATATATCATCTTTTTATCCAAAAGAAAAAAAATCTTCCCAGCAAGTCGCAGCATTACAAGTATTAGCAACCATTCAGGATAGTAATTCTCATCATTTCTATCAGAGCATCTGACTGTTGGCTGTGAATTCTCTCTATTGCATTCTATGTATCATTTATTCCAATTAATAGAAAACCTATAAAAAATGGAATAGGTATTCCAGTGCAAAAATTGTATATTTCTGATAAATTAACATAATAAAGAAAGAAATCCCAGGTAGGGCATCCCAGAATCAGTCACTGCTCCAAAATAGCTCTATCTAGTCAATATTTACCATCTTAAGATAAGTAGCAGCAAAATATGCATGCTTATCAAGGATAGACGCTTCTGCCAGATTCGCAACAAGTTTAAACATTTTTTTATTATCCAAAATTAAAGAATGAGCTTAATTTTCCTTCTACCTTGTTTCTTCCAAAAAACAGAATGTTCTTAGTTAATTTTCCTGCACACGTCACTAGCAGAAACAATCTAACCATCAATGGCGTTCTTGTCAACGAAATTAGACACTATCATCCAGATATGAAAACCCGTTACTTCCAGGCACCCAAACATTTACAGGTTTGATGTTTGTTCACAAAAGGAGATACCCTGCACCTCAGTACATTGATTAATTTTCACGCAAATGACAACCTTTCTGCTAGTCACCCAGCAAACAGTTAAATACCTGTAATTGCCGACCTCTGCTTATTTTTATCTTGAAGCACTCAGTAGACCAATTCAATAATTTGGATGAGACTTGCACTATAGTTATCATCCAGATTTTGGATAAAAAAGTCAAAACAGGCTTATTATTGCATATACATGATATTTAATCTTCGCCCATTGACAAACCCACATTTAGAAAAACAGAGGCATTAGGCAGTGAAGGGAGGAAAGACTTGTCCATTTATGACGTTAACACCAAATATATTACTAGCATGATTGTCTGACAGGTACACAACTGACACTGGATGCAGTAAATTTACCTGTAACGGGTTTCAAATGCAAGGCAGAATAGGCAGATTTATGAACCTTTCTGTTAATATATATCACCTTAAAGAGTAAAAACAAGGACACAAAAGTAAAAAGGATAAACAAACGTTAATCTAATCCTCTTATGGTATAAAGTTCACTCGTTACCTCAGAAAAAGAGAAAACCATCCCTCAGCAGCAATGGCAATCATGCATGTTCAGCTGACATCTTAAATATGCGAGATACGGTATTAAATTGAAGCATCTCCAGAAAATGCGAAAGCAAAGAGAGATTATGCAATGTTTAAGATAAATCATAAAAACTTAAAACTAAAGCGCAAAGCAGTTGTAAGAGTACAACAGTGATTTACCTACCTCAACCCATTTCTCCATAAACAATTTTGATGAAAGGGAGATTGTATTGTCTCAACAAAGCTCTGAGATGGGAAAAAAAAATTCACCCCTGATTACGAGAAAACTAGACTCTGAAACCACATATTTATAGAAGTCTTGGGATATTAAGATCTACCTCATATCAAATTCAATTTCAGATATCTATCAAGAAATTCCATTAATTTGAGTGAACAGGACTTCAAGAAGAGCGTTTGTAGCTATGCCTAGCAGGAGAGCGTGACCTGCTCTGATCACGGTACCTGTCTCTGCTTCCATCTCTTCCATTCCTCGACCTAGAATCTGTCTCTCTTCCTCCATCTCGATTAACTCTACCATTCCACTCTCGTGACCTTTCACGATCCGAATCTCTTCTTCTATATCTATCCCGCTCCCTATCTCCACCCCGCTCCCTGTCCCTATCTTTATCACGATGCCTATCTGCATCTCTTGAATCAGTACGCCTCCTCTCATACTCCTTCTCCCTTTGCTTCCTCCGTTCTTCTAATTCTGTCTCCCGAGCTAATCTTTCTTCCTCCCTCGTCTTCTCCTTAGCAGCCTGAAAAATGTTCTCAACCTTAAATCAACATAAGAGTTTACATCAGCTTTACTATTTAAATTAAATTATGACACCAAAGCTCACCTTATACTCATTTATGAAGTCACGAACCATGCCATAACCAACATGTTGCTTCCCCGTGACATGAGACTGGGTCCTCTCTGCAGCATCATTTGCCACAAGAAAAGAACCACATATATCACAAAGTGCCATCTTCTTCTCCTGAGCAAGCATCATCACCTTATCATTTTGAGGTTGTTGAGTTAAGGCTGTCTTCTCAGCATTAAGTGTTTCCACCTGCAGACAAAACCCAAACAAATTAAAAACAAGTCATACCAATCTCTGACGAAAGTTTGTTCACATAGGCAAAAGTCAAGGCATCAAAAACTTCTGTGAGGTGGGTTGGGGAGAATCAATATCTGGATAATTAAGAAGTGAAATAGAGAATTTGCAACAACTTCAGCACCTTTCTCATCAGAGCTTCTGCTTCATCAACCTTCCCAGATTCTCCAAGAGATTCAACTTGTTCCAGAAGGTTCTTTATTTTCTCTTCCAGGACAGATAGCTGTTCAGACTTTTCAGTCGTCAGTGGAGGTGGTGGTGCTGGTTCCACATCCTGAGCAAGACGCTCTTGCCCACGTCTCACTCTTCTATCCAAGTCCATTACCTGAATTTAATACCAGATAGTACAAAGAAGGATGAACCATCAAGATGCAAGCAGGGAGATTCTACTGATGTAGGAACTGTTGAGGTAATGTACTTGACCTACCAATTTCTCACAGAACTGAGCAAGTTCAGCTTCAAACTTAGGCACAAATGCATCATGTCTCGGGGATTTCTCAAAACTGAAGACAACCAAATATATAACTGATAAAAACAAACAATATAATCACTAAATCTAAAAGGAACGCACTGTTGAATGTGCATTCATTTGCAGACAAATATTTCAGTGAAACGTGGGCAGAGGAGAGAGAAAAAAATCTCAAAGGGCAGAAAAATCCAAATATATTTTATGCATGAAAGCATGGACTTCCATTCCATGATATAAGCACATAGAGAAGATCAGTCCAAGACCCAAAAAAGAAAATAACATGTAAATATGATCAAGTTTAAACAAGAAAAAAACAGAGCTGTCCGTGAGTAACTGCAGCAAGACTCGAGGAGCTTACCAATTTAAAAACCCAATACTATTCATTCACAACACTATATTACATATAAATATAATATAATGAATAAAATTGCGCACCTTTCTTTCAACTTTGGGTCATGTATTCTCGAACAAGGACCTGAAGAAGATTAACCAAAAAAGAGCTGATCAGAACTTGGAAAACCCCAAATTATGGTAATCAACATAAAGAAAAATCCATGTTACGGCTCACAGATTCAACAGATAGGTGAGGATCCTGCCTCTAAACATTAACATGCTTTTAACTTTTGAATGTAAAAAATAATAATAATTAACCTGAAGTAAGAGAAAGGGGAACTGGCTCCCAAAAATAAAATTGAAAAAGAATAATAAATGTTGGACTCATTATTTGTTTCCAGGAAAGTGTATTTGTTAAACTAGCCGGAAGGCAACAGGAGTAAGGTGCAACACAATAGACCTTTCACATTCGCTATAAAATTGACCAACTGAAACGGGTCTCCTCGGCAATCAACCACAAGAGAATTTAGACACTGAAAGGGAAACAAATCAAGCTGAAACGCACCCAGGTCACTGCGGGTATTGACGAAAAGATCGTGAGGGCAAAATCGAACCATGTAGAATCCACAGACTTCCTTATCGTCCCAAGAAACTTCCTTGTACCCCTTTTTCTCTTCCTCCGTCAAGTTACGAGCTGAATTCAACAATAAGAACACGCAAACACAACAAATAAGCTCTTCGAATTGATAATGATGAATAGAAACAGCCCATTCAAGATCGGAAGTAATTAACGGTTCAGGATGAGAGCGTGATTCAGTATACCGGAACCCATGAGTTCGTCAAGCAAAGCTCGCTGAGCATCCATGGCTAGCCTCGATTTCTCGCGAAGTTGACAAAATAACAATCAGATGGGACTTCGAGTAGGGTTTTGGATGTGTGAAGAAGGATCAAAATTTGTGTTTAGGGTTTGGTGACCCCCGGAGGACGACAACTAGAGCAAACATGCATCGGACCGGAACAGCAAAGGAAAAAAATGGGTTAAAGGCATTTTCGTGGGATCCCTTGTATGCAAAAACTATTTTGGTTTTGACAAAAAAAAAAAAAACTATTTTGGTCCCTTCCTAAACTATTTTCTTAACAGCGCTTAGTATTTTAAAACGAGTTTTTGTGTAATTTTCAGCAGTATTCAATATCTTTTAAAGTATCTTTTGATACAATTTCGTTCTTGAAATATTTTCTTGATAGCATTTAGTATCCTTAGATAATTTTAAATATGCTACCGGTAGTTCATCCGGGTTGTATGAGATATATGCGTGAGGATATGGCAGGTGGTCATGTAGCCTAGAGTGACTCTTTTATTTCCAAGCTTTTGTTTTGGCCGTCTTGTATTAAAAAAAAAAAAAAATTTCAAATACAATTTTATTCTTATAGCATTTTTTATCACTCCTCAATATCTAAAGTAATTTTTTTCATAACTCTTTGCTTCATATTTTTAGTATTTATCTTCCATATTTTTCAATATGATATCTATAACATTTTTGAATAATCAGGGTTTTCAATTTTTTTTAATAGTTATTTTTTAAATTATTTTCAATACTAAAAACACAGAAGATAAGTACTAAAAACATTTAAAACACATATGCATGTCAGTCTAAAAACACGCAAGATAAGTATGATTGAACAACATGACCTGCAACTTTCTATTTATAGGAAAGATCTTATAATACTAAATTACAAAGTCATTTGTTAAATAATTAAATGTTTTATGGTTTATAATGGTCAAATCATTATGAGCTACTTATTCGCTAGTTCTGGAGGAAACAATACAAAAAGGCTAAAATAAATGCCAACATACTAATTCTGAAACTGAAAGTGATCTTCCATGGGAAAGGAAGATGGTGAAAGAGGGGCCAATGTTGAGAGGATGGAAGAAAACTTTAATTAATGCAGTGTTTTATATAAAAATTATTTTTTAAAAAAAGTACAAAAATACGTTCAGAAATAAAATAAGATAAATAAAATATTCATTTATTTTATAAAATGCAATCAATGGTCGAGATCCTTGCAATTGATGCACGGTGAGAAACGCTCTGGGAGGGGATCCAATTGAAAATGGGATTGGCAGAGAGTAAGTGTGTGTTTGGATTAATTTTTTTTAATAGTTTTTATGACTTACAAAGTAAGTGTGTGAAAGGAGTTTTGTCTCGGATGGGATGTTGCCAAACACACACTAACAGAGTAAAACAGAAACAGATTATGTCCCTCACATAACATGACCGATTAAAGTTTATATTTTTTTTTTTGGGACTTGTCCACGTTTAGTATCCGATAATATTTTGGATAGGATTACTTCCAATAAAAGAATACATGTACTTAACAAAATATGATATAAAAAGCAAAAATGCTTTTTCATCAAGGGTTTCCCTTTATAGAACAGAGAGTTTTTACCTTTTTTAAATAAATGTGTTACCTTGATTTAAATTTATGTACTTCTCCTTATAGATTAAGAACGCTTATCATCTCAACCAATAGGTTAATTTTACTATTTATATCATATAAACAATGACCGGAGCTACTGATTTGGATTTATTTGGAAGCTAATTTTTCCAACAAGAAGCAAAGACAAAACAGAACATCGCATCATCGCCAAGTGTCTCAAATGTGTACGAATTATTATTTTTGGATGATCAGTAATGTGTCCAAAAATTTTAGGGACTCAAAAAAAAAAAAAAGAAGGGTCATATATATGCAGAAAATTTAAACCAAAGGGTAACCACATATTTCTCTTACTTCTCTTATCCAAAAATCCACTAAGTTTGTGACTCTGCTTCAGTTTTTTCTCTTTCTATAATCATCTTCTTCCCCACAACACACACCATTATCATCATCTTCATCTCCGTCCTCATCTCTCTCTTTCTCTCTCTTCTGCATCAAAAACAAAGAAGAAAGAATGAATGACACAGCGGACAAGCTTGTGGTGTTTCTAGCGAAGAGAGATGGCATAGACAAGCTGGTGAAGACATTTCAGTATGTCTCCAAGCTTGCGAACTGGCAGATTGAAGCCACCAACCCGGACTTGGCCAAGAGGTTCAAGAACTGGGAAGTTTCCTCCGGGCTCAGCCGGAAGGCCTTCAGGACTGGAAGGTTCCTCACTGGCCTCAACCTCCTTCGGCGAAACCCGGGGTCGAACCTCACTCTCAGGCTGCTAGCCGTCCCGGCGAATGCCGGGGAGATGGTTTACTTCTTCTTCGACCACTTTATTTGGCTCGCAAGAATCGGGACGATAAACACGGATTTGGCGAAGAAGATGAGCTTCATATCAGCGTTTGGAGAGTCAGTGGGGTATGTGTTCTTCATTATAGCTGATTTCTTGCTGATAAAGGAAGGGATTAAGAGAGAGAGAAAGATTAGAAGAAGAAAAATCTCGAAAGAAGAGGGTGAAGGTGAAGATGAAGATGAAGATGAAGAACAAGAGAAGAGGGATAAGGATGAGATTAAGAAGATTAGGGTTGATAGAGTGATGAGGCTAATGGCAACGGCTGCAAATGTTGCAGATTTGATCATAGGTTTGGCTGAGATTGAACCAAACCCGTTTTGTAATCATGCTTTGACTCTGGGGATTAGTGGCTTGGTTTCTGCTTGGGCTGGTTGGTATAGAAATTGGCCCTCATAGTTCATATCACCATCCAACTAAAGAGCAATTAATTAGTCTGTGATATTTAATTTGTACTTTTCAAAAATGAATACCGTATTGTTATGTTATATGGCTTCATCTTATCGCTAGAGTACTGCTTGTATATAGCTCCTTCCAAGTTTTGATTTTGGCCTTTAATTTATTAATTACTGTTTTTTTATCCAAAGAATTCATCTTATTTCTTTTGGATTTTATAACTAGATTAGATGCATATAAGAAAAGAGAGTGAGTCTTGACACAATAGTAAAATTGCTGCAATATGATTATATCTATTCCTTAACTTCACTGAATGAGAGTCTTATATACTGGGTTGTCCATTATATATACATATGAGAAATGGTTTGCATCATTTCAAGATTTATTATTGCCGTAAATTTTTATATTTCACTAGATCGTGGACCCCATATATTGCAGTAATGCCCAATTCTGGAAGCTACTTTATCCATGATTCCATGAATGCATAATTCCTAGGAATAAAATTAATTTGGCTAAATTATGTGTAACCCCATGAACTTAAGGTTGCATATAGATAATCTCCCTAACCTTGCAAAATTTATAATGATAATCTTCCTAAATTATATTTATGTAGATAACTCCCTCATGATTCCATTTTTTTAAATATCGATGCCAGTTTAAAGTTAAGAGATTATCTACATATAGCTCAAGTTTTAGAGATTATATGCACACAAAAAATAAATCTTAAGCCTTAAGGGGTATATAATTACTGGTATGGAATAATTAGCACAGATTTAAAAGTTCGAGGTTCATTATTGAGTTATGAAGATTAATAGGTTATTTGTACATTGTCCAAAATTTAGCAAGCAAAATAAATGAAATTAAAAATATCATCAAAGAAAATTTTGTAAATAAAAAAATGCTTTATACACTAAATAAAAGAAGTAATAAAAAAGTCACGGTTGAGAAATGATAAATATTTGTTATATCAATATATATGCATATTATTATGTTAAAAGAGAATTATTTATTATCATTCAGTTATCATTTAAGTATTTTTTCAATATGTATATAGATTTTTTTTTTCCAGAACAAAATGTATATATATGACTATGATGCTCGATCTTCATGCATCACTATGGTCATTTTTTAAAAAAAATTAAATATTGCTGTACCAAGAGACAGTTTTTCTAGTACATCGGAAGGTTTAAATGCTAAATAGAATCTTTTCACTGGGAGAATATCATTTAAGTCTTAAATAAGAGAAATAATATATGTTTAAGTCTTATAACTTGTTAATAATAAATTTTTTACTTGTCAATGATATCTTTTCACTTGTTAATAAGGACTTTTACAATATTATTTTCTTTTCTTGGGATCTAAATAATATTCTCCCAATCTTTAGTTGCATCTTATCTCACTCTCTCATGCAACACCTTAAAGAGCTGTATTAGTTTAGGATTGTGTTTGGATTAACTTTTGGAGAATAGATTCTAGAGAAAAAGTAGAGAATAGTTTCTGAAGAATAGATTTTGAACAGAATAGCTTTTGGAGAATAAATTATGAGTAGAATAATGATTTAAGAAAATTTTGAAAAAATCTCTCATTGCCAACTTATTTGCCAAATAGGATCTTCATGTGCAGATTATCTTCCGCGTGTGCAGAATATCTTCCCTGGTATGCAGATGATCTTCCCTGTGTGTAAAAATCTTCCCTATACGTGTGCAAAAATCTTCCCTCCATGTGCAGATATCTTCCCAGGTTCTATTTGACAAATAAGTTGCCAATAAGGTCTTTTTTAACAATTCTCCCTAATTATTTTGATAAAATGAGAGTGTTTAGATATTGTGGTTAAAATAGTTGTCAAATTATTAAAAAAGACAATAACGTTTGTGATAATTATATGTAAAGAATAAAATTATATTTTATATATTATTTAAGGGTTAAGGATATAAATTTAACAAAACCGTTAAATTTGATCTTACGGCGTTAAATTATAATAGAGAAAAACCCCTAACGACATTAAAAATGATGCATCTTAATCCATTATTTAATATTAAATTTCATAATTAATACAAAAAATGAAATAAATTTATCTATATGTAATATTTTTTAACATTAAATTCGTTTGGCAATTGAATCAAAACCTAGGTTTGGTTAACGAACACTTAAAATTTAACCTAGGTCTTGGAAAAGGCTATTTTTTTCTATTTTTTTCTTGTGTGGGCCCCATCTTCTCTCTCTCTTTTCTACTTTTTTTTACATGGACCCCATCCCCCTCTCATTGGTCCTTTTTCATTATGTGAGCTTCACATTATGATAAAAAAGTTATTTTGAACACAATTCTCAGGGTGTGTTTAGATTAGCTTTTGGAAAATAACTTCTGAAAAAAGTAGAGAATAGCTTTTAGAGATAGATTATATGAGCAGAATAGATTATAAGAAAAAAGTGATTTTGAATAGCTTCTGAAAAAAAAAGTGGAGAATAGTTTCTGAAAGTGATTTTGACAAATTTCATTTTATCAAAATCACTTTTTTTTCATAATCTATTCTGTTCATAATCTATTTTTCAGCATCTATTCTCCAAAAACTATTCTCTCAGAGCTAATCCGAACACACCCTAGATCGGTGTATGTTTTGGTTTATAGGTCTTGAGATTGGGATTCATTTTGTGTTCTGTTTTGATGGTTTCTTCAATAAAAAGGTGTCTCATAAGTCATAAATCCTATCATCGGCGTTCATTTTTAATTATTCCCTAAAACTTATTTAATATATTTTAAAAATATTTCTTAACTAAATATTAAATTATTTTAATTTAATAAAACTCAACCAAATTAGAACCACTAAATATCATAATGGTGCAAAGAGAAACATCTAAGAAATGATAACAAATGATTTATCCCAAGGTGAAATTATTCATGCATTGAATCAATAATCAATAATTAAGAAAAACTTCTACTAACAAATGATATATTTACCTTATTCGGGGATGACCCACAAAGTCATATAGCCATATAAAAAAAAGTTATATTTTCTTTTAAAAAATCCATTAATGATTTTTTTAGATGATAAAAAAATTATTTTCATCCAAATTTAGTACGTAAATCAAAATATATCCTTGTAAAAGCTATAAGATTAAGCCATAACTTTCCTGAGCATAAATTAAGACCTTCTTAGGAAATAAAGCATCTTATTAGTATATGAGTGCCAGATGATGATTATTCACATCCTCCAAAACTCCTCTACAGATCCATACCTATAAATTATCAGTAGATTAAACTCAAAACTCTTGTATTTCTAGATTTAGAGATTTGAAACCAAAAAATCACACACAGTACTCTCTCTCCAATAATGAGAAAAATACCAAAAAAAAAGTTTCGTAAATTATAATCTCAATCACTGATTGGTTTGGCATCAAAGTTGCTGAGACAGACAGCAAAGGCTTGAAATGCTGAGAGTGGATAACAGTAATCCATAATAAACACGTCTTCTTCTATCTTAGCAAATTCCAAAATTATCTTTTCTTCTTCTTCATCATCGTCGTCGTCATCGTCATCATCGTCGTCGTCAGCACCAGAAACAAGTTGGAAATTATCAAAAGCCAAAGTATCATGATGCCTGAAGTTGAGGTGCCAGTGTTGGCATTCTTCATCCCATATGGGATCCTTGCTTTTAAGTTTCAGAGGAGGCTGATGATAATCCACTTTATTATTATTAGTAGTAGTAGTAGAGTTCATCATCATCATCTTCATGAGGCACTTCATTTTTCTTGGACCTCTGACACTGTGAAATCTGTACTTATGAATCGTGTTGTTCTTGTATTTTATGGTACCAACTTTGTACTTTCGAAGAGACGACACCTTGTTTCCTCCTGTAGCTGTAGCTTCATCTTGTGATGGATATTGTCTGTCATATATACTGAACTTGTAGTCGAAGAAATTAGACCTGTCAAAAAGGTTTATAGAGGCAAGTTAATTATTAAAAGGGAGGGAGAATTAATATTTAATTTTGGTTTATATTAGTTTTAATTTAGTTGTAATTCAGTCTTTAAACTTTGACTCGTTACAACTCTAATAATTTTGATTTTTGGCTCAGTTGAAACTCTTAACTTAGCATAACTCATTCTCTATATTTTTAATCATTTAAAATTTTAATCCATGAGTATTTCATGAAGTATATAATTTTATTTTCTAAGACATAGGCAATAATATTTTAAAATGATTAAATTGTAAAGAATGAGTTTCATCGAATTAAAATTTAGGAAATGGGTTACACCCAAATCAGAACTATATATAGAAACAGATCAGTTGTACTAAATTAAAGTTTAGAGATTGAATTATAAGTACAAGGAAAAAATATAACAATTAAAAGATTAATTTTCTAATAAAAAGGTCATGATCATAACACCAGATCCTTTATGATAGAAGGAAGGTGGCCTGCTCAATTCTGCATATAGTTATTGTGTGTGTATAAACTATAAATACTATACTTGTCAGTTAAAACTTTACACAATGAATCTGCACAAATTCTTATGATTATACAAATACCTTTTTTTATTGTTAATTTATATGATGTGAGTGATGTTACATAATAATTGATTGTAAATAGTTGTCCACACAGACTTAAAAAAATGTAAAAATTTAGGGGTTTTGTCATAAATTGAAAGGCATAAAGAAAAGAGTCAGCTTTGTAATAACTGTTCGAAGTTTAAGTGGCCAGCTAAGTTTTATATAATCTAGTCAGAATATAACACAACAAAATCGAACATGAAAATTTTAAAAATGTGAGTGAAGTTTCTTGAAAAAAGAGAGAAACTTGCCTGAGTTTGCCAACATATGTCTTGCTGGTCCGACGAAAGTCATCAGCAACTAAAGAGATAACATATTTTATATTTCTTATCCTTTGTTTTCTTTTGGCAGCCAGCAACAACTTATCATTCTTATTCTCTGCTGTTATAATGAAAAACATAAACAAAGCTCTTCAATATATATATATGTGTGTGTGTGTGTGTATTCAATCTTTCCGAGTATTCATTCAATAGTGCAATTTAAATAATATGAATCCACACAACTTGTAATAATATAAGGAGGAATATAAAGCTAATTAATTTGAGTTGAGTTTATAAATTTATAACGTGTTTGAGAACCTGAGTGTTACCACCCACCATCAATAAAGGTAAGTTTTAAAATGTAAACTAATAATATATGAGAGACTTTCCTAGTTACGAGGAGGTTGAGCTTTCAATTTCTTGTTATGTTTCATTTTTCAGTGATTTGAAGGTTAACATAAGAGATCAAACCATTTCACAACGTGATAGAGTTCTTAAATTTGGGATTAATTATACAAGTTGGGTGGTTCGAATGGATAAAAGGGCTGCCATAGTTTTTTGTGGTTGATACTACTTAACAAGTTTAATGGAAAGTTTCATCAAACTACTATATATAAGACCTACAATGCAAGCAGAGATGAATATAGTGAGATGAGTATGTGTACTTATAAAAATATTATAATATATTCATAATGAATATATGTAAGAAAGAGTTGGTGAGACATCTAAT
Source organism: Inga leiocalycina (assembly GCA_963242795.1). Taxonomy (NCBI): domain Eukaryota; kingdom Viridiplantae; phylum Streptophyta; class Magnoliopsida; order Fabales; family Fabaceae; genus Inga; species Inga leiocalycina. The sequence continues at coordinate 17,730,481 of OY725320.1, forward strand.
GAAGAGAAATATATAGTAGAAAATCGTTTGTGGTGTGATTAGAATATGTCAAAAAGGTCGTTGGAAGTGTCAATGAAAAGGGTAAATATGATAACATGAAGTACCATGAAAGGGCAGAGGAATACGAAGTACTATGAAAAGGTAGAGGAATACTTAAAGGAACACTCAATAAAATTATTAAATAAAATATTTTGGTTAATTAATAATTTATCCCAAGATAAAACACAAAGACTTTGTATGCTATACATGTAGTTAACACACAACAAGATAAGGTTTGTTGTCATTTTTATTTAAGGATTTTTTGTGAGACAAACAATTAAAATTCATATAATGGGGATTTAAATTTCCTCCCCTTATTTTCTCAGCCAAACAAGATCCGAAGAATTACGATGATGATGATGAGGATAAACTCCTATTAGCATATATAATAATTAAAATGAATGTAATTACTTACATGGCTCAGGACCCAAGTACAACAAATAAGTAGAGGTCTCTCTGTTCCTTTTGATATAGCACTGGATTGGAGAATCTATAGGTCCTGGCTGATCACCGACAAAAATAAACAAAAGAAAAGAACAAGAAATATGGATCAGGCTATATATGTTCGATATCGGTAATATTAAAGTAAAATAGATTCAACAAAAAAAACACCACATGAAGAAAAGCAACCTCTTTAAGAAGAGATCTTTGTAAATTTTTAAGAGATCAGAAAGATCAGAAACTTAAATGTGTTCTCATGATTTCTTTTTCTATTTCTGGTTCGTAATAAGAAAATATTAAAAAATTTAGGGTAGAAACTAGTTATATATATATATATATATATATAATTACTTGCTTCAATGAGATGGGAAAAGTGAGGCGTCCAGATAGCTCAGGACTCTTAACAATCTCCTTTGTGATTTTTCTCCATGACTTACAAACTGAAGCACAAGACAGAATTACACGTGAAGGCCAACATGTCTCAGTCTCTTCCACTCTCTTTATTATGTCCCAAAGCAATTCTTGTGGCAGATTTTGCCATCCTCCTCGTTCCTCATCCTCCCCAACACCATTCATTCTTAATGACATGATTATTGCTCAACATATATGTTTATGTTTCACCCATCATAATCAATCATACGTTAAGCCTGCACCAACAAACACAAATCTCAAATATGGCTCAGAATTCAATTGTATCAGAATCTCTGATCCATAATGTACGATCTCGTTCGTAGCATAATGAGATCTTATATTCAGGATAGAGGAGTTGGATATTTCATATTCCAAACACATAATTAGTTTTGCGCTTCTCAAACTGAGGAATAATGTGAAAGTAAATAGTAATTTGTAGTTTGTGACTATTGGCAAAGAATATGAGCTCATTGATCTAAAAATAAGCCAGAAATCAGAAACTATATAATTAAGAGATTTTAATGCAATCGAAACCTTCTCAAATAGAAGTAACTAACCTGCAGAACTGAAGCGAAGAGAGATCGATCATATACCAAAACATTATTATTGAGAAATGGAGAGATCAAATTGAATCTTATCTTTTCACCATCTTTGGTTTTCAGAAATATGTCTTGTTGACAGACTCGCGTAACTGTGAATTTTGCTATTTTTGGAGTTTGTTATTTTTGCTATGATTTGGTTACCAAAACTTTAGCTAGGAAGTCACTTTATCTGCCAGTCAGTTCCTATTTTTTCTGCATTTAATTTGAATAATTCGAATGATAAAAGGTTGCCTATTACCAATGCTTTAGTCAATGATTTCAATACTTTGAGTATTAGCTTTTAATAGATTTAAAAAAAAAATTATTTCATGATTTTTCATATTCCGTTTGTGGGAATTTCAATATCGATCCAAATCAAATGGTTTTATTTTAAAATTTTTCAATTTCACATAAGATTTTTAACAGAATCCCTCCATCGACGTACCCAGCGACGTCGAGGTAGACATGTATCTGTCCGATTTTCTCTCACACAAGATGCTTTTCACTTTTTTGATTTTCTCCAATCCTTCCCACAAGATGCATTTTTTAAAACTTTGTTTCCCCTTATTTATAAATCTAACTTGAAAAAAATGAAATACATGATGACACAAAGATTTACCAGATAAGTATATTTGGCCAAGTAAGGGGTAAATTTAACCAAGATAATAATCAAGGTGAAATTATTGCGATTCAGAAACTTTTGAGCAACATTAATTCTGAGTGAAAACTCATCAGGCAAATTGCACCTAAACTCAAAACAAAAATAATATAGATGACATGTTGACGGTCAACTCAACATATTTGGTCAACTAAAGATTAATATGGATAACGGTGATGAAGAAATTGTTGTAATTTAGAAGCTTTTGGGATGACATTACTTTTAAAAAAACTTCTAGGGCAATATCACTCTTTTTGTAGCAACTTCCGGAATAAAACTGATTCTTAACCCTTAATTATGCAAAGATAAAATTTAATAAATAAACAATAAACTAAAAAAATTCAAAATGCCCCATTATTCAAAGTAAAATTGTAAAAATGAAGAGTAGGATGAAGACAATCCCCCCGATCCAACCGCGTTTCCTTCAAATCCTCTCTGTGCCAACATACTCGCCAGTCGCCACCCAAAAAAACATCAACTTTGAAATCTCATTTTATCGTTTTAGACGAGAAGAAAAAATATTAAATCGCGGTCGACACATTCAAAACTCTGGATTCAACCGCCAAAAGAAACTGTTTCATCGGGAACTATGCGAGTAGCAGCAGCGAGTCATCTTTCTTCCTTAATTTCTTTGGTATTCCATCTTTCTTCCTTTTATTCGAAGAATCTGCTGAACTTTTTGTCCCCCCCCCCTCTATCGTTTCTATAAATCTAGAGAGGGATTAGCATAAGATAAATCTACCATCGAGAATCGATGCAGGTACTTCGTAACTCTCATGGTCTTCTAGTGTTTAAGATTTGGGTCCTTTCTGTATTTTTCTGGCCGTTTCTTAGCTCTAAACAGACGCTTCTTGTGTGGTTCTTAGTTGATTTTCTTTTTTCAGTTCTTCCTTATTCTGGGTTTTTGTGAGATCGGATGGACGAAAGGAAGCAATCGCGTTACGTGAAACTCTCTGAAAATCAGGCGCCTCTCCAGGATATCCAGCCCGGCGAACCTAATCAGCCAATTCAGGTTCCTTAGGTTTGAATTTTTAGACTTTCTTCGAACTCAATTGCTGTGGGAGCCTGTGAGATTGTTGAAAAGTTTGAAGTTGCAAAGTTCATAAATCTGGGAATGTATTTGATGTGATTACTGCTTTTAAGAGGACATATGGAAGAAGAGTGCGGAATTCACCAAGGGTGGGAGGAGAAGAATCTGCTGGTCCAAGAAATTATTCAGAGGTTCCAGAGAATGAGGAACCACTCTAGTACTATGGGTATGGTCTAAGTTCTTAGGTAGGGGTATGGAGGACCACTTTTTGGGCAGTATAATGTATGGTGGGTTAGAAGGAAAAGGGTTAGCTTTCATTTTGGAATAGTGAGTGGAATAGGGAGAGTCTCTGGCCTCTCGAACGCCAAAGAAGTTTCCCTGTTTATGTTTTGGTTCTGTGTGTGTTTCTGTTTGGAATACTAATTGTTGAATGTGGTGTATTTTGAGATATTAGAAGGGAATAGGGCTTTGTCTCCAGAATCAGTGAAGTCAGCGGTAACTCTGATTCTGTCTGTTGATTATTAATATCAAAGCCTAAGAATTTCCTCTTCATTTACGGTCATTGTACTTTGCTGGTTGGTTTGGTGCTATTTTTAGACAGGATTGCAACAGTATTGTATAAAAAAATCTGGGAATTTAGTGTTATACAGCTATTGCTCTGATTTTCAGCTTTCAGTTGGAATTCCTAGGGGTTTGAAATAGATGCCAATGCTTATTCGATACAACATGAGATGGCGGTGGTTACAACTTACAAGATTCAGTAAACACTAGGGAAGGAACATTGGCTGTTGATATTAATTCAAAATAAATAATGTTCAAGGAATAGTTTTCATGCGTGAAACAATGCAATATTAAGCCTTCAGACAAACGGTGCATGTTCTTAATGATGGCTAACAAAAGTATGATGAATTGTTTGTCTCCCAACTTTTCAGTTGGGTTTTCTCAAATGCAGTCAATGTGGACACGAGACACGTCTAGGTTACTCAACTCCTACAGATGAACCTTGGACAACTGGGATCTTTGGATGTGCTAAAGATAGGGAAAGTTGTAAGTTAATTGTTGATCAGTCTCTCATGTTACTAATTGACAGTTTGAGACTAGTTGTCATTTATCAATAATACGAGTATTAAAGATGAGTTAGTCTCATAGGGCAAATATAGTTGTTGAAGTTGGGGAACAAAATTTGGGCAAGAATTGAATTATTTGTTGCCAAAAACTTAGCATGGGTATATGGTCAACTTTCTTAAATCACAAACTGATGTAGTAATATTTGTCAAATAATAAGTTATTGATTCTTCTCTCAGTTTGCAATAAATTATAAAATCACTACTTCACTGGATTTGACCCACACCTAGGACCAAGCTCTATTATCTGTGTTGCTTAAGATAAAATGTGAAATATGTCTCTTGAGATTGGCAATTTTATTGTGACTCTCTTCAATATTCACTTTTTCACTAAATGTTGTTGAGATTTATGATTCAGTTATGCATGGCTATACTGCTACAGTGCTGTGATTCAACAGGGAATTTATTGTTGTTTTTGGGCACTCTGGTCCTTCATTGCAGGCTCAACAGGACTGTTCTGTCCCTGTGTATTATTTGGGCAATGCAGAAAGCTGGAGTGAAGACACTCCCTGGATTAGTCCATGCATTTGTTATGCTATTTCTATTTATGGTGGCAATACTCTAACAGCTGCGACTGCAATGTTTTTTGGTCTTGAACCTCAGGGAGCAGTTCTGATTGGTTATGGCTTTCTTCTTACTTTGTTTTTATGCGGAATTTATGCCGGTCAAGTTCAGGAATCCCTACAGAGGAAATATCACTTACGGGTATATGTTTAATTTCTCTTTCACTTTGTTTCATTACCAATTAAAAATATAGTGCAAAATACCAATATTTTGTGTAAGATCCTCCGGTCCACAATATATGGCACTTAAACTATATCACGAGAAACAAGAAATGATAGTTAAGTCATTCAATATGTTCTAAAATATAATTTTTTTTCATTTTTACCCTTCTTGAGAAATGTGTTTAATTGCATTAGAAATGTTATTTTAGAGAGAGAGGGGATTAATAAGTGAGTAAAGTTGGAAAGTGAGTATTAATTATGGGGTAAAACAGAAAAAAAAGCATTAATTAAACTAGAGGTGACTTATATTCTGGATTATACCTTTTTTCTAGAAATGCCTTATATTGTGAAGCGGAGGGAGAATATGAATTGTATCTTTATTCATGAATCAGTAAATTGAAGATGATTAAATGATATTCATTTGGAATGTGCCAATCTTCAAACATTCAGTGTTTTCTTTTTCTGCTTGTACAAATGTTAGGTAGGGAGGATTCTTAGGTTCGTTTTGATGTTTTTGGTTGAAGAAAATTCATTTTTCACCCTACACGGCTATGGTTTCAGGACTCGCCTTGCGGGCCAATACTTGTGCACAGCTGCTTGCATTGGTGTGCCTTATGTCAGGGGCACAGGGAGATGAAGGGACAGCTCGCCGACGTTGCTCTGCCAATGACTGTCGTTAACCCGCCTCCAGGTCAACAGATGATGATGACAAGCAAAATTCAGAAGCAAATTCTGGTAACAAAAACAACGAGCATACAGCTTTGGAAATGCAGCCTATTTAGGACATACCATCTGTTTACAGTCTTAAGAATAGCATGCTTGTATGATATTTTACTTTGATAGAGTTTTAGTTGTTGCTCTGGACATGTTTGATTACATGCACAAAAATCCTTCTGATAGACAATATACCCTTCTTATCTACCTGATTGAGCTGTTGATCCAAAATTGTTAATTTTTACTTATTAGTGAATTTTTTACTGCCATCAAGGCATTTATGTATTTTGCATCATTTGGTTGAAATGGTGGGAAAATTGGATGCAAAATTCTATAGGGAAATGACACTTTAGGTGTGTTGGGTTGATACGTTACAAAAGATATTATTATTTTTTAATTATACAAAAAAATATATGATACCTATTAATTTGTATCATTTTTTTATTTACAATGAATTATATTTTGCCTTTAATTTTCTATCAGCGTATGAATAACAGGTTCTTTATTTATACAATCATAAGGCAGAACATTATTAGCAGAAAGATAGGTGTACATAGATAAGTTCACAAACAAACCAGTTGAGTTTAGAAACAGAAGATTTAAAAAATAAGTTAGCAAACTGGGGGGGAAAAATAAGTTAGCAAAATTTGATAAGGTTATTGGGCTTGGTTAGAATGATGAAAAGCTACTAAATAAATTCTTCGGCTAAAAATGATGCATAAAAAAAAGTTGATAAAATTTTTTAATGAAGTTACATGTTTCTGACCAAAAAGAATAAAAAAATCAAGTTATATATTCTCTCTCTCGCCGAAAGTTATGTGCATATTCCCAGGCCCTAGCATTTGTTCTGTTTCCATACCTCGTACAAAAGTTAACAGTATACCAACAAATGCATTTGAGAGATAAATACACAACAAGAGAAATTAAAGAATTAAACTAAAACAAAAGAAAAATAAATCAAATAATAACTACAATTAAATTGAATGGATTACCCGCAAGTTCTTTACTATATTTGACGACACTTAAAAAAATAGACTCTTACAAATAATTTTTTTATAAAATATTAATTTAAGTTTCATTTTACCAGTATATAGATATTCATAATATTTATAACAACTCATAATATAATGATATAGGAGTAAATCATAATATACGAATCAAATTGACTATTGACTAATATACCAAAAATACTAATAATCCCTATACAGAAGGGCCTGTTTGGGAATGCAATGGAGGCTGTAAAAGCACAATAGGGAGAGAAAAAGCATAGTAGGAATAAAATAAAGTGTTTGATATTTTTTTTTTTTGAATAAGGACTGAATATCAATCAAGAAATTAAATAGGTTTTTAGACTAAAAATTACTTTTAAGAAGAAGTTGTTTATTTTTTACAATGTAAATAAATTTTTATCACCATCAATTCAAATATAAAACATGCTTATAATATAGGTAATCGGATCATAAAAATAAAAAAACTACTTCAGCCGCTCTAGTACGGCCGAAGTCAATTAATTGTGGACCAAACGAGCGTTTGTTAGGCCGGACGCAATTGAAAATGTCAAATACATAAAATTTCGTTCGTAAAATTCTTCAATGCATCAATTTCTTCGATCCATAATGTGAATCGGTTCTAGTGTTTGACTGGTAGCAGCAGCTAGTCAGTTTTCTTCCTTATTTGTCTTTCTTCGGTATTCTTCCATCTTGCCTCCTTTTATTCGAACCCGCTGAACTTTTGTTTTGCTGGACTCTATCGTTTCCATAAATCCAGAGAGGATTAGCGTATCTGCCATCCAGAATCGACGCAGGTACCTCGTAATTCTCGTGATCTAGTGGTGTTTGAGACTTGGGTTCTTCGGTATTGTTTCTGGCCGTTTCTTAGCTCCAAAGTCCAAACAGATGCGTCTTGTGTGATTCTTTGTTGATTTTTTTCTTTTGCAGTTTTTTTATTCTGGGTTTTTGTGAGATCGGATGGACGAAAGGAAGCAATCGCGTTACGTGAAACTCTCTAAAGATCAGGCGCCTCTCCACGACATCCAGCCCGGTGAACTTAATCAGCCAATTGAGGTTCCTCAGGTTTGACTCTTTGGACTTTCTTTGGACTCAATTGCCATGGGAGCCTGCCCTAGATCCATTTTGTTGTCGATATCTTTTGATTGTGCCATAAGTTTTGATTCGGGTATTAATATTGAAGAATTCGATTTCACGCCTTTTGACGAATTGAAATAGTTGCCTTATGATTTAATTTTAGGATTATATCTAAGGCCCCTTGTGTGCTTGTTTGGTGAGAAAACCTTGCTGAAGAATTTCCGAGTGCATTGTAAGGCTGTGTTTTTTAGGAAGGGAAGCAACAAAGAGTGATTCTAGAGTTGTCGGGGGTATCGAGATGGCAATGTGGCTAATGAGTTTAAGTTACTGTGGATAGATTCGTTTGCATTCCTCTTATATGGAGAAGCCTTTTGATCTTGAGTCCAGGATTAAGCAATGACTAACCAATCCCCACTACAGTCTGATAAAATTAACTTGTTAATAAGATCAAGGTTGGCATTTACCGCATTGTCGACTGCTTGCTCTAAAAAGATGGAGAAAGAAGTTAGAATGAAGTGGACAATACTTCTGCTTCATTGTACATTTGACTTGGCCAGATTTGTATGTGTTTAGGTACTGAAAGTTTGGGTATACCGTTGTATTTTAACTTTATAATTGGAAACCCTGCATGTTTATCGAATCCTGGACTCTTATAGTTGGAGATGGTAATGCCTGTCTTGCCTAAGAAGGAAGCTTCTTTAAACCATTGCTACCATGCAAAAGATAAATTAAGAAGAGTCAGACTGAAAAAAAAATGCCGGAATATGATACTAATGTGTATTTAGGATGTAATTCTGTCTGTATATAACTTTTTAGGATTAAAGTATCATGTCTCTTTTATCACTGGCCCCCAACCTGAATTTGTCTCATGGGCATTGGAAGAGAGGCAGAAATCAATGTACTAAGTTAATTTCTGCGATATTGTTTAATTGTTTGAAGTTGCAAAGTTCATAGATCTGGGAATGTGGAGTGATAGAACTACTGCTATTATTTTTAGCTTTCAGTTGGTATTGATTAATGATTAGGATATAACCTTTTCCATGGGTGGAGTCCCCCAAACTAGGGGTTTGAAATGGATGCCAATGCTTATTTGGCTACTGTCTTGATGCTACATGAGATGATGGTAGTTACAACTTATAAGATTCAATTTACCGTAAGAAAGGAACAATTGCCGTTTGTATTATATGTGCTTACAGTAATCACATATTTTGTGCTCATTCAAAATAAATAATGTTCAAGGAATAGTTTTCATGCGTGAGACAATGCAATATTAAACCTTCAAACAAATGTGGCACGTTCTTAATAATGGCTAACTGATATATGATAATTTTTTTCTTTCTCCCAACTTTTCAGTTGAATGTTCGCAAATGCACTGAATGTGGGCAGGAGCTCCCTGAAAGCTACTCACCTCCTGCAGATGAACCTTGGACAACTGGGATATTTGGATGTGCTGAAGATAGGGAAAGTTGTAAGTTAATTGTTGATCAATCTCTCATGCTATTAACTGACAGTTGAGACTAACAGTCATTTATAAATAATTCAATATTAAAGATGAGTTAGGCTCTTAGGGCAAGCCCTTTCAACCCTAAAAAATAAAGGGTAAAGGTGCATCCAACACAACGATATATTTTTGGAGGTGCAATCAGCATTCTAAAGTATTTAAGGGTGCAGAACTATTTTTGGAGGTGCAATCATTACCCTAAAGTATTTAAAGGTACTAAAACTATTTTTGAAGGCGCAATCATCACCCTAAAGTATTTAAGGGTGCAATCAGCATCCTAAACTATTTTTGGAGGTGAAATTAATTAGTTCCCTAATATATTAAAAATGGAGCAATTAAACCCTTTCACTAACAGAATACTAACTCCGTTTGCTGACACACTCTTTACTTTTCTCTTTCATCAATCTTCAACATGTTCATCCCTTCTTTTAGTATTTAAGAGTGCATTTTGCCCCTAATGTATTAAAAATAGAGCAATTGCACCCCTTTACTAACAGAATATTAACTCAAGGTTTGGGGTTTATCTTTCCAATCATAGTTCCCTTATCATTTCTACAATGAAGTGAAGAAGATGAAGTCAAAATAGCTGTGATAAAGAGTACTCACGAGGAAAGGGGAACCTATTGAAATAATGAAAAGGGGAAAGAAGTGATGAATATGTTGAAGATCGATGAAAGAGGAAAGGAGAGAGTTTGTCAACAAATGGAGTCAGTATTCTGTTAGTGAAGGGGTGTAATTGCTTCATTTTTAATACATTAGAGTGCTGATTGTACCTCCAAAAATACTTTAGGGTGCTGATTGCACCTCCAAAAATATTTTAGGGTGCTGATTGCATCTGCAAAAATAGATCGAGGTGCTGGATGCACCTTTACCCAAAAATAAATAGGGCTGGTCTAGTAAAATGATATTTTATTTTGAACTTGCCTCATTTGGCCTGTGGCTGGGGTGGGCTAGGCTCATTGGTCCTAACTTCTTCCTTCTTTTGCCAAAAAAAGTTGTTGAAGTTGGAGAACAAAATTTGGGCAAGAATTGAATTTTTTGTTGCAAAAAACTTTGTATGTGTATGCTTATGAAATTTCTTAAACAACACATGAATGCAGTAATATTTATCAAAGGATAAGTTATTGATTCTTATCTCATTTTGCAATAACTTACAAAATCACTACTTCACTAGATTTGACCCACACCTAGGGCCAATTAGAGCAGGGCCTATGAGGGCTGGGCTAGCAGACAGCTGTAATCAATAACTTAAAGCAAGCCAATGTTATCAATATTGTAGTGTTTTGTTAGTGAGATTGAGCATTTAGGAATAGTTGACCATATTTAGACTTAAGGTAAGGTGCATGTTATCAGCTAGATTACAATAACTAGGACCAAGCTGTGTTATCTGTGTTGCTTAAAATAATATATGAAATACTTCCTTTTGAGATTAGAAATTTTATTGTGATTCTCTTCAATATACTTTATTTACTAAATGTTGTTGCGATTTATGCTTCAGTTATGCATGGTTATAGTGCTGTGATTTAACAGGGAATTTTTTGTTTCTGGACACTCTGATCCTTCATTGCAGGCTTAACAGGACTGTTTTGTCCCTGTGTATTATTTGGGCGCAATGTAGAAAGCTTGAGGGACGACGAAACTCCGTGGAATAAGCCATGCACTTGTCATGCTATTTTTGTTGAAGGTGGCATTGCTCTAGCAGCAGCGACTGCAATTTTTCATGGTATTGAGCCTGGGACAGCATTTCTGATTGGTGAGGGTTTACTTTTTACTTGGTGGATGTGCGGAATTTACACTGGTCTAGTTCGGCAATCCCTACAGAAGAAATATCACCTAAAGGTACAAGTTCTCTTTCACCTTTTCTCATTTTATTTTCTTATCCTTTCTATTTCATCTTGTACCAAGCAAAGCCTTTAATTTCATATGTTGCTGCTGTTTTTTTTTTTTTTTTTTGGCCAACCAATACGTTACTTCTGAAAGTTACCTCTTTTCATTATTCTTTTTGGGTCTAGATCTCCCAGACAACGTTCACATTAGTGTATGGGTCTCAGGCCTTCTTGTCTGTGTTAGGGTTGATGATGATCTCAAGGAAGCATCATAGTTTTTTTCATGATTAACTTTCATGGGTTTTTCCAGAATGAAAATCTGGGTTTGTTATTGATTTTGCCTACATATATATTCATACTGTTATGGTTGCAGAACTCGCCTTGCGACCCATGTTTTGTACACTGCTGCTTGCACTGGTGTGCCTTATGTCAGGAGCACAGGGAGATGAAGGGACGGCTCGCGGACGTGGCTATGCCGATGACTGTTGTGAACCCACCTCCAGTTCAACAGATGCGTTCCACAGATGATGACAAGGAAATGTCAGAAGCTACTTCTGCTAACAGAAGCAATGAGCATACAACTTTGGAAATGCAGCCTATTTAGGACATACCATTTGTTTATAGTCTTTAAGAATAGCATGCTTGTCTGAAATTTTACATTTATAGAGTTTTAGTTGTTGCTCTGGACATGTTGATTACATGCACTAAAATCTTCTGAGAGCCAATGTTTCCTTCTTATCTGCCTGATTAAGCTGTTGGTCCAGACTTTTCTATTTTCGTTGTTATTAGCGAATATTTTTGAGCGCCATCAAGGCATTGATGTATTTTGCACCATTTGGTCGAGATGATGAGAAAGGTTGATCCAAAATTCTACAGGGAAATGGCACTTTGGGTGCGTTGGGTTGATACATTACAAAGATTTTTTTTTTAATTATGAAAAAGGATAAGTGATATCTATTATATGTTATCATTATTATTTACAAAGAATTATATTTTATTATGAATTTTCTATCAGGACATGAATGACATTTTCTTTTATTTATACAATCATAAAATAGAACATTTTTGTTGGCAAAAAGAAGAGAGAGAGAGAGAGAGAGAGAACATTTTTAGTGTTTCACTCCCAAATAAAATTTTGGTCCTTGTTTGCTTAAAAGATAGTAACATTGTTGAAACTTTAATTTATATCTTTCTTACTTAAAGGAAAGTAATTAACAAGAGCTTAAACCATAATTCTTGATTAGGACGAGGATTCATGAAAAGTGAAAATTGTATTTTAACATAGAGATTCTGTACCAGAACAGTGGTGCTGTCGCGCCGGAGACGAAGACAAAGAGGACAACGGCCATGATGGATATGAAAGCCAGAATGAGAGGGAGAGAGCTTCAAATGATAAAGCAGTGGTGAATGAAAATTATTGTGATTTTGTAATAATACAAAAATTAATTTAGGCAAATGAATAATAACAAAAAATAAAATAATATTACACTTATATTATCAAAGTTGAATTTCAAAAATCCTAAATAAAGAAATTATTAATTTCTTCCATCCCGTTTACTGGTTGAAGATTTACATTTACATGTCAAATTTTTTATTTATAAATAATTTTAGCATTTGAATAGTTAATTTTTTGTTTGAAATATGTATGTAATTCTCTTTGTATTCATTTATCAATGTACCATCTCCGGTCCTAATTATAAGACAAAATTGATTTTTTTGGGGGAAATTAAGGAATCTAAATAAGTTATTTAATCATATCATATGTTATGTATTCTTAGATTATATATTAAATTAGTTTGAAGAAAAAAATATAAATATAAATACTCTAAAGTAATTTAATTAACTTCCTTAATTTCTCCAAAAAAGTCAACTTTATCTTATAATTAGAACCAGAGGGAGTATATAATCTGTCTTTATGTCTCTGAGATCTGAATACTCACTGATTTGAGTTTACTGGGAAAAAAGAAAAACTGTAGTTAACCTAGGATTTCCAACTCAAGAAATCTGATTGTTGGGAATTACTGCTGGATTGTGCATTTATATGAACTTTGGTGCATGCATAAAATTGAGTCACATAATTGAGCAACAAGATCACTTGATTTGTATTGTCACATTAAACTAGGTCCTGTTCTAGGTGACCGAAAACCAGTTTTTGAACTATGAGGACATCTTTTTGAGGACTATTGCTTTCAGTACTTTCATTGGGATTCTGGTTTTTAAGCATAACTGTAAAAAAGAAGAAGCTTAAACTATAACTGCTGCGTAGTAGTCTAGTTAATTGTGGCACGAAATTCTAAACGTTGGAATCTGATTTGCTGCATAGTCTCATTTTGTGAGATAATTGAATGCTTTGCATAGTCTCATTTTGTACAAGCTTGCTAAACTTAAGAGATTTTCTTTAAGTTTTGCCCGTTGCAAGTCTGCAACTACATTTTCTTGCTAAGAATAGTGTCACTCACTGCCGTTTTGCATACTACAATGCATTTTTACCCAATGCGTCATCCAAATAATCCATTCATAATTGATATTAGAGAGAATCATCAAAAGATATCTAAATATTTAGCTCTATCAAATCCTCTATACTTAACTTTTGCACTCTTAGGCAAACCATTTCAAGTCAAGAACTAATAATGAGAATCAATAGGTAAATGCAAGCATCAAGAACCACAATTGGTAACCAAGACTTATCACTTATCTCCAATCGATGCTCACACCACATATTGAAAGAACCAAGCAATGATGAAAAGATTAACCAAAAATGAATGCAACTAAGAAACCTCACAAGGATAAGTGTTTATTCTCAATTCACTTAATAGGGTATTTTTCACTCAATCATCCACCCAACCATGCTCTACCATATGTTTGTAATGGTTCTAAGCTCTCCACTACTAATAGCAATGACACAATCAATAGGTCTTTTATTAGGTTGTAATATTGGAGAGGTCAATGAATAGAATGGTGACTATATAATGAATAAATGAATGGAGACAAGTGAGACATCAAGAAATAGTGAATATAGGACCAAGTGCATGCATAAATGATGGAATAAGTACACAATAGCATCACCAAACACTTGCACATGTCAATAACAAAGAAATGCAATGCAAAAACGCTTTGCCTTCTATTTTTTTTCTTTGTTTTTCTTTTCTATGCTTTTACTTTTTCTGTTTTTTATATATTTTTTTTCTTTTTTTTTGTACAGACTTCTTTCTTTTTCCAATAAGCATTTTTTCTGTTTTTTTCCTGTTTTGGAACAACAACGTACATTCAAGCTTAAAACCATATGCAAATGTCCAATAATGCAATCATGCCTTGTCTTGAGATGTAACAATAAGTTGGCAAAAAAAAAAAAAAGAGAGATGTAACAATAAGCCTAGAATATAATGAAACAATGGTTTATCAAATGAAAATGATGGGCTCAAAAGGGTTAAACAATGGAAAATCATGTTAGGGTTGCCTTAGAGATCAAGGCATCATACAATTGGTATCAGAGACTAGTATCACTCAATGTGTACAATTGATTAAAGAGTAGTATTAGAGACTGCTATTAGTCAATGTGTATAACGGGTATCAGAGAGTGAGACGCTAAGATGTTACAATTGGCATCAGAGACTGATATTAGAGAAGAGGGAATGCCTCAAATTGGTACTAGAGTCACCAGGCTCGAGTCGACATGGGTCAATGTGCTAGTGAGAGGATACCTCTAATTGATATTAGAGCTAAGCTCAAGTTGATGTGGGTTAATAAGTCAGCTGATTATTTAAGATACAACTTACTTAGCCCAGTTGCACACTTTCCTTTAACATTTTTATATTGTGATTTTTATCATTTGATTGAGTTAGATTGATTACATATTATATTTTGAGTTTTGTGCGCTCACATTGTTTTTATGTCATGGGAAAAAAGAACATAAAGAAAAAGAACACAAATAAAAGGAAAGACAAATCTTTACCTTAATACTATTATAAATTTTTTTAGATTTTCAACCCTTATTCTAGGAAACATAATCCGTTTTGTACACTAGAATGTTGTAGAAGAGGTTGAACAAAGAACATGAAGAAAAAGAACACAAACAAAAGAAAAGGTATATGCTTACCTTCATACTATTATTTTTTTTTTGAACAATACCTTTATACTATTATAACATTTCTTTGTTTTTCAACATTTATTTTGAGGACACCAATTCGTTTTATACAATGGATTTGTTAGGAATTATTATTAATGTAGACAGCTATAATCAATAATTATAAATAGAGTATAATCAGGGATTATAATTAGGGTAATTATCATTATGAGCCATTAATGTCTAAAATTTTAATTTTTATATATAAACATCCACTTGAATTTTGAATAAACGTACAATTCAGATTATATTTCTCTTTGATTTACAATTCAGTTTGGTGTATCAGTGCAAACCTTATAAAATGATAATGTTAAAGAATACTTTTCGGAATAATTTCAAAACTATATGCTTCAGCATGACATGGTTCATCAGTCCTCTTGTATAGATACAACAACTTAAAATGGTGTTGGCGTGCTGCAAAATGCAAGGACCGACACTTAGTTGAAGCAGCTCGAACCCTAATGTTTCATATGTATGTTCCTAAACCTTTTTAATTTTTTAGTTTTAAAAAACAACTTACTTTTTTTTATTTTTAAAAAAACTTGATTAAAAATAAATTTCCTAACAAATTTTATTATAAATTTTATTTTTTTTAAAAAAAACTGTTTTTAAAATAGAAAAAAAACAAGCGCTAAGTGTTCACCAAATTATCTCAAAATACCCTGGTACTTTTTCCGATCTTTATTATTAGATCATTCATCATAGCTCTTAATATAAGATTTTTCTTATCTTAAGCGTGATTTTTTGACTTTTTTTATTCTAATATTTTCTAAATAATCAATCGGTCTTCTAACTATCTGAAAAAAGCCTCCTCTAATAATAAACGTTACTGATACCGGTTTTTGTTTTTTTTATTTTGGAAAAATTAATTTATTTAAAGTTGTTAATGCATCTGATAATAAGTGTCAAACGAAGAACTACAATATCTCTAGGAATGCCCACTGGCATGGTGTTAAATACACACCCACATACATATTGGCTTTGGTAGATTGACCTCCACTTCAGTTGCAAATTTGCAGTGGAAAGACATTAATGAAACACTTGTTAATCTGGTTTACATTTTTAAATACACACCCACATACATTAATGAAATTCCAATTTGACTTTATTATTATATTGTCTTTATTGTTATATGATAAGAAAATTATCAAATCATGTGTGCATTAATTCCTATGGAAATAATTATGGTTTCTATTTTCTCCATCTTCGTACATTCTTTTTTATTCAAAACATCAATAAAGTTATTTATACAACCAAAAAAAAAATCCCTCCCTCCCTCTATGTTTCTCCCCAAAAAGTTGAGAAAACTATTTCTAATCAGTCTTACTCACTCGTAACAAAATATAATATCATTTCACTAAATCATCCTTATTTATTTTGTTTTATTTTCCATTTAGATACTTGCTTGACCAACTCTAATTTTTATCCACCAATGCTTAAATGGTTCCAAAAATTATATTTTTTTAATGGAAGAACATGTACACACACCCGCAATATATAAAATCAAATGCATGATAGTTGTCTTAATTTGCTCAAAGCACTAAATGTGATCTAAATGCCTGTGTGGTGTTATTGAGTGTATTGACATATTGTGATGCATGGAAGTCTAAAAATTTAAGTTTTGTTTTGGCTAGTGTGAGTCATGTGTATTAAACAGATTAAATTAGATAAATCATGTTATTATAATTCAAAAATAGCACATCTCGCCAACAAATTTGTACTAAGGTTAATACAATATTAGGTCTTGTAGTTTGTCTCTAGCACAATTAAATTAAATAGACTTTTCACATCATAAATTTTTTTGTTAGCTGACACAAAACAAGAATAACAACAAAAATGCAGTAGTTTCATAATTTTGTTTACTCTCACACCCTCACAAACACTAATGTGAAATCTCAAACCGCGTGATCATAAATTTAATTAAGTAAAAGAAAATATTTAGGCAGCAGGATTTTTTTGCCTGATTATATCACCTTATTAATATTTAGTCTGTGAATGAAACTAAAATTATTATTGGTTTTTAGCTTTGTTATGGCTAAGCATTTGATATTAAGGAGTTGACTGTTATAAGTTGATATCAGAACTAGGTTTTGATCCCGGAATTGAAGGTTTCTTGTGTCTAGGTTCCCCCCTATGTAACATTTTCTGGTATCATTCCTAACAACTTCAATTTCGTAACGAGGATACAAATAAAATGTCAGTGAGAATCATTTAAATATTAGGTCATGTTTATTATATTGTTATTCTATTACTTATGTATATATATTTTTTTAAGATTAGGCTTAGAGCTATTAGAAGCATGGTTTGAAGATTGAACTGGATCAAATTGTCTGATTGAATTGTCAATTTAGATGTGCTGACAACCTATTTTAAACTAGAAACCCATTTTTATTGTTGAATCATAGAGTTAAGCTGTCATTGAGTTAGACGTCTTAAAGAGAAACATACAAGTTTTGGGCATAATGGATTTTTTTTTGTCCATTTGTAGTCATATGGTGTTTTTTTATTAAAAACTTTGTACATTTTGGTGTTACTATGTTGAAAATTAGATCTATTAAAATTTTATTTTATATATATATATATTATTATATGCATAGTTTTTATTAACTTTTTATTTAATTATAATGTCACTAGTTTGATAATCAGTCTAATTGGTAGAATTATGAAAATCAAACCATAGTTCGTGGTTTAAAACATTGGGTAGAAGCATGGTTCTTAAGTTACTTGGCATGAACTTTGTAAAAGTATGATATTTGGGTTCTTTGCAAGGGAATGGTTGATATCAGGGTTCCAGAATCTGAACCGGACCGGCTGGTTTAGCCCAGGAACTGGTGCCTAAACCGGTTCGATCTAGTGACCGAACCGGTTCACTTTTTTTTTTTTAAGAAAAAAATTGATTATTTATTTTTTTTCCTTATAATTTCATATTAATAAGCCTAAAATATTCAATTTCTCACCGGTTTAACTCCGGTTTGGCCCCGGTCTGACCCACTGGCCTTTAACCCAATACCCCGACCGGTTCAATACCCAGTCTAAGTTTTAATACCTTGGTTGATATTTCAGTCTTTCCGTATTTTTTTTAAAATTGATAGTTATCATGTATTATATTAACTTTTTTGGGATGAAAACCAAAATATTAATTTATCTACGAGGAACTAATGTTTCAAAATTTGGACCAAACATTAGATTAATTTAGAGCAATGGGCATGATGATAATAACAAAATATTATACACTTACATAATTATGCTTGCAAAAAAATAAAATACAATGCATATGCTCCAACTTAAGGAGAAGTGTTAGAAGTCAAAGGTTGTTAGGAGCATCTTCCATGTCAACAACAATATCTCCTGGAGTCAGAAATATCGTCCACCGCCAGAAGAATGTCATGAAACATATAGGATTAGGAAATTGTATAGATCATTTTCATATTATGTTAATTGTATATAAATATGTACTTTTACATTTCATAATGGTGAATGAAGCTTTGATTATGCACAAGAAACAAGTCAGATGAACAAAATTTCTGTGAACACAATGTCTTTTGACCAAAGAAAGAGCCACTGAATGAATGAACGAGTTAGTCATAGCTCTCAAAACTTGAGCAAAACTACTATAGTTCCTCTTGTTGCGCAGAGAAATCTCTATCTTCTTCGTCCCAGAACCTTCCAGAGCTTGGAGTGTGGATTTCGGTGGCCAATATTCCCTTGCTTTGGCTTTGGAAGATCATGCAACTCCACAACCCGTATTGTTCGCTGCTTCTTGGCTGCAAATAAAGCGAACAAGTTTCAACAATTAATAATACTATCATAACTGTAAAGCATGCAGCACAATAATCACAATATTTAAAGTTAAGGGTTGATGAGAGAAAAAATAACGCACCATTTGCAGCTTGTTGATAAGAGTCATGAAGTTTCCTCTTAGTGGCTTCTAGTTTTGCTTGGACTGAAACATCATCTGATTCTAAACAGTTGAGTTTCTGACAATCTTGCTGAGAAACAAGAGGCCTCTTTGGGATAGAACATGTCTCTTGTTTCTGCTGCATCTTTGGCCTTGTGTTTCTCTTTTGCGGCAAGCTGGATTTTGGTCTGCCAGAGCTGGAATCAGTGCAGACCGGTTTACTCTGTCTCATAGCAACTTCGTCCAGAGGAGGAGGAGGAAGCCCTTCCTCTTCATCAACAACTGATGGATTAATTGAATCTGCTGAAAATAGGAATATCATTAGTCAAGTCAAATTTCAAACATCAACTCATTTTAATTAGAGAGGGTCAAAGTAATCAGAATATTTTGATGGCTGGGTTAGGAATGCAGATAGAAGGTTTAACCTTGTATGGCTTCTGTGGACTTGATCCATTCATCTACCATTGCTTTCCAGCCACTGCAATTCAAAACTATGATTAGAACCGTTTCAAAAATATATTATAATATATGAACTATGCTTATCTTGTTCATACTCGATAAGAGTTCGTGCAAGTTGACGGATCTCCTTGGAAGAGTGCTTCTTGAGAGCATTGACAGCCTTTCCAATCTCAGTTTCCTGGAAAAAGTTCAATGATGAGACCATTACAGAACGCAGTAAAGCGCTGAAGGAAACAAAAACATGAAGACTCATGGCAGGCTTATTGAAAGACTAATGGAAGATTCAATATAATTCAAACCTTAAGAAGGTCCACGGTCAGAGCCAGCGGCTGCAGCCTCCTCAGTGACTCAAACAACACTGAATCAGCCTGTTACAAAATGAAAGAAAGCACCATGAAAATATGTCCTGAGGAACAGTTTTTCTATAAAATTATCTATCCCAACACACCTCATATCGTCAGATATAATCAAACTTACAGAATAAATTGTAAGACAACTTGGGAGATTAACATCAAATAGATTGTAGCACAAATTGTTTATCAGGAAAGAGATGAACGGTTGAACAATAACAGAGAAGAGAATTTCACGAAAAGAGGATATACCTCTTCCTTACGGAGAATCTCTTTGATCCTCAAAATCTCCGCAACTATTATAGACTCTTTTTCAATCTCACCGGTCAACCCCTCAGCTTCTCCAAAACTAAAACTACTAACTTGGGTCCTGTTAATGACTCCCCAGTTTTAATTAAATTTGAAATATATGGTTAAATTTGAGGTGCATTTTGGTATATTTGAGGAGTCATTAATACTAAATATAAGAGATTTACTTGAGATTCTAATAAGATATCAATTTGGATTTGAGGATTTCATTATAAATAATGTAGTTAAACTTTAAAAGAAGTAAAAAAAAAAAAAGAGTTTACCTGTTCATCTCTCCATGATTGTCCTTGCTCTCTTTACAAGCTCCTCCTTCGAATTCAGTAACTTTTCGACCAAAACTACACTCACAACCTCCATCTTCCTTATCATCACCGGAAACCGCCGACCTTAATCGATTACACCCCACACAAAGGGTTAATCTCCAAGAAAACAAACGTTCCGAAATCCGGTCCCTACGTAATCTAAATTCGTTCGGAC
Organism: Inga leiocalycina; assembly: GCA_963242795.1. Taxonomy (NCBI): domain Eukaryota; kingdom Viridiplantae; phylum Streptophyta; class Magnoliopsida; order Fabales; family Fabaceae; genus Inga; species Inga leiocalycina. The sequence continues at coordinate 17,751,231 of OY725320.1, forward strand.
AATCGGAAACCGCCACCATGATCGCGTGGTCAATTATATCGAATATATCAGAATTTGCAGCTCGAAAGTAGTTCCTCCAGTATTCTAGCGAACCGGACTTCATGGTTTTCCCGCAGGATGAGTATACAAAACTGAAAATCCAGATATTATCCGCAAATAAAAAACGGGTAGAGAAAAAAAAAATCAATGCAATAACATTAGAATTCATTACAGACGGCAGCTTGTTCTAACAAGGAAGTTTCCTAAAGCCTATAATTTTCAAAAAAATGAGTATAATAGGGATGAGTATGAGACCTCACTGCGGTGTGCGCGCCAAGACGGGAATTTTACCGCGCTTTCAATATCCTTCAATTTTTTTTTTCCCTCTCTCTCGTCTCGCCTTTTGACGCGACCTGCCGCTAGAGGTGGTAATATGGGTTAGGACCGTGGGCCGAGCCCGCCCAACCCGATAAAATGGGCGGTTTGGGTTCTACAAAACTGGGACCATATTGATGCGGTCCTTTTTGGCCCGAACCCATATGGTCCCAACCCGTCACGGGTTGGACCACCGGGTTGACGGGTTGGCCCGTATTTTTTTTTTTTTTTTTACTAAGAGGTAAGAGGGAAAAAGAGGAGCCCATACATATGATATTAGTATTACATAGCCCCACAGATCCAAGTCTCCAAAGTCCAAACCGTAACTCCTAAGCCCATTTTTCTTCAACCCTTTCCTTATTCTCCTATGTCTCCTCACGCCTCAGCGCCTCAGCCTGCTGGTGCGATTCTGTTCTCTGTCAGACTGTCACGGGGAAATCAAAATGCAGCCCTAGTTCTTTGTCTCGCCTCCCAGTTCCCACCCAGTTCGGCTTCGGCAGTTCCCATTTTCCGGCACGGCACCCCCGAGTCTCCGAGTGGCCAAGTCCCAAGTCCCCAAGCGTCGAGCTCTGCCTCTGTACTTTGTAGTCGACGTGAATCTCAGCCTCCCACTCTCTCGACGTGAATCTCTGCCTTTGTAGTCGACGTGAATCTCAGCCTGTCACTCTCTCGACGTGAATCTCAGCCTCTGTAGTCGACGACTCGACGTGAATCTCAGCCTCCCACTCACTCCGTCACTCTCACTCAGTCACTCTCTCGACTCACACTCAACCGACAGTGAATCTCAGATCTCGTCGCTCAACACCTCAGCCTCCCACTCTCTCGACTCACTCGGATCTCAGTGCTCAGTCTGGCAGCTCGGCGACATTCTTCACTCATCAGGTTCCGCTCACTCGGATCTCAGTTCTGTTCGTTCTTCACTGCCAACCTCAGGTGCGTTCTGTTCTGTTTTTCTCTCAATTAAGAGTTTGTGGTTTGATTTTGCTTAGTCAGAGACTCAGAGCCGTAGCCTAACTTAATGTGATTTACAAAAATGTGATTTGATAGCTATTGTGGTTGATGCCTGTTCTGCTTATTTATTTGTAGAAAAATAACATGTCTGAGTCTGAGATGGATAAGAATGTTGCAAATGAGAGTCAGACTAATGTTACAGAAGGAGGAGATGGAATAGGCTCTGAACTTGACTCTTCTGCGCGTGACAGTATTGCAAAGAGGGCCAAAAAATGCACATCTGATGTTTGGAGGTATTATACTAAACTTGGCATACAAGATGGGAAAGAAAAGGCTAAATGTAAAGGGTGTGGAAAAGAGTTTGCTGTGGGTAGTAAGAATGGCACTTCAACCATTTGGCGTCATGTGGATTCATGTCATGAAATTCCAAAATATCATGACATTGGTAACATGATGTTAGACCAAACTGCCAAGGTGAGAAGTAGACATCTTGATCATAAAAAATTCCGGGAATTGGTTGCTAAAGCAATTGTTGTACATGATTTTCCCTATTCTTATGCTGAATATGATGTTGTTAGGGAAATAAATCAGTTTTTGAATCCTGAGTGTAGGTTTATTACTAGGAAAACTTCTGTGGTAGATGTTTGGAATCTGTATCTTAGAGAAAAGGAAAAGCTGAAACAAATAATTGCAAAATGTCCTAGTAGAGTTTGCTTAACTACTGATTTATGGACTGCAATAACCGCTGAAGGATATATTTGTTTGACTGCTCATTTTGTTGATGACAAATGGAACCTTAATAGCAAAATACTCGCATTCACACACATGGAACCTCCACACTCTGGAGTTGAATTGGCTAAAAAGGTGTATGATCTAATGGTTGATTGGGGGATTGAAAAGAAAGTGTTTTCTATTACTTTGGATAATGCTTCAGCAAATGATAGTATGCAAAAGATATTGAAAGATAGGTTGAATTTGAGTAAAGGTTTGGTATGTAATGGTGAGTTTTTTCATGTGAGATGTTGTGCCCATATATTGAATCTCATAGTTCAGGAGGGGTTGAAGGTAACAAGTGAAGCTGTGCAAAAGATTCGGGATAGCATTAGATATGTAAGGGCATCAGAGGCAAGGGCTATCAATTTCAAGAAATGTGTGGAACAAGTTGGCATTACAACTTCTATGGGTTTGAGGTTGGATGTTGCAATTAGATGGAATTCAACACATACAATGTTAGAAAGTGCAATTACATATCGAGATGCTTTTGCTACTTTAGCTTTCCATGACACCGGTTATAATCTTTCTCTAACAGATGAAGAGTGGTCTAGAGTAGTGGAGATGTGCAACTTCTTGGCTCCATTTGCAGTGATAACTGAGTTGATTTCTGGGTCATCTACTTCTACTATCAATGGAAATGTTCCAACAATAATATCTGGCCGACCTCCTCTTCATTCGATTGCAAGCAGTGGAAGAAAATGCCATTTATCCAATATTGCTTTTGGGGTAAGTTTGCAACTCTTGATTAGTTGAATTATTAATGCTATTTTTATTGATAGCTTACTAATACTTTATTATTATATTGTAGACTTATCTTAAATGCAAGAGCAAAGACATTGCATCAGTGGAAAAGTCTGAACTAGACTACTATCTGGAAGAAGCAACACTTGATCCTAACTTATATGTAGACATGGAAGTTTTGGATTATTGGAAGACTAACTCTGCTCGTTTTCCTTGTCTTTCAAAGATGGCGTCTGATATTTTAAGCATTCCAATAACTACAGTGGCTAGTGAATCAGCTTTCAGTATTGGTTCACGAGTTCTCACAAAGTATAGAAGCTCTCTTCTTCCTGATAATGTTCAAGCCCTTATCTGTACACGTAATTGGATACTTGGTTTCCCAACGGAAGATGTTATTGATGATGGTAATATAATTATATTTACTCATTTATCTCATTGTCATTTATTCGTTCATTTAAAATTAGCATAATATTATATTTCACTTTGTTTTATTATCTGTGGCAGTGACGGATTTACCTGGGCAAAAGCAAAGTGATCGAGTTCAAGATATGGCTTCACATCGTGCTTCAAATTGAAACACCTTTAATATTAACGAATTATTGATTATTGTTAAGTTATATTGATGAGTGATGACTTGTGGATTTATATTTATTTTGTTATGTATGAACCTATGATGAATGTTTAATTTGTAATGTATTTTAATTTCGTCATGTTTAAGTGTGTAGAGAAAACAACCTTATTCAATAAGGCTTATTGTATATAAAAAAAAACAATCCTAAAATATATTGTTTAAAAAAAAATTGAAAAACAAATACGGGTTGGCCCGCCCAACCCGCCAACCCAGCGGTTATGGGTTGGGTTGGCTAAATGCCAACCCATATTGATGCGGTCCTTTTGGGACCGAACCCATATGGTCCTAACCCGTGACGGGTTGGCCCGAACCCACCGGTCCGGACCATATTACCACCTCTACCTGCCGCCATTTCACTTGGTATTTATATAATAGGCTCAGACTAAAATTTACGCCATCTAACCATGAGTATCTTTTGAAGCCGCTGATTTGGTTCAAAATTTTAAAGCCGTCAAGAATATTCTAAAACAAATTTTAATTAATTTTTTTATTGAAATAAATTGAAAAAAAGACACTTAAATACCATCAGAACTTCAAAATCTTAGATTAGTTTTATTGACAATAAAAGTAATTGAATTGAAAATAATATATAGCAATTGATAATTCAGGTTTTTGAAAAATCACTGATTTAAGATTTTAAACTTCAAATGATATTTAACTGTCTTTTTATTAAATAAATTTTATTTACTAATTTACCCCTCATATTGTTAAATCTATATTTTTTTTTTATTAGAACTGTTATGTTGTTAATATAATTAAAAATATTAAACAAATATATTTCAGAAATAAAAAAAATAAAATTATGGGAAATGGTAAAATGAAAGTATTAAATTATTGTCTATGTTTATAGCCAATTCCAAGCACAGGTAAAGAAGGAGGGTTGTGTTAGGCCCCCTAAAGCTAACGAAAAACCTTATCAAATCTTTTATGAACATAGATAAATGAAAAAATCATGCTAAAGTTAGGTTGTTGCCTATAAATAACACGCTGTATAGTTCGAGTACAATGAGAAAACTTTAAATAAAGTTAAATCCTATGAAAATAATTATGGCTCCTATTTTCTCCATGTTCATACATTCTTTTTTTTTAAAAAAAATAATCAATAAAGTTATTTATACAAAAATAAAAATCTCTCCCTCCCTCTTTGTTTCTCCCCCAAAAAGTCGAGAAAACTACTTCTAATAAGTCTTACTTACTCGTAAGAAAATCTATTATCATTTCACTAAATCATCCTTATTTATCTTGTTTTATTTTCCATTTAGATGCTTGCTTGACCAAGTCTAATTTTTATCCACCAAAGCTTAAATGGTTAAAAAAAGTTATAGTTTTTTTATGGAAACACACACACACACACACACACACACCCGCAATATATAAAATCAAATGCATGATCGTTTTCTTAATTTGCTCAAAGCATTAAATATGATCTAAGCGCCTGTGTTATTGAGTGTATTGACATATTGTGATGCATGGAAGTCTTAAAATTTAAGTTTTGTTTTGGCTAGTGTGAGTCATGTGCATTAAATAGATTAAATTAGATAAATCATGTTATTATAATAAAAAATGGCACATCTCGCTAACAAATTTGTAGTATGGTTAATACAATATTCCATCCTCTAGTTTGTCTCTCGCACAATTAAATTAAATAGACTTTTCACATCATAACTTTTTTTGTTAGCAGACACAAAACAAGAATAACAACAAAAATGCAGTAGTTTCATAATTTCGTTTACTCTTACACCCTCACAAACACTAATGTGAAATCTCACACCGCGTGATCAACAATTTAAATAATTAAAAGAAAATATTTAGGCCACAGGACCTTTTTGCCTGAAATTATACCACCTCATTAATATTTGGTCTTTGAATGAAACTAAAATTATTATTGGTTTTGAGCTTTGTTATGGCTAAGCATATGATATTAAGGAGTTGATTGTTAGAAGTTGATACCAGAACTAAGTTTTGATGCCGGAATTAAGGCTATGTTTGGTACGAAGTAACAGGGGTAGGGATAGGGATTGGGTGAGGGATTAAGTCAAAATATATCGTTTGGTATTAGGGATCATGAATAATCATGGATTGGGAATGCCACGAAAGAGGGATTGCTGCAATCCCTGGTTTTGTGTTTTCAATCCCTGGATTCTAAAATTGTAGAGACAAAATTACCCTTGATTTAAATTTTTTCAGACAAAAAAACCCTGATTTTAACTTAATCAATCTCTCTCACAATCACTCCCTCTTCGATTTTTGCCGGAAAGCAATTGGAAGATGGGAGGACCCTTCGATCTGTGGCGTTAACTGCCTTGGATGCTTTTATATTATCATGTTGAATATCTTTTGTAATTGGAAAAGTTAAACTTCACTATTTCACCACCTCAATCTGTGGTGTATGAACTGATATATACTGACGTTGTAAAATCTAGAAGCTTTTTCTGAACTAAATTGATTATGCCCTTGGCTTAAAGCAAACGTCAAAATTAGAGCATCTCAAAAGAAATTCATAATTTTTTTCCTTCCCTCCAGAGGAACCATCACCCAAAGCACAGGATCAAATTTATTGTCAAATTCTTCGACCAACAAGCATTTACGTTAGACACGGTATGTATTTGTCCCGAAATTGTCCCATCTACGCTACATTCAATTGTGGAGAGCAAGGGAAGGTGTGGGGTTTTGAGAGATTGGGAAGAAGAGGAGGGTGATGATGAAAGAGATGAAATGGCAAAAGCCGCAGGAATTGCAGAAGAAGCTATTGCAATTGTGGTTGTTGCGACGGACCTTCGATCGATTGTTTGGGATTTTGGGTAGGGTATTGGTGTCATTTTATAATTAATACATGTTTATTAAATAATATTAGTAAAATCATTCCCTCCAATTACCACCTCATACCAAACATATTTTTAAAGTATCAATCCCAATCCCTATCCCAATTCCAATCCCTATCCCAATCCATCAAAAAATTCAATACCACGTACCAAACATAGCCTAAGGGGTTTGTGTGTGTGGGTTCCCCCTATGTATCATCTTCTTCTGGTATCATTCCTAACAACTTCAATTTCTTAATTCCGATAAAAATAAAAGGTCGGTGAGAATCATTTAAATATTAGGTCATGTTTAGTATATTGTTTTTTTTTTGCCAATATGTTTAGTATATTGGAACTCTATCAGGCTGAATGTAAAATAGAGCTAAATAGAGTAGCCCGATACTTGAGTGTGTTCTTCCTTTACTCGAGTGTTACAGTGCCACACTTGCTACAGTGATTCTACACTTTCAGTATGCACCTCAAGTGCTACAATGATTCGCATGCTACAGTGCCAAACTGTACTCTATTGCTACAGTATCGACCGCTACAGTGCCAAACAGTCCATCTAATTTCCTTCTGACCATAGAAATCTCAGAGTTATTGCTACAGTGCCACACTTGCTACAGTGATTTTGCACTTTCAGTCTGCACTTCGAGTGCTACAGTGATTTGCATGCTACAGTGCCAAACAGTACTCTGTTGCTACAGTATCGGCAGCTACAGTGCCATCTAATTTCCTTCTGACCATAGAAATCTCGGAGTTATTTCTAAGAACTTGAATCTTGATATTCCCATTAGATCTTGCAAGTTTTTCTTTTTTCAATATCTTTCTTTTTTATTTTCCTCTTGATAATCATTCTCCATAATTCGAGTAGGCAGCTTCTTGACTATCTTCAGTTTTTTTCCTCTTCTTCCTTTTGTTCATTCTTATCAATTCAATCACTTCTTAGTATATTTGATAATTTTGTCTTCTCATTCTTCCTCCATAATTCAACTTAATTAATCTACAAGATATTTCACATTAAACACAATAATTAGTCAAAGAAATACATTATATAAACTTTTTGCTCTTATTATTTCATATCTATATTTGACATCATCAAAACTAATCATATCTAACATTAATGTGTACAATTGGTATTAGAGAGTGGTATCAGAGACTGCTATTAGTCAATATGTACAACAGGTATCAGAGAGCGAGACGTTAAGATTTTACAATTGGCATCAGAGACTGGTTCCAAAGAAGAGGGGATACCTCTAATTGGTATTAGAGTTACCAAGCTCGAGTCGACATGGGTCAATGTGCTAGCGAGAGGATATCTCTAATTGATATCAAAGCCAGGCTCGGGTTGATATGGGTCAATAAGTCAGCTGATTATTTAAGATACAACTTACTTAGCCCAGTTGTACACTTTCCTTTAACATTTTTTATATTGTGATTTTTATCATTTGATTGGGTTAGATTGATTGCATATTATATTTTGAGTTGTGCTCTCACATTGTTTTTATGTCATGGGGAAAAAGAACATAAAGAAAAAGAACACAAATAAAAGGAAAGAAAAATCTTTACCTTTATACTATTATAAATTTTTTTAGATTTTCAACCTTTATTTTAGGAAACCTAATCCGTTTTGTACACTAGAATGTTGTAGAAGAGGTTGAACAAAGAACATGAAGAAAAAGAACACAAACAAAAGAAAAGGTATATGCTTACCTTCATACTATTTTTTTTTTGAACAATACTTTATACTATTATAACATTTCTTTGTTTTTCAACATTTATTTTGAGGGCACTAATCCGTTTTATACAATGGATTTGTTAGGAATTATTATTAATATAGATAGCTATAATCAAGAATTGTAAATAGAGTATAATTAGGGATTATAATTAGGGTAGTTATCATTATGAGCCATTAATGTCTAGACTATTAATTTTTATATATAAACATCCACTTGGATTTTGAATAAACATACAATTCAGATTATATTTCTCTCTTATTTACAATTCAGTTTGATGTATTAGTGCAAACCTTATAAACTGATAATGCTAAAGAATACTTTTTGGCACAATTTTAAAACTATATGCTTCAGCATGACATGATTCATTGGTCCTCTTGTGTATATACATCAACTCAAAATGGTGTTGGCGTGCTGCAAAATGCAAGGACCGACACTTAGTTGAAGCAGCTCGAACCCTAATGTTTCATATGTGTGTTCCCAAACCTTTTTTATTTTTTAGTTTTAAAAAACAACTTACTGTTTTTAATTTTTAAAAACACTAGATTAAGAATAAATTTCCGAACAAATTTTATCAAATATTTTACTTTTTGTAAAAAAATTGTTTTTAAAATAGGAAACAAACAAGCCCTAAGGGTCTGTTTGGTGTGAGGGATTTGGAGGGGAGGGAAAATTTTGAGTTAAATTTTAAAAGATTAAAGAAGTGGGGTAATAAAATTTTAATAAAAAGAATATATAAAAGAGTAAGAAAAATTAATTAAAAATTTTTAACCCCACTTCTCTAATTTTTTTAAATTCAACTCAAAAAAATTTTTCCGCCGCCCATTTTACTGATTCTTTAGCTCTGGAGTATCGCACCATGCATCTTGGTGGTCAATGACTTCACCAAATTATCTCAAAATACCGTGGTACTTTTTCCGATCTTTATTATTAGATCATTCATCATAGCTCTTAATATAAGATTTTTCTTATCTTAAGCGTGATTTTTTGACTTTTTTTATTCTAATATTTTCTAAATAATCAATCGGTCTTCTAACTATCTGAAAAAAGCCTCCTCTAATAATAAACGTTACTGATACCGGTTTTTGTTTTTGTTTTTTTTTTTGGAAAAATTAATTTATTTAAAGTTGTTAATGCATCTGATAATAAGTGTCAAACGAAGAACTACAATATCTCTAGGAATGCCCACTGGCATGGTGTTAAATACACACCCACATACATATTGGCTTTGGTAGATTGACCTCCACTTCAGTTGCAAATTTGCAGTGGAAAGACATTAATGAAACACTTGTTAATCTGGTTTACATTTTTAAATACACACCCACATACATTAATGAAATTCCAATTTGACTTTATTATTATATTGTCTTTATTGTTATATGATAAGAAAATTATCAAATCATGTGTGCATTAATTCCTATGGAAATAATTATGGTTTCTATTTTCTCCATCTTCGTACATTCTTTTTTATTCAAAACACCAATAAAGTTATTTATACAAAAAAAAAAAAAATCCCTCCCTCCCTCTATGTTTCTCCCCAAAAAGTTGAGAAAACTACTTCTAATCAGTCTTACTCACTCGTAACAAAATATAATATCATTTCACTAAATCATCCTTATTTATTTTGTTTTATTTTCCATTTAGATACTTGCTTGACCAACTCTAATTTTTATCCACCAATGCTTAAATGGTTCCAAAAATTATATTTTTTTTAATGGAAAAACATGTACACACACCCGCAATATATAAAATCAAATGCATGATAGTTGTCTTAATTTGCTCAAAGCAATAAATGTGATATAAATGCCTGTGTGGTGTTATTGAGTGTATTGACATATTGTGATGCATGGAAGTCTAAAATTTAAGTTTTGTTTTGGCTAGTGTGAGTCATGTGTATTAAATAGGTTAAATTAGATAAATCATGTTATTATAATTCAAAAATGGCACATCTCGCCAACAAATTTTTACTAGGGTTAATACAATATTCCATCCTCTAGTTTGTCTCTCGCACAATTAAATTAAATAGACTTTTCACATCATAAATTTTTTTGTTAGCAGACACAAAACAACAATAACAACAAAAATGCCGTAGTTTCATAATTTTGTTTACTCTCACACCCTCACAAACACTAATGTGAAATCTCAAACCGCGTGATCATAAATTTAATTAAGTAAAAGAAAATATTTAGGCAGCAGGATTTTTTTGCCTGATTATATCACCTTATTAATATTTAGTCTGTGAATGAAACTAAACTTATTATTGGTTTTTAGCTTTGTTATGGCTAAGCATTTGATATTAAGGAGTTGACTGTTATAAGTTGATATTAGAACTAGGTTTTGATCCCGGAATTAAAGGTTTCTTGTGTCTGGGTTCCCCCGTATGTAACATCTTCTTCTGGTATCATTCCTAACAACTTCAATTTTGTAATGACGATACAAATAAAATGTCAGTGAGAATCATTTAAATATTAGGTCATGTTTAGTATATTGTTATTCTATTACTTATGTATATATATTTTTTTAACATTAGGCTTAGAGTTATTAGAAGCATGGTTTGAAGATTGAACTGGATCGAATTGTCTGATTGAATTGTCAATTTAGATGTGCTGACAACCTATTTTAAACTAGAAACCCATTTTTATTGTTGAATCATAGAGTTAAGCTGTCATTGAGTTAGACGTCTTAAAGAGACACATACAAGTTTTGGGCATAATGGATTTTTTTTTGTCTATTTGTAGTCATATGTTGTTATTTTATTAAAAGCTTTGTACATTTTGGTGTTACTACGTTGAAAATTAGATCTATTAAAATTTTATTTTATATATATATTATTATATGCATAGTTTTTATTAACTTTTTATTTAATTATAATGTCACTAGTTTGACAATCAGTCTAATTGGTAGAATTATGAAAATCAAACCATAGTTCGTGTTTTAAAACATTGGGTAGAAGCATGGTTCTTAAGTTACTTGGCATGAACTTTGTAAAAGTATGATATTTGGGTTCTTTGCAAGGGAATGGTTGATATTAGGGTTCCAGAACCTGGACCGGACCGGCCGGTCTGGCCCGGGAATTGGTGCCTAAACCGTTTCGATCTAGTGACCGAACCGGTTCACTTTTTTTTTAAGAAAAAAAATTGATTTTTTATTTTTTTCTTATAATTTCATTTTAATAAACCTAAAATATTCAATTTCTCACCGGTTTAACTCCGGTTTGGCCCCGGTCTGACCCACTGGCTTTTAACCCAATACCCCGACCGGTTCAATACCCCGTCTGAGTTTTAATACCTTGGTTGATATTTCAGTCTTTCCGTATTTTTTTTAAAATTGATAGTTATCATGTATTATATTAACTTTTTTGGGATGAAAACCAAAATATTAATTTATCTACGAGGAACTAATGTTTCAAAATTTGGACCAAACATTAGATTAATTTAGAGCAATGGGCATGATGATAATAACAAAATATTATACACTTACATAATTATGCTTGCAAAAAAATAAAATACAATGCATATGCTCCAACTTGAGGAGAAGTGTTAGAAGTCAAAGGTTGTTAGGAGCATCTTTCATGTCAACAACAATATCTCCTGGAGTCAGAAATATCGTCCACCGCCAGAAGAATGTCATGAAACGTATAGGATTAGGAAATTGTATAGATCATTTTCATATTGTGTTAATTGTATATAAATATGTACTTTTACATTTCATAATGGTGAATGAAGCTTTGATTATGCACAAGAAACAAGTCAGATGAACAAAATTTCTGTGAACACAATGTCTTTTGACCAAAGAAAGAGCCACTGAATGAATGAACGAGTTAGTCATAGCTCTCAAAACTTGAGCAAAACTACTATAGTTCCTCTTGTTGCTCAGAGAAATCTCTATCTTCTTCGTCCCAGAACCTTCCAGAGCTTGGAGTGTGGATTTCGGTGGCCAATATTCCCTTGCTTTGGCTTTGGAAGATCATGCAACTCCACAACCCGTATTGTTCGCTGCTTCTTGGCTGCAAATAAAGCGAACAAGTTTCAACAATTAATAATACTATCATAACTGTAAAGCATGCAGCACAATAATCACAATATTTAAAGTTAAGGGTTGATGAGAGAAAAAATAACGCACCATTTGCAGCTTGTTGATAAGAGTCATGAAGTTTCCTCTTAGTGGCTTCTAGTTTTGCTTGGACTGAAACATCATCTGATTCTAAACAGTTGAGTTTCTGACAATCTTGCTGAGAAACAAGAGGCCTCTTTGGGATAGAACATGTCTCTTGTTTCTGCTGCATCTTTGGCCTTGTGTTTCTCTTTTGCGGCAAGCTGGATTTTGGTCTGCCAGAGCTGGAATCAGTGCAGACCGGTTTACTCTGTCTCATAGCAACTTCGTCCAGAGGAGGAGGAGGAAGCCCTTCCTCTTCAGCAACAACTGATGGATTAATTGAATCTGCTGAAAATAGGAATATCATTAGTCAAGTCAAATTTCAAACATCAACTCATTTTAATTAGAGAGGGTCAAAGTAATCAGAATATTTTGATGGCTGGGTTAGGAATGCAGATAGAAGGTTTAACCTTGTATGGCTTCTGTTGACTTGATCCATTCATCTACCATTGCTTTCCAGCCACTGCAATTCAAAACTATGATTAGAACCGTTTCAAAAATATATTATAATAGATGAACTATGCTTATCTTGTTCATACTCGATAAGAGTTCGTGCAAGTTGACGGATCTCCTTGGAAGAGTGCTTCTTGAGAGCATTGACAGCCTTTCCAATCTCAGTTTCCTGGAAAAAGTTCAATGATGAGACCATTACAGAACGCAGTAAAGCGCTGAAGGAAACAAAAGCATGAAGGCTCATGGCAGGCTTATTGAAAGACTAATGGAAGATTCAATATAATTCAAACCTTAAGAAGGTCCACGGTCAGAGCCAGCGGCTGCAGCCTCCTCAGTGACTCAAACAACACTGAATCAGCCTGTTACAAAATGAAAGAAAGCACCATGAAAATATGTCCTGAGGAACAGTTTTTCTATAAAATTATCTATCCCAACACACCTCATATCGTCAGATATAATCAAACTTACAGAATAAATTGTAAGACAACTTGGGAGATTAACATCAAATAGATTGTAGCACAAATTGTTTATCAGGAAAGAGATGAACGGTTGAACAATAACAGAGAAGAGAATTTCACGAAAAGAGGATATACCTCTTCCTTACGGAGAATCTCTTTGATCCTCAAAATCTCCGCAACTATTATAGACTCTTTTTCAATCTCACCGGTCAACCCCTCAGCTTCTCCAAAACTAAAACTACTAACTTGGGTCCTGTTAATGACTCCCCAGTTTTAATTAAATTTGAAATATATGGTTAAATTTGAGGTGCATTTTGGTATATTTGAGGAGTCATTAATACTAAATATAAGAGATTTACTTGAGATTCTAATAAGATATCAATTTGGATTTGAGGATTTCATTATAAATAATGTAGTTAAACTTTAAAAGAAGTAAAAAAAGAAAAAGAGTTTACCTGTTCATCTCTCCATGATTGTCCTTGCTCTCTTTACAAGCTCCTCCTTCGAATTCAGTAACTTTTCGACCAAAACTACACTCACAACCTCCATCTTCCTTATCATCACCGGAAACCGCCGACCTTAATCGATTACACCCCACACAAAGGGTTAATCTCCAAGAAAACAAACGTTCCGAAATCCGGTCCCTACGTAATCTAAATTCGTTCGGACAATCGGAAACCGCCACCATGATCGCGTGGTCAATTATATCGAATATATCAGAATTTGCAGCTCGAAAGTAGTTCCTCCAGTATTCTAGCGAACCGGACTTCATGGTTTTCCCGCAGGATGAGTATACAAAACTGAAAATCCAGATATTATCCGCAAATAAAAAACGGGTAGAGAAAAAAAAAATCAATGCAATAACATTAGAATTCATTACAGACGGCAGCTTGTTCTAACAAGGAAGTTTCCTAAAGCCTATAATTTTCAAAAAAATGAGTATAATAGGGATGAGTATGAGACCTCACTGCGGTGTGCGCGCCAAGACGGGAATTTTACCGCGCTTTCAATATCCTTCAATTTTTTTTTTCCCTCTCTCTCGTCTCGCCTTTTGACGCGACCTGCCGCCATTTCACTTGGTATTTATATAATAGGCTCAGACTAAAATTTACGCCATCTAACCATGAGTATCTTTTGAAGCCGCTGATTTGGTTCAAAATTTTAAAGCCGTCAAGAATATTCTAAAACAAATTTTAATTAATTTTTTTATTGAAATAAATTGAAAAAATGATACTTAAATACCACCCGAACTTCAAAATCTTAGATTAGTTTTGTTGATAATAAAAGTAATGGAATTGAAAAAAAATATATAGCAATTAACAACTCAGGTTTTTGAAAAATCACTGATTTAATATTTTAAACTTCAAATAATATTTAAGTGTCTTTTTATTAAATAAATTTTATTTACTAATTTACCCCTCATATTGTTAAATTTATATTTTTTTTATTAGAACTGTTATGTTGTTAATATAATTAAAAATATTAAACAAATATATTTCAGAAATAAAAAAAATAAAATTATGGGAAATGGAAAAGTGAAAGTATTAAATTATTGTCTATGTTTATAGCCAATTCCAAGCACAGGTAAAGAAGGAGGGTTGTGTTAGGCCCCTAAAGCTAACGTAAAACCTTATCGAATCTTTTATGAACATAGATAAACGAAAAAATCGTGCTAATGTTAGGTTGTTGCCTGTAAGTAACACGCTGTATGGTTCGAGTACAATGAGAAAACTTTAAATAAAGTTAAATCCTATGAAAATAATTATGGCTCCTATTTTCTCCATGTTCATACATTCTTTTTTTTTAAAAAAAATAATCAATAAAGTTATTTATACAAAAATAAAAATCTCTCCCTCCCTCTTTGTTTCTCCCCCAAAAAGTCGAGAAAACTACTTCTAATAAGTCTTACTTACTCGTAAGAAAATCTATTATCATTTCACTAAATCATCCTTATTTATCTTGTTTTATTTTCCATTTAGATGCTTGCTTGACCAAGTCTAATTTTTATCCACCAAAGCTTAAATGGTTAAAAAAAATTATAGTTTTTTTATGGAAAAACACACACACCCACAATATATAAAATCAAATGCATGATCGTTTTCTTAATTTGCTCAAAGGATTAAATATGATCTAAGCGCCTGTGTTATTGAGTGTATTGACATATTGTGATGTATGGAAGTCTTAAAATTTAAGTTTTGTTTTGGCTAGTGTGAGTCATGTGCATTAAAAAGATTAAATTAGATAAATCATGTTATTATAATAAAAAATGGCACATCTCGCTAACAAATTTGTACTATGGTTAATACAATATTCCATCCTCTGGTTTGTCTCTCGCACAATTAAATTAAATAGACTTTTCACATCATAACTTTTTTTGTTAGCAGACACAAAACAAGAATAACAACAAAAATGCAGTAGTTTCATAATTTCGTTTACTCTTACACCCTCACAAACACTAATGTGAAATCTCACACCGCGTGATCAACAATTTAAATAATTAAAAGAAAATATTTAGGCAACAGGATTTTTTTGCCTGAAATTATACCACCTCATTAATATTTGGTCTTTGAATGAAACTAAAATTATTATTGGTTTTTAGCTTTGTTATGGCTAAGCATTTGATATTAAGGAGTTGATTGTTAGAAGTTGATACCAGAACTAAGTTTTGATGCCGAAATTAAGGGGTTTGTGTGTGTGGGTTCCCCTATGTATCATCTTCTTCGGGTATCATTCCTAACAACTTCAATTTCTTAATGACGATAAGAATAAAAGGTTGGTGAGAATCATTTAAATATTAGGTCATGTTTAGTATATTGTTTTTTTTTTTTGGCCAATATGTTTAGTATATTGGAACTCTATCAGGCTGAATGTAAAACAGAGCTAAACAGAGTAGTCCGACACTTGAGTGTGTTCTTCCTTCACTCGAGTGCTACAGTACCACACTTGCTACAGTGATTCTGCACTTTCAGTCTGCACCTCAAGTGCTACATTGATTCGCATGCCACAGTGCCAAACAGTACTCTATTGCTACATTATCGGCCGCTACAGTGCCAAACAGTGCCATCTAATTTCCTTCTGCCCATAGAAATCTTAGAGTTATTTCTAAGAACTTGAATCTTGATATTCCCATTAGATCTTGCAAGTTCTTCTTTCTTCAATATCTTTCTTTTTTATTTTCCTCTTGATAATCATTCTCCATAATTCGAGTAACCAGCTTCTTGACTATCTTCAGTTTCTTTCTTCGTCTTCCTTTTGTTCATTCTTATCAATTCAATCACTTCTTTGTATATTTGATAATTTTGTCTTTTCATTCTTCCTCCATAATTCAACTTAATTAATCTACAAGATATTTCACATTAAACACAATAATTAGTCAAAGAAATACATTATATAAACTTTTTGCTCTTATTATTTCATATCTATATTTGGCATCATCAAAACTAATCATATCTAACATTAATGTGTACAATTGGTATTAGAGAGTGGTATCAGAGACTGCTATTAGTCAATATGTACAACGGGTATCAGAGAGTGAGACGTTAAGATATTACAATTGACATCAGAGACTGGTTCCAGAGAAGAGGGGATACCTCTAATTGGTATTAGAGTTACCAAGCTCGAGTCGACATGGGTCAATGTCCTAGCGAGAGGATATCTCTAATTGATATCAAAGCCATGCTTGGGTTAATATAGGTCAATAAGTCAGCTGATTATATAAGATACAACTTACTTAGCCCAGTTGTACACTTTCCTTTAACATTTTTATATTGTGATTTTTATCATTTGATTGGGCTAGATTGATTGCATATTATATTTTGAGTTTTGTGCTCTCACATTGTTTTTATGTCATGGGGAAAAAGAACATAAAGAAAAAGAACACAAATAAAAGGAAAGAAAAATCTTTTACCTTTATACTATTATAAATATTTTTAGATTTTCAACCTTTATTTTAGGAAACCTAATCCGTTTTGTTCACTAGAATGTTGTAGAAGAGGTTGAACAAAGAACATGAAGAAAAAGAACACAAACAAAAGAAAAGGTATATGCTCACTTTCATACTATTTTTTTTTTTTTGAACAATACCTTTATACTATTATAACATTTCTTTGTTTTTCAACATTTATTCTGAGGACACTAATCCGTTTTATACAATGGATTTGTTAGGAATTATTATTAATGTAGATAGCTATAATCAAGAATTGTAAATAGAGTATAATTAGGGTAGTTATCATTATGAGCCATTAATGTCTAGATTCTTAATTTTTATATATAAACATCCACTTGGATTTTGAATAAACATACAATTTAGATTATATTTCTCTCTGATTTACAATTTAGTTTGGTGTATTAGTGCAAACCTTATAAAATGATAATGCTAAAGAATACTTTTTGGCACAATTTTAAAACTATATGCTTCAGCATGACATGATTCATCGGTCCTCTTGTGTAGATACATCAACTCAAAATGGTGTTGGCGCGCTGCAAAATGCAAGGACCGACACTTAGTTGAAGCAGCTCGAACCTAATGTTTCATATGTATATTCCTAAACCTTTTTGATTTTTTAGTTTTAAAAAACAACTTACTGTTTTTAATTTTTAAAAACACTAGATTAAAAATAAATTTCTGAACAAATTTTATCAAATATTTTATTTTTTTTAAAAAAATTGTTTTTAAAATAGGAAACAAACAAGCCCTAAGGGTCTATTTGGTGTGAGGGATTTGGAGGGGAGGGAAAATTTTTGAGTTAAATTTTAAAAGATTGAAGAAGTGGGGTAATAAAATTTTAATAAAAAAAAAAGATAAAAGAGAAATAAACATTAATTAAAAATTTTTAACCCCATTTCTCTATTTTGTTTAAATTCAACTCAAAAAAATTTTCCCTCCACTTACTTTTCCTTCCCTCCTCTCAGACCAAACAAGCACTAAGTGTTTACTGATTCTTTAGCTTTGGAGTATCGCACCATGCATCTTGGTGGTCAATGGCTTCAACAAATTATCTTAAAATACCCTGGTACTTTTTCTTATCATAGCTCTTAATATAAGATTTTTCTTATCTGAAGCGTGATCTTTTAATTTTTTAATATTAATATTTTCTAAATAATTAATCAGTCTTCTAACTATCTGAAAAAACCTCCTCTAATAAATAAATGCTACTGATACTGGTTTTTTTTTTGTTTTTGAGAAATTAATTTATTTAAAGTTGTTAATGCTTCTGATACAAGTGTCAAACGAAGTACTACAATATTTCTAGGAATATCCACTGGCATGGTGTTAAATACACACACATACATATTGGCTTTGGTAGATTGACCTACACTTCAGTTGCAAATTTGCGGTGGAAAGACATTTATGAGTGTGTTTAGAACAGCGATGGGAAAAATAGAGTTTCTCAATTTAGCGTTTGATAATTTTATTTTTAGTAAAAACTCGATTGTGTAATGTGATTTATGTTTGGAATAACGATTGTATAAATGACTTTTGTAAAAATAAAACTTGTTTGGATTGACTTAAACACAAGTGACTTTTGTGATAATAGTAAGAGAGAGTGGGTGGAAAAATATTTTAACAGATTAAAAACACCAAAAACATATTTTAAAATAATTTTTGGAATTGAAAAAGTACATTAAGGATAAAATTGTAATTAGTCTGATAACACACTGGGTACAATTGAAAAAATATTTTAAGGGTTACAAGCACCAAAAAATAGTTGAAATTAATTTTGATAGCCGAAAAAGTACATTAAGGGTAAAATTGCAATCAGTCTGATATCACACTGGACACAACTGAAAAAATATTTTAATCATTCTCACTTTCCCCAAAAGCTAAATCACCAAAAGTTCCAAAGTTGAGCTTATGCCAAAAGCTATTTTTTTAATTTCAAGCTCAATTGCTCACTTTAATCTCCAAACACTCATTTTTTTTTGTAATTGCCCATTAGGCGTTTGTTGATGAATTGGGCGTTTGGGGGTTCAAAACAAAACAACCCCCCAACACACACTACGAAACACTTGTTAATCTGGTTTACATTTTTATTTTTTTCTATTTCCTTTTTAGTGTTATGTTTTCATTTCCTACCTGGTTTGCATTTTCTAGCTTTGCTTGTAGTTGGTTTATGTTTATTACTTTTATAATTGTCGTACTTAAACCTTCCTTTTAATGAATTTCCTTTGGAAAAACCAAATTTCAGTGTCACTACGATTTATTTTGTTCCCAAAGAAAAAACTCCAATATGACTTTATTATTATATTGTCTTTATTATTATATGATAAGAAAATTATCAAATAATGTGTGCTAGTACGAGGCGGCATTAAATCCTATGAAAATAATTATGGCTTCTATTTTCTCCATGTCCGTACATTCTTTTTTATTCAAAATACCGACAAAGTTATTTATACAAAGGAAAAAAAAAAAAAACCTCTCCCTCTATGTTTCTCCCCAAAAAGTTGAGAAAACTACTTCTAATCAGTCTTACTTGCTTGTAACAAAATCTGATATCATTTCACCAAATCATCCTTATTTATTTTGTTTTATTTTCCATTTAGATACTTACCTGACCAACTCTAATTTTTATCCGCCAAAGCTTAAATGGTTCAAAATTTTTTTTTTTTAATGGAAAAACACACACACACACACACACCCACAATATATAAAATCACATGAATGATAGTTATCTTAGTGTTTGTTTGAAATAGTTTATTTTTGGGCAATAAGTGTTTGTAAATTGTGATTTACGGTATACAAGGTAAGTATGTGAAAGGAGTTTTATCTCGACTTACGTAATAAGTGCTTATTCTTGAAAAATAAGCTAATCCAAACATGTTATTAGTTTGCTCAAAGGATTAAATATGATCTAAACGTCTGTGTTTTATTGAGTTTAATGACATGTTGTGATGCATGGAAGTCTTAAAATTTAAGTTTTGTTTTGGCTAGTGTGAGTCATGTGTATTAAATAGATTGAATTAGATAAATCATGTTATTATAATTCAAAAATGGTCCACAAATTTGTAGTTGTACTATGGTTAATACAATATTCCGTCTTCTAGTTTGTCTCTCGCACAATTAAATTAAATAGACTTTTCACATCATAAATTTTTTTGTTAGCAGACACAAAACAAGAATAACAACTAAAATGCAGTAGTTTCATAATTTTGTTTACTCTCACACCCTCACAAACACTAATGTGAAATCTCACACCGCGTGATCATCAATTTAAATAATTAAAAGAAAATATTTAGGCAACAATTTTTTTTGCCTGAAATTATATCACCTTATTAATATTTAGTCTGTGAATGAAACTAAGGTTATTACTCCCTCCGGTCCTAATTATAAGATAAAGTTGACTTTTTTGGAGAAATTAAGGAAACCAATTAAATCACTTTAGAATATTTATATTTTTAATATCTTTGGATTATATATTATTTTATTAATCAAATTACTTAGTTTGAAGAAAAAAATATAAATATAAATATTCTAAAGTGATTTAATTGGCTTCCTTAATTTCTCCAAAAAAGTCAACTTTATCTTATAATTAGGACCGGAGGGAGTATTGGTTTTAATCTTTGTTATGGCTAAGCATTTGATATTAAGGAGTTGATTGTTATAAGTTGATACCAGAAGTTTTTATCTTGGAAATAAGGGGTTCGTGTGTGTGGGTCGCCCTCCTTATGTATCATTTTCATAGCAGGGAAAACGGTGGGGAGACCTGTTTAGGCCCTAAATTTATAAATGTTGAGTTTAAGATTTATTTTGCCTTAAAAATAAAAACGGGTCTAAAAAAATCAACCTGTAAGGCTGATAGCCTAAAAGAGTCAATCCTGTAGGGTTACAAGCCAGCCCTTTTAGGCCCACATATACCTTTTTTATTTTTTAAAATTATTTATATGATAATAATATTATTTATTTTTTATATTTTGTTAATGATGTTGCAAATATTTAGTTATTATTATTTTTTTTTAGAATTAAGTTTCATAAAATATCTTGTATTAAGAATCCTAAAAATTAAAAACTTATAAAAGATATTTCTTATTTCATAAGTATTCTTACTGATTTTGTATTTTTTGATTTATTTTCTGGTGATTGTTTTTTTTATATATTGTATTGTTTATTTTGATGACTACTTACTCTTTTCAAGGGATATTTTTAAGAAGTATTTTTAATTTTATTAAGGGAAAATCCCATATTAAGGATATTTCTAAATGGTATGTAAACAATATTTTATCTTTGATTATGACTTAATGATTGTGTTTATTTGTTGCATGATGCATACTGTTTACACTATAATTTTAACAACATTTATATATTAAATTAGGAATTTCATTGTTGTCATTTAAAAAAAACTGAAAAAAGTAAAAATTGTTAAATCTTATAAAAAAAACTTCAAGCCTCGCGAGCCAACCCTGATTCTTATAGCCCCGTTTGGTATGCTGGAATTGCAGAGATGAAAATAGAAATGGAATTAAAATCCAAGATAAATGTTTGTTTGGTTTGCATGAATTGATTTCCATGTTGAATTCAATTCCATCAAAATGAGCTAGATTGAGTTCCATGCTAGGACCTATGGAAATGGGATGATTCATGAAGGCCATATTTTTGGACTAAAATATCCTCAGATATAAAATTTTTGGACATTTTTACCCAAATTAAAATACTAAACCCCATCTGCCTATTTCTCTTCGTTACCTCCTCTATCCCTGCAATCCCCTCACTCATCGGCGCGACCTCTGCTCATGCACCGGCGGCAGTGACATCCGCGACCTATGCTCACTCAGAACAAGTGAAGGGCGACAAAATTTTGAAAACAAAACCAGCAATCATAGCCCAAAAGCACAGAATTGCATAGTCAGAACAACCAGATCAAGCATGAAAAACCAGATCAAGCAAGAAAACCACAACAGCATACAAAAATTGCATACTCTGAACAACAGAATCAAGAATCAATTCAAGGACACGATTTGCAGAAGGAGCAACGGCGGCCATGAGAAATCGGCAAGATCCTTGTTCGATGGAGATGAGAAACGGAACTCGAATAGTAATATAAATATAAGACAAGCTCGGGTTTTAGAAGACGGTGGAAGCACGATGAGTGATTCTGGTAGTGAAGAGCTTCGACGGTAGAGGCTCGTCCTTCATCAATGGTAGCGCAAAGATGGGTCAATGGGTTTTTAGGAAGTTGTTAGGATTGAAAAAATTATGAAGGGTATTGAGGACTTTTAACATAAATAATACATATTTTAATTAAAAAATTATTTCTCATTTCCATGCCATACCAAACACATTTTTAAATCTCATTTCTCTATCCATTTTTAAATCCATCTCCATATCTATTTCCACCCAAATCAATTCCAGTGTACCAAACAGGTCCTATGTTCTCTGACCGGGTTTTAAAAAACAACAATTTTTCTTATCCCAACTTAAAAGGGCCTACCTTTTTAGACCCCGACCCATTAAGGATCGGCCATGATTCCCAATTTTAAATTCATCTTCTAGCATCTTTTCTAAAATCCTCAATTTCTTAAAGACGATAAAAATAGAAGGTCGGTGTGAATATAATCATTTAAATATTAGGTCATGTTTAGTATATTGTTAGTCTATTACTTCTGTATATATTTTTTTTAAGATTAGGCTTAGAGCTATTTTTTTTTTTTGAACAAAGGCTTGGAGCTGTTAGAACTTAGAAGCATGGTTTTGATGATTGAACTAGATCGAATTGTCTGATTGAATTGTCAAGTTAGATGTGCTAACAGCCCATTTTAAACTAGAAACCCATTTTTATTGTTGAATCGTAGAGTTAAGCTGTCATTGAATTAGATGTCTTTAAGATAAACATACAAGTTTTGGGCATAATGGATTTTTTTTGTCCATTTGTAGTCATATGATATTATTTCGTTAAAAACTTTGTATATTGTGGTGTTAGTACGTTGAAAATTAGATCTATTAAAATTTTATTATTTATATACATATATTATTATATGCATAGTTTTTATTTATTTAATTATAATGTCATTGGTTTGACAATCAGTCTAACCAGTAGAATTATGAAAATCAAAACATAGTCCCTGTTTTAAAACATTGCTAAGAAGTATGGTCCTTAAGTTACTTCACATTAACTTTGTAAAAGTATGATATTTGGATTCTTTGCAAGGGAATGATTAATATTTCAATCCTTCGGTGTTATTTTTAAATTGATAGTTATCATGTATTATATTAACTGTTTTGGGATGGAAACCAAAATATTAATTTATTTATGAGGAACTAATGTTTCAAAAGTTAGATCAAACATTATATAAATTTAGAGTGACGGCATGATAATAATAAAAATATTATACGCTTACATAATAATAATTATAAAAAAATAAAATATAAAATCCCCGAGTGTTGAGAGTGAAAACCACTGAGTTTATGACAAAGTTAGCATGATAAAATTGAAGAGTGGATTCACTATGATTTCTATACAACAATTTTAGAAACAAGTCGGATGAACAAAATTTGTATGTACACAACGTCTTTTGACAAAAGAAAGAGCCACTGAGTGGATGAGTTAGTCATAGCTCTCAACTTATGCAAAACTACTATAGTTCCTCTTGTTGCATAGAGAAATCTCTATCTTCTTCGTCCCAGAACCTTCCAGAGCTTGGAGTGTGGATTTCGGTGGCCAATATTCCCTTGCTTTGGCTTTGGAAGATCATGCAACTCCATAACCCGTATTGTTCGCTGCTTCTTGGCTGCAAATAAAGCAAACAAGTTTCACAATTAACAATATCATAACTGTATAAGCACATAAAAAAACAAATGTTGATATCAGAGAAGAAGCTATGCACCATTTGCAGCTTGTTGATAAGAGTCGTGAAGTTTTCTCTTAGTGGCTTCCAGTTTTGCTTGGACTGAAACATCATCTGAAAACTTGAATTTCTGACAATCTTGCTGAGAAACAAGAGGCCTCTTTGGGATAGCACATGTCTCTTGCTTCTGCTGCACCTTTGGTCTTGTGTTGCTTTTTTGCGGCAAGCTGGATTTTGGTTGCCTGCCAGAGCTAGAATCAGTGCAGACCGGTTTACTCTGTCTCAAAGCAACTTCGTCCAGAGGAGGAGAAGGAAGCCCTTCCTCTTCATCAACGACTGATGGATTAATTGAATCTACTGAAAATAGGAATATCGTTAGTGAAGTCAAATTTCAAACATCAACTCATTTTAGTTAGAGAGGGTCAAAGTAATCAGAATATTTTGATGGCTGGGTTAGGAATGCAGATAGAAGGTTTAACCTTGTATGGCTTCTGTGGACTTGATCCATTCATCTACCATTGCTTTCCAGCCACTGCAATTCAAAACTATGATTAGAACCGTTTCAAAAATGTATTATAATAAATGAACTATGCTTATCTTGTTCATACTCGATAAGAGTTCGTGCAAGTTGACGGATCTCCTTGGAGGAGTGCTTCTTGAGAGCATTGACAGCCTTTCCAATCTCAGTTTCCTGGAAAAAGTTCAATGATGAGACCATTACAGAACCTAGTAAAGCTCTGAAGGAAACAAAAGCATGAAGGCTCATGGCAGGCTTATTGAAAGACTAATGGAAGATTCAATATAATTCAAACCTTAAGAAGGTCCACGCTCAGTGCCAGCGGCTGCAGCCTCCTCAGTGACTCAAACAACACTGAATCAGTCTGTTATAAAATGAAAGAAAGCACCATGAAAATATGTCCTGGGGAACAGTTTTTCTATGGAATTATCTATCCCAACACACCTTATATGGTCATATATCATCGAACTTGCAGACTAAATTGTAACACAACTCGGGAAATTAACATCAAATAGATTGTAACACGAATTGTTTATCCGGAAAGAAATGAACGGTTGAACAAAAACAGAGAAGAGAATTTCACGAAAAGAGGATATACCTCTTCCTTACGGAGAATCTCTTTAATCCTCAAAATCTCCGCAACTATTATAGACTCTTTTTCAATCTCACCGGTCAATTCCTCAGCTTCTCCAAAACTAAAATTACTAACTTGGGTCCTGTTAATGACTCCCCATTTCTAATTAAATTTGAAATTTGAAATATATGGTTAAATATGAGACACATTTTAGTATTTTAGTATGTTTGAGGAGTCATTGATGCTAAATATAAGAGATTTCCTTGAGATTTTAACAAGACATCAATTTAGATTTGGGGATTCCATTATAAATAATGTAGTTAAACTTTAAAAAAGAAAAAGAAGAAAAGAGTTTACCTCTTCATCTCTCTGGGATCGTCTCTGCCACTATTGGCCTTGCTCTCTTTACTAGCTCCTCCTTCTAATTCATTAGCTTTTCGATCAAAACTACACTTACATCCTCCATCTTCCTTATCATCACCGGAAACCGCCAACCTTAATCGATTACACCCCACACAAAGGGTCAATCTCCAAGAAAACAAACGTTCCAAAATCTGGTCCCTTCGTA
This sequence comes from Inga leiocalycina, assembly GCA_963242795.1. Classification (NCBI taxonomy): domain Eukaryota; kingdom Viridiplantae; phylum Streptophyta; class Magnoliopsida; order Fabales; family Fabaceae; genus Inga; species Inga leiocalycina. Next base: position 17,776,723 of record OY725320.1, read on the forward strand.
ATCTAAATTCGTTCGGACAATCGGAAACCGCCACCATAATCGCGTGGTCAATTATATCGAATATATCAGAATTTGCGGTTCGAAAGTAGTTCCTCCAGTATTCTAGCGAATCGGACTTCATGGTTACCCGCAGGATGAGTACACAAAACTGAAAATCCAGATATTATCCGCAAATCAAAAACGGGTAGAGAAAAAATTGATCAATGCAATAACATTAGAATTCATTACAGACCGCAGCTTGTTCTAACAAGGAAGTTTCTTAAAGCCTATGATTTTCAAAAAAAAAAAGGCATTCATGTAATAGGGATTAGTATGAGACCTCACCGCGGTGCGCGCGCCAAGACGGGAATTTTACCGCCCTCTCAATATCCTTCAAATTGTTTTCCCTCTCTCTCTCCTGTGTTGCCTTTTGACGCAACCCGCCACTTCACTTGGTATTTATATAATACTCAGACTAAAATTTACGCCATCTTTCAAAAAAAAAAAAAAAATCCTATAAAAAAAAGAGTAATATTTTTTCGGCCAATAACAAGAGGGTAAAATTTACGCCATCTAACCATGAGTATCTTTTGAAGCCGTTGATTGGATGATTTGGTCCAAAATTTTAAGAAAGAATGATAGTAAAATATCATTTGAACTTCAAAATTTTAAATTAGTTTTTTAATAAAGATTTGTGTTATCAATTTTATTATTTTTTTTGTCAGTGAGATTTTTCAGTTCAAATTGTATTTTTCTGTCAGTCTCCCAAATTTTAAAGCCGTCAAGAATATTCTAAAACAAATTTTAATTTATTTATTTATTGAAATAAATTGAAAAAAAGACACTCAAAGTCAAATGTTAACTGAACTTCAAAATCTCAAATTAGTTTTGTTAACAATAAGAGAGAGTAATGGAATTGACAAAAAGAATATAACAATTCATAACTTAGGTTTTTGAGAAATCACTGATTTGAAATTTTAAAGTTAAAGTGATATTTAAGTATTTTTTTCTCAAATAGATATTATTTACTAATTTACCCCTTGTGTTGTTAAATCTATATTTTTTTTATTAAAACTGTAATGAATGATTTAATGCTTTTCTTTTTTCATTTCCCATAATTTTATTTTTTTATTTTTGAAATATATTTGTTTAATATTTTTAATTACATTAACTTCGCTTATGTTTATAGTTGGTCCCAAACCCAGGTAAATGATGAGGGATGTGTTAGGCTTTGATAGCTAACATAAAACCCTGTCAAATCTCTTATAAATATGGATCAATAAAAAAATCCCGCTAATATTAGGTCGTTGTCATATAAGAAAAACGTTGTATAGCTCAAATATAATAAGAAAACTATGAATAAAGTTAAAGCCTAACAAAATAATTATGGCTTCTATTTTCTCCATGTTCGTACATCCTTTTTTAGTCAAAATATCAATAAAGTTATTTATACAAAAAAAAAAATCTCTCCCTCCCTTTATTTTTCTCCCCAAAAAGTTGAGAAAGCTACTTCTAATCAGTTTGTCTTATGTGTGTATTTGGATTAGCTTTTTTTAATATCTTTTACGATTTACGAGGTAAGTATGTGATAGGAATTTTATCTTGGGTTGCGCAAACCATGGTTTAAAATCATGGTTTGGGATGTTCCCAAACACACACTTATACTCGTAACAAAATCTAGTATCATTTCACTAAATCATCCTTATTTATTTTGTTTTATTTTCCATTTAGATACTTGCTTGACCAACTCTAATTTTTATCCACCAATGCTTAAATGGTTCAAAAAATTATATTTTTTTATGGAAAAACATACACACACCCGCAATATATAAAATCGAATGCATGATAGTTGTCTTAATATGCTCAAACCGCTAAATATGATCTAAATGCCTGTGTGTTAGTGAGTGTATTGACACATTGTGATGCATGGAAGTCTTAAAATTTAAGTTTTGTTTTGGCTAGTGTGAGTCATGTGCATTAAATAGATTAAATTAGATAAATCATGTTATTATAATTAAAAAATGGCACATCTCGCTAACAAATTTGTACTATGGTTAATACAATATTCCATCCTCTAGTTTGTCTCTCGCACAATTAAATTAAATAAACTTTTCACATCATAAATTTTTTTGCTGGCAGACACAAAACAAGAATAACAACAAAAATGCAGTAGTTTCATAATTTTGTTTACTCACAAACACTAATGTGAAATCTCACACAGCGTGATCATCAATTTAAATAATTAAAAGAAAATATTCAGGCAACAGGATTTTTTTTGCCTGAAATTATACCACCTCATTAATATTTGGTCTGTGAATGAAACTAAAATTATTATTGGTTTTTAGCTTTGTTATGGCTAAGCATTTGATATTAAGGAGTTGATTGTTAGAAGTTTTTTTTTTTTTGATACTGTGTTAGTGAGTGTTTGAGAATTTCTCAAACCTAGGTTTCAAATTTAGGTTTACGCAATCTGAGACAAAACTACTCTCACACACTTACCTCGTAAATCATAAAAACTATTTTCAAAAGCTGATTCAAACACACACTTAGAAGTTGATATCAGAACTAAGTTTTGATGCTGGAATTAAGGGGTTTGTGTGTGTGGGTTCCCCCTATGTATCATCTTCTTCTGGTATCCTTCCTAACAACTTCAATTTCTTAATGACGATAAAAATAAAAGGTCGGTGAGAATCATTTAAATATTAGGTCATGTTTAGTATATTGGTCTTTTTTTTTTTTGGCCAATATGTTTAGTATATTGTTATTCTATTACTTCTGTCTGTATTTTTTTATTTTTAAGATTAAGATTAGACCTATTAGAAGCATGTTTTGCAAGGTATTAAAACCTGGATTGGGTATTGAACCGGTCGGGGTATTGAGTTAGAGGTCAGTGGGTCAAATTGGAGCTAAACCGGGGTCAAACCGGTGAGAAATTGAAGATTTTAGGCTTATAAATATAAAATTCTAAAGAAAATTTAATTTTTTTTTAATAGGAACCCGGACCGAACCAGGAATCGGACCGATCTATCAGCCGGTTCTTTGGTTTCCGGGCCGGACCGGCCGGTCTGATCCAAGTTCATTAACCCTTGTTTTGAAGATTGAACTGGATTGAATTATCTGATTGAATTGTCAATTTAGATGTACTAACAACTCATTTTAAACTAGAAACTCATTTTTATTGTTGAATCGTAAAGCTAAGCCGTCATTGAGATAGATGTCTTTAAGAGGAACATACAAGTTTTGTGCATAATGGATTTTTTTGTCCATGTACAGTCGTATGGTGTTATTTAATTGAAAACTTTGTATATTTTGGTGTTGCTATGTTGAAAAATAGATCGACTAAAATTTTATTTTATATATATTTTATTATATATATAATTATTATATGCATAGTTTTATTAACTTTTTATTTAATTATAATGTAATTGGTTTGACATTCAGTCTATCTGATGGGATTATGAAAGTTAAAACATGCTGAGCTTTCAAATTAAAGTCAAGTGCATGTCTGAAAAACATTGGTTAGGAGCCTGGTCTAATATTGAAGTTTAAAGGCCTAAAAAATGTTTTAAACTACTTAACCTTTGTAAAAGAAGCTTGTTATTTGGGTTTTTTAAAGGGAATTATTGATATTACAGTGATTTTGTGATTGTTTTCTAGATTGATAGTTATCATATATTATATTAACTTTTTTTGTGACAGAAACCAAAATATTAATTTTTTTTAAAAGAAACCAATGTTTCAAAGGTTGGATCAAACATTTTATTAATTTAAAGCGATGGGCATGATAAAAATAAAAAAAAATATTATACACTTGCATAATAATGCTTGCTAAAAAATGAAATATAAAATTCCCAAGCGCTGAGAGTGAAAAGCACTGGGTTTATGGCAAAGGTACAATGATAAAATTGAAGAGTGGATTCACTAAGATTTCTATACAACAATTTTAAAAACAAGTCAGATGAACAAAATTTCTGTGAACACAATGTCTTTTGACCAAAGAAAGAGCCACTGAATGAATGAACGAGTTAGTCATAGCTCTCAAAACTTGAGCAAAACTACTATAGTTCCTCTTGTTGCACAGAGAAATCTCTATCTTCTTCGTCCCAGAACCTTCCAGAGCTTGGACTGTGGATTTCGGTGGCCAATATTCCCTTGCTTTGGCTTTGGAAGATCATGCAACTCCACAACCCGTATTGTTCGCTGCTTCTTGGCTGCAAATAAAGCGAACAAGTTTCAACAATTAATAATATCATAACTGTAAAGCATGCAGCACAATAATCACAATATTTAAAGTTAAGGGTTGATATGAGAGAAGAAATAACGCACCATTTGCAGCTTGTTGATAAGAGTCGTGAAGTTTCCTCTTAGCGGCTTCTAGTTTTGCTTGGACTGAAACATCATCTGATTCTGGACACTTGAGTTTCTGACAATCTTGCTGAGAAACAAGAGGCCTCTTTGGGATAGCACATGTCTCTTGTTTCTGCTGCATCTTTGGCCTTGTGTTTCTCTTTTGCGGCAAGCTGGATTTTGGTCTGCCAGAGCTGGAATCAGTGCAGACCGGTTTACTCTGTCTCATAGCAACATCGTCCAGAGGAGGAGGAGGAAGCCCTTCCTCTTCATCAACAACTGATGGATTAATTGAATCTGCTGAAAATAGGAATATCATTAGTGAAGTCAAATTTCAAACATCAACTCATTTTAATTAGAGAGGGTCAAAGTAATCAGAATATTTTGATGGCTGGCTTAGGGTATGCAGATAGAAGGTTCAACCTTCTATAGCTTCTGTGGACTTGATCCATTCATCTACCATTGCTTTCCATCCACTGCAATTCAAAACTATGATTAGAACCGTTTCAAAAATGTATGATAATAAATGAACTATGCTTATCTTGTTCATACTCAATAAGAGTTCGTGCAAGTTGACGGATCTCCTTGGAGGAGTGCTTCTTGAGAGGATTGACAGCCTTTCCAATCTCAGTTTCCTGGAAAAAGTTCAATGACGAGACCATTAGAGAACCTAGTAAAGCGCTGAAGGAAACAAAAGCATGAAGACTCATGGCAGGCTTATTGAAAGACTAATGGAAGATTCAATATAATTCAAACCTTAAGAAGGTTCACGGTCAGAGCCAGCGGCTGCAGCCTCCTCAGTGACTCAAACAACACTGAATCAGCCTGTTATAAAATGAAAGAAAGCAACATGAAAATATGTCCAGAGGAACAGTTTTTCCTATGGAATTATCTATCCTAACAAACCTTATATGGTCAGATATCATCAAACTTGCAGACTAAATTGTAACACAACTCCAGAAATTAACATCAAATTGATTGTAAAACAAATTGTTTATCAGGAAAGAGATTAACGGTTGAACAATAACAGAGAAGAGAGTTTCACGAAAAGAGGATATACCTCTTCCTTACGGAGAATCTCTTTGATCCTCAAAATCTCCGCAACTATTATAGACTCTTTTTCAATCTCACCAGTCAATCCCTCAGCTTCTCCAAAACTAAAATTACTAACTTGGGTCCTGTTAATGACCCCCATTTTTAATTAAATTTATGATATATGATTAAATTTGAGTAACACTTTAGTATATTTGAGGAGTCACTAATGCTAAATATAAGAGATTTACTTGAGATTTTAATAAGATATCAATTTGGATTTGGGGATTTCATTTTAAATAACGGAGTTAAACTCTAAAAGAGTTAAAAAAGGAAAGAGTTTACCTGTTCATCTCTCCCTGATCGTCTCTGCCAGTATTGGCCTTGCTCTCTTTACTAGCTCCTCCTTCTAATTTAGTAGCTTTTCCACCAAAAGTACACTTACAACCTCCATCTTCCTTATCATCACCGGAAACCGCCGACCTTAATCGATTACACCCCACACAACGAGTCAATCTCCAAGAAAACAAACGTTCCGAAATCCGGTCCCTACGTAATCTAAATTCGTTCGGACAATCGGAAACCGCCACCATAATCGCGTGGTCAATTATATCGAATATATCAGAATTTGCAGTTCGAAAGTAGTTCCTCCAGTATTCTAGTGAATCGGACTTCATGGTTTTCCCGTAGGATGAGTGTATACAAAACTGAAAATCCAGATATTATCCGCAAATAAAAAAAGGGTAGAGAAAAAATTGATCAATGCAATAACATTAGAATTCATTACAGACCGCAGCTTGTTCTAACAAGGAAGTTTCTTAAAGCCTATGATTTTCCAAAAAATGATTATTTATGTAATAGGGATGAGAATGAGACCTCTCAGTGGTGTGCGCTACACAAACCGCAAAGACGGGAATTTTCAGATTTTTTTTCTCACTCGTCTTGCCTTTTGAAGCAAGCCGCCACTTCACTTGGTATTTATAGAATAGACTCAGACTAAAATTGACGCCACCTTTCCCCCCAAAAAAAAATAAAAAATAAAAAAGAGGAATATTTTTTCGGCCAATAAAAAGAGAGTAAAATTTACGCCATCTAACCATGAGCGTCTTTTGAAGCCGTTGATCGACTGATTTGGTCCAAATTTTTAAAAGCCGTCAAGAATATTCTAAAACAAATTTTAATTAATTTTTTTATGAAAATAAATTTTATTTACTAATTTACCCTATGCGGTTAAACTTATATTTTTTCATTAAAATTGTTATGAATAATATAATAATTTTATTTTTTTATTTCCCATAATTTTATTTTTTTAATTTTTGAAATATATTTGTTTAATATTTCTAATTATATTGGAATATAAGTTTAATTAATTTAGTTAATGTAGAAATAGAAGCTTGATTGAAAGTTTGTTTAATCCTTTTAATAAATGTATGCAAACATAATGCGTTTATAAATATTTTAGCATAATAATTATTCAAAATTATGAATTATAAATTTAAATAATTTATATAATATTTCATTTTAGTTAGACTTATTCTATTCAACATATATGATAAAATAAAACATATTCAAAATTTAATTTTAACCATTCAAAGGAAATCTAAATAAACAAGTTTTGATAAAAATAAAAAATTATAAATTTTATATGATAATCAAACTTAATAAATTATATATAGAGTTAAATTTAATGGTCAACTAACTCTTAAATAGATGAAAATGAAATGAAATTTTAGAAATATAAAAAATATTTGTGTAACATATTTAATTTTGAGAGAGATACATAACTTTTTAAAGTAGTGGGAAGTCTGTAATTTAGGTTAAAATATGGTAGTTAATGTCTAACTAAACGCCAAGTCGTTTCCTTCTACCTTCATTACAGCATCACTCTCCCGCGGAGTCCCTGGTAGTGTGGATGAGGACGACGCGACTCCGAACGGAAAACTAAAACCTCTCTGCAATGGCGCTTAAAACCCGCTCCACTGTCTTCCCTTCTCTATCTATCTCTATCCCACACCACTTCTCATCCTTCAACCTTAAATTTTCCCAATTGGATACAAAGCCTTCGCTTATAATCTGCGAATTTTCCAAGTCACGGACACAAGCTTCCCGGAAACCGCCATCCTCGGATGCGCATTTCACAGACTATGGGCTGGTGGAACCCGAAGGAACCGGAGCAGCGGCTCCCACACCTGGTGAGAGGCACCTTGAACATCAGAAGTCCGTTGAGGCGCTGAAGCTCGTTCTCAAAGAGAACAAGAAGGAGCGGAAGAAGCAAAAGAGAGAGAGGCTTGTGATGAAAGCTTCTTTGGCGGTTGCTTCTTGTTATGGGTGTGGGGCTCCGTTGCAAACTTCGGAGATTGATGCCCCTGGTTACGTGGATTTGAAGACTTATGAATTGGTAGCTTTATCTGCTATTATTATTATTGTTTTTTTTTTTTGTTATTTCAATGAGCGTATTCAATTCATCTCTCGAAATTGTGATTCTGGTTAAGGTTGGGTTTAGCTGGTTTCAGCCTTTCAGGACATATATCCTCTCTTTTGCAGATTTGGCTGAACCCCGGGTACACGGGGTCTGATTGCCTCCTTGAACCTAATTTCAGTTTTTCACATGGACCGGAATCTTATTCTTCTTGAAATGTCTTCCTGGTTTTAATGCATTATTAAGTAGATAAAATTGATATTATATTTTGACCGGTGTTTAACTGTAATGTCACTTCTCAATAGGCTAAATGAATTTCAAATTCTTCGATGGTAAAACTCAGATTAGGTCCAATTTGGTGCTGAACTTTAAAAATCAATTTGAAAGTTCGAATCTGTCTCCATTGGTTTCATGCAGTGGTTCATGTTGCATTTGTAAAATACTGTTTGATGGATGTTCCGTGTGGCTGAGTGAGTAGGTCGGGCTTGAACTCCATAAAATTTAATATTTATTTGAAATGAGTAATTATTAATGGGAGTATGATTGACTTTTTTGTGGGTTTTGCACGAAACACATCCAAGTGGGAACAAGATTGAGAAGGGAAAAAGAAAATGCCGTGAAGAATTTATTTTACTGTAGTTTCTTGAAAACAATATAGTCTTTGAAGTTGTTGCATTCACTTTTTTCCTCTCTCTCTCTTAAATCACAACATTTTGGTTTATGATACACTTTTGTGAGGTCAATGTATACATGGTAAGAGATGCAAAGTGAACTGTCATCTCAAGTTTGGCTTGAAATGAGTTTCATAACCAAAGTTTGGCTTTTATAATTTCAATGTTTGTGGAAAATAAAGATGTCAAGATTTAAGTTGTTAATTATGCAGAAGAAGAAACATCACCAGCTTAAAACCATTCTATGTGGGCGATGTCGTCTTTTATCTCATGGGCAGATGATTACTGCTGTTGGTGGACATGGAGGATACTGTGGTGGGAAACAATTTATTACGGCTGAAGAGCTTCGAGAAAAATTGTCTCATTTACGCCATGAGAAAGCTTTAATTGTGAAATTGGTAAATCTAACTTTTGCTTTATCTGGTTTTAATTAATTTTATCTCGTACCTTTATAAAGTATAATAACAGCTTCTTGTATTGAGGTACAGTTATGTAGTTCTGCAGTCTTTTTCTCAATATAATTGTTACTTAATAATTTAATCTTTCGTGCTAAGATTATAAAACTTTCAATTGATTTAGGAATTGATTCACTTTATGTAACTCATGATGAAGTTTACGGTGTAGTGCTCATGTTAAAATTTACTTGGAAAAATTTTGTATTACATAGGACATTAATTGCTTCGCAAAATTTAAGCTTTTTTCCCTGGCCAATTAATGATAATGGCTGAAAGCGATAAAGCTTGTTGATCTAATTTGTTGAAGTGATTACGTCTAGGTTGATATTGTTGACTTCAATGGCAGTTTTTTGTCTCGTGTGCGTGATCTTGCTGGTGCCAATCCAATAATACTGGTGGTGACTAAGGTATCTATCGTATCTATCTAGCTGATTTTGTTTATACGTACACATAACATAGGTCGTAGAATGTAACCATATATCTTGTTTGTAGATTGATCTCCTTCCAAGAGATACTGATCTTAATTGTATTGGGGATTGGGTCGTAGAAGCTGTCACCAAAAAAGGGCTAAAGTAAGTTTCATTTGATAATTCATAGTCTCCACAATAAATTACAAACTTGGAATTAATTCATTTGTGCTCCTTTGTTTGATTCTAATATCATTACATGAATTTAGTTGAAAATGTTATTAAGTATTTTTTGAAATCAATCCTATTCTTGCTGTAATATGAGAAGTTAATTGGACGAGTTTGTCTATTCTTTGCAGTGTTCTCAGTGTTCATCTAACCAGTTCTAAATCCTTAGTTGGAATAATTGGTGTGGTATCAGAAATCCAGAAAGAAAAGAAGGTACTTTTCACCTGACCTTTTCCAGCTGATCACATGACGTTGACAAACCAAGTGGTTCTTTCAGAAAATTTCACTGTTTATGCTACATTTCCAATCCATTCAGAGATGATATATTCCAAAAATCCTAACATTCATATATGCCATTATTCTTATCCAATATGCCATCATTTATGTCCATGAAAATGGGAACTGTTAACTTTGACTTTTTCTTATCTTTTCCTATAATGAAGTTCGTTTTGTTTTAATTTGTGCAGGGACGAGATGTGTACATCCTGGTAAGCCTCTGTATTGGAAGCTTTCCATGCTTACGAAGGTTGTGATTGAAGCATGACTTGATGTTCCTATGCAAAATCATGCATATGGGATTTGGAAATAGATTTTGAACCTTTTTTTGCTCCCCTATAGAATCAACTAACAATTATTTGGGGTTACAAATATTGAAATGTCTCTACTGGCTTTTCAAACTTCATATAAAGTTAGTTTAATCATGCCTTAAGATTTGAAAAACAAACTTTCCTGCAAACATAATATTCACTACATGGCTTTTAGTTTGCATTCAGTATATTATCCACACTATGCACATCTATATCTGTTTATACTTGTATTTGTTTGAGAGCTCAAAACTGTACAAAATATGCAGCAATTGAACCTGGTACCTTGAAATGCTGAATTTAAGGACATAAGCTTAGCAGGAAAATTTAGAGTGCCACTCTAGCATTATTATATTTCACTGTGATTTTTCATAAAGTCTCATATTATCCTGGGTTAATATTTTGAGGTCTTTTTTTTTAACGTTTTTTGGTTCATTGCCCTAACTTCACTGAAATTCTATTTATTTATTTATTTATGTATTTTTCACACTTCGTATAGGGGTCAGCTAATGTTGGGAAATCTGCATTCATTAACGCTTTACTGAGTAAGTCGGTTATACTTCCATGAAAAATAAATACTAGCATTGAACTTATTCATAATCTAATAATTTGGTTTTGTTTATGGTTTGATTTAATATTTTCTTTCAACAAATATTTTTTCATGTTTTTTTTTTTGGCCAGTTTTTTCTTACTAGTTATATGCCTTTTTCATTACATAAGCCCGTTTTATTTAATATTAATATTTGCTCATTGATTGCATTGTGGTGTAAACATTTACATTCCTCCGCAATACTGAGCCCTCCAATCTTGGTCTTGTTCAAGTGGTTACTTACAGGTTACAAACCTTGTATATCAGATAAACCAGAATAGGATTACAAGTCAATAGGCTTTCATCAATACATCATTTTGTGTGGTTCAAGTAGGTTTCTGTTGAAATTATTGCCGAGATACATACACTCAGAGAGACATACACATATTAATAATTCTATCTCAAATTATTTTTACTACGCTCATCATTTTAGGAATTCCAAGTTCTCATGTTTCTCCATTTTGACATTTTATATTTGATGTCAGAAATAATGGCAGAAAAAGATCCAGTTGCTGCAGCTGCACAGAAGTATAAACCGATACAATCTGCCGTCCCTGGAACTACCTTAGGCCCAATTAAGATTAATGCCTTTCCAGGAGAGGGGGTATGCCATTCATTTTAATTTTGCATATTCTATGTTACTTGATTGTTTAATATTTGAATTTTTCATTGTTTTATTTCTTAATGCATGCAGAATCTATATGACACTCCAGGAGTTCATCTCCACCATAGGCAAACTGCTGTTGTTCATTCTGAAGATCTTTCCTGTCTTGCTCCTCGAAGCCGACTGAGGGGTCTATCTTTCCCTGTATGTTTGTATCACAATTGTTCAAGACATATTATCAATAGCATATGCCAACTTACACCTCGTTATTATTGCCAGAATTCTCAGGTATTGAAAGACAATGAAGCAGCAGATCATTCCAAATCAAATGGCTTAAATGGATTTTCAATATTTTGGGGAGGGCTGGTCAGAATTGATGTCTTGAAGGTTCTTACTTTGCACTCGTATTTTTTTCCTTGGATGTCATGGAGAAGCTTATCAATAATGTGCTGCGTTTTTTCTTGTCTTGTTAATTTCTTCATCTTGATATTTGCAGGCTCTGCCAGAAACACGTTTGACATTTTATGGGCCCAAGGGCCTACAGATCCATGTTGTGCCCACAGAAAATGCAGATGATTTTTACCAGGTATTGACACCTATGCTCATTGAGAAGTTATTGTTTCTTAAATCTGCCCATCAGGACTAGCTTACTAAATGCTTTTATGGTTAAGCTTTTCTTGTAATTGCAAACTGAGTATCAAGTTGTATGACTACACTACAATTTTAGTAATGAATGGATAAATCAAGCTGCTTCACTTTTCCTTTTAAATAACAATATAATTAGAACATAATTCCTGAAAAAAAGATGCGTGTACATACTGCTTGTTATCATAGTTACAATGATGCAGGTTCTTTTCGGTATCAAATTTGAGGTAGCGATTGCATTTTATTAGCATTATTGTGATCGCAGTGTTGCATTTAAGATGGGGGAATTTCCATTTTGTTGCCTTTAATTGTTTATACATAGTTGCATGAAAATCTATAGATTCTCTGTTTTCCTCCTGTTCTATGCTGCCAGCAAATCGGTTTTGCTGTGTTGTCTATCGGCTGCTATTAGGCTCAATACTTCTCTTGGCAAACTTAAAAATTTAAGAGGGTCTTGCTTTACCTTCTCAGAAAGAAGTTGGAGTTCTGCTGACCCCACCAACCGAAAGGGTAAAGGCTGAGAACTGGAAAGGGCTTGAATCAGAACGTAATTTGCAAATAAAATTTGAAGACGCGGAAAGGTATCACTATCACTTACTCACCTAGTTCTGTTGCAGCTGCTTTTAACACATCAGCCCTGTTTGGATTGTAAACTAGAATGGACAAGAGAGTAGAATGGGGGGAAAAAAGTACTTTAGTAGACAAGAAATATGTCTTTCATGTCCTTGACTAACAATGTGGATTAAAAAGGCGGCTGTTGTTGAGTATAACAAAGATATAATGGAACCAAACGGGGTATAATTTTATTTGGGCAGCAGAAACAGTATAAAAATGTGAAATTGCTCAATGATTCTTTGGGAGCAGGCCTGCTTGTGATGTGGCTATATCAGGTCTGGGATGGTTTACTGTCGAGCCAGTTGGTAGATCACACAGAATGTCAGAAGCAGTATCTGCAGAAACTTGTGGGGAATTGCATTTGGCAGTCCATGTTCCCAAGCCTGTTGAGATTTTTGTGAGACCACCATTACCCGTTGGCAAGTTAGGATCAAAGTGGTATCAGTATAGGGAGTTAACAGAAAAGGAAGAGGAAACCAGACCAAAATGGTACTTTTGAATTTGCCATGTCTTTTGCATTATGCAAATCTTATGTACAAGTATTATTTAATTTAATTGTAATTAAATTTTGTTGTTGTATTATGGTCAAATGATCCCAAAATAGTCCGCTTGGTACAAACCTTGTGGTAATGGTGAGGGGTGTGGGCTATGCTAGAGGATAAAGGGAAGGGGAGGAACACACACACACACACCTCTCTTCGTAAGAAGATGACTCTTGTTTTCTTGTGAAATGGAGTAAAGAGATTATAGAGCACTTAATTTTTTTTTTGGGATGCCAGAGAGCACTTAATTTCAATTGTTTTGTGAAGTAAAACATTTTCTCTAATGTTCACCAAAATCTTATTATCTATGATTTCTGTTTGTGAACATCCAAATTTTAACTTTCTCCGGTCCTTATCAATGACCTACAGCATATTATATTTTGTTTAATGCATTAATTTTCTTACTTAGGATTCCTAATTAACTACTACCTCCGGTCTTAAATATAAGACCTAGCTGACTTTTATAAAAAAGTTAAGAAAGCTAAATAAGTTACTTAATCATATCATATATTGTGTATAATTAAATTCAGACAAATTATTTTGAAGAAAAAACGATATAAATATTTTAAAGTAATTTAAATAGTTTCCTTAATCTTTTCAAAAAAATAATTGGATCTTATATTTAGTGTTGAAGGTGGTACAAAAGTTCCTATTTAATTAATCAAAATTTTCTACCTACTAATTTTTATTGAGGATTGCTTTTGTATTTTATAAAAAAAAAATAATTTTAACTTCATTAATTTATGTAAAGTATTCAGGTCAAAAAAATTAATATGCAAAGCAGTTATTAAATGTTTATAATAATAGTGGGAGGAAGTGCTAAGAAGCAACGCCACCTATCAATAGAAATTTAGACAGCACCCATTATTTTGTTTGAAATACATATTTTTCATACAGCAATAAGTTCATCAAACCTTTGTCCAAAAAAAAGGAAAATAATGTTCATCAAACCAAATATATAACAACTGAAAAAAAGATAAATAGATAAATCCATACTCAGTTTGTATCAGTTAAAGGTGGTTAATTGCACGAAGTAGAAACTACCCGAGAAAAAAGAACACGTCGCTTAGCAGTTACAGTTAGTTTTGATTCAAATTCCTGATTTCAAAAACCATATATATATATGTCCAAAAACTGCTTCCTAATCCTCATTCAGCGATTAATGAACGTTGTTGCCTCCTTGTTCTTCATCTGAGTAAGAACAACAATCATTAGCACGTAACATGGCTTTCACTTCTCGCTTTCAAGACTCTCTTACCAGAACTGCACTTCGAGCCTACCTTGCTGAGTTCATCTCCACTTTCCTCTATGTCTTCGCCGTCATCGGCTCCACTATGTCTTCCAGTAAGAGATCTTCCTTCCTCTCTTATGTGTTTTGTGTTCATTATTATTCCTTCTTTTGTGCCATGCATGAACATTCTAAAATGATCATCTTCAAGACTTAACGTACACTTTGACCGACCGATCCATACAGTTTTCTGAGTCGTCCTTCATGAAAATGAAGCAGTAAAGGAAATCAAGAGATCGAACTCTTTCTTACATAATTAAACAAGATAGTTATCAATATCATAAAGTCTCTTTCTTAAACCATTGTATGGGTAAATATGACATAATGGCAGGGAAGATGAAGGGTGAAGCGGCGGCGGAGGCGGCCAGTCTGGTGGCGGCGGCCATAGCGAATAGCTTTGCTTTGTCGACGGTGGTGTTCATGGCGTGGGACGTGTCAGGAGGACATGTGAACCCAGCAGTGACCTTCGCAAGGGTAGTTGGAGGCCATATAACCCTATCAACTGCTCTCTTCTATTGGATCTCTCAGATGATTGCTTCTGTCATTGCCTGCCTTCTTCTTAAGATCACCTTCGTTGGAATGGTACTTCTTTCATATTTTCTCTGCCCTAATGATCAAGTTATATGTTACTCCTATATGTGTAAAGTATATTACATTCATTTTCTTTCTCTTGAGTTTTGGCAAATTACAAAATCTACCCCTCTTGAAAAAAAAAACAAGCAAATATATTACATGAATTTTCCCGATTTGCTTTTAAATTGCACATATTTGTAGGGCAGGTTTTTGTTATTTAAATAATTCAGTGACAAATGATCTGGAGAGTCCCTTTTTGTGATTTTTTAAACAATTAAAAGGCCATGTCTTTTGAAGTCTTGAAAAATCTGGAGAGATTCTCTCTCTCTCTCTCTCTTTGGAAGTAAAATTCAGGGACAATTTATATTGATTTGAAAAGTATGTCATAATTAATTATGTTTAATTTCAATAAAACGTGAGGATGGTTTACATAATTTAATATTTAATATTGTTTGGGGAGAGATATTTGTACAATAATGTCTGAAAATATATAAAAGTTCATGTAATTTCATTATGATTTAAGACATGTCTGTAATTTATGTTTTAATGTTAGTTATATGGAACTTGTCCTTTGTCAGCATGTGCCAACGTACACAATAGCACCACAAATGACAGGGTTCGGGGCATCAATAGTGGAAGGTGTCCTTACATTTGCATTAGTGTACACTGTGTATGCTGCTAGGGACCCCAGGCGTAGTGGTCAAGTGGGGTCCACAGGTGCCCTAGCCATCGGCTTGATAGCTGGAGCCAATGTCCTAGCTGCCGGTCCCTTCTCCGGCGGGTCAATGAACCCTGCTTGTGCCTTTGGCTCAGCCACCATTGCCGGAACCTTCAAGAACCAAGCAGTGTACTGGGTTGGACCCCTGATTGGTGCTGCTGTTGCGGCTCTTGTTTATGACACTGCAGGCTATCCTTCTCAGAATGCTGATTCATTTGTAGAAGCAGATAGGGTTTGAAGAAGTCTCAAGTAATATCACGTTCAATGTCATGTAGTATAAGACATATTTATATTGTTTGTAGTGATGTTATTATTATGCTGCTGCATTTTTTACAGTGAGTGGATGATGAACACAATGTGTAGTTATGTTGCAAAGTTTATATTACATTCATGTTTTGATCTGACTTCACTTATCTGAGAATATATATTCCACATAGTATATCTTACCCTTTAGGCTAAGGTGAGAATGACAAAAATCAAAGATAAGAAGAAAATCATATTATGTTATTTTCAAATTTACTAACTACCCTTGTACGGACTTTGAATCTCAGGATTCATGACTCGAGCTTGATGCATATTTGACCCCAAATACACATCAAGTAAATAAGACAACAACAAGCAAACTATGATAATTTTTTGTTCCGGTAAGTAACAAAACAAATTACAACAATTTTTTTATTTTTTATTTTTTGCTAAGAATGGACTAAATGCTGCCAAATACTAAGTAGTTGCAAATGTATCAAGCTCTTCAAAGGAGAAAACTTCAAGCAATATGCAAGTTTAAGGCAGCCAGCTAGATTTAGGATTTCCAACGAGTTGTGAGAAAACAAAAGATTAGGGATACTAACAAGATTAATACAACCTCTCAAATTCAAGAATTTGAGCTTTGATATTAGAAATGGATAAATCAAGTTGCAATAATCCAGTGCATCCTTCAAGCTCTAGCCTCTCAAGATTTGGGAGCCCTCCAAAATCTGGCGTCTTTGTCAAAGTTTTGGAACCACATAGATTCATTTTGCTCAACTTAGGGAACATCTGTGAATGAAGATATATAGTTAGCTATAGTACTTGTGAAAAAAAACACCACACTTCATATATTTAATATCACGTGAAACATACCATTATGCCCTTCCATACTTCTGTTAAGTTGCTTTCTGGCATAATCAATTGATTAAGTATATCAGACTGAAAACTTGATGGTAAACCATGAAAGGATATTGATGCCACGAAACATATCGCAACTCGCTTGAAAGATTATCTAGGGTTCCCATACATTTCACATTGCGCAATATGAGCAATCTAAGGTTAATCATATCTGATAAAGCATCAATCCTCAATGTGGCCATTTTTGGCTCTTCCAAATCCAAGGCTATAGCATGAATATTCTCCTTCACCTAGGTTTATAAATGCATTAATACAAAGAAATGATAAAAGGTTAGATTATTACTTTAACTTTTAATATTGTAATGTTGTGCTAAATAGGGATATAAAAACTTATTGTGTTTCTTTCTTTCTCCATAACATATTTGATGTCCCCAACAAGGTAAAATCGACTTCGCTTATCTGGCTAATTTGGACATTGTTGTCGAATAATTTATTGTCCCATTGCTTGCAACATACCATGCATTTGTATCCTCTAATTTGCAGTTGTGATAATTGATTTTTGAATAAGAAGTTTGATTCCTTTATCAACATAGCAACTGATGCAATCATGTAAAATTTCCTTCACACAATTAATGTCCTTCCCTACAAAGAAACATGCTATGTCCAAAAACATTTCCTTACTCATGTCATCAAGTTCATCAAAACTTGTTCTAAGCACCATTATGATCTCATCGGGAGGAATAATTTCTTCTCTATCTAGGAAACTTCTCCATTCTGCAATGCCTTTTCCATAAAAGGATGAACCCAACATTTTAATTGCTAATGGAAGGCCATCAGCATAGTCCAACGCCTTATCTATCATCTCTTTGAAGTCTTCAGTAGGATATTCCTTTGGAAAAGCTTTAGAACAAAATAGTTTGAAAGCTTCATCCTTAGACAAAAGTTTCGGCCTATAAATTGTATCAACCTTGTGTTCTTGAAGGACTTGTTCATCTCTAGTTGTTATAATGATTCTACTCCCTGCACCAAAACAGTTAGATTTTTCAACTAAGTTCAACTCTTGTAGATGTTGTGCAAGATCGACACCATCAAGAACGATGAGAATCTTGTGCTTCCTTAACCTTCTGCTCGCTAAGAACATTTTGTCTATAAAATGCCATACCTCTGTATATTCTGTCTCCACATGTCTATGAAGAAGTTCATGAAGAGATAAGTCGCCTTGCCTTAAACGTTCACTTACGTTGGGAAGGAAACAGAAGGCATCAAAATAGTGAAAGATTTTAAGATATAAAATTGTAGCAATGGAGGACTTCCCTAATCCACCCATACCAAAAATGCCAACAACTCGAACTTCATCTGTACTCAAATCCAAAAGCTTTTCTACTTCTTCCACTTGAGACTGTATCCCAACAAATCCAAAGAAGTCATAAAATTGTTGATCTATTCTTGACTCGACTTGTTTAACAATCTTTTGAATAACTTGTGTCCCTGATGAACTGAAAAAAAAAAGAAGAAAATGAAATATCAAATCAATCAAATTTGTTTCCTCTTGAGTCATGAGGGCAACAGATCCTATGCTATTATTGGTGTGGCTTTTATGAGGACAATCACTAAAAAAAACTGTGATTTAATAGCGGTTAAAAATGTGTATTAATAGCGGTTTTAACCGCTACAAACGATATTAGTAGCGGTTGTAAAAACCACTATAAAATCCACTGTTGCAAATGTATTTGTAGCGGTTTACAATAACCGCTACTCACATAACACAACCACTACAAATGTTGGTGCTACAATTTCGCGTGGCAGGAAATGAAAAATGAAAATTTGGCTCCAAATTTGTAGTGGTTGGAAAACCGCTACTAAATTCAAATGGGAATTTCAAAAGTAACGCCAAAAATTTAATACTATTTTGATATTAAATTTATAGCGGTTCTAAAATTGCTACAAAATTTTGGGAATTTTTTTAAAAAAATTATACAATTATTTGAGTCCATTGTTATAATATTGTGTTGAATAGTTTATTATTTAAGTAACTTAAATGATAATAGTTATTATTTATAAAGAATGATTAAATTAAGTTAAATAAGTATAAACTTTATATAGGTAATATTATTAAGAATGCGCAGATAATGAGTATAAATATTATGAGAGGGGAAAAATATTGAAATCAAATAATTAAATTTTTTTTTACTATATTTGATCACCTTACTCAACTCTTCGGCTCTTAAAAAAAAATTTCAGATGAGAGAAAACGAAAGAGAAGAAGGGTTGAAAGAAATGGAAGAGTGTTTGAAATAAGGTGTGCTGGGGTATTTATAGGGATCTGCGTAGTGTTTGTAGCGGTTAATGTGATAAGTTTTGTAGCGGTTGATATTTGTAGCGGTTTATGTGACATTATTTGTAGCGGTTTCACATTTGTAGCGGTTTTATTTGATTTTGTAGCGGTTTTATAATCCCTACAAATATTTGTCTGAATTTTTTTTTATAAAAATATTTCACACTTGTAACGGTTTTATTTGATTTTGTAGCGGTTTTATAACCCCTACAAATATTTTTCTGAATTTTTTTTATAAAAATATTTTAAATTTGATTCATTTTTTAATTTATTTTTTTATAAATATTTATTTCAAATGCATTCTGTAGCGGTTATACGATAAAAAATGCTATAAATTTTCACCATCGTTGATAAGATTTGAAATTCAAATTTTCAATGTACAACAATTTGTAGCGGTTATATCAAAAAAACCGCTACAAATGTTCATGACTGTTGGCGGGCATTAAAATATTCAAATTTTAAATGAACACTTTCTAACGATTAGTATTGGGAAACCGCTACAAATATTTATAACCGTTGACGGGAATTAAAATTTTTCAAATTTCAAATATTCAAATTGTAGCAGTTTTGTTCTCAAACCGCTACAAAGTTACATATCACTTTGTAGCAGTTTCATCCATTTAACCGCTACAAATATTTATATTTTGTAGCGGTTTTTATATATAAACCGCTACAAATGTTTTATTTATTTATTTTTTAATAAATATTTATTTTAAATGCATTTTGTAGCGGTTATACACTGTAACCGCTACAAAAAGGCGGCCCTCTAAATTCCGTAGCAGTTACTATCGTAAAAACCGCTATAAAAGAATCGCCATAATAGTCGTGCTAGCTTCGCACCAAGCTGGCGCCACATTTATAGTTGTTAATATAAATTAACCGCTATAAAATAACCGCGACAAATTTGGCGCGAGTTTGGTGCCAAAATTTGTAGCGGTTATGTCTTGTAAACCGCTATAAATCGCGTTCCCTAACTCACGCACCACTTGACGCGAAGTATACCGTTGCAAATTTGTAGCAGTGTTGCTTAAAACCGCTACAAATCTTGATATTTGTAGCGGTTTATTTTAACCGCTATAAATGCACCGCTACGAATTATCATTTTTTTGGTAGTGAATCTAGAAGTTACATCTAAGTTTTGTAAGAAATTTTTTTATCATAAAAAATGTAGGATACAAAACAAAAACAAACTTGTGACTGTAGATTTTAAGAACTTAATGATTAAAGATAAGGAGATATATAAATTATAAATTATCCATATTGAAAGTATCTAAGATATATCTCATTATATATAAACAAACAAACAAAATAAAAAAATAAGAGCCCCCCGGGCCTAAATAAGGAGGAGAGAGATATCTAATAACGTATGTATAGGAGCAAACAATGATTTTCCCGGGTTGCTTTTAAATTGCACATATTTTTAGGGTCTGCTCATGTAATTTAAACACAGTGAAAAACCTGGAGTGTTGCTTTTTGTGATTTTTTAAGAAATCAATAGATCATGTCTGTTTAAGTTTTGAAAAATCTGGAGGGATTCTTTCCCTTTTAAAAAAAAATTCAGGGATAATTTATATTGATCTGGAAAGTAGGTCATAAATAATTGTGTGTAATTTCAATAAAATGTGTTGGCTAAAAAAATTCAATAATATGTGAGGATGGTTTCCATAATTTAATATTGTTTGAGAAGAGATATTTGTACAACAATGCCCAACTATATATAAAAGTTCAAGTAATTTCAATATGATTGGTTGGAAAAAAAAATTCAATAAAATAAAAAAATAGAAAACAAGTCTATGTAATTTATGTTATAATGTTAATTATATATAACTTGTCTTTTGTGCAGCATGTGCCAACATACACAATAGCACCACAAGTAACTGGGTTTGAGCCTTTGAGGCATCAATAGTGGAAGGTGTCCACTATTGCATTAGTGTACACTGTGTTTGTTGCTAGGGACCCCAGGCGTAGTGGTCAGGTGGGGTCCACAGGTGCTCTAGCCATCGGCTTGATAGCCGAAGCCAATGTCCTAGCTGCCGGTCCCTTCTCCGGCTGGTCAATGAACCCTGCTGGTGCCATTGTGCCAGCACCATTGCCGAAACCTTCAAGAAACAAGTAGTGTACTGGGTTGGACCCCTCATTAGTGCCACTGTTGCTGCTCTTGTTTATGACACTGCAGGCTATCCTTCTCAGAATGCTGATTCATTTGTAGAAGCAGATACGGTTTAAAGAAGCCTTAAGGAATATGATGTTCAATTGTCATGTAGTATAAGACAGATATTTATATTATTTGTAGTGATTATTATTTTTCTGCTACATTTTGTAGTTCAAGTGGCTGATGCACACAATGTGTAGTTATGTTACATCAATTAGCAAAGTTTGCATTACATTCATGTTTTGACCTGAATTGAATTATCAGAGAATATATGTATATTCCACATAATACATCTTACCCATTATGCTGAGGTGAGGATGACGAAAATCCGAAATAAGTGATAAAAGGACAATCATATACATCTATGTTATTCCTGAATTTACCAAATACACTTGTACGGACCTTTTAAATCTCATGATTCATGACTTGAGCTTGATGCATATTTGACCTCACAAATGCACATCAAGTCAAGATGACTTTTTGGTTCCGGTAAAACTAGTAGAATAAAGTACAACAATATTTCTAAGAATGGGCTAAGTGCTGCCAAATGCTAGACAGCTGCACATGTATAAAGCTCTTCACAGGAGAAAACTTCAAGCAATATGCAAGTTTAGAGCAACCAGCTAGATTTAGGACTTCCACCGACTTCACACAAAACAAGGAATTGGGGATACTAATAAGATTAATGCAACCTCTCAAATTCAAGAATTTGAGGTTTGAAAGTTTAGAAATAGATGAATCAAGTTGCAATAATCCAGTGCACCCTTCAAGCTCTAGCTTCTCAAGATTTGGAACCCCACCAAAATCTGGCGTTTTAATCAAAGATTTGGAGCCACATAGATTCATTTTTCTCAACTTAGGGAGCATCTGCGAATAAAGATACATAATTAGGTATATAGTACTTGTGTTAAAAAAAACACACACTTAAGGTAAAAGAAAAACAGTTACATGTACCATTTTGCCCTTCCATACTTCTGTTAAGTTGCTTTCAGACATAATCAATTGAACAAGTGTATCAGACTGAAAACTAGATGGAAAACCAGTGAAAGGATATTGATGCCATGAAACATATCGCAACTCACTTGGAAGATTTTCAAGATTTCCAAAACATTTCACATTACGAATTATGAGCAATCTAAGGTTGATCATATCTGATAAAGCATCAATCCTCAATGTAGTCGTTTTTGGCTCCTCCAAATCCAAGGCTATAGCTTCAACATCATTTATCACCTAGGATTATAAATGCATTTATACACAGAAATGATAAAATGTTAGGTTATTACTTTAAATTTTCATATTGTAATGTTGTGCTAAAGAGGGGAATCAAAGCTTACCGTGTTTCTTTCTTTCTCCATAACACAATTGACGTCACTAAAAAGGTATAATCGACTTCGTTTATCTGGCTGATTTGGACATTGTCGTCGAATAATTTCTCGTCCCATTGCTCGCAACATGCGATGCATTTTTATCCTTTGATTTTGAATTGTGATAAGTGATTTTTGAACAAGAAGTTCTGTATCAACACAGCAACTGATACAATCATGTAAAATTTCCTTGACATAATTGATGTCCTTCCCTACAAAGAAACATGCTATGTCCAAAAACATTTCCTGACTCATGTCATCAAGTTCATCAAAACCTTTTCTAAGCACCATTATGATCTCATCGGGAGGAATAATTTCTTCTCTATCCAGGAAATTTCTCCATTCAGCAATGCTTTTTCCATAAAAGGATGAACCCAATTTTTCAATTGCTAATGGAAGGCCATTAGCATATTCCAATACCCTATCTATCATCTCTTCGAAGTCACTAACAGGATATTCCTTTGGAAAAGCTTTAAAACAAAACAGTTTGAAAGCTTCATTATCAGACAAAAGTTTAGGTCTATAAACGGTATCAACCTCGTATTTTTTAAGGACTTGTTCATCTCTAGTTGTTATAATGATTCTACTCCCCTCGCCAAAACAGTTAGATTTTTCAGCTAAGTTCAACTCCTGGAGATGTTGTACCAGATCGACACCATCAAGAACTATGAGAAACTTTCCTGCTAAGAACTCTTGGCCTAGAGTATGACTTATCTTTGAATTTTCCGCCTCCAAATTTCTACGAAGAAGGTCTTGTAGAGATAAGTCGCCTTGCCTTAAACGTTCACTTACATTTGGAAGGAAACAAAAGGCATCAAAACAGTGAAAGATCTTTAGATATAAAACTGCAGCAATAGTAGATTTCCCTAATCCACCCATACCACAAATGCCAACAACTCGAACTTCATCATCCTTACTCAAATCCAAAAGCTTTTCTACCTCTTCCACTTGAGACTGTATCCCAACAAATCCGAAAATGTCATAAAACAGTTTATCTGTTTTTGACTTGACTTCTTTCACAATTTTTTGAGTAACTTGTGGCCCTGAGCTGCAGAAGGAGAAGATGAAACACCAAATGAATCAAATTTGTTCCTCTTGAAGCACTTAATTAGGAATATCTAGAATTTACATTTAAGTGTGTGTTTGGATTAGCTTTTTTTAATAGCTTTTACGACTTACGAGGTAAGTGTGTGAGAGGAGTTTTGTCTCGGGTTGCGCAAACCATGGTTTGGCAATTTGCCAAACACTCACTAAAAGTAACTTGCGATGTTAGATTTTAAGAACTTAATTATTAAGAATGAAGAGATATATCAACAATATGATATATTATTGACAAGTCCCTATTTAATAATATTTTTTTTATAAAAAGAACAGGGTTAAGAATACGTACTCATTCCGTACGTGGCAGGCGGGGAAAACGGCCACTTGTCCAATGCACCATCGGTATGCGTCAGGTAAATCTTGTGGGAATGAATTAGGATCTACATCGCAATAAACTATTATCGTCTTATCTCGTACTCTCCGAGGACACCCTGGTTTCAGAGCTAGCCTCCATCTGCTCATCTCGTCTTCGAACCTTGTTTCCCGGCGTTCAGCCGTCAAAGTCAAATGACCGCCGATTAGATGATAAGGTAACCGGGAAAAATTGTATAGTTCCTGCAAACACCAAGAAGAAGAAGCATAGGTTTTGGAGAACACAAAAATCCAGATCCACGACTCACGAATTGCTTGAAGAAGGTGCTGAGGAAGGAATGAGTCAGGCGTTTCACGCCTCTTGTCATCTCCAAAGATTCTGAAGCCTTTTGCTTTAAGAGCTGCCGAAAGGCTTCGAACGAATTTGCAAGTGTCGTCGCTGCCGCCGTCGCCTCGAAAGCTGATATATACATGACTCGGTTTCAAAGCTGATAAGCGTCTCTCCAAATACTCCATGGGAGAGATTCAAAGATCCCAAAAAATCACAATCACAAATATTATTATTATATTGCTTGTTCAGCCTTAGGGTGCCCAACATTAATCTTTGATCCTCTTAAAAATAAATAAGAGGCACTTTTATACTCTGCTTTCCACTTCCCTTCAAGATTGAAGACAAGCATCAACCGAGTGATTGGAGAATGACTCAGTGAGGACATACACTAGGTGGGCAGTGGCCCCCACCTGCGTGGCGCATAGGGGATGGATGGGGAGTTCGGGACCCACCTTAAGAGGTAACGGATGTTGCAGAGAACTTTAACTTTTCGTCTTTATCATTTCTGTCGTCTTCTTTACTTTCAACAGGTGCCTTGTGTGTGGTTTCCTTGTCCATGAAGAAAATGAAAACAAAATTGAGAAAACACCTACCAAAAAAACCGAGAGAAAATGGAAAAACAGGCAAATGCTTTAATTATCCTCTGATGTTGACAAAAAAAAAAAAATTGTCCTCTGACACATTTGACCACTAAAGCCAAATTGCTTGGCTCTTTTTTTTTTTTTTAAAACAGAAAATTGCTTAGCTCTTACTGTTATGCATTTGCATTTACCTAAATTGCACATATTTGTAGGGCAGGTTTATGTTATTTAAGAGTGTGTTTGGAACAGCGATAGGAAAAATGGAGTTTTTCAATTTAGTTTTTGGTAATTTTATTTTTGGTAAAAGCCCGATTGTGTAATGTGATTTATGTTTAGAACAACGATTGTATAAATGACTTTTATAAAAGTAAAACTTGTTTGGATTGACTTAAGCACAAGTGACTTTTGTGATAATAGTAAGAGAGAGTGGGTGACAAAATATTTTAAAGGGTTAAAAACACCAAAAAATAGTTTAAAATAATTTTTGGAACTGAAAAAGTACATTAAAGATAAAATTGCAATCAGTCTGATAACACACTGGGTACAGTTGAAAAAATATTTTAAGGGTTAAAAACACCAAATAATAGTTGAAATTAATTTTTGTAGCAAAAACAGTACATTAAGGGTAAAATTGCAATAAGTATGATAGTACACTGGACACAACTGAAAAAATATTTTAACCATTATCACTCTCCTCAAAAGCTAAATCAGTAAAAACTGAGAAGTGGAGCTTATAACAAAAGCTATTAAGATAGAATTAACCTCGATTGCTCACTTTAAAAACAAATGCTCAATAATTAAGCTCGATTGCTCACTTTAAAAACAAACACTCAAATTGAGCATTTGAGGGTTCAAACCAACCCCCCACTAAATAAATTCAGTGACAAATGATCTGGAGAGTCCCTCTTTGTGATTTGTTTAAACAATTGAAATGGCATGTGTGTTTCAGTTTTGAAAAATCTGGAAAGATTCTTTTTTTGAAGTAAAATTCAGGAACAATTTATATTGATTTGAGAAGTATGCCATAATTAATTATGTTTAATTTCAATAAAGAGTGAGGATGGTTTACATAATTTAATATTATTTGGAGAGAGATATTTATACGATAATGTCTGAAAATATATAAAAGTTCATGTAATTTCATTATGATTTAAGACATGTATGTGTAATTTATATTTTAATGTTAATTATATATAACTTGTCCTTTGTCAGCATGTGCTAACGTGCATGTATGTGTAATTTATATTTGGGAGAATTATAATTAAGTTCCAAAGAAGAAAATAAATGAAGAAATAATTTTTGAAAATTGTAAAATGAAAAAATGGTTTCATTAATAATTTTAGGATTTTGTATTGACAACTTATTAACAACTCCATAAGCCTGTATTAACAATTCCATGGGATCATTTTTTTATTTTACAATCTTCAGAAACTATTTCTTTATTTGTCTTTTTTTTTGGACCTGAGTGTCACTCTCCCTTTATATTTTAATGTTAATTATATATAACTTGTCGGGGCATCAATAGTGAGAGGTGTCCTTACATTTGCATTAGTGTACACCCTGTATGCTGCCAGGGCCTAGGGACCCCAGGCGCAGTGGTCAATTGGGGTCCTCAGGTGCCCTAGCCATCGGTTTGATAGCTGGAGCCAATGTCCTAGCCGCCGGTCCCTTGTCCGGCGGGGTCAATGAACCCTGCTTGTGCCTTTGGCTCAGCCACCATTACCGGAACCTTCAAGAACCAAGCAGTGTACTGGGTTGGACCCCTGATTGGTGGTGCTGCTGCGGCTCTTGTTTAGGACACTGCAGGCTATCCTTCTCAGGAAGCTGATTAATATATACATGCGAGGGATAAGAGAATCGGGTTACTTTTTCTAGTAACAATAACGGCTCGAGTTGCCTAACTGTTTTCATACATCTGGCTCCGTATCCATAAAGAAAAGGTTTGATTCTTTTCCTCCGTCCATTTTAAATTTCAAAATTTGAAATTTGATTTATCTAACGAGAACCAATTTTCTGCATCATCTTTGTTCCTTTTTTTTTCTGCATCTAAATCTGTATGTAGTTTGTTTTCTTTTCTATCATATTAGTTTAGCAATGTTTAAAGGCCGGTCTGAACATCGATCGGAGGTCATGCCGGGCAGTTTCAACGAGTTCAGCCGTCTTCACTGTTCAGCATTTTTGGACCGTCTTAAGCCAACTTTTGAGTTGGTAGCCAAAAATAAAGAAGACAGAAATAGATCTAAGAGAAGAGATGAATGGGGGAAGAAAAATGCAGATTTAAAATACTTCCTAAGATGATCTGAAGCATTGACCAAAACGATGAAAAGATGCATCTATAAATTTTTAAACTCACTTAGGAATCATATCTGGTACCAAAGCAACGGAGAAAATGCTTCCTGCTCTGATAAAGAAAAGGAACGTTGTTAGAGCCAAGAGATTGGGTTGAGTATGTCGGGTCGGTCCGTTAAGGCCCGATTCTTTTAAGAGTTGGGTTTATGATTTAAAAACTAAAAAGGGAAGTGGATCTAAAAGGGTGGGCCTGTAGCCCTGTAGTCCTGTAGGGTCGGTTTATTTAGGTCCGTTTAATATTTTTTTAAAATAAATTAATAAATATAATATCATTATATGAAATTATCAATATAAGAGACACCTAAGTACCTAATAAAATATTAATAAAAGACAAACACTTATTTTGATTTATTTTATTTTCTACAATGATTTGTTCATTTAAACTTAAAAAAAAGGCTAATTTGGACATTAGATGATTATTTTAACTAAAAATTTATGAGTTTTAAAAATAGTGTATCTCAATTTAAAGTAAAATAATAAATAAATTATAAAACTTAAAAAAAATGAATTAAAATGAGTTAAAATGAATTTAAGTCTATTTAGACCCAAACTTATGAAAGTCCAGTCCTATAAGACCACGGGCCTAAAAAATATAATATTTTTTAAGAAAATGGGTCTAAAGATTTGAACCCGTAAAAGACCGACATGTATTTCCGACTCTAAACATAATTGAGAGTAGAAGAAAGAGATAGGAGAGAATAAAAAGCACACAAGAGAAAACCAACAAACATTAAAAAAATTATAAGGTTAAAAAATTTATAGATTTTCTCACTCGCCTAATCCCATCACGTCTGCCCACTTCTATTCCTAGGTTGTTGCCTATTAAATAGGCACAAGAAATTACTATTAATTATTATAAAAAAATTTAATTATACACTGTGATTATTTGCAAAATCTATTTTCTTATTTAAAATATTTTTGAAAAATATAAAGGAAATAAGTTTTTGGATTTTAATGGATCATTTTAACATCATATTTTATCCAAAAAAAATTTATATTCTCATATGATGATTATTTTTTAAAATAAAACGTATTATAAGAATTTGAAAAATTAATTATTAAATATTTTTTAATTATGATTTTGTAATATGTTTGTGAGCAATTGTGATGTTTGGGAGAGTATTGAGGTGTACTCCTTTCAATTATTTCAAGAAAAAAAAATGAGGACATGGCGGAAGGAGGAGAGAGAAGTGAGAGCAATAAGACTCTGTACTATCTCTTAGAATCTTTTCTTCCTTTTAGATCATAAGTGTTTTAACGGCCGAAAAAAAAAAGATCATAAGTGTTTTAAAAAAATCAAGATTCTAAATTATAGGGATTATGTGCGGATATGGGAGCAGATACTATGAGATTGTTAGATTTAATTTGATTATTGTATATTAATAGCATATTCCCTTATTTTTATCCTCTATTTTTTTGGTGAAAGATTTTTCTCCTTGGCATTTTTTATTTAAGAGCTAGCCATTGATTTTTTATTTGATTTAATTCAATTATTATATATTTAATATGATTATTTAAATTATATTTACGCATCACTAAACGTACCTTTTCAATTTGTCTCATCAAATTGCAAATTGAAGTCACCTTCAATTTATATTATTTTTTATTTTATTATTTTGCTGCATGATTTTATAGTGTGAGCGGTCGACGAACACAACATGTAAGTCCTGTTGCAAAGTTTGTATTACATATTCATGTTTTGATTTAACTTGAGTTATCTGAGAATGTATATTATGACGAAAATCAAAGATAAGCAATAAAAAAAGACAACCATATATCTATATATATATATTGCTCTTCCCAATTCTAAATATAAGACATAGTTTATAATTTAAATTGCACTATAAACACATTTACATTTAGGACTGGAAGAGTATGTTATTACCAAATTTACCAAATACACTTGTATGGATCTCAGACATTGGATAGTTGGCTTCATGACCTGAGCTTTATGTATATTTGACCTCACAATGCACATACATCAAGTAAATAAGACAACTACAAGCAAACTCATGATAACTTTTTTGTTCTGGTAAAATCAACAGAATAAAGTACAACAATTTTTTTTAAGAATGGACTAAATGCAGAATGCTAAGCAGTTTCACTCGTGTCAAGCTCTTCAAAGGAGAAAACTTCAAGCAATATGTAAGTTTATAGCAGCCAGCCAAATCTAGGACTTCCAACGAGTTCACACAAAACAAGGAATTAGGGATACTGACAAGATTAATGCAACCTCTCAAATTCAAGAATTTGACGTTTGAAAGTTTAGCAATAGAAAGATCAAGTTGCAATAATCCAGTGCATCCTTCAAACTCCAGCCTCTCAAGATTTGGAGCTCCACCAAAGTCTGGTGTCTTTGTCAAAGTTTCGGAGCCACATAGATTCATTTTTCTCAACTTAGGGAGCATCTGTGGATGAAAATATATAATTCGGCACAGCACTTATGCAATAAAACAAGACACTTGAGGTAAAGGAAGAGAATTAACATATACCATTCTGCCCTTCCATACTTCTGTTTAGTTGCTTTCGGACAAAATCAATTGAATAAGTGTATCAGATTGAAATCTTGATGGTAAGGCAGTGAAAGGATATTAATGCCACGAAATATATCGCAACTCACTTGAAAGATTATCAAGGGTTCCAAAACAATTCATATTATGAAATATGAGTAGTCTAAGGTTGATCATATGTGATAAAGCATCAATCCTAAATGCAACCATTGTTTGCTCTTCCAAATCTAAGGCTATAGCTTCAATATCTTTCTTCACCTAGGATTATAAATGCATTTATAATATACACAAAATAAAGAAATGTTAGAATACTACTTAATTTTTTTTTTATTTGATCAGGGGTTTCCCCTTTTGAAGTTTAAAGTATAAAGGGTTTTTACCTCTCCCAATAAGTGCGCTTTCCAGAATTCAAACTTATGTTCTCCTCCTTATTGGGATCAAACTGCTTACCATCTCAACTAAAAGCTTATTGGTATTATTACTTTAACTTTTCATATTGTAATGTTGTGCTAAAAGGAGTATCAAAACTTATTGTGCCTATTTCTTTCTCCATAACATGTCTGACATCACTTAAAAGGTATAATCAATTTCATTTATCTGACTGATTTGGACATTGTTGAAATATGAGTAATCTAAGTTTCCTGTATCAACACAGCAACTGATACAATCATGTAAAATTTCCTTCACATAATTAATGTCCTTCCCTACAAAGAAACATGCTATGTCCAAAAACATTTACTCACTCATTTCATCAGGTCCATCACAACTTTTTCGAAGTACCCTTGTGATCTTGTCAGGAGGAATAATTCTTCTCTATCCAGCAAACTTCTCCATTCTGCAATGCCTTTTTAAAAAAAGTATGAACCAAACATTTCAATTGCTAATGGAAGGCCATTAGCGTAATCCAATACCCTATATATCATCTCTTCGAAGTCTTCTGTAGGATATTCCTTTGGAAAAGCTTTTGAACAAAATAGTTTGAAAGCTTCATCCTTAGACAAAAGCTTGGGCCTATAAACACTATCAACCTCATATTCTTGAAGGAGTTGTTCATCTCTAGTTGTTATAATGATTCTACTTCCTGCCCCGAAACAATTAGATTTTTCAACTAAGTTCAACTCTTGTAGATGTTGTACAGGATCGACGCCATCAAGAACTATGAAAAACTTGTGCTTTCTTAACCTTTTGCATGCTAAGCACTCTTCATCTAGAAAATGCTTTATCTCTGAATTTTATGTCATCAAATGCCCGTGAAAAAGCTGTTGTAGAGATATGTCGCCTTGCTTAAAACATGCACTTACATTGGGAAGGAAACAGAAGGGATCAAAAGAGTGAAATATCTTAAGATATAAAACTGTAGCAATGGAGGACTTCCCTAATCCACTCATACCACAAATGCCTACAACTCCAACTTCATCACCTGTCCTCAAATCCAAGAGCTTTTCCACTTCTTCCACTCGAGATTGTATCCCAACAAATCCGAAAAAGTCATAAAATTGCTGATCTATTTTGGACTTGACTAGTTTAACAATATATGGAATAACTTGTGATCCTGATGAGCTGAAAAGGAGAAAATGAAACACCAAATCAATCTAATATGTTTCTCTCTAGGCATGAAGGTAAAAGATCCTCAGCTGTTAATTGTGTGGCTTTTATCTGGACAATCTAGAATTTCAATCTAAAGTTTCTAACACAATTACTTTATCAAAAAAAAGTAGGATACAAAAAAAACAGTGATTGTAGATTTTAAAAACTTAATGATAAAAAAAAAGAGATATATAAATTATATATAATTCTTACTGCATCTGGAGTTGAGATTTGCTAGTAAAACAATTTTGGCATATGCAGCTATTTTACAGCAAGAAGAAGCCTAGATTCCAGATTTATGCGAGAGTTTGCAAAAGCTGTACAGGCTTCCTTTTTTGGATCATAATTAATAACGAGTTTTTTGAGACCCATAGGATTAACCAAAGCCAACACTACAGCTTTTTGAGACCCATAGGCAATAACTTGATCAACAATTTGTTTTTTTTGTTTGTTTGTTTTTTTTTGGGTGCCAAGAGTATGAATGTCTGAGAAAAATAGATGAGGACTAAAATAAAATTACGTACTCATTGCGTAGTTGCCAGCCAGAGAGAGTGGCGACCTGTTTGATAACCTCCCTCAATTGGGGTTCCTCTTCAAGTAAAGCTTGTGTGTATTGTTCTTCAATATGTTGAGCAATGGATTTTATATCTACTTCATCGAAAAAAATGCTATAATCCGACGGCCAGACAGACCGTACTCTCGTTTCAGAGCTCGCCTCCATTCGTTCACCTTGTCCATGTCTGCTTTGAACCTGCCTGCATCACGTTCAATTACCATCCATGGATATGGATAGGAACCTTGATAACGGAGTGTATAACTGACGTCACTTAGTTAGTAGTTCATTATTTAGTTAGCAGTAACAGTAACTTGTTCTGTTTACTTTATTTAGTTACTCTGTAACCAATTTATGCACTACTTGTATCACTATATATAGAGCTTGTACTGTACATTTTTTCTTAAATGAAAAAGATCAGTTTTCAATTCCAAACTGTGTCACTTGACGTAAGGAAATAACCTGCTCTAGTTCCTGCAAAAACCAAGAAGAAGAAGCATAGTTTTTGGAGAACAAAACAATCCAAATCCACGACTTTTCAATTGCTTCACGAAGGTGACATGGAAGCCTGGAGTATGGTATTTCAAACTTCTTATCATGTCCCAAGATTCTATAGCCTTGTGCTTTAAGAGCAGCCGAAAGGCTTCGGATGAATTTACCAGTGTCTTCATCGCCTCGAAAGCTTATATATACCTGGCTTGGTTTCAACCATGATGAGCTGCTCTCCAAATACTCCACGGCATTCAAAGCTCCCAGGAATTCAAATAATGATGCACTGGATCACACGCAGACTCGCTCCCCTGCTGTTCGTCGTTTTTCTGCCATTCTGGAGACCCAGATGGGAAAATTTAATCAAGTGACAAGTTGGTTGCCACTTTCAGGTTCCTTACACTAGTATACAATTTTCTGCCAGCTAATTCATGAGAACCAACATTAAATAATTTGACTTTCTTTTCCACCAGAAGCTCCGCCATTGATCATATGCGTCCTCATGCTTCAGCTGAAACATTGCCTCTGTAATGCATTGAGGGAACTCATCATTTTATACTAACTAATTGCAGAGGAGGATCTGGGTTTTGCTTTCGCAGCAAAACGTAAAGAAAACCTTAAACCCCTATGTTCAAGTTTCTGGGTACATCACCTCTGAAAATGAGAATGGCATGGGAAAATGGGCCGAAAAGCCGGAAATATCAAAGGATTCAACAAATCTCAGATTTGAAACTCATGCGTTGGCTTGTAAGGCAGGGGAGAAAATTCTCATAGTGGATTTAGACTCTGTCGATGATGAGGATTCGACGACCGTGCCGCCTTTCTCGTGGAAGAAGCTATGGCTATTCATAGGATCGAACTTCTTGACGAGCATAGCAATTTTGGATCTGGGAAATCCCGAACAGGATCTCCAGTCTGATCCGTCGCCGGCTGCCCCCTGCTCTGGCTATTGAGTATTGACGTGGGCCACACATCATCGGAGCTTTCGGTTTATTTAAAATATATTTTTAGGTTTTTAATCATAATAATGTTAATTTTATTTAACAAAAAATGGCAACCGAGCAAATTGAAAATGTGATTCTGCAATTAAACATTGAAAAAATATTTTAAATTTTAATTCTTTAATATAATTATCTTTATATTTTAAAATTTAACAACATGTTTGAATTTTTTTTTTGTTGCTTAGCATAAATATCCTTTTATTAGAGATAATACTATTCGAGGTATTATTGGACACTAAATGTGGTCACTTCATACGAATCTTGGTTCGCCATGTTGTGAGGGTGTAGCTTCTTCTGTTAGACTCAACCCCTGTTGGTAATAACATATTTTAATTGAATACTCCCTTCAGTTTTTCTTTTTAAGAGTTCAAAATCTGAATTGTCTTTATTTTTTTTATAAGAGCCTGATAAGGGT
This sequence comes from Inga leiocalycina, assembly GCA_963242795.1. NCBI lineage: Eukaryota > Viridiplantae > Streptophyta > Magnoliopsida > Fabales > Fabaceae > Inga > Inga leiocalycina. The sequence continues at coordinate 17,810,603 of OY725320.1, forward strand.
TGTCTGAACATTTAACAAACTTTTTTCATTTTTGCCCCTCATTGATTACATATATTACATTAATTAAAAGATTGTTGGTATTTATATTCTCTCTCTTACTTTCCCCTTATATATAAATAAGGATTTGAAAAAAGGTTTATTTTAGGCAAACTTATTGTATTTAACTAATTCGAATCACTCTCTTGAACTGTGTAATTCAGTTATCGAGCTCTTATAAATAGCACATAAGGAAGTAACTTGTTATTCAGATGATCTAGAAAGGAAAAAAATGAAACACCATATCAATCTAATTTGTTTCTCTCTAGGCATGAAGGCAAAAGACCCTCTGCTGTTAATTGTGTGGCTTTTATCAGCACAATCTAGAATTTACATCTAAAAAAAAAAAACTTGTGATTGTATACATTAAGAACTTGAATGATTAAAAATGAAGAGATATATAAATTATACTCCCTCTGGCCGGTCCTAATTATAGGACAACATTTAAGAGTTGATCTTGGTCCTAATTATAGGACAAAGTTCTAATTTTTATCAATTTCTTCTCAAAATACCCCATATTGATACTTTCTCAATAATAATTAAACACATTAATAATTTAATAAGAGTAGATCAGAAGTTGTTGAGGGAGATTGACGATGCCGGATTGTGCGAGGGCTTGGAAAAGTCGTGTGTGAGGCAGGAGAGGTACAAGAAAAACCAGAGAATCAACGTAATTGGATGCCATTTTAAATAAGGGTATTTTAGGAAAATAAATATGATTAACTAATTTAACAACTATCCTTAATTTTTCTAAAGTTAGGTAAATATATCCTATAATTAGGACTGGAGGGAGTATATATTATCCATATTGTATCTTGAGTTGTGAGTCCCTTCTGGCGATTGTTTCTCAAAAACGATAAAAGGGCACGTCTGTTTAAGGGCTTGTTTGTTTAAGCGTTTGCTTAAAAAATAAGCCCGTATTACGCAAGCCGAGAAAAAACTCCTCTCACATATTTACCTCGTATACTGTGAATCACGAATTATAAGCACGTTTTGGACAAAAATAAGCCATTCCAAACGAGCACTAAGTTTTGAAAAATCTGAAGAGATCCTTTTTCTTAAAAAAAAAAAAAATCAGGGACACTTTATAATAATTTTAAAAGTACGGGTCATAATTAATTATAAATGTGTATTTTCAATAAAATGTAAGGATGGTTTACATAATTTAATATTTCTTGGGGAGAGATATATGTGCAATAATATCTTGATATATATAGAAGTTCATGTAATTAATTTCAATATGACTGATGACAAGTCTGTGTAATGTATGTTTTACTTAAATTTTATATAACTTGTCTTGTTTTGTGCAGCATGTGCCAACGTACACAATAGCACCACAAATGACAGGGTTTGGGGCATCAATTTGGGGTCCACAGGTGCCCTAGCCATCGGCTTGATCACCGAGGTCAATGTCCTAGTCGCCGGTCCCTTCTCCAGCAGGTCAATGAACCCTACTGGGTTGGACCCCTCATTGGTGCTACTGTTGCTACTCTTGTTTATGACACAACAGGCTATCCTTCTCACCTTCTCAGAATGCTGATTCAGTTGTAGAAGCACAAATTGGGTTTGAAGAAGTCTAAGTGTGTGTTGGTGTGTATATGAAATCATGGTTTCAGAAGCACTTTTTCGTAAATCGAGATAAAACTCTTCTCACATACTTATCTCGTAAATCGTAAAAACTATTTTCCAAAAGTTAAATAAATATGTTTGGAATAACAATTAGAGCCCTCAAAACAATTTTTCAATCATGATTTACGGCATATAAGATAAATATGTGAGAGGAGTTTTGTCTTGACTTACTTAAAAAAACAGCTTATAAGTCATCCAAACGCCCATCCAAACATGCCCAATATCATGTTCAATTGTCAAGTAGTATAAGACATATTCATATTATTTGTAGTGATATTATCATTTATTCTGCCACATTTTTTAGTGCAAGTTGTTGTTGAACTCAATGTGCAGTTATGTTGCATCAATTTGCAAAGTTTGCATTACATTCATGTTTTAATCTGAATTGAATTATCTAAGAAAATATATATATTCCACACAATATATCTTACCCATTGGGCTAAGGTGAGAATGAAGAAAATCAGAAATAAGTGATAAAAAGACAAACCATATTATATGATTCCCAAATACACTTGTACGGCCCTGGAATCTCAGGATTCATGACTTGAGCTTTATGCATATTTGACCTGACAAATACACATCAAGTAAATAAGACAACAACATGCAAAGTCATGATAATTTTTTTGTTCTGGTAAAACCAACAGAAGAAAGTACAACAATGCTTCTAAGAATGGACTATCCCAAATACCAAGCAGTTTCACATGTATCAAGCTCTTCACGGGAGAAAACTTCAAGCAATGTGCAAGTTTAGAGCAGCCAGCCAGATTTAGGACTTCCAACGAGTTGCCATGAGAAAACGTTAGGGATACTAACAAGATTGATGCAATTTCTCAAATTCAAGAATTTGAGCTTTGAAAGTTTAGCAATAGATGGATCAAATTGCAATAGTCCAGTACATCCTTCAAGCTCTAGCCTCTGAAGGTTCGGGACCCTTCCAAAATCTGGCGTCTTCATCAAAGTTTTGGACCCACAAATTCATTTTTCTCAACTTAGGGAGCATCTATGCGTGAGAGAATATACAAGAGTAGATATATGATTAGCTATAGCACTTGTGTATAATGACATGTGATATATTTAACTGCAGGCAAATTAAAGAAGAACAATAATATACCATTTTGCCCTTCCATACTTCTATCATGTTGCTTTCAGGCATAATCAATTGAACTAGTGTATCTGACTTAAAACTTGATGGTAAACTAGTGAAAGGATATTGATGCCATGAAACATATCGCAACTTGTTTGAAAGATTATTGAGGGTTCCAAAACATTTCACATTATAAAATATGAGCAATCTAAGATTGGTCATATTTGATAAAGCATCAATCCTCAATGTAGCCATTTTTTGCTCTTCCAAGTCCAAGGCTATAGCTTCGACATATTCCACCTCCTAGGATTATAAATGCAATTATACATAGAAATGATAAAATGTTAGATTATCATGACTTTAAATTTTCATATTGTAATGTTGTGCTAAAGAGGGGGAATCAAAACTTACCATGTTTCTTTCTTTCTCCATAACACAGTTAACATCTCCAAACAGGTATAATCGACTTCGTTTATCTGGCTGATTTGGACATTGCTGTCGAATAATTTCTCGTCCCATTGCTCGCAACATACCATGCATTTTTATTCTTTGATTTTCAATTGTGACAAGTGATTTTTGAACAAGAAGTTTTATATCAACACAGCAACTGATACAATCATGTAAAATATCCTTCACATGATTAATGTCCTTCCCTACAAAGAAACATGCTATGTCCAAAAACATTTCCTTACTCATGTCATCAAGTTCATCAAAACTTTTTCTAAGCACCATTGTGATCTCAACTGGAGGTATAATTTCTTCTCTATCCAGAAAACTTCTCCATTCTGCAACGCTTTTTCCATAAAGGGATGAACCCAACATTTCAATTGCCAGTGGAAGGCCATCAGCATATTCCAATACCTTATCTATCATCTCTTCGAAGTCACTTATAGGATAGTCCTTTGGAAAAGCTATAGAACAAAATAGTTTGAAAGCTTCATTATGAGACAAAAGTTTAGGTCTATAAATGGTATCAACCTCGTATTCTTGAAGGACTTCTTCATTTCTAGTTGTTATAATGATTCTACTCCCCTCACCAAAACAGCTAGATTTTTCAGCTAAGTTCAACTCCTGGAGATGTTGTACAAGATCGACACCATCAAGAACTATGAGAAACTTTCTTGCTAAGAACTCTTGGCTTAGAGTATGACTTATCTCCGAATTTTCCGCCTCCAAATTTCTACAAAGAAGTTCTTGTAGAGATAGGTCGCCTTGCCTTAAACTTCCACTTGCATTGGGAAGGAAACAAAAGGCATCAAAACAGTGAAAGATCTTTAGATATAAAACTATAGCAATAGTGGATTTCCCTAATCCACCCATACCACAAATGCCAACCACTCGAACTTCGTCATCCTTACTCAAATCCAAAAGCTTTTCTACTTCTTCCACTTGAGACTGTATCCCAACAAATCCGAAAATGTCATAAAACAGGTTATCTGTTTTTGACTTGACTTCTTTCACAATTTTTTGAATAACTTGTGGCCCTGAGCTGAAAAGGAGAAAATGAAACACCGAATCAATCAAATTTGTTTCCTCTTGAAGAACATAATTAGAAATATCCAGAATTTACATCTAAAAGTAACTTGTGGTGGTAGATTTTAACAACTTAATTGTATAAACAATATGAAATATTATTGACAAATTCGTATTTTATCATATATTTCCATATCTTATTTAGGAATTTTATTATGATTATTGTGATTAAGATGCATTTATTGAGATTAATTGGAATTAATAATGATTGCATAAAAAAAGATACTTTAGTTGATCTTGACTAAAAAGGATACTTTTGATCAATCATCTCATATTTGTTACAAATAATTATCTTAATTCTTGATTAATTTTCTTAACCAACTGAAATTATTTAAGTAATTCTTATACTAAGTATGGGAGTGAGTACAACATTTTTCGATAACCATATGAACTACTACCTCCTATACTAAATATAAGATGTAGTTGATTTTTTTAAAAAAAAAATTAAAGAAGATAAATAAATGATTAATTATATTATATGTTGTATATGATTAAATTATCTATAAATTTATAAGTTAAATCAGTTAATTTACGGAACAAACGATGAATATAAATATTCTAAAACTAATTTAAAAAAAAAATCAATTGGAGCTCATATGTTTTGGGCGGAGGTAGTATTTTTATTCGAAGTAACTTGCAGCTTTTCCATATGCAAGTCTGAAAGGGGGAAAACACAGATGCAGAGATCAACCTCCACATAAAAGGTGGAGGATGACGAGAGAATTTAGGCGAAGCAGTTTCTTTGTATATAGTTTATATGGAATTTATTCAGTTTATATTAAAAAAAAAAGAAAACAGGGATAAAAATACGTACTCATTCCGTACGTAGACAGTGGCCGCTTGTTTGACAGCCTCCAGCCTCCATTGGAGCATAGCCTCCGGCCTCCGTTGGGGCATCTTAAATATTTTTTTTTTGCCGTCAAATAAATATTGTGTGGATGCGTGTTGTTGAACATGCTGAGGAAAGGAATTAGGATCTACGTCGTAATAAACTGCTATCGTCCTGTCTCCTACACTCCGGCGGTCATTGAGATAAGAGCCGCTTTTCAGAGCTCGCCTCCATCTGTTCACCTTGTCTATTTCAGCTTCGAATCTTGTTTCACGATCTCCAATCATCGGACTATCTAGGGCTCGAGCTCCTTCTGCGACTACCAGATCCCCCGCAAACCTGTCTAGTTCCATCAAACACCAAGAAGAAGAAGCGTAGTTTTTGGAGAAGACAACGATCCAGATCCACGACTCTCTAATTGCTTGACAAAGGTGGTCTGGAAGATTGGAGGCAGGTGTTTCGAGCCTCTTATCATCTCCAAAGATTCTGAAGCCTTTTGCTTTAAGAGCAGCCGAAAGGCTTCGGACGAAATTGCGAGTGTCGCCGCCGCAAAAGCTGATATATACATGACTCGGTTTCAACGCTGATAAGCGTCTCTCGAAGTACTCCATGGGAGGGATTCAAAGCTCCAAGGAAAATTAAATGATAGCGTAACTTGTGAAATTACATTTTGAGTTCCCTGCCATACGCGTTAGTACAAACATTAGGAGGCACCACAATCGCATGGGATCCAGCTTGATGAAAGTGATCGATGGATGCAAAAGTGATGCAATTTATCTCCTCCTCTAATTTTCTTCTTTTTTGATAAAACTTTCTTCAGTTCTGAAACAAACCTTTAAAACATATTCATCTAATTAAATCTATACTTCATTGAGCTATATATTTTGTAATGGGAGACTTCTTAACAAATTTCTTAAAAGTTTATCATTGACCTTTTTTTTCTCACAATTTGAAACTCTAAAGCAAAAATTACTGTGTACTACTTTTTACAAGAAACTCTGGTTCATTTTTCTCAGTTTCTTAAGGGCCTGTCTGGTTCAATGGGAGGGGATGGAATGGGAGGGAATGGAGGGGAGGGGATGGAAGGGAAGGATAGGAAGTTACCTTGTTTGGTTTGGTTGAAGGGGAAGGAAAGGGAAGGTTTTTCAATGATCTTTTGTTTGGTTCAAGAGAGGAGGGGAGGGGAGATAATTGTAATTTACCATTTTACCCTTATATATTAGTTTATATATTTTTACTTATATAAATTATTTAAATTAATTTACACCTTAATATAAATTATATAATTTTTGAAAACTTACTCTCACCTTAATATGTATACAACAAGTGATATAATAATTTTTGTTTTAAACTACGTTTTCAACGAAGGACTAATTTGACTCTAAAAAAAGATGACTCCAGTAATAATGCTTTAGCAAAAAATGACTAGCAACAATGCAAATTATTTAGATCACCCTATAACGTGGTTCTCAAAATTCAATTGCTGACAAAATTTATTGAGCCGAATGTGCATCAGGATTTGTGAAGATGAAACTATCAACCATCAGGATTTCTTATATGTTACTGTACAAAAAATGAGAACATAAAAATAAAGTCCAAATTTACGTTTTTGGCAGAAAGTAGAGGAAGGGAATTGAGGGCAAGAGATTAGGAGCAACAGCAGCGGAGAGAGCATGAGTTGCAACCATGGGCATTGATGGGATATGACAAAGATTATGAGGGCAAATTAATCCTAATATTTGGCTCCCCTCCAAAACCCCCCAATTTGGAGGGAATCAAAATAAGGGGAGGGGAGGGGAGAGAGAAGCAAATTTTTACTCCCCTCCCTTCCAAAATTTCAAACCAAATGAGGGGAGGGGCTCATTTTTCCTCCCCTCCCATCCCCTCCCCTCCAACCAAACAGGGCCTAAGGGTTAAGAGAGTTTTTATTTACGTCTAAAATTATATATGCTTTTTTCAGTCCATAATATAAGTCATTTTTAGAAGGGTTATTTCGTCCATAATATAAATCACTTACAGAATAATTAATGTATATTTAACAATTTTATCTTTATAATTTATGTTTAAACGTGACTTCTTTTATTTTTTTCCTTTTCCAAAAAACCTCATTTGATATTGGTTAAATTCAAAAAAAAAAAAAAATTTATGACAGATTTAACAATTAAAAAAAATATTTGCAAGCTATTTTTCAATTTTTAGTTCTGATTAATTAGTTGTAAATGACTTGTGTACATGGGATTTGAAAAAAAAAATCATGTTTTATACATAAAAAGAAAGAAAACAGTTAAATTGTCAAGTTTTTTTTTTTGGATAAATAAGTGCATATTATAGAAGTTAGATGATGTATAAATTATTTTGTAATACATTCAATACCCTAAAATATTTTTCAAGTGCGTCCAAACCTCTAAAATATTTTTTTACCTTGCCTTAATAATAGATGCATGGTATTCCAAACACTCACTAAAGTGTTTTAATTCCATAAAAACTTTTCTATTATAGCAAATGAAGCATTAAGGCCCAATTGGTAGCTTGAAAACATACGAATTGAAAAGGAAAATGGGTTTTTTTTTTCTTCGCGATATTTGTTTAGTTGCACTATCTTTTAGAAAAGTAAATTTCGGGGGCTAAAGACTTTCTTGTGTTTAATGGAAAATCTATTCCCATGCATATAGGTGGGATCTTATTTTCCTGCTTAAAAAATTTCCATATGGCCCCTCATCTTCCTCCTCCTTTTAATTTCCCTCTCTCCAACATCTCTTTGGCTCTCTTTTTGAGAAATCATTCATATCAAAAAAATCACAACATGGATGTTATTTTTTCCCCCTCAAATCATAGATTTGATCTTGAGATTTTTTTTTTTGGATTGTGGGTACAATGTGGATTATTTTGATAGGATGATTTCTGCTTTTTGTTGGATTGATGATTATATTTTGGGAGAATTACAATGAGGTCCTAAGGGAGGAAAAAAAATGAAAAAATAGTTCCTGTAGATTGCAAAATGAAAAAATGGTCCCATTAACAACTCCAAGAGCTTGTATTGACAACCGTTAACAACTCCATGAGCTTGTATTAACAACTTCATGGGACCATTTTTTCATTTTACAATTTATTAGGACCATTTTTTCATTTCTCTTCTTCCATGGGACATTAGTGTAATTCTCCCTTATATTTTTGGCTTAAGGTGGGCCCCCACCTACGTGGCACATGGAGGTGGATGGAGAGTACGGGACCCACCTTAAGAGGTAACGGATGTTGCAAAGAACTTCAACTTTGAGAAAATGGAAAAACGGGTAAATGCTTTAATTTCGCGCGGGATGACAAATTCATCAGTCTCTCAGTTAAGTATTTATTTGGTATAGTTTATTTTTTTACTTATAAATGCTTATAATTCGTGATTTACTGTATACGAGGTAAGTATTTAAGAGAAATTTTGTCTCGACTTACGTAATAAGTACTTCTCAAAATTAAGCTATTCCAAACACTCACTAAAGTTTCATTTACAAGTGTGCAACCCTTCATAAATAAGAAGAATACTCATATAAACAACACAAATTAATTTTCCATGGTTGGAGCCAACTAACGCTAGAGCTTTGATGGCTAACGGCCAAAGGCAACTCTAGCTTGATGGTTGCAGGTGACTAGTCATCGAAGTTCCAGCAACGATTGAACTTTTGTTTTAAACAAAAAATAAATAAAGTAAAGGCATTGTTATCTTTTTATCCACAAGATTTATTTAAATTTTGGTTCATAGGGGAGCAGTAAAATTTCAAAATTTTTTGGAGAATGACTAAAATAAATTTGCTAATGTGGGGTTAACTGAAATTTTCTTACAAATTGGTATCCCTAATTTGTTTTTATTTTATTTGATCTATTTGGAAATATCTGATAGGTTGTTCTAAACTTGCTGGTTTTCGAACTTTTCTCCCTAATTAGGAATGCTAAATCATTTATTAATCATCTTTGTTTCTCTATATTTCCTTTATTTATACGTCCAAATCCCTTCTATTAAACTAATATAATTTTTTGTCCCAAAAAAAACAAATATCATTTATTTTTTTAGTTACTATAAGCTATCTGAATTCATAACACTATTTTTTATATCATTTGTCCATGCATGCATGGTCAACTGAACAGAGCTCGGTTATATTACTTAATATAACAAATGGTCATATAATATAAAATCAATGACGATTAAATCTTCACTTTTATCTAATTAATCTCTTCCATTGATCACTTACCAGCCTTGTAATTATGTTAAACCTTGATGATTCATTCTATGTCGTTGTTCTGTTATTTTGTCTAAGCCACAACACTCTGCTTTGCTCTGTTTTGTTCCGAATCACCCAATGCCACTATTTTCCTACCCGAATGTGATTATTTTTTTTCTTTACCTAAAACATGCGTTGTTGTAGCTTCATTTCTTTTACACTGATTTTATATAACTCGATAAATATATCATCATGAAAGCCTCCACTTAAATGAAAGCAAGCCAATATGATAAGAAGAACAAAACAGGGGAATCACTTGTATACTTCACCTTTTCAAAGCAATTGGTGAATGAATCATGGGACGTTGGTGTTGCCTTATCCAGAACCTATGATATCTCAACATGGTGGAATTGCTGTGCTCATTTACTATTCAATTTTATTACATCAATAAGCAAACTATAGGCATGTTTATAAGCGTAACTGTTGATCCATTGATAAAATACGCCCTCAAACGTGTGAAAATTAAGTAGCTTTGCTTATCCTCTTAAACTTCTAGCAACAACATTTGATTCATTTGGTGCTTCCGACATTGGAAATTTTTTATTTATGGGTAAAAATTTCAATTTTTTCATGCTGTGGAAATTGAAAGTGAACTTGTGATTAATCACTTGGTTAATTTGTCGGGAAAGTTTTAGGTTATTATAGTATGTCACTAAACTTGAGCACAGGCAATAATGTAAGGTATGGACAAAAATTCAGGTAAAAAAAAGGTATTAGTACTTGAATTCAGTACTAAACACTGTTGTTAGTTCTCCAAACTCATCAGATTTTAGGCCGTTAAATCTAATTAGAACGATGCAGGTATGAGTTTTTTAAAATGATGATTTTTATATAAAAAATCATTTTTTTGAAAGAGTTGAACACCATAAACGAGTCTTTATTATAAGGAACCAACTAATATTTACCTTTAATTAATGTGCAACTAATCATTGTGTAACTCTCTCTTAACATATTATAATAACGGAACAGTCAAAAGAAGAAAAACTGAACAAGTACTCCATAAAAAAAAATTAAAGAAAAATCGTGAAGAATTAAATATAAAAAGAGCATGCTAGCTGTGTCCTGGGTCTCTCAACCTTTTACCTAGCTATGGAAAGAAGAAAAAGTATAAGAAGTTGACAAAATTTTTAATTTTTGATTCTTATGAATGGCACCTGCACTCATAGAAACTAGAAGTATTATTTAGAAATCCTTTTCGGATCTCCTTCATGGCAAGCTCCGAGAAATTTCCGTCTCCACAATCCTCTGGTTAGCAATGAAACAAGTGGCCAATCTCTCTGGTTGGCGTGTACCCTTTGAGTGAGTAATTTACTTTTGTTGTTTTCTTCATCATAACTTTAATTTAAGGTCTCAATAGGCAAATTATAGAGATCTTCAAATAATTGTTGATTAATTAATTAGTGAAAATTGGTGCTTTAATTTTGTTTATCCTTTTATTCAGGCCAAAGACACAAGTTATTGATGAGATCATTGAGGAGGTCAAGAGAAAAATGCGTGAATTAGTCTATACTGATGTAGATCTAGTAGGAATCTGATGCCGAGTAAATGAAGTAGAAAAGCTTATAGATATGGGTACAATAGATGCAGTTGGAGTAGTGCATTTGTGGTATGGGTGGGACAAGCAAGACAATCCTTATCAGAGTTCTCTATGATAGGATCTCTCACCAGTTTTATGTTTCTCATTTCGTACTTGATGAATCTGAATTTGATATGAGCTTGGGGATAGTGCATGGCAAGAATATTCTCATGGTTCTTGATGGTGTTGATATTTTTAATGATTATACCATTATTGATCGTTTATATGAGAGATGACCGGTTAGGTGGAGGGAGTAGCATAATCATAACAACTAGAGATGAAGGAGTGCTTAAAATGTTTGAGGAGCACCATATTTATAGGGTTACACTATTGATTAAGGACCCAGCTCTTCTATTATTTTGTAGAAAAGCTTTCAAATGTGATTTTCCAATGAGAGGTTTTGAGGAGCAAATAGAGAGTGTACTCCGATATGTTAGTGGCCTTCCATTAGCAATTGCAGTACTCAGCCAGTTCTTATATAATAGAAGAACTTCTGAATGGTCCTTGGTTGAATTCAAAAAAGTTGCAAATCGTGTGATAATGAAGGTCCTCGAAAAGAGTTTTGATGAACTGATGTATCCCAATCGCAAGAAAATATTCTTAGACATTACATGTTTTTTTACCGGGAAGGATATTAACTTTGTTGAAGGAATTTTAGATAGTACTAATAGAGATGATTCAACGAAGTGCAAAATACAAGTTTTGATTGAAAAATCATTGATGGCCATTATAGATAAAAAAAAATACATATGCATGGGTTACTACAAAAAATGGGAAGAGAAATTGTCTGGCATGAATACCCATATAGTAGATTACGGGATTTTGATGATATTTACAGAGTTATGCAAGACCATCGAGTAAATTTTTATAATATTTTTCCTTTGGTTCAAACATTATTTTATAATGTACTAACATTGAAGTAATTGATCTCACTTTGCATCATTTTTATATAAAATGTGTTTATTCTCAGGCTTCTAATCTTCTAGTTGAAGCAATAGTCTTGGAACTAGAAGATTCACCAGGGAGTACATTAAAGTAGTTAGAAGGTTTATTACGCATGGGAAATCTTAGATTACTGATATTTTGTAACGTGAAATTTTCTGGAGTCTTAAAACATCTTCCATTGCAGCTCCTGATATATTTCTTGGCATCAATATCCTTTCACTTGTTTGCCATCAAGTTTTGTGCCACATAATCTCATCCTTAGAAGGTTTATTGCATGCTATACATTAAGAGAAGGACCTTGTATTGAACAGAGCTGGGTTTATTTACAAATGGTCATGTAATATAAAATCAATGAGGATTGAATTTTCACTTTTATCTAGTTAATCGCATCCGTTGGTTACTTATAGGCCTAATAATTATGTTAACCCTCGATATATTATATATCGTTGTTCTGCTGTTCCGTCTAAGCCACAACACTCTACTTTGCTCTGTTTTTCTCCGATTCACCCAATGCGACTATTTTCCACCTGAAAGTGATCAGTTTTGGCTATCTAAAACATGCATTAATGTAGCTTCATTTCTTTCACACCGATTTTATATAACCCGATAAATATATCTTCATGGAAGCCTCAACTTAAATGGAAGCAAGCCAAGATGTTGAGAAGAATGAAACAGGGGAATCACATTCACACCCAAGCAATTGACGAATCATAGCGCGTTGGCGGTGTTGTCTTTTTTAAAACCTATGAATCACGAAGTTGGTGTAGTGACAATAACAGTTCGACACATTTTGTTAAATTTAAAAATGAATGGACTTGGGTTGCTATAATAGTTCCTCCTTGCACCGTGATGAACAAACAATTCCCCCACTCCCTAATTATATCCTTAGCCTCAATAATGTTGAATTACTATATGATTATTTGTATATTTGATTTATTTCATAAAATGCCAATTTATAATGTTTGATTAATTTTCTATTTCAATCATGTTGCTGTCCATTGAGAATAATGTTGATCATATTCATCTTTGACAGTATGTTCTTAATTAATAATTCCAAATTAATTATATATAATGCATTCTCCTTTGGATGGTCTCTATCACCCCTTGTCATTTGCTACACATGTAATATCTAGTGAGGATAGCGTGATAGAGTGATTTACGTGACTAATGACTAATTTTTTAAATAAATACTTAGACACTTGTATATTACAAGAATGTGTTGCCAATTCTTAAACTATGCAACTAGATTAGAATTTTGGACCAATTACCCTTCTTCGTATCTCTTTCAGGGCAGGCTCCTAGAAATTTCCACATTAACAAGGCTGATCTCTTGTCCAATTCATTTTAGGGTTCTTCCTCGAATAGAAATTTTTACAATTCTTGTAGGTTTATCAAGGTGTTGAAATGGGATGAGTCACTAGACCGATTAAGATATTGGCTTATAGGTTAAAGGTTCAACTTAGTCAACATAGGATCATATCGATCACAATTAAAATAATGTTTTAAATAAAAAAGAATTAAACTACAAGTATATAAAAAATTCAAATACACACACATAAACCACACATACTCTAAGAAAACTAAATTACTAAAGCACAAATATCATTTATTATTTTTTTAAACTCAAAACGATGTTGTTTCATGACTAGGAGATAAAAAATATAACATCCAACTCACTCGACCAATCCAAAACTCTTATTCAGAGGGACCAATGGAATGTCTCATCAGTTTACTGATCTAACCCGCCCAATCGGGTTGAGTTTTAATACTAAGAAAAGCGTGCGCGCAGAGACACACAAATTGATATTTAAAAATATTAAGTACTTCCCGGTAGTTTTTCTCAAAATTCAATCAAGTTCCCGGAACTTTCCACCACCAAAAATGTCTTTCCTTTTATTGTGATTATTTCATTGGTCTTCTTCATTCGCTGAGCCATTGAAGGAGCCCTCAACCTTTGTCTCAATCAGGAAAAGAAAATCAACCGATCGATCATCAAGGGGTTACAACCATGGAGAGTTTCTAGTAGCAGATCATCATTATCAAGGCCGATCCATGTGCATCTGAGCTTCAAAGGAGATGAAGAAACTTGCAAATTCACAGATAGGCTTTGGGCTGCTCTTGAAACTGATGATTTAAACACTTTCTGGGATGACAAGAAGCTTGACCCCGGTGATTCCATCTTTCTTCCGTGTCACTTTCTTAAAGCAATTCAACAATCAAGCATTTCCATTGTTGTCTTCTCAAAAAGCTATGCTTCTTCTATATGGTGGCTTGACGAGCTCTCTCAAATTGCTGCACGCATTCATGAACCGCGACATAATGTTTTCCCAATTTTCTATGATGTACATCCATCCGAGGTACAAAACCAGAGCGTAACCGTTTGAAATAGCTTTTACTCAACATGAACAAAGGTTGGCAACAAATTTACTCAAGGCACGAAGATGGAGGTTAGCAATGAAACAAGTGGCCAATCTCTCTGGTTGGCATGTTACCATGCGAGTGAGTAAATTTAGTCATGGTTTTTTCTCCATCAATCAGTAAAACAGGGTGTTGAATAAGTGATTGATTTTATTTTTGTTTTTGAACTTCAGGCCATGGCCACAAGTTATTGATGATATTGTGAGAGAGGTCAAGAAAAAAGCAGGTCAATCAGAATATGTTGCTGCGGGCCTAGTAGGAATGCAATCTCGAGTGAGAGAAGTAGAAGAACTTCCGGATATGGGTACAAAAGATAAAGTTCGAGTTGTGGGCATTTGTGGTATGGGTGGGATGGGGAAGACAACCCTTGACAGAGTTCTCTCTGATAGGATCTCTCATCATTTTGATTCTTCTCATTTCCTACTTGGGGTATCTGAATTTTATGAAATCACAAGGCAGGGACATCTCAATAATACTCTTTTGGTTATTGATGGCATTGTTGATCGCCTATATCTAAAATCAATGATCCCGATTGTAAAATATTAGGTGTTAGGTAGAGGGAGTAGAATCATCATAACAACCAGAGATGAAGGAGTTCTTGAAATGTTTGAGAAGCATTGTATTTATAGGGTTAAATTATTGACTAGAGATGAAGCTCTTCAATTGTTTTGTAGGAAAGCTTTCAGATGTGATTTTCCTTTGGGAAGTTATGATGAGGAGGTAATAAATAAGATACTCGAATATGCTAGCGGTCTTCCCCTAGCAATTGTAAAACTGGGTTCATTCTTATATAATACAAGAGCCTCTGAATGGAGCACAAAATTGGTTGAATTCAAAAAGGTCGCTAGCTTTTTGGTCATGAAGGTCCTCAAAAGAAATTTTGGTGAACTAGACTTGATTGGTCCGGAATCATTTTTGGACATTGCATGCTTTTTCGTAGGGAAGGAGATTAACTATGTAGAAGGAATTTTAGATGGTAATATATATCCTGATAGAGCCTTTAGCGTCCTTGAGGGATATCACAAGAAGAAAGATATAAAACTTCTAATTGAAAATTCCCTTGTGACTATTATAGATCAAAAAATACAAATGCATGGTCCATTGCAAGAAATGGGAAGAGAATTTGTTAGGCACGGATTCCCTTCCAAGCCAGAAAACTGGAGCAGATTGTGGGATTTCAATGATATTTAGAGTTATGCATAATGATGAAGTTACTTTTAGGTATGAAGAATTTTATTCATATGCAAGGCTAAAAGGAATATGGGTTTTCTCATATTCTGAACTGGTCACACTTCAATTTTTGGGGTGTGACAGACAATATACCTTTCAACTACTTTTTCTCAAATTACCCTATTATTCGTTCTTGATATCAAAGCATTTTGCCGTCATGTCGCTCTTATCCGATACTGCTGCATCGGCTCCTACTGTGTCGACTACTGTTTCTTCGACTATGGCCATGTCTTATTTTGCTAATTCTAAGACTTATTCGTTATTTAGCTCTTCACAACCCAAACAATCTCTATTAAGCTGAATATATGTACCTTCTTGATTTGGGAATTGGTGGTTCTCCCCTCATTGAAGGTAATCGATTTCAATTTCACATTGATGGCTCAGTTGTTCCTCCTCCGCCTCCTCATATCATCCGTAATTCTACAAAGAATGCTTATGAAGAGTGGTACACGGTAGATAGGATGCTGGTCGGATGGCTTAGGAATACCATGATTGTTGAAGTTGGTGCACAGCTGTTTTATTGCCTTACAACCATATATTTATGGGTCGAAGCTAGAGATCTTACTATTGCTTCTTCCAAAGCTTGAGTTTTGGTACTAAAGCGGAATTCCACTCAACCCGGAAGAATGTTTTAAAAATGGAAGACTACTTGGCAAAGATAAAGAATATTGATGATCAACTTGCTATAGTTGGTGTACTAGTTAATAGAGGAGCTTCTCACGCACACACTTAATGGTCTTGAAGCTGACTACAACGCCATTTTAGTAATGCTTGTAGATCAGTCTAATCTGACTTGGGTAGGTGCTTCAGCATCTCTTCTTGCTTTTGAAACAAGGTTGGAGCAACTAAACCATTTTTCTTCTCTCACTATCCAACCTTATGTTAATTTTGCTCAATGTGAGTCACTTGAGTCTACTTGTGGCTACTCTGATTGTGGAAGTTTCTGACGTGGTTCTTGTAGGATTTGTGGATGAAGAATCAAAGGAAGACGAGGAAGAAACTACAATGTAACAATAACAATAGTAAAAGACCTTACTGCTTGAAACATTTGTGGGGCTGGACTAAAATTTCCAAAACATCTAGGCTGTTTCTGTAATTTTTCCTGGTCCCCCTTCTTCATTGATTTGCAATTTCCAGAAATTCTAGGCACCTTTTCTATAATTTTCCCCAGTCCTCAAAGCATTAATTCTAACCCCAATTGACATTTTCCAATTTTCTTTCAAAACATTTACCAATGCAAGATTAAGTACAAGATAGCATCAAAAGTCCAAGAAATCATTTGCATTAATAATTAACAAATTATGACCATTTTACCCATAATTACACTTAATTCAATATAAATGTTCCTAACTTAAATTAGTGCTTAATCATGCAATAATGTTCTAGGAAATGCATGAAAAATCCGAATTTAATTATGAAAAATCTTATAAAAATATGGTCCAATCACTGTTATTTGTGTAAGCGTCTAGGTCATGATATAGTTCACTGCTACTATCGATATGATCAAAACTTTCGACCATCCTTTGAGAATGGTCAGTCTTTGAATGAGTATTCTCTTTAGGCTTTTTATGCTACTCCTCAAACAGTGACCGACCTAGCTTGGTGCATGGATAGTGATTCAAACTATCATGTTATCTTTTAACTCTTAAAGTTTTGGTCAACTTACTTTGGTTGGTAAGTTTCATCTCTTAATTTGCACCGGTGAAAGGTTCATGTGATTGGTAATAGTTCAATTTCTTTTCCATGGTCTAAGTCTAATCTTCTTAAATATGTTCTTCTTGTTCCCTCTGCTACTACAAATTTGTTCAATGTTAATAAGTTGGTTGAGGATAACTCAGTTGGTGTTCTTTTAACTAATTCCAGTTGTACTGTGAAGGACAAGTAGACAGGCAGACTACTGATGTAACGTCAACCCAAACAGGGGATGTATCACATATTTAATAGACAAATTCAATCACAAGCTCTTACTGCAACGTTTACTTCTGCAAATGAAAATGACTTTCTCAAGTGGTACTACAAGATGGGACACCCAAGCAATCACGTTTTAAAACAAGTTTTAAATAATTGTAATAAGAATGTTAATTTTTAGAGATGATTTTGTTTGTGAAGCATATCAATTAGGGAAATCAAAATATTTACCTTTTCCAACTTCTCTATCTTGTGCTTCTTCAACTTTTGAGCATCTTCATAGGCCTATGGGGTCCTTCACTAGCGCAATATATTTCTAGACATTGTTTTTATGCTCATTTTGTTGATGAATTTAGTAGATTTATCTGGTTATATCCATTGAAGCACATAAAAGAGAAGCTATAAATGATTTTCATCATTTTCAACAGTACGTTGAGAATCATTTCAACACTAAAATTAAAACCATTTAGTGTAATATAATGATATTGAATATAAACCATTTGTCCCAATTGCACAAAATGATGGAATCATTATGCGTTGTAGTTGTCCATATGCATCTCAACATAATGGAAGAGCATAGAGAAAGCATAAACATATTGTAGAAATGGGATTGACTCTTTCGGCTCAAGGAAAAATGCCTCTTACTTCTTGGGTTGAAGTTTTTAGACCACTGTCTTTGTTATCAATAGACTTCCATCATCGATCTTGAATGGTTCTACTCCATTATTTTGCTTACACAAAACAGAACCTGACTACAAAGCTATTCAACCTTTTGGTGTGTGTGTTATTGATCCTTGTCCTAAACCATATAATGGTCACAAGTTGCAATTTCATAATCAGAAATGTGTTTATTTGGGACCAGCACCTCAACATAAAGGCTTTAAATGCCTAAGTTCCTTTGGTCGAGTATATATATCTAAACATGTTATTTTTTATGCTTCAATATTTCCTTTTGAATCAAGTTTTCTGAATAGGAGGATTGCTCCCCTGGTTGGTTAATAATGGACCTCTACCAAATTTTTTTTATACTACCTTTATTAATTTATAAAGGAGCACAGCTAGAATGTGAAAGACTTGGCCAGAAGTGTTTTCTCCAGCCCAAAATGCTTGGCCTCCTGCATCTCCTCTCTCGTGGGCTTAAGTTACCAGCCCAAGTTTGACTACTCTTGGACGTGCTATATAGCTGAAGGCTCTATGGACCACTCAGAGTCTCTCTCTTCCACTTTCAGAGAAACAATATATATGAGACCACAGTTTCAGAGCCCATTATAGAAGCTCTGATTCATCAAAATAAACATCCTATTATTACAAGGGCTAAAAGGAGGAATCCACAAAACGAAATATTCATTTGTTGGTTTGTTGAAGTCTAAAGATCCAATCTCATTATCTAAAATTGCTAAGCCTCATTCTCCTGCAGAAGCTCTGGATACTCCTTACTGGAACAATGCAATGACCGAAGAGCTTAAGGCATTCATTTGAAATCATATGAGTCCAAATCCTGTTGATTGCATATGGAGTTTTAAAACCAAGTTCAAAACGATGGTTCCATCTTGAAACACAAGGCGTGACTTGTTGCAAAAGGTTTCCAACAATCTTTAGGAATTGATTATGGAGAGACCTTCAACTTAGTAGTTAAGCCAACCACAATCACGCTTTTGTTGACAATAGCAGTTATTTCAATTGGGAAATAAGGCAACTTGATGTCAATAATGCATTTCTAAATGGATAGCTACAAGAAACCATTTTCATGCATCAATTTGAAGGTTTTATAGACCCTATTCGACATACTAGTGTTTGTAAATTGGTGAAGGCTATTTATGGGTTGAAGTAAGCACTAAAGCATGGTTTGATAGACAAATGTTGACACTAGTCCCTGCGCCAAAAAGATTTTTCAACTAAGTTCAACCCTTGTAGATGTTGTGCAAGATTGATACCATCAAGAGCTATGAGAATCTTGTGCTTTCTTAACCTTCTGCTCGCTAAGAATATTTTGTCTATAAAATGCCATACCTCTGTATATTCTGTCTCCAAATGTCTATGAAGAAGCTCCTGTAAAGATAAGTCGCCTTGCCTTAAACGTTCACTTACATTGGGAAGGAAACAGAAGGCATCAAAATAGTGAAAGATTTTAAGATATACAACTGTAGCAATGGAGAACTTCCCTAATCCACCCATACCACAAATGCCAACAACTCGAACTTCATCATCTGTACTCAAATCCAAAAGCTTTTCTACTTCTTCCACTTGAGACTGTATCCCAACAAATCCAAAGAAGTCATAAAATTGTTGATCTATTCTTGACTCGACTTGTTTAACAATCTTTTGAATAACTTGTGTCCCTGATGAACTGAAAAAAAAAACAGAAGAAAATGAAAGATCAAGTCAATCAAATTTGTTTCCTCTTGAGTCATGAGGGCAACAGATCCTATGCTATTATTGGTGTGGCTTTTATGAGGACAATCTAGAAGTTACATTTAAGTTTTGTAAGAAATTTTTTTATCATAAAAAATGTAGGATACAAAAAAAAAACAAGCTTGTGATTGTAGATTTTAAGAACTTAATGATTAAAGATAAGGAGATATATAAATTATAAATTATCCATATTAAAAGTATCTAAGATATATCTCATTATATATAAACAAACAAACAAAATAAAAAAAATAAGAGCCCTCACTTGGACTAAATAAGGAGGAGAGAGATATCTAATAGCGTATGTATAGGAGCAAACAATGATTTTCCTGGGTTGCTTTTAAATTGTACATATTTTTAGGGTATGCTCATGTAATTTAAACACAGTGAAAAACCTGGAGTGTTGCTTTTTGTGATTTTTTAAGAAATCAATAGACAGATCATTATGAGAAGTAGTTGGAACGGGACTATGAATCTGGATGATAACAAAATTACCAACTTTGTTCAAAGGCTGGAAAATTGTCGTAAAGCTCTAATCTGCTGGAGTAATAAGGTGTTTCCCAGCTGCAACAAACTTATCAGTTGTCTTAAACAGGAATTAGCCTCTTGCTTGGAGGGTGAATTTACTGAGGAGAAACTACAAAGAGTTAAAGAGATCCAGGCAGAGATTAAGAAAACTTGGGACAGGGAAGAGAGGTACTGGTGGCAGAGATCTCGCATTGCTTGGTTGAGAGTTGGTGACCGCAACTCCAAATTCTTTCACTTGTCTACTATCCAAAGGCGCCGAAAGAACTCCATCCTGAGACTAAGAAGAAATGATGGAGTATGGGTAGATAATGATAATGATATTGCTGAGTATATAACTGAGTATTTTGTGACTCTGTTTTCAGTGTCTAACCCCCGTGACTTCTCTAATGTTCTGCAATATGTAGATTGTAAAATTTCTGATGCAGATAATTCAAGACTGATGGCTTCTGTGACAGTTGATGAAGTTAAAAGCTCTGTATTCCAGTTGGGTGGATCTAAGGCCCCTGGGCCAAATGGTTTTCATGAAAAATTTTATCAATATGCATGGACTGAAGTAGGAGGGAGCGTTGTTGAGATGGTTATAGCCTTCTTTAATGGGGAGAGTGATCTCAATCAGCTCAATGACACAAATATCGTGCTTATTCCTAATGTTGAAAAGGCGGAGACGATTTCTTAGTAACTTCTCATATAAAATTATCTCTAAGATACTAGTCAATCGCCTTAAGTCAACTCTACAAAAGTACATCTCGGATACTCAAGGAGCCTTTGTGGCTGGACGTCTTATCCATGATAACATAATTGTTGCACATGAGGCTTTTCACTACCTTCGAAGGAAGAAGTCAGGTAATAAATATGAATTTTCTTTAAAGATGGATATGAGTAAAGCCTATGATCGTATTGAATGGGATTTTCTAAAAGCTGTGATGCAAAGACTTGGGTTCTGTGAGAATTGGGTGAATCTTATTATGCCTTGTGTGTCTTTAGTCCATATGAACATTTGCTTATCGGGTCGGACTGTTAGTTCTTTCACTCCAGGTAGAGGACTACGACAAGGGGACCCCCTCTCCCCTTATCTCTTTATCTTAGTAGCTGAAGTATTATCCAATATGCTTACAAAAGATATCAATAATAATATATTAAAGGGGATCAAACTTTCAAGCCAAGGCCCTACTCTATCCCATACTTTTTTTGCCGATGACTCCCTTTTTTTCATGAATGCTGACCCGGGTTACTGCAGAAGACTTGCACAACTACTGGAAATGTACTGTACAGCCTCAGGACAGTTGGCAAATTTTACTAAATCTGGACTGATATTTTCACAGAACACCCCTGCCAATGTTAAAAACCATGTCAGTCAAACCTTAAGAATCCCTATCTCAAAGGACCCAGGTAAATATCTAGGCATCCCTAATATGTGGGGAAAGTCCAAGCAACAAGCTCTTGCCTATGTCAAAGAGAAAGTGGGGAAGAAGGTTCAGGGGTGGAAAAGAAATTTATTATCCTTTGCTGGTCGAGAAACCATGGTGAAAGCGGTAGTGAATGCAATCCCAATTTACCCAATGACATGCTTCAAGTTCCCAACCAAGGCATATACGAATCTAGATAGATTAATCTCCAACTTTTGGTGGGGCGAAACCGATACTAGAGGAAATATCTATTGGAAATCATGGGATTTTATTAAAACACCTAAATCCAAAGGGGGAATGGGGTTCAAGGACTTTGTAGCTCTCAATGATGCCCTCCTTGCTAAGACAGCATGGCGACTCACTCAAGAGGAAAACTCCCTGTGGTTTAAAGTATTTAAAGGAATTTATTTTCCAAAGGGAACCTTTATGACTGCACAGAAGGATCACAGAGCATCTTGGATTTGGTCAAGCATCCTAACGGGGCGGGAGGAGCTGGAGCAACACTGTCATTGGCTAATTGGAAATGGAAAATCTATCAATGTATGGCTTGATCACTAGATCCCAGGACTGCCAGGTAACTCGCTGCAAACACACCTGAATGCTGAATCTGTTCCTGACCTTTTTGTGGACTCCCTCATTACAGATGGACACTGGGACATTCCCTTACTCACTGACATAGTTCTAGAGGAGGTAATACCTCTTATCCAAGAAATTAAACTCAACCACCCAGCACACAAAGACAAACTGATATGGACATATGCCAAAAATGGAGTCTATACTGTTAAGCTAGGCTATAAGAGTCAGCTATTGAAGTGGAACTGCTCCAATATCCAACCAAGTGTCTCAAGGTCAGTACCGGAGGACTTTTGGTCAAGATTATGGAGGATTAAAACAGTCCCCAGAATTCTTCACTTCCTGTGGAGGTGCTGCAATAATGCCATAGCTACTAAAAATGCTATCTTCTTTTGATGTAGCTCTATTAACCCCCTCTGTCCTATCTGTTTGACCGAACCTGAGACTCTCGAACATCTCTTCTTCTTCTGCCCTGAGGTTAAAGGGGTCTGGTTTGGTAGTATATTCACCATGCGTGTGGATCAGCATAACACAAGCTCTTTTATGCCCTAGTTCTCTGAGTTGCTGTGTACGAATGATGAGCTATCTCAGGAGGGTATAACACTAGTTGTATGGCTATTATGGTTTATATGGAAGGAAAGGAATGAATCAGTTTTCCATCATAAAGTCCTTAATCCAAAATCTGTCATTGAATGTTCTTCGAGGGTAGTAAATGAATTTCTCCAGGTGTATTCAACACAAACACCTCTCAGACAAGAAATCTCCATCAGTCACCCTGTTCGCTGGCAATCTCCACCTGGAGAATGGCTAAAGATAAACTGCGATGGATCCTTTCAACCCAAGGATAAATCTGCTGCTATCGGTCTGGTATGCCGCAACACGGAAGGAGCTTTTATCTGGGGATTTGGTGAACTGGTTCAAGCTGATACTCCCTACTTAACTGAGTTGTTAGCTGTCAGGAAAGCTGTATTGCTTAGTCTGGAACTTAATATACCAAAAGTGTCCATCGAAACTGATAGCCTGGATCTGTTTACATGTCTATCCTCAAGCAACTTCTCACGGAGTGAATGGCGTGGGCTCCACTACCTGGAAGAAACTTTAGAAGCAGCAAAATCACGTTCGGGTCTATCCTTTTCCTTTATTACTCGAGAAGGAAATGCTGCTGCTGATCATCTAACAGCCTGTTTCCGAAAGAAGGTGCACTTTACGGGGTGGGTCACAGTACCAGC
The DNA here is from genome assembly GCA_963242795.1 of Inga leiocalycina. Taxonomy (NCBI): domain Eukaryota; kingdom Viridiplantae; phylum Streptophyta; class Magnoliopsida; order Fabales; family Fabaceae; genus Inga; species Inga leiocalycina. The sequence continues at coordinate 17,834,204 of OY725320.1, forward strand.
ACCTTCTATGCTGTCAATATTATCGCGTGATGCTGCTGAAGCTAGAGTCTCCTCTTCTAACTGTAGGAAGGAACATGGAGAACGTGATCGTGCAGGGATTGGATGAAAGCAGGGCTTGAAATCTACTTTATTAATTGTTTTTGTTTGTTCTTTTTCAGCTTTTTGACTTTATGTTTGGACTACTTTTGTTATTATTCCTTTCTACGTACTTAATGAAAAAAAAAACATTCCAGGTCCAAAAAAAAAAAAATAGATCATGTCTGTTTAAGTTTTGAAAAATCTGGAGGGATTCTTTCCCTTTAAAAAAAATTCAGGGATAATTTATATTGATATGAAAAGTAGGTCATAAATAATTATGTGTAATTTCTATAAAACGTGTTGGCTAAAAAAATTCAATAATATGTGAGGATGGTTTCCATAATTTAATATTGTTTGAGAAGAGATATTTGTACAACAATGCCCAACTATATATAAAAGTTCAAGTAATTTCAATATGATTGGTTAGGAAAAAAATTCAATAAAATAAAAAAATAGAAGACAAGTCTATGTAATTTATGTTTTAATGTTAATTATATATAACTTGTCTTTTGTGCAGCATGTGCCAACGTACACAATAGCACCACAGGTAACTGGGTTTGAGGCATCAATAGTGGAAGGTGTCCCAACATTTGCATTAGTGTACACTATGTTTGTTGCTAGGGACCCCAGGCGTAGTGGTCAGCTAGGGTCCATAGGTGCTCTAGCCATCGGCTTGATAACCGGAGCCAACGTCCTAGCTGCCGGTCCCTTCTCCGGCTGGTCAATGAACCCTGCTTGTGCCATTGGGCCAGCACCATTGTTGTCAAACTCGCGAGTTGACTCTCCGAGTTTACCGTTTTTACGTTTCTAACTTATAAAATCGAGTCGAGTTATTGGTAAACTCGTGACTTTTGTAAACTCGGTTAAATTCACGAGTTTATACATTGAGTTTACCGTTTTTACGTTTCTAGCTTACAAAATTGTGTTAACACACCTTTAAACTCGTGTTAACTTTTTCAATTTGATTATACTTAACAGCTTTATATATGAATTTTATAGAAATTTCTTTGTTAAATACGATAAATTATGAATGTTGATAGATTTAATTTCAATTATTTGGATTTAAAATATATTTAAATTAAATTGTTGTCAACTTTTTATATTTTAATTATTTAATTATATACTAATAATATCTATTTAATGGTAAAACTAAACTCTTACGAGTTTACGATTCGAGTTCACGATACGAATTTACATCACTATCACGAGTTTGCTTAAACTCGTGAGTTTGACAACCTTGGCCAGCACCATTGCCGAAACCTTCAAGAAAACAAGTAGTGTACTGGGTTGGACCCCTTATTAGTGCCACTGTTGCTGCTCTTGTTTATGACACTGCAGGCTATCCTTCTCAGAATGCTGATTCATTTGTAGAAGCAGATAGGGTTTAAAGAAGCCTTAAGGAATATGATGTTCAATTGTCATGTAGTATAAGACAGATATTTATATTATTTGTAGTGATATTATTATTTTTCTGCTACATTTTATAGTTTAAGTGGCTGATGCACACAATGTGTGGTTATGTTACATCAATTTACAAAGTTTGCATTACATTCATGTTTTGACCTGAATTGAATTATCAGAGAATATATGTATATTCCACATAATACATCTTACCCATTATGCTAAGGTGAGGATGACAAAAATCGGAAATAAGTGATAAAAAGACAATCATATACATCTATGTTATTCCTGAATTTACCAAATACACTTGTACGGACCTTTTGAATCTCATGATTCATGACTTGAGCTTGATGCTTATTTGACCTCACAAATGCCCACAAGTCAATATGACTTTTTGGTTCCGGTAAAACTAGCAGAATAAAGTACAACAATATTTCTAAGAATGGACTAAGTGCTGCCAAATGCTAGGCAGTTCCACATGTATCAAGCTCTTCACAGAAGAAAACTTCAAGCAATATGCAAATTTAAAGCAGCTAGCTAGATTTAGGACTTCCAACGACTTCACACAAAACAAGGAATTAGGGATACTACCAAGATTAATGCAACCTCTCAAATTCAAGAATTTGAGGTTTGAAAGCTTACAAATAGATGAATCAAGTTGCAATAATTCAGTGCATCCTTCAAGCTCTAGCCTCTCAAGATTTGGAACCCCACCAAAATCTGGTGTTTTAATCAAAGATTTGGAGCCACATAGATTCATTTTTCTCAACTTAGGGAGCATCTGCGAATGAAGATACATAATTAGGTATATAGGATTGTGTTAAAAAACAAACACACACTTAAGGTAATAGAAAAACAGTTACATGTACCATTTTGCCCTTCCATACTTCTGTTAAGTTGCTTTCAGACATAATCAATTGAACAAGTGTATCAGACTGAAAACTAGATGGTAAACCAGTGAAAGGATATTGATGCCACGAAACATATCGCAACTCGCTTGGAAGATTATCGAGATTTCCAAAACATTTCACATTACGAATTATGAGCAATCTAAGGTTGATCATATCTGATAAAGCATCAATCCTCAATGTAGTCGTTTTTGGCTCCTCCAAATTGAAGGCTGTAGCTTTATAAATCCTCAATGTAGCCGGTTTTGGCTCCTCCAAATCCAAGACTATAGCTTCAACATCATTTATCACCTAGGATTATAAATGCATTTATACACAGAAATGATAAAATATTAGGTTATTACTTTAAATTTTCATATTGCAATGTTGTGCTAAAGAGGGGAATCAAAACTTACCGTGTTTCTTTCTTTCTCCATAACACAGTTGACGTCACTAAAAAGGTATAATCGACTTCGTTTATCTGGCTGATTTGGACATTGTCGTCGAATAATTTCTCGTCCCATTGCTCGCAACATGCGATGCATTTTTATCCTCTGATTTTTAATTGTGATAAGTGATTTTTGAACAAGAAGTTCTGTATCAACACAGCAACTGATACAATCATGTAAAATTTCTTTGACATAATTGATGTCCTTCCCTACAAAGAAACATGCTATGTCCAAAAACATTTCCTGACTCATGTCATCAAGTTCATCAAAACCTTTTCTAAGCACCATTATGATCTCATCGGGAGGAATAATTTCTTCTCTATCCAGGAAACTTCTCCATTCTGCAATGCTTTTTCCATAAAAGGATGAACCCAATTTTTCAATTGCTAATGGAAGGCCATTAGCATATTCCAATACCCTATCTATCATCTCTTCGAAGTCACTAACAGGATATTCCTTTGGAAAAGCTTTAGAACAAAACAGTTTGAAAGCTTCATTATCAGACAAAAGTTTAGGTCTATAAACAGTATCAACCTCGTATTTTTGAAGGACTTGTTCATCTCTAGTTGTTATAATGATTCTACTCCCCTCGCCAAAACAGTTAGATTTTTCAGCTAAGTTCAACTCCTGGAGATGTTGTACCAGATCAACACCATCAAGAACTATGAGAAACTTGCCTGCTAAGAACTCTTGGCCTAGAGTATGACTTACCTCTGAATTTTCCGCCTCCAAATTTCTACGAAGAAGTTCTTGTAGAGATAAGTCGCCTTGCCTTAAACGTTCACTTACATTAGGAAGGAAACAAAAGGCATCAAAACAGTGAAAGATCTTTAGATATAAAACTGCAGCAATAGTAGATTTCCCTAATCCACCCATACCACAAATGCCAACCACTCGAACTTCATCATCCTTACTCAAATCCAAAAGCTTTTCTGCTTCTTCCACTTGAGACTGTATCCCAACAAATCCGAAAATGTCATAAAACAGTTTATCTGTTTTTGACTTGACTTCTTGCACAATTTTTCGAATAACTTGTGTCCCTGAGCTGAAAAGGAGAAAATGAAACACCAAATTAATCAAATTTGTTTCCTCTTGAAGAACTTAATTAGGAATATCTAGAATTTACATCTAAAAGTAACGTGTGGTGGTAGACTTTAACAACTTAATTATTAATTTCAAATAAATAATCAATTGGGTCTCGTATATTTTGGGCGGAGGGAGTATTTTTATTCCAAGTAACTTGCAGCTTTTCCATATGCAAGTCTGAAAGGGGGAAAACATAGATGTAGGGTAAAAATAGATCAACCTCCACATAAAAGGTGAAGGATGATGAGTGAATTTAGGTGAAGTAGCTTCTTTGTATACAGGGGATATGGAATGTATTCCCCTCCCCTGTATACAAAGAATACATTAAAAAAGAGAATGTATTCTTTGGCCAAAAAAAATGAAAGATAAGGAATGTCTTCAGTTTATATTAAAAAAAAGAAAACAGGGATAAAAATACGTACTCATTCCGTACGTGCCAGACAGAGCGAGAGGTCGCTAGTATGACAAACTCCAGCGACTGTGGGCGTTGCGGAAATAAATGGTGCGTAGATGCTTGTTGTTGAAAATGCTTAGGAAAGGAATTAGGATCTACTTCGTAATAAACTGCTATCGTCTTCTTTATTACACCGCGAGACCCTTCTTTCAGATCTAGCCTCCATCTGCTCATCTCCTCTTCCAACCTTATTAGCCGGCGTTCATCCCTCAAATGACCGCCTTTTAGACTACAAATTAACCGGGAAAGATTGGATAGTTCCCGCAAACACCAAGAAGAAGAAGCATAGTTTTTGGAGAACACAACAATCCAGATCCACGACTCGCGAATTGCTTCAACAAGGTGCTCAGGAAGAGAGGAGTCAGGCGTTTCAAGCCTCTTATCATCTCCAAAGATCCTGAATCCTTTTTCTTTAAGAGCAGACGAAAGGCTTCGGACGAATTTGCTAGTGTCGTCGCTGCCGCCGTCGCCTCGAAAGCTGATATATACATGACTCGGTTTCAACGCTGATAAGCGTCTCTCCAAATACTCCATGGGAGGAATTCAAAGATCCAAGGAATCACAATCACGAAAATAAACAAGAGGCACTTTTATACTCTGCTTTCCTATTCGCTTCAGGATGGAAGACTAACATCAACCGAGTGAGTGGAGAATGACTCAGCGAGGACATACCCTAGTTGGGGCAATGGGCCCCCGCCTGCGTGGCGCATGGAGGATGGATGGGGAGTTCCGGACCCACCTTAAGAGGTAATGGATGTTGCAGTGAACTTTGACTTATCGTCTTTATCATTTTTTTCATCTTCTTTTACTTTCATCTGCGGTTTCCTTGTCCATGAAGAAACTGAATACAAAATTGAGAAAACGCTTACCTCTGACGCATTTGTCCACTGAAGCCAAATTGCTTAGGTTTTTTTTTTCTTTTTTTTTTTGCCAGACAAATTGCTTAGCTCTTACTCTTGTGCATTTGTATCTACCTAAATTGCACATATTTGTCGGGCAGGTTTATGTTATTTAAATAAATTCAGTGACAAATGATCTAGAGAGTCCCTTTTTGTGATTTTTTAAACAAGTAAAAGGGCTTGTCTTTTTAAGTTTTGAAAAATCTGGAGAGATTCTCTTTTTTTTTTTTTGAAGTAAAATTCAGGACAATTTATGTGCATATTTGGTATCACTTACTTTTTATTTATAAGTGTTTTTTTACGTAAGTTGAAATAAAACTATTTTCACATATTTATCTCGTATATCATAAATCATGATTAAAAAGTATTTATAAGTAAAAAATAAGCTATCCCAAAAATATGTCATAATTAATTATGTTTAATTTCAATAAAACGTGAGGATGGTTTACATAATTTAATATTGTTTGGGAGAGATATTTGTACAAGAATGTCTGACAATAGATAAAAGTTCATGTAATTTCATTATGATTTAAGACATGTCTTTGTAATTTATGTTTTAATGCTAATTATATATAACTTGTCCTTTGTCAGCATGTGCCAACGTACACAATAGCGCCACAAATGACAGGGTTTGGGGCATCAACGGTGGAAGTTGTCCTTACATTTGCGTTAGTGTACACACTGTGTATGCTGCTAAGGACCCCAGGCGCAGTGGCCAATCGGAGTCCACAGGGGCCCCAGCCATCGGCTTGATAGCTGGAGCCAATGTCCTAGCTGCCAGTCCCTTCTACGGTGGGTCAATGAACCCTGCTTGTGCCTTGGGCTCAGCCACCTTTGCCGGAACCTTCAAGAACCAAGCAGGGTCATGTAGTACGGATAAAATGTATTTATATTATTTTTAGTGATTTTATTATTTTGCAGCATGATTTTATAGTGTGAGTGGTTGCCGATAGGGGAGGAAATAGGCTAGATCAGGTCATGCTTCTATCATAACAAGTCAAGCCTGGTTTGTGATAGGATGACTTGAACCTGACTTGTGACCAATTAGAAACCTTTTTTTGAGCTTAAGCCTGGCCTATGGCCTGCTAATGAGGTTTGGATTGGAAACAAGCCACCGGCCTACATCAAACAAGCCAACTTCAAATAGGCTAAAAACACGCTCAATTACAATAATGATCTAACATATATCATAAAATATGAAATTAAATATAACAACATAACAATTTTCGTTACAAATTCACCAATATAGAGTTTAGACTGAATCAATGTGAAACCAATGGACCTTCTCGTCTTCACATCAAATCTTCAATATAATTTTTTTTTCTCCTTCAAAGACTTTGAAAAAAAAAAATCTTCAATATATTCTTCTTCAATATAATAGAAAGATATCTTGATATAATCTGTATTAAATAATAAAATAAGTAATCATATTCATAATTTTTTTTTTTTGCCAGTAATCATATTCATAGTTAATCAAACATCTAACTTACGTTACCTAAGCTATAATTATTGTAGTGTTAATAAGAGGACAAAAGAAGCTACGCAGGGTCAATCAACAACACAGCATATTCTCAGGCAAAAAAAAAAAAAAACAACACTGCATATTCATTTCACATCACTTTTTGACCCAAAAAAAATTTCACCCCACTTTGAACGCATGCCAATGAACATCCTCATTTCACGCCACAATTCCCGCAAACCTGCCTCCCCTGCCATTTATTCTTCTCTTTTTATCCCCATCTATTTTTTAATTAGTTTCTGCATATATTTTTTGTACCCTATAATTAGTATCTGCATATCCTACTGCTCCTTTCTAGCAGAAACTTTTGTATAGGAAATTAATTGTGCATATATGACACCAATTTAATATATATAATAGGTAGATTGGGTCAAAAAAGGTTCACCCGTCTAATTTTGCTTTAGCCCAGTGAAAAAAAAAGTCTTAGCAACAAAAGCTTAACCATAATATTATTCAATTCCAGTCTTAGAATTAAGTTCAACACAATTCATGAATTCCAATAATGTATTAGCAACAAAAGCTATTTTCTTCTCTTTCAAATTGAAACGATCAAATTGAAGCAAGAGAAGAGAAATAACACGAGATTGGGCAGCAAATAACAACAAATTGGGTAGCAAATTGAAACAACAAATGGACATAGCACGAGATCTGGAGATAAACGAAAGAAGAGAAGAAATAAACAATCGAAAGAGCATAGTGGACTTACTAAATTTTCAGATATGTGACTGCTCCCATCGACCACCAAGGAAGAGAGAGTTCAAATCGGAGGAAGGACGACTATGAAGAGAGTAGGCGACGGTGACTCTCGAAGGAAGGATAGCCAAGGGGCAATGGGTTAGGGCTTGGGTTTGGTTGTTCAAAAATCAACGGCTCAAGGCGAAAGTGGGTGTTAGGTGATTGTCGAGTCGACTAAGAAAGTAAGAGTTAGACGAGATTGTTGACTGAGAGCGAGCTCAGAGTGAGAGTGAGAGTTAGATCATTGACTGAGAGCGAGCTCAGAGTGAGAGTTAGAGTTAGATCGTCGACTGAGAGCGAGATCAGAGTGAGAGTGAGACGAGATCGGAGTGAAAGACTGAGGGCGAGAGTTAGACGAGAGAGTGAGATTAGAATTTGAAAGAGAATGGGTGACTGAGTCTGAGAGTGGATGTTGGGCTGTTGGGTGTGAGACTTTGGGGCTTAGGGGCAACCCATTTATATATATATATATATATATGAATAGGCCGGCTTGATAGACCTAAAAGGCCCATCACTAGGCCTAAGCCTACTAAACAGGTTTTAAAATATGCCTAGACTTAACCTTTTATTCTAACAGGTCAGGTTTGTTCAGGTTGGAAACAAGTCAGGCTGTAGGCCCCTGATAGGCTGTCTAGCCTGTTTCCACCTCTAATTGATGAACACAATTTGGAAGTTGTAAGGATCCTCTCCTTAATAATATTATAATATTATCTTATCTTTAAGAATTACTCATTTCATTTTTTTTTTAAAGAAAGAAAGATTACCATGGTAGAAAAGAGTTCGAGTAACTATTTGAAAACTCTACCATGGTAATAAAAGATTTAAGTCCCTATAGTTATCATATCAAACATTTCCATTTAAAAAACAAAGTCACCCAACTTTATATGATAAACAAAGTACGTAGACGAATTTAGAGTTTACAAAATATGGTCCCTAATAAGTGGCAATATACATTCAATCAACACATAATAAACTACAAGAGGCTATACAGATACATATAGAAATATATCTATGCCTCAGGAGCTCCTCCCGACATTCTAGCAAGAGAATTATCACCTGAAAAATGTTAAATTAACGGGGTGAGACAAAAGCCTCAGCAACCAGCTATCCGACTCATTACACATGCTAACATGTGTTCATGAGGTGCTAAGTGGAACAATTTATATGGCAAATTATAAAAATTCAATATCACAGTTTTATACATAAATTTCTTATTACAATTCCCATTGCCTCCCATCAATCCAACCAAACCGCCTTATTTCCACGCGACTAGACCCATGGGCTAAGTTACTAACCATGTGACTGGCCACTCAAAAAACTCACCGGTCACGCGATGAGGATCGGCCAAACCCTCAGAGCACGTGTCCCGAACCATGGGTCTTTCCCCTCATTGAAACTGGTGGGGCAGTCCCTCATTGAAACTGGTGGGACAATAAACAGCCAACCATCGTGAACCAATGGAGGCTATACCACGTGGTAAAATAATATATTCCATCTTATCCCAAACCCATTATCACAATAATTTATCAATAATTATTTCAATGGGATTTTCCCGAATATATACATATTTTTCTCATTTCAAATCATAAAATTCCACAAAGCTAGTTTATATCAAAATACTTCACAATATAATGAAAACTTTCTCAATCACAATAAACCTTTACTCATTGGAGTAAATATCAAAATGCTCACAAACAGCATATCAACACAAATAATAAGTGAAAAGTGGTTACTTTTCGCCAAAGCAAAATTATAATCACAAGCTCCTAATCCAAGAGCTCAAATATACGCCAAAAATCAATCTACAATAATCAATTTATAAAATGGCTAAATTATAAATCATCATCCTAAAAAAAATGTAAACCAATTAAAACCTTAAGAATACCTCTAATAATCCAAATAAATTATTTGACCTAAATTTAATCGGTTAAAAAGCCTAATATAGAATTATTCATAGATTAGTTATATAAAGATTTCATTATAAAATTATATGCTAACTAAGTAACAAAAGTAACTTGATTAAAATTAACTATTAATTATCCTCTACATTCTTATAGTCTCATATTAACAAAACTCAAATTTATCCAAAATCATAATCTTAAAATTTTCTCTAATCATCATACAATTATTACCATAAGAAAGAGAAAATTATTTAGAACATTTCCATAAAAACAATTCTGAGATGAGAAATAATATTGAGTACCTTATTGATCTCCAAAGATATGAAAATACTCCTACTAATATTTCACTCTACACTTTTCTTTACACTTGAGGTGTGTGAAGTGAGGACAGGGTAGAGGGGGTATTTATAATACTCCCCCTCTTTGAAAACTATGGATGCCTTCCCCAGTTTCCTTTAATGATTGTGGGCGTCTGCCCACAATCATTATTAAATGGTGGGAGGCACTTTGTGTGCCTCCCCCATTTGTTTTTCTTTGTTGTGAGCGCCCGCACTTTTTTTTTTTTAAATATATATATATATATATATATTATTTTATTGTTTATAATATTTATTTATTTATTATTATTATTTTAAATATATATATATTTAATTTTTAATATATATATATATATTTTTATTTATTATTTTAAAATATATTTTAACTAAATTCCTCTTTTCTTTTTACCCAAAAATTACTATTAATTTCATAATTATCTCTAAATTATAATTATATAAAAATTAGGATGTTACAATTCTTCCCACCTAAATAGAATTTTGTCCCCAAAATTCGATTTAAATAATGTACAAGAATACAATCAGAATAAAATAAGCAAGCATAATCGCAACTTTAAGCAAACAAGTTAGGAAAAACACAACGCATTCTTTCTTCAGTCTCCCAAGTCACATCTCCAGGTGTCATACCCTTCCAAAGGACTTTCACCAATTGGATGGTCTTTTTCCGCAATTGTTTGTTTTGGACATCTAAAATCCTCTCTGGTTCTGCTATATAAGTTAAGTTTTCTCTCAACTCAACTTCCTCAGGCTTAATGACATGGACGGATCTGGATTATACTTCTTCAATTGTGATACATGGAATACGTTGTGCACATTAGACAAGTGCGGAGGCAAAGCGATTCGATAAGCTACTGACCCAATCCGCTCCAAAATCTCGTATGGTCCAATGAATCGGGGAGTCAACTTCTTTGCTTTAATAGACCTTCCAATGCCCGTTATGGGTGAAACCTTTAGGAAAACATGATCTCCTTCATTAAATTCCAATGGTCTCCTTCGACGATCCGTATAACTCTTCTGTCGGCTCAGAGCTGTCAACAATTTCTGTCGTATCATTTCAATCTTTCGCGATGTTTGGTCCACCAAATCTGGTCCAATAATGGTTCTTTCACTCAATTCGGTCCAACACAATGGCGATCTACACCTTCGACCATATAAAGCCTCAAAAGGTGCCATTTGAATACTGGAATGGTAGCTATTATTATATGCAAATTCTGCCAATGGTAAGTGCTTGTCCCAACTACCTGAGAGCTCGATGGCGCATGCTCTCAACATGTCTTTGAGTGTCTGAATAGTTCTCTCAGTTTGACCATCTGTTTGATGATGATAAGCGATACTGTACTTTAACTTTGTCCCCATGGCCTCTTGCAGGGATTTCCAAAAGTTTGAAGTGAACCTTGGATCACGATCCGATATGATACTTTCTGGCACTCCATGCATACGAACAATCTCTTTAATGTACAGCTCAGCCAATTTCTCTAACGAGTAGTCTACTCTGATCGGTAGAAAGTGTGCTGACTTGGTTAATCGGTCTACAATCACCCAAATAGCATTGTAAGTGTTCTGAATTTGTGGTAGACCTATAATAAAGTCCATAGAAATGCTATCCCATTTCCATTTAGGGATATCCAGGTTCTGGAGTAGTCATGGGGCTTTCTGGTGCTCGATCTTGACTTTCTGACACGTCAAATACTTCAAGACAAAGTCTGTCACATCTCTCTTCATCTTTGGCCACCAATACTATTGCTTAAAATTATTATACATCTTGGTGATTCCCGGATGCATAGTGTACCTGCTCCGATGAGCTTCTTCCAAAATGGTTCTCTTGATTTCATCGTTGTTGGGAACACAAATTTTCTTCTTGTATCTCAAGATATTCATATTCCCAATGTCATAATCTAAAACATTATCATGTTCTAGTTCTTCTCGAATTCTTTTTAGCTGGTCATCTTTCATCTGGGCGTCTTTCAGGTCCTGATAAAATCCATATTCACCAAGGACTGCATTTAAAGTAGCCCTTCTTGGATTTGGGACTACATGGATATCTCTTAATCCATTTAGCCAACTTTGTTCTTCTAAGCTCATTTGAAACAAGTGTATTGACTTTCGACTTAAAGCATCTGCAACCACGTTAGCCTTGCCAAGATGATACTTCAACTCGAAGTCATAATCCTTCAGGAATTCCATCCATCGACGTTGTCTGTTATTCAACTCCTTCTAATCAACAAGATACTTCAGACTCTTATGGTCATTGAATACTTCGAATTGAGACCCATACAAATAATGCCTCCAAATCTTCAAAGCAAACACCACAGCTACCAATTCTAAGTCATGTGTTAGGTAATTCTCCTCATGAGGTCTCAACTGTCTAGAAGTATATGTAACGACTTTGCCTTCTTGCATCAACACGCAACCCAGACCCTTGAAGGAAGCGTCCGTGTACACTATGTATGGACAACAAGGATCAGGAAGGGTAAGCACAGGGGCTGTAGTCAACTTCACCTTCAACTCTTGAAAAGCAGCTTCACAATTGTCAGTCCATATATACGATCGATCTTTCTTTGTTAACTTGGTAAGAGGCGTGGCAATTTGAGAGAATCCTTTAATGAATCTCCTGTAGTAGCCAGCCAATCCTAAAAAGCTTCTTACTTCAGTCACCGACTTTGGGGCTTCCCATTTCAACACGGCATCTACTTTACTAGGATCAACAGCTACCCCTTCAGCTGACACTACGTGGCCAAGGAAATTCACTTCCTTAAGCCAAAACTCACACTTACTCAACTTAGCGTACAACTGATGATCCCTCAATATATGCAATGCAATGTGTAAATGCTCTCGATGCTCCTCCTCATTCTTAGAATAAATGAGAATATCGTCAATAAAGACAATAATGAATCGATCTAAGTATGGCATAAAAATCCGGTTCATATAATCCATGAAGACGGCTGGAGCATTGGTTAACCCGAAAGGCATAACCAAAAACTCATAATGCCCATAGCGAGTCCGGAAAGCAGTCTTCGAGATGTCCTCAGCCCTAACTATAAGCTGGTGGTAACCCGATCTTAAGTTGATCTTAGAGAACACTACATCTCCCTTGAGCTGATCTAGTAAATCATCAATCCTAGGTAATGGATATTTATTCTTAATTGTGACCTTATTCAGCTGTTTATAGTCAATGCACAGCCTCATACTTCCATCCTTCTTTTTGACAAACAATATTGGTGAACCCCAAGGAGAGACACTTGGTCGAATGAAGCCTTTCACGAGCAACTCTTCTAGCTTTCTTCAATTCTGCCAACTCTGATGGTGACATCCGATAAGGGGCCTTAGAAATCGGGGTTGTAATTGGCACCAAATCGATGGTGAATTCGACCTCTCGCTCCGGAGGCAGTCCAGATATCTCTTCTGGAAATACCTCAGGATATTCTTTTACTACATTGATATGATCGATCCCAACTTCTCTATCCACATTGATAGAGAAGAAAACTATATAGGCTTGACAACCCTTTCTGATACACTTATCCGCTCGAGCTGTTGACAACAACATCGGGACTATAGGGGCTTCTATGGATATGGTATTCATAGCGTAAGTGGCCACCTTCTTCTTACAATGAAGTATGGCATCATTGTCCACTAGCCAATCCATACCGATAATAGCATCTATGCCTTTTAGTGGCAGACACACTAAATCCACTATAGAATCTCGGTTTTCAAACCGAAGGGTAATACCCACACAAGCATGTGCGGTCATCATAACAGCCCTGGCAGGGGTAGAAATTTTCAAGTCATATGGTAGAACAGATATAGGGAAATCATACTTCTTAGCACAATCAAAAGATATGAAAGAATGTGTAGCACCCGAGTCAAACATTGCAATAATGTCATGACCATGAAGAGAAATAGTACCTCTAATAACATTAGGGGATGCTCCTGCTTCTTCCTGAGTCATGGCATATACTCTGCCAGGAAAAGTGGGACGGCCACTTTGGTTGATCTGCTGTTGCTGCTGCCCCTCGGGACAATATCGCATGGTATAGCCAAACTTATGACACTGAAAACACTGCCAACATTGGCCAGCATGAGACTTCCCACATTTTGGGCAAGGATTGTTAACGCTTGGGGCTGACATTGCCATTTCACGACGAGGTTGTTGGTTTACTCTAGCATAGCTCCTCTGACCTTGTTTCCTCTGGAAGTTACTCTAAAAATTACTCGGTCGAGATCGACTCCTTTGCCCTTGACTCTTTCCACCAAAGTTCCTTGTACTCCTAGGATGAAATCCAAATGGCTTATTTTCTCCACCCACCGGTCTAAAAGTGGAGAACTTGCCCTGATTATCTTGAAGTTTGGCAGCCTCAATTTCACGCTTTATACGTGTAGCCATCCTCAAGTTGGTGCAAGTTTCCTCAAAACTCTTTATATCACGCATTAGCACAAAAGGTTTTAACTCTGGCCTGGCCCTGGTAATCAGTTGACGTGATTTCCAGTCTGGGTCATCTTTTTATTGTAAGTAGGTCACATATCTAGATAAGTTGATGAAAGTCGCAATAAACTCATCCTTGTGCATGTCATCCTGTCGAAGGGCATAAAATGTTGTCTCCTTCTCATGTCTTAATGCTGGAGGGAAGTAATGATCGAAGAACTTAGTTCTGAACTCCGTCCAAGTTGTCCTTGAGTCATCTAAACCACCCGTGCTTTGCCACCATCTTTGAGCACGATCCCTTAACAGAATAATGGCCACTCTGGCCTTTTGATATTCATTACAAACAACAGCTCTAAAGATAGTCTCCAAACTCTCGATCCAAGCTTCAACCTTCAGTGGATCTAAATCTCCATGAAACTTTTCAGGATCATGATGATGAATATCTTTCCATACCTTATTAATAGCTAATTCTTCAGGATTGGGTTGTGATGATCCCTCACCCCCAATATTCTTCCCAGGGCCTTCATAATTAGTTGAGCCGATTGGCTCGTTTTTCTGTGATGCTTCTATACTGGGCTCAGGAGCCTCATGATCTTTTGGCTTTGGAATGCTCCCCTCTTCTCTTATCTTCTTTCGAAGATCTCCCTCAAACTGTTGAAATCGTGCATCCATAGCTATCAATAATTTATCCAAAAGAGTCTCGTTTTCCTAAGACAATTGTGGTTCAGCATTTTGTGGAAGTGGGTTAACGTTGGAGACAGTCTTTCTTGTATTAATCATTTTCTCCCCACCTAAGGATGAAACCCTATAATAATTAGGATACAACCCATAGCAATACAAAAACACAGGGAGGTTATGTGTGAAAGAATATATTGCCACTAAGGCTCTGATACCAAGTTGTAAGGATCCTCTCCTTAATAATATTATAATATTATCTTATCTTTAAGAATTACTCATTTCATTTTTTTTAAAGAAAGAAAGATTACCATGGTAGAAAAGAGTTCTAGTAACTATTTGAAAACTCTACCATGGTAATAAAAGATTTAAGTCATTACCATGGTAGAAAAGAGTTCAAGTAGCTATTTGAAAACTCTACCATAGTAATAAAAGATTTAAGTCCCTATAGTTATCATATCAAACATTTCCATTTAAAAAACAAAGTCACCCAACTTTATATGATAAACAAAGTACGTAGACGAATTTAGAGTTTACAAAATATGGTCCCTAATAAGTGGTAATATACATTCAATCAACACATAATAAACTACAAGAGGCTATACAGATACATATAGAAATATATCTATGCCTCAGGAGCTCCTCCCGACATTCCAGTAAGAGAATTATCACCTGAAAAATGTTAAATTAACGGGGTGAGACAAAAGCCTCAGCAACCAGCTATCCGACTCATTACACATGCTAACATGTATTCATGAGGTGCTAAGTGGAACAATTTATATGGAAAATTATAAAAATTCAATATCACAGTTTTATACATAAATTTCTTATTACAATTCCCATTGCCTCCCATCAATCCAACCGAACCGCCTTATTTCCACGCGACTAGACCCATGGGCTAAGTTACTAACCATGTGACTGGCCACTCAAAAAACTCACCGGTCACGCGATGAGGATCGGCCAAACCCTCAGAGCACGTGTCCCGGACCATGGGTCTTTCCCCTCATTGAAACTGGTGGGGTGTCGCAGCCCCTCATTGAAACTGGTGGGGCAGTCCCTCATTGAAACTGGTGGGACAATAAACAGCCAACCATCGTGCACCAATGGAGGCTATACCACGTGGTAAAATAATATATTCCATCTTATCCCAAACCCATTATCACAATAATTTATCAATAATTATTTCAATGGGATTTTCCCGAATATATACATATTTTTCTCATTTCAAATCATAAAATTCCACAAAGCTAGTTTATATCAAAATACTTCACAATATAATGAAAACTTTCTCAATCACAATAAACCTTTACTCATTGGAGTAAATATCAAAATACTCACAAACAGCATATCAACACAAATAATAAGTGGAAAGTGGTTACCTTTCGCCAAAGCAAAATTATAATCATAAGCTCCTAATCCAAGAGCTCAAATATACGCCAAAAATCAATCTACAATAATCAATTTATAAAATGGCTAAATTATAAATCATCATCCTAAAAAAAATCTAAATCAATTAAAACCTCAAGAATACCTCTAATAATCCAAATAAATTATTTGACCTAAATTTAATCGGTTAAAAAGCCTAATATAGAATTATTCATAGATTAGTTATATAAAGATTTCATTATAAAATTATATGCTAACTAAGTAACAAAAGTAACTTGATTAAAATTAACTATTAATTATCCTCTACATTCTTATAGCCTCATATTAACAAAACTCAAATTTATCCAAAATCATAATCTTAAAATTTTCTCTAATCATCATAAAATTATTACCATAAGAAAGAGAAAATTATTTAGAACATTTGCATAAAAACAATTCTGAGATGAGAAATAATATTGAATGCCTTATTAATCTCCAAAGATATGAAAATACTCCTACTAATGCTTCACTCTACACTTTTCTTCACACTTAAGATGTGTGAAGTGAAGACGGGGGAGAGGGGGTATTTATAATACTCCTCCTCTTTGAAAACTGCGGATGCCTTCCCCAATTTCATTTAATGATTGTGGGCGTATTATTAAATGTTGGGAGGCACTTTGTGTGCCTCCCCCATTTGTTTTTCTTTGTTGTGGGCACCCGTCTTTTTTTTTTTTAAATATATATATATATATATTATTTTATTGTTTATAATATTTATTTATTTATTATTATTATTTTAAATATAAATATATTTATGATTTTTAATTTTTAATGTGTATATATATATTTATTATTATTTTAAAATATATTTTAACTAAATTCCTCTTTTCTTTTTATCCAAAAATTACTATTAATTTCATAATTATCTCTAAATTATAATTATATAAAAATTAGGATGTTACAGAAGTTATATTGCATGAATGTTGCAAAATTTGTATTACATATTCATGTTTTGATTTGACTTGAGTTATCTGAGAATATATATTACAAATACGTCTTACTCTCTAGGTTAAAGTGAGAATGATGAAAATAAGAGATAAGTGATAAAAAGACAATCACACACACACACACATATATATATATTACTCATTTCGACTTTAAATATAAAACCTATTTTATAATTTAAGTTGCACTATAAACGAGAACCTATATTTAAAAGCAGAGGAGCACGTGTTGTTCCCAAATTTACCAAATACACTTGTATGGACCTCAGACTTGAATGTGAGCTTTATGCACATTTGACCTCACAATACACATCAAGTAAATAAGACAAAGATAGGTAAACTCATGATAACTTTTTTGTTTTGTTAAAATCAACAGAATAAAGTACAACAAATTTTCTAAGAGCGGACTAAATGCAAAATGCTAAGCAGTTTCACAAGTATCAAGCTCTTCAAAGGAGAAAACATCAAGCAATATGCAAGTTTAGAACAACCGGCCAGGTTTAGAACTTCCAACAAGTTGACAAAAAACAAGAAATTAGGGATACTGACAAGATTGATGCACCCTCTCAAATTCAAGAATTCGAGGTTTGAAAGTTTAGCAAAAGATGGATCAAGCTGCAAAAATCCAATGCATCCTTCAAGCTCCAGCCTATCAAGATTTGGAACTCCACCAAAATTTGGCGTATTTGCAAAGTTTCGAAGCCACATAGACTCATTTTTCTCAATTTAGGGAGCATCTGTGAATGAAAATATATAATTATGTATAGCACTTATGTAATAAAACATGACACAACACGACACTTGAGGTAAAAGAAGAGAATTAACATATACAATTTTTCCCTTCCATACTTCTGTTAAGTTGCTTTCGGACATAATCAATTGAACAAGTATATTAGACTGAAATCTTGATGATAAAGTAGTGAAAGGATATTGATGCCACGAAACATATCACAGCTCACTTGAAAGATTATCAAGGGTTCCAAAACATTTCACATTGTGAAATATGAGCAGTCTAAGGTTGATCATATGTGACAAAGCATCAATCCTCAATAAAGTCATTGTTTGCTCTTTCAAATCCAAGGCTATAGCTTCAATATCTTTCTTCACCTAGGATTATAAATGCATTTATAATATACACAAAAAAATGAAATGTTAGAATACTACTTAAAATTTTTTTATTTGACCTAGGGTTTTCCCTTTCGAGATTTAAAATGCAAAGAGTTTTCGTCTCTCCTAACAAGTACGCTTCCTGATATTTAAACTTGTTTTCTTCTCCTTATCAGGATCAGACTGCTTACCATCTCAATAAAAAACTTGTTGGTATTATTACTTTAACGTTTCATATTTTAATGCTAAAAGGGGTATCAAAACTTACAGTGTCTCTTTCTTTCTCCTTAACATGTGTCTCTTTCTTTCTCCATAACTTGTTTGACATCACTTAAAAGGTATAATCGACTTCGTTTATCTGTCTGATTTGGACATTATTGTCGAATGATTTCTCATCCCATTGCTTGCAACATACGATGCATTTTTATCCCTTGATTTTTAATTGTGATAAGTGATTTTTAAACAAGAAGTTCTGTATCAACACAACAACTAATACAATATAATCATGTAAAATTTGCTTCACATAATTAATGTCCTTCCCTACAAAGAAACATGCTATGTCCAAAAACATTTCCTTACTCATGTCATCAAGTTCATCCAAACATTTTCTAAGTACCCTTGTGATCTCGTGAGGAATAATTTCTTTTCTATCCAGGAAACTCCTCCATTCTGCAATGCCTTTTTCAAGAAAGTATGAACCAAACATGTCAATCGCTAATGGAAGGCCATTTGCATAATCCAATAACCGATATATCATCTCTTCGAAGTTTTCTGTAGGATATTCCTTTAGAAAAGCTTTAGAACAAAATAGTTTGAAAGCTTCATCCTTAGACAAAAGCTTAGGCCTATAAACTGTATCAACCTCATATTCTTGAAGGGGTTGTTCATCTCTAGTTGTTATAATGATTCTACTTCCTGCCCCGAAACAATTAGATTTTTCAACTAAGTTCAATTCTTGTAGATGTTGTACAAGATCGACGCTATCGAGAACTATGATAAACTAATTGCTTTCTTAACCTTTCGCACGCTAAGAACTCTTCATCTAGGAAATCCTTTATCTCTGAATTTTCTGTCATCAAATGCCCGTGAAAAAGCTGTTGTGGAGATATGTCGCCTTGCTTTAAACATGCACTTACATTGGGAAGGAAACAGAAGGCATCAAAACAGTGAAAGATCTAAAGATATAAAACTGTAAAAATGGAGGGCTTCCCTATTCCACTCATACCACAAATGCCTACAACTTCAACTTCATCATCTGTACTCAAATCCAAGAGCTTTTCTACTTCTTCCACTTGAGATTGTATCCCAACAAATCCGAAAAAGTCATAAAATTGCTGATCTATTTTTGACTTGACTTGTTTAACAATATATGGAATAACTTGTGATCCTGATGAGGTGAAAAGGGGAAAATGAAACACCAAATCAATCTAATTTGTTTCTCTCTAGGCATGAAGGTAAAAGATCCTCTGCTGTTATTTGTGTGGCTTTTATCTGGACAATCTAGAATTTCAATCTGAAGTTTCTAACACAATTACTTTATCAAAAAAAAAGTAGGATACAAAAAAAAAAAGGTGATTTTAGATTTTAAAAACTTCATGATCAAAAGAAAAGAGATATATAAATTATATATAATTCATACTGCATCTGGAGTTGAGATATGCTAGTAAATTTTGACATATGCAGTTATTTTACAGCAAGAAGCCTAGATGCCAGATTTATGGGAGAGATTGCTAAAATTGTACAGGCTTCCTTTTTAGACTCACAATTAATAACGAGTTTTTTGAGACCCGTAGGATTAACCAAAGCGAACACTACAGCTTTTTGAGACCCATAGGCAATAACTTGATCAACATTTTTTTTTTTTGGTGCCAAGAGTATGCATGTCTGAGAAAAATAGATGAGGAGTAAAATTAAATTACGTACTCATTGCGTAGGTGCCAGCCAGAGAGAGTGGCGACCTGTTTGATAACCTCCCTCAATTGGGGTTCCTCTTCAAGTAAAGCTTGTGTGTATTGTTCTTCAATATGTTGAGCAATGGATTTTAGATCTACTTCATCGTAAAAAACTGCCATATAAGTGTGTGTTTGGGAGCTTTTTAAATCATGATTTACGCAACCCGAGACAAAACTCCTCTCATAAATTTACCTCGTAAATCATAAAAACTATTAAAAAAAACTAATCCAAATACACACATAATCCGACGGCCAGACAGACCGTACCCTCGTGTCAGAGCTCGCCTCCTTTCGTTCACCTTGTCCATGTCTGCTTCGAACCTGCCTGCATCACCGTAAATTTCCATCCATGGATATGGATAGGCACCTTGACATAAGGAAATAACCTGCTCTAGTTCCTGCAAACACCAAGAAGAAGAAGCATAGTTTTTGGAGAACACAACAATCCAAATCCACGACTCTTCAATTGCTTCACGAAGGTGACATGGAAGCCTGGAGTATGGTATTTCAAACTTCTTATCATGTCCCAAGATTCTATAGCCTTGTGCTTTAAGAGCAGCCGAAAGGCTTCGGATGAATTTACCAGTGTCTTCATCATCGCCTCGAAAGCTTATATATACCATGATGAGAAGCTCTCGAAATACTCCATGGCATTCAAAGCTCCCAGGAATTCAAATAATGATGCATTGGATCACACGCAGACCCGCTCCCCTGCTGTTCGTCATTTTTCTGCCATTCTGGAGACCCAAATACGAAAATTTAATCAAGTGACAAGCTGGTTGCCACTTTCAGGTTCCTTATACTAGTAGACAATTTTTTGCCAGCTAATTCATGAGAACCAACATTAAATAATTTTTTTCCCTACTCAGCTCCAAGTCTTAGTGGGTGAGATCGTACACTCCATTCCAGGTCTGCCTTTGACTTTCTTTTACACCAAAAGCTCCGCCATTGATGATGTGCGTCCTCATGCTTCAGCTGAAACATTGCCTCTGTAATGTATTGAGGGAACTCATCATTTTATACAAACTAATTGCAAGGGGAGGATCTGGGTTTTGCTTTCACAGCAAAATGAAAAGAAAACCCCTATGTTCAAGTTTCTGGGCAAATCACCTCTGAAAATGAGAATGGCATCGGAAAATGGGCCGACAAACCGGAAATATCAAAGGATTCAACAAATCTCAGATTTGAAACTCTTGCCTTGGCTTGTGAGGCAGGGGAGAAAATTCTCATAGTATTTAGACTCTGTCGATGATGAGGATTCGATGACGGTGCCTCCTTTCTCGTGGAAGAAGCTATGGCTATTCATATGATCGAACTTCTTGACGAGCATCGCTATTTTGGATCTGCGAAATCCCGAAGGGGATCTCCAGTCTGAGCCACCGCCAGTTACCCCCGGGTCTGGCTATTGAGTATTGCTGTAGCCCACACATCATCGGAGCTCATGTTTTCTTTAAAACAAAAAAAATTAAAGGCCTCCATGTTTTTAGTTGTTTAATCATAATATTGTTAATTTTATTTAATAAAAAATACAGACTAAATAAATTTAAACGGTGAGTAAATGCTGGAAAAACATATTTAAATTTTAATTCTTTAATATAGTTATCTTTATATTTTAAAATTTAATAACATATTTAATTGAATAACTTGTGATTCTGATGAACTGAAAAGGAAAAAATGAAACACCAAATCAATCTAATTTGTTTCTCTTTAGGCATGAAGGCAAAAAATCCTCTGCTGTTAATTGCGTGGCTTTTATCAGGGTAATCTAGAATGTACATCTAAAAAATTTTGTGATTGTAAATATTAAGAACTGAAATGATAAAGAGATATATATAAATTATATATATATTATCCATATTGTATCTAGAGTTAAGATTTGAGAGTCGTTTCTGGTGATTTTTTTCAAGAACAATAAAAGGGCACGTCTGTTTAAGTTTTGAAAAGTATGGCCTGGAGTGTAATTGTCACCAAGTATAACACATATATTTATATTATTTGTAGTGATATTATTATTTATTCTGCTACATTTTTTAATGTAACACTGGTACAGATTCAGGCATATATAATACTTAATAAATAACGGTTATATTGAATAAACATCATGTATGTCGAGGCAGAAGTCGCGTAAGGATATATAACGCTTAAAAGTAACGGCTATTTATGCACGTAGTCAAGTATTGTGAGGCAGGATTCGTTCATATATACATTCGGTCAGCTTATATCACAATATCTAACTTTCATCTATTGTTTCCTTTTTGCATACAGCATTTTAATGACTCATGCATGATGTTTAGCAACTTATAAATGGAAGAAGTAGTTCAAGAGTTCGCGATATCTCTGCAACATCAGTGGGAGGGTAAATATATCGAATGACTATAAATTTTTAGATATTGATGATTTATTTGTTTTAAAGTTTTTGTTTTAATAGTATATATATGTACATGAATGACTGTAAATATATTCTGCTTTATTGTATTGTTCTGTGTATGAATGAATGTAAATATATATTGTGATCCATTCTGTACAAATGTATATGTAAGAGGATATCGAAAGCAGAAACACCTCTGCATTTTTTTTAAAAAAAAAAATTGGCTTTGATAAATTACAATTGTTACCTAACAACCATTATTTATGGTAACTATACAACAATTGCTTAAATAAATCTATTAATATTACTATCAATTTATAACAATTATTTTGAAAGAACTATTATATATGTTATATGTATAACATATATAACGGTTGTTAAAGATGAACAATTATGTAATATGCAAGCATTATCATATTTTATGACAGTTGTTTATGAGTACCTATTAATTATTTTCAAATAATGTGTATATCATGGCCTTGCCAAGTCTCAATACATAACATGTGTTACATTATAACTGTTATAACATGTTTAGAATAAAAAACTGTTTGGAACCATAATTTATCTATGGCCGCATATATAACTGTTCGAAAGTGTTATATATGAAAGATAATAATCACAAAAAAGAATTATTTTCTGTAGTATTGTAAGTTGTTGTTGAACTCAATTTGCAGTTATGTTGCATCAATTTGCAAAGTTTGCATTACATTCATGTTTTGATCTGAATTGAATTATTTGAGAATATATATATTCCACATATATATCTTACCCATTAGGCTAAGGTGAGAATGAAAAAAATAAAAAATAAGTGATAAAAAGACAAACCATATCATGTTATTCACATATTTATTACCAAATACACTTGTACGGACTTAGAATCTCAGGATTCATGACTTGAGCTTTATGCATATTAGACCTCACAAATACACATCAAATAAATAAAACAACAACATGCAAAGTTAGAGCCGGTAATTACCCACCAGCCCGCCCAAAAAAACCTTAAACGGGATACCATTTTGGCAGCCCGTTTAAATGCGGGCTAAATGCGGGCTGATGCGAGCCAGGCCGCGGGCTGACCCGCTTTTTTTTTTATTTTAAATTTTTTGGTTTTTTGGTATTTTTAAATAAAATGAATTCAAATACCCTTATTATTACCTTTCATTTGATGCCGTGTTTAATCAATTCCTCATACTTTTTATTTGACATTTTTATTTGCATATTATATTTATTTATTCTATTATTATTAAATTTAAAAGAGATGTGTTTATATGTTTTTGTTATGTGAGTAGATGAAAAAAAATGAAAGTAAGAATAAAATTGACTTCATAACACAAATGTATAAAAAAAAGAAGTGTGATATGAGCGGATGAAAGAGAAAGAGAAAGAGAGTAAATCTTTTTTTAAAAAAAACAAAATTTAAAAAAAAAAAAAAAAAGGATGGCGCCAGCCCGCCTAAAGGGGCTCGGGCTAGCAAAAGCCAGCCCACGAAGGGGGCGGGCTGGTGGCCTTAGGTTCTAACCCCCCGCCTTAGGTTCTAACCCGTGCGGGCTGGCCCGCATTCCCAATGCTATGCAAAGTCATGATAATTTTTTAGTTCTGGTAAAACCAATAGAAGAAAGTACAACAATGCTTCTAAGAAAGGACTATCCCAAATGCCAAACAGTTTCACATGTATCAAGCTCTTCACAGGGGAGAACTTCAAGCAATATGGAAGTTTAGAGCAGCCCGCCAGATTTAGGACTTCCAACGAGTTGTCATGAGAAAACAAGGAATTAGGGATACTGACAAGATTGATACAACCTCTCAAATTCAAGAATTTGAGCTTTGAAATATTAGCAATAGATGGATCAAGTTGCAGTAATCCAATGCATCCTTCAAGCTCTAGTCTCTCAAGATTCTGAAATCCTCCAAAATCTGGCATCTTCAACAAAGTTTTGGACCCACATAAATTCACTTTTCTCAATTTAGGGAGCCTCTGTGAATGAGAGAATATACCAGAGTAGATATATGATTAGCTATAGCACTTGTGTATAATGACACGTCATGTATTTAACTACAGGCAAATTATTTAACTCCAGGAAAATTAAAGAAGGACAATAACATACCATTTTGCCCTTCCATACTTCTATCATGTTGATTTCAGGCATAATCAATTGAACTAGTGTATCTGACTTAAAACTTGATGGTAAACTAGTGAAAGGATACTGATGCCATGAAACATATTGCAACTCGTTTGAAAGATTATCAAGGGTTCCAAAACATTTCACATTACGAAATATCAGCAATCTAAGGTTGGTCATGTCTGATAAAGCATCAATCCTCAATGTAGCCATTTTTTGCTCTTCCAAATCCAAGGCTATAGCTTCAACATATTCCATCTCCTAGGATTATAGATGCAATTATACACAGAAATGATAAAATGTTAGATTATCTTTAGTTTAAATTTTAATATTGTGATGTTGTGCTAAAGAGGGGAATCAAAAATTACCCTATTTCTTTCTTTCTCCATAACACAGTTGACATCACCAAACAGGTATAATCAACTTCATTTATCTAGCTGATTTGGACATTACTATCAAATAATTTCTCATCCCATTGCTCGCAACATACCATGCATTTTTATTCTCTAATTTTCAATTGTGACAAGTGATTTTTGAACAAGAAATTCTATATCAACACAGCAACTGATACAATCATGTAAAATATCCTTCACATGATTATTGTCCTTCCCTACAAAGAAACATACTATGTCCAAAAACATTTCCTGACTCATGTCATCAAGTTCATCAAAACCTTTTCTAAGCACCATTATGATCTCATCGAGAGGAATAATTTCTTCTCTATCCAGGAAACTTCTCCATTCTGCAATGCTTTTTCCATAAAAGGATGAACCCAATTTTTCAATTGCTAATGGAAGGCCATTAGCATATTCCAATACCCTATCTATCATCTCTTTGAAGTCACTAATAGGATATTCCTTTGGAAAAGCTTTAGAACAAAACAGTTTGAAAGCTTCATTTTCAGACAAAAGTTTAGGTCTATAAACAGTATCAACCTCGTATTTTTGAAGGACTTGTTCATCTCTAGTTGTTATAATGATTCTACTCCCCTCGCCAAAACAGTTAGATTTTTCAGCTAAGTTCAACTCCTGGAGATGTTGTACCAGATCGACACCATCAAGAATTATGAGAAACTTGCCTGCTAAGAACTTACTACAAAAAAAACGTGATTTAGTAGCAGTTAAAAATGGGTATTAGTAGCGGTTTTAACCGCTACAAACAAGGTTAGTAGCGGTTACTAGAACCACTACTAAATCGTACGTTGCAAGCAGATTTGTAGCGGTTATATAAAACCGCTACTCAATCAAAAATAACCGCTACATCCTTTGTAGCGGTTCAACTTAACCGCTACAACACCCACATGGACGAAATTTTTTTAAGAGATATTTGTAGTCGTTATATAACCACTACAAATATAAAAAATTGAAATTTTGAGAGCTAAAAAAAAAGACTTTTTTTTATTTTGTAGCGGTTAACAAACCGCTACAAATATAAAAAATTGAAATTTTGTTGGCAAAAAAAAAATGACATTTTTTTTATTTTTTAGAGGTTAACAAACCGCTACTAATTTTGAATTTCATGAAATTAGTAGCGGTTTTGAAAACCGCTACTAATTTCATGAAATTCAAAAATGGAGCAAAAAAATGTAATTTGAGTTGTAAAAAGGCGCGTTATTTAGTAGCGGTTTAATAACCGCTACAAATATTTAAAATTTTTTTAAAAAATATACAATTATTTGTTTTTGTTTTTTCAATATTAAATTAAATATTTTATTTTGTTATTATTTTATCTATTTCAATTAGCTTATTATTTAATAGTTTAACTTATTAATAAATAAAAAGGAAAAATGTAATTGAATTGGATTAGTATAAAATTTATATTAATAATATTATTAAGGATAGGTAGGTAATAAGGAATTATTATGTTATCTAATATAATGTAATTATGTATGAAAAATAGATGAAAATGAGATACAGTTATGATATATCTAGAAAAAAAAATGGTTAGAATAAATTTTATAGAAAGGAAAGAAGTATTCTAAAAAAAAATTAAAAATCTTGTTACCATATTTGATCGTATTATTCAGCTCCTCTACTCATACGAAAGAAGTTGTAAATGAGAGAAAATGAAAGAAAGGTAAGGTGAAAAGAAATTGGGGAGTGTTTGAAATGAGTTGTGGTAAGGGTATTTATAGGGATCCACGTACTATTTGTAGCAGTTAATGTAGCGATTATTAGTTAGTAGCGGTTATTTGTATTTTTGTAGCGGTTTAATATTCATAGTGCTATTTGTAGCGGTTAATGTTTTATTTGTAGCGGTTTAATAACCGCTACAAATATTATTTTAATTTTTTTAAAAAAAATTTTTTTACATTTTATTTTAAAATTTTTTTTTCACTTTTTGTAAAGACAAAAGCATAATTTGAATTTGATCACTCATCGTCGCCATCCCTACAGAAATTTTGTAGAAAAATTATTGTTATTGATGTATTATTAAATTTAAAAAATTTAATTCAAATGACGTGGACTTAAAAAAACTCACCGCAGTAGAGGTAAATTGTCATCACCTTCAAGGAAGTAGTTTTCAAAATCAGCTAGCTGAAATAGCTCACTCTCGTAGGCGATGTTATCGCCTTCACCCATGTCGTAAAGGTCTCTTGGCTTTAAATGAACGACCATGTGCCAATCCTTATACCTCTCGTCCTCGACATAATAAACCTGATGTGCCTCTGAAGCTAGAATATACGGCTCATCATCTTGAGAAATACCAGTATGAATCGGCCGTGAGAAATTGACTAATGTGATCCCTAGGTCGTCAGTTGTCAGTCCCTGAGAAGTAGTGGTATTTGCCCACAAACACTTGAACAGTGTCACGGTAAAACGGCCTTGATAATTAAGCTCAACCACATCAAGAAGCTTGCCATAGTAAGGGACGCCTCCGAACTGCATGTTGGCGTCACTGCTGCTCGCATAACTCCTTGTCCCAAATGTGCCATAAACACCCGAATTCTATGTTTGCAATCCTTGATCCCGTGAAACCATGCAAAACTTAAAACCATTGACATTGTATGCTGTAAACCGTTTTGCATGATCAAGAGGGCCGATTGCGAGAGCTCTGAAATCTGGTGAGTGTGGATTGTGGTCATTTAATATTCTGCGTGCAAACCAGCTCGGGAATTCTCTGTGGACCCTCCTATCAACTCTCGAGGATATCTGTGTACGGATCCTGAGGTGACGCTTCACATGACTTCTGAATTCCCTGCAATTAATAATGGAAAGGCGTTAGTGAAATGAAAGTGAGAAATGTTACGAAAGATATAGATCGAATAACATATGAGTGTACAATTCTTACCGTATGAAAGGTTCAACTTGAGTGCAATTAATCAAGACATGTCTATGTGCTTGGAACTTCTCAGTTGCCGTTAGTTTGAAGTTCTCAGTTGCTCCAACTGGTTTACCAACACGAGGGATAAATTCTCTTGATGTCGGTGTAAGTTCAGGACAATCGTCAACACGAGGCGGGTGGTTGAAAGCCATCTCAAGATCATCAAAGTACCTTGAGCAAAAATATAGCACCTCATCCCCTATATAGCCTTCAGTCACAGTCTTGATGTAATGCACATTGAAAAGAATGTTTGCGACAATGTGCTGTATACGCTACTTAACGAACCCGGAAAGACAAAAGATCACCTTCAAGCGAGGAAAGATTTAAGCGACATGGGAGTTCGTGAAGACGCTTGGCCAGATGAGCATGACAGATTTACACCGGCAAAGTTTACCCTCACAAAACCGAACAAGGATGTGTTCCTCGCGACGTTGAAGAAATTAAAAGTTCCTGATGGGTATTCAAGCAACATTTCTCGATGTGTCGACTTGCAGGCTCGAAAGGTTGCTGGCCTGAAGAGTCACGACTCACATGTTCTTATGCAGCAGTTACTCCCTCTGGCTATAAAGAATACACTTCCTCCCGATGTTTCCATCGTTTTGGTGGAACTTTGTTCTTTCTTTCGCAAGTTGTGTTCTAAGGTTTTGATCGTTGAGGAGCTCGATCAGCTGCAGTTGAAAATCATTCTTACGCTTTGTCATTTGGAGATGATCTTTCCTCCGTCCTTTTTTACTGTGATGGTTCACCTCACGGTCCACCTCGTTCATGAAACAAAGCTCGCTGGACCAGTATAATATCGTTGCATGTATCCGATTGAGAGGTACTCATTTTAAATATGTCCTTTAATTTATTGTCCGTATTTAATGTTTGCTAGTTGTCCTTTTCATCATTTTATATCAATTTTCTCTTCTGTACTTCGTAGGTTCCTTGGGAAATTAAAATCTTACGCGAGGAATAAGGCGTGGCCAGAAGGTTCTATAGCTGAAGGCTATATAGGGGATGAGGTGCTATATTTTTGCTCGAGGTATTTTGATGATCTTGAGACGGCTTTCAACCGCCCGCCTCGTGTTGACGATTGTCCGGAACCTGCGCCGACATCAGGAGAATTTATCCCTCGTGTTGGTAAACCAGTTGGAGCAACTGAGAAGTTTCAAGCACATAGACATGTCTTGATTAATTGCACTCAAGTTGAACCTTTCATATGGTAAGAATTGTACTCTCACATGTTATTCGATCTATATCTTTCGTAACATTTCTCACTTTCATTTCACTAACGCCTTTCCATTATTAATTGCAGGGAATTCAGAAGTCATGTCAAGCGTCATCTCAGGATCCGTACACAGACATCCTCGGAAGTTGATAGGAGGGTCCACAGAGAATTCCCGAGCTGGTTTGCGGGCAGAATACTAAATTACCACAATCCACACTCACCAGATTTCAGAGCTCTCGCAATCGGCCCTCTTGATCATGCAAAACGGTTTACAACATACAATGTCAATGGTTTTAAGTTTTGCACGGTTTCACGGGATCAAGGATTGCAAACACAGAATTCGGGTGTTTATGGCACATTTGGGACAAGGAGTTATGCGAGCAGCAGTGACGCCAACATGCAGTTCGGAGGCGTCCCTTACTATGGCAAGCTTCTTGATGTGGTCGAGCTTAATTATTAAGGCCGTTTCACTGTGACGCTGTTCAAGTGTTTGTGGGGCAAATACCACTACTTCTCGGGGACTAACAACTGACGATCTAGGGATCACATCAGTCAATTTCTCACGGCCGATTCATACTAGTATTTCTCAAGATGATGAGCCGTATATTCTAGCTTCAGAGGCACATCAGGTTTATTATGTCGAGGACGAGAGGCATAGGGATTGGCACATGGTCGTTCATTTAAGGCCAAGAGACCTTTACGACATGGGTGAAGGCGATAACATCGCCTACAAGAGTGAGCCATTTCAGCCAGCTGATTTTGAAAACTACTTCTCTGAAGGCGATGACAATTTACCTCTACTGCAGTGAGTTTTTTTAAGTCCACGTCATTTGAAATAAATTTTTTAAATTTAATAATACATCAATAACAATAATTTTTCTACAAAATTTCTGTAGGGATGGCGACGATGAGTGATCAAATTCAAGTGTAAAAAATTTGTCTTTACAAAAAATGCAAAAAATTTGTTAAAATAAAATGTAAAAAAAAAATTTAAAAAAAAATTAAAATAATATTAATAACCGCTACAAAATATAAATAACCGCTACTAATTAATAACCGCTACATTAACCGCTACAAATAGCACTATGAATATTAAACCGCTACAAAAATATAAATAACCGCTACTAATTAATAACCGCTACATTAACCGCTACAAATAGTACGTGGATCCCTATAAATACCCTTACCACAACTCATTTCAAACACTCCCCAATTTCTTTTCACCTTACCTTTCTTTCTTATCCTCTCATTTACAACTTCTTTCGTATGAGTAGAGGAGCTGAATAATACGATCAAATATGGTAACAAGATTTTCAATTTTTTTTAGAATACTTCTTTCCTTTCTATAAAATTTATTCTAACCATTTTTTTTTCTAGATATATCATAACTCTATCTCATTTTCATCTATTTTTCATACACAATTACATTATATTAGAAAACATAATAATTCCTTATTACCTAGCTATCCTTAATAATATTATTAATATAAATTTTATACTAATCCTATTCAATTACATTTTTTCTTTTTATTTATTAATAAGTTAAACTATTGAATAATAAACTAATTGAAATAGATAAAATAATAACAAAATAAACTATTTAATATAATATTGAAAAAACAAAAAAAAAATCATCGTATATTTTTTAAAAAAATTTTAAATATTTGTAACGGTTATTAAACCGCTACTAAATAACGCGCCTTTTTATGACTCAATTTAAATTTTTCGGCGCCAATTTTGAATTTCATGAAATTAGTAGCGGTTTTAAAAACCGCTACTAATTTCATGAAATTCAAAATTAGTAGCGGTTCTTTTTAACCGCTACAAATAAAAAATGTCATTTTTTTTTTCCAACAAATTTTCAATTTTTTATATTTGTAGCGGTTTATTAACCGCTACAAAAAAAAATTATTTTTTTAAGCTCTCAATATAATTTTTTATATTTGTAGCGGTTATATAACCGCTACAAATATCTCTGGGTGTTGTAGCGGTTAATCTGAACCGCTACAAAGTATGTAGCAGTTATTTTTTATTGAGTAGCGGTTTTATAAAACCGCTACAAAACCGCTTGCAACGTACGATTTAGTAGCCGTTTGAGTAACCGCTACTAACCTAGTTTGTAGCGGTTAGAACCGCTACTAATACCCATTTTTAACCGCTACTAAATCACGTTTTTTTTGTAGTGTAATACTCACGAGTTGGGGGGAAGAGTTTGATATGATGAAGATAGGATGCATTGGGAAGGAGGATTCCGGCTATTTATCAGTAAAAAAAGCCCTCAACTACACCTTGGAAATTATTTACCAAAATACTATACCTAAAATCGTTCTTCGCAAAAACGATTTTGCATTTATAAAGAAGTCATTCTCTATAAAAATGAGTTTTAGTTTGACAAAACACTGAAGTCGTTCTTGTGAAGAACGATGTTAGATATCGTTCTTGGTGTGAACGATTTCATTATGATGTGATATTTTTTTAAATATTAAAACAAACTGTCACGAATATATTCTTCTTTGTATATATTCCTCCTCCTTCTCAATGCATCCTCTCTTCATCATATCAAACTCTTACCCCCAACTTGTGAATATAGAGTGCAAGGGGCCTTATAAATTTTGTTGAATGCTACTCTTTCATTCTCATCCATCTTTATCTTTTCCTCAATTTTCTCCGTAGTTCCTTGTTCTCTTCCCTCTCTTCTCTTACTCAATTTTTTTCCTCATCCACATCCTTCATATTTTGCTTTGTTGATCTATGGTTGGTCACTTACATAAAACTTTTTCCTTATTTAGTCATATACACTTAATTATTGTTTAGTATTCATTTTTCAATACTTTATTTAGTCAATATACTCTTTATCCTATTTTTCAATCATTATTTCTTTTATTATGTCGTCATCATTATTTCTTTTATTATATTGTCATCATCATCATCATCATTATGTAAATTAATCATTAGGTATATGATGAGGAGAGAGGGAATTAGGAAAGAGAAAAACATTGAAGTTGTTATTTAGGTGAGGAAGTTTAGAAATCGTTCACCTGAAGAACGATTTTCATTTGCATAAAACTTTGCGTCAATGCTGTGTTATTGAAGAAGTTGTTCTTTAGGTGAATGGTTTTTAAAACTCATCATCTGAAGAACGATTTTAAGTGTAGCATTTTGATAAATATTTCCCACGGTATAGCATTTTAGTATATATGTTTTACTATTTACAGTATATTAGTAAAAAAGCCGCTCCGCATCACATGGGAGCCAGCTTGGTGAAAGTGATGGATGGATGCAAAGTCTTTTCCAGGTGAAACAATTTATCTCCTCCTCCAACTTTTCTTCTTTTTTGATAGAATTTTTCTTCAGTTCTGTAACAAATCTTTAAAAAATTTTCATATAATTAAATCTATATTGACTTAGGACATGAATCCTTAGTTAATTGAGCTATAAATTTTGTAATGAGAGACTTCTCAACAAATTTCTCAAAAGTTTATTGACCTTTTTTTAATCACAATTTGGAACTCTAGAGAAAAAATTATTGTGTACTACTTTTTACAAGAAACTCTTGTTCATTTTCTCAATTTCTAAAGTGTTGAGAGATTTTTTATTTATGTCTAAAAATATATATACTCTTTTCAGTCCATAATATAAGTCATTTCTAGAAGGATTTTTTGTCCATAATACAAGTCACTTACAAAATAATTAATGCATATTTAACAATTTTATCTCGATAATTTATGCTTAAATGTCGCTTCTTTTATTTTTTTTCTTTTCCAAAAAACCTCATTTGATATCGGTTAAATTGAAAAGAAAATAATTTATGACGGATTTAACAATTAGAAAAAAGATTTATGAGCTATTTGTGAATTTTTAGTTCTGATCAATTAGTTGTAAATGACTTATATACATGGTATTTGAAAGAAAAAAAAGAAATCATTTTTTGTACATAAAAAGAAAGAAATTAGTTAAATTGTCAGGTTTTTATTTTGATAAAAGAAGTTCAAATTATGGGAGTTAGATGCATACATTATTTTGTGATACATTCAATACTCTAAAATACTTCTCATGTGCATCCAGCACATTAAAATATTTTGTTGTCTTGGTAGTAGATGCATCAAGAACTATTTTGAAGTGCTAGACGAAATTGAAAAAACAAATTTGGGTGTTGGAAACACACAAAAAGAATATTTTAAGTTGAGAAGACCTTTCCTAACAAACAACAATTTCCATAATAGTTTTATAAAATCTGGTTAACTAATGATAATTTAAAACAATTTCTCATTCAAGATATATCGGAGTTTAGTGTACAAAATCCGCCCACAAACTCACTATAAAGAAATTTATTACTCTGAGCACACATAACAATATGAGAAATTATAGCCCACGAGTTTTACAACACTAAATCCCATAATTAAAATTCCATACAAAATAATTTCCAACACAAATATGGTTGTGGTCCACCAAAATATTACAATACAAAAATAAAGCCTAACAAAAGTTAAACAGTTATCCCAAAATAGTTTTCCGAACATTAAATATGATATCTCAAAAACATGAGATGTCATATATTAGCAATATAGAAAATAATATAACACAAATACCAAAAGAGGCCTACAAAGTTCTCAATACCTATGCCTCTGGTTGCTTCCCTTGGCCTCTAGCTGAAATAGAGGTCTCGCCTAGAAAATTATTTATAATGACGGGGTGAGACATATAGTCTCAGTAACCAAAATCAATTTACAAAATATGCAGGAAATGATTGTAAGTCAGAGAAGCATGTTTAACTAACATAATAATAATAATAATAATAATAATAATAATAATAATAATAATAATAATAATAATAATAATAATAATAATAATTAACCTTCACATAATATGATCAATAATTAGAACCATCCCCACTCATTTATCTTGCTCCCCCTTATAACTTCTGGACATGGTATAGCCTATCAGTGCTAGTATATCCGGCAAAAGGTTAGCTAGTCACTTTGTCAACACCCGTTTCTATTTTGATATTTGTAGAGTAATAGAGATTAAGTTCCACAGGCATATAGAAAAGTACATATATACTGATAAAATCATTTGTTTACAATTCAGAGTTGTCTATAGACAAAATACAAAATGCGACAGTATCTCTAATATTTATAGGATATCCCAAAAGTATTCTAAGTATAAGCTAACTATAACCATGAACTTTGACTTTTGCCTCGAGACACATGCTAATCACTTCCCTGTGTCTACGTCTTTGCCTTTCGATCCAATGGCACATGTTGAGATGTTTGTTTAGAAAAAGGGGTGAGATCCCGAAGAATCCCAATAGAAACATACTATCGACATATAAAATGTGAGAATTAAATATGCAATGCACCATATCAAGTAAAATGAAAGTTCACTTCGATTCATATGTGTACACAAGTTTAAGGGCCAAACACCAAGTTAGAACCCCTATAGGTACTTCAGCCAAGTCACCGACCACAGCTAGGATTTTCGATATACCTTGGCTGGGCATCGAACGACAACTAGGTACTGTGCTTCTAAACACATTCATATAACGAAATATAGTAACACATAACATATGAATAGTCATATAGTATATGAAAGATAGTAGTCCCCACCTCAAAGTTCTATCAACCCCTTGTTGTGTGCCTTGTAAAACGTGTCAACTTTCAGCTTCCGACTCTGTCCTAAAATGTTAAATATACAAGAATTAGGTTGTTACCCATTCATGCACTACTTTACGCTTATGGTATTTGCTCTATTTTGAGCTATTTAGATAGTCATTGGAGGTTCATACAAGTACCCATGGGATTGGAAAAGTTAAACCAATCAAAAAGGGTGAAAATGCTGAAACAGGGGTCTGTTATTCACATGATTAGCTATTTAAACACTACATGAGCATGATTTGAGCAAGATTTTGGCAACATCACATTTCTAGGGTTCATCATCCAAAATCATAAAACATGCCAAATCAAACCAAACTCAACAACAACATTCAGAACAACACCATACAACTCAAGAGAATCCAAGTTTTAGCGGTTACCTTTGGCTTCTCTTGCTTTCTCTCTCTAGAAGTTACTGTTCATTCTCTCTTCAACCTTGAATATTTACTTGCTACACATGATTTTTATGGAGAAGAGGAGATTAGAGAAACTATTAAGCAAGAAAAGGAAGCTTAAACACCAAATCAACAAGTCTTACCTTGAGATTTTTTTTGCTCCCCTTCTCTCTAGCTTTCTTGAACTCTCTCTCCCTCTTCCCTATTGTTGCTAGAAGATGAAAATGAGAAAGATGAAGCTTGGGCTTAACGAATATTTCACCTTTTCCCTTATTTAGCTTTATTCCAAAAATAGCTTGTATGACACCTATTTGTACTTGACTTTATCACCATCCAATTTGTGTCATAAACCTTACTTAAAATTGAACTAATTCTCTCCCTTAGTTAGCCCATGAAAATGAGGCCTAGGAGCCCACTTCCAACACCAAGTTGGGCTTCAATTCCATTAGTTAAGCTACATGTGCACAATATTATATTTTAATCCCATTTCCACATGTACTCATCTCCAACAATTATTAATTAATCCTTTTGCCTTAAAATGTTGGCACTTGGCATAATTTAGAATTCATTTAATTATTTCACTCCTATTTCCTTTATTTGTACTAAAATTATGAAGGAAAAGGGAAATACTAATTGTTTCAACATTTTCCATAATTTCAAATTCATGAATATTCACCATTTTATTGAATTTCATAAATAATTACAATATATTTGGTAAATATAAAATTTAGAGTGTTACACACTTCAAGAATACTGCCCCCTCCTATGCTACCACCGATATACCATAATAGGGAGATGTCCACCCAAAACATTCAATTCAAAATCCGGACTAGGAATGAGAAAGCCGATGGGCACAATTTCACCACATCTCCTCCACACAACCCAACATATCCCATAAGAGAAAAACAATATATCAATATAGTTTTCTAAAACATTTACAAGATTATCATTCCATCACAAACTTCATAATCATCACAACAGTAACAATCTTAATAATAATCTTCCTTCATATATACAAGTTGAAAAATACACTGATTCACTGAATTAGGTTCATATTCACACATACAAATAATCTTTCAAAACACATATAAGTAGTATAGATGAAAGTAAGGTTTAGAAAACACTTTACAGTCCAAAACATGCATATAAAATAAATTAACCCTGCTTACCTCAACTCTAAGCTTAACCTTAACTTGAATAGTAAAACATGAGCAATCACCGATCATAAGAAAACTCTACATTATCAATGTAGATACCAATTAACCACAAGCAATACTAAAATAATAATTTATGCAAATTCAATTCCCGAAAATCTAATTTCCTCTACAACTATTATCCTCAAATATTTCAATTTCCTTAACAATCATTAGCCATAAATAATTCCTCATGAGCCCAAATCACTCATTAAAATCCTTTAATAATCTCCACATCATATTCTCACATCAATCACTCAATTTTATAAATTAAAGTTTCACTTCCACCACACCTATAGTCATAAAATCATTAATATTAACCTTCTAAACCAATTAAATCTCTTTTTCTAATTTATATAAGTTTAATCTATTAAACAACTCTTCACACCTCCACATGATCAAAATCTTATTAAGCCCCAACTCATATTTTCTTATAGCTCAAAATCTCACAAAATAAACTGATTAAAACTGCAATAATATCTCCAATAATCCAAATAAATTATTTAAACTAACTCTAATCGGTAAAAACATCCTACAGAAACTAATTTATGACTTATTTATAAAATAAATTAATTATAAAATAATAAAATAACTAGATAATAAATTTAAACCGATTAAAATTAACTATTAATCATTCTCTACATTTTTACAGTTATATATTGACAAAATTCAAAATTTACCTAAAATCTTATTCCAAAATATTCTCTTACTAGTTAAAAATTATTATCATAGAAAAGAAAAAATTATTTAAAACAGTTTTTATAGAAAAAATTTTATGATAAAAAAAAATCTAAATACTTTATTGATATCTAAAACTATAAAAATTAAGATTTTACAACTCCATCAATCCAAAGATATCACTTCACCGCTAAGGCGAAGTGTGAGGTGGGCAGTGGGGGGTTTATATAACCCCTCCTTACTTTTAATTTTAATTTTTTTTTTTAATTTAAGGGTGCCTCCCCTCTTTTCCAACTATTCGGCGTCCACCCTTTTGATATATATATATTTTTTCTTTTTCATCTTTCTCAATCATGTCTTTTTTTAAAAAAATATATTTTAACCAAAACTCTCTTTCTTTTTATTCCAAAAATACTAAATTCATTATTATCTTTAAATTATAATTATATTTTTAAAATAAAAGTAAGGATGTTTTATGAGATACTAAATGCATATGAAAAGAATACTTTCAGGTGTTGAATGCTTTGTAAAAATATTTTTAGATATTTATATAAGAAAATACTTAATTGCGGCTCAGTCTCTCAAAATTAAGTTGTTATGATTTCGTCTTTATATTTTTAACCAATATTATTAAATCCCGACCGGGCACTGAATCGGTCGGGGTACTGAGTCAAGAGTTAGTAGGCCAGATCGTAATCAAACTAGAGCTAACCCCAATTAAGTTATCTAAATTTACATCAAATTTTTGTCTAGTCACTTAAACTTTATACAAAATTTATTTTAACTTTTTAATTCCTTAATTATAACATTAGTTTCATTTAACAAAAAATTCCAACAACATTAGTTCTCTAAGTTCTCCGATTCCACCCAATGCCACTATTTTCCTAGTCAAATGTGATTATTTTTGGCCATCCCAAACATGCATTATTGTGTCTTCATTTCTTTAACACTGACTTCATGTAACACGGTAAATATGGGTATGTTTGTTTGAGCGATTCGATTGCTTATAAGTTGCTTTTTAATAGTGATTTATGGTATATGAAGTAAGTATGTGAGAGGAGTTGTATCTCGATTTATGTAAAAAGCAACTTATAAGCAAATTTAAGCTCAAACAAACATGCTTTATATCATCGTGGAAGCGTCAACTTAAATGAAAATTGCATAGGCCCCGGGGATAAGAAAAGCAAACGACATGCCAGCTGGGTAAAATGAAGAAAACGAACGAAATTATATGCGGACACTACATCCTACGTCATAGGCTGAAGCTACTATCATATCATTAATGCAATTCTCAATTTTTCCTCGTCCTACGCCATGTCATAGGCCGAAGTTACTATCATATCATTAATGCTATTCTCAATTTTTGATAACCTCTTTTTCCTTCTTTCACACTAGCCTCCCTCTTCTCTTTCAAATTTTGGAACAATGATGTAAGGTATGAACAAGAATGACAATGTAATTGGGTCAAGAAGAAGAATTGAGTGCCATATAAATTAAATGAGTGGTAGTTGTTTGTTTGGGTCTTGCTGAGCCTCCTCAAGTAACACAAGGTCCACGAAGATCTGATAGGATACGGCATCAGTTTCAGAGATATGGATTTCTGATTACTGAAGGCCGTGATGTGTTGCTCATTAAGCAAAATGAGCTCACCACTTATCGAGAAGCCATAGTGGGACCAAACTCTGAGAAATGGCTATCGAGAGAAGCCCACCATCTTTATCTTTTCCTCAATTTTCTCCGTAGTTCCTTGTTCTCTTCCCTCTCTTCTCTTACTCAATTTTTTTCCTCATCCACATCCTTCATATTTTGCTTTGTTGATCTATGGTTGGTCACTTACATCAAACTTTTTCCTTATTTAGTCATATACACTTAATTATTGTTTAGTATTCATTTTTCAATACTTTATTTAGTCAATATACTCTTTATCCTATTTTTGCAATCATTATTTCTTTTATTATGTCGTCGTCATCATCATCATTATGTAAATTAATAATTAGGTATATGATGAGGAGAGAGGGAATTAGGAAAGAGAAAAACATTGAAGTTGTTATTTAGGTGATGAAGTTTAGAAATCGTTCACCTGAAGAACGATTTTCATTTGCATAAAACTTTGCGTCAATGCTGTGTTATTGAAGAAGTTGTTCTTTAGGTGAATGGTTTTTAAAATTCATCATCTGAAGAACGATTTTAAGTGTAGTATTTTGATAAATATTTTCCACGGCATAGCATTTTAGTATATATGTTTTACTATTTACAGTATATTAATAAAAAAGCCGCTCTGCATCACATGGGAGCCAGCTTGGTGAAAGTGATGGATGGATGCAAAGTCTTTTCCTGGTGAAACAATTTATCTCCTCCTCCAACTTTTCTTCTTTTTTGATAGAATTTTTCTTCAGTTCTGTAACAAATCTTTAAAAAATTTTCATATAATTAAATCTATATTGACTTAGGACATGAATCCTTAGTTAATTGAGCTATAAATTTTGTAATGAGAGACTTCTCAACAAATTTCTCAAAAGTTTATTGACCTTTTTTTAGTCACAATTTGGAACTTTAGAGAAAAAATTATTGTGTACTACTTTTTACAAGAAACTCTTGTTCATTTTCTCAATTTCTAAAGTGTTGAGAGATTTTTTATTTATGTCTAAAAATATATATACTCTTTTCAGTCCATAATATAAGTCATTTCTAGAAGGATTTTTTGTCCATAACACAAGTCACTTACAAAATAATTAATGCATATTTAACAATTTTATCTCGATCAGTGCACAAACAGTAATGAACAGTGCGCACAAAAACAAATTTCAGAGATCAGTTTGGCTCTGGTACCATGTAAGACAAGTATTTGAATTGTGTGTATTTCTATTCACAAAAAGATACAATATATACACAAAAAGTGAGGAGCCTAGGTATTAATTGCTCCTAAATGAGGGGATCGTAACGGTCAATCAATTCTGCTAATTATGCTAATTGACCTAATAATAATGATAGAGTAATTCTAATAATGATAGAATATTTCCTTAACATGAGTAATTTACTTTTGTTGTTTTCTTCATCATAATTTTAATTTAAGGTCTCAATAGGCAAATTATAGAGATCTTCAAACAATTGTTGATTAATTAATTAGTGAAAATTGGTGCTTTAATTTTGTTTATCCTTTTATTCAGGCCAAAGACAAGTTATTGATGAGATCATTGAGGAGGTCAAGAGAAAAATGCGTGAATTAGTCTATACTGATGTAGATCTAGTACGAATCCGATGCCGAGCAAATGAAGTAGAAAAGCTTATAGATGTAGGTACAATAGATGCAGTTGGAGTAGTGGGCATTTGTGGTATGGGAGGGAGAAGGAAGACAATCCTTATCAGAGTTCTCTTTGATAGGATCTCTTACCAATTTTATGCCTCTCATTTCGTACTTGATGAATCTGAATTTGATATGAGCTTGGGGATAGTGCATGGCAAGAATATTCTCATGGTTCTTGATGGTGTTGATATTTTTAATATGATTATACGATTATTGATCGTTGCTATAAGAGATAACCGGTTAGGTGGAGGGAGTAGCATAATCATAAAAACTAGAGATGAAGGAGTGCTTAAAATGTTTAAGGAGCACCATATTTATAGGGTTAATTAAACTATTGACTAAGGACGAAGCTCTTCTATTATTTTGTAGAAAAACCTTCAAATGTGATTTTCCAATGAGAGGTTATGAGGAGCAAATAGAGAGTATATTCCAATATGTTAGTGGCCTTCCATTAGCAATTGTAGTACTCAACCAGTTCTTATATAATAGAAGAACTTCTGAATGGTCCTTGGTTGAATTCAAAAAAGTTGCAAATCGTGTGATAATGAAGGTCCTCAAAAAGAGTTTTGATGAACTGGTGTATCCCAATCACAAGAAAATATTCTTACACATTACATGTTTTTTTACTGTGAAGGAGATTAACTTTGTTGAGGAATTTTAGATATATAGAACTAATAGAGATGATTCAGCAAAGTACAAAATACAAGTTTTGATTGAAAAATCACTGATGGCCATTATAGATAAAAAAAATTACATATGTATGGGTTACTACAAAAAATGGGAAGAGAAATTGTTTGGCATGAATACCCATATAGTAGATTATGTGATTTTGATGATATTTACAGAGTTATGCAAGACCTTAGAGTAAGTTTTTATAATTTTTTTTTTCTTTGGTTGAAACATTATTTTATAATGTACTAACATTGAAGTAATTGATCACACTTTGCATCATTTTTATAGTTGAAGCATGCTTTGCATCATTTCTTTGTGTCACATAATGTCATTGAATTGATTTTTCCTAATAGCTCCATTACAAATATATGGGAAGGAGAAAATAAACCATATAGCTACATCATAAATATAAGGGAAGGTAGTAATGTTTGTGTGTGTATGGAACTTAGAATTGTATTTTGCAATCAAAATTACATCTTGACCTACCCACATTCTTTTGCTTATATCTTTCGAAGGTCAAAATCAATATATAATTTCGAGAGGGCTAAGAGACAAAGGTCAAAGTCGATATGGGATGTCATCTTGAGTGTTTGGAACTGTACAGTTGAATTATAAAATCAAAATCAGGATTTAATGGATATTTTTTGGCTGATTTTCCACTACACTTTCCTTTGAGAAACATGAATATTCTTAGTGGCTCCAAAAATATGATCAAGATGCCTGATTTCAAAAGATTTTCAGATCTTGAGAGACTAAACTTTGAAGGGTGCCCTAAATTATCATGGCTCGATGCATCTATTAAGCTGAAGTTCTTGAATTTGGGAAATTGTATTAATCTTGTTGGTATTCCCAATCACTTGTTTTCTTAACCTTCTTTAGAAGCTCTAAATTTAGCTTGTTGCTCCAAATTTGCTTTTTGTTTAAAGTTTTGTCCTTTTGAGGAGCTTGATGAAAGAGAGATCATTGAGCAATCATATTCTCAAAAGAGACAGAAGCTATGTAGACAAAGATCAATATAAGTATACTTAATATTCAGTATTTTTATTTCATTTATTAATCATGAGTTTAATATCCCATCTCTGCTATATTGATGAGAAATAACACAACCAATGACTTATATGCTGGAAAAATAAATTCTCATTACGTATAAGAAGCTCTTTTGAACAATTAATAAACATATGACAGAAATTAACAGCATAATTGCAACCGGAAACACTGAATTTGTTAACATGGAAAACCCTTGATACAGTAGGACCTTGTATTAAACAGAGCTCGGTTTATATTACAAATGGTCATGTAATATAAAATCAATGAGGATTGAATCTTCACTTTTATCCAGTTAATCGCATCCGTTGGTTACTTATAGGCCTAATAATTATGTTAACCCTCCATATATTATATATCGTTGTTCTGTTGTTTCCGTCTAAGCCGCAACACTCTGCATTGCTCTGTTCTTCTCCAATTCACCCAATGCGACTATTTTCCACCTGAAAGTGATCAGTTTTGGCTATCTAAAACATGCATTAATTAGCTTCACTTCTTTCACACCGATTTTATATAACACGATAAATATATCTTCATGGGAGCCTCAACTTAAATGACAGCAAGCCAAGATGTCGAGAAGAATGAAACAGGGGAATCACATTCACACCCAAGCAATTGACGAATCATGGCACGTTGGTGGTGTTGTCTTTTTTAAAACCTATGAATCATGACGTTGGTATAGTGACAGTAACAGTTCGACACATTTTGTTAAATTTAAGAATGAATGGACTTGGGCTTATTCATTGAAAAGTCTCACTCTAGACCCCTCTCACATGCATACACGTGACACATTTTCATTGTTTGATGAATATTATACCTGTAATGTTTTAAGTACATTTTCTTGGCTTAACGTTAGAAAGTGCCAATAATATAGATCATTTCACGGTATATTTTTATTAAAATCATATTCAAGCACATTAAGTTTTTCCACAAAAGTATAGATACAAAATTTTAAAAAAATTAGAAATTGTTTTCGGCTCCACACAAGAAGTTCATGTTACAAAACGTTAAGAAGTCATTTTGACATGGACACCGCCATTTTCAACTACGTTCAAGAGAGAAATAGTGGCCAGTTAAAATGAGCAATAAACAATTTATGACTCTTGCAAGAGATCTTGGTTGCTTGGCCCAAGAAAAATTGTAATTAAGTTCATTGTGAAATTAGGCCCAAAAAAAGTAAATTGTGAAAATTCCAAGAAATTTATTTTTGTAAAAAAGTAGAACATTTTTATGACGTGTTCTATTTTCTTTACAAAAGTATTAATAAGAAATAAAAGTATTATAAAATTTAGGGAAAATTGTAACCAGATTCCAATTAACAGACTTAACGGCAACTAAATTCCTCAAAATCATCAAATTGCAATGAAGTTTCAAAGGACATTGGAGCTATTAATTCCAAAAATTAAAGTAAAACTTTTCCCCTTTGCTAGTAATGACAAGTTTAAAACATCCAATGATGGTTAATTGTATATTGCTTTTATGACTTATGTTATTGTTTCATTGAATGTGTGGGAGGGTATGAATTTCTACTACGGAGATTGTGCTTTGTTTTTTGTGTGCTTAAATAGGAATAAATTGAAAGGATTGAGCTTTATGTATTTATAACCCATGTTATGTAATTTCAAAACATATCATTAACACAATACTCTAAAGTTGTTAATACTCCTCATATAATTAATAACAAATTTGTTTTGTTGGGTCATAGAAAAAAAATGGCGAGTACATCTGGAAAACATATATTATATTTCTTGCATATGTGGGGACAATTTTTAAATGGAGGAGAAGATGATTTGCAATATGTAGGGCTAGTACTAGAACAAAAACCATAAATGTATGTATGAGGAGTTGAGAACAATTGTAACATTGATTGTTAGAAAAGAAAGCAATAGAATTTTCATGAAATTCACGTTGGCCTTTTATGCAATACCTTTGTGGACCTTGTATACACAACCAATAAAGAATGATGCAAGATAGAAACAATATATGTAAGTTATATTTGCCTTTTGAACTAATATTTTTTGTAGTCATCAGTTGCCGTGTAAGTTATAATTAGGTGCTCTAAACTTGTTATTGGTTGTAATAAACTTGTCATTACTAGCAAAGAGACAAAATTTTATTTTTATGTTTGGAATTAATAGCACTCATGTCCCTTGGGACTTTACTGCAATTTGATGATTTCGAGGGACCTGGTTGTCATTAAGTCTGTTAATTGGAATTTTGTTGCAATTTTCCCTAAAATTTAATATGGTTTTGAATTTTCAATTTTTTGTTGAGGATATCTTTATTAAACTTATATTCAA
The DNA here is from genome assembly GCA_963242795.1 of Inga leiocalycina. Taxonomy (NCBI): domain Eukaryota; kingdom Viridiplantae; phylum Streptophyta; class Magnoliopsida; order Fabales; family Fabaceae; genus Inga; species Inga leiocalycina. The sequence goes on from OY725320.1 coordinate 17,878,730, forward strand.
ACACATTATATTTTTGGCCAAAATATATATAACTCCTTTAAATTTTAAGTCAATTACATATAAATCTATCAATATTTTAAAATTTAAATTTAACTTCTTTAAAATTTTAATTTTTGGTCGTATAAGTTTACATCAAATTTTAATTTATCCCTTTAAATTTATAAAGTGTATTTTCATGCCCTAAATGTCAACGCCTACGTCTTATTAAACAAAAAATGTAAATGTTCACTCATCTAATTGAAAAGTTTAGACTAGAAGGCATCTCCATTATTTTTTTGAATGAATAGCATCTCCATTATGAAACTATGGTTTTGTCATTATAATCACTTCTTCCATTTTAATGGATGTTTGGACATTTTTCTGAAATCATGGTTTACGGTTAAAAATTAAATTTGAGCGTGTCTTAGTATATGACAATATAGAGAAGCATTGTATTCTCTGCATGAAAAAGAAGCTTTGATTTCTATTTTTCAAAATGACAGTAAAGGAATATTGTGGGATTGAGGATGGAATTACAGAGAAGGGTGTAACCCCCTGCCTTATAAATAGTAATCATGATTCGAAAGTACGTAATCAAGATAGATTAGAGACCAATGGTTAAATAAGACTTATTTTAATCCCAACCTCACGGTAGGGTTTTTCACAAATTCCTTTCAAAATCTCTTTTAAACCTAGTCTCAAATTTCACAATTTGAATACAATTACCCTGCACAGTTAAATCGCATTTATACATCAGAGTGTACAAAAAAATCCCGACAACCCCCGGGTTTCATATATAAACTAAGGGTTTATAAATTCCCATTTAGGGGATTACACAAAATCATTTTAATATTTACATTCCAAATAAGTACAGTAATCCCAATACCAAAATTGATAACGAACAACCAAAATCAAAATCTCCCTAAGGAGTCCTATCTGCCCTTGGTCGTCTGCTAATCCTTTGAGCCACTTGCTCTGTCTGAAGGTTAGTTAAAGGAAAGAATGAGATTCAAAAGAATCCCAGTAGTAACAGATCACTCATACTATACATAATCACAAAGCATGCAATGACATCATCAAGCAGCAGAGCAGCACGAAACACAGCATACAAGCTACCATATATACACATAATCACATAGTCTTATCCCCGTATTTATACCGCCCCGAAGGCACGGTCCTCCCACTGGAACCACCGATGGGCCGCAGGTGAAGGTTTCACAAATAGCCTTTCGTCTTTCACATATAACCTTATGGCTTTCACATAGTCTCATCCCCCGTATTCCACCGCCCTGAAGGCATGTCCTCCCACCATCAACACCGATGGGCCGCGGGTGAAGAATTCACAAATAATAATAAATCAATCATACAATGTATCACATACAGTATAAGGGAAAGTGTCACTACCTTGTTCTTTCTTGGTGTGCTCTGGCACCGGTTGCTCGCGATCAGGGCAAATATCAAAACCTATAAACCAAATCAAGGATGATAGGTTATTCTCTATTCCAAATTCTTGTCTTCATAACGCTTAAAGTTGGTTATCATTTGAACTAGAAGCCTAGACACATATCTAAAGGGTTGGGAAAAACTATACCAAAGATCCCTTTTTCAAGAGTGAAAACACTGATTTTAGCTCATAACACTCGAGTGATAGATGAAGCACTCGAGTGATGGAACGGCTTACACCCGAGTGAGGATGGTTCACTTGTGCGAGTGTTTGGCCAAGAGCAATGACAAAGACAGAAAGTGATCACGACACTCAAGTTCTAACCACAACACTCGAGTGATATCCTCATACTCACCCGAGTCCTACCGAGTGAGGCGCAAGAAGTGACTACCTGAGAGCAACAGAAACCCTAGAATGAGAAGTGCACTAGAGCACTGGCTTTGGCACTCGAGTGATAGCACAACACTTGTGAGTGCTAGCACACACTCTTGACAATTTGGGCGTGAATATTTCCCCAAGACATGAGTCCATAGTGTATGATACTCTTGCACTCGAGTGAGACAAGGTTCACTATAGTGATGACCCATATCACTCACAAGTGAGAGAATGCACTCTTCCATTCTGGCGTGGAAGTACAACCGAAAACTGAAGGAAAAAGGGAAAACAGGATACTACACTCGAGTGACATCAAGTGAGGCTTATCAGAAGCCAAAACGTAGCGGCTGACAGAATTTTCCAAATTTTACCAATATGCTTCCAAGGTTCTCAAAATGCTTATCCAATACTACTCCCACATAATTTTGGCCAAGGAACCCAATGGAAACCCCAAATTATCCAAAATCCCATTCTAAGAACAAGTTCTTGCTTTGGACCTCACATTCCCTTACATTAACCAATTGCACTAATTTTCCTTTCCAAAGTTCCAATTAAATTCTATTGACATAAAGACACAATAGGCCACCAATTCCACCACCATACACTAGGTAATTCATCCATTTTAAAATCACATGAAAATCAGGGAAAAATGCATAAATCTCAAAACTTAACTAACAATTACAATGAACATGTCAAAAGGCTTCAAATACTCACCTCTTTCTCTTCGCAAGGTTGGTTTCTTGATTCCTCAACTTTCAAATTTCTTCAAGTACTCAAACACCACCTTTCAAAAATCTAAAACCATGAAAAAGTAGCTCTCATCACCATGATCAAGATTAATGAAGAACATTTAAGCTAAAGAGGACACCAAACTAGCCAAAAGCTCACCTTTCACTTTCTCTTTCCTCCTTGGCTTGAAACGAAAATGGAGAATGGAGAGAGAGATGAAATGATGAAGATGAAACAGATTTTTGGCTTCCCCATAGTCCACTTGGCCGACTTGGAGGGAGAGAGGAGAGAGGAAAAGAGTTTGAACTTTTAACTTGATCCATGGTCCACAAAATACCACTTGTTAAGATCTTATTCCTTCACCCATGAACACTCATGGACACTCACACATACAATTCCACTCTCTTGACAAAAAATCTCAACTATTGATCTTTGAATTACCAATGAGTTTTCTCTTCGGTAACTGACCAATCGGTCTGTCACTTTCCTTTTTACCTATTTTGCCCCTGATTATGGCAATTTCACTTGAATCACCACTAAGATATTTATATCATTCCATATCACCTTAATATACGTCCTCCCTATTATTTAATTTAATTTAGATGTTAATCCACAATTGAATTTAAATACAGGGTTTAGGCACTGATCAGCACGCATTCGAATCGTAATTCATATCATATTCTTCAAAAGTGTTTATTAACAATAATTACATCCATTTTTAAAGTCATTAGCCCTTAATCCCAAGTTGGGGCATTACAAAGGGGACTTGCGGTTTCGCAATGCATGGTTTCTAAATTGTAATTTTAAATTGCAGAGATGCCATTTGTTTCATTGCTATGGTGTAAAAGCCAATAAATAAGAACCCTAAAATAAATAGTGCTCCCCCGCCCCTAATTCTTTTTTTTTTTTGGATAATGTCATACTCCTTGTAGTTCTTATTAAAAGTCTTTTCTAAATCATTTATAGGTATTAATAAAAACAACTAAAAGCATTATATTAAATTTGTTGTAAAATTCAATAGATTTCTAATTCTACCATTATTAACTGCATTAAACTCCAGCATCATGTTAATTACTTCTCTCTCCCTTTATGTACCCTTATTAAATATGATCATCCATAAAAAAAATATATTTAATGCTCCTTAAAACTAGCAAATGACTAATAAAAAAAAGATCAAGAATATTTTCTATAGCTGGTTGGTTTCTTATAATAAGGGTAAAAGAGAGTACTTGAAGACAGGGTGGTTAAGGTGCAAATTTCTGTAAGCTTGCCTTGAAAGAGATATGAACGAGGGTTTGTGATTCCTACACAAGGGCGTTCACCTTTCCCAACGCATAAACCATATATGCGGGCCGTAAGGTGGAAATTTCTGCGGCACTTGCTGGTAAGGTGATATGATCGAGGAGGAGTTTTCAAAATTCTTTCCACAAATAAGCAAGACTAATCAAGACGAATCAAATTCTTTTTATATTTTTGGACGAAAAGACGAATCAAAATCGATCTAAGGAAAAAAAAAGAAAAAGAAAGTAAAAGGTTTTGTAAGTCTTAAAAAGAGTCATCCACATCCACACCACGTGTGGAAAAAAAAAATCTAATGTCCTGTTATAAAAACAAGAAAGTATAAGAGATTGAGATGAAGGGAATGAAGAAATACAAGAGAGAAATAGAGAGCAAGGAGGGAGTGATTCTTATTCATTTGGATGCAAACAAAGTGTAGTACATAGTGCTCTATTTGTAGGCCCTCAACCACAACTAAGAGTTACACAAAGTAAATGGCAAACTTTAATCCTCATGAGTGCACACATTGTAACCTTTGAATTATGGGCATGAAAACTCCTAAAGATCATTCATTTGAGAGGTTATGGGATGTAGAAAATGAAAGGTCAAGAGTTGGAAGCTCATGGACATCCACCTTAATTAATATTTTACAACACTCCCCCTTGGATGTCCATAAAAAAAAATATTGTGCCTCATTAAAATCTTACTAGGAAAAACCCAATGGGACAAAAACCTAGTGAAGGAAAAAGAGTACACAATACAAATCGAAACCGCCTCATTAAAAACCTTACCAGGAAAACCCCATGGGACAAAACCTTGGTTAAGGAAAAGAGTACAACATGATCTCTATTTCACACGATGATAATATCGTATTTACTCCCCCTGATAATAACATCAGTTTTACTTCCCTGATAAGAACATCACTTCTAATGTATTGTTGAGCATATCATTCTTTCAACCACCAAACTATGAATGATACATTGTCACCAAATATTCTGCTAGATGTATTCCTCTTACATATCTTCTGGATATGCTAAAATATCAGTATATTATGCCTTTATCTTATTCATCGTGAAAACAATAAAGAAAAATTATTCTGAAAATCATCAAAATATATCTTACATCCACATATTTAGTTTGTTTTGAACAAAATAATATTATATAATATGTTAATAGGACTATCACACCAAATCTCATTTTTGGTATCCACTGTGCACATGCAAGAACTAATTTTTATCAATAAAATCATAATAGATACAATATTAGCATAATACAAAAATATTCTTATAAGGTATAAGGTACTTCTGGACCATTAAATTCAATGTATCTTTACAAGAAAATTCACCACGGTAAAAATATGTGATTTTGAAATCATTGATGCATTTGATAACTTGATCTATAAGTCAAGTAAAATGTAAAATTACTCATTTTTCAATATATTTTTCAATCAATTATATATGCTTGAATTATTTTCAAACTCACACAACATTTTATATATAGAATGATTTTCTTGTATATGCTTCTGGCATTTTAGATCCTTCAAAGACTCTCATGTAATATTCACTATCCATATGCATATGCTATATGTAATGATATCTAATAGACGCATTATTTTGTTTGCATATATTGCCAGACTAATAATATATGCAACAATTATTGTATCAACTACAAAATGTTGTACCTCATCATAATCATCATTAAACCTTGTGAAAATCTTTATTTTCACATGAATATTCATATATCACAAATAACTTAATATTTCAAATGTTTTGGACTAAAGGTCCATAAATTTCACATGCTGCAAAAACATTTTTCATTGCGTCTTGTCCCCTTCTTCAGTTGGTCAATCACCTCTTTTGTCTACCAACATATTTATGTATAAGATCCTCATTTGATCACGTGATATTATTACTAAAACTGTTGTCGACAACTTTATCTTTTCAGTTCCATTTTTCTTGTTGTGACATAATTCATTGAGATCTCTTTATTACTTTCAGGTACCTGAACCTCTTTTGAGGGTTCTGCAAGTAGTTATGTATTGACCTCTTCTGGAGTGTCTGCCTCCTTAATATGATTATCTTGATTATTTTCTTCTTTCTTTTTTCTTTTAGAACTGATTATTCTCACATACTTCGGGTATGTTTCACTTTCATTTATGCTAATTAGACCACTTATAGCTGGAATATGAGATTTAGTAATTCCCATTTTGGTCAATAATTGCATCTAGCAGATTTTATGTAATATTTCATGAATGCAAACCAAATGAATTTCTGGTTCATATTGTTATATTTGAGGATCTATAATTAATAGTAATAATGCATTCCTTTTGTTTTCTTTTCCAGCTATTTAATTTCTCCCCCTCATATTAGGAAAACTTTGTCAAATGACAATCGACTAATCATGCAGTATAAGTCTCCTAAATTCATTTGTTTCCATTAGAAACATCCTTTTGTTTCATTTAGAGACAAACAAGAAGAAGAAGGTTCTTACCCAACATTTCTCTCAATTTCCTTTAAATATCCATCTATATGCATTGTGGTGTATCAATATGAATGCACATTCAGACTTTTTAAGATGGAATATACCTGGCTCCTGACCAAAAGCCAATTATATTGGGAAATTTTGGTTGGCTAATAAAAGTGCTGCAATATATAAGATCAAATATGCTAACACTGAAATATAAATTTTGTTCTCATAAGTATTAATCTAGCTATTTATGGAGGCTTCAATGAATGAATTGTATAATTTGGAAATCACGCTTAACATAATAATTTATTCAAACGTTCTTGCAAACTTCAGGTTGCAAACTAATAGTAATATCACATGTAACCATCTTATAGATGCATCTATCAAAATTATTGAACATTGATATGGTTTACATGATATTTAAATGGGCCCATACATGAGTTTATTTATTTCCAGAAATATAGAAATCCATTCCAAATCATAACTTGTGATACTCTCATAATCAAATTTCTTTGAGAACAAGCAGCACATGATAACTCTTAAATTATATAATATGTTGGCTATTTATGAAGAACCTTCTAGTTCTTCAATGGATGTCACACGTAATCTTTTATATATGACTCGAATGAATCAAACAAGTCATGCCAACAATATATTTGTTTGGATAAGTAAACTACTGGTTTACCATGACATGTTGCTTAACCAACAACAAAACTTTTCAATTTCCATAAGTATTGATATAAAATGTCAATATGACATCCATTTTTCGGAGATCAATAGGTTTTGTGAGGAAGTATATGAGTAAAAATTTTCAATATTAACTCACACTTATATTTTAACAATCTCCCCCTCAAGTGTGAGTCATATAAATATACTTTCTTTATTTCTCCATTTCAAAGACAAATTTGTATATAGCAAACTAATAATATATCTTTCATTTCAAAACTCAAGTACTTCATAACTCACAACTAATCATGGATTTCGGTCAATTGGGTTATCATTTAAACCCTGTAATAGAGTAAAACTCTAATATAAATCTATGGATTATAACTTTTCTTAATCAATTCTTCTTCTGCCCATAGAATTTAAGAAAAACTATATTAGTTCTTCAGGAACTATATCATCTTTGTTACATTTATGTTCTTCAGGAACTAACATATATTCTTGCACTATATATATAATTCATGCACATTACGAAAATAATTTTGTCTAACAAATCATAAACTATTCATTATGAATTTTCTCATAAAATTAAATAAATTCTCACTTTCTTAATTCAAATATGACATATGATTTTTTTTCCTTCACAAATGTCACATAAAACTGATTTGATTCCAATATATATCATATTATATATTATATCATGATTAATGTATGAAACTTGCACATATCATAAAAATACTAAGGAGTAGAAGAAATATTAATAAAATGAATTGGGAAATGAGGCAATAAATTATCAATACTAAAATAAAATACAAATTGAAGAGTATTTGTATGCCTTTCAATAATGAAAGTTTGAAACCAAGAAAAATTGTATATATATATGTAAGGCAACATAATAGTGCTCAAGAAAAGAAAAGAGATGGAAGACAAGGCTAAAATGAAAAAATATGACTAATAATGAAAGAAAGTACCTTGATGTTGAGGTATATGAGTTGAATGTTTGTTGGGAAATCTTTGGTGCAACATAAAAATACAAGTCCCAAGAAGAAAATAGAGGTGTTAAACTCCATTGATGTATGAATAGTATTCACATACACAATATACTTAAAATTACAAATAAATTGTACAATTATACATAAAGAAGGTAATTAAACAACTTAACTTTATAATTGAAGGTTATATGAATAAATATTGAAAACCATTTGATATGGGAGTTATAAGGATTAACCATGAGGTAGTTAGAATCCTAAAAGGCCATGAAGTTAAAATATATCAATAATTACCAATAATGTTTAAATTTGTAAATAAATTGGCACTATACTGAAATTTTAAAATGACCAATCATTACCTTTTTATCTATTTGATTTCATATATCACTCATGTTGATATCACAATGTTAAATAATAATTTCTCTCTCACAAATTAATCACAATTAATTTAAATTTAAACATAAAGAATCAAAATCATATAGCCTTCAAAGCTTACAATTATTTTTTAATCAAAATCATATAGCCTTCAGGGCTTACAATTATTTCTTTTGGCTATACAAGCTGATCATCTTTCTCCGTAACTTATTGCTTTAAGCATCATAACTATTTTTGATATTTTTCACAAGTCTTTCTGGCTTCACAACCATTTTGATCTTTATTTTCAATAAATTGATACATATGAGTCTATATGACTTCTGGTCATATTATACCTTTTTTTTTTCTATCCATATGACTTCTAGTCATAGTATGATATTTGCTCATAATTTTAATCGCCTTAGAAATGTTATTATTTCCACGATTGTAATTCAATATTTAAAACAAAGTATTCTTATCTTTCAACTATCAATTCTACAAATGCAATGTGATCATGTTCATTTTCACGCTTACATATTTTTTTTACTTTCAATAGTATCATCAATTTCTCCAAATATTGGTCTTCAGGACCACATCAAAAATCTTTGTTTAGTTTGATATTTGAACATTTAGCCTTCAGGGCTTTGATATTTGTAACAATTAAATCATCAAAGTGGCAAAATTTTTCTTGTCAAAAATCTTTCTCATAAGAACTAGTACAAAAGTGATGTAACTTCTGGTCATCTAATCACGAAATTAAGAATATTATGGCTTCTGGCCTCTCGATAAAATCAAAATACTAGAAAATAAATTAAATAAATTCAATTCATAATAAAAAATAAATAATAGATAAGCCGATGATCTTATAGACCACATTACATGCTCATATATAATACTATTATATATTAATATAATATAATAAACAAATGAAAATAAAAGATTGACATAATGATATAACAATAATGTATTAATATAAATAAATGAAATGTAAATAAAATAACAATAAAACAAGATGAAATAAACGGCATAAAATAAAGAAACAAACAATAATATATAACATAAAATGTAAATAAAATAAAGAAATATAAATGTTAAATAAGTGTAAATAAAATGAAATAACATAATATAATAACATAAAATGTAAAGAATACTAGAATATAAAACAAATAAATATAAATTTTGCATAATAAGGGATTAATGGAAAACAATAAATAAAAGTTAAAAGAAAGAAAACTTACGGAGGATAATATAATCTCAAATCTTAGTCATGGAACCCGATGTATAAAACAATCGGTAAAAGAGTCCATTTAATTCCATATAATGGCTTAGATTAATATAATCTCAAATTGTGCTGATAACGTGTTATAAAAACAAGAAAGTATAAGAGATTGAGATGAAGGGAATGAAGAAATACAAGAGAGAAATAGAGAGCAAGGAGGGAGTGATTCTTATTCATTTGGATGCAAACAAAGTGTAGTACATAGTGCTCTATTTATAAGCCCTCAACCACAACTAAGAGTTACACAAAATAAATGGCAAACTTTAATCCTCATGAGTGCACACATTATAACCTTTGAATTATGGGCATGAAAACTCCTAAAGATCATTCATTGGAGAGGTTATGGAATGTAGAAAATGAAAGGTCAAAAGTTGGAAGCTCATGGGTATCCACCTTAATTAATATTTTACAACATGTCCATGCTCAGTGCTCGAGGGCCAAATTAAAGAGAATCCTTATGAGCCATGTTTATTGATTTTTAATTATTAACTTTTTAAAAAGAGTCATCCGTCCAATCCGCACTACATTTTATTAATTATTAACTTTTCAAAACCACAAGGACCTCCTAATAGAAATTGATGAATCATGCGACGTTGGTGTTGGTGTTGGTGTCTTGAACCTTTTTTATCTCTCCAAAACCTTTTGCTTTCATCATGTTTGTCCCAAGAGTCTCAATATGCAAACTATAGCGATGCATATTAATCAACTTTACTATTGAACAATTAGTAAAATACACCCTCAAACAAGTGTAAATTAATTAGTTTTGCTTATTTTCTAACACGTTAGGTACAAATTTGATTCATTTAGTGCTTTTGAAATTGGAAATTTTTTTTATTGGTAGAAATTGGAAGTTAATTTTGAGCCTCATACACGAGTCAAATTGATTAGGCCTGATAATAAACAAAAAAGACGATGGGTATGTGTGTATTATGTTGCAGTAATCCCAAAGCTTAAAAATAAAGAAACACAAATAGAAATTGAAAAAAATCTCCTTGAACTTGACAACAAGTTTTATTATGTAAGATAGGGACAAGAATGTAATTGGGTCAACAAGGAATTGACAGCCATATGTGAGTGGTAGCTAAGCGGAGTGCAGAAGCCACGCACTTGCATAGAAATTAGAAATTCTTTTTCACTTTAGAGTTCTTAATAAATTTTGTTGGTCTCTTTCATTCGCAGAGCCATTAATTAAAATATCTTCTAAAGCCCAGCAAGCAACAGCAGCTCCATTGAGAGAGGCAGCTGATCATCAAAGGCTGAAAGGTTACAGATACATGGAGAGTTTCATTGGCGGATCGTCATCATCGGCAAGGCCGATCCATGTTTATTTGAGTTTCAAAGGAGATGATCAAACTTGCAAATTCACAGATATGCTTTGGGTTGCTCTTGAAACTGATGATTTAAGCACCTTTTTTGATGACAAGAAGCTTGAACCAGCTGACTCCATCTTTCTTCCACGCCACTTCCTCAAAGCAATTCAACAATCCAACATTTCCATTGTTGTCTTCTCCAAAAACTATGCTTCTTCTCCGTGGTGCCTTCAGGAACTCTCTGAGATCGCTGCTCACATTTATGAACCGCGATACACTATTATCCCAATTTTCTATGACGTTGATCCTTCCGAGGTACAAAATCAGACTAATTCTTTTGAAGAAGCTTTCACTGATCATGAACGAAGGTTCGCAACAAATTTACGCAAGGTACACAGTTGGAGGTTAGCGATGACACAAGTGGCCAATCTCTCTGGTTGGCATGTACCATTCGAGTGAGTAAATTTAGTCATGCTTTTTTCTCTTTCAATTAGTAAAACAGGGTGTTGAACAAGTGATTAATTTGGTGCTTTGGTTTTTGTTTTTGATTTACTTCAGCCCATGGCCACAAGTTATTGATGACATAGTTAGAGAGGTCAAGAAAAAAGTCCGTGATTTAATATATGTTGATGCAGACCTAGTAGGGATGCAATCTCGAGTGAGAGAAGTACAAGAGCTTTTGGATTTGGGTAAAAATGATGAAATTAGAGTAGTGGGCGTTTGTGGTATGGGTGGGATAGGGAAGTCAACACTTGCAAGAGTTCTCTATGATAAGATCTCTTACCATTTTGATGCTTCTCTTTGGGTACTCAATGCAGTTGATTTTTATGAGATCATAGATCTAACACATCACAGAAGAACTCTGATAGTTCTCGATTGTGTTGATCATATTCTACAATTAGTGAGCATTGCTTTAAGAAAAAACTGGTTAGGTGGAGGAAGTAGAATCATCATAGCAACTAGAGATGAAGGAGTGCTTAAAATGTTTGAGAAGCATGATATTTACAGAGTTAAACTATTGACTAAGAAGGAAGCTCTTCAATTATTTTGTAGAAAAGCATTTAAATGTGATTTTCCAATGAGAGGTTATGAGAAGCAAATAGAGTGTGTACTCCAATATGCATTTGGCCTTCCTTTAGCAATTGTGGTATTGAGCCGGTTCTTATATAATAGAAGGGCCTCAGATTGGAGTAATGCACTGGTTCAATTCAAAATACTAGATGACCCTTTGTTAAAGAAAGTACTCAAAGGAAGTTTTGATGATCTGGATGATGACCACGCAGAGGCCTTTCTAGACATTGCATGTTTTTTCACTGGGAAGGAGATCAAATTTGTGGAAGGAATTTTACGGTCTTGCACTTTTCTCAAGTACAACGGAATTCAACTTTTAGTTGAAAAATCACTCATCACTGTTGAAGATCAAAAAATACAGATGCATAGTTTACTACAAGAAATGGGAAAAGAAATTGTTTGCGGTGAATTCCCTTCTCAACCAGAAAAATGGAGTAGATTATGGGATTTTGAAGATATACATAGTGTTATGCAAAATGACACAGTAAGTTTTTATAACATCTTTTGTTTGGTTGAAACATTAATATATAACGTCTTAGAATTGAAGTAATCCTAATTTGCATCATTTTTATATGAATGTGTTTATTCACAGGCATTTCCTAATGTTGAAGCAATAGTCCTGGATTTAGAAGATTCGCAAGGGAGAATACTAAGGGCCGAAGCTTTATCTTACATGAGCAATCTTAGACTACTTATATTTTGCAATGTGAAGTTTTCTGGAGTCCTAAAGAATCTTTCAAGCAATCTTCGATATATTTCATGGCACCAATACCCATTCACCTCTTTACCATCAAGGTTTAAACCAGATAATCTCAGGGAATTGATTTTGCCTGATAGCTGTATCACAAGTATATGGGAAGGAGGAGAGGTACCCGATAATTGCATTTCAAAGTAGATGGAAACGACTGGTTTATAAACATGCATCAAAATATTTATATCAACTAATAAAATATACATGAAAATTAGATATATTTTTTTATATTTATTCATGCATGCATTGCGCAAAGTTTTGTATGAAAAACTTTAACCTTCCTTCTTACATCGTTTTCAGATGACATCAGAGGAGATCAACCACTCGAATAAAATTTGGCGTAAAAAGGTAATGCTAAATGTGCAATGTGCGCCCTTCTATAATATACAGATATTGTATAATAAGCTAATTGTCTTTATCCAAAGGAATTCCCATATGCTTGAGAGATATGGATCTTAGTGGCTGCATCAGAGGTTTAACCAACATATATGCCATATTTCGAAGCATTCCGAAGTTCTGAGAGGCTAAATCTTATGCATGTATTATTTTTGAAGTGTTAAGTGTACATGGGAAACTTTAACCTTTCTTTTTATGTCGTTTTCAGTTAGATTTTGTCACTAGGGGATTAACATTCTTCCCAAAAAAACATGAGGTAATGTTAATTGTACGATGCCCTCCTAAATTCCAACAATATTGTATAAGCTAATTATTGTCTTTACTCACAGGAATTCCCTTACTTGAAAAACATGAATCTTAGTGGCTGCAAAGGTTTAACCAACATGCCATATTTCGGAGCACTCCGAGGCCTTGAGAGGTTAGATCTTGAAGGATGCGTTAAATTATCACACCTTCATCTATCTCTTACTTATTATTCAAGGATCAAATACTTGAATTTGAGAAATTGTACCAATCTTGTTAGTGTTCCCAATAGATTATTTTCGCTGCCCTCTTTAGAAATCCTAAATTTGGCTTGTTGCTCCAAGCTTGCCACTTGTTTGAACTTTTCCCCTTTTGATAAGGAGCTTGATGAAAATCCAAACATGAAAAGAAAACATTCAGCAATATAATCATTTTCTCTTATGAGATTAGAAGCTATATATATATAGTCAAAAGTCTATTTGAGTTTCTGATATGAGATATAAAAGTTACTATATCATTTATTAATGGGAGAATTACAATCAGATCCTACCCAAGAGAAAAAAATGAAAAATTGGTCCCATGGAGTTGTTAATCGTGCCCCTGAAATTGTCAATTCACGCACCTGGAATTGTTAATGGGACTATTTTTTCAAATTTTTTTTGGGACTTAAATGCAATTCTCCCTTTATTAATTCTTTTTGTTTTTCATGCCTTTCCTCTCTCCTCCTTTCTAAACTTCCTTCATATTTGTTTCTACCAAAACCATGCTTTGACAGGGATATATGTTACGAAACATGCTATTTATAAACAAACTTGCTTCTTATTCAATGTCAAGACAAGCTTCCACTGTGATGATGGCTATACACAAACATATAACACTAATAACACTCATTTGCTAGCTCTATGTTTGGCAATTGCTACAAAAAATAAATAGGCAGTGTTTATGATTAAAAGTGATGCCGTTACAAAAGGAAATTTGGTTAGGATGAGAAATAGTGATGTGGACAAAAAAGGTTCTACATCTTATTTCTATTTTTTATTTTTTTAATTACTTTATAATAAGCATTAGCATTTTTTTTTTTTGAATTAGACGTTAAACACAAATGACTTGAATTTACAAGTAGGATTGAACTCACAACTTCTCATATACTAAAAAATTTTAATACATTTATTTTATGAGAAATGTTGCTTCCTACAATTTTAATACATGTAATTTTTTAGGAGAATAATATTTGAGGACCAGAATATTGAAATAATTCGATATTAGAATCAAAATATTTAAGGATACTACAATAAGAACCGATATTTCACTAGTATGTTTTTATGTAACAAGTATGCATATTAAAGAAGAAATAAGTATACTTAGTATTCATAATTGCAATTTTCATTTATTAATCATTGAGCAACCATTTTCCCACAAAAGACACGAGCTATGTAAACAAAAATATATAAGTATTCTTAGTATTCAGTAATATCATATGAGTATCATTTATTAATCATGAATTTATTCTTCCATTTGTTGATCTATATTGGTCAGAAAAAAAAAACCACAACCAATGACTTCTATGGAGGAAAAATAAATTCTCATTACTTATAAGAATCTCTTACGAATAAATAGTTAATATATAACCAAAATTAAATAGCATAATTGCAACCAGAGACACCAAATTTTGTCATGAGGGAAACCTCTTGATACAATAGTAAAAACCACGTGTCATCAATAGTTCAATACCAATGAATTTGCACATCAATTCATTTCATCCTATACATTAAGAGTAGGACTGCGTAATGAACAAGCTCGGTTTGCATTATATAATATAACAAATGGTCACATAATATAAAATCAATGAGAACTGAATCTTCAGTTTTATCTAGTTAATCGCATCCATTGATTGCTTATAGGCCTAATGATTATGTTAACGCTTGATGTACTATATATCTTTTTTTGCCAAGTCTTGATGTGCTATATATCGTTATTCTATTTGACCACTATATATATATATAGTTGTTCTGTCCAAGTCATAACACTCTGCATTGCTCTGTTTTGCTCCAATTCACCCAAGGGATGTACATGGAAGTGATTACTCTTGGTTATCTAAATTCTAAAACATGAATTATTGTAGCTTCATTTAGTTTACACTGATTATGCATTATGTATCATTGTTCTATTTGACCACTATATATATATATATCATTGTTCTATTGTACTGTCCAAGCCATAACACTCTGCATGGCTCTGTTTTGCTCCGATTCACCCAAGGGATGTACCCGAAAATGATTATTTTTGGCTATTTAAATTCTAAAACATGCATTATTGTAGCTTCATTTATTTTGCACTGATTTTATATAACACGATAAATATATCATCATGGAAGCATCAACTTAAGCCAAGATGATGACAAGAACGAAACAGGGGAATCACACACACTCACCCACTTCGCCTTCTGAAAGCAATAATTGATGAATCATGGAACGTTGGTATTGTTGTTGTCTTTTCCAAAACCTATGATCTCATAACATGCCGTTGATGCAAATACTATGATCATTTACTGCTCAATTTTTCTTTGATCATGTTTGTCCCAAGAGTCTCCATAAGCAAACTGTAGGCACCTTTATTACTATAACTGTGGATCAATTAGTAAGTTAAGACGATCTCAAAAATTAAAATAAGGGGGAAACTAGAAATTAAAAAGGGAGAATTACACTTAGGTCCCAAGAAAGAAAATAAATAAAGAAATAGTTCCTGGAGATTGCAAAATGAAAAATGGTCCCATTAACAACTTCAGGAGTCTGTATTGACAATTCCATGGGACCATTTTTTTATTTCTCTTTTTCTTTGGGATCTGAATGTAATTCTCCCAATTAAAAACTATGTCATTAAACTTGAGCACAAGTAGTAATGTAAGGTAAGGACAAGAATGTAATTGGGTGAAGAAGGAATTGACAGCCATAAGTGAGTGGTAAGTGTTATGTTGAGGTGTGTAGAAATTAGAAAGACTTGTTCATATCTCTTTCGGGAGCAAGCTCCAAGAAATTTCCGCATTAACAAATCACAACAAACTCAAAACTTGTTGGCAAGTAAGTAAGGATAACATAACACGCCATCATCCATATATATAGTAACTCGCTTGAAAGAGTATAAAGGGTTCCTGAAAAATTCACGATATGAAATATTCCCTCCAATCCTTAATGTAAAATCTAATTAAAAAGGTGATCTTAGTTTTAATGTAAGATTTATTTTCATATTTGTCAGTCTTTCCTTATTTACCTTATTGATACTCTCTCATCGATATTTAAGTAAGAGAGAGATAGGGAGGTGATTAGAATGTTTTAAAAAATGATATCATATTAACTAGCTTAACTAATTTTCTTAGTCTAATCGAATTGAGTAAATATATCTTATATTAAGGATAGGACGGATTACCGGCAATCTAATGTTGATACTAAGTGATCAAACTAAGACCCAAGACTTTAGTTCTAACATATGTGATAGCCTAGGAATAATAATGCATTTACATATATCAGACTAATTAAAAAAAAAACAAGGCGGATAAAAGAAAGTTCAAAGAAGCACTCATACAATATAAGACGCTTAAAAAAAAAAAGGACTAAACATATTTGTTCAATTGACTCATGGCTTCACTGAAGATATGCAATCTTAATTCGATGATGGGAGGATTACATTGGGTCTCCTCTCTTCCCTACATGCTTAGCCTCTATAGAGTTGAATTGTTGTTGTTGTTGTCAGTATTGTTATTATATACTCCATCCGGTCTTAATTATAAGATAACATTTAGGAGTTGATCGTGGTCCTAATTATAAGACAAAGTTCTAATTTTTATCAATTTCTTCTTAAAATACCCCTATTGATATTTTTTCAATAATAATTAAACATAATAATAATTTAATAATGCACCTATATATTTTATAAAGTGAGTAATGCTTGCAACTAATTAATACTACATACACCTCAATTCTACTATTTTTTTAAATTTTTTAAATAAAATAATTTTAAGCAATTTTTGTTATATTTTTCCTAAATCACCCCTATTAATACTTCCTCCAAAATAATTAATTTAATAACACGCTTATATTTTATCAAGTGAAAGATTCCACTTTCTTTTTTTATTTTTAAATAAAATAATTTTAAAATTTCTTTAAAAATATTTTCATGTAACTATCCCAATTTATAATGCTTGACTAATGTTATATTTCAATCATGATGCGGTCCATTGGAAATGTTGGCTTAGCTTGTTCCTTAATACAAATCATGTTCAGCTTTGGTGGTATCTTTCTTATTTAAATATTCCAAATTAATTATATAATGCGTTTGTCTTTAGGTGGTCTCCATCACGCCTTGTCATTTGCGACACATACAACATTTGGTGAGGACAGAGTGATAAAATTAAACAAAATAGAGTGATTTAGGAGACTAATTTTTTCACAAATAATTAGACCCTCGTATTATAAGGATCCATTTGCCCATTCTTCAAAAAAATATGGAACTATATTTAGTTTTGGACAAATTATGAGATTAAAGTAGAGGATAAGTTTATGATAAACAGTAAATGTTTTAAAAGTCGGATCGCACGTCGAATAGGAAAAGTCTGTGGGTCATGGTTCAAATGGATGGAACGGTCGAATCGTTCGGTCGGACTGATAACGTAATAATTAAATTTAATATATATATATATATATATATATATATATATATATATATATATATATATTACAATTATTTTTTAGTCTAATTTCATAGGAAGTCAGTAAAATCATAAATATCATTTAAGGAAGAACATTAAGTCAATCATCAACTAAGTGCCTATTTAGATTAGCAGTAGAGAAGGAGCTTTTTTTACAGATGGGCTTTTGGAAAAGGCAGATAGGAAAAAAATCAAATTGTAGATGAGATTTGTATTTGGATTAGCGCTGGCAGAAGTGACTTTTTTTTTAACCTTAAACCTATTTGGATTAGTATTTGAAAAGCCCGTTTAGATGGAAAATGACTGAAAAGTGCATGAATCTTTTTGAATACTACATATATATATATATATATATTAGTTGTACATATTGTGATAATTGAAGTAAAAAAATATTAAAAAAATTTGATGAAATAAAAAAGATGAAATTATTATTGAAAAAAAAATACACAAAAAGACTTAATTAAAAAAGGATAAAAATTAAACTTGTCAAAGTTGGATATATGAAAACAATTTTTGCTTGCTGACAAAAAAAAAATCGAATTAAATATTGAAATGGTTACCACAGATTTCAATTCATGCTAATAATAGCAACTTTTTTAAACAACAACAACAATAATAATATATTTTGTATCAGTAGGAATTAAAAAAATACACCAAATATTATAGTTGTCTTTCTCTTTGCTGACATGACATACACAGCAACTCCACCGTCCATAAAACGATGTCCTTCTCTTTGCTCTTTCAAATTGGGTCGATGAGCTACTCGGTTGGTGTTCTTTTTTGTATTAAATATTACACTTAATCCTTTAATTCTGATTATAGTTGTCGCAATTTGTTCTTCGGTATCTCGCCAGCCCCCCCCCCCCCCCCCCCCCCCCCCCGGCCAAATCTCCCACAGCCACACCAAGAAGCAGCTTCTCAACCCCCAGAAGCGCCTAGATTCAATTTCTATAAGAAGCTGCTTTTTTTTATGTTAAGCTCAGTGCTACCATCCGGGTTCCCAAATGGAGAGAAGATGCACCAACTGAGCTTTTGGAGCTAACTGAGCTTTTTTTATCCTCTACCGTGTTTCCAAACAGGCCTTAAATAAAATGCACTAACAATAGTAATTTTATGACTTGTTAAACATTGGTGGCTCTTGATTGATCCAAGTATAAGTTTATTAAAATGTATTTGGACTATATCACTATGATCCTATTTATGAGTCATTTTTACTAAAAAATTTGGTCCTATTTAAAAGTCTAGTTTCAATGTAATATATGAAATTGTGACAATTTTACCTTTATTTATTATACAAATGAAGAAATAATTTAAAAATATATAGAGAAGAAAAAGTTGAAAAATACCCATTATAAATGAGGACATAGTTGTAAATTTACCCCATAATCTTTGAATTAACTACCCTTCCTTGGTATGTGAGATTTAATTAAAAGAAACTTATAAATAGGGCCAGAGTGGTAAATGTCATCATCTTCTTGAGGAAATGACCCAAAATCAAAACCTTAATTTCCAATCCTAGTACTTCCAATTTCAACCTTAGCTTGAGGATGAACCTCATTGCCTTGTTTTTCAAAAGCCTCTTTATAAAATAGTGTGCAAGAAACCAAATTATTAAAATTAGTAACATATAATAGAAATAAAATAAAGTAACATGTCTAAAATTTATATGCCCTTTTTTCTAATTTTTTTTTGTAGCATCAATTTTAAAAAAAAAATTGCAGCAAAAGAAAAAATTTCCGCTTTTTTATTGGGCCGAAGGTTTTTGAAAAATCAGTCCAGTTTCCAATCTAACAATGGTTGACAGTCCAAAACGGCTCCCTCAAAAAAATGATCCAATGCATATGTCCGTCCGGCCGACAGTCCGACAGGTCCAATTCTCTAAACAGTAGAAACAGTAAAATTGTTACTATGTGACTTAAGGGTCACAAGATCAATTCTTAAAATAAGTCTCTCTGCTAACAAGAGTAAAACTATATACATTTATTTATCCACATCTCACCTGATAGGAGCATTTGCGTGGAGCAATTTTTTTTTTGGAATAACTTGTGATTTTTTTTAATTTATGAATACCAACTTGTATAGCGCACTTCACATTTGGAGTTCTCGGTCACATCATGCTAGTTAGGTCATATTTGGTCACATGCATACTTGCCCGGGAACTAGAATTTAGAAACTTCTTCATATCCCTCAGTTTCAAGGCGAGCTCCGAGAAATTTCCACCTTAACAAATAACACAACCCTTTCTTCTTCATTTGATTTCTTTTTTCACCTGAATAATAATTTAGTGATAAATTCTTTTGACCTCTTTTTTTACCTGAATTCTTTTGGTATCTTAGAACACTCACATTGTTGCTTGTTAATTATTCCAGCTCAGTCCACTTTAAATTGGTTCTGAATTTTCCTCTTTTTTTTTTTGTTGAAGATGTTTTTATTAAAATTATATTCGAGCATTTCTTATAATTTTGCTAAATTATACTTTTAAAAATAATAAAACTGAAATTTATCATTAATAGGGGGGAAAAAGAAGCTATACCTTTCTATCTCAAAGGAATTCAACATTCAAAATCAAACTTTAAAGCTATACCTTTAAAGTTATTCTACTATCAAGTGTAAAGCAGAATGTGTTGGGTTCAATTTTTCAAGATTTTTTTAATATATTATTAAATATTTAAAAATACCATTTACTAAACAATTTTTCTGATTTTTTTACTACCATACAGACATCAAAACCAAAAATGGTGCTTTGTGCGATTATGTGAACTGATGAGTGATTTCAGAGAAAAAGAAATTTAAGAAATATTAAAATAATCTCAATCAACTTTAGACAATCAATTTAAGAAAAGTAGGCAATAAGAGTGCATTAAGGAAAAACAAACGGACAAATTAAAAAACAAAAAAAGGCAGTTGATGAAAGAAAGTTTAAAGAGGCACTCATCCAATATAATATATTAAAAAAAGGACTTAATTATTTGGCCTGTAGCTATCGGCCGTATTGACATATGGCTCCACTGATGATATACTATCTTATTATATGATACTTGAATAACTAGACTCTGTATGCTTAGCCTCAATAAAGTTGAGTTGTTGTTGTTGTTGTTGTTGTTGTTGTTGTTGTTGTTGTTGTTGTTGTTGTTGTTGGTGGTGGTGGTGGTGGTGGTGGTGGTGGTGTTGTTGTTCTTGTTGTTGTTGTTGTTGCTGTTGTTGTTGGTGCTGCTGCTGCTGTTGCTGTTGTTGTTGTTTCTCTTGTTGTTGTTGGTTTTGTTGTTGTTGTTGCTGTTGTTGTTGTTGCTGCTGCTGTTGCTGTTGTTGTTGCTGCTGTTGTCGTTGTTGTTGCTGTTGCTGTTGCTGTTGCTGCTGTTGCTGTTGTTGCTGCTGCTGCTGCTACTGTTGTTGTTTGTGTTGTTGTTGTTGTTGTTGCTGCTGCTGCTGTTGTTGCTGTTGTTGCTGCTGTTGTTGCTGCTACTGTTGCTGCTGCTGTTGTTCCTGTGCTGTTGTGCAGCAGCAGCTTTAATAAAGTTGAGTTGTTGTTGTTGTTGTTGATTTATTTCATAACCTCCCAATTTATAATGTTTGAGATGGCAAAAAAGTTAGGGCTAAGGTCCTTTTTTTTTTTTTTGATACACAAGGAAAACAAAACAAAACTAAAAACTAGACTATAAGCTAAGTAAGTGGCATAACGCCAGCCAACGTATGAGGGACCATAATGATCAAATTAGGGTAGTCATTTAAAGCTGTCTTTACAAGTAAATCAGCTTTAGCATTTGAATTTCTCTCTATGTACTCTATCATCACTATCCAGTCACGCCGTAGCATCTCTTTCACTTCCATGATAAGAGTCCAATCTTCATGGAGGTTAAAGATATCATTCAGAAACAGATGAATCGCCTCCTAAGAGTCGCATATCAATTTAAGGCCCATTTGTATCCTTTAAGTTGTCAAAAAAAAGTAATTTTACTCCAGAAGTTTTTTTGGATGCAATATTGCTCTAAAGGTGTCAAAAGTTATGCAAGATTGCCTTGACCTGTAGAAAGTGTTAATTTTGACCGTTAAATCTTATGTTTGACCGACATATGCACATGTGGCTTGTTGTGTTGGAAACTATGACTTGTTAACAAATCATACTATGCCATCTCACTTAATTTAAAATCCTAGTTGACACTCATTTGATAAATTATAAAAGCAAAAAGAAAATAAAAAAACAAAATACCCAACACACCCCTAAAAAAATAATAATGTCATCCATGCTGGTGACGGTGGAGGTTGGAGGTGGGCCCTTGTTCGCTTATCAGAAGCAACATATGTGGATTCATAAAGCTAAGAAGAGAAACCTAGATCAAAGCCCGAATGCCATCAGCGTCAAAGGGTTGCACCGGCGGCAGTGATTGATGTGGGTGATCATCTATGTCGCTACCAAACGAGTCGAAGGACACCATTATCCGAAAATCGAGATCTCTCTTTTTGATGAGTGACCTATAGATGTGTGGGAAGAGAAAATGAGGATTTTTCTTGGAAACTGATAACGTTTAGTTCAGATTAAAAGTCTCATCCTTTGAACGAACTAAAATGAGAGTGGGAGAGAATTGAATATTCAAACGTGGTTATATATACGCCGTGTGTGAGATCGCCAAAAGGATTTGTTTGTTGATCATACCCCCAACATTTTCTGTGCTATTTATGCTTTAAGAATAGTAATCAAGAAATATAATTAGCCGCATGAAAGCTTGCTGGTTTTTAACGTTATTATATCTTCAAGACGCATAGGTGGTAAGGGCTTTTATGAGTTTGGGTAAAAAGGTAAGGAATTGATTACAATGGTGACTTGCTGGACTGGGCAAGGGCATGCTTTCTCTCCATGGATGCCGACGGAGAGAGGGATGAAGGGCATAGGATGAAGACGACAAGGGAACAATTTCCTTTAGGGGTGTTTTGGGTATTTTCTTTTGTTTCTATAATTTATTAAATAAGTGCCAACTAGGATTTTACATGAAGTGAGATGGCGCATTGTGATTTGTTAGCATGTCATAGTTTCCAACACAGCAAGCCACATGTGCATAAGTTGGTTACAAATGGGATTTAAAGATCAAAATTAGCATTTGCTAATGGTTAGAGCAACATTGCACCATTTTTGATATTCTTGGGACGACATTCAAAAATACTTCCATGGTAAAATCACTCTTTTATAACAACTTCCAGAATAAAAATAGATCTTAACCCAAAAAATTATTATGTATGATTAATTTTCTATTTCAATCATGTTGCCATTTATTGGGGAATAAAATTGAGTTGTTACTTAATACAAATTATATTCAGCTCTGACAGTATTTTCTTAATTAAAAATTCCAAATTATAAAGTGCATTTTAATGTTGGGTAGTCTCTATCATTTGCCCAATATATAATATCATTTTTTTTATAAGCAAAGGTGCATCCAGCATCTCGATATATTTTTAAAGATGCAGTTAGCACCCTAATATGTTTTTGGAGGTGCAATCAACATCTAATGTATTAAAAAAAAAAGGAGCAATTACACCCCTTCACTAACAGGATACTAACTCCATTTGTGGATACATTCTTTCCTTTCTTCTTTTATCAATCTTAAACCCCAAACCTTGAGTTAAATTATGATAGTGGAGAGGTGTACTTGTTTCATTTTTAATACACTAGTGGCAAAATTGCACCCTTAAATACTGAAAGAAAGGATGAACATGTTGAAGACCGATAAAAGAGAGAGGAAAGAATGTGTTAACAAATGGAGTTAGTATTCTGCTAATGAAGGGATGTAATTGCTCCATTTTTAATATATTAGAGTGCTGATTGCACCTCCAAAAATATTTTAGGGTGCTGATTGTACTTTTAAACATAGATTAGGGTGTTGAATGCACCTTTGCCCATAAAAAAATGCATATAAGGTATTTTGTGGGGTAGGCTTTGTTTCAAAAAAATAATATAAACATGTTTAGGTGCTGCGTACAGGATGCTATTTATTTCTACATTTGCCGTATGTTATATGAATATTAACTTCATTTCTTTCGCCAAAAGATTTGTTTTTAAGTTGTTAGTGTAATATCCTAAATTTAGTGAAGGTTAAATTTTAATTTCCAAAAAGAAAATTTAAATGGGAATTTGATAAATCAATTTATGGAACATATGAAATTTAAGAAATTTTAAATTAGACAAAGGAAAAAATTAAGGCTCAGTGTGTGTAATTAATAGAATAAAAATATACCTATATATATTAACACACTCAACTTACCGACACAAGAGACACACACATGGATAACACACACAGTTTACACATTTCTCACTTTCATACGGACAACACACACACACGCATCATCACACACCCATGCAATCAACATCCCACACACAATATCACTTATTAATTCCTCCAACTCCCATTTACGTCTGCAGCCAAAATAAAATAGAGAAAGAGAGAAAATAGAATAGAAAAGAGAGGGAGAGACGTGAGTGAACCCGAGGAAGTTACCTTGGAGTAGAGGAAAAAGGAAGCTCTAAACCTTACGTGCAACCACTGATCCTTGTGTAGGTGAGTTTCGTTCACATATTCCTAACTTTTTCCATTGGATTTAAGACTGTTTTCAAGGTTGTTTCATGGTTGGGAGTAAGAAACGTTGCTGGAAAATTATGTTAACCAAAAAATTGTTAAACCAGTGGTTGTGTGATGATTTTGGGGTGAATTTTGGGGTTCTTTGGTTCTGAAATTTGATAATTTATATCAGGACATATGTGTAGGAAAGTATAGAATTAAAATTTGTGAGGTTTAGTGTATAAATTCATGGTTACATGTTAGTTTTCTTCACCCTATTTTGCTGTCCGAAAAACAGAATACCTACCTGAAACTTGTAGAAGCTTAAACAAAGGCAATAAATGGAGTTTTCAAATGGGTCTTTTTGTATAGATATTTTAGGATGTGTAGTTGATGATAGAATTAAAAGAAGTACAATTTGGAGTGAAAATAGATGAGTTCTTGATTTTTGAAGTTAGACTGTCAAAACTGACGTTTTTGGGAGTCAGTCAGCTACATGTTGAGTTTTGGCCTGACAAACCTTATTGAAAAATTGTGAAATTTTACAGGAATGTAGTAGATATTCATATATTTCCAATGAGTCCAAGAATACATTATTTAAATATTTATAGAGAGAGTTATGATTTTTGAAAGTTAAGTTAGAAACAGGGATCATTCTAGACGTTCAAGTCTAGCAGTTATGATGTTCGAAAATTCTGGGGAAATTTGGCTCATAATTTGAAGTGACTAATATTTTTTCCTTAAATTAGACTTAATTAGAGTCACATAGGACCTGGAATCACTCCATTTCTATTTTTTTAGAGTCAGTTATGAATTTTTGAAGTTTAGTTGCTGACAGATTATGTTTCTGGAAGTTAGATTGGTTGTGGCGAAATTTTGGAAAACCAAACCTTAACAAAAAATTATGAAACTTTCCAGATTTAAATTAGACATTTAGATCTTTAATTTGATGGGTAGATAATAATTTTTGAACTAATAGATTAAAATATATGGATTTTTGAAGTTAAGCTCTGTTTCTGGAATGCAATTTGGAACAGTAGTACTTGGCCGAATTTTTGGGCAAAATGTGTAATCAGTAATTATCTTTGGATATTTTTCTATGCAAGTACATTTAAAGATCTTCATTTAGTCTTTGGAATAAGTCAATTTGAAATCTTCCAGAATTAGTTATGAATTTTCAAAGTTGACTGAAAATTTGTCAGTTTCTAGAAAATTGTGAAATTGTTGTTTGACAGTGATTTTGCAAAAACTGAGGTCAAAAATGGATTCTTTGGGCGAAAATATGTCAGGATAGCCTGGGTCAAAATTTCTGAAAAAGTGTAGTTGGACCGGGTACGGTGGAGCCAAGATCGGGTTCCCAAGGGCATTTTGGTAATTTTTTAATATAGACTAATATAACCACAAAAAATACTATGGAATTTTCTAAAGTGATACATGAATGGATTTTAACCTAATTCTTATACATTTGGAATTTTAGGACTGTAATAATCGTTTGAGCCGTTGTCATGTAGTTCAAAGAATTATTTTTGTGTAGCAAAAAGGGACACAAGGTAATAACACTTTCTTTCATATACTATGTAATAATTTGTATGCTTTGTGTATACCATCTTTTGCAACATGACAGTGCTGAGGGCACACGACCTAGCTGTGATCAGGGATCCATCGATGGTATACATGGATAAGCCAGGGTCTAAACATGTCATTGGACCATGGACACGAGTTAAGGCAGGGTTGCAAACAGTTGTTTGGCCTTGGACAGTGTGCACACAACAGAGTTAGCATCTTACATGACATGGTGCATTGCATATTTATTTTTACATTTTATATGTCGGAAAAACATGTTACTACTTGGATTCATTCGAATCTCACCCTTTATCAGACTGAAAAACATTCCAGCAGAAGCTAGTAGCTCGAAGGGAAAGACAGATGCTACTGGTGCATAGAGTCCCGATGTGTATTAGAGCTGTTGTGGATGTCTATATTTATACTTTTGCTTTCTGTTGAACACTCTGTACATTTGTGTATATTTTTCAAACCTTGCGAGAATTCTCCTATATTATAAATAAGTATCTAATACCAATATGGTAGGTATCCGCTATTTTTATATGCCTTATAGAACCATTCGCTTAGTATTTTATGAATATTAAAATGTTAGGGTTTGACAGCTAGTCTCGGAAAGCGATTCATTTCTATTTCTAGATATTATGGATTTTTTTTTTTTTGGCTTACATGTCGCTGCAGTTAAGTTTTCTTTACTGCTTATTGGAAATTCCATGATTTTTTTTTTGTACGCCAAACATATTCCTTGATTTTTCCAATTGCCTCCCTTCCTCCTCCAAAAACTCAATGTTTGGCCCTTTATCCGTGTCCTTGACGCTGATTCCTTTCCCCTCCCATTCTTCTTCATCCATGGAACCCTTCACTATAGGATCTTTGGACGACCTCCTCCCCTGTATGTTCACTCCCTATTTCCTCCATCCAGGCCTCCCTTCGTGGTTGCAATGAAAATGAATCAATATTTTAATTAATACAAGGTATGAAATCAATTGAGAGTAGAATACGTAAAAATGCATTTATTAATCAAATAAACTCAATGAAAAGCTTATATATGCGATAAGCCTATTCAAAAAAATGGGACGTTAT
The DNA here is from genome assembly GCA_963242795.1 of Inga leiocalycina. Classification (NCBI taxonomy): domain Eukaryota; kingdom Viridiplantae; phylum Streptophyta; class Magnoliopsida; order Fabales; family Fabaceae; genus Inga; species Inga leiocalycina. Next base: position 17,905,947 of record OY725320.1, read on the forward strand.
GAATTCAGTCTTACACTCTTACGTTAGGTACAACAAAAATTAAAGCAAATAAAAAGACCCAGAATGTACTAAGCCCACAAAACCAATGGGATAAATGTTCTCTTTTCCCTAGCTTTCATAACACCCAAGCTAATTGCCTTTCTCTCCATCAGTAATTCAACATCTTCACGAATTCATTATTCATTATACCACAACTCTAGAGAACCTCAGCGATCGACATCATCAACGAAATGTCATGTTTGCCTCAACAGAGAAGATTTGGAGGAATTTTAATTAACACTGGAATCTGACTCCTGATATGTCTTCCTTGATCGAGGAAATCAGCTTCTTCCGATTACGCCTGCAATAATCAATCAAAATACAATAATTCTATAAAAAATATATTATTGCTCGACTACTTACATATAAACATTTATATATATATATATATATATAAAGATTGGATATCATACTGCAACTATAACTTATCTGCTTAAAGTGGAACTAGCTACATACTTATACAGCTTATTGCTCAGTTGACGATTTCATACCTGAATCTTTTGACCCCAGCTCCACATGAGCGAAGAGTATTAGAATAAGGGATGATGCTCACACTTTGGTCAGTTTCCAATTGACCAATCTTTTCGAGCCTTTTGACTCTTGCACCAATCAAATCATACAGATACACATTCAAAGTATTCCCTGAAATAAAGACTAAAGAATCTCCATTCATAACAATAAAGTCATAAACAAAAGGATCATTCTCCTCCAATCCCATATCTTTCAAACTTATTGATAAGAACTTTGACCAAGAAGACGATTCTAAATCTGTCAAAACCCATATAGTAAATACAGAATAATTGATTAAACTCACCACACAAATAGACTCATCATCATTTGAGGTTCCAGCCTTACCCCACTTGAAAATATATATCTCATAGTCCCAATGGCCGTGGGGTTTGAGCCCAATTTCCACAACTTGTTCTGGAAAATTAACCCTTCTTGTCACCCCAGTTTCAAAGTTGTATGATGACATAAAATGATATCGTTTAGTATAAGAGGAGTCAACAAAAGATGAGGCAAAGTAAATATTCCCTTTGTAAAATACATGAAAGCCATATATCTTACTCCTATCTTCATTCAAAGACAAGCTTCCCCTCTCTTTCCACCCACCTTTTGGCATATAAACTTTGCACACAAATTCCCATGACGACGCCCCTTGGCGTGGATTTTTGTCAAAATAGATTAATTGAAACTCCTCAGTACTACGGTTCCATACAAAGGCGAATTCGACGTAATCATGATCTGTGAGAGATGAGCATGCTGGGGTAGCAATGAAGGAGCAAGATTGCGTTGCTGGGTTACAGATAAATAATACCAGTTTTGGTATTGTGGTCAGACAAAGTAGCAGTCCATTGCTAGAAGCAACTATACTTATTTCCCTTTTATTAAGAAATTGAAGAAACTTTGTGGGAATACCAGAAGAAGAGGTCTCATTTCCAGGTAATTCATATACCTTAGTTTTTTTATACTCAGTTTTTTTATACTCATATCCATAATATTTTGCTTTGATGAATATTGATTCTTGGATGAAAAGGGAAGAGTCTCCTTTTGGGATCATGTTTTGAGCTTGCTTCAATGCAAAATATGTGTTGTTAGTGAAATTGGATATAGATTTACAACATGACTTGAACTTGAAGATTGATTTCGCAGGTAACCTCGAAAATATTTCAGATATCACATCCTCAGGTAGTTCCATCTAGCTAGCCTTGATCTGCGGGATATATATATAATCATAAGTTTTTCATGAATAGAGAATTTGAAACATGGATAAATATCACTATTATTATCAATGAATATCCTTTTCTATAATTCGAATCAAGTCATAGGGTTCTTGATTTTTTTTGGGGGGACGGCATGGGGTTCTTGATTTAATATTTTAATTAATTGAGATGTTAATAACATTGAAATAAATTTAAAATTTGATATGGTTAATTAATATGTTCAACCATATAAGTAAACAATAAACATCGAGTCACTGAAGCTAACTCAGATGATGATAGGGTTCGGTATCTGGTAAGTAAGGATTCAAATTCTCCGGTCCCAATACACAAAAGATGAATATAAATATAAAAATAATTAATGTAACCAAACATAATATTAGAAATTTAACTTCAACCTTAATGCGTTAAAAAGGAAAGGTGATATGCACAACAAAAACTTCTTAGTTTCTTTTTTAAATCCAGATCAGAAAGTATGTTAAAAAACGTTATAAAAATTACATCGAATATTCTGTGAATACTGATTGAAGAAGCTTTCAAAAATCATATATTCTCATCGAAGAAGCATAACAAGATATGAAACCAGCATAAATATGATTGAATCATTAAGAGAAAAGTGTTTTCTATACTTACGTGTTGATTACTGCTATAGGAGTTGCCAAGACCAATTCTTTGACCTCAAAATTCAGGGAAGCGTGTTTGTTGGCAGAATTGAAAACCTTTTACACCTTAAAAAGCCACCCACAGAAAATAAGCCAGCAATCGATTTGCTTGATCTACTGATGAAGATTTGTTTGTTGGGGATAAAATATGGATCAAGATTATTTTATCATTATCTCATAGTATTTTTACACCCTTAGAATATTTCAAAACTTTTATTATTATCCATTTTCTGGTTTGATTAATCTTTTTGAATTATTTTGTTCTCTTTAAAAAATAAGATGCACTTTTATATATACCCCAGTTTTGAAATATGTATTTAAATTGAATTGGTAATACTATTTAAAATTTGAGAATTCCTATGGCCCAAGACACATGAATCGATTAGCTCATACAGAAAATATCACAATTGCGATATCGTGGGATGCTTGATCCACTAAGATTTTTTTTTGTTGAGGATAAAATAAGTATCTAAATTATTTTATCATTATTTCAGATTATTTTTACACCCCTTTAAACTACGAGTATAATATTTCAAAACTTTTATTATGGTTTGATTAATGACAATTTAAGATAAAATCAAGAGCATCAATTAATCTCAATGCGTGTCTACATCTATGTGATTTGATTAGAAGTTTTATGAACAGGATACAAGTTGTATAAAGAATAATAAAGTCACAGAGCAATTAAACTCTTTTAAAAAAAAAAGAAAGGAGAGGGTATTGAAATTATTTTACACATATTTTAAAATCTTAAATTAGGTTAATGACTCAATTATGAATTTGTTGAATTTATCAACCTAATTTAAAATTTTTCTCTTTTAGATAGTTTTATATGGGATTTTCCCATTACTAAATCTCTAATTATGTCATATAATCTAATTTATTTTCAATTAAAAAATTTCCTAATTAATTATTTCTTAAGTTTAATGATTCCATTTGGAATATAGGTTATTCAACTATTTTTTAATAGGATTTTCTCAAATAAAAAGGGTTAATTTGCAATTTAAGCCTTCGGTTGATTAAGGTTGGAGCTTGATTTCATCAATTTGAACATACTTTTTTAACTTCAAAAATGCTGATTTTATTTTTGAAATGAATCAAATCTTATATACTAAAATCTTGGTGAAATTCAATTCAAGACCCATAAGAAACAAGAAAATGTTTATATGAGAATTATCGCCTTTTAACTCCCTTTGTTTTGCCGCCATATAAATCTGTTCCACCTTCATGACACTTTCAACAACTTTTTCCACAGAGACAGAGAGAGAGAGGGATTGCATAATTTATGTATTTTTTGAAGAATCGCTTAATTTATATCAGTATGAATTAAAAAAAACAGTGAATCAATGATCATTTTTGAATTTGTTTATGCCGATGAGCATAAACTAAATTGTACTTTGTAACAAACTCAGTTGATCGTATGAAGGCCAACTCTACCCTTCATGAATTGTGCATGATATTATGATATATAATAAAACACTATTCTGGTTTGAGTTATTGAAATTCATATACATATATACACCTCAACAAAACCTCATGCTCTCATGCATTTTTCAGTTCTTATGAATAGTGTATATAGGTTGGATGTGAGAACTGGAGGAAGTTAGATCCAGAGTTTTATGCGATGATTCTTTCATAACCATGATCTAATTTGCTCCAGTATCTTATCTCCAATCTTCGCTCTAGTTTTGGCACTGTGTGGTTTTCCAATTATTCTTACCCTTTCTTAAGATATGAAACCAGCATAAATATGACTGAATCATTGAGAGAAAAGTGTTTTCCATACTTACGTGTTGATTACTGCTATAGGAGTTGCCGAGACCAATTCTTTGACCTCAAAATTCAGGGAAGCGTGTTTATTGGCAGAATTGAAGACCTTTTACACCTTAAAATGCCTCGAACGCGGACCCACATAAAATAAGCCAGCAATCGATTTGCTTGATCTTCTGAAGATTTGTTTGTTGAGGAATACTTATATACTCTAGGAGTGCCTTTCATCTGTATTTTGACTAATTAAAATATAACAACACATCTCATTTTAATCCTATATGGCCGATGAGTATAATTTTGAAAAATAACAACTCAAGGGAAGGAATTGCGTTTTTTGTTTTTCTAAATTATGAAGTTTATTTTTTTTTAAATCATAAAATTTGAATTTCTCTAGATGATTCATCAGCCATATGAGATTAAAATAAGATGATTTGTTATATTTTAATTAGTCAGAGTACATATGAGGTGACATTCCTTGAGTATGTAACATTTCTCTTGTTTGTTGGGGATAAAATATGAATCAAGATTATATTTTATCATTATCTCATAGTATTTTTACACACTTATAATATTTCAGAACTTTTATTAATATCCATTTTCTGGTTTGATTAATCTTTTTGAATTATTTTGCGCTCTTTAAAAAATAAGATGCAGTTTTATATATACTCCAGTTTTGAAATATGTATTTAATTTGAATTGGTAATACTATTTAAAATTCGAGAATTCCTATGGCCCAAGACATCTCAATCGATTAGCTCATACAGAAAATATCACAATTGCCATCGTAGGATGCTTGATCCACTAAGATTTTTTTTTTGTTGAGGATAAAATAAGTATCTAAATTATTTTATCATTATTTCAGATTATTTTTACACCCTGGTAAACTAGCAGTATAATATTTCAAAACTTTTATTATGGTTTGATTAATGACAATTTAAGCTAAAATCAAGAGCATCAATTAATCTCAATGCGTGTTTACATCCATGTGATTTGATTAGAAGTTGTATGAACAGGATTAGAAGTAGAATAATAAAGTCATAGAGTAATAAAACTCTTTTAAGAAGGAAGAAAGAAGAGGGCATTGAAGTCATTATACACATATTTTGAATTCTCAAATGGATTAATGACTCAATTATGGATTTGTTTATTTTATCAACCTAATTTAAAATTTCTCTATTTTAGATAGTTTTATATGGGATTTTCCCATTTCTAAATCTTTATTTATGTTATATAACCTAATTTATTTTCGATAAAAAAAACATAGCCTGATTAATTATTTCTTAAGTTTAGTGATCCCATTTAGAATTTAGGTTATTCAACCATTTTTTAATAGGATTTTTTCAAATAAAAAAGGTTAATTTACAACTTAAGCCTTTGTTTGATTGAAGTTGGAGTTTGATTTCATCAATGTGATTGTGAACATACTTTTTTAACTTCAAAAAAGCTGATTTTATTTTTGAAATGAATCAAATTTTATATACTAAAATCTTGGTGAAATTCAATTCAAGACCCATAAGAAACAAGAAAATGTTTGGATGAGAATTATCACTTTTTAACTCCCTTTGTTTTGCCGCCATATAAATCTGTTCCACCTTCATAATCATAACACTTTCAACTACTCTCTCCACAGACAGACACAGAGAGAGAGAGAGAGAGAGAGAGAGAGAGAGAGAGAGAGAGAGAGAGGATTGCATAATTTATGTATTTTTTTTGAAGAATCGCATAATTTATATCAGTATAATAGCTATATTTTAAATAATTTCCAAAAAAATTTAAAAAATAGTGAATCAATTCAGTTTTGAATTTGTTCATGCGGACCATTATAAACTTAATTGTTCTGTGTAACAAACTCAATTGATCATATAAAGACCAACTCTACCCATCATGAATTGTGCATGATATTATGATATATAAAACACCATTCTGGTCTGAGTTATTGAAATTCATATACATATACACACCTCAACAAAACCTCATGCTCTCATGCATTTTTCAGTTCTTATGAATAGTGTATATAGTTTGGATGTAAGAACTGGAGTAAGTTAGATCCAGAGTTTTATGTTATGATTCTTTCACAATCATGGATCTAATTTGCTCCAGTATCTTATCTCCAATCTTCACTTTAGTTTTGGCACCGTGTTGTTTTCCAATTATTGTTGCCTTTTTTTCACTTTTTTTTCTTTTAAATTACGAATATTTTTGCTCTATCTTAGGAAACTCTTTAGAATATCAAGTAAGAGATTTAAGTTGGACCCAGTTTTCCTGTTCATTCTTGGAATGAGGAGAGAAAACTTTTCACATGTGAATGGGTTAGATTGGTCTAGATGGGATCTCAATAGTCCAGATTAAAACAAAATCATTTTTTAAAAAATTATTAGTTAAGAGATTATTTTTATTTTAAATTTTATATCTATTAAAATATTTTTAAAAAAATATTAAAAAATTAAATCTGAGCTATTTAAATCCTATCTAGACCATCTAGATGGGAAAAGCTCTCCCTAAAGCATGGAAGCTCGTTCCATTTAAGTTTTAAGCTCCAGAAAAATCTCATAAAATATTCCAAAAATTCTGAAGCACCTAAAGACTAACAGACAGTAATGATTTTAATTATATAACAACTGAATTACCCTTCTTCATTTGAAGGCGAAAAAAGAGGTCAACGTAGGGACACCTCTTGCCCCGACCCACCAGGCCTTCTTCGCCTCCATCGACGACCGGCCTTCAACCGTGTCTTAGAACTGCCCTCGCCGTTCTTCTTTGTAGGCTGCGACCCTGGTACGCTCCTCAATCTCTCCCAAGTGAGGTCGATTCTATTCTAAGATCGATATCTTCAATGCTGCCGATTGATGTTTCGAGCTTCCTCTGTTGTTGTTCTCTGTTTTCCACCGGTTCAGTATTCTCATTGTCTCTGTTTCTTTGCAAATAAATTTAATTGGTGAAAAGAAATCGAATTTTCAACAAAATAATGTAGGCCTAACAGATTAAAGTCTGTACTCTGTTGTGCGTCAAATCTAGAGAGTACATCTCGGTTTATCTTCAGCATGTGCAAAAGTAAAATCAGTCTCTAACTATGCTCTTTTTTCTCAATCTCTGATTCATATACGCCTACTGTAAGCATCCATGAAGAATTTGATGTCTAGTTGTTCTGAAAGAACTTTTTGTGTTGAATTTTGCTTGTTCTTAATTTCTAACTGTGTCTTCATGTTTTCATTTGATTTCAAAATGCATTGGAGAGTAAAAGAAATTTTTGTTTTCTTTTCACAGAGTAAAACTAGCTTTTCGGGAAAAAAAAACGAAAAACTATGTGCAGGAGTGATATCCGGGGTTCTTCTGTACATAAGAGTCCAGTTCGTTGAATTGGCACAAATGACATGGATGCAGGTGATGCTTCTTTTGCATCAGCTTGTTAATGAATAGAATATCACATTTTCATTCAATTCAAATCCTACTTCATCTTTCTTGTGAATTTCATGCGTCTGGGACATTTTATACGTATCATTAATTTGCCAACTTTATTGCACCATTGGTGGGTATTTTAGGTGGTGATTGTGGTTTTGGTGACCTCATGACATAGGGTTATGATTCAAGTATTAAGACATACAAGTCCTATATAGTAGAGAGAATCATGCTGTTGGAACTTTGCTAGGTAACTTAAGTGGCACCGTTTCAATGAAATACAAAGTCAAATCCAACCTTCTCAGTAAGAATTACGAAATAGTATTAAGGTCCTTTTTATTTGTATTGTCTACTGGTATCCAGATTGTCCATATTGCATTATTCTAGGCATGAAGACTTAGGGTTCAATTAAAATTGAATTAAATACTGATATGTTGGCAAACTAACTTTGAATGCTGCCTATTTTATAAACCATCTGCACTTCCCCAAGTCCCTGTTGTTGGGTGGAAATTATATTGTCCGCTTAAATTTTTCTTGCAACCGTTTTCTTAAATTTGAGCTCCTGGGATCTTTCCAAGAATCACCCGTGAAAATCAGTTTGTATAATACTCCCTCCGGTCCTAATTATAAGATAAAGTTGACTTTTTTGGAGAAATTAAGGAAGCCAATTAAATCACTTTAGAGTATTTATATTTTTAGTATCTTTGGATTATATATTAGTTTATTAATCAAATTACTTAGTTTGAAGAAAAAAATATAAATATAAATATTCTAAAGTGATTTAATTGGCTTCCTTAATTTCTCCAAAAAAGTCAACTTTGTCTTATAATTAGGACCGGAGGGAGTATACCATTTGAGCTCTCAACTATATGGAAAGTATCATTGCATTTAATATATTAATGTCTAGTGATATTGCGGCGGGCAGGACATGCATAATATTCTTGCTGCATGTGCCAGACAGCTATGGTTTAAATCAAGAGATTCCTGCAGGGCACAATCAGTTTTTGCGTGTGCCACTGTAAATATGAAATTATCATGTCAATGGTTGTCCCTTTTCTCTTGCGGAGGATTGGAAGAAAATAACTAGAAATTGTGCCTACTTTGGTTTATGACTAGAAATTGGTTAAGTTTCTGCTTTTAAATTTATGTATCTAGATTGGATAAGTTGGTGAATAAGCATTAAATCCCTCTTGTTAGTTGTGGTTGACGTTGAGAACTATTTGATTCTTAAGTTTGAAATTTTGTTTGCAGGGGATTCTTGCACGTATTGTGATGATGGATATAGGAGTTATGGGACAAGAACTGACAGCAAAAAATATTAATTCAACATAGTAAAGATAGATGAGCTGACTTTAGCAGTGAAATTATTTTTTGATTATGTAATTAATATGGTTAATATGTAATTGGTTTTTTAAAAAAATTACATGATTTTGCCAATGTAAATGCCTTTTTGTTTAGTCATGGGTGTGGACAATGTAAATTTGTATTTGTAAGTGACAAGCAACCAAAGGTAATAGCAAGTGCGCTCCGTCAAGTTCATGGCAAGTCCATGACAACTTAAAGGGCAGAAAATAACAAGTTTCCAGCAAATCAATGACAGCTAAGGGTGTGTTTGGTTCAACGGAGGTTAGGTTAAGTGAGATTTATTTAAGTTAGGTTAGAGGAGGTTATAATATTATTTTGTTCAAATAGATGTTAGGTTAGGTTTGATATCCTGTTTGATTCAGGAGGTTAGGTTAGGTGGGTTAATTATAAATGGACAAAAATGTCTTTCTATATATTTTCCTTCTTCTTTTATAATGTATTTATTACTTGAGAAGGAGGCGGTGGCGGCTGGATTTACAAGACCCGAGACGAAGTTGGAGGAGTAGCGTGGTGAAGGAGTTGACTGCAGAGCGCGCGAACAAGATGAGAGAAAATGGGATTTCAGGTAGGAGAGGGAATAAAACAAAGTGATGACTCTTTACAGGGGAGGGCAGTGCTGGAATTTTAAAAAGTTGCCACGGGCAATTTAGTCACAATTGAAGACAAATATTCTCTCATCTAGAAAAACCCCCAATTTTGTAGGGTTCATAACTTAGTTTAGGTGACCACTAGAAGATAAAAAAACATCCAGCATCTAACCTAACCTCCTTTCAACCAAACACCACTTTTTTACCTCCAATCCCACCTCAACCTAACCTAACCTAATAAAACCTTCAACCAAACAAAGCCTAAGGAGCCAAAATTGATTGTAGACAAAACCCCCTTTTTCTTGACACGACTGTTTCTGAAAAAATTGTGAATGCCTTAATTTTTCTTTGGTGTATTTTTTTTTGTTTATTCCAATTATAAGTAAATGCAAACAACAATAAAAAAGTATACCCTCTGTCTCTACAAATAAGATATTTTTAATCGAATCATGTTATTCAAGAAAATAGTTAAAATGAGTAAATATGTAAGAAATATGTTTTTTTTATAAATATGATGAATGAATGAATGAGAGAGAGTGATAATGAAGAGAAATGATAGAAGAGAATGTATGTGGGAAACATGATGTTAGAGAATAAAGAGAATGAAAGAGATAGAGGGAATGAATCAACATTTGAATTAATGTAATATATGAAATTAATTGAGGGTAGAATAGGTAAAAATATATTTATTAATCACATAAACTTGAAGTGTTTATAAATGGGATAAGCCTATTGTTAACTTCATGAAATGCTTGTTAGAATTTCACATTTCATCCTGTTTTACCTCAATTTGGGTGTATTAGTGAGCGTTCGAGAGTGTTAAAGTGATTAAATGTGTTTTTCTCATGCTATGCACAGCAGATTGCAAATGTGGAGGACATTATTCACTAACTACTATGAATGCCTAACTATGTTTGTGAGTCTTTTGTGTGAATTGATACAGATTCAGTCATAGCTGGCCCAGAGGAAGCCACATGCAGTGAGAAGGAGGCAAAGGAAGTTGAAGCCATCAACTATTCCAGGGGAAAGCAAGCTGGGAGGAGAACATGGCAGAAAAGAGAAAATGAACTCTGGAAGGAGCCTGGTCGCGGCCAACCATCCCATGGCCCGCGGCCAAGATGTCCCAAAGCAGCACAGAAAGGCATGGGCCGCGACCAGTCATCTCATGGGCCGCGGCCAAGAAGAACCAATAGCAGCACAAAAAGTTATTGGCCGGGGCCAGCCATCTCATGGGCTGCGGCCAAGATGAGCCAACAGGAGGTTAGATACTCACTGGTCGCAGCCAAGAACTCATGGGCCGCGGCTCAAAGATGAACAAAAGCTTGTTGGCCACGGCCCACAAAGGCTGGCCGCGGCCAATCCCCGCAAATGATGCTGTGCATTCTGACATCTGAAGAGCTATAAACAGTGAAATCCAGGGTTTGAAAGGGGGATCCCAAAATTTGGAAAGACCGGAGAAGCGGCTGGAAAGGTCCTGAAAGCTTGGGTTTGCTAGAAATCAAGGAGAATCAAGTGGGATTGAAGATTGGAAGAGATTTCAACTCCAGTTTTCTTGATCTTTCTGTATTCATTCCCTTTCTCCACTATGATTCTGTCATGGCTATACTGAATGCTGTTATCTGTAATTCATTTTTGAATATGAGTAGCTAGGTTTTTCATTCTAGGATTGTTCCACACCTTTGTATGGATTAAACTTGAATCCTTCTTCCTTTTAGTAGCTAATGGTATATATGTGTTAATTCTTTCCTGTTTTTACTGATATTCATGATTTGCTAGCACTATGAATGATTTGTTCAATTAGATTAAGCTTGAGAGAGTTAATCTAATTGTAGAACTTGGGTAGAATTATGCTAGACTTGAAGTTTAAAAGAGTAAATGGATGGTTAGTTAATAACATAGAGATATAGTTATTAACCTAGCATTGCCTAGTTAAGGAGGTTGTTTAATGATTATTTTCCTTTAAATACAGCAAGAGATTGTATATTTTAATGGAGGATATAAGTTTGGTTATGACTCGAGAGAGCTTAATCAATGGTTATTGAACCTTAGACAGACATATATATATTCCATAAAAGTAATATTGAAAGGAAGGAGATTGAGTTTATGATATATAAAGGGATCGAACAATCCTAGGTTTACTCTAATTGATTGAATTCACAAGAATCGTAGTTTTGTTTAGTAATTTTTAGTTGTTATCAACATATCTTTTGAATTTGTTTTTCTCACACTCAACATTTGGTTTCGGTTCAACTTAATCAAACACATCAAGCCCATTGTTTAACTAAATTGTTACTCAAATCCTCGAGGGAACGATCTCACTTATCACTTTATTACTTGGTGCGACCCGTGCACTTGCGGTAGTAAACACCTATTCAAAAATTATGATGTTATGTATTTAGTCTTTCTTTAGTTATAGCAAAATTTGAATAAAAAAAAACACTCAAGATGTATTAAGCCCATAAAACCAATGGGATAAATGTTATCCTTTCCCTAGCTTTCATAACACCAAGCTAAATTGCCTTTCTCTGCATCAATAATTCAACATCTTCACAAAATCATTATTCATCATACCACAACTCTGGAGAACCTTAGCGATTGACATCACCATGTTTAGCTCAATAGAGAAGAGTTGGAGGAATTTTAATTAATACTGGAATCTGACTCCTGATATTTCTTTCTTGATTGAGGAAGCAGCTCCTTATGATTACGCCTGCAATAATCAATCAAAATACAATAATTCTATAATAATAATATTGCTTGACTACATACATATATACATATATAAAGGTTGGATATCAAACTCCAACTATAACGATTTGCTTAAGGTGCAACTACACAGCTTATTGCTAATTTCTTTCTTGATTTCATACCTGAATCTTTTGGCCCCAGCTCCACATGAGCGAAGAGTATTGGAATAAGGGATGATGCTCACATATTGGTCAGTTTCCAAGTGACAATCTTTTCGAGCCTTTTGCCTCTTGCACTAATCAAATCACACACATACACATACACATTCATAGTACTCCCTGAAATAAAGACTAAAGAATCTCCATTCATTATTTTAAAGTCATAAACAAAAGGACCATCCTCCTCCAATCCCATTTCTTCCAAACTTATTGATAAGAACTTTGACCAAGAAGATGATTCTAAATCTATCAAAACCCATATAGTAAATACAGAACGATCAACTAAACTCACCACACAACCAAGCACAGCAAGATGCGCTAGAAAAAAATTGTATCGAAACTTATACAACCACTAGTGTTGAATTAACAAACACAACTATTGTACACTTAAACGCAAAATGAGATTGCACAGCACAGGAATTAACAAATTTGATGCTAATGATTCATTACAGCAAGTGGCTAAGCAATTGATTCTGAGGATATACAATGAAATTCAGCAAGCAGGGCGATGAGGATTATTCAGCAGTGTTCATCATGTACTTATGCCAAATTGACGGAACGCAATAAGAATCAAGTCAAGTGCAGCAGTAGTGAAAGAACATATTAGCGATTAGGTGCTAAGCTCACACACCAATTTCATAAATAATTCAAGAACATTTTGCCAAATTTGACAGTAAATGCACAAAATTCCAAGGGATTGAATAACTAATAACTCACTTCCCATAAACAAAACTCAATCTAATCATAGATCATGCACACAGTATAATATCTATCTCATGTATAAATTGAGAGTATGGACAAATCCGGTCGAACATTTTCATTCCCATTAAAAACAAACCTAGTATAATGTCTCTTTTGGGCAATAACCACAGTAAACTTGGGATCCCAATTTCTTTCAAAATGCTTGGACTTAACTGGACTAAGGTTTGAAGGATGCTTCTAGATTACATAAGTTTGTTATTTTTCAGTTCATTTGTATCATATGGGATAGATCTTGGTCTCAATGTCTTTCTTGGTGTATGTGCTTGAGATCTTCTAGCTTTATAATTTAAGACACCACACAGATATAGGGATCTGGATACATCGACCCTCTATGTTGGTATCAGAGCCTGTTTGACAAGAAGGCTATAAACTATCGAAATCGTGATCGGGGATTCTCACTGCATAAGAGTGTGGATGAAGTGTTGGCTTATACCCGATATGGCTAGGACGGCTAGCCACTGTTGTCTGTTGCACAATCAAGAGCTAATGTGTAAAACATGCAAAAGCTGCCCGCGAAAGGATCAGCCTCTTAGGGACCAAAGGGTGTCCACCAAAGCTGGATATTTCCAACCCTTACCCTTATAGTATCAGAGCTTGGTTTCGTTCCAAGGACCTGTGGGTTAAGAGCCTACCACGCTTCCACTGTGCCACTTTGATAATAATCTTTGAAAACTTGTCAAAACAAGACAAAAAAGATTTTCTTGTGTTTTCTTTCTTAATAGGTCTTATTGTCTTAGTGATGACGAAAAACCCTTAATTATGATTCCAATAGTTTGTAACCCTCTTATTAAACATGCTCTAATACCAACATGAAGGGTAGATGTATCCAGATCTTTATATCTGTGTAGTGTCTTAAGTTGGATCGTAGAAATTAATCATTTCCAACTTGTTTATGCTTTCATCAAAATTATCTCTTGAAAATCTCTCGGTAAGAACATATATATGCAACTTGCTTCTTTGATAGAACATATATTAGAGACACTACTCCATTTTTAATCATTTCCTTGATGAGGTATCTGTCTATTTTCAAGTGATTTTACCCTTTGAAAAAAAGTTTAGGTTGCTAGCTCGAGGATTGGCCTTGTATTTCACGATATAGAGCAGTGGTTCGTGCTCAGTCTCCACAGGTTGAGATGACTAGTAATTTATGCAAGCCTGTTTCTAATACCAAAGATGACAGTATTTTTAGGTGTTGCTTGTTTTACATATCAGTCTATTGACTATGCAACCGGCAATGGTGGCTAGGAGTCTTAGCCACATTGGGGTAAGAGCTAACACTTCGTCCATACTCTTATGTAGTAAGAAACCTGATCATGATTCCGACAGTTTATAGCCCTCTTGTCAAACAAGCTCTAATACCAACATGGAGGCTCTGACACTATCCCTAATTCCAAATAAAGGAAAACCATATTTAGGAATTAAAAAATCTGTACATCAGTTCTATTTTTCTAAAGAAACCAAATTTTTAATTTGATAATTTTCATGTGTAGTTTTTAAAATATATCCTTTGTTTAAAACTAGAGAAAAGTTTAAAACAATAGAAAAACTAGAAAAAGTTTAAAAAGTTTCCAAAATTCTTGAAGTATGTATACACCATCAAGTCAATCAAAATAATTCGGAAATATTCTAGGTAATGAAAATCAATATCCTCAAACTCATTTAAGTTATACCTGAATATGACAATATGCATATTACAATTTGCATTGGACAACTGCTCAATCTGAGTTTGTAAAGTTTGAATTAATTGCTTCTGTCGCTAAAGCAATCAATTAAACTAGGTCCTAAATTATTATGCAGTTTAGGGTCAACCTAGGTCATTCTCCCAAGGAGCAAGCTATGGGTTTTCTTTAGGATTGATTTTTAAGTAGCAAAAGATGCAATAGAATGGACCTAAACTAAAGTGCAAGATTCTACTACCTAAATGCAAATGACTCTAAAATCTATATGAGAAGGAAACTAACCTAAATGAATTGGAATGCAATCTCTGGGGTTTTTTAGTGAAAAATGAATTAAGATACTAAGCAAAGAAAATAATCAAAGGCAAGACAATCAACAGGGATTTGGTTCAGTTATGATAATGAAGAGGACAACTTATGATTCACATGGATTTAGCTTTCTTAGCCATTCAATTTATTAAACCCAAGGGAGATTCATGAAAAGTTGGAATTGATAGATTTAATCACCTAATCAAGACATGGGAAACCCTCATGCTCAATAACACCTAATCCACTAGAAAACTCATAATGAAAAAATGCTGGTTAATTAAATCTATTAAAAACCAATCACAATTGCTTAAGATAGTTTTGGAAATTATGTTTACAATTGCCTAATTAAACAATTCGACAATTAATCACCTAATTAAACAATCAAGAGATTAAACCCAAATTGACAATTAAATTAATAATGAAAACTCAATTAATAATTTAATTGACAATCAAAAGTTTGCAAACAAAAATCCCAATAATCATTTAAGAACAAAGCAAATCCGAAATATCAATTCAACTCAAATCAATAATAAGTCTACAATCTAAAACTAGATTGTTCTCAATTAACACAACCCAAAATCATTTAAAACTAAATAATCTTAAGTCTTGAATCAAAAAGATAAAAGAAAGACGCTCCCTTATGGTCTTCAAGTGTAAGCTCCTAGGCTCTAGCTTCCTCCATGCTCCTCCCAAGTTGCCTCCCAAGAGACTTAAGCTTCCATGAAATTCCTCTCTCCTTCACACTCCGAGCAAACCGTGACAGCCATCAAAAAGAATTGTGAAATATTGGTTGGTGATTTCTAATGGCCGTGGGACCCGCGAGTAAAGGAGATGGATGTAGCAATTTTGATCAATTCGGTGATGGTCTGCGTGGCAACAATTTAAGGAGAAATATAAGAGAGATTGAGAGCGTGATGATGGTTTTCCGCCGAACAGAACTCGAGCTTCAGCGTCTCTATGTTCGTTGGTCCCTCTCCAGCAGCGTCCTTCAATCCTCCTCTCGTCCGTGCGTGTGCCTCAGCCTCTCCCCTCTCTCAGCGTCTTCCCGTCTCAGCGTGATGGTTCTCGCCTGTAGCCCCCTTTTCCGTCCCGCGGCTAGGTCATTTTTATGAAAGGAGGGGAAAGTTTTGGGTACTAATTTGGGCCTCTTAAAATCCCAAAAGCCCAATAAAATTTCGTCATTGGATTCTTTTTGAGTCTCTCAGAAAAGTTCTGCACCGTAGAATCTTTTAATCTCTTTTTCCTTACTCTGCAAAAATCAAATAAAATTGTGATTTATCATTGGAAATATTTTTCCACTCACAAGATATCAATCAAAATAATAATAATTTAAGCTCAATGATATTATAATTAATTCAGATTTATATTATTTTCCAAAATCGGCTAATTATCCAAATAATATATAATAAATCCAAATTAGCCTAAAATAATCTCCAAAATAAATGAATAAGGTGGGATAAAATATATTAAAATTGTGATTTATCAGCGAGGCTTCCTACTTGAAGTACTCATAAAGTTGTCTAGAAGCTCTCTAAAATGTTAAACATTGTAAATTTTAATCATGGATTATTGAATTAAGCGCACACAAATTTTAAAGGAGGGAAAAATCTTCACTTGATCCAAAGCTTCAAATAAAGACAATCGCCTAAAAGTACAATCATCCTTGATATTAGAAACAGGCTTGCACACATTACTAGTCATCTCAACCTGTGGAAACTGAGGACGAACCACTGGTCTATAGCAGGAAATACAAGGCCAATCCCTTGAGCTAGCAACCTAAACATTTTTTTTCAAAGAGTAAAATCACTTGGAAATAGACTGATACCTTGTCAAGGAAAAGATTAAAAATGTAGCAGTGTGTCTAATATATGTTTCATCAAAGAAGCAGGTTGCATATGTTCTTACCAAGAGATTTCCAAGAGATAATTTTGATGAAAGCATTAACAAGTTGGAAATTATCAATTTCTACGATTCAACTTGAAGGGAAGTGTGGGAATATCTTATTCTTTATTAGCATTTATTAGGTTTTATGAGGCAATATTAGTGACTTTATCCCTCATTACTAGTATTTATGAGACTTTATTCCTCAAATGCCCACTTAGTCTATATGCCCACTTATGAAACTTTATTCCTCATATGCTCACTTAGTCTGTATATTCAATGTAATCTCTTGTTTAGAATCAAATGAAAAATATTCATTTTCCTCTAAAAGTTCACACACAATCAAAGACCAAAATTTACAAGATCTCAAATAAAATAATTAGAAAAAAAAACTTACCGCGACTATAGATGGCACACCTAGTTGACCAGAACCATGCCATACATCCATACCAAGAATTAACGTAGGAACCGTTGAAACCATTTGAATGGAGTTTGAAAGCTCTCCTTCCAAATAGGAATTCATCCCACCAAGCTGCATGGAAGCCAGAAAAAAAGTGAGAATATGATAGGAATATGTTCAAATGAAATTGAACCAATAGAAATAATGGAATGCAAGATAAGAGAATAGGGGGAAATGCTTAGATTTTGATATTAATGTTCAAATAGAAGAATCAGTGTTACAAAGAGAACTAACTGATTCTAATCAAAATCATATTCCCTAATACAATTTAGAAATCAAGAGAACAGCACCAAATACAACCAAGTCGAAGCAAGGCCCTTACTGATATTCAAGAGACTAGTCCCTTCCTAATGTCTAACAACTCCCAAAAGAAACATCGTAGGCCCAAAAGAGAGCAGAGACCAAAATATAAACAACATTAAAATGTAACAAAAGTAACCCCATGGCTGGTCTAAGTCTACACCACCCTATTATCTCATTTATCTGACTTGAATGTCCCCTTTGACTTTCCTTTCATAGGTCTATCTAATACCAGCAGCTATATTAGAATGATATACAACTATGAGAGGAGTCCACATCAGTTTAAATAAGAGACTCGAATTAAGAAGCTCTTTTTTTTCAATGTTACCTACCTTGACATTAATCTTCATTAAAAGATTGTGAAAGGAACTATCATCCATTTTTGTTGGGGCAATACATTGTGTAACAAGCCCTCCCGCTATCCTATCAGCTGTAAGGACCTTCATAGTATAGTGATTAAAGAGTTAAAAATTTGAGTCTATTGAACGCCTGTATGAGTCTCAAACTTAAGTACGTAACAAACAAAACCTAGGTAAACATGAATACCGCAAATATGATATTGCTTATTTGGAAGAATGCGCAATAGGAACAATGGTTTCTTAAGCACCATCCTCATCACTTTTTTATACATCTTGTCCCTCTCTTTAACTGGCTTATGATGTATTTGTTTTGATTCAGTCCACACTCTAAGCAGGTCCTTCAGGTCCTACCAGAAAGGGGAAAAGAAAAGAGGAGTAAGATGCATATGAAATTTCAAATTGAACTTTCAAACGGCACAATGAAAAACCCACCATCCCCTTCAGTCGTGCACATTCCCTAAGCTTCAGGTGTTATGGCTGTATGAATGTAGTAATCTTGAAATGATATCTGTTTCAGTGGGACACCATTCCCCTCTTGCACAATTGTATATGTGGAGATGTCCTAATTTTGTGTTTTTTCCTCAAGGAGGGTTTTCAGCCCCCAAACTAGAATATTTTTCAATTAGAGAATTGGAGAATTTGAGTTCACTGCCAGAGCGTATGCGCAGCCTCTTTCCCTCCCTCAAAGGTCTTTACATACAAAACTGCCCAAAAATGGAGTCATTTCCTGACGGAGGCTTGCCATCAAATCTTAAATATCTTGAAGTCTCCAGATGCCCAAAACTCACAGCCTCTCGAATGGGATGGGATTTGAATAGTCATACTTCTCTACTAACCTTGTTGCTGGGAGACGCAGATGACGAGTCTCTTCCTGAAGATGGACTATTGCCATCAACTCTTACTTCCCTTCGCTTCTCTAACTATCCAAATATGAGACGGCTGCAACACAAAGTTCTTCTCAACTTGTGCAATCTGAAGTTCTTGGGACTTAAGGATTGTCCTAAGCTCCAACACTTTCCAAAGGAGGGTCTACCAAGTTCTCTTTCTACTCTACGAATTACGGGCTGCCCCTTGCTCAAGAGGCAGCTCCAAAAGCAGAGAGGCAAAGATTGGGCAAAGATTTCTCACATCACCTTTGTTCAGATCGATGATGATGTAATGACTTGAAGCAGATATTTCATTCAAGAGCTCCTTAGTTTTCACACTGTAGGTCTGGTTGTTCATCAGGTATCTCCTCTTCAAAATTCAAATCATAAACTAATTTGTCCTCTTTTCCCCTGCATTTGTAGATTTATATATTTACTTGCATATTTGAAATTCCTTTGTTTGTACATGGCAATATAGGAGAAGCTGCACGAAATGAACATATCATTTCTTAACATTTGCAATTTCTTTTCCATCTGTTATACACTTCAAATTACATACTAAGGGTCAATTCGTTCCATACTATGCACTAAGAGTAGACCTTTGTGTTGAAATTTACCCAAAAAAAAGACACAATGTCATTTTGGTATTATGTATATTATCTTGAATTTGACTATTGTGACTGTTTTTATTGCTGTTTTAGGTGATTTGAAGCCATGTTGAGAACAAGGTTACTCTGAAGTCAATGTTCACAGTGACTCTGCTGAGGTGGAATTTATAATTCATAAACACCCCCCATTTAGGTTGCGGGAAAAAAAATTTCTTGCTTGCAGACTTTTGTATTGAGCATCATGCTTACTACCAATTGAAAGGTGGGAAGATCTTGTTCAAACTTCAAAGTTTTTTAGGACTATGGTACTGATGAAGCAACAAATCCAGTTCACATAGAATAATTGTTTTAAACCATCAGGCAACTCTTTTTATATATTTATTTCATTATCCCAGTTTTCTACGATGTGGATCCACCAGAGGCGCAAAATCAGAGTAATTCTTTTGAAAAAGCTTTTGCTGAACATGAACAAGGGTTCACAGCAAATTTGTGCAATGTACACAGGCAGAGGTTAGCAATAAGACAAGTGGCCAATCTCTCTAGTTGGGACATACCATCCGAGTGAGTAATTTACTCTTGCTTTTTTCTTCATCCTTACTTTCTAGTCTCATCAATAGGAAAATTTATAGAGATGTTCAAGTAACTGTTGATCATCATTCAGCAATACGAAGTGTTGACTAGGTGATTAAATTGGTGCTTTTATTTTTCCTTTGTTCCGGTTAGGGCCACTAATTATTAATGACATCATAATAAAGATCAAGAGAAAAATGTGTGAATTAGTTTACGTTGATGTAGATTTGGTAGGGATGAAATCTCGAATGAAAGAAGTAGAAGAGCTTCTTGATTTGGGTCCAATGAGAGGTTATGAGGAGCAAATAGATAATGTACTCCAATATAATATGCTAGTGGCCTTCCTTTAGCAATTGTAGTACTGAGCCAATTCTTATATAATAGAAGAGCTTCTGAATGGAGCAGTGCCTTGGCTGAATTCAAAAATGTCGATAATTCTGTGATAATGAAGATCCTCAAAAAGAGTTTTGATGAACTGAGTCTCGGTTGCAAGGAAATATTTTTAGACATGGCATGTTTTTTATAGGGAGTGAGATTAAATTTGTAGAAGGAATTTTTGATAGTACTCATACATTTTCTTCTAATAGATACAATATGCAAGTTTTTGATTGAAAAATCACTCTTAGCCATGATAGATCTAAGAATACAAATGCATGGTTTATTGCAAGCAATGGAAGAGAAATTGTTCGGCATCAATTCCCTTCTAAGCCAGAAGAGTAAGTTTTTATAACAATTTTTGTTTTGTTGAAACATCAAAATATAGGGTACGAAAATTGAAGTAATCCCGCTTTGCATTATTTTTTTTGATAAATATGTTATTCTCAGGCTATTTGTAAAGTTAAAGCAATAGTCTTAGGGCTAGAAGATTTAAAAGGAAGCACATTGAGGGTCAAAGGGATTATCACGCATGAAATATCTCAGCCTACTCATTTCGTAACATGAAATTTTTTGAAGTCCTAAAGCATCTTGCATGGAGAATCAAATATATTTCATGGCAGTACTGTCCTTTCACTCCTATGCCATCAAGTTTTACACCATATAAACTGCGGGCATTGATTTTGGCTGATAGCTGTATCACAAGTATATGAGATGAAGAAATGGCTCCTCATAACTGCATCATAAGTGTATGGGATAAAGAAAAGGTATGCGCCTATAATTACATCACAAGTAAATGAAAATGGCTCGCTTATAAGCAATAATCAAAACTCTTTGTTCATGCATAATGTATATACGTGTCAAGTGTTTGTGTGCGAGGTTTTCTATGAAAACCTTTAACCTTCCTTCTTGCATAATTTCATGTTCAGGAATCACCCTACTCAGACGAAGCACACGAGGATGTAGCTAATTGTCTTTCTCCCTAGCAATTTCCTCGCTTAAGAAACTTGAATCTTAGTGGCTCCAAAGATTTAACAAAGTTTCCAGATTTCAAAGGATTTCCAAGATTTGAGGGGGTAGATCTTGAAGGATGCGTTAAGTTATCACAACTTCATCCATCCATTGCTCAGGTTTCATATCTCAAATTCTTAAATTTGAAAAATAATTGTACTAGTCTTGCCAGTATTCCCAATCAGTTATTCTCAATACCCTCTTTAGAAATCCTAAATTTGGCTGGTTGCTCCACGTTTCGTAATTGTCCAAGCTTTTCAAAGAACCATTCAGCTATCTCTGTAAGTGCACTATTTGTTGAGTATTTGGTACTCATAAATGTTGTATCATTATATTTATTAATTTTTTTTTGTATTTCATGCCTCTCCTCTCTTCCTTTCTCAACTCCCTTCAGATTCATTTGTTATTTTTAATAACGTGGTGTGGACTGAATTGTCGAGGAATATTGAATTGTAACGAATCATACAGTCGGCTTTTGCTGGTATTTTTTTTTTAAATTTAGAAATTCCAACTTATATAATTCACTTGATTGGTTGAAGTGGGCTGGTCTCTGTCATATGCCAAGAGCATGTAAAATTTTTAGACAAGTTAAAGTGATGTACTTTAATTATTTTTAATGCTATTGCATTTTGTCGTTTTGTGAAGCTTGGTGGAAGAGAGAGTATTCAACAATTATCACCTTGCAAGAGACGGAAGCTATGTTGACAAAAGTCTATTTAAGTGTATTTGGTATTAAGAAATAAAATTGTACTCATTTATATTAAATATAAGATAGAGTTGATCTTTTAAAAATTATTAATTAAATTAATTAAATTATTTTAAAAAATTTATATTTATAATTTTTTTCTTCCAACTATTTTACCTAACTTATTAACGAATATAAAATCTAATTATGTACAACATATGATATGATTAAGTAATTTATTTAACTTCATTAATATCTCAAAAAAAAAATAATTATGTATTATATTTAACAGCAGATGTAATACATTTAATTTAATAATCATGCTTGTTTCATACCCCCCCTCTCTCTCCTACTACTTCCTTTGCTCTTTCCCTTCTTACTTTATTATTGAATGTTAAACGAGCTTTCTCTGTAATACCATTATCCTCTATTGCCTTGATAGTGATTTAGGGGTTTCAATTTTAGACATTTCACGTTGTTATGATGATTCATTCTTCTCACTCAATTTTTTTTTTTATCAAAGGGCTATTTCATTATATTAAAATAGAATTACAGACTCTAAATAAACCCAAAACAACACACACATTGAAAAAAAGCCTGGGGCCACAATCACTACCAAGACAAAATCCAAAACTAGAAGAGAACAACATATACCTAAAGGCAAAATCAAAGCTAGAACAACCGATGTTTAAACCTTGCAGATTGAAGATGAAGAGGACAACTTTCATTCCACCATGATCAGGGGAAAAAGTGAAAGAGGGTGGTTGTCCAAAGACTTGCTCTCCTGAGCCCACCCCCTTATATGCAAATGCTGCAAAACCATATGCAGCTTTAAGGCCACCTTCTATTTCAAAGGGGCAAATCAACTGGATTTTGAGAACAAACTCCAGGTAACCAGTAATCATGTTAGAAATAAGCCAGCACTCAACATAAACAAAATTAACCCACAAAGTGAAGCAAAACCCAAACCCAATAAACTTCCACAGCATAAGCAAAAACAAGACACGAATCATAAATTTAATGAAAGACCAAAACTTTAAAATCATGACCAAAGAAGCCCAAAATCCCTGATCTGATAAGTAAACAGCCCCTATGGTACCTGGGTGGCTGTAGACCAGCCACCGGACAGCAGAGAAAAATCCATAAGAGGATTGTCCAGATCCGCGAACCAGTCTTGAAGATCTTTCATCTCCCCTATGCTCAGATTATCCCAGAGCTCCAGCCCTCCAAATTTCATAAATGGAGTGATAAAAGGTCGACTTGCCTGTGCATAGATTCCACCGACATCGAACTTGTTCTTTCCTTCACCTGCTGAAGCCCCAAGTGAGAACCCTCGAAAGCTCATTGCTGACAATTCAGATTGGCTTTCCATGACCAAAACCAAAGGAAGACTCCGCTTCCACAAACCCTAGGAGAGCCCTAGGCAAAGAACACGCACAGAGGTGGTGAGCATTCTGCTCACTCAATTGCAAAAGCTTAATTTTTCACTTCTTGCACACGGGGTCTCATCCCAACATAGCTAAAAAAAATACGGTCAAATATATGATCTATTTCTTACTTGTGACCCTGAGCTGGAAAAAAGATCACCAAAATAAACAAATTAGCCTAGAAAAGTTTTAATTCCAATGAAAGACCTTGATCTTTTCTGTTTAAAATTCTTTAAAACTTGTGATCCTTGATTATAATTAATTATGTTCAAAGTTCATCAAACGTCATTTTCCCTAAATCATGTAAATGTGAGATTCATATGATGCCAAATAGATTTCTTTGATTTTTCAAGACAATTTTTTATGTTACTCATACGCGGATTCGATAATTCGAGATGTGAGCGAGCATAATATAATATCATTCTTCTTCCACAACCTTCAACGACTAGCATATCATAAGCCCAAGAGAGAGAATATATAAAGATTGATATTTAAAAAAAATTAAAAAAGTTAGACCCAATAGAGTTGTGCACGCGTGGGAGCACCAAGTTGCTCGGAAAGAGGCTTATTTATTTATTTATTTAAAGGTGAGTAAGAAAAGGCTCTGTACTTACTTTGCTTTTCTTTGTGTGTTGTAATTAGTTTTTTGAAGAATGGTTTTTAAAATTTATGAGGTAAATATGTGAGAGAAATTTTATCTTGATTTATAAAAAAATGCTCTTAAAACCACGATTTTGGGTAAGAACACACACTGAGTCTTTGCTCGAAGACAAAATTAAATGGCAATCAACTTACAGTTTTATTCAAAAATAAAAGTTCCCAGAACTTTCCATCACGACAACTCTTTCCTTTTCTTTCTTTCTTTCTTTCTTTCTTTTTTTTTTAAACTTCTTGGAGTCATATTCATTCGCAGGGCCATTGACGGAGCTCCCAAACTTTGCCTCAACCGAGTGACTGGAAAGTGACTCAGTGACAAACTGCGATCATTAAGTTTCAGCAGCTGATCGATCATTAATTCCGGAAGGTTATGCTCATGGAGAGTTTCAGCAGCAGCAGCTCATTATTAAGGCCGATTCATGTGTATCTCAGTTTCAAAGGAGACGATGAAACTTGCAAATTCACGGATAGGCTGTGGGCTGCTCTTGAAACTGACGATTTGAACACCTTTTGTGATGACAAGAAGCTTGATCCAGGTGATTCCATCTTTCTTCCACGCCACTTTCTCAAAGCAATTCAACAATCCAACATTTTCATGATTGTCTTCTCCAAAAATTATGCTTCTTCGGTGTGGTGCCTTGAGGAGCTCTCTGAGATTGCTGAGCGCATTCATGAACCGCGATACATTGTTATCCCAATTTTCTATGATGTTGATCCAGCAGAGGTCCAAAACCAGAGTAATTCTTTTGAAAAAGCTTTCGCTGAACATGAACACAGGTTCACAACAAATTTACGCAAGGTTCACAGCTGGAGGTTAGCTATGAAACGAGTTGCCAATCTCTCTGGTTGGGATGTTCCATACGAGTGAGTAAATTTTTGTCATGCTTTTTTCTCTATCATTTTTTTTATGACAGCTTATCTGTTCACTGAGTCAGTGATTAAGTTGGTGCTTTTGTTTTTTGCTTTTAATTTACTTCAGCCCATGTCCACAAGTTATTGATGACATTGTTAGAGAGGTCAAGAAAAAAGTCCGTCATCAATTATGTTATGTTGATGCAGACCTAGTAGGAATGCGATCTAGAGTGAGAGAAGTAGAAGAGCTTCTAGATTTGGGTTCACATAATGAGGTTCGAGTTGTGGGCATCTGTGGCATGGGTGGGATAGGGAAGACAACCCTTGCCAGAGTTGTTTATGACAGGATCTCTCACCGATTTGATGCTTCTTATTTCCTACTTAACCTATCAGAATTTCATATGAGCACGGGGATGCTACATGGCAAGAATATTCTATTAGTTCTTGATGATCTTCTTAGTTACCAAAATCTAAAACCATTAATCAAGACTATAGATGACAGCTTGTTAGGTGGTGGGAGTAGAATCATCATAACAACCACAGATGAAGGAGTCCTTAAGAAGTTTAAGAAGCATGATGCATATATTTATAGGGTGAAATTATTGAGTAGAGATGAAGCTCTTCAATTATTTTGTCGGAAAGCTTTCAGATGTGATTTTCCAGTAAGAGGTTGTGATGAGGCGGTAATAAATAGGGCACTCGAATATGCTAGCGGCCTTCCACTAGCAATTGTAAAACTGGGTTCATTCTTTTATAATACAAGATCCTCTGAATGGAGCACAGCATTGGTTGAATTCAAAAAGGTCGCTAGCTTTGTGGTCATGAAGGTCCTCAGAAGAAGTTTTCGTGAACTGGACACCTTTTGTCGGGAAGCGTTTTTAGACATTGCATGCTTTTTTACTGGGAAGGAGATTACTTTTGTAGAAGAGATTTTGGATGCTCATGAACACAAATCAGAGAAGCGTGTTGTGCAAGTTTTGATTCAAAAATCACTCATGGCCATCATAGATAAAAGAGTACAAATGCATGGTTTACTGCAAGAAATGGGAAAAGAAATTGTTCGGCAAAAGTCCCCTTCTAAGCCAGAGAAGTGGAGTAGATTATGGGATTTTGATGATGTATATGCTGTAATGCAAAATCACACGGTAAGTTTTTATAACTTTTTTTGTTTAGTTGAAACATTAATGCATAATGTCCTAAAATTGAAGTAATTCCCCTTTGTATCATTTTAATATAAGTTGTGTTTATTCACAGGGGCATCCTAATGTTAAAGCAATGGTCTTGGACCTAGAAGATCATTTGCAAGGGAAAACACTAAGGGTTGAAGCTTTATCACGCATGAGGAATCTTAGACTACTCATATTTCGTAATGTGAAATTTTCTGGATTCCTAATAAATCTTCCAGGGACGCTACGATATATTTCATGGCACCAATATCCCTTTACCACTTTGCCGATTGGTTTTATACCATATCTTCTTAAGGAATTGATTTTGACTGATAGTTGCATCTCAAGTCTATGGGGTGAAAAAAAGGTAGCTGATAATTCCATCACAAG
This sequence comes from Inga leiocalycina, assembly GCA_963242795.1. NCBI lineage: Eukaryota > Viridiplantae > Streptophyta > Magnoliopsida > Fabales > Fabaceae > Inga > Inga leiocalycina. Next base: position 17,932,747 of record OY725320.1, read on the forward strand.
TAAATGAAATGGACTCATCTATAAGCAATAGTCAAAATATGTATATCAACCAATAAAATATATATGATATCTATTTATTATATATTGAGAAATTATATATTTTTATTTTATTCATACATGTTGTGTTTGTGTGTAAAGTTCTCTAGCAAAAACTTTAACCTTCCTACTTAACTGGTTTTCAGCTGGAGATGAACTACATGATTGTGGATGGTGGTGAAGTCAATTGGAGTGAAACAAAGGTAACGTTAATTGTGCGACATTGTGAGACCTTCTTAACTTGTAGACATTGTAAAAACTAATTGTCTTTATATTTACAGGCATTCCCTTGCTTGAAGAACATGAATCTCAGTGGCTCCAAAGATTTAACGGACATGCCACATTTTAGAACATTACTAAAACTTGAGAGGCTAGATCTTGAAGGATGCATTAAATTATCACGCCTTCATCCTTCTATTGCTTATTGTTCATGGAATATCCAATATTTGAACCTGAGGAATTGTACTAATCTTGTTAGTATTCCCAATAGATTATTTTCACGGCCCTCTCTAGAAATCCTAAATTTGGCTTGTTGCTCCAAGTTTGCCACCTGTCTGAACTTTCCCCCTTTTGATGAGGAGCTTGCCACATGTATGAACTTTCCCCCTTCTGATGAGGAGCTTGCCACCTTTAGGAACTTTTTCCCTTCTGATGAGGAGCTTGCCACCTATCTGGACTTTCCCCCTTCTGATGAGGAGCTTGCCACCTGTCTGGACTTTCCCCCTTCTGATGAGGAGCTTGGTGAAAATCCAAACATGAAAAGAAAACATTCAGCAATATAATCATTTTCTCTTATGAGATTAGAAGCTATATATAGTCAAAAGTCTATTTGAGTTTATTAAAATTATATTCAAGCACATTCTATTTTTGGTTAAAATATATAAAACTCCCAAAATTGATAGGCACAAAAGTTGTTATTTATGATAAATCAAAATTGATTCCACATAGAATCAAATTAATTGATTATTAGGTATTAAATTTCTCATTTTTATTTAAGTTGAGCAAATTAAAATAAGAATGATCAAAGTGTACTAGTGTAGTAACCATGCATGATTTTGGAGAGGAAACCGTGATTTTTTTATTTTTTCGGAGCTAGCCTTGAAAGAGATATGAACGAGGGTTTGTAATTTCTATGACAGTGTGTTCACTTTTCCATCACATAAACCCATACGGTGGAAGTTTCCGGGGAACTTGCTGGGTAAGTGATAGCAGGAAGATGGAGGAGGAGTTTTCAAAGTAATTTCCTCACGGATCAAAGACCAATCAAATTCGAAGAAATACAAAAAAGAAAATAAAAGTTTTGTCAGTCTTATCTAGCTTTTACCTTATTTTAAATTTATAAAAATTAAATTAAAAAAAAGACACTTCTGCCACCGTTAATTTAATCACGCTCTTAAAGAGTAACCCATCCAAACCCATGTTGAGAAAAATATCTATGTCCGCGTTAAAGACTGAATTAAAGAGAGTCATTCTGAGTAATAGTGTTTTACTACTAATTTTTTTAAATATTACTTTCGTGATATTATTTACAAGAAACTTTCAATATTTTTTAAATAGAATATAGAAAATTATAGTTGTGTGGTATAGATGCGTGCTAAGGTTATTAAACCTGGGTTGATTACTGAACCGGTTAGGGTATTAGATTAAGGGTTAGTGGATCAGATCGAAGTTAAACTGGAACTAACTAAGGATCAAATCAATGAAACAGTGAAAATTTCAAAATTATTAATATGAAATTCTGAAAAAAAATTAAAAAAATGGTTTTTTATATTGAAAAAAAGTGGACCTGACTGATGCCTAAATCGAACTGATTTACCAACAAATTTTGCTGGTTTCTCGGTTCAGCTCGAATTTTATAACACTGATGCGTACAAATTAGAAATTCTTTTTCATATCTCTTTCAGGGAAAGCTGCAAGAAATTTCTACCTGAACAGTCCTCCCTTGATATCTTTTCATTTGAGGGTTTTTATTTTATTGGTCTCTTTCATTCGCAGAGCCTTAAAGGATGGGAGAATTTCAGTCAGCGCCACTTTACAGTAAATTAATTTAAGTGAATTTCCAAAACTTTTTGCAACTTCATTCCATCTTGTAATCAAAATGTAATTAATTTTTATGGATGAAAAGACAATAATACCTTAATTTTATTTATCTTGTGATTTATTTTATATATCTTATAAATATCTATATTTATCTTGTAAATGACTAAAATATTTTTAATTCCTTGTAGTTTTTTAAATCCTTTTATTTATATTATAAATAGTCATATTTATCTTATAAATTTTTATATTTATTTCATAAATTGTTAAAATATTTTTAATTCTCTATATTTTTTCAAATCTTTTAATTTATCTTATAAATCTCTTTATTTATCGGATAAATACTTATTCTTCTAAAAAAATAAAAGAAACGGATCATTATCTTTTGATTATTCGGTGCGGTAAAGATCTAGAAATTTCTGACTACATAGCTTACTGAAATTTTCCCATAAAAGATCTTCAAAAGCTCAGCCATCATCGTGACATCCCGACAGGGAAATATTTTCAAAATAATTCAGACCCTGACTCTGCGAATAAGACTGCTAGTTAAAAATTGAAAAGTCTTCGTCGTGACATCACAAGAGGCAGATGTTTTCAAACATGCCTACCTAGTTCTCATTAAACTACACTACTTTCCCAGCTGGGCACTTTCATCTCTCTCGTTCGCTTTGCGATTATCTCCTTCGTTTGGTTAATCCTTTTCTGCAAAAACTCAAAGTCTCTCCATCCATGGCAGGAGCGTTGGTTGGTGGCGCTTTTCTCTCTGCTTTTCTTCAGGTGGCATTTGACAGGCTGGCTTCTCCCGATGTTCTGGATTTCTTCAAAAAACGAAAATTGAACGAGAAGTTGCTGGATAAGTTAAACTTCATGCTGAAAACCATTGACACTGTGGTTGATGATGCAGAGCAGAGGCAGATCGCTAATCAAAATGTGAACGACTGGATTGATATGGTCAAGGATGCGGGGTACGATGCTGTGGACGTGTTGGATCAGATTGATTACGAAATGTGCAAGCGCAAGGTGAAAGCCGAACTGGAGAAAAAATCCAGCTGTTGGCAAGGCACGGAATTTCTTCGGTGCTTCTATTAGTTCATTTGATAAGGAAATTGAATCAAGGATGGAAAAAGTCCTTGAAAATCTGGAATATCTTGCATCTCAAAAGGATGTGTTAAGATTGAAAGAACGTAGTAATGGTGCTGAAGTGATGGGAAGTTCAGTATCAAACAGATTGCCAACGACATCTTTGGTGGATGAAGCTGGAACCTACGGCAGAGATAATGACAGAGAAACAATCATCGAATGGTTGTTATCAGGCAAGGATGACCATCAACTATCTGTCCTTTCTATTGTGGGTATGGGTGGGTTGGGTAAAAGTACTCTTGCCCAGCTTGTTTACAATGATGGGAGGGTGAAGGGTGAATTTGACTTAAAAGTTTGGGTGTGTGTTTCTGATAAATTTGATGTCCTGAGGTTAACAAGAACAATTATTGAGGCAATTATTGCGTCTAAGGATGATACAGATGATCTGAATATGCTTCAAATTAAACTGAAGCAGCTATTGACCCAGAAACGATTTCTCCTCGTTCTAGATGATATGTGGAATGAAGATTATATGCTATGGGAGGCCTTGCAATCACCTTTCAATTATGGAGCTCCAGGAAGCAAAATTCTTCTTACCACTCGAAGTAGAACTGTTGTTTCAACCATGCATTCAACTAAAATACTTCCTTTGGAGCCCTTATCGGAAGAAGATAGTTGGTCATTGTTTAGGAGACATGCATTCAGCAATGAAGATGCTCCTCATTCATACTCTGACCTTGAAGAAATAGGTAGAAAAATTATTAAAAGGTGCAAAGGCTTACCGTTAGCTTTAAAAGCCATTGGGGGTCTCTTGCACACAAAATTATCCAATGAGCAATGGAATGACATTTTGAAAAGTGAGACGTGGGAAGGGAAGAGCCATATTCTCCCCGCTTTAAGATTGAGCTATCACTACCTTCCCTAAGCATGTTTGTTTGAGCTTAAATTTGCTTATAAGTTGCTTTTTACGTAAATCGAGACACAACTCCTCTCACATACTTACTTCGTATACCGTAAATCACTATTAAAAAGCAACTTATAAGCAATCGAATCGCTCAAACAAACATACCCCCTCTCTTCTCAAGAGATGTTTTGCTTATTGTTTCATATTTCCCAAAGATTATGATTTTGACAAAGAGCTTTTAATTCGATTGTGGATGGCTGAAAATTTTCTGCCATGTGCTCATCCAAGCAGAGATGCAAGGGAAGTAGGAGAGCAATACTTTCATGATCTGTGGTCGAGGTCATTTTTCCAGCGATCAACTGGGGATGAAATGCGCTTTGTCATGCATGGCCTTGTTAATGATTTGGCAAAACATGAATATGGAAAATTTTGTCATAAGTTGGAGGTAGATGAAGCAAATAATTTGATAAAAAAGACCCGCCATATTTCATATTTAAGAGATGATTATCAAACATTGAAACGGTTTGAGATCATATTCCAGGCTACTAGATTACGCACATTCTTATCTCTATCCATACATCATTAGATGTCTTATAAAACAGATCAGACCACTGACCGTTTTCCGACTTAACCGGTCGAACCGGTCGGTCTGATCCATTTTGTTATTCATGCTCCCATAACATAAGCACAATGGAAAATATATGAAGATTGATATTTTAAAAAAATTAAAAAAGTTAGACCCAATAGTCAAATTTGGGTCCCACAGTTCAATAAAGTCATGCACGCGTGGGAGCACCAAGTTGCTCAGAAAGAGGAATTTTTATTTATTTATTTAAAGGTGAGTAAGATAAGGCTCTGTACTTTACGTTGCTTTCCTCTTTGAGTTTTTGCTCGAAGACAAAATTAAATGGCAATCAACTTATAGTTTTATTCAAAAATAAAAGTTCCCAGAACTTTCCATCACAACAACTCTTTCCTTTTCTTTCTTTCTTTCTTTTTTTTTTTTAAAAAAACTTCTTGGAGTCATATTCATTCGCAGGGCCATTGACGGAGCTCCCAAACTTTGCCTCAACCGAGTGACTGGAAAGTGACTCAGTGACAAACTGCGATCATTAAGTTTCAGCAGCTGATCGATCATTAAGACCGGAAGGTTATGCCCATGGAGAGTTTCAGCAGCAGCAGCTCATTATTAAGGCCGATTCATGTGTATCTCAGTTTCAAAGGAGACGATGAAACTTGCAAATTCACGGATAGGCTGTGGGCTGCTCTTGAAACTGACGATTTGAACACCTTTTGTGATGACAAGAAGCTTGATCCAGGTGATTCCATCTTTCTTCCACGCCACTTTCTCAAAGCAATTCAACAATCCAACATTTTCATGATTGTCTTCTCCAAAAATTATGCTTCTTCGGTGTGGTGCCTTGAGGAGCTCTCTGAGATTTCTGAGCGCATTCATGAACCGCGATACATTGTTCTACCAATTTTCTATGATGTTGATCCATCAGAGGTACAAAACCAGAGTAATTCTTTTGAAAAAGCTTTCGCTGAACATGAACACAGGTTCACAACAAATTTACGCAAGGTTCACAGCTGGAGGCTAGCTATGAAACGAGTTGCCAATCTCTCTGGTTGGGATGTTCCATACGAGTGAGTAAATTTTTGTCATGCTTTTTTCTCTGTCATTTTTTTTACGACAGCTTATCTGTTCACTGAATAAGTGATTAAGTTGGTGCTTTTGTTTTTGGCTTTTAATTTACTTCAGCCCATGTGCACAAGTTATTGATGACATTGTTAGAGAGGTCAAGAAAAAAGTCCGTCATCAATTATGTTATGTTGATGCAGACCTAGTAGGAATGCAATCTAGAGTGAGAGAAGTAGAAGAGCTTCTAGATTTGGGTTCACATAATGAGGTTCGAGTTGTGGGCATCTGTGGCATGGGTGGGATAGGGAAGACAACCCTTGCCAGAGTTGTATATGACAGGATCTCTCACCAATTTGATGCTTCCTATTTCCTACTTAATCTATCAGAATTTCATATGAGCACAGGGATGTTACATGGCAAGAATATTCTATTAGTTCTTGATGATCTTGTTAGTTACCAAAATTTAAAACCATTAATCCAGACTATAGATGACAGCTTGTTGGGTGGTGGGAGCAGAATCATCATAACAACCACAGATGAAGGAGTCCTTGAGGAGTTTGAGATGCATGATGCATATATTTATAGGGTGAAATTATTGAGAAGAGATGAAGCTCTTCAATTATTTTGTCGGAAAGCTTTCAGATGTGATTTTCCAGTAAGAGGTTATGATGAGGGGGTAATAAATAGGGCGCTCGAATATGCTAGCGGCCTTCCACTAGCAATTGTAAAATTGGGCTCATTCTTTTATAATACAAGATCCTCTGAATGGTGCACCGCATTGGTTGAATTCAAAAAGGTCGCTAGCTTTGTGGTCATGAAGGTCCTCAGAAGAAGTTTTCGTGAATTGGACACCTTTTGTCGGGAAGCCATTTTAGACATTGCATGCTTTTTTACAGGGAAGGAGATTACTCTTGTAGAAGAAATTTTGGATGTTCATAAACCCAAATCAGGGAAGCGTGCTGTGCAAGTTTTGATTCGAAAATCACTCATGGCCATCATAGATAAAAAAGTACAAATGCATCGTTTACTGCAAGAAATGGGAAAAGAAATTGTTCGGCAAAATTCCCCTTCTGAGCCAGGGAAGTGGACTAGATTATGGGATTTTGATGATATATATGCTGTTCTGCAAAATGTCACAGTAAGCTTTTATAACTTTTTTTGTTTAGTTGAAACATTAATACATAATGTCCTAAAATTGAAGTAATCCCACTTTGTATCAATTTAATATAAATTGTGTTTATTCACAGGAGTATCCTAATGTTGAAGCAATAGTCTTGGACCCAGAAGATCATTCACATGGGAAAACACTGAGGGTTGAAGCTTTAGCATTCATGAAGAATCTTAGACTACTCATATTTCGTAATGTGGAATTTTCTGGAGTCTTAGAAGGTCTTCCACTTAGTCTACGATATATTTCATGGCACCAATATCCCTTCACCTCTTTGCCGATTGGTTTTATACCATATCATCTTAAGGAATTGATTTTGACTGATAGTTGCATCTCAAGTCTATGGGGTGAAAAAAAGGTAGCTGATAATTCCATCACAAGTAAATGAAATGAACTCATCTATAAGCAATAGTCAAAATATGTACATCAACTAATAAAATATATGCGATATCTATTTATTATATATGGAGAAATTATATATTTTTATTTTATTCATGCATGTTGTGTTTGTGTGTAAAGTTCTCTAGCAAAAACTTTAACCTTCCTATTTACCTGGTTTTCAGTTAACATTAGAGGAGATCAACTACTTGCATCAACGCTGGGATCAAGGCAATTGGAGTCAAACAAGGGTAATGTTAATTGTGCGATATTGTGTGTGAGAACTTCTTAACTTGAAGACATTGTATAAACTAATTGTCTTTATATTTACAGCCATGCCCTCTCTTGACGAACATGAATCTTAGTGGCTCCAAAGATTTAACCAACATACCACATTTTGGAACATTACCAAGACTTAAGAGGCTAGATCTTGAAGGATGCATTAAATTATCACACCTTCATCCTTCCATTGCTTATTGTTCAAGGATCGAATATTTAAACTTGAGGAATTGTACTGATCTTGTTAGTATTCCCAATACATTATTTTCACTGCGCTCTGTAGAAATCCTAAATTTGGCTTGTTGCTCCAAACTTGCCACCTGTCTGAACTTTCCCCCTCCTGATGAGAAGCTTGGTGAAAATCCAAACATGAAAAGAAAACATTCAGCAATATAATCATTTTCTCTGATGAGATTAGAAGCTATGTATAGTCAAAAGTCTATTTGAGTTTCTGATATGATACTGATAGAAGCTAATATATCATTTATTAATTCTTTTTGTTTTTCATGCTTCTCCTCCTCCTTTCTCAACTCCCTCCATATTTTTTTCTACCAAAACTATGCTTTGACAGGGATATATGTTACCAAACATGCTATTTATAAGTTTATTTATTATTCAATGTCAAGACAAGCATCCACCATAATGATGGCTTTACACAAATATATGACACTAATAAGTAATAACCCTCAATTGGCAACTCTATGTTGGGGAATTGCAACAAAAAATAAATTTATTAGGATGAGAAATGGTGTTGTGGACAAAAAAGTTCTACATCTTATTTGTATTTTTATTTTTTAATTACTTTTTAATGAGCATTAGCATTTTTTTTTTGAATTAGAGGTTTAACCAAAATGACTTGAATTTACAAGTAACATTGAACTCACGACTTTCCATTTACTAAACAATTTTAATACAATTATTTTATGAGAAATGTTGCTTCCTACAATTTTAATACATGTATTATTCAAGGACAATGATATTTGAGGACCAGAATATTGAAATAATTTGATATTTCAAAAGATTTAAGGATACTACAATAAGAACCGATATTTTACTACTACTAGGATGTTTTTATGTAACAACTATGCATATCAAAGAAGAAATAAGTATACTTAATATTCAGTATTGCAATTTAATTTATTAATCATTGAGCAACCATTTTCCCACAAGAGACAGGAGCTATGTAAACAAAAATACATATAAGTATACTCAGTATTCAGTAATTCAATGTCATTTATTAATATAATCATGAATTTATTCTTTCATCATCTCTTGATCCATATTGATGAGAAAAAACACAACCAATGACTTCTACGTAGGAAAAATAAATTCTCATCATTACTTATAAGAATCTCTTAGGAATAATTAGTAAATATACAACAGAAATTAAATAACATAATTGCAACCGGAGACACCAAATTTATTAACAAGGGAAATAGTAAAAACCATGAGTCATCAATACCAATAAATTTGCATGTCAATTCATTCCATACTATGCATTAAGAGTAGGATTTCGTATTGAACAGAGTTCCGTTTATATTTTTTTCCCAATAAGAGCTTGGTTTATATTACATAATATAACAAATGGTCATGTAAAATAAAATCAATGAGGATTGGAATCTTCAGTTTTATCTAGTTAATCGCATCCGTTGATTTCTTATAGGCCTAATAATTATGTTAACTCTTGATGCATTATATATCCCTGTTCCATTTGACCAAAAAATATATATATCGTTGTTCTGTTCTGTCCAAGCCATGACACTTTCCATTGCTCTGTTTTGCTCCGATTGACCCAAGGGATGTACCCGAAAGTGATTATTTGTGGCTATCTAAATTCTAAAACATGCATTATTGTAGCTTCATTTATTTTACACTGATTGTATATAACATGATCAATATATCATCATGGAAGCGTCACCTTTATTGGTATAACTGTTGATCAATTGGGTGAAGAAGGAATTGACAGCCATAAGTGAGTGGTAAGTGATATGTTGGGGTGCGTAGAAATTAGAAAGACTTGTTCATGCTCCAAGAAATTTCCACATTAGCAAATCACAACAGACTCAAAACTTGTTGTCAAGCAAGTAATTAAAAGGATAAAATAACATGCCATAATCCATATATATAGTAACTCGCTTGACAGAGTATAAAGGGTTCCAGAAAAATTCACTATATGAAATATTCCCTCCAATCCGGACCTATTTGAAAAGGTGATCTTTGTTCTAATTGTAAGATTTACTTCTCATATTTGTCAACCTTTCCTTATTTACCTTATTAATACTCTCTTATTAATATTCAAGTAAAAGAGAGGGAGGTGATTAAGTTGTTTAAAAAAATAATGTCATATTAACTAACTTAACTAATTTTCTTAATCTAATTGAATTAAGTAAATTGGTTTTACATTAAGGATAAAAGGGATTACCAGCAATCTAATATTGATAGTAAGTAATCAAACTAAGACCCAAAACTTTAGTTCTAGCATATGTGATAGCCTAGGAATAATAATGCATTTGCCTATATCAGACAAATAAAAAAAAAATAAGGCGGATAAAAGAAAGTTCAAAGAAGTTCTCATACAATATAAGATGCTTAAAAAAAAAAAGGACTAAACATGTTTGGCCAATTGACTCATGGCTTCACTGTAGATACGCAATCTTATTTCGATGATGGGAGGATTACGCTGGATCTCCTCTCTTCCCTATATGCTTAGCCTCAATAAAGTTGAATTGTTGTCGTTGTTATTAGTATTGTTATTTGTGCATTTGATTTATTTCATAAGATCCCAATTTATAATGCTTGACTAATTTTATGTTTCAATCATGATGCCGTCCATTGGAAATGTTTGCTTAGCCTGTTACTTAATACAAATCATGTTCAGCTTTGGTGGTATCTTTCTTATTTAAATATTTCAAATTAATTATATAATGCGTTTATCTTAAGGTGGTCTCTATCACGCCTTGTCATTTGCGTACAATATTTAGCAAGGGTAGAGTGGTAAAATTAAACAAAATAGAGTGATTTAAGTGGCTAATTTTTTTCACATAAATAATTAGACCCTTGTATGATAAGGATCCATTTACCCATTCTTCAAAAAAATATGGAATTATATTTAGTTCTAGATAAATTATGGGACTAAATTAGAAGATGAGTTTCTGAGTAACATTAAGGTTGTTACCATGTGACTTAAGGGTCACAGGATCAACTCTTAAAATCAGCCTCTCTACCTATAGAAGCAAGACTATGTACATTTATCACTTCACATCTTACTTGATAAAAGTCTTGTGTATTGAGCCTTTTTTTTTTTTTGGAATAACTTGTGATTTTTAAATTTATTTTACTATGTAAAGCAAAAAATGTTGGGCTCAATTTTTCAAGAGTTTTTTTTAATGTATTATTGAATATTTAAAAATACCATTTACTAAACAACGTTTCTGTTTTTTTTTCCACTACCATACAGACATCAAAACCAAAAATGATGCTTTGTGCGATTATGGGAACTGAGTGATTTCAGAGAAAAAGAAATTTAAGAAAATATTAAAATAATCTCAATCAACTTTAGACAATCAATTTAAGAAAGGTCGGTAATAAGAGTGCATTACGGAAAAACAAACGGACGAATTAAAGAGGCAGTTGATGAAAGAAAGTTTAAAGAAGCATTCATCCAATATAAGATATTAAAAAAGGACTTAATTATTTGGCCTGTAGCTATCGCCTGTATTGACTTACGGCTCTACTGATGATATATATAATCTTATTATATGATAGAATAATTAGACTCCTCACCCTCCTGTATGCTTAGCCTCAATAAAGTTGAATTATTGTTGTTGTTATTGCAGCATTTGATTTATTTCATAACCTCCCAATTTATTATGTTTGTGATGGCAAAAAATTATGTCTGATTGATTTTCTATTTCAATCATGTTGCCGTACATTGGGAATAATATTGAGTTGTTAATATTCCAAATTATATAATGCATCTTGATGTTGGGTGGTCTCTACGATATGATCTAGGGCTGAGTATGATGCCAGGAGTCCGATATATCCATTTAAGTCCGGTCAAAAATTGCTCAGCCCAGTCCGACGAACTATTGGGTATATTTGGGCATCATGCTCAAAAAAACTAACCCAAAAAAAAATTGGGTATTTTTGGGCCAGACGAACTATCGGATAAGACTGGGCATCGAGCAAGAGGTACTGCTTTGCCCATTTGGCCCTGCCCAAAAATTTATATACAATTTATTGTAAATATATATTATTTTATATAAAATAAATAATATTCTATACGTATTATTTTATTATATATATACATATAATTTCATTTTTATAAAACATTTTATATTATTATTTAATATCCATCCATCACATTTTACATATAACTCATTACATTTTGGATAGACGTGGTTTTTTTATTTGGATAGAGATACAACGCATTAAAATGTTGAAATCAACGACAAAAAATTTAGTTTTTTTGAAGTCTTTATTACACATGTATCTATTCATATCAATCAATATTCATACAAAAATATATATTACCTCATAATTTGTCATGTGATGATTAAGACATATGTTAGTTTTTTTAAATTTCAAGACTCAAGTTATAGACTTATTTTGAGATATCTTAAGGTGTGAAATTATGTAATGTATTTGAAGTTTTTAATACTCCTTCTGGTCTTATTTATAAGCAACGTTCTTTCTTATAAGGTTGGTTCCTTTTATAAGCAACTTTCACTTTTTGTCTTAAAATGTAAGCTTTTCTTTTCTGTTTTACCTTTATTAAATACTCATTCTCACTTATATCTTATACTCATTATTTCTCATACTTTTTATATATTCTCTCTCCTATACTCTTTTCATAAATAGGGGTATATATGGAAAAAAACATGACATTTTTGACATACTTATTACTTTTAACTACTAGTTCATTTTGCTCAATCAAGAAGAAAGTTGCTTGTAAATAGGACCGGAGGGAGTAGTATTTATTATATATAATTGAAGTTTTTGTACTTATGCTATTTATTAGGAAGTTACCACTTCTGCCCTGCTCGAAATGATTTAAGCTTTTACCACACAGGGTCGAGCATCAGGCTACAGCTCATTCTTTGGGCTGGGTATCAGGTAGGGGTCTCGCCCTACCCAACCCTGCCCATGCCCATGCCCATGCCCACCACCTTGGCCTTGTCATTTACCTAATATAATTTATTTTTTGATTTGATTAAGAGTTTCTCCTTTTAAGGTTTTGAGCTAGAAGGTTTTTATCTCTTATAATAAATGTGCTTCCCAAGATTTGAATTTGTATTCTCATTCTTATGGGGCGATACCACTTACTATATCAACCAACAGCTTGTTGGTGCCTAATATATAATATTTAACAAAGCTAAAGTATATGTTAGTTCTTTTAAATTTACATCAAATTTTAATTTAGTTCCCCAAATTTATACTCCCTCCGGTCCTAATTATAGGATAACATTTGAGAGTTGATCTTGATCTTAATTATAGGACAAAGTTCTAATTTTTGTCAATTTCTTCCCAAAATACCCCCTATTGATACTTTCTCAATAATAATTAAACATAATAATAATTTAATAAGAGTAGATCGGAAGTTGTTGAGGGAGACTGATGACTCCGGATTGTGTGAGAACTTGGAGAAGTCGTGTGTGAGGCAGGAGAGACACAGGAAAAAATAGAGAATCAACGTAATTAGATGTCATTTTAAATTTTAAATAAGGGTATTTTAGAAAAATAAATATGATTAACTAATTTAACCACTATCCTTAATTTCTTCAAAGTTAGGTAAATATGTCCTATAATTTGGACCGGAGGGAGTAATATATTTTTAATCCATTAATGTTAACATTATAAATCTTTGGCGTACCAAACGAGTCCTTAGCCTTTTTGGAATATGCTCTTTAGATTCGTGGCATCTTCGGGGGTAAAAAGATTCGTGGCATCAGTCTTTAGCGATACAATGTACATCGATTCCTTCACCTATTATTAAAAATGCATTTTGTTTTCTTTTTAATAGCTTAGTCTTTTCTGGAATATGCTCTTTAGATCCGTGGCATCAGTCCTATTATTATCCCTAATTCCTTCTTTTGTGTGAAGTCGTTGGAAGTCCTAAATCTAGCTGGCTACCCTAAACTTGCATAATGTTTGAAGCGGTTTCATTTGAAGAGCACCATAGAAGTGAAACTGCTTAGGATTCCTCTGATCTTTAAATTAAGATATATTTATAAATTGATCTAGATCTTAAACATTAGAGATGAATGTCTCCATTAATTTTCTTCACTATTTTCGCTTTATTAAATGTATCCATCATTAAATAAATTTTAATGATTGAGGTTTAATTCTATATAAAAATATTATTAAATATAACATTAAATATTATTAAATCTCAATAATTGAAACTTAATCTAATGGAAATACATTTAATGAAGAGCAAATGGAGATAAAAACTAATGGAGACATTCTTTTCCCCTAAGTATAAGATATAATTTTTATATTTATCAATCTTTTTTGTTAATTTACCTCTATTGATACCCTTCAACAATAATCAATGAGAAGAAGAAATTAAGGAAGATGATTAGAGTGTTTTTAAAAAATACATGTCATATTAACTAACACAACTAACTTCTTTAATATAATCAAACTAGATAAATATATTTTATATTAAGGATCAGAAAGGTATTTGAAATAGTCCTTTCTTAAAAAAATTGTTGTACTTCCTTCTGTAATTTGATTGTCATTTTTTTAAAAAAAAAATCAATTATCTTCGATTTTCCTATCTCACCGTAGCCTAAAGGGAAAGATAAAATATGTGGTCGGGTATATTTTCTCAGGTAGAGCTAGGAAATTGGATCGAGTCTCTCGGGCTGGCCCGTTTAAGCCCTATTAAGTCTCAGGCCGGGCTTGTAAATTAGAGCTTTCAAAGGGAGTCAGGCCTAAAAGGGCTGGCTCGTTAGGCTCTTTTAAATTTTTTTTGGCCCTTGCCCCTTGCCTAGTCGCCCCTTCCCATAAAGATTATGGATGTATTCATGATGTGGGGGAAGAAATTCTTGATATTTTTACTCCTCAACTAGAGCTTACTACATAAAACAAAGCACAATCAAATGTTCTTAAAATTGATGATAGTCGCAAAGAAGATGAAAATGATAGTCAATATACTAATGTTGTGTAGAAGTTAAAGTGTTTAGTTTCTTTCCTTCTTATATTTTGGTCTTTATGTAAGTTATTATGGACATGATTTTACTTTTGATTATGCATTAATAACTGTATTTGTTTCTTGCGTGAGACATGTTTAAACTTTAATGTTGACAATATTTATGTGTTAAATTAGAATTTTGTATATCTCTCTAAAAGAAAATACGCAAGAAAAATAGTTAAATATTGTGAAAAAGACTTCTTGGCCCTGGCCCTGATGTTCTCGGACCGGGTTTTGAAAAACTACAATTTTTCTGACCCCCAATTCTTTATGGCCGACCCTGATTCTCAACTCTATTCTCAGATAATTAAGTCAAGTCAGATCAAAACATGAGTATGTACTACAAACTTTGCAACATTGATGCAACATTACCATCACATTGTGTTCATCAACCACTCACGCTGTACAATAATGCGAATGTAAGGACACCTTCCATACATAGTAATTCTGAAAAAGAAAAATTATTAATATAAGAATTAGTTGACCATTTTTTTTAAGATTAAGAAAACTAAACAAATTACTTAATCATAGTACATTAGATGTATTATTAGATATTATATTAGTTTGTAAGTCAGGCAACTTAGTTTAAAAAAATGATAAATATTAATATTTTAATGCAATTTATTTAGCTTTCTTAATATCTCCAAATAAAATCAAGTAGCTCTTATATTAAGTATGAAAGATAAGCATTTTTCAGCGTAAAATAAGGAAATCAATTAACTGTTGAAAACAATTTAAATTTTTAAATAATAAGACATTTCGAAATTAAAATTAAATTTGAGCGTGTCGTGGTATATAGGGGTGGGCATGGGCAGGGTTGGGTAGGGCGAGACCCCTGCCCGATGCCCAGCCCGAAGGATGAACGGGCTACATTTTTCAGCCCGATGCCCTGCCCTGCCCACTAAAAGCCCTAACCATTTTGGGCTGGGTAAGGATGGGCTGGGCAGGGTGGGCTTCTCTGCTCAAGTGATAACGATTTGTCTTGTTTACATATGAAAAAAATAATTCCATATAAATTTCATGAATATTCCTATAGTTACCAATACCATATGTCTTAATTTCCCCGTAAGTAATATAAACTTCAAATACATTTGATGATTCCACATCTTGAGATATTCCAAAATAAGTCTATAACTTGAGTCTTGAAATTTAAAAACTACCATATGTCTTAACAAATATCCATACTTTAAAAATTAAACATCCATAATCCATTATAAATAAGAAAACAAAATGATTGTAATTAAAGCCGTGAAGTCAAAGTAGTTTGCATCAATTTAATGTCCCAAAAGTTGATCAAATGATAAAGCATTTGGAAAAAAAATAAAAGCAACTATAGTTTAATACATCACAGAGTAAAGAAGGAAGGAAGAAATCTACTTGTAAATAGTGTTTAGTGACTAGGGCAAAAAATAGATGACCAAAAGAGTATTATACAATAGACAATATATATTTTAAATAAAAATATATATATGAAATAATATTTAATTGATATGAAATTTTATATTTTAAATAAATGAACATAATTTTCAGGGCAGGGCCAAATGGGTAGGGCAGCACCCCTTGCCCGATGCCCGGCCCTGCCCGGTTATTAGCCTGCCCAAAATTTTTTCGGGCCAAATTTTTAGGGTTGGGCGGGGCAATTTTTTGCAGGGCCAGGGTGGGCGCACCGGGCCACTGGGCACCATGCTCACCCCTAGTACTGGTATATGAATATGACAACGTAAGCAATGTTACTATAATGCAGAAAAATTATTTGTTATTAATAAAAAAGGGAAAAATTATTTGTTTATATTTATTACATTGTCTAAATTATTTTTAAAATTGATTGATTGATTTATTTTATAATCTTACAATTCAAATTATAATAATAAAAGTTTTGGAAAATGTAATAAAATTCTAATTAATTATTTTTATTTTTATAATTATGAATGTTGTTAAACACCTTACAACTATATTATATATCTATTGAGATGCGGTTAATTGCATTACAAAAATTTTTCGGCCCGGTGAGGAGGGAGTTTGTTCTTTTTAAAAAATATATATGAGGGGTAATTTTGTAATACCATAAACACTTCAAAATCCCAAATTCCAAACATTTATTTTTTCCTTTATTTCCTATTGTGTATTCATGTTATCTTTTAAGATTTTGAAGTTAAAAAATATTTTAAAGGATTTTTCCTAAAAACTTAAAAAGTCTTCGCGGGTGACATCACCAGAACGAGATATTTCCAAACCATACCTGCCAATACTAACTCACTGTCCTGCTTTCCCCGCTCAGGCATTTTCAACTCTAGTTTGCTTTGCAATTATTTCCTTCCTTTGGTTTTTCCTGATCTGCAAAAACTCAAAGTTTCTCCATCCATGGCAGGAGCGTTGGTTGGTGGCGCTTTTCTCTCTGCTTTTCTTCAGGTGGCATTTGACAGGCTGGCTTCTCCCGATTTTCTGGATTTCTTCAAGAAACGAAAATTGAACGAGAAGTTGCTGGATAAGTTAAACTTCATGCTGAAAACCATTGACACTGTGGTTGATGATGCAGAACAAAGGCAGATCGCTAATCCAAATGTCAAGGACTGGATTGATATGGTCAAGGATGCGGTGTACGATGCTGAGGACGTGTTGGATCAGATTGATTACGAAATGTGCAAGCGCAAGGTGGAAGCCGAACTTGAGAAAAAATCCAGTACTGTTGGCAAGGTACGGAATTTCTTCCGTGCTTCTCTTAGTTCTTTGGAGAATGAAATTGAATCAAGGATGAAAAAAGTCCTTGAAAATCTGGAATATCTTGCATCTCAAAAGGATGTATTAAGATTGAAAGAACGTAGTAATGGTGCTGAAGTGATGGGAAGTTCAGTATCAAACAGATTGCCAACGACTTCTTTGGTGGATGAAGCTGGGACCTACGGCAGAGATGATGACAGAGAAACAATCATCGAATGGTTGTTATCAGGCAAGGATGACAATCAACTATCTGTCATTTCTATTGTGGGTATGGGTGGGTTGGGTAAAAGTACTCTTGCCCAGCTTGTTTACAATGATGGGAGGGTGAAGGGTGAATTTGACTTAAAAGTTTGGGTGTGTGTTTCTGATAGATTTGATGTCCTGAGGGTAACAAGAACAATTGTTGAGGCAATTACTGCGTCTAAGGATGATACAGATGATCTGAATATGCTTCAAATTAAACTGAAGCAGTTGTTGACCCAGAAACGATTTTTCCTCGTTCTAGACGATGTGTGGAATGAAGATTATATGCTATGGGAGGCCTTGCAGTCACCTTTCAATTATGGAGCTCCAGGAAGTAAAATTCTTCTTACCACCCGAAGTAGAAATGTTGTTTCAACCATGCATTCAACTAAAATACTTCCGTTGGAGCCCTTATCAGAAGAAGATAGTTGGTCATTGTTTAGGAGACATGCATTCTGCAATGAAGATGCTCCTCATTGGAACTCTGACCTTGAAGAAATAGGTAGAAAAATTATTAAAAGGTGCAAAGGCTTGCCTTTAGCTTTAAAAGCCATTGGGAGTCTCTTGCACACAAAATTATCCAATGAGCAATGGAATGACATATTGAAAAGTGAGATATGGGAGGAGAAGAGCCATATTCTCCCTGCTCTAAGATTGAGCTATCACTACCTTCCCTCTCTTCTCAAGAGATGTTTTGCTTATTGTTCCATATTTCCCAAAGATTATGATTTTGACAAGGAGCTTTTAATTCGATTGTGGATGGCTGAAAATTTTCTACCAAGTGCTCATCCAAGCAGAGATGCACGGGAAGTAGGAGAGCAATTCTTTCATGATCTATGGTCGAGGTCATTTTTTCAGGGATCAACTGGGAATGAAATGCGCTTTGTCATGCATGACCTTGTTAATGATTTGGCAAAAGAGGAATATGGAAAGTTTTGTCATAGGTTGGAGGTAGATGAAGCAAATAATTTGACAAAAATGACCCGTCATATTTCATATTTAACAAATTTTTATGAATCGTTCAAACGGTTTGAGATTATATGTCAGGCTACTAGATTACGCACATTCTTGCCTCTATCCATGCAGGGTAATAGATCTACAAAAGAAGAACAATATGATCGCATAATATCTCATAAACTTATACATGTACTATCCACATTTAGTTGCATGAGGGTCTTATCTCTGTCTGGTTATTCTTGCATGGTTGAGTTGCCTGATTCAATAGGAAATCTCAGATGTCTGCGTTATTTGGACTTGTCACTAACTAAAATAAAGAAGTTGCCTGATTCAATATGTCAGCTTTATCATTTACAAACATTAAAGCTGTGGGGATGTAATTGTTTGGAAGAGTTACCCACTCATTTGCATAAACTTGTGAATCTGTGCCATCTTGATTTTCGTCAAACTAAGGTGATGGAGATGCCAAAGCAATTGGGTAAATTGACAAAGCTTCAAATGTTGTCATCATTTATTGTGGGCAGAAGTAGAGAGACCAATATCAAACAATTAAAAGAACTTAATCTTTGGGGATCCCTTTCCATCTTAAATTTGCAGAATGTAATTAATCCCAGGGATGCTTTAGTGGTCAATTTGAAAGGAAAGATACACCTTGAGAAGTTAACATTGGAATGGAGTATGAACAGTGATGAATCACCAAATGACAAGGACGTGCTAGAGAAGCTCCAGCCACATCAGAACTTAAAAAAGCTATCAATTAGAAACTATTGTGGTGTTGGGTTTCCAAATTGGTTTGCAGATCATTCATTGTTCAAAATAGTATCCTTGAAGCTGAGCCATTGCAAATATTGTTCATCCTTGTCATCACTAGACTTCCTTCCATCACTCAAGTCCCTCTCAATTATAGGGTTTGATAGTATAGTGGCTATTGGTGAAGAATTTCATGGAAATAGCTCTAACAATACGTCCCTAGAAATCTTGAGCTTCGGATATATGAAGAATTGGGAGGAATGGAAATGTGAAAATCTGCCAGGCGCTTTCCCACATCTTCAAGAGTTGTATATAGAAGACTGTCCAAAACTAAAAGAGCATCTTCCTCCACAACTTCCTTCTCTAAGGAAGCTTGTTATTAAAAATTGTGAGAATCTTGTGGCTTTTGTTCCAAGGGCTCCATCTCCTCTTGAGTTTGTTCTAAGTGATTGTGGAAAGGTGAAATTGGATTGTCTTCCATCAACCCTGAAAGTTCTTCAAATTTCTGGGCGCTTCATAGAAATCTTATCAGTTGAAAAAATTGAGCATACAATTGTCAATTCCTGCCTTGAAGAGTTGAACTTTTCTGATTGTCCCCGCTTGGAATTCCCATTGACATTTAGCCACTGTCATAACTTCATTATTAAAATGGAGATAAAAGGAAAATGTGACTCTCTCAATTGGAGAATTGGAGAATTTGAGTTCACTGCCAGAGTGTATGCACAGTCTCTTTCCCTCCCTCAAAGTTCTATTCATATTTAACTGCCCACAAATAGAGTCATTTCTTGACGGAGGTTTGCCATCAAATCTTAGAGTTCTTCATGTCTCTGGATGCCCAAAACTCACAGCCTCTCGAATGGGATGGGATTTGAATAGTCATACTTCTCTACATACCTTGTGGCTCGGAGAAGCAGATGATGAGTCTCTTCCTGAAGATGGACTATTGCCATCAACTCTTGCTTCCCTTACCCTCTCTAACTGTTCAAATATGAGAAGGCTGCAACACAAAGTTCTTCTCAACTTGTGCAATCTGAACTTCTTGAAACTTAAGGATTGTCCTAAGCTCCAACACTTTCCAAAGGAGGGTCTACCAAGTTCTCTTTCTGATCTACAAATTGAGGGCTGCCCCTTGCTCAAGAGGCAGCTCCAAAAGCAGAGAGGCAAAGATTGGGCAAAGATTTCTCACATCGCCTTTGTTCAGATTGATGATGATATAATAATTAGAAGCAGCAATTTCATTCAAGAGCCCCTTAGTTTTCACACTGTATGTATGTCTGGTCGTTCATCAGGTATCTCCTCTTCAAATTTCAAGTCAAACTAATTTGTCCTCTTTTCCCCTGCATTTGTGGATTTATATATTTACTTGCTTATTTGAAATTCCTTTGTTTGTATACGGCAATATAGGAGAAGCTGCACGAAATGAGCATATCATTTCTTAACATGTGCAGTCTCTTTCATCTGTTATACACTTCAAGTTTTCATACCAAGCATCAGTTTGTTCCCTGCATCAATTCGTTCCATGCTATGCACTAACAGTAGAACTTTGTGTTGAAATTTAGTGACAAGAAATAATATCATTTCACTATTATGTTTATTATCTTGAATCTGACAATTGAGACAGTTGATTAAACTTCAAAGAAGTGTTATAAGACTTGAGTATTGATTAAACAAGTAATTCAGCCTACATAGTGTTAATTACTGGCCCAGAGAATCACTGAATAATACATTCTTCATTAATCTGAAACTCATTGTATTTCAATCTGTCCAGATACTCACATACATCTAGACCTATGACTACTACTTCTCGGCCCAATAAGCCAACTGGGCCAGTACAACAATACGGTACAATTAAATATCAATCCTAACTACCTAAGTACTCATATTATTTACAAAAGCAACTCTTTTATATATTATTTTCATTTTGCCGCAGGAAACATTATTTATTTAAAGGTTGCCTAAAGCCTAATTCACCCACGTCTATCAATGGGCGAATATTTCATTCACAATCTTATGCAGCTACTTTTAGGCTTCTTCCTTTGCAAATTTTGAAGGTTTTTACGATGTCTAATAAGCAGACTTCAAGAGTTGCATTAAACATGAGAGGGAAAAAGACATCTAAATCCCTCTCTAAAGTAAGGAAAACCCACATCAGTGCCCTAAAATGCTGAAATGACAAAAAAGTTCTGAGGCATTTATTTGGGATTATTTAATTATTCAAGTAATATTCGCAAGCCACAAAGTCCACTTTGTACCGCCTCATCAACCTGATGCTGCTTTTATCGGCATTATTTGAATTTTTCTCCTTTGAGAAGGTGTTTAGAAGTTGAACCATTCAAGTGTTTGAGTATTTAGCTTTCGGGAATGCTAAATCATTTATCATTCATCTTTGTTTCTCATGCCTATCTCTCTATATATGTGTGTTTATATATATATATATATATATAATTATTATTCTGCTAACCAAATCCCTTCTGTTTCTTATATTGCATGTGTTGGTGTTGCTGATACTGGCCTTTTATTTTAGTCTCAGCATGTTGTTTTTTCTGCCCGAGACACAACTGTTTTCCTCTGAATCACCCAATGCCACTATTTTCCTACACAAAAACATGCATTATTTTGTAGCTTCATTTCTTTTACACTTATTTTATATAACCAGACACACACTCAAATGTATCAACAGGGGGGTGATGAGAAGAAGGAAACGGGAATCACTCGACCTTCTGAAAGCAATTGATGAATGAATCATGGGACGTTGGTGGAATGGGATGGGATTTGAATAGTCATACTTCTCCAAAAGCAGAGAGGCAAAGATTGAGCAAAGACTTCTCACATCGCCTGTGCTCATATTGATGATGATTTCCTGACTTGAAGCAACAATCTCATTTTACACAAGTGTGTCATTTTTCATACTGTATGTTTAGTTGTTCATCAAGTATCTCCTCTTCAAATTTCAAATCATACACTTGTTTGTCTTCTTTTCCCCTGCATTTGTAGACTCAAATATATTTACTTGCTTATTTGAAATTCCTTTGTTTGTACATGGCAATATAGGAGAAGCTGCACTAAATGAACATCATTTCGTAACATGTGCAACTTCTTTTTCATCTGTTATGCACTTCAAATTACATACCAAGGGTCAATTTGTTCCATACTATGCACTCAGAGTAGAACTTTGTGTTGAAATTTAGTCAAAAAAAAAAAAAAACACAATATCATTTTGGTATTTTGTATATTATCTTGAATTTGACAATTGAAACTGTTTTTATTGCTGTTTTAGGTGGTTTGAAGCCATGTTGAGATCAAGGTTACACTGAAGTCAATGTACACAGTGACTCTGCTGAGGTGGAATTTATAATTCATAAACACTTCCCATTTAGGGTGTGGAAAAAAAAATTCTTGCTTGCAGACTTTTGTATTGATGAATCAACTAATCCAGTTTACATAGAATAATTGTTTTAAACCATGAGGCAACTCTTTTTACATATTATTTTCATTATCCCAGTTTTCTATGATGTGGATCCACCAGAGGCACAAAATCAGAGTAATTATTTTGAAAAAGCTTTTGCTGAACATGAACAAAGGTTCACAGCAAATATATGCAATATACGCAGGCGGAAGTTAGCAATAAGACACGTGGCCAATCTCTCTGGTTGGGACGTACCATCCGAGTGAGTAATTTACTCTTGCTTTTTTCTTCATCATAACTTTCCAGTCTCATGAATAGGAAAATTATAGAGATGTTCAAGTAACTGTTGATCATCATTCAGAAATACATTGTGTTGACTAGGTGATTAGCATGTGTTTGGTATCACTTATTTTTGGACAATAAGTCTTTATTACGCAAGCCGAGATAAAACTCCTCTCACGTACTTACCTCGTATACCGTGAATCACGATTTATGAGCACTTATTACCTAAAAATAAGTTATTCCAAACAAAATTGGTGTTTTTATTTTTCCTTTGTTCAGGTTGGGGACACTAGTTATTAACGGCATCATAATAAAGGTCAAGAGAAAAATTTGTGAATTAGTTTACGTTGATGTAGATCTAGTAGGGATGAAATCTCGAATGAAGGAAGTAGAAGAGCTTCTTGATTGGGGTCCAATGAGAGGTTATGAGGAGCAATTGGAGAGTGTACTCCAATATGCTTGTGGCCTTCCTTTAGCAATTGTAGTGCTAAGCCAATTCTTATATAATAGAAGAGCTTCTGAATGGAGCAGTGCTTTGGCTGAATTCAAAAATGTCGCTAATTCTGTGCTAATGAAGATTCTCAAAAAGAGTTTTGAGGTCTCGTTTGCAAGGAAATATTTTTAGACATGGCATGTTTTTCATAGGGAAGGAGATTAAATTTGTGGAAGGAATTTTTGATAGTACTCGTACATTTTCTTCTAATAGATACAATATGCAAGTTTTGATTGAAAAATCACTCTTAGCCATTATAGATCTAAGAATACAAATGCATGCAATGGGAAGAGAAATTGTTCAGTATCAATTCCCTTCTAAGCCAAAAGAGTGGGGTAGATTATAGGATTTTGATGATATTTATGGTGCCATGCAAAACGACACAGCAAGTTGTTATAACAATTTTTGTTTTGTTGAAACATCAAAATATAATGTACGAAAATTGAAGTAATCCTGCTTTGCATTATTTTTTTTTTATAAATGAGTTATTCTCAGGCTATTTATAAAGTTAAAGCAATAGTCTTGGAGCTCGAAGATTCAAATGGAAGCACATCAAGGGTCAAAGGGATTATCACGCATGAAATGTCTCAGCCTACTCATTTCGTAACATGAAATTTTTCGAAGTCCTAAAGCATCTTGCATGGAGAATCAAATATATTTCATGGCAGTACTGTCCTTTCACTCCTATGCCATCAAGTTTTACACCATATAAACTGAGGGAATTGATTTTGCCTGATAGCTGTATCACAAGTATATGAGGTGAAGAAATGGCTCCTCATAACTGCATCATAAGTGTATGGGATAAAGAAAAGGTATGCGCCTATAATTACAATACAAGTGAATGGAAATGGCTCGCTTATAAGCAATAATCAAAATTCTTTGTTCATGCATAATGTATATATGTGTCAAGTGTTTGTGTGCGAGGTTTTTTATGAAAAACTTTAACCTTCCTTCTTGCATAATTTAATTTTCAGGAATCACCCTACTCAGACGAAGCACACGAGGATGTAGCTAATTGTCTTTCTCCCTAGCAATTTCCTTGCTTAAGAAACATGAATCTTAGTGGCTCCAAAGATTTAACAAAGTTTCCAGATTTCAAAGGATTTCCAAGATTTGAGGGGCTAGATCTTGAAGGATGCGTTAAATTATCACAACATCATCCATCCATTGCTCAGTTTCATACCTCAAATTCTTAAATTTGGTCTTGCCAATATTCCCTATGAGTTATTCTTGCCACCCTATTTAGAAATCCTAAATTTGGCGGGTTGCCCCAAGTTTGCTAATTGTCCGAGCTTTTCAAAGAACCATTAGGCTATCATTTTCTTCAAGGAGACAGAAGTGATAAAGGCATAAATCTATGTGAGTGCACTATTTGTTTGAGTATTTGGTACTCAGAAATGTTGTATCATTATATTTGTTAATTTTTTTTTTTTGTATTTCATTCCTCTCCTCTCTTCCTTTCTCAACTCCCTTCAGATTCATTTGTTATTTTTAATAACGTTGGTGTGAACTGAATTGTCCGGGAATATTGAATTGTAACGAATCACACAGTCGGCTTTTGCTGGTATTTTTTTTTAATTTAGAAATTCCAACTTATAATATTCACTTGATTATTGGTTGAAGTTGGCTGGTCTCTGTCATATGCCAAGAGCGTGTAAAATGTTTATAGGAGATGAAGTGATGTACTTTAATTATTTTTCTCGCAACAACATTTATTCTTTTACATGTAACTGTGTTTTGTTCATAATTAGACACATTTAATAGTTTAAAAATAAGCATAATATTTGTTGGTGGCAATAGTAGAAAAAGAAGAGACGTGCAAATGTATCTAATTAAGGTGTTGACAATACTACAATAGTCTATTAATCCGCCTCTATATATTCCCAACTTTATGTGTAAATGTGCGTTTGGATTAGTTTTTGGAAAATAATTTTATGATTTACAAAATAAGTATATGAGAAGAGTTTTGTCTCAATTTACAAAAAATGGCTTTTGAAACCATGGTCTGGGATTTACCCAAACACACAAGTTAGGTTAGAAGTGAATTTTGGTTTAGGATATAATGAAAACTCTTGACTATGGTTCCCCTCTCAAAACTGAATCCACATTCCATGCTCATCTTTGCTCATCCCCCAATTTTGGGGTTTTTTTTTTAAAAAAAATACTTCATGTATTAAAAATTAATTAGCTTAAAATACCGGGTGTTAAAAAAATATTTTAGATATTGGATGTTATTGAAAAAATATTTCAAGTTACTGGTGTTACAGGAAAAATATTTCTGAATGCAAAATTAGAAATTAATTCATTTGAGATACCGGATGATAAAAATATTTCAAAGTGCAGCATACAATTTAATATAAATAAATAAGAATACATAAAAAAAAAATGGCCCCCACCCCAAAATTGGGGGATGAGCACGGTATGAGGACCCAAACCTCAAAACTCAAGTTAAAGAAAAGAATAATTTTTACAAAGTGGTACTTTGGAGGTCAAATTAAAGAAGGGTTAATTACAAGGATTGTTTCTTCTTTCCAAGAGCTTCTTACGCTTAACAAATAATGGCTAGATTGACTTGTTTCCTCAGCTAAAATAACCCTGCACAACGATAGCATCAATTAGCCAGTAAAACACCCAAAATCAAAGCCAAAACTTGCACAATCATTGTTACCCAACCCAGAACAAAATATACAGTATCTCTATCCAAAGTAATAAAAATACATACAAGTACGCCAAAACATATAAAATGTCTGAGATGACATAAAATCCTTTACCTAGCAATATGTATACTTTTAAATATGAGCATATGATTAATCTCTATTGTTAACAATACTATAGATCCGGGCATATATAACACTTAATAAATAACAGTTACAACAAATAAACGTTATGTTGAGACGGAGGTCACATAAGGATATATAACTCTAAAACATAACGGTTAAATATGAGCACCGTGATGTATTGAGAGGTGAAATTCGTGAAAACACAAAAACAACAGCTGTAGTTAATAATCGTCATTTATTTAGTCACAAATATCATTGTTCTTATGAAACAACGATAACACTTACAAATGATTACACTAGATTATATAAACTAAAATCAATATAATTTTTTCTCCTAATTTTTAGTAGCTTGTTGAATCACAATCTACTTGAATGTTCATCCTCTCACGTTCCTAAATTTTTGCAGGTATGTTGAAATCAAGTCCAAGATTTGCTCAAGTTTTAATATTTGTCAATTCTACTATATATATTCTCAACGCGTTTTAAAACCGTGAGGGGTGATAAGACCCAGAGTGCGCAATATAGAGAGCAAGGTATTGGGATGTCACAAATGGCATCTAAGCTTGGTTCGAGCCAATGTGGGTCGATGCCTTATAAGTGTCTATATACCTCGCTCACAATGCATGGAGATGTTACAATTTGCATCAGGGCTAATTTTAGGTCGATGTGCTAGCGTCTCAATAAGGGATATTCTATTAGTCTCAAACCCAAGAGTTTGGGTTGTTGTAGATCGATGTGCCTGTGACGACGCTGGGCCAATGGTAGGTGGAGTTTATGTCTCACATTGATTGGGGAAAGGAACGAAAGATATCTTATAAGAGTTTGAATACCTCATCGACTCGACATATTTTAAAACTAAATGGGTAACAGGCCCCAAAACAGTTGGGGAAATGAACGAAAGATGTCTTACATGGCCCCAACTCCAAATACCCTCAAAAGATGCCTTCTAAAGGATTTCTCTTTTATAAACTTTGTTTATGACTCTTTTCCAAATACCCTTATCTTCAACATGATGTCTATCTTTATTAAAGAGAGCAACCTTCAAAACCAAAATCTTTAAATTAGTGTCAGAGTTCTGTTAGACACTCTTCTCCAAATACCCTTTGTCTTCCACAGGATATCTCTTTTATAAACTTTGTTCATGACTCTTTCTTTCTTTCAAATTAATATCAGAGCTCAAACCATGTATTAGAGCGTTGCCTTCAAATTGATATCAAAGTTTAAAACTGGATACAAAACCCAAACGAAAAAATCATCAAAATAGATATAAGCAACATGAACAAGAGTTGAGTGAACAAATAGTAAATAAGATCTTTCCTCCATCATATTGTTAATTTCATCTAACACGACACTTCTTATGTTGGAGTGAACAAATAGTATGTAAATAAGGTCATCCCTCCATCATATGCAAAATTCGTGTTTTGCAAATCATAAGCATAGGTCTCAAAAAGCTTGTCTATCACTCTTCTCCAAATACCCCTTGTCTTCCATAGGATATCTCTTTTATAAACTTTGCTTATGACTCTTCAAATATCCTTATCTTCATCATGATGTCTATCTTTATAAAAGAGAGCAACCTTCAAAACCAAAATCTTTAAATTAGTATCAGAGTTTTGTACTTCAAATTAGTACCAGAGCTCAAACTATATATTAGAGCTTTGCCTTCAAATTGATATCAAAGTTTAAAACATGGATACAAAACCCAAACAAAAAAATCGTCGAAAAGAGATATAAGCAACATGAACAAGAGGTGAGTGAACAAATAGTAAATACGGTCGTCCCTCCATCATATTGTTAATTTCATCTAACACGACGCTTTTTATATTGGAGTGAACAAATAGTGAAAAAGGTTGTCCCTCCATCATAAGCAAAGTTCATGTTTTGCAAATCATAAGCATAAGTCACGAAAAGCTTGTCTATCACTCTTCTCCAAATACCCCTTGTATTCCATAGGATGTCTCTTTTATAAACTTTGTCCATGACTCTTCTCCAAATACCCTTATCTTCCACGTGATGTTTATCTTTATAAAAGAGAGTGACCTTCAAAACCAAAATCTTTAAATTAGTATCTGAGCTCTATCCTTCAAATTAATATCAGAGCTCAAACCATGTATCAAAGCTTTGCCTTTAAATTGATATCAAAGTTTAAAAAATGGATACAAAACCAAACAAAAAAATCATTGAAATAGATATAAGCAACATGAACAAGAGGTGAGTGAATAAATAGTGAATAAGGTCTTCCCTCCATCATATTGTTAATTTCATCTAACATGACGCTTCTTATGTTGGAGTGAACAAATAGGGAATAAGGTTTTTCCTCCATCATATGCAAAGTTTGTGTTTTGCAAATCATAAGCATAAGTCTCGAAAAGCTTGTTTATCACTCTTCTCCAAATACCCTTGTTTTCCACAGGATGTCTCTTTTATAAACTTTGCCTATGACTATTCTCCAAATTTCCTTATCTTCTACTTGATGTCTATCTTTATAAAAGGGAGTGACCTTCAAAACCAAAACCTTTAAATTAGTATCAGAGCTAAAACCTTCAGATTAGTATCAGAGCTTTATTCTTCAAATTGATATCAGAGCTCAAACCATGTATCATAGCTTTGCCTTCAAATTGTTATCGAAGTTTAAACTATGGATACAAAACCAAAAAAAAAAATTGTTGAAATATATCTAAGCAACATGAACCAGAGGGGGGTGAACAAATAGTGAATAAAGTATTCTCTCCATCATATTGTTAATTTCATCTAACACGATACTTCTTATGTTGGAGTGAAGTCTTCCCTCCATCATATGCAAAGTTCATGTTTTGCGACTCATAAGCATAGGCATAAAAAAATTTGCCTATGACTCTTCTCAAAATACCTTATCTTCCACATGATGTCTATCTTTATAAAAGAGAACAACCTTCAAAACTTTTAAATTAGTATTAGAGCTTTGTCCTTCAAATTGACATAAGAGCTCAAACCTTCAAATTAGTGTCAGATCTCTATCCTTCAAATTGATATCTGATATCAGAGTTTAAACCATGGATACAAAACCTAAACAAAAAATCGTTGAAATAGATATAAGCAACATGAAACAGGAAACAAATAAACACAAACTAAAGAGTAGAAAAAAGAGCATATACCCACATCACCAGAGATAACTCTATAATGTGGCATCTAACATTACAAGAAATAAAACTAAGAAAGGTTACTTGTTACTCAGGAGAGCCCATAACGTAACTATAAACATAAGATAGAAGCAAAATAGGCATGAAGAGGCTGGGAAGAATCAAAGCCCCATTCAAAAGCTTGATGGCTATTAAAGAGGAAAAGAGAGATCTAAAAAAATCATTTCGTCAATGTTCAGTAAAAAGTCCAAACAAGAAAATGTAGAAATAGATGAAAGCAATAAGAAAAAGAGAACAAGCCACCACTAGAGGAAAAAAACAGATTATACAACATACAGACGTTACCAGAGATACTAGTGACCAAGGTTCTGAAACCCGGACCAGCCACTGAACCAACTGGAGTATTGGGTCAAGGGTCAATAAACCGAAGTCAAACCGGAGCTAACCAGAGCCAAACCGAAGTTAAACCGGAGCTAACCAGGGCCAAACCGGTGAGAAATTGAAGATTTTAGGTTTATTAATATAAAATTTTAAGAAAAATTTATAAAAAAAAATTTTGAAAGGAAAAAAACAGTGAACAGGGTCGATGCTCGGACTGGACCAGTTTACCCACCGGTTCGTCAATTTTTAGTCTAAACTGGCCGGTCCGGGTTTCAAAATCCTGATAATGACACACCGAATGTTTTCAAAATACAATGCAAACTCTACCATGTAGAAACTAGCATGGGCATTTAACCGAACAAAAATAGCAAAGACAAAAATCACAAAAAACCAAGAAAAGGTGATAAACATACCTGATGGAAACTAAGAGAAAGCTGGAGATGAAACAAAGAAACATGCTATTAGTAAAGAAAGGTTTTGTGTGGGGAGGAAGAAGACTTGAAGAGTCCTTCTACGCCAAGAAAAGAGGGATTCGGCTGCGGTCCGCTGCCTATCCTTTTCTTCCAAACTACACCGTTTTGGTGTAGTTTGGGGTAAAGGGGTGGGTTTTTTTTTTTAAAAAAAATAGAATATAGTATTTTAAAATAATTTTTTGGAAGTATCTGGTATCTTAAAATATTTTTTAAGTAACATGTAGTATTTTAAAATAATTTTTAGTACTTTAACCCCTTAAAATATGTTTTCAGTTGTATCCAGTGTGTTAGCAGACTGATTGCAATTTAATCCTTAATATATTTTAAAGAGTTAAAAGCACCAAAAAATATTTTAAAGGGTTAAAAACACCAAAAAATTATTTTAAAGTGATTTTTGGTGCTTTTAACTCTTTAAAATATATTAAGAGTTAAATTGCAATCAAGTCTGCTAACACACTGGATACAACTGAAAACATATTTTAAGGGGTTAAAGTACTAAAAATTATTTTAAAATACTACATGTTACTTAAAAAATATTTTAAGATACCAGATACTTCCAAAAAATTATTTTAAAATACTATATTCTATTTTTTTTTTAAAAAAAAAAACCCACCCCTTTACCCCAAACTACACCAAAACGGTGTAGTTTGGAAGAAAAGGATAGGCAGCGGACCGCTAGGCAGCGGACCGCAGCCGAATCCCAAGTTTGGAGCCTCATACTGGAGAGGAATTGATTAGGCCAGGCGTGATAATAAACTAAAAGACGATGGCTGTGTTTACAAGCTGAGTTAATCTGAAAAATTAAAAATAAGTAACGTAAGGCATAAGTGAGCGGTAGTGCGTTGAAACTAGAAAGCCTTGTTCATATCTCTGAGGGGAAAGCTCCAAGAAATATCCACCTTAACAATATATCCTCCCTTGTTTTCATTTTAGGGTTCTTATTCTATTATGGTCTCTTTCATTGGCGGAGCCATTAGAAGATCAACAACGACTCAGAGAATTGAGAAAGTCATCAAGGCTTAAAGGTTATAAACACATTGAGAGTTTCATTAGCGGATCCTCATCATCATCAAGGCCCATCCATGTTTACTTAAGTTTCAAGGGAGATGATGAAATTTGCAGATTCACAGATAGGCTTTGGGCTGCTCTTGAAACTGACGATCTAAACACCTTTTTGGATTACAAGAATCTTGACCCAGGTGACTCCATCTTTCTTCCACGTCACTTTCTCAAAGCAATTCAACAATCCAACATTTCCATTGTTGTCTTCTCGAAAAATTATGCTACTTCTACATGGTGCCTTGAGGAACTCTCAGAGATTGCTGCGCGCATTCATGAACCCCGATACATTGTTATCCCAATTTTCTATGATGTTGTTCCATCTGAGGTACAAAACCAGAGTAATTCTTTTGAAATAGCTTTTGCTCAACATGAAAAAAGGTTCACAGCAAATCTGCGCAAGGTACACAGCTGGAAGTTAGCGATGAGACAAGCGGCCAATCTCTCTGGCTGGATTGTACCATCCGAGTGAGTAAATTTGGTGATGATTTTTCTTCAGCATCAATTAATAAAATCATGTTGAACAAGTGATTAATTTTTCACTTTTGTTTTAACTTCAGCCCATGTCCACAAGTCATTGATGACATTGTTAGAGATGTCAAGAAAAAAGTCCGTCATCAATTAGTTTATATTGATGCTGACCTTGTAGGGATGCAATGTAGAGTGAGAGAAGTAGAAGAGCTTCTTGATTTGGGTTCAAATGATGAAATTCGAGTTGTGGGCATTTGTAGCATGGGCGGGATAGGGGAGACAACCCTTGTCAGATTTGTGTATGATGGAATCTCATACCATTTTGATGCTTCTCATTTCATTGTCAACGAATCTGACTTTCATACGAGAAAGGTTAAAATAAGAGTACAAGATAGCAATATTCTCCTAGTTCTCGATGGTGCTGAGATTTCCAAAAAGCTACTTCCACTATTAATCTGGAATATAAATAGTAGCTTGTTAGGTAGAGGGAGTAGAATCATCATAATAACAAGAGATGAAGGAGTTCTTAAAATGTTTGAGAAGCATCATATTTATAGGGTTAAAATATTGAACAAGGAAGAATCCATTCAATTATTTTGTAGAAAAGCCTTCAGATATGATTTTCCTTTAAGAGGCTATGATGAGGAGCTAATCAACGTTTGAAGGCCCGGACCAGACCGGAAGGTCCAACCGGCCGGAGTGTTTGTCGAGTCGTTTCGATGGGTTTGGCCGCTTTAAGAGTTCAGCTATTTTGAACCGCTCGTAGCCGGCGTTTGAGCCAGGAACCACTTTTAAGCCGGGAACCGGAGCAGCTTTTTAATAGCCGGACGGCCAAGCTCGACTGGAGAAAAAGCAGAAGGAAGAAGATGAAGACAAGGTCAGGAAAGAGAAATATAGGGGGAAAATTACTTACTGAAATAATATCAAGTTTCGAACAAAATGATGAAGGATTAACGAAGTGTATTGTAGAGATTGTTAAACTCAACCTTAGTTTCAGATCTTCGAACATTTTCTCAGCTAATAAATAGGGCACTCGAATATGCCAACTGCCTTCTACTAGCAATTGTAAAACTAGGTTCATTCTTATACAATAGAGAAGATCCTCTGAATAGAGCACAGCATTGGTAGAATTCAAAAGGGTCGCTAGCTTTATGGTAATTAAAGTCCTCAGGAGAAGCTTTCTTGAATTGGATCTCTTTGGTTGGGAAGCGTTTCTAGACATTGCATGCTTTTTCATAGGGAAGGAGATTAATTTTGTCAAAGGAATTTTGGATAGTGCTCATTTATTTCTTAAGGCCAAGCCAGCAATGTATGTTGTGCAACTTTTGATTGAAAAATCACTCATGGCCATGATAGATCAAAAAATACAAATGCATGGTTTCCTACAAGAAATGGGAAAAGAAATTGCTCAGCAAAAGTCCCTTTCTGAACCAGAGAAGTGGAGTAGATTATGGGATTTTGATGATATATATGTTGTTATGCAAAATCACATCGTAAGTGTTTATTACATTTTTTTGCTAGTTGAAAGATTAATATATGATGTCCTAAAATTGAAGTACGTAATCTCACTTTGTATCATTTTTATGTAAAATGTGTTTGTTCGTAGGCATTTCCTAATGTGGATCTGGAAAATCACTCACAGAGGAAAACACTAAGGGCCCGTTTGGTACGTTAGAATTGATTTTGATGGAAATGGAAATGGACATGGATATAGAAATGGAAATAGGGACTAAAAGTATGTTTGGTATGTTATGGAAATGAGATCTAATTTTTGTATAAAAATACCAAAATGTCCTTCAATTTTTTATTTTATTTTTATTTTTTGAAGGTAGTAGAGGGTAATAGATGGAAATGATCACATGGAATTGTAAATCTAAGGTATTTTGATGGAATTGATTGGGTGGAATTGAGTCTATTTGGCTTCCACATGGAATTGGAAAATTTTCCAATTCCATCATACCAAACAAGTATCATGATGGATAGGGCTCCGGGTGGTAAGATGGACGGTTGATATTTTCTTCAAAATATTTATTGTAACTAGAAGAAGATCGCTTTCTCTCTTCTTTCTCTGTCGCTGCTCGTCCTCGCCAGCGCTCCGCCACTGCTCATCCTCGCTAGATCTTCGTCGCCGTTCGTGATTTGAACTGGTGCGTTGTCGATCTGGTATACGGCATCACCTCCTTTTGCTCCATCAGCTCTGCTCTGTCGATCTCTGCTCAGGTGTGTGGTCTCAGCCAGCGACATCTTCAACGTGCTGTGTCTTCGTCGATCTGGTCTCCAGTGGTGTCTTATTTCCTGTGCCACTTAGGGCAGCGTCTCCCTCCGTCATCTCCGTCTTCAGTAGATCGAGAGACAAAGGTCGCCTTGCTTGGTCCACATCTAATCCAGGCTCTGTGAAGTGCTCGACTTGATTCCTTTGCCTCTCAATTGCAATAACAATGCTTTCTTTCAGTTTTATGTGATCAATTTTAGATATGCGTCCTCCGGATCTGTCTTATTTCCTGTGATCTGCGTCCTCTGAATCTGTCTCCTTTGATTATCGCGTTGCCGTCACTGGTCGCTTGTGAAGATCTTGCAGTTGGTTTTGCTCTTCTGTGCTAACGGTCCCTTGGTTTTGATCCGAGCTTTGGCCTTGCTCGTGTTTTATTTTCTATTTTGAATTCCAGGAGAAGTTTTCTTGATTGTGAGGAAAATAGAAAATGGAAAATAGTGAAAAGCTAAAGCGAGTGAAAAAAAGGTCAGGCATGGTCGTCCAGATGATCCAAATGACCAAGATGATGATTATTTTAAAGATCAGGTTCAATCTTTCAAGGAGAAACTTCTTGGTTCTGAAAATGTGCAAGTCTCGAAGGACAAGAAAGGGAGCAGTGTTATTGATGATGCATGGGCTGAGTATATTGAGGGACTGCAAGGTTTTTTTCAGAAAACGACTGACGAGGAGGAGGTACAAGAAGATTCTGACAATGAGGATTGCCCAACTTTCAAGTCTACTAGAGAGGAATATGAGTTATGGTGTGCACCATAGAAGAGGTCTCTGATTATCAAACTCCTTAGTAAGAATATTCCTATTTGGGCAATGAGAGTTAGTTTGTCTTGCTTGTGGCAGACTAGTAAACCATTTACAACAAGGGATATTGACAGTGGGTTCTTCGTGGTGTCTTTTGAGGATGAGGAAGACATGTTGAGGATTTATCAAGAAGGACCATGGATGGTGCGGATCATTATCTTGTAGTTCAGCGCTGGCGACCAAATTTTGACCCATGGAGTGCGGAAGTGCAAAGGAAAACAGCCGTTTGGGTAAGGATTCCGTTGCTTCCTCTTGAATTTTTCAATGTGGTTAGTCTGAAGAGATTGGGCTCTTTAGTGGGAAAAACATTAAAAATTGACCTATTACCTATGCAAGTGAACGAGGCAAGTATGCTCGTATTTGTGTTGAGATAGATCTTAAGAAACGATTGAAATCAGCGATCAGCATATTTGGACGTCGTAGATGTATTGAATATGAGGGTTTGCATCTGATTTGTTTTGGGTGTGGGAGATATGGTCATCATAAAGATGCTTGTCCAGAGAGTGTAAAAGATCAAGCTACGGTAGAAAAGACAATGACTCCGAATTCCGAAAATGGGGTTAACTCGACTAAAGCTATGCCGCAAGTTAATGAGACTACGGGCACAGATAGTTTTTCTGAAGTTCCTAATGTTACAGATTTGAATCAAAAACGCACTCGAACGATTATAGAAGAAACTAAAATGGTTAGTGCCGACATGAAGTCAAAGAATGAGGGTTTGGGAACATGGAATTTGGTGCAATGACCTTGGCGACGCAAATCAGGAAACAAAGATCACAATGTTACTGCTCATCAAGGCGGGGGGAGATTCTCGCATGTCAATGACGATTTAATGGGAGCTGATATTAAGGAGAAAAATTCAGAGTTAGAGAAAGGGAAAAATCTCTTAAGTGATAATCTGGAGAAGTTTTCTAGATAACAAGTTCATGGATATATACAATGAGGCTTGTGTCAAGCATCTTCCTTGGTTTAAATCTGATCATAGACCGATTCTCTTGCAAACTACAATCAAAGAGCCTTACGTAATAAAGGATAGGCCATTTCGGGTTATTGCTTCATGGGTTCTTCATGAAGACTTTACAAGAATAGTGAAGGATACATGGGACTAAGAGCGTTGCTGGGAGCTTAATATGGAAAAGTTCACTACAAAAGTGGGCACATGGAGTTATAATGTTTTTGGTCACCTTGGTCACAAGAAAAGAAGACTTATGAATCGACTTGATGGAATTTCTAATTCTACTACAAGAGCGTTGCTGGGAGCTTAATGTGGAAAAGTTCACTACAAAAGTGGGCACATGGAGTTATAATGTTTTTGGTCACCTTGGTCACAAGAAAAGAAGACTTATGAATCGACTTGATGGGATTTCTAATTCTACTACACTGACAGGGCTTACTTCATATATGGATCAGCTTCAGAAAAAGCTTTGGCTTGAATTGGAAGAAATCCTCATCCAGGAAGATCTTCTATGGGCTCAGAAAGCGAAGTGTAATTGGTATTCTATGGGAGATAAAAATACAAAATATTTTCATGCTCGTGCTAATGGTAGGAGGAGGAGTAACAAAATTGAAGTCATTATGAACGACTCGGGTGAATAGACCGATGATGCAAACGAAATTAAGCATATTGCTACTGACTTCTTTGTTAATCTCTTTCGTGAGGAAAATAATGGCAGAATAACAGATTTATCTATCTATCCATTCCCAAGGATTGATCCTGCAGATTTATTAAGTCTCCAGAGTAATATATCCAGCGAGGAAATCAAATCAGCGGTTTTCAACATGGGGGCTCTAAAATCTCCAGGCCCGGATGGTTTGAATGCTCTCTTCTTTCAGAGTCAATGGGATATCCTAGGTCCTTCTGTGATCAAAGTGGTCAAGAGTGCTATTGAGAATCCAACATCAATAAAAGATATCAACCATACCTTCATTGTGCTTATTCCTAAGAGGGAGTACCCAGAAACTATTCGAGATTTTCGACCCATTAGTTTATGTAATGTAATTTATAAGATTATTACTAAAATTATTGCTAATCGTATTAAATGCCTTCTTCCTCAGGTTATTTCACCTAACCAATATGGTTTTGTACCGGGAAGATCCAGCTCTGATAATATTGTGATTGCTCAAGAGGTGATACATTCTATGCAAAACATGAAAGGAAAGAAGGGCTTTATGGCCATTAAAATAGACCTAGAGAAAGCATATGATCGAGTTCGTTGGGACTTCATTATGAGTTGCCTAGAGGAACTCCAAATTCCAAACAGTCTTATAGAGGTGGTAAAGGCCTATATCTCTTCTCCATCTATGCAAATTCTTTGGGAAGGTAGTAGAGCGGAGGAGTTCTCTCCAACTCGAGGCATCAGACAGGGAGATCCCATTTCACCATACTTGTTTGTGATATGTATGGAGAAATTGGCTCACATCATTCAACATAAGATATCTACTAAGCGATGGAAACCGATCAGACTAGGTAAGAATGGTCCTCCTATTACCCATTTATTTTTTACTGATGACTTGTTACTTTTTGCAGAGGCAAATATGGACCAAGTGGAGACGATCAAGGATTGCTTGGATAAATTCTGCAATGCATCGGGACATAAAGTGAGCGCAATCAAAACAAGAGTCTTCTTCTCAAAAAATGTTAATCATAATACTTGGGTGTGCCTTTGCACCATGATCGTGTTACTACTGAAACTTTCCAGCATCTGGTTGATAAAGTTAAAGATAGGCTAAACAGTTGGCATGCCTCAAGAATTTCTCTTGCAGGCCGTGATACATTAGTTAAATCAGTCATAGCTGCGATGCCTTCTTATAACATGCAGACGACCAACCTACCAGCTTCTGTTTATGAAAATATTGAAAAGAAGGCATGTAATTTCCTTTGGGGTTCATCAGATGAACGAAGACGTATACATCTAGTGGCGTAGGATAAGGTTTGTACTGAGAAAACAAAAGGGGGTCTAGGTATGAAGCATATTAGACAACAAAATCGAGCTTATATGATGAAGCTTGGGTGGGGATTGATTAAAGAGCGAGATTCTCTATGGGCTAAAGTTATCAGAAGCAAGTATGGTTGTAGTGATGTTCTCATACCTCGAATTAATTCCAAAAAACCAGGATCCAACACCTGGAGTGGAATTAAACAAAATTGGCCTAAGGTTTAAGAAGGCATTCAGTTAATTACAGATAGGGACGGTATGAGAGAGCTCGTTGGAAATTTGAAAAGCATGGTTCCTTCACAGTGCGATCGGCATATAAGGTTCTCTCTCACGAAGAGGTCTCTCTAGAAGGTAGATGGAGTGATGTTTGGAAACTCAAAATTCCCCAAAGATGTAAGCTTTTTGCTTGGCTTATGTTACATGGACGACTTATCACTAATAGCTTGAAGCAACGAATGTCCCTTCATCCTAACGGCCGTTGCGACCGTTGTCAAGAGTTCATAGAAGATGAAATTCATGCAATTAGAGATTGCAAAGACATTAGGAACATCTGGGAGAAAGTCATTCACCCATCGGTCTATGACAGATTCTTCTCGGGTAATATTCATACCTGGTTCCAGGCGAATATGAGACATTCTTATGGGTTTGATATGAAACAATGGAAATATCTCTTTGTTATAATCTGTTGGCTCATTTAGAGGGATCGTAATGAGAGGATTCACTCTTGTCCAAGCATGGATCTCAATCAAATTAATGCTAAGGCTAGGGCAATCCTAGGAAGCTTTATGGAAGCTACGAATAGGATTAAATATACGAAGCTTGCAAACAATCAAGTTCAAGTTGAATGCTCTACACTTCATAATGTGGAAAGTTATACTACTGTAGAGGTCGATGGAGCTTATTCTCCGTGCCAAGGAAAATGTGCATGTGGAGGAATTATTATTAACTGTAATGGAAGTATGTTGGAAGGTTTTCGTCTAAGGCTTGAGAATGGTGAATCTCTTGAAGCAGAAATCTGGGGTTGCTTATTGGGATTGAAGAGAGCATGGGAGGGAGGTCATAGACTGGTTCGATTGAGAAGCGACTCTCAGGAAGTGATACATCTTCTTCTGAATGATATTTCTGACCTTCACGAAGATTGGTCTCTCATCATGGAAGTGAAAGAAATGCTACGACGCGACTGGGTTGTGATGATAGAATATATTGAGAGAAATTTGAATGTTAGAGCTAATTTAATTGCCAAGACAGCTTTGAACGACTACCCTGGTTTGACCATTATGGGCCCTGATACGTTGGCTAGCATTATGCAGCTATCTTAGTTTTGTGTTTATTTCTTAGTTTTGTTTTATGCTTTCCTTTTGTATCAAAAAAAAAAAAGTATCATGATGGAATTGATTTTCAATTCCATTTTCATCACCCCTAATTCCATCATACCAAACAAGGCATAAGGGTTGAAGCTTTTTTATGCATAAGGAATTTTAGACTAATCATATTTCGTAATGTGAAATTTTTTGGAGTCCTAAAGACCCTTCCATTGAAGCTCCGATGTATTTCTTGGCACCGATATCCATTCACTTCTTTGTCATTTGGAGAGTGTTTGAATTAACTTTTGGAGAATAGTTTTTGGAGAAAAAGTAATAAAAGTGATTTTAAATAATAGATTCTGAGCATAATAGATTCTGAGAAAAAAAGTGATTTTAACAAAGTAATAATATTTAGGTATTGTTATTAGAATCATTTTTTCATTGTTAAATTATTAAAAAGGATATTAATTTTTGTAATAATTACATATAAAGGATAAAATTATATTTTAAATATATTTAACATTAAATTTCATAATAAATATAAAAAATGAAATAAATTTGTCTAGATATGATGATTAGAAATAGATATATTTCACGTGCACTGACATTGAATTTGTCCTTTCTTAAGTGGAAAAGGTATACTTTATACCTTCACATCAAATGGGAAATCAGAAAGAGCTCAGAACAAGAACAAGAACAAGAACAATTTTGTCATGTTCACGTACAGTGGAAACATAGGAGATATCGCTTATTCAATTACAATCTAATGAACTGTTCTTTGGATACAGATTAAAAATCTATCGATTCCTTTATCCAAAAAAAAATCTATCAAATTCACAAGAAAATCGTACCTCAAAATTGAGTGGCTCCAGAAACAGAGTGATAATTTTTTTACCTTTGTTTAGGGAAAATCACTTCTAGGTCACAAAGACTAGAGATAACGAAAAAGTTCTAGAGAGAAGTTAAATATCAGAATAGTCCCTGGGGACTTTTCTGTTATTATTTCCCAAAATAAAATAGCAAAGATGCCCCCATTCTAATTGTAACCCTCCTTCATTCAAAATCAAAATCGTCAGACTTGTGCTTCAGAAGCATTTGAAAACCTTACCCTTGCTTCTCGCCTTCGGTCGCTGCCACTCCGCCGTCCGTCGATGCTCCCCTCCCAGTCACCGTGCGTCACTGCTGCTCCGCTCCCAGTCACCGTTCGTCGTTGCTGCTCCTCTCCTAATCGCTATGCGTCGCTGCTCCACTCGGAGTCGCCGACCATCATACAACTTAATATTTTAATGTTATATGATATGCTATTCGGTTGTGATAGTACAGTGATGAAGTTGCAAAATTAGGTACCAGCAGTTGTTTAAAATCATGATGTATTGTAGTTATAGGGGAGACATGAATTTTGCATACCATTGCTGGTTGGACAGTCACCTTGTGAAAATAACTCATGATGTTGTGAAAACATACATTAGATCTTGTGAAAACTGGCATCAGATGTTGTGAAAATTGTCAACAGGAATTGTAATCAATTAGACATAGTAATGAGTTAAAATCATGGTTAGTTTATGTGAAAGTAGGAAAGTGTGCAATTTATAAACTCATGGAAGAATTACAATTCACTTGTAAATATAATTAATGCACTTGATAAATTAGGCATAACAAGTTGTTAATAACTTGATACATTATGACCAAGTCAGCTGTTCTGACAGCCCCAATGGAAAATACTGATGCAGTTGTGAGATCTTGTGTTGCGAACAAATGTAGTTTCATCCAGCCATAAGATGAAGTTGTAAAAACAACTCTACATGTTGTTAACATATGCTTAAGAAGTTGTAAATGGAAGTTTGACAGGTTGTAAACAAATCATTTCACTTACTTAACGTAAGAAAACCTTGTTTCTGTCAAATGTGAGGTAAAAGTTGTTAAAAAGACTCAACATGTTGTAAATGGAAGCTTGATGGGTTGTAAACAAAGCGATTCGCTTACTTAACGTGAAAAAGCTCTGTTTCTGCCCAATGTGAGGTAGAAGTTGTTAAAAAGACTCAACGTGTTGTAAATGGATGCTTGACGGGTTGTAAACAAAGCCCGCGAAGTTGTTAAGTAAGCGAAGTGCTTTGTTTACCACTCGTCAAGCGTCCATTTACAACACGTTGAGTCTTTTTAATAACTTCTACCTCACATTAGACAGAAACAAGGTTTTCTCACATTAAGTAAATGAAATGCTTTGTTCACAACTCGTCAAGCGTCCATTTACAACATGTTGAGTCTTTTTAACAACTTCTACCTCACATTAGACAGAAACAAAGTTTTCTCACATTAAGTAAGCGAAGTGCTTTGTTTACAACCCATCAAGCGTCCATTTACAACTTCTTAAGCATATGTTAACAACATATTGAGTCGTTTTTACAACTTCGTCTCATGGCTGTATGAAACTACATTTGTTCACAATGCAAGATCTCACAACTGCATCAGTATTTCCCATTGGGGTTGTCAGAATAACTGACTTGGTCATAATGTATTAAGTTATTAATAACTTATTATACCTATTTTATCAAGTGCATTAGTCACATTTATAAGTGAATTGTAA
Organism: Inga leiocalycina; assembly: GCA_963242795.1. Taxonomy (NCBI): domain Eukaryota; kingdom Viridiplantae; phylum Streptophyta; class Magnoliopsida; order Fabales; family Fabaceae; genus Inga; species Inga leiocalycina. The sequence continues at coordinate 17,974,492 of OY725320.1, forward strand.
TTCTCCCATGAGTTTATGAATTGCACACCTTCTCACTTTCACATAAGCTAACCATGATTTTAACTCATTACTATGCCTATTTGATTACAACTCCTGTTGACAATTTTTACAACAGCTAACTCTAGTTTTCATAAGTTCTAATGTATGTTTTCACAACATCATGAGTAATTTTCATAAGGTGACTGTCCAACCAGCAATAGTCTGCAAAATTCATGTCTCCCCTGTAACTACAACACATCATGATTTTAAACAACTGCTGTTACCTAATTTTGGATCTTCATCACTGTACTGTCACAATAGAATAGCATATCATATAACATTAAAATATTAAGTTTTATGACAGATGGCGACTCAGAGCGAAGCAGCGACACATAGCGACTGGGAGAGGAGCAACAGCAATGCATGGCAATTGGGAGAGGAGTAGCAGCGACGCACGGTGACTGGGAGTCGAGCAACAGCGACGCACGGTGATTGGGAGCGGAGCATCGACGACGGTGACTAGGAGTGGAGTGGCAGCCACGGAAGGCGAGAAGTAGGTCAATGTTTTCAAATGCTTCTGAAGCACGAGTCTGATGATTTTGATTTTGAACAAATGAGGGTTACAATTAGAATGAGAGCATCTTTCTCATTTTACTTTGGGAAATATTCACAGAAAAGTCCCTAGGGATTTTTCTGATATTTGACTTTTTTCTAGGACTTTTTTGTTAATATCTCTGATCCTTGGGACTTGGGAGTGATTTTCCCATTTTTTAATTGCATGAATCAAACCATAATCAATGAATGTAAGGGATTCTTTGCATCTTGAATGTCAGAACACCACAAAGATCAGGAAAATGATAGGAGCTTTGGTTCATGAGCATGCTGAATCCAAAGGATCTCCGGTTGGCATAAATGGTGGACAAGAGAACGAGGAAAGAGAAAAGGGTAAAAAAAGGCGGGAGAACGATGGAGGAGATAGGAGAACGAGGAAAGAGAAAAAGGAGAGGTGAGAAAAGGGTAAAAAATCATCTTATCCACAACCATGGTTTTAGAGCCCAAAATTGTAGTTTTAGAGAAAAAAAGGGATTCTAGATTTTTGTTTTGTGTTTGGGTAATAATTTCTAAAAACATGATTTTCTCTCTAAAGGCTTTTTTTTTATTTATCCAAACACACACTTGGTTTTAGACCATGTAATCTTAAGGAATTGATTTTGCCTGATAGCTACATCACAAGTATCACAAGTATATGGGATGAACAAAAAGTAGATGGTTACATCACAAATAAATGGAAACACCTCTTCTATTAGCAATAATTAAAATATACATATCAACTAATAAAATATATTCGATTTCTATTTAATATATATATTAAGAAATTATAATTTTTATTTATGCATGTGCGTGTGTAAAGTTCTCTATGAAAAACTTTAACCTTCCTTCTTACCTTATGAGTAAAGATTGTAGTGGAGACAAGAGTGACGATTGTAGTGGAGACGGGAATGAAGAAAAGGTAAGGTTAATTGCACGAAGCGCACTCTTCTAACTCATAAATATATTGTATAAGCTAATTGTATTTATCTACAGGCATTCCTTTGCTTGAGGAACACGACTCTTAGTGGCTCCTAAGATTTAACCAACATGCCAAATTTCAAAGCATTCCGACGTCTTAAGAGGCTACATCTTGGAGGATGTGTTAAATTATCACACCTACATCCATCTATTGCTTATTATTTAAGGATCGAATATTTAAATTTGAGGAATTTTACTAATCTTGTTAGTATTCCCAATAGGTTATTTCGCTGCCCTCTTAGAATTCCTAAATTTGATTTGTTGCTCTAAGCTTGCCACTTGTCCAAACTTTTCAAAAAACCCATTCAGCAAACATTTTCTTGAAGGAGACGCTAACAGTACTGACAAAAATATATGTAAGTGCACCATTTACTGAGCATTTGGTAGTCACAAGTGTTGTACTCCCACCGAGACTATTTATAAATAACTTCTCTCTTTTAGGGTTGTTATTTATATAAGTAACTGATAGAGAAGTTACGAGGATTAAATTGAGATTTTAATAAGTTAGTAATATTATTATAATGCCCCTCAAATTTTTTAAATTAAAAAGAAAAAAGATATAGGGGACCTTCGCTGGAGCTCAAGCCGCTGGCTAAAGGCACTATCTTTTTTTTTTTTTTTTTGGTTTAAAAAATGTGGAGCCAAGGTGGTGGCTAGTGGGATTCGAACCTACCCACCTTATTTCCTTCCAAAAGCCTTAGCCACCAAACTTCCTTTGGAAGATATATGTATAATACATATAAATGCATAATTAGAGTTGGGAATACGAACCAGCCCGCAACCACCAACCCACGGCCCCCACTTCTACGGACTGGCAAATGCCAATCCTAACCCGGCCCGCAGACCCGCATTTTTTTTTTGGAAAAAAAAATTCTTATTTTTTAAAGAGGGTTGAAAATATGATACACATATATATGAGTCATTAAATTTATCTTCTTAACATCAATCATTTCTCTTATAAAAATTTGAAACATAATCTACAATTTAAGAGATTAAGTTATCAAATTTGCTAAAGTTCATAAACAAAACATAAAATCATCATCAAGCAACCAAGATATAATAATTTTTTTTAAAGAAGAAGGGGAGAAGGTAAGATTTTTTTCTCTTTGGATTAGAAAGTACCAAAATAGGAGTGGAAAACTTGTAAGTTTTGTAAAATTATTATATGTAAAAAAAAATTTGCGAGCTAACCCGCCAACCTCCGAGCTGGCCCGCATCAACCAACGGGCTATGGGGTGCAGGCCTATGCGGCCCACATTTTTGCGGGTTGGGCTCATATTACCAACTCTATGCGTAATGATATGCAACTAAATGAGTAATGAAAATAACTAGAGGTGTAATGGTATTGAATAGAGGTATAAATGTATTAAATAAATGAGTAATGATATTAAATAAAGGCATAAATGTATTGATTAAATGAGTAATGGAAATGACTACAGGCGTAATGGTGTTAACTAAATAAGTAATGATATTAACTATAGGAGTAAACGTATTGATTAAAGGTGTAATGGTATTCACTTAATGAGTAATGATATTAACTAAAAGCCATTGACTAAAAGGGTAATGTTATTGACTAAATGAGTAGTGAAAATGACTAAAGGCTTAATAGACTAATAGTATTGACTAGAGGCGTAAATGTGTTGACTAAATGAATAATGATATTAACTAAAGACGTAAACTTATTCACTAAATGAGTAATAGTATTGACTGAATGAATGAATAAATTAATATTTACGCCTTTAGTCAATACCATTATTCATTTAGTCAATATGTTTACACCTTTAGTTAATATTATTATTTATTTAGTTAATATCATTATGTCTTTAGTCAATCCTATTACTCATTTAATCAATATCATTAAGTCTTTAGTCAATACGTACAACTTTAGTTAATATCATTACTTATTTAGTCAGTACATTTACGCTTCTAGTCAATATTGTTACGCCTTTAATCATTTCCAACAATCCATCTCATCAAACATACAAGTAAATACTCATGAGGTGTCAAGTAAGACAATTGTAAATTCATAGTATTATAAAAAATGTCACATGATTACATGTATATCAATTTTCAATATCATAATCTCATTCTCATATATATCACGTGGATTCACAAAATTCAAGACACAACAATTTATTTTCTAACCTCTCTTATTTCTCCCCACCTTATTTTCTTTGACTGAACCCAGGGGCTAATACTTACCTATATGACTGGTAGTTCAAATCAACAAACTCGCCGATTAAGTAATATGGATTGGTCAAAATCCACATAGTACAAGGCCAGAACATGGGTTTCACCTCTAATATATTGTTAGGGTGTCAAGGCCTTACTAAATACAAATAAACCAAAAGACTAATTAGTATATATCTGGAAGCCTACCACCTTATTTTCTCTTTTTAATTGTCATAATTCCCTTTTCACGCTGGAAGTCCTAAATTATCTTTTGAAGCGGCTCTGATATATTTCACGGCACGAATATGCTTTTACTTCGTTACTATTTGCATTCGAACCATCTTATCTTAGGGAATTGATTTTGCTTGGTAGCTGCATCATCACAACTATGTGGGAAGAAAATGTACATAAAGCATGGATCACGTGAGATGTCAGGAACAAAAGGTAATAATATTAACTGTGCTTGCGTCATTTTAACTTTTTAGATAGGGTTAATATAATTTTTGGTCCTTGAAATTTGATCCAATTTTGATTCTGGTCCCTCAAATTTAAAATCGGTGATTTTGGTCCCTGAAGTTTAACCCTTGATCCCTTAAGTTTGAAATTTTTGGTTTTGGTCCCTCAAATTTCCTGCGCTTATAACTGTTAGTCCCTCAAGTTTAAAAAAGACTTGGTGAAAAATCAAACCAAATCGAACCAGAAAAAATCAAGTCCTTTTCAAACTTGAGGGACCAAAACAAAAAATTTCAAACTTGAGGGATCAAAAATCAAACTTCAGGGACCAAAAGTTATATTAACCCTTTCAGATATATTAAGCATGTTTGGGATAGCTTTTAAGGAGCTTATAAGTACTTTTCGCATAAATTGAGACAAAATTCCTCTCACATACTTACCTTGTATACTTTAAATTACGATTGAAAAACTGTTTTTGAAGGTTTTAATCGCTGTTCCAAACAAACAAATTGTTTAGTTATTTTTCTGGTACACTTTTTTTGTTTACACAGGTTTTCTCTTACTTGAGGAACATGAATCTTAGTGGGTTGAAAGATTTAATAAAGATGCTAAATTTCAGAGGACTTCCAGATCTTGAAAGGCTAGAGCTTGAAGGATGCACTAAATTTTCACACCTTGATCCATCTATTGCTTCTTGTTTTTCAAGGCTCAAATTCTTAAATTTGAGAAATTGTAGTAATCTAATTAGTATTCCCAATGATTTATTTTCGCTACCTTCTTTAAAAATGTTAAATTTGGCTTCTTGCTCCAAATTTGCATATTGTTCGACGTTTTATCCTTTTGTGGAGCTTGGTGGAAGAGAGAGTATTCAACAATCATCGCCTTGAAAGAGATAGAAGCTATGTAGACAAAAGTCTATTTAAGGGTATTTGGTATTAAGAAATAAAGTTGTACTCTCCCTTTCTAAATATAAAATAAAGTTAATTTTTTTTAAAACATTAATAAAATCAATTAAATTATTTTAGAGTATTTATATTTATCATTTTTTCTCCCAACTATTTTACCAAATTTATTAACTGATATAAAATCTAACGATACATAATATATAATATGATTAAGCAATTTATTAAGCTTCCTTAATCTCTCTAAAAAAGAGTCAATTATGTCTTATATTTAGGATTGGATTAATGAAGGACCTTGATCTTTAATTTCTTTTTAAAATTCTTTAAAATTTTTTATCCTTGATTATAATTAATCATGTTAAAACTTCGTCAAACGTCATTTTCCCTAAATCATGTAAATGCGAGATTCATATGACGCCAAATAGATTTCTTTGATTTTTCAAGACAATTTTTGAGTTTACTCATACGCATTATGGATTCGATAAGTCGAGATGTGAGGGAGCATAATATATAGGGAAAATCGCTGGAAAATACCAAATAAGCAAATTAATTGCTCTTTGCCACCAACACAACTGAGGTACCTATCTGTCATTAAAATTCAACTTGAAAAGACACAAAAGCCCCTCGTTTAGTTTGGAAAGATCACACGAGGCAGAAGCAAATGACTAAAGGTTATAACAGTGGCTTGTTCAGTTATCTTGTTTGCCGAGTGCGGTGATGCGAGTGTTCTGTTGTTGCCGTCGATCACTGTGGCGTCCGCCGGAGGTCCATCACTGTGGAGTCGATAGATCACTGTGAAGCCCTTCTTCATATTTCAGTTTTTGATGGAGGTGATGATTTCTATATTGCTAGTGGAACTTAGTATTGTGCATTGCTGTGTGTGTGAGTAAGGAAATAGTAAATATAATTGGGGGTTGCTTAGATATTATGAGTTTGGCCATTATTGTGAAGTTTTTGATATTAGTTGATGGGAGTTTGTATATTGTGTATTGTGTATCGTGTATTGCGTGTAATCGGTTTTGTTACCTGAATGTTGCTGGAATAATGATTCTGCAATGGAGATTCACATGTGATAGCCATTATATGCAACTGATCTCCCGTTTTGTGCAATGGATCTTTTCCATACGTGTCCAATGGCCATCCACGATATGTGCAAAGGATGATCCATTATATGCCAATGATCTTCCATTATGTGCAATTATCTTCCGTATTGGGTATTGTTGCTGGAAGTAATAATTCTTTTCTTTGTTGGGAGAAATGCCGAAAAATACCTTTGAGGCAAATTAATTGTTGATTGCTACCAAGTGTGCAAGCGATCTTCCATTTTGTGCAAACCATGTTCCATTTGTGCAAAAATGTTCCATATAAATGTGCAAACCATCTTCCGTTGTGTGCAAAATATCTTCCGTTATGTGCAACATATCTTCCATGGTAGCATTCAGCAATTAATTTGCCAAAAAGTTATTTATTAGTTTGGGTTATATTGCTTGCTGGTTTTGATGAAATTGAGTTCAAAGGCATCGTGCAGTATTGTCTTTGCAATGTTGAATGTTTTGGTAAAAAATCTTCATTGAAGTAGTTTGACTGTGCATGTTTGAGTGCATATTAGTTTATTATAGGGGAAAGTATAATTACATATTGACTAGTTTATTATAGGTCAAACATATTGCAAAATTCAGATTAGTTGACATTAAAGCCATATTGTTGCAGGTCTAGAGTTAATGTGATGAATAGAGTACAAAAGGAAATTTATTGCTTCTTCCATATAGGTGGGAAGATTGTCATTGATCAAGGGAGGACTCAATACGTGGGAGGGAGAGCAAATGGAAGAATGGTAAGAGAAGGAATGTGGCTCAATGAGCTTAGAAGAACAATATGTTCATGTCTTGGTATTAAAGGCAAAACATTACAGTTAAGGGGCACACTATCAACATTAGATGAAAACACTATTATAGACATTGAGGATGATGAAGGAGTGGAACAAATAGTTAAATTTAATGACAAATGTGCACATTTGTATATAGTTGAAGACGTTAGTGAGTGGATTGATGATGAACAACCAATGATAATTTCAGAAAGGTAAATTACATGAATATTTACTAGTGTTTTCAAGTGGTAGGGAAGAATGAGTTATTAATTGACAATAAATTTTGATGTAGGTTAGAGACCATAGAAGGATCAGATGGGTTATGTATTGTTGGGTCGTCATCAAGTAGGGTATCAGAAGATCTTCCATACGTAATTCAAAGTGCACCTATACCTATCCCTGAGCATAGTGTTGAGAAGTGGAAGGAATTGCTTTCAGGTCCTCCCAAGAGGTTTACAAATGTTGTTGAGTTCAAAGAGGCACTGTACAAGTATAGTTTGGCACACAAATTTGCATACAAATATGTGAGCAATTGTGCAAGTAAGATGATTGTGAGGTGTAAAGTGGAGGGGTGTCCATGGAAAATTACTGCATATCAAGTGGGGGAGGGAGAGTGTAGCTTCTTACGTGTGGTAACATTTGTGGAAAAGCATAATCACTCAGCACAGGATAATTTGATCATACATCAAAAATCGACTGCCACCTTGACTGCTTCCATAATCAAAGATGGATTGAGGGGTTGTTTAGAGAAACCACCTCACGAGATAAGGCGTGAGGTTTATAGGGAATATGGTTTATCAATGTCTTATGATCAAGCATGGAAAGGTAAAGAGAAAGCATTGACAGAGATACAGGGAGAGCCAGACCAATCATACATGTTGATTCCTTGGTATTGTAGAAGACTAATGGAAGTTGACCCAAGGACAGTGGCAAAATGGGAAGCATTTGCTGACCATACATTTACCAGGTTATTTATCGCATATGGATGTTGTGTGGAAGGCTTCTTGGGAGGATGCAGGCCAATTCTGTATGTTGATGGAACTCACCTCAGTGGGCCGTACCGTGGGACCATGTTATCTGCTTCAGCACTTGATGCTGATAATCAGCTATACCCTGTTGCTTATGCCATTGTGGGTGGAGAGACTAATGATGATTGGACATGGTTTATGCAAAATGTGAAAAGTATTTTAAACTCTATTGAGGTGGTCATTGTATCAGATAGACATAATGCAATAATACATGCAGTCCGATATGTGTTTGGGAGTGAGAGGCACGCCTATTGCTATAGGCATGTAAAGGAGAATTTCAGCTCAGAGTATTCAAAACTTCATAGAGGCCCGAGAAGAAATACACCAATCAAGAAGGAGGATGCTTTGAAGATGCTGGATGGGATTGCATATGCTAGAGTTCCTTGTGACTTTGAAAGAGCTATAGGCAATATGGGATGTTTTAATCGGGAGTTGTTAAAATGGCTATAAGAGCATGGTGATATTGAGCGTTGGGCATTGTCACAATTCCCATTCAGAAGGTGGGAGAATATAACCACTAATTTGGCTGAATCCTATAATGTATGGCTTGTCAAAGAGAGAAAACATCAAGTGTTGACATTGATAAATGAGCATAGACAGAAACTAGCAAAGAAACTATTTGCTTCCAAGAATGCAATTTCAAACTGGAAAAATGGAGTCGGGCCTAACATAGAAGCAAAGTTGAAGCATAATGTGTTTTGTGCAACAAGGATGGAGGTATTACAACATTCTTCACACACATTTGAAGTCAAGGTAGGAGAAGTTATTGTTAGTGTAAATCTTATAGCGAGAGAATGTGGTTGCAAGGCTTGGGAAATGTCTGGTATACCATGCTCACATGCTTGTGCATGCATCAAAGTGGTAAATGGGAATGTTTACCGATATGTGGAAGCATGTTACTTAAGTTCAACACAAGAGAAGATATATAATACAACAATGACTCCAATTAATACACATGACATGCCAAAGTTAAATGAGTTGCGATTTAGTGATTATGAGAATGAAATATTCTTGTGGCCCCCAACGACAAGCCGTCGGCCCGGGAGACCACGAACAAGTAGAAGGGAGTCTCAATTCCAGGACAGAAAAGTGTATACATATTCTAGGTGCAGGCAGGAAGGGCATACTCGAAGAAGGTGCAGGAACCCGAATCCATATTGACCTCGCGTTCTTCAAGTATACCAATGACTTTGTGTTGTCATTGTAAATATTAATCTTGTATATATATATAGTAGCAACATAGCTTGTGCTCACTTTTTGTATGACATAATATGAATGTCTTCATATTTCAACCATACGTTGTAAACATCAGTTCCATTACTATGCTAACTTGCATTATATGATCATTTGGCACGTATGGCAAAAATTCCTTCGACAAAATGGGAGATGAATTGCACATCATGGAAGAGTAATTGCATATAATGGAAGATCATTGGCACAATAGATCATCCTGTACACATGAATCACATGCATTGCACAAACGGAAGATCAATTGCACTTCATGGAAGATTAATTGCACAAAATGGAAGATCAATTGCACAAAACGGAAGATCATTGGCACATCATGGAAGAGTAAATGACTGTAATATCATTGGCACAATGGATCATCCATTGCACATCATGGGAGAGTATTTGCACAAAACGTAAGCTCAATGGCACATAATGGAAGATCAATTGCACATAATGGAAGAGTGATTGCACAAAATAAAAGATCAATTGCATAAAACGGAAGATCAATTGCACATTATGGAAGAGTAATTGATCAAAATGGAAGATCAATTGCACAAAACGAAAGATCAATTGCACATTATGGAAGAGTAATTGATCAAAATGGAAGATCAATTGCACAAAACGGAAGATCAATTGCACATTATGGAAGAGTAATTGATCAAAATGGAAGATCAATTGCACAAAACGGAAGATCAATTGCACATTATGGAAGAGTAATTGATCAAAATGGAAGATCAATTGCACAAAACGGAAGATCATTGGCACAATGGATCATCCTTTGCACATGGAAGAGTATTTGCACAAAACGTAAGCTCAATGGCACATCATGGAAGATTAGTTGCACATCATGGAAGAGTGATTGCATCTAATGGAAGATCAATTGCATAAAACGGAAGATCAATTGCACATTATGGAAGAGTAATTGCACAAAATGGAAGATCAATTGCACAAAACGGAAGATCATTGGCACAATGGATCATCCTTTGCACATGGGAGACTAATTGCACAAAACAGAAGTTCAATTGCATATCATGGAAGATCAGTTGCACATCATGGAAGAGTAATTGCATCTAATGGAAGATCATTGGCACAATGGATTATCCTTCACACGAGTCAGATCCATTGCAGGCACGGAAGATCAAATGCACTTCATGGAAGATTAGATGCACAAAATGAAAGATCAATTGCACAAAACGTCTGATCATTGGCACATCGTGAAAGAGTATATGACAATGGAAGATCATTGGCACAATGGATCATACTTTGCACATCATGGGAGAGTAATTGCACAAAACGGAAACTCAAATGCACATAATGGAAGAGTAATTGCACAACATGGAATATCATTGCACAAGGAACATGTTTTGCACGTATGTCAAACTTTATCGACATTTGGATGATCTAATGTTTAAGAAAGTCATATATATACAGACAGTTTGGTTTGTTGCAAAACGAAATACAAACGTCCCTAGTTAAAGCACTTAAAGAATTAATGACGCTTTGCTGTCTTCTTATATCTCCAAACTTTAATGGTTCGCATTATCCAGTCCCGATGTTTGTTCTTCGCATGGGTAACTAGCCACCACACCACATCCACCCTCTTTTGATCCTTGTCTTCCTGAACATAAAAGTTATAAGTTAGATCCAATCATATTGTAACATGTAAAGTAAAAATGAACTCACATCAGGCATTGTGAAATTGTTCCACTCAGGCCTTCTAATATTTTCCCACATTTGCAGCCACGATATCACATACATGCCACAGTCCCATCTACACAGAAATAAATAGCAAAACATTAACATACAATGGATACATATATACATAAAAGAGTATCCAACAATTTCGGTAACTCAAACATTGCTCTGCTGTTGAACAACTCCAAATCTAAAATCAAATGCAGGCTTATGTCCATAGAGATCATGATTCTGGTGTGCGAGTAAATCACAAAAATGTTTGCTCTGACAAATTGCAAAGTTGAGAGACAGTAAGTTTGTGCATGACAATAAAACAATTGCACACTTTGATTAGATGTAAGTGTCAATACCACTTTGTGTCCTTTATCGCGCAGCTCATGTAGTGCAGATGCGCCACCTGGAGCATTGTAGTTGGGCAGCAATGAATCAAGTAAATATACCGTTAATTCCTTCTTCACAAACACATAACAAAACCAATGATTATCCCGAACCACAGGTGCAAACACAAAATCACACTCTGAGATATTATATCCCACTTTGTCAGAGTCAATGAATTTTGTATTATTGTCGATCTTCCAACTTTCAAGATCTGTCAACATGCGATCCTATAGAAAAAACCACAACCAATTTCAGTAACTTACATTGTCACATGTTACCCATCCACCAAATAACATAGGAAATGAAAACATAACACATTCTCACCATGAAAACCACAACCAATCAGCCATTAGTTCTAGCAAGGTAAATATGCTTCTATTCTAGTACATGAGCTTGGCATTAGGGTGAGTGTGTGTGTGAGTAGTTTCTTGTGAATACTCTGTTTTACAGCCAACTGAATCTTATAGCTGGGACTATTTTCTTTTAAGCAGTGCCTCTTTCGACTCTATAATAATGTTGTGGGATGTGGATCTAGGAAAAGTGCTCCACAGCTTGAATGGTCACAGGTGCGTAAACTAGATCACATTGCAACACACACCTACTTGCCGTTATGAATGTTAGGAACGGATGCATGCATACATTTATGCTAATTCATACACTAAAATTGAATAAAATTTGTTCTGTCTTTACCGTTTTAATTTGGACAATGCATTGTTGTATTTATCACGCATGCAACTTGCCAAATTTCACATAAATGAGCCCTCAGATTTTTCAGCCCACCTATCTATTCATCCTCCACACAAACGTTGAAATGGAAATGTTTGAACAGGATAAGAAGACTTATTTACCACTGGTGGGCATTTAAGTAATCCGAAAGAAAATCTTTCATATAAGCCTGATTTTCACAGAGAAGGGAAAACAATATAAAACTAAGAAGTTCAGCCGATACAAAGTTCGCCATTGTTGCCAGAATCAGTTAAGGTTAATTTTTGGGCACCATCGAAATAAGTGGAAATTGGGTAGTTTAGCAGAGGGTTCAAGACAATCATCCCTGAAACTCTCAACAAATAATCACAAATGAGGTAATAAAACATACACAAGGTCTTAGGCGGACAGTGCTCGACGCTGGACGGCGGACAGTGCTCGACGCTCCACGGAAGGCTTGTTTGAGTGAGGAATATTGGAAACTAAGGGCTCCTTCCTCCATCCCGCCTAAAATCGTGTTGTGAAACCAGGGGCTTTTGTGTCTTTTCAAGTTGAATTTTAATGACAGATAGGTACCTCAGTTGGGTTGGTGGCAAAGAGCAATTAATTTGCTTATTTGGTATTTTCCAGCGATTTTCCCTAATATATATCATTCTTCTTCCACAGCCTTCAACCACTTGCCATCCATCCTTCACTTCATCAAGCGTTCAGCCTCGCGAGATGCCTGCATTGCTAGCAGAGCTTCTTACCTCAACATCGTTGTCACGTTGATAGAAGTTATTGCCGCATCAAGCTTTTTTTTTTTAAACAATCGAGTTAGGTCTAGCAGAAGGACTAGTATCTCGCAATATGATGAAAAAGTTTTGAATCTCTGTTAAGTGATGTGCTCATATTTAGAGCCTAACAATACCTTCGGTAGAAATACCTTTAATAAAAAGATTCATAGTGATTATATTCTTAATGGATTATTTGTAATAGGTCTTTGACTCTAGAAACATGTACTAACATTTGTATTTTTAAAATCTAACTTACCTAAAGTTCATTTCATCGATAATAATAGAGTGGAGATAAGCTGTATTCTTGAATTATATTTTTTACTATTATTATTACATTAACCCTCCTCTAAAACTGTCTAGATCGATACGCATCTTTGAAAATGTTTCAATTGACACGGACCGTTCCCATGTGAAGTTTTTCAAGTTTATAATGTAATACACACACACTCCATCTTATCCTTATTTAAAGTCACAAAGTACCATTTTTCAAGGATTAAGAAATAGAAGTTGAGTCATTAAATTGATCTAAAATTGATAAATATTTTTAATTTTATCCTTATTTTAATGATATGTATTTAAATGAACTAGTTAAAAATGTGGGTGTAATAGAATTATAGTAATAAATAAGTTTATTAAAGATAGTTGATGTATTATAATAAAGACGAAAAATTATTTGTGGTTGGTGTCTTATGAAAAAAAAAGGAGGGAGAATATATAAAGATTGATATTTTTAAAAAAAAAACTGAAAAAGTTAGACCCAATAGTCAAATTTGGGTCCCACAGTTCAATAAAGTCTGTGTGCAATGTGCATGCACGCGTTGGAGTACCAAGTTGCTTTCGAGCCAAAAAAGAAAAAGAAAAAGGAGCACTATGTAGCTCAAAAAGAGGCATTTTTATTTATTTATTTAAGGATAAAGGTGTGCAGTCACCGATTTATTTTTGTAGGTATAATCAGTATTTTAAAATTTTTTTGTAGGTATAATCAGTATCCTAATATATTTTTAGAGGTATAATTAACAACCTAATGTATTAAAAATGGAACAGGTACATCCCTTCACTAATAGAATATTAACTTTATTTGCTGAAACACTCTTTACTTTCCTCTTTCATCGATTTTCAACTTTATCCCTTCTTTCCCCTTTTCATTATTTCAACAAGTTCCACTTTCCTTGTGAGAACTCCTTATCACAGCTATTTTGACTTCGTTTTCTTCACTTCATTGCAGAAATGATAGGGGAACTAGGATGGAAAAGATAAACTTCAAATCTTGAGATAATATTCTGATAATGAAAGAATGTAATTTTTCCATTTTTAATACATTAGAGGTAAAATTATACCTTTAGATATTAAAAGAATAAATGAATATGTGGAAGATCAATGAAAGAGGAAAAGAAAGAGTGTGTCAGTAAACGAAGTTAATATTCTGTTAGTGAAAAGATATAATTAATCCACTTTTAATACATTAGGGTATTGATACACCTCAAAAAATAAGTTAAAGTGTTGATTATATTTTAAAATTTTTGAGAATACTGATTACAACTCTTAAAATAGATTAGACAGATGATTCACCCTTACCCTTTGTTTAAAAGTGAGTAAGAAGAGGCTCTTTGCTTTCCTCTTTGCTCGAAGACAAAATTAAATGGCAGTCAACTTCAATTTTATTCAAAAACAAAAGTTCCCAGAACTTTCCATCACAACCACTCTTTCCTTTTCTTTTCTTTTTACTTCTTGGAGTCATATTCATTCGCAGAGCCAGACGGAGCTCCCAAACTTTGCCTCAAAACAGAGTGACCGGAAAGTGACTCAGTGCTGATCGATCATTAAGACCAAAAGGTTATGCCCATGGAGAGTTTCAGCAGCAGCAGCTCATTATTAAGGCCGATTCATGTGTATCTCAGTTTCAAAGGAGACGATGAAACTTGCAAATTCACGGATAGGCTTTGGGCTGCTCTTGAAACTGACGATTTGAACACCTTTTGTGATGACAAGAAGCTTGATCCAGGTGATTCCATCTTTCTTCCACGCCACTTTCTCAAATCAATTCAACAATCCAACATTTTCATGATTGTCTTCTCCAAAAATTATGCTTCTTCGGTGTGGTGCCTTGAGGAGCTCTCTGAGATTGCTGAGCGCATTCATGAACCTCGATACTTTGTTATCCCAATTTTCTATGATGTTGATCCATCAGAGGTACAAAACCAGAGTAATTCTTTTGAAAAAGCTTTCGCTGAACATGAACACAGGTTCACAACAAATTTACGCAAGGTTCACAGCTGGAGGTTAGCTATGAAACGAGTTGCCGATCTCTCTGGTTGGGATGTTCCATACGAGTGAGTAAATTTTTATCATTCTTTTTTCGCTGTCAATTTTTTTCATGACAATTTATCTGTTCACTGAATAAGTGATTAAGTTGGTACTTTTGTTTTTTGCTTTTAATTTACTTCAGCCCATGCCCACAAGTTATTGATGACATTGTTAGAGAGGTCAAGAAAAAAGTCCGTCATCAATTATGTTATGTTGATGCAGACCTAGTAGGAATGCAATCTAGAGTGAGAGAAGTAGAAGAGCTTCTTGATTTGGGTTCACATAATGAGGTTCGAGTTGTGGGCATCTGTGGCATGGGTGGGATAGGGAAGACAACCCTTGCCAGAGTTGTATATGACAGGATCTCTCACCGATTTGATGCTTCTTATTTCCTACTTAACCTATCAGAATTTCATATGAGCACGGGGATGTTACATGGCAAGAATATTCTATTAGTTCTTGATGATCTTGTTAGTTACCAAAATCTAAAACCATTAATCCAAACTATAGATGACAGCTTGTTGGGTGGTGGGAGCAGAATCATCATAACAACCACAGATGAAGGAGTCCTTGAGGAGTTTGAGATGCATGATGCATATATTTATAGGGTGAAATTATTGAGAAGAGATGAAGCTCTTCAATTATTTTGTCGGAAAGCTTTCAGATGTGATTTTCCAGCAAGAGGTTATGATGAGGAGGTAATAAATAGGGCACTCGAATATGCTAGCGGCCTTCCACTAGCAATTGTAAAACTGGGCTCATTCTTTTATAATACAAGATCCTCTGAATGGAGCACCGCATTAGTTGAATTCAAAAAGGTCGCTAGCTTTGTGGTCATGAAGGTCCTTAGAAGAAGTTTTCGTGAACTGGACACCTTTTGTCGGGAAGCGTTTTTAGACATTGCATGCTTTTTTACTGGGAAGGAGATTACTTTTGTAGAAGAAATTTTGGATGCTCAAGAACCCAAATCAGGGAAGCGTGTTGTGCAGGTTTTGATTCAAAAATCACTCATGGCCATCATAGATAAAAAAGTACAAATGCATGGTTTACTGCAAGAAATGGGCAAAGAAATTGTTCGGCAAAAATCCCCTTCTGAGCCAGAGAAGTGGAGTACATTATCGGATTTTGATGATGTATATGCAGTTCTACAAAACGACACAGTAAGTTTTTATAACTTTTTTTGTTTAGGTGAAACATTAATACATAATGTCCTACAATTGAAGTAATCCCACTTTGTATCATTTTAATATAAATTGTGTTTATTCACAGGTGTATCCTGATGTTGAAGCAATAGTCTTGGACCTTGAAGATCATTCGCAAGGGAAAACACTAGGGGTTGAAGCTTTATCACGCATGATGAATCTTAAACTACTCCTATTTCGTAATGTGAAATTTTCTGGATCCCTAAAGAGTCTTCCATGGAAGCTACAATATATTTCATGGCACCAATATCCCTTCCCTTCTTTGCCGTTTGGTTTTAAGCCATATAATCTTGAGGAATTGATTTTGGCTGACAGTTGCATCACAAGTATATGGGGTGAAGAAGAGGTAGCTGATAATTCCATCACAAGTAAATGAAATGGATTCATCTATAAGCAATAGTCAAAATATGTATACCAACTAATAAAATATATATGATATCTATTTATTATATATTGAGAAATTATATATTTTTATTTTATTCATGCATGTTGCGTTTGTGTGTAAAGTTCTCTAGCAAAAACTTTAACCTTCCTACTTACCTGGTTTTCAGTTAACATTAGAGGAGATCAACTACTTGACTGAAGAATGGGGTGAATCCAATTGGAGTAAAACAAAGGTAATGTTAATTGTGCGATATTGTGAGACCTTAACTTGAAGACATTATAAACTAATTGTCTTTATTTTTACAGCCATGCCCTCTCTTGACGAACATGAATCTTAGTGGCTCCAAATATTTAACCAACATGCCAAATTTTGAAACACTACCAAGCCTTGAGAGGCTAGATCTTGAAGGATGCATTAAATTATCACACCTTCATCCTTCCATTGCTTATTGTTCAACGATCGAATATTTAAACTTGAGGAATTGTACTAATCTTGTTAGTATTCCCAATACATTATTTTCACAGCCCTCTTTAGAAATCTTAAATTTGGCTTGTTGCTCCAAGCTTGCCACCTGTTTGAACTTTCCCCCTTCTGATGAGGAGCTTGCCACCTATCTGGACTTTCTCCCTTCTGATGAGGAGTTTGCCACCTGTCTGGACTTTCTCCCTTCTGATGAGGAGTTTGCCACCTGCCTGGACTTTCTCCCTTCTGAAGAGGAGCTTGCCACCTGCCTGGACTTTCCCCCTTTTGATGAGGAGCATGGCAAAAAGCCAAATATGAAATGAAAGCATTCAGCAATATAATCTTCTCTCATGAGGTTAAAAGCTATATATAGTCAAAAGTCTATTTGAGGTTCTGATACTGATAGAAGCTAATATATTATTTATTAATTCTTTTTGTTTTTCATGCTTCTCCTCCTCCTTTCTCAACTCCCTCCATATTTGCTTCTACCAAAACTATGCTTTGACAGGGATATATGTTACCAGACATGCTATTTATATATAAGCTTACTTGTTATTCAATGTCAAGACAAGCATCCACCGTAATGATGGCTTTACACAAATATATGACACTAATAACCCTCAACTGGTAGCTCTATGTTAGGGAATTGCAAAATATATATATATATATATATATATTAGAATGAGAAATAGTGTTGTGGACAAAAAGTTCTACATCTTATTTCTATTTTATTTTTTAATTACTTTTTAATGAGCATTAGCATTTTTTTTTGGATTAGAGGTTAGACCAAAATGACTTGAATTTATAAGTAGTATTGAACTCAGGACTTCCCATTCACTAAACAATTTTAATACATTTATTTTATGAGAAATGTTGCTTCCTATAATTTTAATACATGTATTATTTAAGGAGAATGATATTTGATGGCCAGAATATTGAAATAATTTGATATTAGAATCAAAAAATTTAAGGATACTACAATAAGAACCGATATTTTACTAGTACTAGTATGTTTTTATGTAACAACTATGCATATCAAAGAAGAAAAAAGTATATGTATAAAAAAAAACAAGAAGAAATAAGTATGCTTAATATTCGGTATTGCAATTTAATTTATTTATCATTGAGCAACCATTTTCCCGCAAGAGACAGGAGCTATGTAAACAAATTGGGTATGTTTGGTTGAGCGATTCGATTGCTTATAAGTTGCTTTTTAATAGTGATTTACGGTATACGAAGTAAGTATGTGAGAGGAGTTGTGTCTCGATTTACGTAAAAAGCAACTTATAAGTTTTTTTAAGTCTAAACAAACATGCTTAATATATATAAGCATACTTAGGATTCAGTAATTCAATATCATTTATTAATATAATCATGAATTTATTCTTTCATCATCTCTTGATCTATATTGATGAGAAAAAACACAACCAATGACTTCTATGTAGGAAAAATAAATTCTCATCATTACTTATACGAATCTCTTAGGAATAATTAGTAAATATATAACAGCAATTAAATAACATAATTGATCCCGGAGACGCCAAATTTATTAACGTGGGAAATAGTAAAAACCATGGGTCATCAATACCAATAAATTTGCATGTCAATTCATTTCATACTATGCATTAAGAGTTGGATTTCGTATTAAACAGAGCTCCGTTTATATTTTTCCCCAACAAGAGCTCGGTTTATATTACATAATATAACAAATGGTCATATAATATAAAATCAATGAGGATTGAATCTTCAATTTTATCTAGTTAATCGCATCCTTTGATTTCTTATAGGCCTAATAATTAGGTTAACTCTTGATGCATTATGTATCCTTGTTCCAGTTGACCGAAAAAAGTACACATCATTGTTCTGTCGGTCTGTCCAAGCCATAACACTCTGCATTGCTCCGATTGACCCAAGGGATGTACCCGAAAGTGATTATTTTTGGCTATCTAAATTCTAAAACATGCATTATTGTAGCTTCATTTATTTTACACTGATTGTATATAACATGATAAATATATCATCATGGAAGCGTCACCTTTATTGGTATAACTGTTGATCAATTGGTAAGTTAAGACGATCTCAAAAATTAAAATGAGGGGAAAGAATAGAAATTGAAAACTATGTCATTAAACTTGAGCACAAGCAGTAATGTAAGGTAAGGACAAGAGTGAAATTGGGTGAAGAAGGAATTGACAGCCATAAGTGAGTGGTAAGTGATATGTTGGGGTGCGTAGAAATTAGAAAGACTTGTTCATATCTCTTTCACGATCCATATATGTATTAA
The DNA here is from genome assembly GCA_963242795.1 of Inga leiocalycina. Classification (NCBI taxonomy): domain Eukaryota; kingdom Viridiplantae; phylum Streptophyta; class Magnoliopsida; order Fabales; family Fabaceae; genus Inga; species Inga leiocalycina. Next base: position 17,993,883 of record OY725320.1, read on the forward strand.
CTCGCTTGAAAGAGTATAAAGGGTTCTAGAAAAATTCACAACATGAAATACTCCATTCACTCCTTAATGTAGGACCAAATTAAAAAAGTGATTTTAGTTCTAACTGTAAAACTTATTTTTCATATTTATCAATTTTTTTTTATTTACTTTATTGATGTTCCTTCATCAATAGATACTCCCTCATTAATAGTTAAGTAAGAAAGAGATGGAGAGAGGGAGGTAATTAAGATGTTTCAAAAAATAATATAATATTAACTAATTTTTTTAATATAATTGAATTAAATAAATATATCTTAAATTAAGGATGGAGAAACTGGCAATCTAATATTAATAGTAAGTGATCAAACTTAGACTCAAGACTTTAGTTCTAACATATGTGATAGCCTAGGAATAATCATGCATTTACATATATCAGAAAAAGAAAAAAAAAAAAGATATGGGGGATAAAAGAAAGTTCAAAGAAGCACACATACAATATAAGATGCTTAAAAAAAAAAAAGGACTAAGCATATTTGGCCAATTGACTCATGGCTTCACTGAAGATATGCAATCTTATTTCAATGATGGGAGGATTACATTGGGTCTCCTCTCTTCCCTATATTCTTAGCCTCGATAAAGTTGAATTGTTGTTGTTGTTATTAGTATTGTTATTATATATTATTTATTTCATAACATCCCAATTTATAATGCTTGACTTATTTAATGCTTCAATCATGATGCCGTCCATTGGAACCGTTGGCTTAGCTTGTTCCTTAATACAAATCATGTTCAGCTTCGGTGGTATCTTTCTTATTTAAATATTCTAAATTAATTATATAATGCGTTTGTCTTTAGGTGGTCTCTATCACGCCTTGTCAGTTGCCACTCATACAATATTCAGCGAGGATAGAGTGATAACATTAAATAAAATAGAGTGATTTAGTCGACTAATTTTTTCACATAATTAAATAATTAGACCCTTGTATTATAAGGATCCATTTATCCATTCTTCAAAAAAATATGGAACTATATTTAGTTCTGGACAAATTATGAGACTAAATTAGAGGATGAGTTTCTGAGTAACATTAAGATTATTCACATATAACTTAATAGGTCAGAAGATCAACTCTTGAAACCAACTCTCTCTGCTTATAAGAATAAAACTATATACATCTATCCCTCTACATCTCATTTGATAGAAGCCTTACGTGACCCTTTTTTTTTGGAATAACTTGGGATTTTTTTCATTTATAAATACCAACTTATGTAGGACACTTGACATTTGGAGTTCTCGGTCACATCACGCTAGTTAGTTCGTATTCGGTGACGTGCATACTTGCAGAGGAACTGGAATTTAGAAACCCTTCTTCATATCCCACAGTTTCAAGGCAAGCTTCAAGAAATGTTCACCTTTACAAATAACAACCCTTTCTTCTTCAATTGATTTCTTTTTTCACCTAAATAATAATTTAATGATAAATTCTTTTGATATCTTTTTTTACCTGAATTCTTTTGGTATCTTGGAACACTTATGTTGCTTGTTAATTATTCCAGCTCAGTCCACATTAAATTGGTTCTGCATTTTCCTTCTTCTTCTTCTTCTTCTTCTTCTTTTTTTTGAAGATGTTTTTATTAAAATTATATTCAAGCATTTCTTATAATTTTTCTAAATTATACTTTTAAAAGTAATAAAACTGAAATTTATCATTAATAGAGAAAAAAGAAGTTATAAACTGTTTTCAGGCCCCCACTGTCTCAAAGCAATTCAACAATCAAACATTTTACCAAAACCATGACCCGCGATACACTATTTTTAAATTTATTTTACTATCAAGTGTAAAGCAGAATATGTTGGGTTCAATTTTTCAAGAGTTTTTTAATATATTGTTAAATATTTAAAAATACCATTTCCTAAACAATTTTTCTGTTTTTTTTTTCACTACCATACAGACATCAAAACCAAAACTGGTTCTTTGTGCGATTGTGTGAACTGAGTGATTTCAGAGAAAAATAAATTTAAGAAAATATTAGAATAATCTCAATCAACTTTAGACAATCGATTTAAGAAAAGTAGGTAATAAGAGTGCATTAAGGAAAAATAAAAGGACAAATAAAAACAAGAGGCGGTTGATGAAAGAAAGTTTAAAGAAGCACTCATCCAATATAATATATTAAAAAAAAGACTTAATTATTTGGCCTATAGCTATCGCCTATCAATTATATTCAGCTTTGGCTGTATGTTCTAATTAATTAAAAATTCCAAATTATATAATGCATTTTAATGTTGGGTGGTCTCTATCATTTGCCCAATATATAATATTTATTTTTTGATTTGATCAAGGGTTTTTCCTTTCAAAGTTTAGAGTGTAAAATATTCTCGTCTCTCCTAACAAATGTGTGTACCGGGATTTAAATTTGTGTTTTCTTCTTTATGGAGTGAGATCACTGACTATATCAACCAACAATTGATTGGTGCATAATACTACATAATATTTAACAAAGTTAAAGTATACCTTTGTTCTTCTAAATTTACATCAAATTTTAATTTAGTTCCCCAAATTTATAGTATATTTTTAATCCCTTAATGTAACACTCTCATTAGTTTCACTTACAAAAAAAATGATAACTCAACAAATTTAAACATTGATTTTGCAATTAAATATTGATTATCAATCAATCCTCAATTTAAAATTTGTATTTTGAAAAATATTTAAAATAAAATCTAACATAGATGCAGTTTAAAAAAGGGTTAAATTGAGGATTTAAGCTTTATCATATCTGATCAACTCGATTGCTCATATTTCTCAATGTAAAGTTTCTAGAACCCTTTGCAATAAGTTTCGCGGCATCAATATATCCGTTCACTTGTTCATCATCGAGATTTTTGTCCGATACACTCATTCAATTGATTATGCCTGATGGCAACATTGTTGTAAAATATAAATGAATGAGTGGGTGTGTTAAAGAAGCTAGTCCCATATTGTTTGGGAATAAAAGATCACTAGCCTATATATATCACTATACTATTTTGGGCTTATAAAGAGGTATAGAGGAGTGGTGGGTTTACGTGCACAACACCGGGCCACCGGAAGGCAAATGTAGTTGAAATCCGACGATTTCCCCCTTAAGTGTGAATAAATACGTGGTACTGGCACTTTTTGTAAAATATTTTTACTCACCGGAAATATTATTTTTGATTATCTAAAAATAATATTTCTTTGGGCTTGCCGAAAAGTCACTATATTTTGGGGTTTAAAATTTGTGACCCTTCGTGACTAAAAATTGCTGATGGTCAGACGCTACGCCAGGCGACCTTTCCGTTGTTGTCAGCATCCAGGCCTGTCTGTTTGGTGGTGACTATCCGATCTCAAGGGACGTATTGTCTAGTTCCATTGTGACCGATGACCCTTCATGAAATCACCTCTAAAAGAGACACAAGCGGGGTGCTCAGTACACAGCATTCTCCTCTCCTCTCCTCTGTTCTTGAATTTCTGACTGTCGTTGCCATTACCTTCCTCCAGTTATATTGCCTTGATTATATCAAGAAGGGTCTGTTTAATCCTGGGGAGTGCCGCTTCCTCTCTGCTAGTGGTTGCAGAATAACTCTATAGGACAGTGTCCTCGGACGCGATTCAGATCATCTGTTTCGATCTTTCCAGGTTGCTCGTGATTTTCGCTGTTCATCTGTTCGTCCAGTTGTTCATGATCGTCTACAAACATCACCCACGAATGAAATGGCAAAATGGTACTCCCTCTGGTCCTATTTATAAGCAACTTTTCTCTTGATTGCGCAAAACGAACTGGTAGTTAAAAGTAATGATTGTGTCAAAAATGCCATGTTTTTTCCATGTATGCCCCTATTTATGAAAAGAGTAAAGAAGAGGGAATAGATAAAAAGTATGAAAGATAATGAGTATAAAATATGAGAGAGAATGAATATTTAATAAGGGTAAAATAGGAAAGAGAAGCTTATATTTTGAGACAAAAAGTCAAAGTTTCTTATAAAAGGGACCAACCCTATGAGATAAAAAGTTGCTTATAAATAGAACCGGAAGAAGTATGTTTTAATTTTATTTTAATTTCTTGAATTAAATTATGATTAAAATTCATTGATTGAGTAAATGATCTTTTTTCAAGCCCCATTATATCCATCATTATTGTCCACCGGATGATGGAGAGGTTAAATCTTTGAAGAGTATAAAAATAAAAGATGAAAAAGAAAGTAGTGTATAGTATCTTTAAGGTGTAGGCAGCACTTTTCTTTAGATATAATTTGCCCACACCTATTCCTATAGAACAAAGTGCAATTTGGATCAACGGACGAATTTCTTATATGATACAATAAAAACCCTTCAATATGAATTGCACTTCCAACACTCAAGTTAGGACAACAATGACTTTTACAAAGTGATCATTTGATTTTATCTTTGGGTGTACTCAAGAATAAAGACAATGAGTTTGATTTCTTATTGTTGTGTGTTTTTTTGTGTCAAAATGACTGATGGTGCTGGGTATTTATAGGCTATGAAGCGGTGCCTTTTAAGTAACACATCTTTAATTAAAAGTCATAATTTATTAGATTCATGAATGTCATGTGCTGGTTCATAAACAGACATATAAAGAGCTATAACTTTATATTATGTAAAAAAAGTTTGTAAGCATAACACAACTTTTCATCAAGGGATGACTGCCATACTTCTGAGTATAACCTTTCACACATCTCTAAAAACTTAAGAGACATGATTTGATGACTTATAGTGTTACAACTCCTTAACCAATTTTTCATGCAAATCTCTTACTTCAATCAACAAAACTTTATAAAAAAACACATCTCTTCCTTACAAAATATTCAAACACTAACTAGCAGAATTAGCAGACGGTTTTTGAAATACGGGCATCTTTTGTTGACCCAGAAAGGGAAAGGAAAACAAATTTGTGAATCTGCTATTAGTCACCTATAACATCATCAACATCGTATCTTCCATTCCATTTTCTCTGTTCACTCTGCAGTATCAATGGAAGCATCAAAGGCCACAAAAGCAATCGGCGTTCCGGTGGCGATTCTAGTTCTGATATGGGCGGCGTGGAAGGTGGTGAACTGGCTGTGGCTGAGGCCGAAGAAGCTGGAGAGGCTACTCAGGCAGCAAGGTCTTCAAGGAACTCCATATACTCTAGTTACAGGGGATTCAACCAAAATGTTCAGCATGCGTATGCAAGCCAAATCCAAACCCATGAATCTTTCCCACGATATAATCCCTCGTGCTTCTTCCTTTTTCAATCATCTTGTCAACCAATACGGTATGCTTTCATCTCGGTCATATTTTGGCCATAAATTTTGTTCCAAACAGACAGTGTTTGGTTTTGGAGAATCCTTCTTTTAAGTAAGTACATGTTCCTTCATCTATTGAAAGAGGTGGTCAGGGTCAACTGTTAAATTTTGTAACAGATACGCATTGGAATGATTTTGCAGGTGAAATGTAGTATTTGCTTCAATTTCTTTTTATTATTATGCAGGAAAGAATCCTCATGTGGATCGGAACATCACCAAGGATACTTATTACTGATCCAGTGCTAATCAAAGATGTAATGAACAAGATATATGACTTCCCCAAACCTGATGTACAACCCGTCCTCAAGTTACTGGCCACTGGTCTTGCCAATTATAATGGTGACCAGTGGGCTAAGCACAGAAGGATCATCAATCCTGCATTTAATGTTGAAAAATTGAAGGTTACTTTTTTCACTTTCCCTTTAGTGGCTCAAGCTTTTGTAATATATCAACTTGGGATTTTTCTTTACTTTCTATTCTTTTTTTCATAAGCTCTTATATCTCTTTACTGTAGAAGTTCATTTGCTTAGTTTGAGGTTGAAAGTTTAATCTTCCCATCACATTACTCTGCCACAGATCATGTTGCCTATATTTTATGAAAGCATCAATGATATGGTTTGCAAGTGGGAGAAAATGTTGTCTTCAGAGGGCTCGTGCGACATCGATGTATGGCCTTTCCTTCAGAATGTAACCTGTGATATTATATCTCGGACAGCTTTTGGAAGCAGCTATGAAGAAGGAAAAAGAATATTCGAGCTTCTAAAAGAGCAAGCTGAACTTTTCTTCAAACTTTTCTTCAAACTTTATATTCCGGGATATTGGTAAGAATGGATAGTAGATAATTGAAACATGTGTACCAGTGTATCATATAGGAAACACCAAATTATCAGACCACGTGTACAATTGAGATTTAAAAGCACTTTTACTCTAAACCAACAATACCTTTTCTCAGAACAATCACTCAGATTAGTTGTTTCTTCTTATCGTTACCATAATTATAACCTGGAGTGCTTTTTTATTTGTAGGTTTCTACCAACCCGTGACAAGAATAGGATGACAAGAAATGACAGGGAGATTAGAGCTTCACTTAAGGCCATAATCAACAAAAAAGAGAAAGCAATGGAGGCAGGGGAAGCTCCAAAGGATGATTTATTAGGCATACTTTTGGAGTCAAATCACAAGGAAATTGAACAACATGGAAATAGCAAGGATGATGTTATGACTATTGAAGATGTAATGGAGGAATGCAAGATTTTCTACTTTGCAGGTCAAGAGACTACATCTGTTCTGCTTGTTTGGACCATGGTGTTGCTCTCTAACCACCCTGAATGGCAAAAACGTGCAAGGGAGGAAGTCTTACAAGTAATTGGCAACCAAAAACCTAACTTTGATGGACTAAATCACCTTAAGATTGTAAGTACTTATATGCTTCCCTATATAATAAATAGAGTAACAAGGTATGAGTTTTTCTAATAAAATTACAATATAAAGGATTTACCTTTTTCAGAGTCAATAATAACATACTGTTCTATCATATTGTAAAAAATATTTTCATACTACTCCCTCTAATCTTTACTATAAGGACCTAACTAACGAGTATTTTTTGTTCTTTTTATAATGCACTTGTTAGTTTCTGATGCATTAAATATTTTTTTCCATGTATGCCAATATTTAACAAGGGTAGTGGCAGAAAGTAATAGTTAATATGATATTAGAGTTTAATATAGTTAGTAAGGTTAATATTGAAAATCACTTGAATTTTAAGACAAAATTAATGCTTTTAGCTATTTTTATTGGTATGTGAAAATTGGTAGCCAGATCCTTTTAATAAGGAGCATAAAGAATATAGTTTTATTACAAAATCTGATGGTAATTAGTTTTGTTACAGGTGACCATGATTTTGTATGAGGTCTTGAGGCTTTACCCACCAATACTTGAGCTTGCTAGAGCAATTCCTAGGGATATGAAACTTGGACATCTGACAATACCAAAAGGAGTGCGTGTTATCTTACCAATAGGTTTGATTCACCATGACTGTGAATTGTGGGGTGATGATGCAAACGAATTCAAGCCAGAGAGATTTTCAGAAGGAGTTTTAAAGGCAACAAAAGGGCAAGTTTCATTCTTTCCCTTTGGATGGGGTCCAAGAATTTGCATTGGGCAAAACTTTGCCTTGCTGGAAGCAAAGATGGCTATTTCTATGATTCTACAACGTTTCTGGTTTGAGTTTTCCCCTACTTATGCTCATGCTCCAACCGAAGCGGTTACTCTTCAGCCCCAGTATGGTGCTCAAATTGTTCTACATAAGCTGTGACATGTGAGCGTTTAACCGCTGTAAATATTTGTGTGTAAATCCTATATACTATGTAGTACTATTTACTTGGGGGCAAGGCCTCGTTTGAGCTTGTATTGTGTGTGTACACTTTACACGGTAGGACAATAGGAGGATGTCGTTCATCGCATCAAGAAAACAATCAAAATCATGCAAATATAATAAATATGTATTATTTTTCAACTATACCCTTCTATATAAAGAGGATAAATAAGAGAGAATAAATGTAATAGATACAGTTAGCAAGAGGTAAAGTTTCATTTTGAGACATTCATTCTTAAATTTGAAACTTAGAAGGAATCCTGGAAGTACAAGATTTGGAGGTAGGTAGAGTTCCAACTTCTAGAAGGCATTTCTTGTGACTTTACAATCATCTTGAAACTGCTACTCTAATCCTTATTATAGAAGCCTGTTATAATTAATTCTCACATACTAAAAAATATAACAGTCAATTTATTAAATATGTTTAAAATGGATGATATTTTTACCCTTATTAAAATGTTATCTTTTCTACATCAATAAATCATTTTCCTCTTTTGCTCTTTTTAAGGAAAATTAAATAACGATAAAATTAAAAAAACAGTCATTAATAAATTCCAAGTGGACTTATACAAATTTCTTTCACAAGTGGAGTGTGGAGTTATAAGGGGTAAGAGATCTCTTCATTTCCCTTACTATCCACTCCTCTATTTAAACTATTAGAGCAACTCCTTGTTGGTATTGCTAATTCCTTGTTTTGTGTGAAGTCGTTGGAAATCCTAAATTTAGATGGTTGCTCTAAACTTGCATATTGTTTGAAGCAGTCTTCTTTGAAGAGTATTGTTTAGCTTACCGCAAGTGCATAGAACGTAAATAATAATATAGTTATTAAAAAGAAGTGTCATTTTACAAAAATTATAATAAAAATGAACCAATTATTGTAACAATATTCTTAACTAGGTTGAATGAAATCATTTGAAATTGAGTAAGTTAAATATGGAATATTGATAAAAACAATAAAGTAAAACAATGGCAATCAGAAAATTGATTCTACTTCAAGAGATTAAAGGTTTAAGATTATTTCTTCCCCATTGTATTTTAAAAAACCATGCAATTATTCACTTATGCTAGTTGAATAAGTTCATATGCTAGTCAAAAGTTATAAAATAATCAACCAAGCCCTCTCTCAAGCCAAGATTGATTTTTAATCTCCATTAAAAATATTCAATCTCTTGTTTATAATTAATGAAAACCATCTTTTCAAAATAATTCTTCATTAGACTATGCTAGATTGTTATAAGTCAGTATTGATTTTTAATCTTCATTAAAAATATTTAATCTCTTATTTATAATTAACGGAAACCATCTTTCCAAAAAAATCTTTCATTAGACTAAATTAGGTTGTTAGATATATCTCTATTCTAACAACAAACCATCCATTTAATCCATAAATTTCAAGTCTAACATGATGTATCTCAAATTTTACAACCAAAATAGCTCTCTTAAGCATCATTCAATTGAACTAATCTAATCATGTGGTGATCAAACATAAGATAGCATTAAACATAAAGAACAATCAGCATATATACTCAATAACTAACAAAAGCAAGAAAATTTAGTAATTCCAATTCATACAATGGGTAAAAATAATCCTAAATGAAGAGTCTAGCTAGATATAATCTAAAATGAACTAAAACTAAACAAGAAATCCATGTTCAAAACAAATTCCAGACAAATTCCAACAGAAAAATGAAGAGAAAAGCGAAAAAACCCAAGAAAACTCTGAAACCTCTTCAAGATTCTTCCTCCAAGAGCCCAAAATGTTTCAAGAACTCCCCCAAGTGATTTCACTTCGTGCCAACCCTCTCTAAAGCCAAGAATGAGCAATTTTGGCACCTCTGTCTCAGGTTAAAAACCCTAATATTATTCCTAATTTTGTATTTTTTCCTCAAGGAGGGTTTTCAACGCCCAAACTAGAATATTTTCTTTTTTTTTATACATAGACGCACTTAAGCACAATCACTACCCACCGTTTACAAGCTGCATGTTATCCTTCAGCAAGAAAGGCTCTAACTCCGTGAAGCTTCCGTGAAATGTGTGCAAGCCTGGCATCCTCAATAAGGAAGGCTTAGCCAAGAAGGTTGCCGCCTTATTAGCTTCTCGAGACACATGCATAACCTCAACTATCTAATTCATAGCCAACCAGCCCCTAACCTCGGAGATCAGCTGACCATCGACATGTAAACCAGCACATCCTGTAGAGAGAATATTCACCACTTCAAGTGAATCACACTCCAGAATGACACTCCGTTCACCAATATCCCAAGCCAGCTTGACCCCAGTAAGCATGACCAAATTTAGCTAAGAAACTATCCCCACCAGGAGCACTGTAAAAGAAACCAGCCATACTCCTCCCCTCCAAATCTCGCAGCAAACCCCCACATCCTATCAAATCACAGGATCTCAAGAACACACTATCCACATTCAGCTTAACCCTCCCAGGAGTCGAAGGCATCCATCTATGAGTGGTCAGGACATGGGAAGTTTCCTGGAGATGTATTCCTCGCAGTTTATGGCAGGTTTCATAAAGAGAAGTTAGGCATGCCATAGACTGGATGTAAATTGATATGTTAGTCAGCATCCGATTCTCAAAAATGCATGTGTTCCTTTTCTTCTAGAGTAATCAGTATGAAGTGGCAAACTTATTTAGCCATCCCATTTCATATTCAGAGGCTTTAATGGACAGATTGAAACCAACCTATTCATGGAGCTCAACATTAAAAAACCTCCAAACAAGCCTAGATGGCACCACCTGCCTCCAGTAGGCCCGAGCTTTACTATAATCTTTGAGAGCATGGATACATGACTCCACTAGTGTACTGCAAAGACCGCAAGCACTACTTGGAGCGATATTACGTTCGAAACGGGCCTCATTCTTTAGCAACCAGTTATGATAAAGCAACCATATGAACATCTTACACCTCTGCGACACCATAAGCTTCTAAATCTTACTCCACGTACTATCTCAAAGGCCTTGAAAGTTGTTTAAACTCTCATAGGCAGATTTAACAGTAAATGTTTCATCCTTCGTGCCTCTTCAACAGACCTGCGTGTTATCCATACTCCTAGTCAGATTCGATTCAGTGGCTTCCCAAGTTGATTTTATTCTTGACCAAACATTAGAACCCTTCCTCCTACTATCAATATTAGGGATCAACTCACTTCCACACTTGTACTTGCTCGGTATCATTTGCACCTATAGAGCATCACGCCGCTTAATCAAACTCCAACCCAGTTTCATGTGAAAAGCCTGATTTTGTTTTGCCACATGTCGCAATCCTAAGCCACTACTAGCCTTACTTTTACACACATTTTCCCATGCCACAGGATGAATCTTCTTCCTTTATACTGTAGAACCCCACACAAAATCCCTGTTGCACTTCTCCAACTCTACACACGTAATAGGAGGAAGCAAAGCAGTTTGCATGGTATAAATCGGAATAGCTGCTGTGATGGAAGAGGCCAAAGTATGTCATCCTACAAGAGAGAGAGTGTTGACTTTCCAATTGGAGAGTCGTTTATGTACTTTCTCCACAACATCTCTAAATGTTTCCTTAGTGACTCGCTCATGAATCAATGGAACTCCCAAATATTTCCCAAGATCTACCGTTACTGTGAACCCCAACTCATCGCTAAGTTCATGTCGTCGATTATGATTAATATTGGGTGAGAAGAAAACCTTGGATTTTGCTGAATTCACCTTCATCCCAGAAATCTCACAAAAGCGGTGTAAACATTGCTTAATTACATGAGCTTGCTGTAATAAAGCTTCACCAAATATGACAATATCATCTGCAAACATAAGGTGGGAGAGACGGGGGCCATTCCTGTTGAGCTGGATAGGTTTCCACTCGCCCTTCTGAATACTCTCCTGGATAATGTGAGTCAGTTTCTCCATACAGATTACAAAAAGATATGGGGACATTGGATCACCCTGTCGCACTCCTCTTGATGGACTGAACTTTTGAGCTTTACCTCCATTCCATAATAACTGCAAAGATGAAGTGGACACACAATACTTAACGACATCTAGTAGATTAGTTGGGATGTGAAGTTCTGATAAACATTGAGTAAGAAATTCCCAACTCAGTTAGTCATAGGCTTTTTCCAAATCAATCTTGATGCCCATCATCCCTTCCTTCCTCTTAGTGACCCTCATAGTATGAATCACCTCTTGTGCAATAATAATATTATCAGCGCTTAACCGCCCCGGAACAAAGCTACATTGGAAAGGACTTATAATGACGAGTAAAAATGCCTTAATTCGCTTTGCCATGATCTTTGTAATCACTTTGTAGATAACATTACATAGGCTAATTAGTCGCAAGTCCCGGAATGTTTCTGGGGGATCTTTCTTGGGGATTAACACAATCAGGGTGCCATTAATGTCCAAAATATCTCAGGGATTAGCAAACAAACGTTTAATCAAAGAAGTAACAGAAGTTGCTACCTTTTCCCACTGGTGTTGGTAAAATAAAGCATTAAGCCCATCTGGCCCAGGAGCTTTCAATGCCCCCATCTCGAAAATAGCTGACTTAATCTCCTCATCCGATACTGTAGCCCCGCAAAGCTCAAGCTGCTCCATACTAATACCGGGGTAAGACACTGAGCAGGAAAGCACGTCTCGGGCATGATCCTCTTCTGTGAATAGATGTCTAAAAAAGTTTGTCGCTTGTACCTTTATTTCTTCCTCATCGTAACTCCATGATCCCTCCTCACTCTTAATAGCTGCAATCTTATTATGCCTACGCCTTCCATTCGCTCAAAGATGAAAATACTATGTATTCTTATCCCCCATGGCATGCCAATCCGCTCTAGCTTTCTGGGCCCACATCAAATTCTCCTATATAAGAAGGGCCTCCAATTCTTTCCATAGTCTCCCTTGTAGAGAATAAAGATCCTGCCTCATACAATCCCTGGCCAGAGCTCTTTGAATTCCATTTAATCTCTTTAACACTTGCTTTTTCTTATAATCAGTGAACCCGAATACCTCACGGTTCCACCAAAAACAAGCTTTTATGAACTTCTCAACAGTTTCTGTCCATGTAGTATCATGAGCCCAATTATTATCCACGAACTCACCAAACTCATCATGTAGAACCCATGACGCTATAAATCGAAATGGCCTATCTTTCCTCATATTTGTTTGTTTCGCTTCCAACTTTACCAGAATAGGCATATGATCAAATTTTAATTGTGGAAGATGAACAACCTTTGTTTCAGGAAAAGCCAGCAGCCAGTCATTATTAACTAAAGCCCGATCAAGTCTAGCACCACACCCCTCCCGTTGCCATGTAAATCTTGGTCCAGCAAATTTGATATCAGTCATACCTGATTGCCCAAACCACTCCTTAAACTCCTTAACCACGGAAACACCTGAAACTGCATTCGAGTACCTTTCATCCGATGTAAGAATAGCGTTCATATCTCCCATAATTCCCCATACACCTTGAACAGTACCATTTAAGCGTTTCAACTCCTACCATAACAATCACCTCATAACTATATTTGGAGATGCATATACAAAAGTCATGTACCAGTGTTGCCCAAGAAGGTCCCTCACCACCACATGCATGTACTAACGATCTTTTCAATTACTTCAATACTACCCACTGATGACTTCCACAACAACCAGATACCACCGCTACTAAAGCCCACCACGTTTATTAAGTCATAAAACTGAAAGCCCAACCTTGCTGCTGTTCGTTGAGCCTTCTCCCTACTAGCTCTAGTCTCCAGTAACACCAAGCAGTCAATATCATGGAAACGTGACAAATCCTAAATTAGTGAAGGAAAGAGTCTCACTCCAGTCCCTCTACAATTCCATACAACGCAATTCATAATAACCAATATTAACACAAGGATCATAGCACAAAAAACTCAACCATCTTGCATGAGGTTGTCATAAACCTGCACCAACGCCTCCATCATCTCATTATCCCCAGCAAGTGGGTTATTATGAGTCAAGAATTTTAAAGTTAGCTCCTCCCCCGAATCCAGTGGGTTATCCGCCGCTATTTCCGTTACCGTTTCAACTGCTGCAGAATTTTCATGTTTGTCGGTACATGTTACCAGACTGTCTCGTGATGAAGCCTTATTCCCTATCCGCTCCTCCTTATATTCTTCTAAACTCATCATTTCACTTACACCAGTGGACCCCTTTTGCACTCTTTCTTTAATCTCCAAATACCTCTCCATATCCGTCGGCCCTGTTGGGGTTTTCTCGTTAGCCTTTTCTATTTTTGGGGGACCTATCTTCTTACTTTTCAGTTTCCTCTCTACGGTGTGAGGCCCACATTGCAAGCCCAGTTGGTCCTCCATACTTAGTGCTTTAATAGGAAATGTGGGAGTCTGGGATATAGCTGATTTAGGACGTAAATGCTCCGCATTCTTAGCCAACTCTTGCGCCGCAACGTCATCTTTAACCATATCCAAGGCATTGAAACGAGATCCCATAATCTTCACATGAGCATCACGGAAATATTGGCTAGGATCTTTCCCATAACCGTCACTCCCCTGACCTTCACCGCCAATCAATCGTCGGCCCCTCCATGGCCTCTGGACGACCATCTAGCCACCAAATGGCTTCTTCGTCGTCACTTCCTTCCCCTGTGCAGGTCCAGTAGCAGGAGTTCTAGATCCCATGCTTCGTCCTTCACTAGCCTCAGCTATCCTCCCAACGGTCACGACTGGTTTCCCTTCAACTGGCAGTGATCAGCGTCGTGTCCATATTTTTCACACGTGAAACAGATCAGGTGCAACCCTTCATACTCCACCTTCTTAACCTTCCCATTAACCATAATATTAGGGACTAAAGGCTTGTTCAGGTCCAACTTGATGCAAATCCTTACGAACCGGCCTTTTGACTTTCACATAGTGTTGGCATCAATTTTCAGAACATTCCCGATTTGACTGCCCAAGACAAACAGTGTGCCTCTCTCATAGTAATCCAGAGGTAATTTAGCAATGCGAACCCATGCGGCAATAATGGTCACCGCTCCTTCATCAGGATTGAAGCCCGCCCTCCATGGTCGTATGCTAATGTAATGGTCATACACAAGCCACGACCCTCCAGTCAAGGCCAAATCGTAAGTTTCCTGACGCCTACAATCCATAATGAAGAAACCCGATCCAATATCTATAACGTTGACCTCCCCCCATAACGCAGTCAACTTCATTGTAATCACGTCCTCCCGAACCATATGTCCAAGCACTGTCACAATAGTCGCAAAACGCCATTTTCTCGCTATTTTGTTACTATATTCTGGAAGTAAAGTAACGTTTGGACCAGACGAGGTATACTCAACCTTGATCCTTGATTTCCAGCCCTTATTGAGCCACCAGCCATCTTCCTCCTCCGACTCCTCTTCTTCTTCACTCCCACGCCCCTTACAAACTTGCTTATATGACATCCTAGCCACCTCTGGTTTAGCTTTGGATCCCTCCACACCATCTTTAACTTGCACCGATTCCTTAACGACCACTTGACCACCAACTGCTTCTTTAGGATCATCCCCAGAACTCACCATCATCCACTCTTCAAAGCGGGGAATCACTGGCCGACTGAGACCCCCATATTCTGACCTTCTCGGACTTTCTTACGACTTCGTAACATCTCTGTCGCCTCCTCTGGTGTCGGATTAAATGGCCCAGGTCCACCGAAACCTCCACTCAGTTTCCCTCTCATACTCACCGGTGCTCTCGTCGGTGCTCTCATACTCTCAAAAGATGTTCTTATTCCTCCTCTATTCTGCCTATTTAAAGTCTTTAACCATGTCTTTCAATGTCTTCACCTTTCGTAAGTCTTGTGTTAGGTGTATCCCTACCAAGAACTAGAATATTTTCTAATTAGAGAATTAGAGCATTTGAGTTCCCCGCCAGAGCGTATGCACAGCCTCTTTCCCTCCCTCGAAAGTCTATTCATAATAAACTGGCCACATATGGAGTCATTTCCTAAGTGAGGTTTGCCATCAAATCTTAAGAATCTTGAAGTCTCTGGATGCCCAAAACTCACAGCCTCTCGAATGAGATGGGATTTGAATAATCGTACTTCTGTATGATTCTTGTGGCTCGAAGATGTTGAGGATGAGTATCTTCCTGAAACTGGATTGTTGCCACCAACTCTTACTTCCCTTATCTACTTCAACTGTTCCAATTTGAGAAGGCCGTTCTAATTTGAGAAGGCTGCAACACAAAGTTCTTAGCAACTTGTCCAATATGAACTGCTTGGAACTTTGGTTTTGTCCTAAGCTCTAACACTTTCCAAACGAGGGTCTACTAAGTTCTCTTTCTATTCTACGATGGGTTGCCCCTTGCTCAAGAGGCAGCTCCAAAAGCAGAGGTAAAGATTGGGCAAAGATTTCTCACATATCATGTGTTTTGATTGATGATGATATAGTAACTTGAAGCAACAATCTCATTCAAGAGCCCCTTAGTTTTCACACTAGGTCCGGTTGTTCATCAGGTATCTCCTCTTCAAATTTCAAATCATACACTTATTTGTCTTCTTCTCCCCTGCATTCGTAGACTCAAATATATTACTTGCTTATTTGAGATTCTGTTGTTTGTACATGGCAATATAGGAGAAGCTGCACTAAATGAACATCATTTCTCAACATGTGCAACTTCTTTTTCATTTGTGATACACTTCAAATTACATACCGAGGGCCAATTTTCCATACTATGCACTAAGAGTGGAACTTTGTGTTGAATTTAGCAAAAAGAAACAATATCTTTTTGGTATTATGTATATGATCTTGAATTTGACAATTGAGACAGTTTTTATTGCTGTTGTAGAAGGTTTGAAGGCATGTGAGACTAAGGTTACACTGACGCCAATGTTCACAGTGACTCTGCTGAGGTGGAATTTATGATTCATAAACACTCCACGTTTAGGGTCCATAAAGAAATTTCTTGCTTGCAAACTTTTTTAATGAGCATCATCCTTACTACCAATTGAAAGGTGGGAAGATCTTGTTCAAACCTCAAAGTTTTTGAAGACTATAGTATTGATGAATCAACTAACCCAGTTCACATAGAATAATTGTTTTAAACCATTAAGCAACTCTTTTTATATGTTATTTTCATTTTCCCAGTTTTCTATGATGTGGATCCACCAGAGGCGCAAAATCAGAGTAATTCTTTTGAAAAAGCTTTTGCTGAACATGAACACAAGTTCACAGCAAATTTTATGCAAGGTACACAGGTGGATGTTAGCAAAAAGACAAGTGGCCAATCTCTCTGGTTGGCATGTACCATCCGAGTGAGTAATTTACCCTTCCTTTTTTCTGCATCATAACTTTCTAGTCTCATCAGTAGGAAAATTATAGAGACGTTCAAGCAACTGTTGGCTAAGTGATTAAATTGGTGCTTTTATTTTTTCTTTGTTCAGGTCAGGGCCACTAGTTATTAATGACATCAAAATAAATGTCAAGAGAAAATATGTGAATTAGTTTACGTTGATGTAGATCTGGTACGGATGAAATCTCAAGTGAAAGAAGTAGAAGAGCTTCTTGATTATATTTGGGTCTAATGAGAGGTTATGAGGAGCAAATAGATAGTGTATCCAATATGCTTGTGGCTTTCCTTTAGCAATTGTAGTGCTGAGCCAATTCTTGTATAATAGAAGAGCTTCTGAATGGAGCAGTGCCTTGTTTGAATTCAAAATGGTCCCTATTTCTATGACAATGAAGGTCCTCAAAAAGAGTTTTGATGAACTGAGTCTTGTTTGCAAGGAAATATTCTTAGACATGGCATGTTTTTTTATAGGGAAGGAAATTAAATTTGCAGAGGGAATTTTTTATAGTACTCGTACATTTTCTTCTAATAGATACAATATGCAAGTTTTTGATTGAAAAATCACTCTTAGCTGTTAAAGATCTAAGAATACAAATGCATGTTTTATTACAAGCAATGGGAAGAGAAATGACCCAGTAAGTTTTTATAACAATTTTTATTTTGTTGAAACATCAAAATATAATGTACGAAAATTGAAGTAATCCCACTTTGCATTATTTTTCTTTTTATAAACGTGTCTATTCTAAAGCTATTTGTAAAGTGAAAGCAATAGTCTTGGAGCTAGAAGATTGACAAGGAAGCGTCTTGAGGGTCGAAGGGATATCACGCATGAAACATCTCAGACTACTCATAGTGGAATTTTTTGGTGTCCTAAAGCATTTTCTATAGAGAATCAAATATATTTCATGGCACCAATATCCTTTCACATCTTTGCCGTCAAGTTTTACACCATATAAACTAGGGGAATTGATTTTGCCTCTTAACTGCATCATAAGTGTATGGGATGAAGAAAAGGTACGTACCTTTAATTAATTACATCACAAGCATAATGTATATACTCCTATGTACCAAGTGTTTGTGTACGAAAAACTTTAACCTTGCTTCTTGCATAATGTAATTTTCAGGGATCACCCTACTCAAACAAAGCACACGAGGATGTAGCTAATTGTCTTTATCTCCACAGCAATTTCTTCGCTTGAGAAACATGAATCTTAGTGGCTCAAAAAATTTAACAAAGATGCCAGATTTCAAAGGATTTCCAAGACTAAAGAGGCTAGATCTTGAAGGATGCGTTAAATTATCACAACTTCATCCATCCATTGCTCAGGTTTCATATCTCATATTCTTAAATTTGAAAAATTTTACTAGTCTTACCCGTATTCTCAATCAGTTATTCTTGCTACACTCTTTAAAAATCCTAAATTTGGCTGGTTGCTCCAAGATTGCTAATTGTTCAAGCTTTTCAAAGAACCCATTCAACAATCATTTTCTTGAAGGAGATAGAAGTTATGTAGACAAAAATCTTTGTAAGTGCGCTATTTGTTAAGTATTTGGTACTCATAACTGTTGTATCATTATATTTATTAACTTTTTTTTTGTATTTCATGCCTCTCCTCTCTCTTCCTTTCTCAACTCCCTTCAGATTCATTTGTTATTTTTTATAATGTTGGTGTGGACTGAATTGTCCGGGACTATTGAATGGTATCGAATCACACAGTCGGCTTTTGCTGGTATTTTTTTTTTTTAATTTAGAAATTTCAACTTATATAATTCACTTGATTACTTGAAGTTGGCTGGTAATCTTATTCTAGAGTTAATGTATATAGCCAAGGAATATCATAAGAACATCTATATTTTTATGGATGAAATGAGTTTAATCAGAAAGTATCCGATAATTCAAACAGCTATATTTGAAAACAGATTGCATTCTGCTATAGCCGAATTCATTGAACAATTTGGTTGTTCATTTGATTATTCAGACGAATATTTAGTAAGAAATTTCTGGCTTTTTAGCCTAAGAGATTTTGTTCAAGTAAAACATTACATCTATAAGTCGATCAGTCAATGCATAGTTGACCATTTAATAGCCCAAGAAGCCTCTACGTTGAGAAAAATCAGTGTAGGAAGACAATTAAATCCCTTATTTCCAGAATCCAAAACTGATTATGGAAAGATTGAGATAGCTAACAAAAGAAAGTGTGGATGTATGTCCATAACTTGTGGTATGCAAGATTTAAGCCTAGATGATCTAGAGAGTTTACCTTTAGAAGTTGATAAATTTCAAAAAAGAAAAGAATTAGCAAACCCGCTAAATGATCCGCCGAATTCCAGCAAAGTGGTATCAGAGCCTATACTCCTAAATAAGGAGAAAGAGCCGATTGTAGATACTTGTGAGGACAAGTATGCTAGTGTTCATCATTATACCGAGTATAATAAAGAAGAACATAGAAGAAGAAGATTGCAAAATCTTTATCAGAAATCATCCGATTATCCTTATCTTTAATGATTAGTTTAAAGAATAGGAAAATCGAAATAGAAAAAGAACTATCCAAGAATAGAAAGTTAGAAATAATTAACCAAGGTTTACCCGTAAACTTAGAGCCTATTCAGAATCATTTAAAGATTTTGAAAAAGGAATTAGAGTTAATTAGTGAACAAATTAAGATAGAATCTGAACTTACCAGAGAACATCTAGTAAGAGAAGCTTCTAGCGGCAAAACAGAAAAGCCGAGATTAAAAAATAAAGAAATTTACCCTTTTTCTTTAGCAATTCCCTCTGCTATAGATTTAGAGATAGAAGAATTAAGAAATATTCTTTTAGAAAAAGAAAAAAGAAAAACAGAGAGAAGAAAAAGACGAGAGTTAAAGCTAAAAGAAAAAGAAGCAGAAGATAAGAAAAGAAAAATTTTAGAGGAATTAAAAACTAAAATTGAAGAAGATAGTGATGAATCAGAATCGTCATCATCTTTTAGTTTTAAAGAAGAGAAAGCGATAGTCGAAACCAAGAGTTTTGAAATAAGTTTAGAAGAATATCTAGAAAATGAATCTTCTTATGAACTAAAAGAAGAAGAGATAAGTCAAGAATTAGATCTTGAATTAACAAATAACTTAGTTGAAATTCAAGCTAATGAAGTAAAAATGGAAGAAGGACAAACTTCTCATTCTGCAAGAAGAGAGACTAGAAGAGTCTATGGAAATAGAAATGAAGAAATAAATAGACATAGAGAAGATGTGCCAAGAAGAGATTATCGATTTTATCGATATGAGCCTAGTGATAACCCAATGGAATTTGTTAGACCCAATGGAGTTATTTTAAATTTAGACTGTGAGATAGATCCTGAAGCAAAAATCCAATCATGGATAAAAGAAAATTCAGTGGTAGCAATAGCCAAATCACTGACTGTGTCTCAAGCATTAGATTACCTAATGATGACTACCCGAGGGCAAACTGATAAGTTTTTCCAATCAGTAAATCCAGAAGTAAAAAATGATCTTAGAGAATCAGCTAATATTCAAGAATTAGCTACAAAATTAGAAAATCTCATACTCTGGGAATGGGTAGGAGATCCAAAACAAGAATCGGTAGCCGAATGGACTCAAAGAAAAACTTTAGAGTCAATCAGAAGATTAAACCAATTAGCAATGTGTTCTCCATGTTATTTGGAACAATACATTTGTAATTTCCAGGATATCTTCTATGAAGGAAGATTTGGAGATCCAGGAGTTCAAGAATATGATATATATTCGAGATTATTCTTTCAAAAAATATCTGAACCATGGGGGTCTCAGATAGAGAAGGATTATTATACCTACTATAACGATAAGTATAATACTCAAGATAATGATACCTTAGGACAAAAAATAAGGTTTAGTCGAGAATGGTTTAGAGAAATATGCATTAAGCATTTAATGAATAAAAAGATAGAAAAATGGAAACAGACAAAAGGATTGTGTTGTGACCAATTACTCGAGAAGAGATGGGGTTGTAAACCACAATTTTCAAGGAAAAAGAAATGGAAACCCAAGAAGGTATCTAAAAAATACAAGAAAAAGAAATATCCAAAATATGGATATTGGAGAAAAAAGACAAGTAAATATAAACCGAAAAAACAATGTACTTGTTATATATGTCAAGAAAAGGGACATTATGCAAATGAATGCCCTAATAAAGATAAAAAGAAAAAAGAAACTAAAGTTTTTGAAACTTTAGAAGAACAGGGATTTATTCCTTGCGAAGAAAGTGAGTATTCAGTTTCAGAAAATGATTGTTCATTTTATGAAATTTCAAGTGAAAGTGAATCCGATGTTGAATCAGATTTTAATGACTAGTGAAACTCATATTTTTGATATGCAGTTAGCAGCCAAAATAGAACAAGAAGATTTTGATCTTGAACCATCAAATATCTTTAAAAGAGATGTTTTGAAAAACATTTTTAGAAAAAATAAGTCACAATATTTTGTGATAAAAAAGATTCAAGAACCAATTAGAGTAGATCAAGCTATTTCAGGAACAGCTGAAATACCCTTATTGACTAATGAAATAGCCGAAGAAGAATTGGAGAAAATAAATAATCCAAGAATTCAAAATATATACATAGCCGCGGTACAAATCCTTGTAAAAGCCTGTTTTAGGTCAGGAATTAGTACACCAATCCAAGTATATTTAATGGATGATAGAATTACATCTAATCTAAAGCATGCTACTCTTGGTGTGGTTTTAGGAGATTTAATCTATCAGAAATTGAAGTTTGTAATACAACCAAACTTTAGTTTAACCAGACGAGAACAGAATAAACATAGAGCCCTAAAGCTATGTTATAAATTATCAGGAATAGACATGATGCCAGGAAGTGATGTCATGACTATAGAAACCAAGATTCTGTATGCATTTACAGAAGATCATAAGATTAAGAGAAGAACTGAAGAAAGAGTGATCATCCCCTCTATATTCAGTACTTTTGTTAGTAATCAACCTATCCCAACAGATGATAGGATGATTCCTGAAGAGATAATATTAGAAGCCTCAAGGCCGAGACCTCTAATAAAATCATCAAATATAATACCAAGATTATCATTTGATAATAATAGAATCATTATTAGACAATCAGGAAATAAACCCGAAAGTAGTCTAATAAAGATACAAGAAGAATTAAATGATATTCCGAAAACTCAAAATTCAAGAGAAGAAGGAAATCCATATTTAATTCCCTTAGTAATAAAGAATGAAAGAATTGCACAAAATTGTGTAATAAATACAGCAGTAAATTTCTCACATATCAGAGAATCTTTGGTATATCAAGCAGTACCAGAGAGATTAGAAAATTCTAGAAGATATAATACTCTAGAAATTGTCGAGAAAGAAGTAGAGTTAGCATTAACTCTATTCACAAATGAAAATAAAGAAATTGTAATAATTCAAAAATTTGAATTAATGACAAATCCTCAATCACCGATATTATTGGGAGAAGATTTTATTTCCAATAATCAAGTGATAATTCATCCAAGTCATTTAGAAATAAGTGGATATAAAATTCCAAAAACAAGATAGGGAAACACCCTATATTCGAATCCACTATAGAGCTAAAAGATATGACTGTCTTTTAGATACAGGTTGTACCATTAATTTGGTAAAACACAAATTAATCCAAGAAAAACTGATTAATATTACACCAGTAAGAGCGCTTGATATTCATAATCAAGAGACAAGGTATGATAAAGGATATAAAAACCTTTATTTACAAATCGGAAATATTGAATTTAGAATTAATACATTCTATCAATATTCTGAAATAGGAAGTGATTTCATTCTGGGAATCAGAGCTATAAGACAAGCTTTTAAGCTTTTTAGTCTTACAAACAGAAATGCTTATTTTATAACTCATTGTAATACGAGTTTTAAAACTACATTAATACCTTATCCAAGTCTACATCATTATACTCAGAGTTTAACAGCTCAGTGTGGTGATTTAGTAATAGAAGAATTTAAAGTTTCAAAAGAAACTAAAAAATTACTAGAACAATGTTTTAGTGAAAATCCAAGAGCATTTGCAAATAGAAAAAATTATGTTGCGAAGATTGAATTAAAAACTGATAACCCAGTTTATGAAAAACCAAGAAGGTATTCAAAACTAGATTTAGAAGATTTTCCTAAAGTAATGGAAAAGTTGTTAAATCTAAATTTAATCCGAGCCTCTAAAAGTCCATGGAATTGCCCAGGATTTTTAGTCAGAAATTATTCAGAGCAAAAAAGAGGAGAACCAAGATTTGTAATAGATTACAAGCCTTTAAATAAGGTTGTGAAGTCTAATACATATCCACTCCCAAGGAAGGATGTTCTTTTTGATAAAATAAAAGACTCAGAAATATTTTCAAAATTTGATTGTAAGTCTGGATTTTATCAAATAGAATTAGAAGAAAATTCGAGAGAGTGTACTGCATTCAGTATACCAAATGGACATTACGAATGGAATGTTCTACCAATGGGATTAAAAACTAGTCCAGCGATATTTCAAGAAAGAATGGATCAGATTTTTAATCCATATAGATCATTCATATTGATGATGTTCTAATCTTTTCTAGAAGTAAGGAAGAGCATAGAAAACATTTATTTGTTTTTGCTAGTCTTGCTTTTAAAAATGGATTAGTACTATCAAAGAAAAAATCAGAAATAGGAAAAACTCAGATAGAATATTTGGGTTTGAATATAAAGCCAAGAGGAATTGTAGAATTACAACCAAATATTATTCGGACTATATTAACTTTTCCGGATGAAATAAAAGATAAGAAACAGTTAATGTCTTTCTTAGGACATCTTAATTATGCCATGAACTTTATTCCTTATGGAGCTTTAGTTCGAGGAAAATTACAAAAGATGCTTAGAAAGAATAAACCCTTTGTTTGGGGAAAAGAAGAAATTGAAGAAGTTAAGAAGATAAAAGCATATGTAAAAAATATTAAGACGAGCAGCTGGATTTGTCCCTTATCTTCTTGAAATTGAAGAAATAATAGAAGATGGTGGAGCATGGACCTATCATGTCACCGAATCTGCAATTGTTTATTGCAAAAAGAAGAATCCAATGAAGCCAGGTGTCATCAGCCAGCTGAACGCCTTCAAAAGAAAGATAAGACTGAATCAAATCAGTGCCAGCAGTAAAGTAAAAGAAAGCTTTTGCACAATAATGCAAAGAAAAGAAGAAAAGCAGCACAGCTGTTCACTTTGTCAACCATCGTCGGCAGAAGAGACAAAAGAAAAGAAAAAGCAAGAGACAAGCGTGTCTGCCACAGAAAGAAATTCATAAAAGCTGTCGGCCAGTAGACTAAAGTATACCACCTGTGATTACTTTTTGTAACTAGGGTTGTATAAAGGAAACTATGGTTGTGTTATAAAACCATGGTTACCTGAGTAGTCGAGTCTATAAAAACCGAAGGAGGTTTTTTCACAAAGCACAAACTTAGCACCTCACTCGCTAAGGTACTTTGTTTTTCCTCCAGCCATGTACATTTTCTTTGAGTAAATAAAAGCCAAGGAATTCTTATTCCTTGTTCTAAATGATGCTTCTTATCTAATATTTCGAGAGGAGAGAGGATGAGTTGAGGAAATCACCCGGATAACCGGACGATTAAAATTCCGATAAGTTGTAGTTCTATTCCCCGAAGGTCTGCTAGTGCCGTTGTAAGTCCGGAAAGGCAGAGAAAAGGCGCTGAGGCGGAGAAGTGAGGAAGAGAAGGCGACTTGCGGAAGACGAGTTGGACCCGGTAAATCCTAATCTCTCATCCTGTTATAATCCTGATTATTAGTTATTCGAAGCATGATAGAACAAAATTAGAATTCCTTGATTTTTATAAATGAAGAATCTTATTCTAGAGTTAATGTATATAGCCAAGGAATATCATAAGAACATCTATATTTTTATGGATGAAATGAGTTTAATCAGAAAGTATCCGATAATTCAAACAGCTATATTTGAAAACAGATTGCATTCTGCTATAGCCGAATTCATTGAACAATTTGGTTGTTCATTTGATTATTCAGACGAATATTTAGTAAGAAATTTCTGGCTTTTTAGCCTAAGAGATTTTGTTCAAGTAAAACATTACATCTATAAGTCGATCAGTCAATGCATAGTTGACCATTTAATAGCCCAAGAAGCCTCTACGTTGAGAAAAATCAGTGTAGGAAGACAATTAAATCCCTTATTTCCAGAATCCAAAACTGATTATGGAAAGATTGAGATAGCTAACAAAAGAAAGTGTGGATGTATGTCCATAACTTGTGGTATGCAAGATTTAAGCCTAGATGATCTAGAGAGTTTACCTTTAGAAGTTGATAAATTTCAAAAAAGAAAAGAATTAGCAAACCAAAAAATATTAAGAGAAGATAGAGTGATAAGAAAGAATAAAGTGATGTACTTTAATTATTTTTTGCCCCCAACAACCTTTATTCTTTTACATTTAACTGTGTTTTGTTCATAATTAGTTTAAAAATAAGCATAATATTTGTTGGTGGCAATAGTAGAAAAAGAAGAGACGAAGAAAAAAGCTGTACAAATGTGTTTAAGGTGTTGACAATAGTTTGTTTTAGATTTAATTCGCCTCTATATAATTCAAACTTTATGCGTAAATTAGGTTAGAAGTAAATTTTGGTTTAGGTTATATGAAAACTCTTGATTATGGTTCCCGCTCTCAAAACTCAATTTAAAGAAAACAATAATTTTTACAAAGTGATACTTTGGAGATCAAATTAAAGAGGGGTTAATCACAAGGATTGTTTCTTCTTTCCAAGGGCTTCTAACTCTTAACAAATAATGGCTAGTTTCCTCAGTTAAAATACACAAAGATAGCATCAATTAGCCAGTAAAACACCCAAAATCAAAGCCAAAACTTGCACAGTCAATGTGACCCAACCCAAAACAAAATATACATTTCTTAATCCTAAGTACTAAAAATACATACAAGTACGCCAAAACATATAAAAAAAACTCAAGAAAAATGTATGAAATTACATAGAATCCTTGTGATCAACGCTCCTTTTACCTCTATAATTTGATGGCAATATCTACACTTTTAAATATGTGCATATGATTAATTCCCAGTTGTTAATTACTATCTCTTATACTTAATATAATTCCTAATTAATTAATTTGGAGAGATTAAAAAAGCTATATAAATTACCCCAATAAATCTTTTCCACCTATTCATAACACTTTCAAGAATTAAAAAAACATAGAGAAAAAAGAGTTCGCATTATTTATTTTTGAAGAATGCATGATAATTTATATTATTATACTATAGGTATGTTTTTAATAATTTCCAGAAAAGAATAAAAATTAAAAACTAATAGCAAATCAATTCAGTTTTGAATTTGTTCATGAAGATTGAAGAACAGAGTATAAGCTAAATTGTACTTTGTAACTAATTGACCACAATACACGAAGGCCAACCCTATCTACCATGAATTGTGCATAATGTGTTGGCGAACTCCTGCAAATACACCGTAATCCGAGTCACGTTCAAGGACGCTGTCTTTAAGAGCTATTCCGCGACCACCGGCTGACTGGAAGCGGCACTCCCCAGGATAAAACGGATTCTTCCTGCAGATACAGGGCGGACAGAACAGCAAGATGAAAGCAACTGTAAGGCGAAGAGAACAGAGGAATGTCAGAGAGGAGGAGAGGGCTCGATATGTCAGAGCTGGGTGCCTGAACCTCTTGCAGGCAGTGCCTTTTATAGGCCTCCATGCATCTGAACGTTGGGCAACATTTTACTCCTCATAAACACCATTAAGCCGCCGGTTACACAATAATAAAAACCCATGATGAGGCCGTTTCTGAACATTGAAGGACCAGATTACGTTTGGCAATTAAAATTTCCGTTTGAGAATTTAAAACATACGTTTGGTAATTTAAAATCTGACCCATGACCTCTGTAACGGAAATACTGATGCTTCAAAATTCAGATGCCTCAAAACTGGGTTTTTCCGGTAAGCTATTTTCACAAAAATAAATTATAGATTTTTCCAAAAAAACATTTGATAAAAAGTGCCCAGTTCACATTTAATTCACGCGTAGGGGGGGAAATCGCCGGATTTCCACTACGTTTGCCTCTTGGTGGCCCTTTGTTGTGCGCGCGAGCCCACTCTTCCTCTTGGCCCATTTACTAGCCCAACTTCACAAGGTGTAATATATACACTAACATTCTCTCTTTCCCAAGCAATGTGGGACTTGTTCCATTTGACACACCCACATGTAGCTTGTATCTCCAACAATCCCCCATATGTGTCAAAAGGAACGCCTTTAGCTTAGTTGCACACACGGATATAACCATTGTATCTGGTAGTCCTTTGAACTTAAAACCAGACCTAGACTAATAACACTTAGTACACAGAGATGTCGGTGGTCCTATGAACTTAAAACCGCTCATCTCTTAGGCGTATACTAGAGGCATTAAGAGTCAGATTATACCCCTACATTTCGCTGTTAACGCGGTTTTGCACGTTAAGACGGCCATGCGCGTGCCTGGTTCATAACGAATGCTCTAGAGATTTTGCCACGATCTCATAGGAGCGGCCCCACTCCACATTCGTAGAGGTAATTTCATTAAATGTACCTGCAATGAGCACACCATTCCGTAGAATTATGAAATCATTAAGAGCTTTGCTCATCCTCACCAAAATGCATTCTAGCACATTCTCGGCATCATAGGAAAGGACTAACAATTTACTTTAGTGCTAGCAGAACTAACTCACGACTTGTTCTTACCCATTGAACCTCCTTCATGGGATCACCAATCACAGAGGTTGGGTTGCCACCACTGTTAGTTTCTTATCGGCTTAAGTCCCATTCCCCTCGATGAATCAAGGATTTGTTTTCTTCCCAGGGGTTTTGTAAACGGATCCGCAAGGTTCACAGCTGACCTTACATAATCGATTGAGATTACACCATCTTTGAGCAGCTGCCTTATTATATTATGTCTCAATCGAATATGTCTACTTTTACCATTAAAGGTTTTATTTTTAGCCGTAGCTATCGCAGATTGGCTATCACAATGTAAAGACACTGATGGTGTTGGTTTTCCACCTAGTGGGATATTCGCTAAGAAGTTTTTCAACCACTCAGCCTCAGTACCAGTCAACTCCATAGCTATAAACTCAGAATCCCTTGAGGAACTAGTTAAAATAGTTTGTTTGACTGACTTCCACGTTATAGCACCACCACCAAGAGTGAACACATAGCCACTAGTGGATTTGCTCTCCTCTGAATCTGAGATCCAGTTAGCATCACTGTATCCTTCCAATACAGCGGGAAATCCACTATAATGAATACCATAATTCATGGTACCTCTCAAGTATCTCAATACTTTTACCAGAGCCTTCCAATGCTCATTGCTTGGACAATGAGTATACCTGCTCAATCTACACACAGCATATGCTATGTCTGGCCTGGTATAGTTCATTAAATGCAACAGACTCCCAATAATCTGTGCATATTTAGATTGAGCAATTGGTTCTCCTCTATTTTTCTTTAAATGCACATTAGGATCATAAGGAGTGTTCATAGGAGACTCGCCAAACATTTCAAACTTTCTCAGGATTTTCTCAATGTAATGTTCCTGAGAAAGTATGATACTATTATCATTCCTTATGATCTTTACATCCAAAATCACTTTCGCTTCACCCAAATCTTTCATATCAAAATTAGAAGACAGAAAATGTTTTGTCTCAAGCACAACATCCATGCTAGTACCAAAGATAAGCATGTCATCCACATACAAACAAATAATCACACAATCATTATTTACAAGTTTTGTATAAACACATCTTTCTACCTCAACAGTAGAGAAACCGCCACTTAACAAAACTTGATCCAGTTTTTCATGCCATTGTTTAGGCGCTTGTTTCAAACCATACAAGGATTTAACAAGTTTGCAAACTTTATTTTCTTGCCCAGGAATAATACAACCTTCAGGTTGCACCATATAAATCTCCTCTTCTAAATCACCATTTAAAAAGGCTGTTTTAACATCCATTTGATGAATGAAAAGCTTATGAATAGAAGCTAAGGCAATTAGGATTCTAACTGAAGAAATCCTAGTTACAGGAGAAAAGGTGTCAAAATAATCAACATTTTCTTTTTGAGTATACCCTTTTGCTACTAATCTAGCTTTGTATTTTTCAATAGTTCCATCAGGAAAACACTTTTTCCTAAAAACCCATTTACAACCAATAGGTTTTGCTCCTGGAGGCAAGTCTACCAAAACCCATGTTTTATTTTGATTTAAAGAATCAATTTCAGCTTTTATTGCTTCTTTCCAAAAGGATTTATTCGGAGAAGAAATAGCTTCATAAAAATTTTTGGGTTCATCTTGCACCAAATAAGTATAAAAATCATCTCCGAAAGATGTTTGTTTTCTTTGTCTTTTACTTCTCCTTAAATCTTCAACCAAAACTTCATCTGAATTTTGTTCAAAAGGAGCAGAGGAATTTTCAACTCTTTTAGGAATATGCTCAACTTTCAAAGGAAATATATTTTCAAAAAACTCTGCATCTTTTGTTTCAACAATTGTGTTATGATCTAAAACATCGCTTTTCAAAACCAGAAAACGATAAGCAGCACTTTGTTGAGCATATCCAATAAACATGCAATCAGAGGTTTCAGAACCAATTTTCCTCTTTTTAACATCAGGTAGTAAAACTTTAGCAAGACACCCCCACACTTTCAAATACTGAAGATTAGGGACAAAACCTTTCCATAACTCATAAGGTGTCTTTTTAGTTTTCCTGTTGGGTATTCTGTTTTGTAAAAAAGAAGCAGATAACAAGGCTTCACCCCACAGGTTATTAGGTGCAGCAGAACTTACAAGTAAAGCATTCATCATTTCTTTTAAAGTTCTATTTTTCCTTTCTGCAACACCATTAGATTCAGGTGAATAAGGAGGAGTTACTTCATGAATTATCCCTTCTTTTTCGCAAAAATTATTTAATAATAAATATTCTCCTCCTCTATCTGACCTGACCCTTTTAATCTTTTTATCTAATTGATTTTCTACTTCTGCCTTGTACAAAAGAAATTTTTCAAAAGCATCATCTTTATTTCTCATCAAATATACTTTGGTATATTTTGAAAAATCGTCAATAAAGGTAATATAATACCTTTTACCACCTCTAGTCTCAGTTTGCTTTAAATCTCCCAAATCAGAATGAATTAAAGCTAGCAACTCAGTTTCTCTTTGAGTTGAAAAATGTGGTTTTTTAGCTTGTTTAGTTTCTGCACAAACTTCACACTTTTGAAAATCATCTTTAGTTTTAGAAATCAGCCCTAGATTTTGTAGCCTCTTAATATAAGATTTATGAACATGTCCTAATCTAGCATGCCACATATCATAGGAATCAATCAAGTAAGCAGAAGAAGATGCATTCTCATTCATTTCAAAAACACTAAGAACAAATAGTCCCTTATTACAATAGCCCTTCCCAATAAGAACATTGTTCTTAGTCATGACAATCTTGTCAGATTCAAAACATACCCTAACCCCAGCTTTCCCAAGCAATGCCACAGAGACTAAGTTAGCTCTGACCTCAGGTACATATAGCACGTCACTCAGTGCCAAGGTCTTTCCAGATGTGAGCTTCAATACCACCCTCCCTTTTCCATGAACCTTAGCGGTTCGGGAGTCAGCCAGATAAACGTGGTCTTCCCCTTCTTCAAAGGAGGTAAACATCTCTTTGTTTGCACAGATGTGCTTGGTAGCTCCTGAGTCTACCACCCATTTCTTCACATCAGAGACAAGAAGGGCTTGTGACACCACAGCAACAATGATTTCTTCATCACTGCTATCATCTCCTTCAACCAAATTCACATTTGGCTTAGGAGGATTTTCACCCCTTTGAGAGTTATCTCCCTTAGCCCTTTTCCTGCACTGTGCTGCATAATGACCTGGTTTTCCACAGACAAAACAATTGCCCTTCTTCTTCTTGGGGTTAGTGTCTTTGGGCTTGTAGTAAGGTTTCTTATTTTTATTATTTTTGTTTTTGGGATCGTACCTCTTGTTGTGCGGCTTTTCCTCAACTAGGTTTGCTTTAGCAGCCAATTCCTTTCCCTTTGCAGCTTGTATTGCCTTTCTGTTGGTATCTTCAATGATGATATGAGTGATCAGATCATTCAGGGACAACTGTTTATGTTTGTGTTTCAGTTGTTGCTTGTAGTCATTCCATGAATCTGGAAGCTTTTCGATCAGTACACCGGCCACGAACTCGTCTGGCAAATTGATCTTCTCAGCCTTGAGCTCCTCATTCAGCTTATGGTACTCGTTGATCTGGAGCTTGATGTCTTTTTCATCTGTCATCTCCCACTTGTAAAAGTTTCCTATCACGAACTTCTGCTTTCCAGCATCCTCAGCAGTATACTTGAGGATAAGTGATCCCCATATCTCACTTGCTTCTTTATAGACATGGTACACATCGAACAGATCGTTAGATAAAGTAGTAATAAGAGTGTGTCTGCAAACATTGTTGGCATAGGCCCAAACATCTTTCTAGGCTTGGTTAGCATCTGGGGATGGTGCAGACTGTGTAAGCGCATCAGCAACTCCATGCATGTCAAGAACAGTGTAGACACGTTCCTGCCAGCGTCTGAAGTTCTTCCCCTCAAACTGTTCAATCTTGGAAATGTCTGGAAACTGCCTGGGCACAGGAACCGGCATCGAAATAGGACCAGAACCAGCATTGTTGACACCGGGAGCAGCAGCACCGTTAGGTTGAGCACCAGCTCCGGAACCAGCAGGAGGAACAGAAACAGAAGCCATATTAGCTCTTAAGATTGTTGGCGAACTCCTGCAAATACACTGTAATCCGAGTCACGTTCAAGGACGCTATCCTTAAGAGCTATTCCGCGACCACTTGCTAACTGGAAGCGGCACTCCCCAGGATAAAACGGATTCTTCCTGCAGATGCAGGGCGGACAGAACAGCAAGATGAAAGCAACTGTAAGGCGGAGAGAACAGAGGAATGTCAGAGAGGAAGAGAGGGCTCGATATGTCAGAGCTGGGTGCCTGAACCTCTTGCAGGCAGTGCCTTTTATAGGCCTCCATGCATCTGAACGTTGGGCAACGTTTTACTCCTCATAAACACCATTAAGCCGCCGGTCACACAATAATAAAAACCCATGATGAGGCCGTTTCTGACCCATGACCTCTGTAACGGAAATACTGATGCGTCAAAATTCAGATGCCTCAAAACTGGGTTTTTCCGGTAAGCTATTTTCACAAAAATAAATTATAGATTTTTCCAAAAAAACATTTGATAAAAAGTGCCCAGTTTGCATTTAATTCACGCGCAGGGGGGGAAATCGTCGGATTTCCACTACGTTTGCCTCTTGGTGGCCCTTTGTTGTGCGCGCGAGCCCACTCTTCCTCTTGGCCCATTTACTAGCCCAACTTCACAAGGTGTAATATATACACTAACATTCTCTCTTTCCCAAGCAATGTGGGACTTGTTCCATTTGACACACCCACATGTAGCTTGTATCTCCAACATAATGTTATAGCCCAAAGTGGTCTATATACCTCCTTGCAATGCGTTTAGGATGTCACAATTGGTTTCACCAGATGTCTCTTTTATAAACTTTATATATAACTCTTCTCCAAATACTGTTTTAGTCTTTCACATGATGTTTATCTTTATAAAGAAGAGCAACTTTCAAAATCAAAACCTTTAAATTATTATCAAAACTCTGTCCTTCAAATTGATATCAAAGATGTCTCAAACCATGTATCAGAACTTTACCTTCAAATTGATATAAGAGTTTAAAACATGGATACAAAACCCAAAAAAAATCGTTGAAATATATATAAGCAACATGAACAAGAGGGGAGTGAACAAATTGTGAATAAGGTCTTCCCTTTATCATATATATTGTTAATTTCATCTAACATGAAGCTTCTTATGTTGGAGTGAGCAAATAGGGAATAAGGGGTCTTCCCTCCATTATATGCAAAGTTCGTATTTTGCAACTCATAAGCATAGGTCTCAAAAACTTTGTCTATGGCTCTTCTCCACATACCCTTATCTTCCACATATTGTCTCTTTTACAAACTTTGTCTATGACTCTTCTCTAAATACCCATAACTTCCACACGATGTCTATCTTTTTAAAAGAGAGTAACCTTTAAAATCAAAATCTTTAAATAAGTATCAGAGCTCTATCCTTATAAGCAACATGAACTACAGGGGAGTGAACAAATAGTGAATAAGCTCTTAGGAAAACTGGGTACCATTGGCCAACTAATTTGCCAATGAGGGATTCATCCCCAATTTTCCCTAAGGTCTTCCCTCCATCATATTGTTAATTTCATCCAACACAACGCTTCTTATGTTGGAGTGAACAAATAGTGAATAAGATCTTCTCTCTATCATATGCAAAGTTTGTGTTTTGTAGCTCATAAGCATAGGTTTGAAAAACTTTGTCTATGACTCTTCTTCAAATACCCTTGTCTTCCACTGGATGTCTATCTTTATAAAAGAGAACAACCTTCAAAACCTTTAAATTGGTATCGGAGCTTTGTCTTTTTAATTGATATAAAAGCTCAAACCTTCAAATTAGTATTAGAGCTCAGTCCTTCAAATTGATATCAGAGTTTAACCGTGGATACAAAACTCAAACAAAAAATTGTTGAAATAGAAATAAGCAACAGGAACCAAACAACAAATAAACAAAAACCAAAGAGTAGATAAAAGGGCATAGCATACCCACATTAACAGAGACAACTCTATAATGTGGCAACTAACGTTACAACAAATAAATCCAAGAAAGGTTGTTACTTGTTATCCAGGATAGCACGTAATGAGAGAGAAGCAAAATAGGCATGAAGAGGCACTAGTGCAAAATACTAATTTAGCTACATGATTTTGCATCAGTTATTTAAAGAACCGAAGTGATAATTCATGTGACATAATTTCGCTTCTGTTTTACGTGTAACTGACGCCGTAATGTACAATATAGCTTCAGTTACTTGAAGAACATAAGTGATAATTCATGTGACATACATTCGCTTCTGTTTTAAATGTAACTGACGCCATAATATACAATATGACATCAGTTGTATAGTCAACTGATGTCGTAATTAAGATGCTGTAATAATAATTATTATGGAATCAGTTTAGTGAGCACCAGAAGCCATAATTAATATAAAGTTTTGGAATTTACTTGTGAAATAAATAAATTTAAAATAAAACATGTCATAATTGTAATTAAATACTATAAATAATTTTTTCCAAAATATAATTATATTCGCTAGTGTAAAATACTAATTTAACTACATGATTTTGCATTAGTTACTTGAAGAATAGAAGTGATAATTCATGTAACATAATTTCGCTTCTGTTTAATATGTAACTGACACTATAAGGTACAATATGGCATCAGTTACTTGAAAAACGGAGGTGATAATTCATGTGACATAAGTTTGCTTCTGTTTGAAGTGTAACTGACGCAGTAATGTATAATATGGCATCGGTTGTATATTCAACTGATGCCGTAATTAAGATGCTATAACAATAATAATTATGGAATCAGTTTAGTAAGCACCAGAAGCCATAATTTATATAAAGTTTTGGAATTTAATTGTGAAATAGATAAATTTGAAATATAACATGTCATAACCAAAATTAAATACTATAAATAAATTTTAAAAAATATTTTTTCCCAAAATATAATTATATTATAGTTATATTTTAAATAACTTTTTTTAAGTGGGTCATTTATAGCTCAGGACCATCTGATAGAGATTAGAGAATTTCTTTTAACTACTTAACTATACCTAGTTAATTATTAAAAAAATGGATGATCAATTTATGGGTGGAATTTGACCCATAATTTATAATTTATTTATCGAGCTTACTTATAGTATCGGGTCCTATAGAAAACCAAGACCTTAATTTTAACCCACATGGCTTTAAGGAAGTCTTAAAAATATATTAACTATTTTTTTCTAAAGGAAACGAAATATTGCGTCGATTCCCACTCCACCTGACGCCCTAATGCCTTCAACAAAAATCTTCACTACTCTGCTAACTCGCGGCTTCTCTATGAATTTCGCTCCAGCTCTGCTAACTTTGCAACTTCCCTTCATCACTGTTGACGTAGCGGCTTCCAGATAGAGCACTACAAAAAAAACACTCAATTTCCAACAGAATTTGCTGTAGAATTTTTTCAGTGGCAAATTCTGTGAAAAATCCGTCAGAAATTCTATTGGAAATTTTTTCGATGGAATTTTTCCGTAGCTAAATTTGTCACGAAATTAATCACAAAAAAGTTCAATTGCTAAATTAGCTACGGAATTACATCGCAAATTTTGTGAAAACTTTTTTGCCACGATGCCATGGAACTTTTCCATGGCACATTCCGTTGCAAAATTTATAAAATTTTATATTAAAAATAATATTATAAAATTAATTATTAAATAATTTTAATTAAAAATAAAATATTATTATTATTGAATATTTTATTATTATTTATTAATACTATATTTAAAATTTTTGACTAAAATAATATTTTTAATATTATTATATTAGTTATTATTTAATTTTATTTAAAAATAAATTATTAGTTATTAATATTATATTTATAATTTTATATTAAAAATAATATTTATAATATTAAATTATTTGTTATTAATTAATTTAAATTAAAAATATATTTAAATTTAGAAAATTGATTAAAATATAGTTATAAAAATATTTATTAAAGATTTAAAATTTATTGAATTTGAAATTAATTAATCATAAATATATAAATATTTTTTTTATAATTTTTATTTATTTTATTTTATTTTTATTAATATTATATATATAACATTATGTAATAAAATAACGCAGGTTCATCTTGGCGCAACTAGCAAAGGCTCGAACATGCAGGCACTAAGAGCATGAGGTTGCAGGTTCGAACAGGAGGGGAGGCATTTTCAAGATTTAAGAGGCGCAGACACGTGGCAGCGCTTGGAGGTGACACATGGCAAGACAAGGAGGAGACACCTAGCGCACTTCGAGGAGAGACACGTGGCACACTGCGAGCGCTTGGAGGTGACACATGGCAAGACAAGGAGGTGACACCTAGTGCACTTCGAGGAGAGACACGTGGCACACTGCGAGGAGGGTGGACACGTGGCAGCAGTAGGAGGTGACACGTGGTAGCGCGAGGAGGAGACACGTGGCTGAACCAACGATAAGGTGGCCTCCTATAGACGTGACATGTGGTATTTGAAAATTTTAAAATAAAACAATATCTATTGGATTTGAAAATTCATTTGTCACACATCTATTATGACAAAATTTTAAAATAAAACAATATCTATTGGATTTGAAAATTCATTTGTCACACATCTATTATGACGTCAGTTTAGTTACAATGCGAAGCCATAATATATTCATTTATTGCGTTATATTTTAAGCAACTGACTCCATAATATATTCATTTACGGCGACATATCTTAAGCAAGTGATGCCGTAATATATATTTTTCGCTACGGCTAATTCCGCTACACCCTAAATGCTGTGGCGAAAATGCAAATTAACTGATGCCAAAGAGTAGATAAAAGAGCAGAGCATACCCATATTAACAGAGACAACTCTATAATGTGGCAACTAATGTTACAACAAATAAATCCAAGAAAGGTTGTTACTTGTTATCCAGGATAGCTCGTAATGAGAGAGAAGCAAAATAGGCATGAAGAGGAATCAAAGCCTTATTTGAAAGATCTTATGGCTATTAAAGAGGAAAAGAGATATAAAAAAAAATCCTTTTGCCAACGTAGAAATAGATGAAAGCAATCAAAGAAAGAGAACAAGCATCCACTAGAAGAAGAAAACATATATAACATACAAACGTCACCAGAGATAACACACCAAATATTTTTAGAATACAATACAAACTCTACAATGTAGAAACTAGCATTTAACCAAATGAAAAAAAAAATAGAAATAGCTAAGATAAAAATTGCAGAAAACCAAGAAAAGACAATAGACATACTTAATGAAAAATGAGAGAAATCTGGAGATGAAACAGAGAGCTATGCTATTAACAACGAACGGTTTTGTGTGGAGAGGAAGAAGACTTAGAAGAGTCCTTGAACGCCAAGAAAAGAGATCTTGACATCCTGGTGATTAGTGATCTGTAGGTGCAGTCACTATATGATGGGTCACACATGAGGTCCCAAACCTTGGCTGCTCGTGAAATGGCCTCACAAGAAATTTGATGACCTTTGCAATTCTATTTGCGTGAATATACTAGCATTATACATAAAGTTCGACTGGGTTGATTTTGTAACACCCAAATTTTATATTCATCAAATATATTATAATTATTCAAGAAATTTAATAAAATGGTGAATATTCATGAGAAAATGAGCAAATAAATTTAAGAAAGGAAATTAGATTACAAAGGTAATGGAAAAATTGAAACTTTGCCAATTTAGCGTAAGATTAAATATTTTCCAATTAATTGAAGTTAATTTCAATTAATTAAGGGAAATAAAGAAGAATGTATTATTGGAATATTCTTGATGGAATAAATCAAGAGTTGTGAAATTGGAGAAACTTGTACATAATTCAATTAAAGGAGTTATGGAAATATTGGAACAAATTATATTCCCCTTTTCTTATAAATTTCGCTTAGCATAAGAAAATGGGAGGGAGAAATGATTTTTGGAATTAAACATGCCAAATGTCATTATCCTACGATAAAGGGATTAGTTTATAATTGATAAAGATAAGCACATGTCTAATTGTGTTAAAATAATGCTTCTTTTATATAGTAATTATGATTATGTTACAACACTTGAGTACATAGTTTGATTAGTTGGAAGAAGCTCATTTGGTTGGTGATGGCTTAAGAGGGTACGGTTTTGAGCTAACTAAAAGGGGAGGAAAATTAGTTCAAGCCTAATGGAGCATTATGACAACAATTTGGAAGAGATAAGACAAGGTATAAGAATTATCATGAGATGGATTTTTGAAGAATAAAGTAATTAAGGGAAATGGGAGATATTTTATAAAAACTCTTCCTTCCTCTTTCCCTTCATCATTTTCGGCCAAGCTAGAGAAAAGAAGAGAGAGAGAGAGTTCAAGAGATTTTGAGATCTAGAGAAAAGGAAGAAGAGAAAGTTCAAGGTAAGTATTAATTTCTTAAGAGTTTCTTGTAATCTTGCATGAAACCTTCTCTAAACTCTTCTTCTCTATGGAATCAATGATTTAGAAAGCACATCTTAAGCTCAAGGAGAGAGAGAAGAGGATGCCTAGAAAGAGAAAACTCAAGAGGTAACTTCACAAAATTCAAATCCATATTAGTATGTTGTGGTTGTTAAAGTGTATGGTTGGATTTGGTGATTTTTGTTGAGTTTGTAAATTTGGAAAATCCTAATCCTAAGGGGTTATGCTGCCCAAATTTTTTTAAATCATGGTTAGTATGTGTTCAAGTGGCTTAATAAAGGATTAGAAGTGAAAAGTTACAAGTTTTAAGGGTTAAAACACAACTTCAATTTTTCCCTTATTCTTGGTGAAGTTTTGGCCAGCACTGTTTTAGGGGGAAAGAGTTGGATTTTCATAAAATTGATAGTTCAATTGGATTCAGGAGGTAAAAATAGGTGGGGTTACAGTTGGTCACTTTTTCGGAAAAGCCTGAAAAAGCATAATTACCAAAACACCCATAAAACCCTAAAACAGGGCTGTCAAGGGCAATTTCATAATTTGACACCAAATTTAGTAATTCTGAGCCCGTAAATAGATTCTTTGGAAGAAAATATGTTAGGATAGCCCTAGTCAAAATGTTGGAAAATCGTGCAATCGGCCCGGGGTTCCAAGGGCATTTTGGTAAATTTTTACCATAGACTAATATAACCACAAGAAACACTATGGAAAAGTCTAAAATGATACTTGGATAGGTTATGACCTATTTCTTGTACATTTAATATTTTAGGACCAAGTTGGAAGCCGGAAGCGACATGTTTTACGAGGCATACAAAAATCCAACCGGTGTATGATTAGTGGGGCTGGGCCCTACACATGTGTACATGATTATGTGTTTATATTGTTCATTAATTGGTGCATACATG
Source organism: Inga leiocalycina (assembly GCA_963242795.1). Lineage (NCBI taxonomy): Eukaryota > Viridiplantae > Streptophyta > Magnoliopsida > Fabales > Fabaceae > Inga > Inga leiocalycina. The sequence goes on from OY725320.1 coordinate 18,032,956, forward strand.
GCACATATCATATTTACTTTTCGCATTTTCTATAAACGATAGTATTTTCTACTGAAATTCCTTAGAATCTCACCTTTTTTTTAAAACAAACATCTTAGCAGGTGTTAGTGGGACGAAAGGAAAAGGTGTAGACGCTGAGAAGTGATTGGCAAGTGTCTCGAAGCAGGGTCAAAGTTCATGGTTATAGTTAGTTTATGCTTAAGATATTTTAGGAAATCTTGTAATTATTGGAAATATCGTAGTATGCTGTATATGTCGATGGACAACGTTGAATTGTAAACCAATACTTTTATCAGTATATATGTACTTTTATGTATGCCCATAGAATATAGTCTTTATTACTCTTCGAATATCGAAATGAAAATGGATGTTGACAGATTTGATTTAAATTTTACATTTTATGCCACATTGACAATAATGATAACAAGTCTATGAGAGCGCGCGGGTGGGAATGTGCCATTATGAATATGGAATTAGTTTCCTGATAAGCATATTTGCTTAGTAGGGAGAGCGCAGCTAACCATATATGTGTTGTCATATCATATTTGGATTGTCCATATCTGAATTTTTAAAAGCTATATAAAGGTCCAGACACCTCTCTGCTCGATGCATTTTAAAACCGTCAGAGTAACCCCAAAGCAGACAATAGTGATAGCGAGGTGCTGAGATGTTATAAATGGTATTAGAGCCTAGTTCAGGCCAATGTGGGTCGATGCCTTATAAGCGTTTATATAAGAGCTCAAAACCTTATCTTCTCCAAACAACCTTATCTTCCACATGATATCTATTTTTATAAAAGAGAACCACTTTCAAAACCTTTAAGTTAGTATCAAACCTCTGTCCTTCAAATTGAGACCAGAGTTTAAACCGTGGATACAAAACCTAAACAAAAAATCATTAAATATAAATAAGCAACATGAACCAGAGAACAAACAAATAAAAACGAAAAAGTAGATAAAAGAGCACACCCACAACACTAGATATAATTCTACAATGTGGCAGCTAACGTTACAACCAATAAATCCAAAAAAGGTTACTTGTTACGCAGAGAGCACATAATGTTTGAAAGCTCTTATGGCTATTAAAGAGGAAAAGAGAGATCCAAAAAATCCTTGAGCCAATGTTGAGTAAAAAGTCCTAACAAGAAAATGTAGAAATAGATGAAAGCAACCCGAAAAAGAGAACAAGCAACCACTAGAGGAAGAAAACCGATTATATAACATACAGACGTCACCAAAGATAACACATTGAATATTTCCATAATACAATGCAAACTTTACAACGAGGAGGCATTTAACCAAGGGGACAAAGAACAGAAATAGCAAAGACAAAAATTGCAGAAAACCAAGAAAAGAACGATTTTGCATGGGGAGGAAGAAGACTAGAAGAGTCCTTCAACACCAAGAAAAGAGATCATGCAGGCATGATCAGTTATCCGACTATGCGGGTCCCACACAAGGCCCTATACGTTGGTCACTTGTGAAATGGCCCCATAAGAGATTTGAAGACCTTCGCAATTTTGTTTGCGTGTATATATTATCATAGGAGTGTTATTGAGATGGGACAGGATTGGAAAACGTTGCTCCCGATCCCCTCCTGAAGAAGGGCTCAGGGACGAAAATCAATCCTGATTCCAATTCTGAAAATTGTTCAATTTCTCAAAAAAAATCTCTTTCTTTAGCCTAATTTTGACCTAAATTAAACCCAATTTCCTGTATTTTCTTTAGAATAGCCAAGATATAAATATCATATTGTACCAATCAGTTTAATACAAATATCTAAAGCAAATTAAAATTACAAATTCATCAAAATTCTAAAAATATGTGTGTGTGTTTAGGATAGTTTTAGATATTAGGGAATTCAAAAAACAAAAATAGAACATGTGTGTGTGTGTGTTTATATTTAAGATTGGGATCGGAAAGTCTCATTCCTGATGTCGATCCTAAAATTTTCAGGACAGAATTTTCTATCTCAATTTGCTAAGGATCCGAATAGAAAAATTTTGAACACCCCAAGTAACTACTCTATAAAAGCGTCCGGGTGGAAATGTGTCACTATGAATATGTATTTTGAAATTTGACACATCATACTAAAACTATTCATGGCAATTGCCTATTAATTTCATGATTGTCCTAAGCTCCAAAGTAGAGAGGCAAGGATTGGGCAAAAATTCCTCACAATGCCAATTTTCATATGGATGATGAATAGTAACTTGAAGCAACAATCTCATTCATGAGTACCTTAGTTTTCATACTGTACGTCTAGTAATTGTTCATCGGCTATCTCTTCTAATTTCAAATCATAATAAACTTATTTGTCTTCTTTCCCCCTGCATTTGTAGACTTGTATATATGTACTTGCTTATTGAAATTCCTTTGTTTGTACATGGCAACATGGGAGAAGCTACACTAAATGAATGTCATTTCTTAACATGTGCAACTTCATTTTCATCTCCTATACACTTCAATTGAAAAGGTGGGAAGAGGTCCAAGCATCTGATCTTAAGGAGACAAGCAAGTTTGATGCTCCGGCAACTCCAAATTCAAGAGTGGGAACAAAATAAATTCTTAGAGGTTGGATCATGTTCATATTCACGTTACATTGATTTTTCACTTATTATTAACTCAAACATATTACTGCTCGTAATATCCTAATTTTTATTTTTAGCATTTAAATAGTTTTAAAAATAAATTAATTCATGATGAATGGAATCTTACTGTGAAATTAATTAAATAAATATGATTTATTCAAAACATGATTTTTAAAAAAAACAGAGAGTTAAAGAAAAGTGATCAATAATAAAAGAAATGAATTACTACTACTACTGCTCAGAAAGTTAGAGAAAGAAAGAAAAATAATTGGGGAAAAAATGAAATGGGCCCAAGTTTTATTTACCTAGCTAGCCCATCTAAGATTGAAAAAACCCAAAAAAAAAAAGGGAAAATTCCAAAAAACTACACTCAAAATATACAAAGGACAAATCAGTACAACAAAATTCAGAAATGACAAATCAGGCGGGTGTCAGAAAAAGGAGGAATCTGTCCTTTTGAAATTTCGGCCAAATTACGAAAATGCCCTTCAGCCCTCAGTCGCAATAACAACATTGGAGTTGTTAATGACGAATCATGAGGTGTTAATGGCGAGGTGAGTGTTGTTATTGGCCCTGAAACTTGTGAAGTGTTAATACCGAATCCGAAGGTGTTAATTCCGATGATCATGTTGTTATTCTGAAGTGTGCATGAAGGGCATTTTCGTAATTTGGCCGAAATTTCAAAAGGACAGATTCCTCCTTTTTCTGACACCCGCCTGATTTGTCATTTCTGAATTTCGTTGTACTGATTTGTCCTTTGTATATTTTGAGTGTAGTTTTTTGGAATTTTCCCAAAAAAAAAGGGGGAAGCCCTTTTAATATTAAGCCACTCGAGGGTTGTTTAATTTAAACACCACACCGCGACACCGCCACATGTCGTGCATTTTGAGGGGGAGGGGTAGCAAGCCAGAGAGAGCCGACGTCTGTCTCCTTCGTCCGCCATTTTTTCCCCTAGTTTAGGGTTAAAGCTTTTTGAGTCTATTTTAGTAACTAAAATCATTTCTATTCAATGAAGTCTCTTCATATACATTATTTTACTCGACGTGCTTTTTATAACAGGTATATTTTTGAAGTTATTAGATCACATTTTTGGATTAGAGTTTGGAATAAGCGTTGAGTTTTAACAACATATGACAATAAGATTATAAAGCTATTTTCCTAGTTAAATTATATAGGGTCATATTTATTTATTTGTTGTCTTGAGGATTTAAAAATTTAATTTGTATTTAAAAATTTTAGGGTTTTTGATATCTATATGATATTTTCACCAATTAAATTTGAGTTAAATGAGTGATTTGAGTTTGTTAGAGATATTATTGAATTTTTGATGGTGTAGTTTTAAGATTTAAGCTTGAAATTTGAAGTTGGAATTTTAACAGAGTTTTATATTTGAGAATTTTGGGATTTTTTTTTTGTTAAATCAAGTTATTTAGGAGTTATTAAAGATTTAATTGAGTGATTTGAATTTTCAAGGAAAGCATAAATTTGGTGTTGGAATGATTAGTTATGGTTTATAAGAGATTTGACCATTTTTTTTCTTACTTGGAAATAACAACCTTTAATTATTTCTATAGTTAAATATTGTGGTGTGTGTGTGTGGATATAAATCATGAATATGTATATATTATTAATAATTATCCAAATAACTCTTTGAGTTGTTAATGAGGTAATGAGAAACTAAAAATAGGTTGGGATAGTTGTTGATCAAGAATTGAGAGTTGAGCCTTTGCTAAGGCCAAGAGTCTTTAAGTGCTATTTCTAACCATTTAATTAGTTGTAAGTTAATTGTGGTGATGATGTGCATTGTATAGGCTAAATTGTGGCTTAGTCGTGTTGAGTATGGGCTTTAATTTGTGGTAATATCTCCTTATTTGGTGAGAGGTAATCACTTGTCACTTGTTGTGTGTGTTGGTATATTGTCTGTGAATATTCTGTAAAATAATTATAAGAATGAAAACGATATATTGACATTGATTAGATATTTCAATGAGTACTAGGAAATGTTCATTGAGTTTGAGAAAATTATCATGTTATTTTGATAGAAATTTGCCTTATGAAACCTTATAATTTGAATTGTAATATATATATATATATATATATATATATATATATATATATATATGAGTTGAGAATTGAGAATTGAGATATTATATCATATATATAAAGATAATTTGAATAGCATTGTATGAATGTGTATATTTTAGGAAATTTCTGTTGAGCTATTTGTTGATAATTATTGTGATAATTGGAATGGGGTGAGGTGGTGTGGTTGGTTTTACCACATGATATTGCCTCTATTGGTACATGATGGTTGATTATCTATTATCCCACTGGTTCAATGAAGGACTATCCCATTTTTTTAGTGACGGGAATCGACACCCCACTAGTTTAATGAGGGGAAAAGACACATGGTCCTAGCATGTGTTATGTGAATTTTGGCCGATTCTCATCACATAACCGGAGAGCTTTTTGAGTGGCTAATGGCATAGATAATAACTTAGTCTATGGGTCTAGTCATGAGAAATAAGGCGGTTTAGTTTGATTGATGGGAGGTAACTTAGAGATTGTGATATGAGAATTGTGATATATAAATTTTGATATTGAATTTTGTGAATTATATCTCTAATACTTTGTTGTATAAATTATTCCATTTGGCATCTTATGAGCACATATTAGCATATGTAACAATTTGATAGATGATTATTGAGGCTTTTGTCTAACCCCATTGATTTAACATTTTTCATGTGATAGTTCTCATGCTATGACGCTGAGGAGAGTTCTTGAGGCATAAATATCTCTTCATATATCTGTAGGGTCTCTTCTGATTTATTATGTAATAAATTGATGTATATTGTCACTTATAGAGCTCATATTTTATAAACTCTAATTTAACCGCATATTTTTAATAAATTGTTACTGGCTAGTGTGCTGATATAAGGCTTTAGGCCTTTAGGATTGCATGTGAATGGATGTGGATCCACAAACTCATATTTTGAAAGCATTTTATTATTGCACTATGATTTGGATACTATGTAGAACAGGATTTTTTATCTTGGTTTTGTGGTGAATGTTGTATTATGAGTTTTGAGAAACTCAAGATCTAAATATTATTCATGAATGCTTGAAATGTTTAGATTATCTCTTCCTATCAATAATGACTTTAGTTTAAAATGAGAAACTTTTTAGAATCATGGTAGATTTTTGACTAATATGTTAAACTTTAGTTCTAACATTATTAGTGTTTAAAAGATGAGTTAATGTCATGAAATTAAGGAAAGGATTTTACACTCCCTCCATTACTTATTATAAGAAATGGATCGAGGTAGGCGCACACATTAAGAAATAGCTGCGTTTTTTTAAAAAAATATAGAATAGCTGTTAGTTGGACAAAAGAGATATATAGTATATAAGAAAAAGCAAATGGATAGTTAAATGGATGATTGTGAGGGGTAGTTTTGTAAACATAATGTTAACTAATAACTATTCATGGAAGTTTGTAATACTCCTACTGCTTATATATATTTTTTTATATGACTATTTATCCTGATTAATTTACCAAAGCCCTTTCATTAGAATCAATGTTAGTTAGTTGTAATATTGCTTATATTTAGTAACAAAAGTTTCTCCAATTTTGTTGCTTATATTAGGTAACCGTGGGGAGTGTAGCAAAGAATATTTTGTCCTTTTATATTTGGTGATGGTTGCCTTTTTCTTCTTCTTCGGCTTGCATATGCACCCGATGTTTTAGGTCAGCTCTTTGTTACGGGGAACTCTATGGGTCCAGACTAATCTAGATTCGAGACATGACAGAATCATTTTTTCAGGTGGCATCCTTACCACCTAACACAGGCCTAGACTAATCTGAACTTAAGACATAACATGACTATTTTTTCAGGTGGTGCTTCGACCACCTTACATTGCTATCTTTCTAAGTCTCGAACTTGAGGCTCTTGGTTAAACTAGAACAACTCTTATCAATTGATATAAGTTTTTGGTGGTGGTGGTGGTGGTGGTTAGCTATTTATTGTAATGTTGCATGAATAAAACCGAGCTTTTTTTTCCCGGTAAAAATAAAACAGAGCATTTGATGGTTGTATTAACACACTAATTACACAGCTTCACCAAACTACATATAACAGTAGTATTGAGGATTTTTTTTTGGCCAAATCTTTGAGTCATGTATTTCTTTGTTTTTAATCATTTTCTTTTGGCAAATTTCACATCGAGGTGATTAAGTCCAAATATATCCACTATGCAATCGGAGTATGAGCAAAGATTTTTTTTTTTCCCTTGCTTGTAGCTGCATCTTACGGCTAAAAGGCTAAATATGAATGCACATATGTACGTATCTTTTATATATGTTAAATATATTATAATATGTTTATGGTGGCATTGGCATCGTAGGGTCATAGCAAGCTTAATTCTCACACAATTTTCTCCTTCAGAAATTTGCATTCACCTAAGGGAAGAATTTTGATGGAACAATGCTAACGGAAACTTCTTTACGTTTCCTTCATTTGATAGGCTCACTAATTATCCGCCGGACACAAGAAATTCTTCTCATACATATTGAAAGCATTGGGAAACTATTCTCTTAATGAAAAATCCTCCTAATATATATGTGCAATAAGAGTTTAGAAAAAAAAAATTATAAATTTGATTGGTAAAATATATTGAAATCTTATATTTAAAATCAAAATAAATTTAAAAATCGGAACAACTTCCGCATAAAACTTGATGTAAAGTTCACATAAAAAAAAGGATAAAGGTGCATCCAGCACTCCAAACTATTTTTGGAGGTGCAATCAGCACCCTAAGGTATTTAAGGGTGCAATCAGCACCCTACACAATTTTTTGGGGTGCAACCAGCACCTTAAAGTATTTAAGAGTGCAATCAGCACCCTCAACTATTTTTAGAGGTGCAATCAGTACCATAATATATTAAAAATGGAATAATTACACCCTTTCACTAACGGAATACTAACTCCGTTTGCTAACACACTATTTTCTTTCAGTATTTAAGGCTGCAATTTTGCCTCTAATGTAGTAAAAATAGAGCAATTGCACCTCCAAAAATTTGAACTTTAGCAAACGGAGTTAGTATTCTGTTAGTGAAAATGTGTAATTGTTCCATTTTTTATACATTAGGGTACTGATTGCACCTCCAAAAATAGTTTAGGGCGCTGATTGCACCCTTAAATACTCTAGGGTGCTGATTGCACCCCAAAAAATAGTTTAGAGTGCTGATTGCACCCTTAAATACTTTAGGGTGCTGATTGCACCTCCAAAAATAGTTTGGGGTGCTGGATGCACCTTTACCCTAAAAAAAATTAATTAAGAAATTTTAATCCCGCTTTTTTAATTTTTCTTAAATCTAAATTCTCTCGGTTCATTTTTCCTCACTCCCCTTTCCAAACAGCCCCTTAAACGACTTCGTATTGCAGTCTCTGAAATTTTCCCGCCTTTTTTTTGCCTTTTCAATTTTCATTCCTGTCCCATCTTGGAACTCCAGCTGCATCAAATTCAAAAAATTGAAAATTCATACTCTTCTTCATTCGCTGCAACGCTCAAAAGCTAAGCGCCCGTTCTGTTCAGGGTTCCGTTCTCCGAAATCCTTTTGTTTCTTGCATATAATTCATTGAGATACCTCCAAGCCCAGAGTTCATAATTTCCACACTTTCCCTTCTCCATAAAATTTTCACCAGTTTTCCGTAATTTTTATTTTTAATTTTCTTTCCGGCAACAACTCACGGGTCAAGCGATGCACATCAAGGAGATTTGCTTGGAAGGTTTCAAATCGTATGCTACCAGAACTGTTGTTCCAGGTTTCGACCCCTATTTCAATGCCATCACGGGGTTAAACGGTTCCGGCAAGTCGAACATACTTGATTCGATTTGCTTTGTACTTGGGATCACGAATTTGCAGCAGGTTCGGGCTTCTAACCTTCAGGAGCTCGTGTATAAACAAGGACAGGCAGGGATTACAAAAGCTACAGTGTCGATTGTGTTTGATAATGCGGATAGGAGTCGGAGCCCTCTTGGGTATGAAGACCATCCAGAGATTACAGTGACAAGACAGGTTTCTTTCTTTATTTTTAAGCCTTCCCCCCGATTTTGTTAGTTGATTTTTGTTTCGCAGCATATAATGCTGTAAAAGGTGTCAGTTTGGCTTGTCTAGGCAATATAATTCACCAACATCTTTGGCGCAGTGACATTAAAAGGATATGTATTAGAATCACAGTTAGAGCTGAATGAAAAGAAACGAATTTTTGGGTTGACTTTCAGGGATGGCTTGGATTCATTTTCCATCTCCGCCCTTAGAAGTTATTATTTTAACCATGGTTAATGATGGTAGTTGTTTAATTCACAATTATATTTAGCCAGCAATTTATTGACTTCTCACTTGTATGCCATGGATGCGTCTGGGGACAATGCCAGATTGTAGTTGGTGGAAGGAACAAATATCTGATCAATGGGAAACTTGCCCAACCAAGTCAAGTTCAAAACCTTTTTCATTCAGTGCAGCTGAATGTTAACAACCCACATTTTCTCATAATGCAAGGGCGCATCACCAAGGTTTTAAATATGAAACCACCCGAGATATTGTCAATGCTTGAGGAAGCTGCAGGAACAAGAATGTATGAGACGAAGAAAGAAGCTGCACTAAAAACACTTGAGAAAAAGCAGAGTAAGGTAGATGAGATTAATAAGCTTCTTGACCAGGAGATACTGCCTGCTTTGGAGAAGTTAAGGAAAGAAAGGACGCAGTACATGCAGTGGGCTAATGGCACTGCTGAGTTAGATAAGCTGAGAAGGTTTTGTATTGCTTACGAATATGTTCAAGCAGAGGGGATGAGAGACAATGCAATGTCTGAGGTGGAACAAGTGAAGGCCAAAATAGCTGAGATTGATGACTCTACTAAGACCACAAAGGTGGAAGTACAGGCAATGGAGACCACAATGGCAAGGTTGACAGCAGAAAAGGAAGAACGCATGGGCGGGGAAGTGAAATCTTTGTCAGACAAAGTAGATGCACTTTCACAGAATCTTGTGAGGGAAACATCTATACTAAATAATAAAGAGGACACTCTGAGAAGTGAAAAATCCAATGAAGAAAATGTAAGTTACATTTAGCTATTTCATTAAATTATTTGTTACATTTCCTGCTGTGCTCAATTTTAAGATATTGTTAATTCTAATGTTGTTCTACTTCGTAATTTGTAATATTTCCATTTGGAAAACATGACAATGACCTCACCTGATAGTTGTTATTGTGATATTTCAAGATTGTTAATAATATTGAAGACTTGAAGCAATCAGTTGAAGAGAAGGCCTTAGCTGTGAAAAAGGCTGAAGAGGGAGCTTCTGATCTGAAAAGGAGGGTTGATGAGCTTTCTAAGACCTTGGAGGATCATGAAAAGGAATATCAGGTAAAAAGATTATATTGGCTCAATTTGATGTCTAGCAAGAGAATTTCATCAATTCAGGACTTACTTTGATCCTTACCCTTGAAACCATTGGCAGGGTGTACTAGCTGGGAAGAGCAGTGGAAATGAGGAGAAATGCTTAGAGGATCAGCTAGCTGATGCAAAGATAGCAGTTGGGAATGCTGAAACAGAATTGAAACAGCTAAAAACTAAAATTAACCACAGTGAAACAGAACTGAAAGAGAAAGCACATCAATTAAGGTCAAAACAGGCAGAAGCTACCGCTGTAGAACATGAGCTAAATACTAGAAAGAAAGATGTGGAGACTGTGAAGACGCAATTGGAGTCTCTTAGTTATAAAGATGGTGAGATGGAATCTTTGCAAAAGGTAGGACACGCATCTCTTCTTCTAGTTTCTTTACAATTCAAATATTTTCTAGTTTTCATTTAAACAAAAATATATGTTAAACAAACTTAAGGAGCGTGCATCTGAGATGGAGTCAGTGCAAAAGTGGAAGGATGAAATACGCAAGCTTTCAGCACAATTAGCAAATGTTGAGTTTACTTACCGTGACCCAGTCAAGAACTTTGATAGGTCAAAGGTGAAAGGTGTGGTTGCCAGACTTATCAAAGTAAAGGACAGGTCTGCAATGACCGCCCTGGAGGTTAGACAACATGGCGTCTTTATACCCAAGTTTTAAGTAGAAAATTATATATTGACACTTTTGATCGGATCTTTTTTAGGTTACTGCTGGTGGAAAGTTGTTCAATGTTGTAGTTGACACAGAAAATACTGGAAAACAACTACTGCAGAATGGTGATTTAAGAAGAAGAGTGACAATTATACCTTTAAACAAAATTCAATCCCATACTGTTCCCTCTAGAATTCAACAAGCTGCTTCAAGATTGGTTAGTCACAGCATTTCTTTTGGTACATTTTGGGTTCATGATTGTTTAACTATTTCTTTGCTGAAAATTATTGTTACTTTAATTCCAGGTTGGTGAGGAGAATGCTGAGCTGGCACTTTCTTTGGTTGGTTATGAAGAAGAAGTGAAGGTATGCTTCTTTGAAATCATTTAGGATCCTGGTGAAGTAAGAACATGGGAGCTGAAAGCGTTTTTATTGTTATTTCAAGTTCTTATGATCTCCTGGTCAAACTTTATTTTATTGTATCTGATTTGCTGTTAAAAACGTAAAATAAGATTTGTGGATAATTTAAATGCATTATTAGTTTTTCTTTTCACTTTATATTAATATTAAATATTACTGATCTTTTTTAAATTTGGCATGTGTAACAGAGTGCTATGGAATATGTATTTGGTTCTACCTTTGTGTGCAAAAACACTGATGCAGCTAAGGAGGTATGATCATGTTTGCCACTGGGATTGTCATGGACATTATATTTACATTCTGGTAAAAAAACTTGACTGTTATTTGTTTCTTATATACATTGGATATTTGATATTCATAATCTTGGTTTTTTTGGTACTATTTTTTTGTTGATCCATGTTCATAAAAGATTCGACAGGGTTTTGTGTTGGTTGTTGGGGCTGAACACAATCGTTCTCCTTTACCTAGGCTTAGGATCGGCTATAAAACAATGACGTCATGCGATTCATAGAGCTGACATCACCTAGTGGGATAAGGCTTTGTTGCTGTTGTTGGTTCTTCTTTGCACTCTATTATTGATTATAAATTCATGATAACTTGATTATTTGTTTTGTCAATGAGCATTGAGCAACTATTTTCTCCTCTATTATTCTGATGGTTATTATTTTAAAAAGGTGTTCAGTATTATCCATATGACCTTTTCTAACCCACCTATAGAGAAGCTCAGTTTTTCTTGTACTCTGTTGATCTAATACTAGGTGGCATTTAATCGGGAGATTCGAACCCCCAGTGTCACTCTTGAAGGAGACATATTTCAGCCAAGTGGTCTTTTGACTGGTGGAAGCCGAAAGTATGACACTTTGCTTTCATTGATTTATCTTTGGATTTTGCATATGTATCTTATAAGGAGGAGTTTGGTTTCCCTTATTTTAAGTGATTTTGTGCAGTACGGAATAAATATGTGAGATGAGTTTTGTCTCAAAATAAAATGTACTCTTTTAAGCCAATCCAAATCAGGGCTTAAACTTCCAAAAAGAGCTTCATAATAAAAATCAGATAATATTTGACGCATTTGCAAAATTTTATATTTTCTACACGATTTGTGTTTTCCGCAATATAAGTGAAGCGGTCTGTCATAGCATCTGAATGTCTTCTATCTTCTTCAATACTGCTAAGTAATTTGGCTTCACAGTATAGGCTAGTCAATCAGCATCTGAATATCTTTTATCATTTTATACACTACTACAACGGGGTAATTTAGCTTGACAATATAGGCTAATTGTGGCAGGGGTGGCGGCCAACTTTTAAGGCAACTTCATGATTTAGCAGAGGCTGAGTCAAAACTTTCAATACACCAGAGAAGGTTGTCTGAGGTTGAGGCAAAGGTATGCCCTGAGTGAATAAATTAAACTGCAAATAAGCCCAATGTATATTCAAGTAGATACTGATAATTTTGTGATATTGATGAAACCATAATCACTTTGTGGATTGTTTGATTTTTAGTGATCATGTGTAGTCTTGTTTTTGTGTGCTTACTGCTTATATATCAACTTCAGTTTGACGATATTTCTTGGCGTTGTATTTGAAATAACAGATTAAAAAGCTTCTTCCTCTTGAGAAGAAATGGAAAGACCTCAAAACACAGTTGGAACTTAAATCATATGATCTTTCATTGTTTCAAAGCAGAGCTGAGCAAAATGAGCATCATAAGGTTTGGCTTTTTTCTTTCATTGCAAAAGTTGATTCATAAAGGCTGTGATTTTACCTTGATTTCACTCCATTGTAAAATTTTTAATTTTCCTCAATGGTAATCATCATTCTCACTTTGCTCCCTCTACTTCTCTTTTGCCTTTGTAGCTTGGGGAACTAGTGAAGAAGATTGAGCAAGAACTCGCAGAAGCAAAATCAGCAGTCAAGGAAAAGCAAATTATTTATGAAAACTGTGTCAAGACTGTTTCATCGCTTGAGAAATCAATTAAAGAACATGACAATAATCGTGAAAGTAGACTAAAAGATCTGGAGAAGAAGATAAAGTCATTCAAATCCCAAATGCAGTCATCTTTAAAAGATCTTAAGGTTTGTTTAAAGTTCCAAAAGGTTATGATTATTGTTTGCGATTTCTTTGAGTTAACTATCTATATTGAATTATATCCCAAGTCTCCATACAATGTGACCCTTAGGGAGTTGCGGTTTTGGAACTTAAAGCTAGGAAGTCACTGGTTCAAAACTTGCCTAAATGGAATGGAGTTTATGCAGACCAATATGTCAAGCAATGTCTGATTGTCCTATTTTGTGAAATTGCTGGAAAAAGCTTCGATAGTTTTATGCAACCTCTGATTAAATAATGAAATGGAAGGAGATATCTCATAATTTGAATGTCAGATGTATGGGAAGTAATGTTAATCTGTATATGTCAGTATATCAAAGAATACATAATAGGAAATTGAGATGAGATTGTAAGATAGAATGACGGCGATTAATGATAACCTAACTACCTAAAATAAGCCATTCCACGGGATGTAACACTTTTCATTTGTTTTTTCACCCGATAAAGCTGGAAGCCAAAATAATCTCTGCAGCAATTGCTACTTGATGGGTTTGTCCACTGTCTTATTTTTAAATGACTTTGTAAAGCCTCTTCATGTTTGTTTGCTGTTAGGGACATGATAATGATAAGGAGAGACTTGTAATGGAAATGGAAGCTGTTATTCAGGAGCGTGTGTCCTTGGAGAATCAATTAGCTTCTTTAAGAACACAGATTCATAATTTTGAATCAGAAGTAGAAGAACAAAAAATAAAGGTAAGTGTTACTTTTATCTTGGTCTGTTCTTGTTCTCTACAGAATAGTTTGAGTCCTCAGTCTTCTACGTTGTAGGTTGCTGCTGCAAGGACCGATCATGATCGGGTTCATTCAGAGCTAAACTCAGTTCGTCTAAAAATGAAGGAATGTGACAAGGAAATAAGTGTTATCATGAAGGAGCATAAAATGCTTGAACATAAGCTCAGTGAAAATAATCTTGAAAGGAAGAGAATGGAGAACGAGGTACGTTTTTCTACAAAATATTTTTATTAAACCTTTTAAAATCATATGTTAAACAATTTTCCTACTCTTTAAGGTAAAAAGGATGGAGATGGAACAAAAAGACTGTTCGGTCAGGGTGGAGAAATTGATAGAGAAACATGCATGGATTGCTTCTGAAAAACAGCTGTTTGGAAAAAGTGGGACTGATTATGATTTTGCTTCTCGTGATCCGGGTAAAGCAAGGGAAGAACTTGAGAAGCTACAAGCTGAGCAGTCTGGGTATGGGTCATTGGGAATCTGTCCTGTATGCTGCTACTAGAATTATCTGTACCTTTTCATATTGTTGTATTCTATGAAACAAAGTAATTTTTCGCTTGCTTCTTTGTGAAGGCTTGAGAAAAGGGTGAACAAGAAAGTCATGGCGATGTTTGAGAAGGCAGAGGATGAGTACAATGATTTGATGTCCAAGAAAAACATAATTGAGGTTTTCTTTTTTTCAGTCTATTTCAACAACTTTATACCTGTCTCGCATATCTTCTCATTCTGTGATTATCTGGCTTAGAATGACAAGTCTAAAATCAAGAAGGTGATTGAAGAGCTAGATGAGAAGAAAAAGGAAACACTAAATGTTACCTGGGTTAAAGTCAACAAGTGAGTTTACTTTGCAATTGTCTGATTGCCCTCTTTTATATGAAACTGGTTGACTCTGATGTTTTCGTTCTGTTTATTCAGGGACTTTGGATCCATCTTTTCTACTTTACTTCCGGGGACCATGGCTAAGTTAGAACCCCCTGAAGGTTGCAGTTTTCTTGATGGTCTTGAAGTTCGTGTTGCATTTGGGAGCGTGTGGAAACAGTCCCTGTCAGAACTAAGTGGTGGTCAACGATCATTACTTGCACTTTCTCTGATTCTTGCACTGCTGCTATTCAAACCTGCTCCAATTTACATCCTTGACGAGGTATGCCTTACATGAATTTATTTATAATTTTTGCCCCCTACAAAATGCTTGTGCTTGTGCCGGCATAATTCCTTTTTGTTTCTTTATGTTTGGTTTCGTGCGACTTTTAATTCTGCATCTGCTATTATTTCCTTTACAAATACTTATGAACCAATGATTGTACAGCAGAGCCTAGTTATAGTAATTGTTGAATTGGTGGCAGGTTGATGCGGCTCTTGATTTAAGCCACACACAAAACATAGGAAGAATGATAAAGTCCCATTTTCCTCACTCCCAGGTATGAAAATTGTTGAAGGCACTGTGGCATTATCTTTATTTCATGCAATTGCTTTTCGTTGTAATTTCAAGAAATTCCTTGTTAAAATCACCAAAAGGAAACAAAAAAGAGAATGTTGTGAGGGGTTCAATGTTCATTCTCCAGAATTTACACTAAAGCACAACCCGGCCATGTTATTTCAGCTTTTGCCATTTTTTTGGACACCGACAAGGCACTCAAAAGTTTGAATGATGGTATATCTTCATTTTGATATATTAATTCTACAAAATGACGCGGTAGTGGGATAACTGATAAGATATGACTATAAACTCAAGTGGAGTATAAAATCTATGAATGTTGTTGATTCTTATTTTTTGATCACATGAGGAGGCTTGAATCCTTGACTTCCACCCACCCCACCCTTACTACCTGAGCTAACTTTAGGTGGTAGGATGCTGATGATTCGTATCAATTGTATGCAACCACGTGTAACCAGACACCTCTTCTCTTCCTCTATATATCTATATATGTGGAAATCTAACCTTGTCTCTTTATGTTCTTTGGTTTGCAGTTTATTGTGGTTTCGCTGAAGGAAGGCATGTTCAATAATGCAAATGTTCTATTCCGGACAAAATTTGTGGATGGTGTCTCAACGGTTCAGCGAACTGCTACATCCAAGCAGAGCAAGTGATATATTGAGGTTACTAATTATCCTTCTATAAATCGTCTCTACTTATAAAATGGAAAATTGAGTTTTAGTTTGATCTGTTGAATATATACCTTGCCTTGAGAATAGGAAGTTATTCGTAGTCTTTAGTTATTTGATTTTATAACCTATCCATTCTATTAGACAACCCGGATAAAATGGTTATCCATAATCCTCAAGTATATACAATCCATCTGCTAAATTATTCCCCTAATCTACAAACAACCCTGCAGAAGCATGTATCGAATGAATAGGATTAAATTCAGCCCAATTTTTAATGGATTATCATACATGGATTATGGATATTCTTAGGATACATCCACTGGTGGCCAAGTTAAATCCGCCTACTCACATCTACTTAAGATGACAGGCCTTTGTCTGATTTTCTTCCTGATTAAGAATCAAGACAATAGTCCATAGATATGTTATTTCAATTCTGAATCATGTGGCCATAATTTTAATTTTTAGTGTGCATGTCCATTTGCCTTTTGTGGATTCAAGAACCCAAACATGAAGACAACGACAAGAGAATTGGAGTTTATTAGAATTTTACTTTCTGATTTTCAATCTATATTTCTCAACTATGAACTGCTCAACTACTATATACTATATATTATTGCATACTCACTAACTAGATATTTTTGTACTTCTGTTTCTTGTTCAGATGGCCACGTGTAGCAAATTGAAATCCTGTAAGTTTAAGCAGTGTATAGAAACTGGAAAGTACAAACCATGTTTGAACCTGTGTATGTAATTTTATTATACAGTTGAATGTTTAGTCTGTACAAAATTTGTATTAGACCCAGGACTTGAACCTCCTGACGACAAAGTTTATTTATGTTGCCCAATTTAGTTCTGGGTCTTCTTGTTTCTCAATGTTACTCTAGATCTTGACAATTCTTTGATGTAATGGAATGAATGCATTTTAATTTTTGGAGATATATTTAGATAAATTATTATATTTCAAAAAATTAGATTGTTTATTATCACTGAATATGTAAATCAAGTCAGATCAAAATGCCCGTCAGTGCATTTTTAAACTATTTCTATTTCTGATCACTTTGTAGATTGAATTCCTCAAAGGAGTTAAAAAAATTATTTAATGGTTTCCAATGTTAATCTATTTGTCTATAAAGACCAGATTTGCATTTTTTTTAGTCTAATAATTTGAGCGTATCATGTGATAAAAATAATATAATTTAATTATAATGTATAAAAATATTAATCTTTAATTAAAAAGCTATAGGATTAAGACTGGAGGGACCGAGGGAGTACTACTCTGCTCTCAGATGCAAGGCTTGGTGGTTCAAAATGTAAATGACATTTTGGGTTATTCAATATAGTTTTTAAAGAAATGCTTGTCATTAATTAAGAATAGATTTAAAATATGTTGGTGCAAATTTAATTACTTTAAATATAACCAATTATATTGGTTCTTTTGGTGAAGTCTGTATTAATGTCTTATGTTCGAAAATGGAGATAATAAATTTAAAAAATTGATTATTCAACAATGATTATCTTTAATTACTGCCATCAGGTTGCTCTTTTGTCTATTCTCTCTCTCTCTCTCTAATTAGCGTTGATAACTTCAATGTTTTTTAATAGGCAAGTGACCTACAACGCCGCTCTTAATTCTGCACTAAAGGCCTATGCACTAAATTTTTAGCGCATTGGTGTAGATGAGATCAATATATTATAAAAATCTGATCACCGAAGCCGTCTCCTCCATCGACTTCATTACGGCTCAAGATACAATTCACTGTTCACAGCAGGTATAAATTTTCACATATAATATTCGCTCCTTGGGCTTCATATGCGCCATTCCAGTTTGGACAATTGATTAAAATATGGTCTCCTTTGACATAAGCAATCCCGAAGGGAGTCACGAATAGAGTTTTGTATGGATTGACTATCGTACTTTATTTTTACCATTCTCTTTTTCATTTTCTTTTTCTTCACTATTCATCTCAGCTTTTTGATTGAAATTTAAGCAGTTTAAATTTAATGTTTAATAAAAATATTAATAAAATATCAAATTATTAGAAAATAAATAAATAAATTCAAAAATTGCTCAGTTTTAATTATGGTAATTAAAGCTTCAATAAAAAATATTTAAAAATAATATTTTAATAAAACATTAAATTTGAAATCTTCAAATTTCAATCTAAAGGTTGAGATGGGCAGTGAAAGGGAAGAAGAGGGGAAGAAAATGGTAAGAGAAGAGGACGATAGTCAATCCCAATTTTGTTAGGCAGACTTCAATTAAAAAAAAAAAGCACAAAAAATTAATGGCACGATGAAATAGACCTACCTCTCCTAATCAAGCTGGTTCCTTCAATTTTACCTGACATACTGAGCTTGTATTCAAATCTTCATCCTCTTTCATTGATTCAAATTTAAAATTTAAATTCTCAAATGACTTTTGTAGGGCAGAATATAAGGAGCATTCTCAAACCCAAATTCATTTTCTCTTTCCAACATTCCATTTTTCATTCGTCTGCTCTGTTGTTTCCTACTTCCATAACCTTACTCTTCATTTTCTTATGAAGGAAGGGCGAAGGGCTCTGGATTTTAGATGTGGCTCACTCGTGCCTTTTACTCTAATGTCAATGAAATTTCTTCCTCCATTCATGTAAGTATTACTTTTGAGATTGAGCTGATAAAAAATGAAAATTTGCAAGTGAAAGTAGACATAAAGAATTTCCCCCCAAGCTAATGGCATCCATATGTTTTTTATGTTTTTTATTTGTAAGTGGTTCCTATATGATATTGGATGTGTATGAAATGTCATGAATGGAAGGTGTTTCTATTTTAGTAGGTCAAATTAAAAGAAATAGGAGTTTGGTCTTTCATCTTCCTTGAATTTCTATATGATATTAGTAATGAAGATTTTAGGTAAATGGTTGTAGTGGCTAAAATCATTTTTCTTTTGTCAGTTTCACTAGTCAGACTATCTACTGAAGTGATGCAAAGATATTAATTTTTTGTTTTGTTTATCATTAGTGCAGCTTTAAGAAGCTTATAATGGATACATAGCCTTTACTGATGTTTGGAAAGTTTTTGGTGGTGGGCAACATAATCTTGTTAGTGTATTAACGGGAGGTTATTAGGAGTGCACTATTTATTACCTAATTATGTATTATAAAGTTGGGTCTTATCTTAAAGGATCTTAATTGTATTTATGTGAGAATTATTTTTTAATGGTAACGAAAATATAAAAACTCTACACTTATAAGCTTCTCGTGCAACGCAGGGGCAGAACACTCTAAGATAGGTCGTTTTATTGCTGTTTCTTGATATATAATCCTTCACATTTTCAATTATTATAAATGCTGTCCCACTTTCATTTTTTACCACTTTTTTCTTCAGTAACCTTATGTTACTTTTTGTAACATCCCGAATTTCAGTAACCAAAATTTCTTATATTTAAGGGTATAAAATGGTGAATTAAAGAACACGGGAAATGATAAAACAAGGCAATTGATGGTCACACACAACATGAGTATGTTTAGAACACAAATTGTAAATATTTGAATTTGGTACTAGTGAGTTTTCCTGTGCAACAGTCTTGTTGTGTGACAATTTTAAATAGGCAAATGATATCCAATGCCTATAAAATGTTTCAGAACAAAAGTAAACTTATCAAGCTTTAGTTAAATAGGTCATATAGGTTATTTGGAGCTGTATACAAAGAGTTATGAATTTTTCAAAATTTGAACTTGATTCTGGAATGAAATCTGTGACAGTTTGAGTTTGACGAATTTCTAAGAAATATGTGGCTGTAACTAATGCTCTGTAATATTTTTCTTTGAAAGAGGACTGAAAAAGCTTTACACAAAGACTGGAACCAAGTATACTTCTGCTTATCCCTGTGTGTCCATTAAACTGTGCTCAAGCACTCTGAGAAAAGTGAAAATAAGATAAGGGTCTGACACTTTTCATTATATTTTTGTTTTTGATAAGCCTTATGTTACTTATTTGTGGTAAGATTATTAATATCGTATTGTTGTTCTATGCTATTTATGTTATCAATGATATAGTATGTTTAAAGTATGAAAGACAATGATTTAATTTCAAGAAAATGATATAATTAAGCATTGAACTGTTCTATAAGTACAAGCACCCTGTCCAACATACGGAGAGTACAAGCTAGTTGCCAAGATCCTTGAAGATACTTCTCCAATCAACACTTAATGATCAGCTATATAAAATTCTAAGCATTGAAATAAAAATTCCTCCAAGTACGTGCACTCAAAGAAATATATTCTACAAAAAAAAAAAAAATCACAGTCACGTGAATATCCGTATGAAGGTAACATGTGCTTACTTTTGTGAACGTCGTGTCATTCGTGTTCTCACACTTGATTCACACTCCACACTTGTGGATCACAACTTTAACAATGACTATTACTCAATTAAGAAAAACATTGTTTAAACTTAGATATATGTTTGACCGTATAACTTTTGAACTTACAAAAAATATAATAAAAAAAGAAGTACATGAAATTATCACATACTGAGTTACCCTATTATTTATAAGATATATTCTGTTAAAAAAAGTTCAATACCCCAAATGGATATGCTTAATTCTTAAAAAATCTACTTCCTCTGTCATGATTTGGGCCAATGTGTAAGTGACATTATGTTTTGAGCTTTTTAAGGGAAACTGCTGGGTTTGGTTTGCAGTAGATTCAGATAAATAACTATCATTAAGTCTGGATCATAGTTTACGAAATATGAAAAATCGAATAATAAATAATCAATCTTCCCTCTCATAAACATAAAAAAACATTATCATATGACCTAATGTTTGAATGAAAGTTCTTTGATGCCGCTGATTTTTTGTCAAAGATTAGCCTGCATATCATATTTGGTGGGGATGTCATGACTGGTAATTGAACTTTTCCTTCAAGGCAATACATTGAAAAAGCCAGAACCATATTTAATCTATGATTCCCTACTTTCTCATTGAGCCACTTTAAAACGGTATGGTTCCCTCATGGAGAACTGTCAAACCCGTGCTGTCTCCCATACCAATCGGAATACCTGTGCTAACGAAGACATGATATGGTTCCCACATAAAGAACACTCAAACCCACCTTGCCTTCGTTAGCAAGAGGGCAATCCAAATCCATTCGTTGTTGCATCAAACAGTGGAAGGACCCTCTTATATTTATACGAGAATCCTTCTGATGTTTATGTCGTCAAATGAGTGTGATTGCCGAGTTGAGTGGCCGTTGTTTATATAGAGAAATATTATATATATATATACACACATATTTTAAAAAAATAGGGTGTGAAGCCGCACTGCCACCCTATGGTGCAAAGGCTAACACCTCCAATGCCTCATAATTGTTGTCAATTTTACTTTTTGAAAAGATACATATTCATATATGATATATCAATCAGCATTGATTACCCCGTATGATGCGAGATGCGTTAACTCCATTGTTATTAGACAAGGAAATAATCCACAACGTTGCTCTTAACTCTATACTAAATGCCTATACATTAAATTATTAGCACTTAGACGTAGATAAAATTGCCAGGATGCGTCTCTAATCAACAATTAATGACCAACTATATAAAATTGTAAGCATTGAAATGAAAATTCCTTCAAGTAAGAACACTAAAAAAATATATCTTCTACCAAAAACAATTATAAATAAGAATAATTATTTTAAAAAATGTTTTGATGCAAATTTAATTACTTTAAATATAACCAATTATATTGGTTTTCTGTGAAGTAAGTATTAATGTCTTATGTTTGAAATTGGAGATAGTAAATGAAAAAAAATATTATTTCTATTAGGTTGCTCTTTTGTTTATTCTCTCTCTCTCTCTAATTAATTTGTTGCATGAATGGAATTCTTGTTACGTTGTTCAGCTTCTAACACTAACGTTGTTTTATTCTCAAATTAGAATGTAATATATTTATCCGAAGTATCATAGGAGTACCTTATAGGGTTAAGGTGTACCACCTCTAAACTATTTTGGAAATGCAAGTAAAGCCTTAAAATATTTTTGGGTGCACTTTTAACCTTAAAATATTAAAAATGGAGCAAATAACAGAGCCGTTAACCAATGTTTACTATCCAACATCTTCATCAGCCGCAAGGTTCTTCCCTCCTCCCTCGCGGAAACAGACCAGAGCTGGATGCGGAGAAAGGACCAGGCGCGGGGATGGCGTGATTGGCGTCCTTGGGTCTTCCTCCAACTGCTCCAAAATTGATCGCGATCTACCTACGTGTTTCAGGCGCCAATTTTTTCTATCCTGATTCAAGTGCGGCTGACCTGATTTGGGACTCCGTCAGACAAGAAGCTAGGTTCAAGGTACGCTAAAACTGGGCCTTTGTGCTTGCGTTTTCTTTGATTCCTTTGTTCCATTGAAAAATTGTTTTAAAATCAGAGGATTTGCTTGGATGTTGAACAAGCTCTGGTCTCTTTCACTTCTATTAACTTCTGCCACGTGTGTATGTAGACAGTCACCACTTAACCTCTCTGCTTTAGTGTCCTGATTACCTCTTTCCTCGTTTAATTTAATCGTCCATACTCCATACTTCCTCCTCCACTGGCTCTCTCTTGTTCTTTCTGGGATGGCCACAACCATAATCGTATTGGCTTCCCCATTGTTTTTTTGGGTATGTTTGCTTTAAATTTCTTGATCCTTGAATTCTTTTCCCTTCATTCTCCTTTTTCTCTAAACTAATACAGAAGATCCAACATTTCAAAATTGATATTTAATCAGAAAATTGAAATTGCTTAATGAACTATCAGCTAAAAAGTCACATTTTCAAGAGGAAATGAGGGAAAAATTAAGAGTGAAGCAAATCGGTGAGGGAGGAATCAAGAGAGAGTGAGTTGTGAAGCAAAACCATAAAGAAGAAAAAAGAATAGCATAACAGAGAGAGCATCGATGAATGATAAAAAGAATTTGATCCACCACGATACCCCACAAATCCGCAAAAACGGAGGCTACTTGGATCGGCCGCCTTCGCTATCGGTAGTGTTAACTGGGGTTAAGTGATGATGTGTCTAACTTGTACACATGGAAAAAGTTAATAGGCTACTTGGACATACTTGACAAGTTTCGTCCTTTATGGAGAAATACTTATAGGATACCCGAGTGGCAGGCAACTAATTGAAACAAAGTAAGATCTTGATAAAACTATAAACAAGGAAGAGAACAAAGCATGCATTTTGTATCAAATGACACGTTACCCGTTAACTAGAGATTAGATTCGATTCGATTCAGTCAAGCCGGCTTGCCGAGAAAAATTCCAACGAGGCGGGTCTGAGGTTCTGAGCAACTACCAAATTACCCTCTCCTTACCGGTTACAGTCTCCATCTCCCGCCTTCATCTCCGGCGCTCAAACAATCAAGCGTCTTCGCTCCGCTTCCTCACTCAGATTTGCGAAGACCCAGTGACGACTTATCCGCCATTCATGTGCGGCGACATGCCTGTTTTGATCTGATTTATTCCATTCTACACCTTCCAACGCACCCATTTTAAAATTCTCAAATTACCGAGGGAAAAATAAATTTTCGTAGTGGTACGAATGTTTGCTGTACTTATGCAGAGAGGTTTTGTCTCCACTAAGTTTTTTCTTTAGTTTTTCTAGTTTGTAAATTATTGAAGATCACACTGCGCTTTTTTCGTTTTCGTAGGTTCTAATACGTAAAAGACCGAATCTTGATCTCCTTTTAAGCATGTCGACGGATAGAGATCCTACCAATCTGTCTCGTACCTTCAAGTACCTGTTAGGTCAGTTCATTTGGCAAGAAAAATAGCTTCATTTAATACTTATTTGTTAAAGCAAATGAAATGTGAAGTGTGAATCGTGTTTGACTTCAAATATATTGTTATTTATTCATTTTTATTTCTTCATATGTTGAGGCAAACATCAGGAGTATATTATAGTTTCTATAAATTACATTAATGTCAGAGTGCAAAGGAAAAATCAACTGCTGGATTGGAATACATTAAGTCAGGAACTCTGGGCCAAAATAATTCAACTTTGGGTATTAACTGATGGAGTTTTTAATAAATTCAATGCATGCTTAATGCTCTCGCTAGTCATTGAATTTTGTCAACCACACTTTTGGTTAATGTTCCTAAATTGCCAATTTTCCTTGAAAATGTTTCATCCCTCACATTTTAAGGTTTTCTATTTCGACATACTTTGTTAACTTAAAAACAATATCTCCTATATCTTATGAGTTTGATGATTTGATAGTTTTACTTTTGTTTGTGATATCACGCCAGCTACTCAATTTTTGTCTAGAGGAATACCCTTTATATTCAATACGTGGATTGTGAGGCATCTTAAAGCAGAAGACTATGCGGTAAAAATTTCTGAAATTTTCCATTTATGTTTCCTGAACTTCTGTATTTCCTCTCTTCATCTTTTTTGTGCGCGCACACTTATTGGTTTTATTACTGTTTTCTAGAACTGTGTATACCAGTTATGCCGAAATTAACAAATTTGTGGCTGAGTTGTTCTTTCTTACTCTCACTCTTATTTTGCTTACATTTTTGGATAGCTGTTATAACTGATTACTGTTGCTACTGGTACTCTATCTTCTATTCTATTATTTTCAGGGTTAATTAATTTCAAGAAGTTCATGGATGATCTACTACTTTCTTTTCAGATCCTTTAGTCATAGAAGATCACTTCTGTAATATGAGCTGATTTATTCTTATGTTACATTTTTCTGTTGATGCAGCTATATGCAGTGCAGTTTTATCTTTTTGTTACCTGTGTTTTGTTTCTTAGTAGAGAGGGCTTCCGGCGAGCATGCTTGCGGATGGACATGAAGCAGTAATCCCTTCTACTTATGCAAGTTTTGTTTTAGAGAAATAACTGTATTCAAGTAGAAAGTGAAACTTAAAATTGTATTATGTCCTGTTATTTTCTTGCCTCATTTAGTGATTGAGCCTTTCCATGGTTGATGATGAGCTGTTATTTAGCTCTTGTTCTTTGGTCCCTTGCTATGTGCCTGTAATGTACTTTTGCTAACTTTACTTTTAACACCCCCTCCAAAAGAAAATTGTGGATTGTGTGTCAGGTTTAAATGTGCAGCACCATAATTAAGTGCTAATTGTGAAGTTTTATATCAAGTCAGAGTGCTTTCATTTTGGGTGAAAGGAATAAGCACATTGTTGAGTTATAAATCTCTTTCATGTTGTAGTGGTGGATCCTCAATGGAAGAAGATATTGTCAAGCTAATGAAAGTGGCCTGGTTGAGTCTCCCACTCGGAATAGTTATTACAATTGTAGCTTGCTTGCTAGTCTTCTGGTGGCAAGAAATTAATGTTTCTGATCCTCAGGGGCAGGCTATCTTGATCAATGGTAATGTCTTGAATTTCATGCTTAGGTTTTTCTGTTTGTGTTTTGTGGGCAACCCTAAACTTATCTTACTGGAATATTACACTATACACTAATATTTTAAACAGAGAAAAAGAATTTCATACATCACCCTGACTAGTATTTGATTTCTCAACAAGCACACCAAACCAAGCACTCTGGAATAACTGCTGAAACTATCGCTATGTGAAATTTTGTTTATTTTAGCTCCCTTCCTATGCCAGGTTGCGCGTGTATTTTGGAGCTTTTGGCTGAACCTTTATATATTCTTTCACAGAACTTGGTCTTGCTTGAACTGCGGTTGATGGTTGAGACATTAGCTACTATTTCACGATGCATGACATTGTACATCCTTATTGTCAAACAAATTGAAATGGTATGATTTTAGTGGGAATTTACCATAAAAATTTGGTCTTTATCATTCTTATTTTTGGTAGCATAAAGTGTTCATGTCTGGCCTTAGTGCTTCTACTCTCTCAGCTTCTTCTCCTTAAACCCCTCATTTCAATTGACTTATTCATTCTGATTGAAATTGTAGTAATTAGCCAAATTCAGCGTTGTTTTTTCTTTATTATCTATCTGTTGTTTCTTGGGGATTAGTGGAATCATATATAGTTTATTATATATTTTATTTCTTGTCTTCTTCCCACATCTGACAAAGCAATACATTTTGCGGACCGCAAAGTGCATTGTAAGTTTTGATATCTCTATAAATAGATCTGATTTGAAGTGGAATGATTGCTTTCAGGAAAAACCAATAATATTTGCTCTATCACAGTCTGCATACGGAGCATCCATATTTCTGGGCTACTGGGGCTATCTGGTTCTCTCCCGCAAATTCAGAAGTTCTCTCATTTTCCCATTCATGTATGTTTTTATATATATAAAGGGGTTAGTTTTTTTTATCAATATGTATCCTTTTCACCAAGGTGAAAAGAATTGTAGATGTTCCAACTAGTCATAAATCTAAAATTAGGCAATGGAAGCCCAATGAGAGGAAAGAGTAACATAGGACTTAGATTGGCACTGCCATAGGAAACTTCAATGGGATTACATTTGTCCTGAAATAGCTGGAAAAATTTAGTGTTCAATTACTGTTCAAAGTGACATATCACTGAATCACTTGAAACTTGAGCGCTGTAAACAACTGAGTAATTTTTTGCCCATGTTGAGTACTTGTGAAACAATCTCATGCCCATTCCTATTGACAAGTATCTGAGTTATATGTGGATGAATTTTGTTTGCTTTAATTCTTTCATCTTCAGAGGTTGTATTCATGGTTAATGTTAGAGTAAATACCAGTATTTATAGAGTAGAGGTGAGCAACAGAAACAGAAGAGATGCTGATAACAGACTAACTCCCAACTACTCTTCACTACTCTAACACCTTCCCTCATCTCCAAGGACCCTTCTACAACCAAGTAAGTTCTGAACTTACTAAACATGGTGCTGGGAGTTGCCTTGGTCATCCCATCAGTAACTTGACAAAAAGCTGGAATGTCTCTAACTAGAATTTGTTTCCACTGCCCTTTCTCATACAAAGTGCAGATCAAGATCAATGTGCTTGGGCCTAGCATAAAGTATTGGATTGGCTGTCATCATTACTGTACTTAAGTTATCACTTAAAACTTGAGTCGGTCCACTGAACTGGATCTTCAATTTTTGCTGAAAATACTTTATCCATAGCATTCCAGACACCACAGAAGCCATACTTCTATATTCTGCCTCTGTGCTTGAGCATGCAACTCTTTTGTTTCCTGGAAGACCAAGAAATAAGATTTGCACCAAGATATATGTAGAACCCTGTTGTACTATTTCATTGCAATCTGAGGCTCAATCTGCATCTCTGTATGCTATTTTATTGTATTATTGCATGGTCTGAACTTGATGCTGAGTGTTTTTTGTCCCTTCCAAGCAGGGAAGTATCCTGTTTACTGCCCTCCAATGATATTTCAAAGGATTATTCATGAACTGACACCCTTATGGTCCGAGCTTGAACAATGAGATTGGGCAGCTCTTTATGTTTATTTTTGGATTTGTTGCTTTGTCCTGTTTCTCAAATGTTCTTCTCATTTCTGGTTTGACGATATCTTATCCTCTAACTGATTGTACATTATTTTATCTCTGATAAATTTTCTTCTATGCAAAACAAAACATTGCAGGGAAGGAAAGGAGATTGGCTTTGACAGGCAGCTGTCAAAGATGTGCACACTGTTTACCTTCCAATCCTTTCGAAAGTTAATCCTTCAAGAAGGAGAAAAAATGGTGCTTGTGTGGTTGGATACACCCTATAATCAAGCTGTGTATGGTCTTGTGGACAAATTAGGTCAGTGATTATTTTGTCTTGTTGAATATTTTAGAATGTTCCTGTTTTTGATTCAGATGCATGGATTGTCCCAGTTTTAACTTCTACACATGATTATTTTGAAAATATCATCAACTTTCAGGCAGTTTAGTGGTGAGGCTGGTCTTTTTACCTTTTGAAGAAAGTTCGTATGCAACATTTGCAAGGTCTGCTTCAGGTTCTATTTCTCTCTTGTTCTCTTGATGTTCAGGCCCAGAATATTAATGCATCTTCCTCTGATTTTTTCTTTTGTATTTGCTTCCACTTTGCTTCTGTCCTCTGCTGAGCTTATAATTAAAAAGGTTTACTTTTGTTGGAATCGATAGAAGGATAAGGGGCAGGAGAGTTTTAAGAAGTTTATGAGTAATGTTTGCTGGATCTCTTAAAAATCTGGAGAGATTAGCATCTGAAATTTCTGCTATACTTGTCTAATGTTGATTTTTATTTTTCACACACAACACATCTTAAAAATCTGGAGGTGGGTCAGGAGAGAGATTAGCATCTTAAATTTCTGCTATACTTGTCTAATGTTGATTTTTATTTTTCACACACAACACTAAACAGTCTGCTGTTTTGGTGCGTAATACAACTGCAGTTAAGTTATCCTTATTAATACAGTTTGTATTCTATTCGTCATTCCTGACAGGGAAATACCCAGATAAAAGCAAGAAATTAGGAAAATGCTTGATGGAATCACTGAAGCTAGTTTTATTGATTGGTATGTCCTAATTATTTTGTCCTATATTGTATGTTCTATTTATTTTATTCCATATTGTTTTCCTGTATTACATGATTATTAAGTCCATTTTATATTCAGTCACGGCAGCGTTTATTTTTTTGTTACATCATAAGGGTTTAAACCTTAAACCTCTATTTACACTTTATCCCATCTTTATTACCTAAATTAGTCCGGTGGCAAGTCACAGCAATATATTTTGGTCTTGTAGAAGAGAACCTCCAAAAATTTACTTTGGATGTCGGATGTTGAGGGGAACTAAATTGCAAAGCTCAGATAAATAACCTCTTAAAGAAATTTGCGTATCAAGTTTTCCTCTGAAAGGTTGACACAGGAGTTAAAGTTTATCTTGACAATGTAAATTAATGCATATCAATAATTGATGCTTCCTTCCCTAATGCGACTTAATTTTATATATGCTGTATTGAGCATTAAAGTAAAAGTAAGAAAACTTAAACCTTACTGTTCACTAATTTTGTCTCCTCCTCCTAAACAAGGAATTGGGGAGAAAAGAAAAAAGAAAAAAAAAGTAGACTATCCATCTGACTTTGAGTAGTGCTTTCCTTCAGCTAGATCTTAGTTACTTAGACGCCTAACTATGTTTTATAGGGAAGAGCAATCCATAACAAACCAACGGATATATGGTCTACTGATTACAACGTATATCAGTATATAATTTGATTGAAAGTTAAGTAATTGATCATCTTCAAGGTATGCAATTTAGGGCATCATGAATATTTCTAAGGCGTTCAAATGATTTTTCTGAAGTTTTCCTTACTAATGATTTTGTTCCAATTCCACCTTTAAAAGTCACAAATGTGCAAAACTGCACAAATATGTCCAAGTTTCAGTGTTCTGATTATTTTCCCCCCTCTCCTATTAAACTTCGTGAGAGCCATATGCATTGTGCACAGATGTGGCTATTGGGGTTGCATGAGTAGTTCTATTTCATATCTTTCCTCATGAATGAAGATTTGGATGCATGTTTTTTCCTTCAATTACATATTCTAGTGATGTTGGCGTCAATATTTAGCTGTGTGCTTTGCAGGTCTTGTTTTTGTGGCTTTTGGTCCAAGTTATTCTTATTCACTTATTAGATTGCTTTATGGTGAAAAATGGAGTGACGGAGAAGCATCAACTGCCCTTCAGTATTATTGTATTTATGTCATTCTTTTGGCAATGAATGGTTAGTGATTTACCTTGTCTCGTTGTTGTTCAATTTTCGTATTCCTAAATCAACTTTATTATTGTTCGCCTCTTCATTGTTCAGATTCATTGAAGCATTGATATGTAGGGTTCTACTGTTTATTTTTTTATTTTTTGGTGAACTGGGTTCTACTCTTTTGACTTGAGAAGTATTGTGCCCAATAATTGTTGGTTTAATTAGATGCATGAATAATAGATGGGAGAAGATATAAGTAGCAGAATTTTAGTCTTAAGTATATTCTTTTCAAGTTTGAACTACTGATGGAATTAAGGGTTGAATAAAATAATTGGTAACTGATGATTAAGTACAGTAGCACATTTAAATTTAAAAAAAAAAAAAGGAAAGAAGACTCTCATTTGGGTCTCTTGTAAGGGAATTGTTAACACTTTGGTCCCTACTTGAAAAAAAAAGGTTGTTTGTTAATATAGTATTCCCTCCGGTCCTAAATATAGGACAAAGTTTTTAATGCAAATTACACTAAAAACTTTGTCCTATATTTAGGACCGGAGGTAGTATATCATAGTTGTCAATCTCAGTCTCAAAAGGTTTATGCGTTCATGAGACCAAAATGTCAATAGTTCTCTTACAAGAGGGATCATTCTTTATGCATGCAAATGAAATTTAATTAAAGATGACTTAAATTAAAAAATAATTCCGGATCATTGAAAATTATGCATCTAGTTTTTACTGAGACTGTCATTAA
Source organism: Inga leiocalycina (assembly GCA_963242795.1). Taxonomy (NCBI): domain Eukaryota; kingdom Viridiplantae; phylum Streptophyta; class Magnoliopsida; order Fabales; family Fabaceae; genus Inga; species Inga leiocalycina. The sequence goes on from OY725320.1 coordinate 18,063,385, forward strand.
CAAAGCATCACAGGAATGCTGGTATAGAGAGAGGACAATTGTGGTGGGAAATGAAATGAGTTTATATCATCTATAATCTTGATATGCAAGGAATTCAAGTGGCGTTTATGTTCTAAAGTTTCATTTACTGTGACACTGCTTTGATTATTTTGAATGCCTTGTAGAAGTTTTCTATTGGTGCATTAGCAAAATATGCTATAAGCAATCACAAGTCGTTAGCCAATCCAAAACACAGCATGTGCTTATTTGAATTCTTGCTACTTGCATGTCACCCTGATGAATCAAATATCTTCTTACTTTGATTATATTCTTCTAATTTGCTTCAGGAACCTCTGAGGCCTTCTTACATGCAGTTGCATCAGAGAGCCAACTCAAACGTTCGAATGATTCATTACTCGTGTTCTCCTTGATCTATATAATTTTGAATGTTGTGCTCATAAGGTTGGCTGGGGCTGTCGGCTTGATCATGGCAAATTCCATGAGTATCCTTTCGACATTATCATGAAGTTTTGAGCAAAATTAAGAAATTTAGAAATAAACAGAAAGTAGGATGGAATATGAAGGTGTTGAAGGAAGGTGAGGCCCTTGATGATGATGATTGGGGGGAAGAAAAAGGAAGTGAAGGCTTCAAAATTAGGTTTGGGCAATAAGCAAGATATTAGCTTATGCATTGATTAACTAAAAACTACTGTGATTACTATTTCAACAAATATTAGGTTTAATTGCACTTTTTATGGAAAAGAAAGAAATAATTATCTTTCACTCCTTGACTTGATCAAAAGATATGGCCTTGAGGATTTTATACTCTGCAAATTTCATAAAGCATTATTTCCAGGTATGGCTTTGATTTTGAGACCTCAGTCTGATATATGCTTGTGCTCATGGCTTTCTTATAATTGTGTTTTTTAAAATTTGTTGTCCTCAGGGATCTTCCTCATTTTCTTTCCATAGCTGCTTGCCGTCAGGATGCATTATCTTGTTGCTTTCCGGCGTAATCACGATCATTTCAGAGAAAATCTTTTTAGACCGAGAAAATTTCTGGCCAACTTTTGCTATCCATTTCTCCGTTGGGCTGGCTTGCTTTTGCGTGTCATCTTATGTGATGTATGTGTTCTTGCTTCCTTTTAGTTTTAGATTTCTTTCGTTAGACTTTTGATATATTTACTTGAATATGATATTCTGTTCTTGATTATGTCTTCTGTTCTGTGTATTAATATATTTTTCTTCTTTCAGCTATCGCAGGGAAAAATCTTTCATCAGAAGAATAATTCGCTTTCGAGATCACTCAGACTGAATACTCTCTTGCAAGTTAGATGATGCAAGGTTGGTTTTTGATCTCAACATAACATCTGATTAGGCCTCGTTTGATTGGAACAATGGAAAAGAAATTCTTTGTTTCCTTTGTACAATGTTTATTATGCTTTTGGAATTATTACTCAATGTTATATATTTGCTTCTACTTTTATTAAGTGGCGATTTTGTAATCATAAAAAAACTAATTTTTCATTTTATTTTTTGTTCTATATTTCTATTATGTGTTCTCAACAGCCGTGAATTGTCTGTCTGCCTTCTTCACGTACTCGCTCTGGTCCTTATAATGCACCAACTATTATATTAATACTCACTTTCCAACTTTATTCATACTATACATCCCTCTTTCTCTAAAATAACATTTCTAATACAATCAAATATATTTTTTAAGAAGGATAAAAGTGGAAAAAATTTATATTTTAAGACATTAAATGAATTATTTTTTGTTTCTCATAATATAGTTGAAATGCCCTGTATCGTAGATAGGAAGGAGGACATATACATACACGCATATATTGGAACGTTATAAGTATTTCAAAGAGATTGAGAATTAAAGATTGAATGCCTGTTTGGATTAACGGTGGAGAATGAGCTTTTTTTGCAGATGAGCTTTTAAAAAAGTCATATAGAAAAAAAGTCAGATGGTATATGTGATTTATATCTGGATTGACGGTGGCAAAAGTGACTTTTTTATTTCCATCTGAGTAAAAGCAGTTTTGATCTCCATCTGATAAAAGCTCCATTTTCTACAGAAGCCCAATCATCACCAACATTCTCCCAAACACACCAAATAAAGCCCCCAAATGAGCTTTTTTGACCTCCAAACGGGTTCCCAAACAGACCCTAAGAGAAATGGAAGCCCCACGCGCATACGTTGGATTCTACAAGAGTGGAACCCGCGTTTGTTTTCCCTTTTTTCTTATTCCAACTTCGTGAAATCTCTTGAGAAAACAATTAAAAGCATTTCGAAATTCATGACTTTTAATCGGTTAAGAATTTTAAATAAAAAAGAGAAAACGTTTAATTTCACTGACTTTTATAGAGTTCGAAGTTTGCACATGTTCATATCAAACCTGGTGTGTGATTAAGAAATGTCTAGAATATCAGTAGTAGTAAGGGGCACATAAAAGAAAAAATCACAATCGAATTTTCGAAAATTACGATTATCATTCCTCTACATCAGCATTCTAATTGGTGACACCAATTTGCTTTCTGGTCCGTCCAAGAAAATATCCTAGAATTCTTTGAAAATACTCGTGCACTTTCAATCTCTTCTGTTTTTTTTTTTGAAAAGGAAAAGGCTAAAAAAAAAAAAAAAAAGGATGCCCAATACTCACCTCTGATTGGTATGCCTAATTTTCAAGATTTGTGAAGTCTGGAACAAGTCTACACAAGACTAATGAAAATCTGTAGAAAATGACCTCATTTTTATAAATGTAAAATAAATATAAATAGAATCTTGTAAAGTTCCAGCCCAAATACTCCTTAATATCTCTTAGCCACTCTGAATTGGATTCCTTACATTGATGGCTTCGAATTTGCCATAGATCCATGTGGTTGCAAAAACAGTCCTGTATGTATTCAAATACAAAATTAAAATAATAAAACAAAACAAGTCTGAAAAAACATGAATTTTTATTTATGCACAAAAATTCGGATCAGCTTCTCTCTAGGCTGTCGGCTCTACTATCTTTCCCGTCCAATTCTCTTCCAATTTTCATTCCAAGCCATTAGATCAAAATTCGAGTAGTTCAGATATAATATATTATAAATTTTTTTATTAAAATATAAAATTATAAAAGAAAAAAATTCAATCTGAATAATTTAGAACTAGAGTAAAGGAAAGAAGAAACTTATATTATAAAATGTTAAAAAACTAAACCGTTCAGAATTTGATGCAACGGTTGGTATGAGAAAGAGAAAGCAAAAGGGGAAGGGTTCCCAAGCATACAAGTTTTAGGTGTTTATTTTCATGTTTTTCGATTAACATATTTTTTATGGGCCAGAACTACGTGGTCACTCATTCTTACATCTTTACTTATAGCAAACATCTAAAGGACTTCACCACATTTTTACCTTTTATTTATGTATCATCCACAAGTTAACTATGCATGCCAAACCAGTCATATCAGCCAATACATGCCAATAATACAAAGTATGATAGAGCACACCCACCTCAAACTTGCCGTTTGAGCCATTTGACTATGAATTAGTGACTTCACAGTTTTCTTGAATAATATCATATTCTTATTCCAAAACTCCAGATTTTGATGGCAATGCTGCATCATAATTTGCTGGCATCTTTAAGGATATCCGTCATGTAATGAAGTGCCATTTTTTCCCCAACATTCCTTCTGATTCATGAAATACTAATGAAAAAGTTAGGAAGGATTATCCCAAAGAATCAGAGATAGAGACACAAGAAATCTAGTACAAAATCGAAGCATCAAACATGGACAAACCCACAAAACTTCCTTTGCCTCTTTAGAAGAATAAACAACGATCATCATTTTGAAGAATAAATGTGCAACTCCATCTCACGTTGAATTCAATTAAGTCAAGTTCATAGAGAAAATTAGCATTCGGCAGAGATCCCAATGTGGGTCAATTTTGCAGATTCCAATTCCAAGATAAATGGTTACTAAATATAAGTCATCAAGTACTTTTTGAGCCCAGAGCCATGCCCTGACATTGGTGAGCCTCCAGAACCCAACTCATCTAAACTTTTCGTTATAGAAAAAAGGGTACAAGTCATCATAGATCTTTTGCCTAGTAATTTAAAATGCTTTGGTGAAGCTGAAAGTTAACCCACAGAATAACATCAACCTGCAGGAAAAGTTATGATCAAATGGAGGATTTAAAGACAACCACGAAAGGCCAAACAACCAAATACTTCAACAGCAACTATGTGTTCCTTTCACTTTCATAGGCAATTAGTTGCATCTTTGATTCACATTCTCACAAGTAATAAATGCAAACATACGTGGCGACCCAAAAGAAAACAGCAATGATTTTGTGTAATTTGTTTGCAATCCCTTGGGGACAAAACCAGTAAGCATTTAGCACTCTTCCATTAATTCGAAGTTCATTCCAAGAAATTTCTAGGGCACAAGGCATATGATGCTCACCACAGTTTATGAGAAACTCAAGTTTCATACTGTGCCTTCCCTCCCATATGGCCACTGTTCACTGTTCAATATCTTCATGAACATGTTTCAAAGGAGAACAAGATTCAAAGCAATCCGAGCAGCAGCATAGTGAAACCTGAAATGAATTTTATCCGCTGTTACCATCTGTATGAGTCTGGAAAAAGCTGCATTCCAAAAATGACCAAAATGTCACTCCACACAAAAGCAAGAACCAGCAAATCCAAAAAATGTCAGAGTGCTTAAAGCAATAGGTATGCACACGTGTTAAAGGTTGTCAGTAGTTAGCAGGAAATCTTAGGTTCAAACCTTTGATCAACAATGTAATACAGGGCAGAGACCAGCGTATAGATTAAGAAAAATTTGAACTTCAGGCAATAAATAAGTTTCCCATCAATTTAAGCACAACTTTCATTGTTGAAAATTTCCAAACCAATACAGCAAAAGGGAGACTATAATTGAGGAAAATTGCATTATATGTTTTTACTACTCTGTCGTGGTTCTATTATGACAAATTCCATTATCAAGTTGTTCGGCAAAAGGATTGAAATAGTGACAAGACTATTTCTTCAAATAGGAGCATATTGTACCAGCAGTTTGCAGAGGCACATACCTGGAGCATTTGTCACTCATATGCACCAAAACACGAGTTGCACATTTTAATTGAAGTCTATTCCAGAAACCAAAAGAAAACTTTCAATCAAGCACAGCTTTCTTTTCCAAATTGTGAGTCTGCAACGTCCAAAGCAATGGGCATAATACAGGATTTAGTGAAGATGACAGCATTGTTTACTCGCTAACCAGTCCTGATAAAAGTTAAATGCCATAACTGGTTCTTCCAGTTTGCAGTATTTATTAAAAAGAATCTGCAACGTCCAAAGCAATGGGCATAATACAGGATTTAGTGAAGATGACAGCATTGTTTACTCGCTAACCAGTCCTGATAAAAGTTAAATGCCATAACTGGTTCTTCCAGTTTGCAGTATTTATTAAAAAGAATCTGAACTGGAACATGATCAATCAATAAACCAGATTTCTGTACTTTGGCAAAAAGCTCTTCCGCCTCTTTTATGCTACCTCTCATGCAGTACCCTCTAATTAGTTCAGTGTACGTAATCAAATCTGGCTCATATCTCATTTTGAGCATCTCATCAAGTAATCGAAGTGGAAAACTAAGGTTGCCTAAATTGCAAGCGGCACCAATCAACAAATTGTAAGTCACCACGTCAGGACAGACACCATTTAAAACCATATCTTCCTTCAGAGAATAAGCATCATAGAAGTTTCCGATCTTCACTTGCGCATTAATTAATACATTATAGGTAAATACATTGGGCCGAACACCAAAAGCCAGCATCTGATCTTTCATAAAGAATGCATTGCTAAGATCTCCACTCCTTCCGTAACAGTCAATTAAAAGGTTCCATATTAAAGGCTTGGGCACTGTTATATGATCCAACATAAATTGAAGCAATTGTTTGGCTCTTACAGCATATCCATTCAAGCAAAGACCCGTTATCATAATATTGTAGGATATTTGGTCAGGCATAATTCCCATTTTAGACATAACCCCAAGAAGATAACAAGCTTCATCAATCTTGCCTTCCTTGGAAAGGGCACTGATAAGAGTATTGTAAGTAAATACGTCAGGAAGCAAACCTTTTTTAAGCATTTCACATGCATATCCATAAGCAAGATTCATTTTTTGACTCATACAAAGTCCATGGATTAGAGCATTATAGGCAACAACGTCTACTTTTCCATTCTTCTGATGCAACTCATCCCAAAGACTAAGTGCCTGAATCATAGCTCCATTCTTAAAATGATTATCCATAAATATAGTAGAGGTGACTAAATCTGGTTTTCCTTCACCATCGTCACCATTTAATATTTTTTCAAAGAGCATTTTAGCTTCCTTCAAAAAACCTTTCCCACACAATGCATGCACAAGTATGTTACATGTAACCCTGTTTGGCTGAATACCAGCATATGTCATGGTAGAGAACAGATGGAGAGCTTTATCTAAATTATTAGTGAGGCAATAACCCTTTATAAATGTGTTGTAGGTGGCACAGTTGGGAGAGGGGCCCAGTTCTGACATCTGCTTAATAAGCCAGTCCGTTTTCTCCATTAGACCCATTTTACACAGCCCATTCACCAGATGATTATGGGTAAAGACATCAGGAAGAAAACCTTTCTGCACCAATTTGCTCCGAAGCCATAATGCTGCTCCCAATTTACCTTCTAAGCACAACATTCTAATGATGGCTGTGTATTCAATGTAGTTAAATTTACATGTATATCCCGCAACATCTACTTTCGCCAAAGTTATGCTTTTCCTGCAAAAAGTTCATGCAAGAAACAGACATGCCATTCATTCTGGAAATTATAAATCTTCCATCTAAATAATCATACACATGCACAGAAAAAAGGTATGCATATATATGTCGGTAGGTGTCCAAGATTGTTGCCAGAAAACACTTGCTCTTCCATGGATTTAGGAGGCATAGCACAGAGAAGAAAACAATGGGCAAAAACCCTACAAAAAAAAAGTTACAGAAACTACTACCCAAAGATAGTTACATAAGTTTAAAGTTTTAAATAAATACAAAGAAAGAGATGAAACAAAAACTAAATAGTTCTGCTATATTTTTAGAAAGGACTACTTTGAACTTGACTATGACATGTATCTCTCAAATTATCCAAAATCTATAATATCAAAACTCACCTCATCTTCTGCAGACGCTCTAGACTATCCTTTAGCATATTATCCAAAGCATTGAAAACAGCCTGTGGGGCATTCTTATCACCAAAATTCCCCTCTCTTGACCACTTTTCAGCATCTAATTGGCACTCTTTTCCCATATTTGACATCAAATCTTGGGCAGATGATGAAAGTATATACTCTTCACAGAGGGTCCTACATATAAAAAACGAAAACAATGTGATAATATTGAGCCAGAACTTGCATCCACAATCATAAGAAGCAATGTGAAGTGAAACAGGAGACAATCCAGAAAAGAAAAGGTAGTCAGTAAGTCAAATATATTGATCACTATTTATCTATTCTCCAAGTACTAAATTTATAGCTCAGATTTATCTCTTCCCTTTTTACCATTTAAGAAATCAGCCAAGCCAAGTTGAATATTAGTACGACAGTTTCATTTTTCAGCATTATTTTGTCCACAGCTAAAACTACAAAAAGTATAAAACCCTATCATTCATCATACTTTTATGGCAGGAAAACACAGTAAAAAATGGACTACAGGGTTCCCCCGCACCCATAAAAAATGAAAAATAAAAATAAGAGGAAAATTCAATAAAATTACCTGCCATTTCTATCCTTCTTTGGTTGGAAGCGGAAAATGCCAACAATCATCTGACCAACATCATGCTTGATGCACTCAAACTGATTCAAAAATCTCAAGAAAGCAATATGTACATGCAGGAAAGGTGATTCTCCAAAGGCAGCTAATAGCTGAGACAACCACAACAAATTAATCAGCCACAATACTAGATGCAGGGTGAGACATCATCAATCATTAGAAAGAGTTTCCACTCACTGCCATTCAGTTCACTCAGATTTGTTGTTTTTAATTTATATTAACAAAATTGAAGCCATCTGCAAGAAAGAATAATATACATTTTCAGCCAAGCCTCTGGTTAGTCACATTTATTAAAAACGAATGATTCAAAATATATCTGAATGCTAAATAGCCTATTTAAAAAGTAAAGGAATATGTACTACATCCAATGGTGTAGGGAGAAGGAAGCCACAGTTATCTCATCAAACAACCACAAACCCATGACAAGCATACACTTCTCTAGCTAAAAAAGGATGCCAATGATGATACCAAATGCTCTCATTGGAAACATTATACACCCCACGGAAGCATTATCTCCTATTAATGTATTACTGAATCTCGAACTAAATAACCAACCCATCATTGAATTAATTGAAAAATGAAACCAGAACTTACCATGGATTTGAATGGAACTGCTATAGTTTAGGCCTCCCAGGAACGACCAAAAAAGAACATAGAAAACTGTATCGCCGCTAATGGAAAAAAGCCAGACCTGAAGTCTCACTTTTTCTTAGTATCAAAAACTTACTCGGATCTGCAATGGGAGTAAGCTGAGACCCAGATAGCTTCCGTTTATTGGCCGTGGGGCTGTCGTTTCGTATGACACACTGTGGGATTCTGTGGAAAATTGGGAAAGAAAACAGAAGGCAAAAACCGGTATCTGATGAAGAAGGAGAAGCCTCAGGTAACAGAGGCTCGCTTGAATAATGTACCAAGCAAGATGCAAAACCAATCGGAGCGAGGACGAGCGACTCAAAACATAGCCGAGGGCTTCCAGCTTCCTACTACCACTGCGGTGCCAGGTCGCCATGTGCTCTGGGCCGAACCGGGTTCGGATGCACTCGGGTCAAACGGACCAATAGCATATGGATCGATTTTTTTTTTTTAAATTTTTTTCCAGGCACAGCTGAACAGGTTGCAGGGATCTCTCATAATCTCACCCTCCGCCTCTCAGGTCTCAGCACTCATCGAGTCATCGCTTCTAGTGTAGTTCAGATCAGACATCGTCGGCGGCGCTCCCTCGTCCCGCAAAGAAGCACAGGCTTAAAGGTTAAGATCTAATTCTGCTTCGATATGCTTATGCACAAACCTTTTGTATAATGTGTGTGATGATGTGCTCTTCAATTGTTGAACAAATAACCCAGTTCTTACTTGTTTAGAGCATGGCTTAATACAGATTTAGGGTGTCGCTGGTAATATTGTAATGTAGGAAGTAATTACTAATTCAAATTCACATTGACTAGAACTTCAATTCATGTTTTTTTTTGGCCGATAAACAAAGAATATTTGCTGTGTGCGTAAAATTGGTGGTAATATCTTCTTATATTATATATGATGGGTCTATTTATACACTTGTACATTGTTAGTACTCGTATATCACAATGTGGTGGCGCCCGGCGGATGTGGCTTCTTTCAACAACGAAAGGGAAGCTACTCCCACCATTTCCTAATTTTTAAATGACTGATGGCAGTCTTAGTTTAAACAGTATAATGCATTTTCATTGATTGGGAAGTAACAGCATAAAGTTTGTTAAGAGGCTTTACTGATAAAATCTTTCAATCTAAGTTTAGGGTAGGCGCTTGTCTCTCAACTAAATTGGAGTGAATGGAAGAAGTGCAAGAGCCTTCCTCGTCTGCTTACACTGGTGGAAAAACCTTGAAGCAATGCGAATCGATGATTCAAAAGGGTCTCCAAACTCCAATGGTTAGGTTCTTGAGGGAACGCTTGGAGGAAGCTGGGTGTCCAGTGGCAAACAATTTCTTCAAAGCCATAAACTGTGAGGCAAATGTAAGTGGTGGTTTCATCCGTGGTGAAGGGATTATAGTGTGCATGAACAAGATAGATCTACAAGATGAGGTCAACCAGGTGTTAGCTCATGAGCTGATTCATGCATATGATGATTGTCGTGCTGCTAACTTAGACTGGACTGATTGTGCTCATCATGCTTGTAGTGAGATCCGATCCAATCATCTAAGTGGAGACTGTCATTACAAGCGGGAACTACTGCGAGGTTATTTGAAAATACGAGGTCATGAACAAGACTGTATAAGACGAAGAGTTTTGGCATCATTGTCTGGAAATCCTTATTGCTCTGAAGCAGCTGCCAAGGATGCCATGGAATCTGTTTGGGATGTTTGTTACAATGACACACAGCCCTTTGACAGAGCTCCATAAGTTCAATGGATGATTGTTTTGACTTGTTTTGGATGATTTTTATCAGAGGTAGTAGCGCCGGAATGTTATTTACCAATGTAAAATAAAATGTCCATCATTCTACAAAATTGATCAAGTTGGATATACTCCCCCAAAAAGTTGGGTTTTACAATTCAAAAATGTGGAGTGTTATTACATATAGGGTTGTTATATTTTCTTCTTTTTTCTCAAAGCAGATGCGAGAAGTGTGTTACAGCTTGCACTCACAGTTTATTGTTATCTGATTTTATACTTTTTCATTAGGTTTAAAGTGTGCGCATATCAAATGAGATTGTGAACAGGACAAGAGTGTCAAGGAAACTAATTTGAAAGGTAACAAACACGCATGCTTTTCCCTTGTCATTATTGTTCACGCAATTCGCTTCGAGTTCTGGAAATTAATTATGCCATTTTATGAATGGGGAGACAGATGTGCAATTTTTTTTTTTAACATAATCATTTGGGTATCTCAATTCTACATGTGAAGGTAGCTTGAAAGTGACTCGTCCAATCTTGGAATTGAATATTATGTGATCTTGCCTTAGTGACCCTCTACCATGGTTGTGACAACTTCCATTATGAAACTATCATCCACTAACATGGTTTGCACAAGGTCCTTCCTGATAAGTTTGATTTTGTGTGAGTAAGAAGCGTGGACTTTCGGCTCTAAATGTCTCACAAGACTAAGGGAGAGTAATAAGCCCGTTACCTATAACCCAGCCCGAACCCCGGTTTAATTGGGTTACTGTGAGCCCGCCCAAAATGAGCCCAAGGTAGGGCGGGTTTCATTTAAAACTTAAATGGGCAGGCTATAGGCACACCTTCGGGTTGCTCGTACCCGCCCATTTAGTGTTTTTTTTTAAAATTAACCTTATCTTACCGACTGCCCTCCCTCCTTGGATTCCAGTCATACCACTCTCACTCAGTCAGTCACCATTCCTCTCCCCTCCTGCATGCAATCATTTTGTCCAATGCACTTATTCAAACTTTAATTACTTTTTCATTTTTTTTCACTTTTTTGACCAATCATTTTGTCTCTTTGTTGATCACTTACACTTGTCCACTCCTGCATGCAATCCTACTCACTTGCAATCTCTCATTTTTTTAATTAGAAATTGGTCTCACACTCACTCAACCACTCCTGCGTGCAATCCCACTCTCAGAGTCTTAGTAGTCAATCTCTCAGTCTGAGACAATCATGTATCACAAACTCCGACTCACCATTGTCCATCAACAACTCCGACCCTGCATACCACTACACTAGTAGTCTCGTTCGTTCTCGTCATCCCTGAATTCGTTCTCTCCAGCTGTGATTAGCATTTTGTAGATTCGGTCCTTCATTCAAGTGAGTGTCCGAGTTTTTATCTCAACTCTGATCGATTCTTATCTTGTTAAACGTATTTTTCTGTTCTGAGTTTTTTCTCATTCGTTCTCATAGGCGAAGATTGTTTTTAACAAGTTTACATGCTTTTGTTTTTTTATTGCATATTAGATTATTAATGGATATGTTTTTTTTTTAATTTATTTTGCAAAAGAAGATTTAGCTTCTAGAGCTACACCCCCTTCTTCAACTGAATCTGATGATGATGGTGAAAAATGAAGTATCAACTCATGAAGAATTGAAGATATCAAATATTCAATGGAAGCATGCCATTTTGTTGATATTTGAATTTGTATTTGTATTTGTAATGTTTTAATTTAAAAGTTGGAGTTTAAACATCAAAATTCTGTTATGATGGTACTTATTACTTGTCTAAATTTGGATTCTTTTGTGTGAATTGTGGATATCATAATTTAGATTGATTGTCTAAATTTGGATTCTTTTGTGTGAATTGTGGATATCATAATTTAGATTGATTGTCTAAATTTGGATTCTTTTGTGTGAATTGTGGATATCATAATTTAGATTGATAGATCATGGATTTGAAATGAAGGCTTGCTGCTTATCTATCTTTCTTTTTTAAAAAAATAAGCAGGCCCAATCTAAATGGGTTACCCATAACCCGTGTTAACCCGCTCATTTATATGCTAGCCCGTTTACACGGTTTATATGGGTTGAGGTACGGGTTTGGGCTAGCCCATACCCGTCTAAAGTTAAATGGGCGGGTTATGGGTTTGGCCATGGGCTGCCCAACTCGCCCATTACTCTCCCCTACACAAAACCAACCAAATCACCCAAGCTTGTCTTAGCTGCTTGTGCGAATCTTTTGATGAAGACTTATTTGTGCATTTCCATGTCAAACAGCTTCAGATCACGACCGTAATGAAATGAACTAAATAGAAACAGCTTTTGGAGTGGAAGCTTCTTCTTTTAGATGATGAATTGTATGAGGCACCTTGTAACTACAATATGTAGGTAGAGAAACCATTTGCTCTTTGATGAATTACTCCTTTTTGTCCTTAATATAAGACATAATACCTAATTTAATTATATTAAAGAAGTTAGTTAAGTTAGTTAATATAAGATATGCTTTCTAAAACATCCTAGTCATTTTCCTTAATTCTCCATTCCCCTTCCTCCTCCTCGCTTATTGTTGAAAGACCATCAATAAGGATAAATTAGAAAAAGATTGATAAATAAGAAAATTTGCTTTATATTTAGGACCAAGACCAGCTCCTTAAATATATCTTATATTAAGGACTGGAGGGAGTATTTTTTTAATTTCCATGATGACCTCAGCTTCCATCTATATATCAAGTTTGAGTTAGAATAGCAATTCCTTAAGCATCTAATGGTAACTGATATCTGTAGTGCCTCAGTCTATAACTGAAACTAAACAAGGCTATAGAAAATGCATACATACACTACAAAAAAAATATGATTTAGTAGCGGTTTTAACCGCTACAAACAACATTAGTAGCAATTAGGAAAACCGCGACTAAATCGTATGTTGCAAGCGGTTTTGTAGCGGTTATAAAAAACCGCTACTCAAGGAACATAACTGCTACATACTTTGTAGCGGTTACAAAAAACCGCTACAATATCCCCATGAACGAAAATTTTTTTCAGAGATATTTGTAGCGGTTATATAACCGCTACAAATATAAAAAAATTGAAATTTTGAAGGCGGGAAAAGAAAAATGACATCTTTTCAATTTCATAGCGGTTAAGAAACCGTTACTAATTTTGAATTTTTATGAAATTTGTAACGGTTATAAAACCGCTACTAATTTCATGAAATTCAAATTTAGCGCCAAAAAATTTAATTTGAGTTTAAAAAGGCACGTTTGTTAGTAGCGGTTTAATAACCGCTACAAATATTTAAAATTTTTTTAAAAATATACAATCATTTGTTTCTGTTCTTTTAATATTATATTAATTAGTTTCTTTTTTTATTAGTTTATCTAATTTAATTAGCTTATTAATAAATTCAAAGGATAAATTTAATTTAATTGGATTAGTATAAAAATTATATTAATAATATTATTAAGGATACGTAGATAATAAGGAATTATTATGTTGTCTAATATAATGTAATTGTGTATGAAAAATCGATGAAAATGAGATACAGTTCTAATATATCTGAAAAAAAAAATGGTGAGAATAAATTTTATATAAAGGAAAGAAGTATTGTAAAAAAAATAAAAAAACTTGTTACCATATGTGATCGTATTATTCAGCTCCTCTACTCATACAAAAGAAGTTGTAAATGAGAGAAAATGAAAGAAAGGTAAGGTGAAAAGAAATTGGAGAGTGTTTGAAATGAGTTGTGGTAAGGGTATTTATAGGAATTCACGTACTATTTGTAGTGGTTAATGTGTCGATTTTGTAGCGGTTTTTATTTAATAGCGGTTATTGTTACTTTTGTAGCTGTTTAATAACCGCTACAAATATTATTTTATTTTTTTTAAATTTTATTTTAAAATTTTATTTTAAAATTTTTTTCCAATTTTTTTAAAAGAGAAAAGCATAATTTGAATTTGATCACTCATCGTCGCTATCCCTACAGAAATTATGTAAAAAAATTATTGTTATGGATGTTTTATTAAATTTAAAAAATTTAATTTAAATGACATAGACTTAAAAAAACTCACCACAGTAGAGGTAAATTGTCATCGCCTTTAGGGAAGTAGTTTTCAAAATCGGCTGGCTGAAATGACTCACTCTAGTATGCGATGTTATCGCCTTCACCCATGTTGTAAAGGTCTCGTGGCTTTAGATGAACGACCATGTGCCAATCCCTGTGCCTCTCGTCCTCGACATAATAAACCTGATGTGCCTCTGAAGCTAGAATATACGGCTCATCATCTTGAGAAATACCAGTATGAATTGACCGTGAGAAATTGACTGATGTGATCCCTAAGTCGTCAGTTGTCAATCCCCGAGAAGTAGTGGTATTTGCCCACAAACACTTGAACAGCGTCACGGTGAAACGGCCTTGATAATTAAGTTTGACCACATCAAGAAGCTTGCCATAGTAAGGGACGGCTCCAAACTGCATGTTGGCGTCACTGCTGCTTGCATAACTCCTTGTCCCAAATGTGCCATAAACATCCGAATTCTAAGTTTGCAATCCTTGATCCCTTGAAACCGTGCAAAACTTAAAACCATTGACATTGTATGCTGTAAACCTTTTTGCATGATCAAGAGGGCCGATTGCGAGAGCTCTGAAATCTGATGAGTGTAGGTTTGCAATAAACACCCGAATTCTGAGTTTGCAACCCTTGATCCCGTGAAACCGTGCAAAACTTAAAACCATTGACATTGTATGCTGTAAACCTTTTTGCATAATCAAGAGGGCCAATTGCGAGAGCTCTGAAATCTGGTGAGTGTGGGTTATGGTCATTTAGTATTCTACGCGCAAACCAGCTCGGGAATTCTCTGTGGACCCTTCTATCAACTTCTGAGGATGTTTGTGTACGGATCCTGAGTTGACGCTTCACATGACTTCTGAATTCCCTACAATTAATAATGGAAAGACGATAGTGAAATGAAAGTGAGAAATGTTACGAAAGATATAGATCGAATAACATGTGAGTGTACAATTCTTACTGTATGAAAGGTTCAACTTGAGTGCAATTAATCAAGACATGTCTATGTGCTTGCAACTTCTCAGTTGCCATTAGTTTGAAGTTCTCAGTTGCTCCAACTGGTTTACCAACACGAGGGATAAATTCTCCTGATGTCGGCGCAGGATCAGGACAATCATCAACACGAGGTGGGCGGTTGAAAGCCGTCTCAAGATCATCAAAGTACCTTGAGCAAAAATATAGCACCTCATCCCCTATATAGCCTTCAGCTATAGAACCTTCTGGCCACACCTTATTCCTTACGTAAGATTTTAATTTCCCAAGGAACCTACGAAGTACAGATGAGAAAATTGATATAAAATGCTGAAAAGGACGACTAGCAAACATTAAATACGGAGAATAAAGCACATATTTAAAATGAGTACCTCTCAATCGGATACATCCAACGATATTGTACTGGTCCAGTGAGCTTTGTTTCATGAACGAGGTGGACTGTAAGGTGAACCATCACAGTAAAAAAGGACGGAGGAAAGATCATCTCCAAATAACAAAGTGTAAGAATAATTTTGGACTGCAGTTGATCGAGCTCCTCAACGATCAAAATCTTATAACACAACTTCCGAAAAAAAGAACAAAGTTCCACCAAAACGATGGAAACATCAGGAGGAAGTGTATTCTTTATAGCCAGAGGGAGTAACTGCTGCATAAGAACATGTGAATCATGACTCTTCAGGTCAGCAACCTTTCGAACCTACAAGTCAACACATCGAGAAATGTTGCTTGAATACCCATCAGCTGGTGCATCTGCTGCTCCAAATCTGACCGCAGCTGGTTAATAGACTCGTCCCTAGGACGTCTGACCCCTCTAGAGCTGCTAGCCTCAAAGGTGGCGCTCCTGTCATAGACCATGCTAGGTCTGGCACCTATCCCCATCCCCCGCACGTGTTCGGGGTGCTCAGCCTGAGCCAGACCCGCCTTCAAAGGAGCCGTCAGGTCCACTGACCCCTGTGACTCCTCTGCCTGGGTCTGTCGCAGCTCAGCCTGCGACTGCTGCATCTACTCTTGCCATTTTATGAAACAATTACTAATTAGTATTTTTCATTATTAAGTTGGTTTTATAAAAATTATAATAATAAAATTACTTACAATGGCCGCCTCTGCCTGCTGAGAGGTCGCAGTCCCGTCACGGTGTCTGTGTGTAATGGCGTACTACTCCCTATAGTCCGTCTGACGGTTCTCCTGCTGTGCCTTTTTCTCCTAAAATAATTACAAAATTCAATCAATTAGTATTATGAAATAACTAGCTAAAAGTCAGTGATATTTTGAAAAGTTACCAGCTCACTGTAAGTGACAGCAAAGGTCTTCGATCTTGCTGTGTGGTGGATCGGCTGCTGCGCACGGATCCTGGTGTTCCTTTGAGAAAGCTCTTGAAAAAAAAACAATATTAAATTTATTAAAACAATAAAAACATTTAAAATTAATAAAGTTCAAATTAAAAATAATTAAATTGAAATTATAATTTAATAATTAACAATTACAAAAAGTATATAAATAATCTAATAAATACATTACATGCCCCTCAGCGCTCCTCCTGAACTGGATGAAACCCGCCCAGTCGTTCGGCGGTACGCCGTCTAGGACGCTCTCGATCAGCTGCTCCAGAGGCATGTCCCGTCCTTATCCACCCTATGGAAGAGACGGTTCCTCCTATTCCTCCAGCCGTTACTCATCTTCACGAGGGTGTACCTCTTCCAGTTGGCCAGGACGGCAAACCGCAGCTGCAAAAAAATCATTTAAATATCATTAATTACAAAATTCCTATTAAAAAATATTAATTAAATAGAATTAATTACAAAAAATATTAATTAAATACTATTAATTACCTGAATCACCTCCTCCCTAGCCTGGTCCTTCGGCCCCTTCGGAACGTGCCTCCACGTCCTGAAGTGAAGGGGGAACCGCATCCAATTCACGCCCAAGTCGTTCAGGAAGCGGTTGAACAGGTTACCCCCATTGTCGATGGGCTGATCAGTGCCCTCATTCCACGGCACTATAACTCGCAGGGTCTGATCCATGCTGTTCACACCGGCCACGTCCAGCCTCCTCGTCAACACGTTCCCCTGCTCATCTGCTCAGTTTACCGCACGTTAAATAAATTGTAATTCAAAGTTAACATTTTGAATTTAAATAAATAATTTATTAAATTAAAAAATTTATTTACCTTGGACCTGCACCTCAAACCTAGTGGACCACGAAGACGACTCTCGTGGGTTGTTCTGCTCCCGAGCCTCCTCCTCATCGAGGAACTGCTCCATCTCCCTGATCCCAATCGGGATCTCGAAGTCCTCCTAGTCGTAGTCCTCGACGCTGATATCTACCCCCCCAAACTCAGGCACCTCTGGTGCGGTCGTCTCCTATGGGATTGTCTGTGGTACCTGTGGTAGGGCCGACTCCTGTGGGGGGATGGGCTGAAATACCGTGGTCGCCCTACCTCCGCGCTGCCCCCTCCCTCTGCCCCCTGCTCGACTGCTGCCACCTCGCAAAATCGGTCTGGGGACCTCAGGGGCCTTCCCCTTATCCTCTATTGAAGACATATCAACTATAAAAATCCAAAAAAAAATTTAGTCATGTTGTTATGCAAAAATCTAATAAAAATACAAATACAAATAAAATACGTGTTATATACGTACCTCAAGTGCAAATACCGAGAAATACTATAGCAAAAACTCCTTCATAGACGTCTGAACGTTCAAATCTTAAAGAAACCACTCAAAGAAACCCCAGGAAACAAAATGAGCAAACGGAAAAATGAGGGAGGCGCCTGCTTAAATAGGCCAGACATATGTAGCGGTTATTCCAATAACTGCTACCATAACCACTACAAAGCACCCAGGGCGCCTTAAATTTGTAGCGGTTTTATAATAACCGCTACAAATTATAAGAACCTTTGAAATTTTGTAGTGGTTATGGCACAGAATCGCTACAAACTTGGAGACTCTTGAAATTCTGTAGCGGTATAACCGCTACAAATAGCTGACGTTTGGCATTTTATAGCGGTTTTGTTGAAATAACCGCTACACTGTTGGCGGGTCTTGGTCGCGCCAAGTGGCGGGAATATTGTAGCGGTTTTTGTTTATTAACCGCTACAAGTTTTGGCGGGAATTTCGTGCCATTTTTGTAGTGGTTTGTTCTACCTAACCGCTATAAAAAATACTGCTAATCTGTCGCGCCACTTGGCGTATAGCTTGCCGCTACAATTTTGTAACGGTTTAGATTAAAACCGCTACAAATACTATAATTTGTAGCGGTTTGATATAACCGCTACAGAATACCATTTTTTTTTGTAGTGATATATGTTAATGAAGGAGATCAGAGTTGATGATATGCGTACTTGTTCAAAATGGTTAGAGGATGGATTTGTACAATGAGGTGTGAGAGGGAGTTGTAGCATTTCTTCAGTAATAATCTCTGAGGCTTGGGGCCTGATTGGTATGAGGAATTTGGAGGGGAGAGAAAGAGAAAGAAAATTTTCATGAATTTGATTTAAAAAAATTGAAGATGCAGGGTCTTAAAATTTTAATAAAGAGAAGATGTAAAATAAAAAATAAGAAAAATTAATTAAAAACTTTTAATCTCATTTTTCTAATTGTTTTTAAAATCCAACTCTAAAAAATTTTCCCTCGGCTCTCCTCGTATCAAACTGCTCCTTAGCATTTCTAGTTCACATATCCTTGTATTAAGGGCTAACACCCCGACTATATATATTACCTTAGATTCAAAATGTAAAATCTAGTTTGTAGTTTAATTTGGTAAAGAAAAAGAATTTAGAAAAACTCCCCCTTAGAATAACAATAGTCACAATTGAATCGGGATTTGAGTTTTTAAATACCCTGCAAATAATAAGCAATAACATATACAGAGCAATGATCAGAACAAGCAATAATACAAGTACAACGCACAATCAGTTGTATCAATATCAATCTAATCATTCATTTCCCTCCCTTTTTGTTACTATCGAAATGGTCCTCCAGAAGAGGGGCTAGAAAGAAAACTAAACAGAGCGTAGGACAGAAATAATGCATGCTACTCTTGTCCTATTTATAAGATAGAGAGGGAACATATTTTTTGATCCTATATATTTATTTATAAGGCATGCCATTAAATACTTTTATATAGATATATAATTTTACCTTTCATTTATTCTTGTGTAGATAATTATTTTCTTAGAAAATGTGTAGTTAAATAAGGGTAGAAGTTAAAAAGTTATTGAATTTTAACGTAGAATTAATGAAGTTTAAGATTTTTCGGGAATAGAAATAAGGTGGATAGTAGGGATTTATGGGATAAGGATTATGGGAAAGATTACAAAGCTTGTCTTTAAGATCTTCCAAGGCATAAAATGATATCAGAGACTTACTTTCACATACTCTTACCCTATGTTTTGATAGAGAGAAAATTAGGGGGAAAGTATATTAGGAGGAAAATCTCCCAAAAATAGTAATTTTTTTTACCATTTTAGGAAATTTTCCTTCTTAGTATTCCATCCTCTCTATTTTCCCCTCACTTTTTTCTTTATCCAAACATATGGTTAATTTCTTGGTGAAACTTTTTCTCGGTCTTATTACTAAGACCTGACTTAAGATCTCAAAGTTCCTTCTGTAGTCCATTAGCAAAGTTCTTATAAAAATGATTCATCTCAAATTATAGCTGAATTAAGATAAATCGTTGCTTGCAATCTCTCTATCCCTTAATTATTTTAGGTCCAGCTTCCCATATTTATGTTTTGTTTTTGTGTTCGAAGTTATATTTGGAGTCTTTATTGTTTCATTCATAAAATCTTCCTTGGTAAAAAAAATTCAACCTACCAAAAGGTGCATGGTCTAATGATAGATCAGCTAGACTATAAAGTGGGCGAATTGAGTTTAAATCCCACCTTATTTCAAAAAACTTCTAGGAAAAGTTATCCTAATCGTAAAGCATCAATCCCGATTAATCGGTTGCAGGTTTCTAGGGAGTCATCTTGATCGCAAAGCATCGATCCTGATTAATCAGTTGCTTGGATACATATTAATAAAACTTAGAAAAAGCGCTGCACACCGGATGGTCTAAAGGGTTGTAAAAAAAATTCAAGCTTCACTCACTCTTTGTAATTGTGAAAACTGGCTTAAGCATTTTTACAAACAAGCTTTTCAACTAGTATATATGCTCGCACTTCCACTCTGTTTAACTAAAGTTTTTTAAAAAATTATTCAACTCAAAAGCACCTAATTCACCTCCTTTTGGGTGTATTTCCATTTCTAACAACCTTATCACCTCAAATGAAAGAAAGACAAACAACATTGTCTAGAACAAACGTATTCAAAGCATAATATGAAACTTCTCAATATATACATACATAAAGTTCTCAAGTCTAAAGCATATATTCATCAAGCAATAAACCCCTTCAATATCAAATCTTCCCAGTAGAAACTACTTGGAGAACAGAAAATATGGTTTGAACAATAGATAAAATGAGAAGTAAGATTCCAGTAGCTGAGATAGCAATTTGCCAAGGTGTGCTGCAATAATCCCTTCTCAAAGTTGCCTTCCACTTGTGACATGGATTTTGACATATCTTATTCAACATTTTGCAAATATCAAGGTATTCAGAATTGAAATCCATTGAAATGACATTTTTCCATAGATCATTAACTGCAACATTATTAGCGTCTCCGATATAATTGTGTATTATTTTCTTGTGAATTAGGACACTCAAATCTTTACTTGTGTTGATCAGGAAATCCAACATAATAACATAGTCAGTAATGTATGAAGCATACGGATAATGACACTGTTCTAAAGCTGTCATATTACGAAACAAAATTTCAGTTTTTGCGTTTACCAAAATCTGCCGAACCTCAAGAACACACCCTGAAATTTTCAAGTCAAGTAGACACTTGCTTTTGCCTGCCTTTAATTGTACTCCTGCTTCTTGCAAGTCACTTGCACTGTATAAAAGATTATGGTCTCCAGTCTCTTGAGATGGATGTCTTATTGTAGTTGTAGGTCCTGTTCTTGGCAAGTGAAAGAATCTAATAAGATCTGTGAAGTGCTTAATCTTAACAGTCGAATTAGGCTTTAACTTTTGCAGATTAAGGTACTCAAAAAGTTATAGGTGAGCTCAAGAAATGGTCGCATCTTATCAAAAAGATTGACTGGGAATGCTTTGTCGTATAGGTCTTCGAGGAAAAGGAATGGTAGTTGATTCTCAAGTAAAAGCAAATCCACCCTTATGGCGTCTCTCAACCATGGCTGTGACAACTTTGCATCGCTACGCATCACTTGATCTTCATAGAAGCTTTTGAAGAGTTGAATGATAAAACCAGCATCAACCAACATGAGTTTCATTAGTTCCTTCCTAGTAAGTTTGATGTTTTAGGAGTAATAAGCGCGAACTTTTAGCTCTAAATGTCTTGCAAAACTAATTAAATCATTCAAGCTTGTCATAGCTTGTTGTGTGAATCTTTTGAAGAAGATTTGTTTGTGTGTTTCCATGTCAAGTAGCCTCACATCACCGTAGTGAAATGGACCAATAGAAACAACTTTTTGGAGTGTAAGCACCTTGTTTTAAATGACGGATTGTATGAGGCACCTTTTAGATACAACACGTAGGTGAGAAAAGACCATTTTCACTTTGTTGAATCATTTCTTTAATCTCCTTCATCACTTCAACTTCCATCTGTATATATCAAGTTCGAGTTAGAAAACATTTAGCAATTCCATATCTATATATCTATAATATAGTATTGCTATGATCACAAATCTATAGGAAGACCTCATCCCAAAAGATCGGTTTATTTGGTAGAAAATTCACTTAAACTTGTAAGTCATGCTTCACTTATGAAGTTCCACAACGTGGGACTTATAACAAAAGGCTCTTAGTCTATAACTACAACTAATAGACAAGGCTAAAAATGCAAACATATATATATATATATATTAATGAAGGAGATCATAAGTAGATGATAGGCATACTTGTTCAAAATGATTGGAGGATGAATCTGTAGAATGAGGTGTGAGAGGATGTTGCTGCATTTCTTCAGTAATATTCTCAGAGGCCGAGTATATCTGATTCATGTATAACCAGCCAAAATTTTTCCTTGAAAAGAGACTTAGTTTCAATGTCGACACTAGGAGATATCCTTCTTATATTAGGGGGAAATAACCAGGCTATATATGTGGGCTGAAATATTAATTGGGTTAAATTAGGGTTAGAAGCTGAAAAATGATTATAAAGAACAGAATCAATGCTTTCTTTTTGAACTAAAAGAACGGCGTGAGGTTGTAGGCGGGTTCAATCCCACAACCTCTCACTCCAAGGGCTCTCATACCATTATGTTATAAGACCATTGGCACAAACCAATGCTTTTTGTTTTTTCATTATCTTTCGCACCAAATTGGAATTTGAATCGTCAGCAAAAACTATTACCCCCAATTTCAAATATAGGTTTTCTTCTTTCTTTTTGGTTAATGTACAAATTTGTCTTGAAAGTTTTGGCCGAAGAACAATGTTGCCCTGAAAGTTTTAAAACATAGTAATATTGCCCTATACTGTTAAAAAACTAAAGTTAACCATTAAAAAATAGATGTTGACCATTAACTTTTTAAAGGAAAAGTGCAACGTTTTTTTATTTTAACACTTCTAAGGCAATATTGAACATAAAAAAACTTTTAGGATAACATTACTTCTCATCATCCATAACTTCCGATATAAATTTACATCCTAACCCATTTTCTATGAAGTCTTGACTCTTGAGGTTCAAATGCAAGTCATCTTCGTATTATTACATTCTAGTTTTCTATAAATCTTAACCAATTTTTTTAACCAAATACAAGTGACAAACATTTATGACACGAAAGATGATAATAAAACACTTCCCCTTGTAGTAAGAGTTAGACAACCAATTTAATATATGTGGATAATATGTGCGACCAAGTAGATTAAGGTTTTTTTTTCAGTAAAAAAAGAAAAAAAGTAGATTAAGGTATTTAAGATCAAAACAAACCTCCCTAAACTGAAAATAATAAAATGGAGACATGTCATCTTTATCATCACTAATTTATAGTAGAGTACTGTAGAATTACCTTGCCTCCTTTTATTTTTGCTCAAAAGTTACAACATCATTATCTTGTTTACTTTTCCTTACATGGCTAATAAATCAACAAGTGTCTAAAACTATATATCAGTATATCTCCCGCAATTAATATTCAAGAAATTAATTAAAGACATCAAATTCCCACAATGTTGGATTTATCCACGCGTGAATTAAACGATAAGGACATAGATTGAAACTGAAAATTTTAAATTTAAATTTTAGATAATTGATATTAGCTCTATATATTTACTTATATTAACATATATTATGGGATCATTTGATCGGTTGGATTCCAATTTTAAATAAGAGTTAAAATCCAATACTCCATGCCATCCTTAAGTTAAGACCTAATTGTGGAATTGATCTTGATCATAAATATAAGATATATTTTTTATATTTGTCAATATTTTTTCAATTTACTCATATTGATGCTCTATCAATCATAATCAAGTAAAAGAGAAATGGGGGGAACTAAGAAAGATGATTAGGATAATTTAGAAAAAAACACATCATATTAACTAACTAACTTCCTTAATCTAATCAAATTAAGTAAATATATCTTATATTAAATACGGAAGGGAATATTATCTTTTGGCTGCTATCTATAAATGGTGTTGAAGGTTAATATTCATTTGGTGATCATAATTCAAATTAAAAGAGATTTAAGCCTAATGTAAGAAGCTTTGTAGGAAATTAGTGCGATACACACGAGAGAGACACGAAAGAAGAAAAGAGACAAAACTATAAAAAGGAAGAAGACGACAGGGGCGCCCACACACACACATATATATAAAAGGAATATTGTTATTACTAGAAGAAGCTGTAAAATTAGCGCAGTAATGTGAGAGCATGGACACAGGAGGCCAGGCCTCACCCTTACAATTATTATTAGAGAAATAAGTAAAATTATCACTAGTGTGAGAGTATAGGCACAGGCTAGGACCGATCCTGCTAAATGTAGGATTTGTAAAAGTAGTAGAATGCTTGAATAAAAATCTCATATTATCAGGCATGTATATAGAGTAAGGTTATTAAATTCAGATTGATCATTCTGTTTAGTGGGTTAGATTATAGTCAAATTGGAGCTCATCTTGGGTTAAACTGATGAAGAAGTGAACTTAAATGACGCTAAAATAGGATAGTCGAGGATCAAGTGATGATATTTTTGAGTGATTCTTTTTAAATTTGAAAATAGACATCTTAAACTTTTTATAGAGTTTTAATTTGTAATTTTTAGAAATATGTAGAATTAGATATAATTTTTTTGAAGTTATGAAATTCTGAATAAATACTGAATCAGTCAAACCAGCGAGATCAGACCATTCAGGTGATCGGTTCATCAATTTCCTAATCAAACTGGCCAGTCCAGTCTGATTTTAATAACTATGGTTTAGAATATACAAGAACTCTTTAGAAACAATTACTCCATCCGGTCCTAAATATAGGATAAAGTTTATAGTGTAAATTGCACTACAAATTTTGTCCTATATTTAGGACCGGAGGTAGTACATTGTTTGGACTCGTTAATACTTAAATCTGACTCAACATTATTGGAAATCAAATATTGGCACGAAAAGAAAAAGTAAAAATAATTTTTCCCACCACTAGAGAGCCATTCATATCTCACTTGAAAAAAAAGAAAAAGAAAGTTATTCATGTCAAGTGGTTTTTTTTTTCATTTACCGACGGTCCTAAAATAAGTCACTTAAAATTAGAGCAAAGGGAAAATGAGGGGTCCGCAATAAAAGTATAAAATGATGAAAAGTAGACATGTAGATTAAACTCACACTAAATCTCTATACTCTTAATAAGTTTTATTTTAATCTCTATAATTTGATATAAGCCGTTCCTACATATAAGTTACGTCAATCTTAGTTAATAATTCATATGAACCTATGTAACGGTGTTAATGTTATATCAGCAAAGTTAACACCTTCAGACCCTCATCCAAACCCTTATTAAATTAAAGGGACTAGCATTTTAAGTAGCTTAAAATATAGGGACAAAAACAATGAAAAAAGAAGGCTAAAATACACAACACACCCCTGAACTTTGGTCTAATTGCATTTTACCTCCCTTACTTTTAAAATTTGAAATCTAGGACCCTAATGTTTCATGTTTTGATTCTCAAGTACCCTGTCATTAAAATCACTATTAAAATTAATAGTCTATGCAGCGTCAGAATTTTTGTAGTTTTTTTCATATGACATGTCATTTATAAAGAACACTTGGATTATGACATGTAATTTCAATATTTTATATTTTTTTATTTAAAAAAGGTTTGGCCATTTTATTTTCTCCTGTGGAAATTTTAAAAAGGTTTCTATTTTTTATTGAAATGAATAATACAAGATATTGAAAATTACATTTATGATTCTAAGTGTTCTTTATAAATGGCATGTCATGTGAAAAAAATACAAAAGTTTTGATGTGGCATGAACTGTTAATTCTAAAAATGATTTTAACAATAGAGTACTTGATAATCAAAACATAAAATATTAAGGTCCTACATTTAAACTTTTGAAAATGAGGGAGGTGGCACACAACCAGATCAAAGTTCATGGAAGTTCGGTATATTTTGGCCATGAAAACATCGTATAGGGCCAACAAGTACAACTCATTAAAAGTGGAGAAACTTGGAGTATATCTAACACTAGAGATAGTCATCTTGACACTTGGTCCAATTATCCCAATCTTGCTTAATCCCCTGATGTAGGGCTAGCAAAATGGAGGAAAACAAAAGAACTTCCTCGGGACACAAACTATTTTAATAAAAAATAAGGTCTAGTTTGGCTAGACTCGAATGAGGGTTTTCTTAATAAAAAATTATTAAAAAAAGTAATTTTATTGATAAAAAAATAGATAATCTTTTTTTTTTCACTTAAACTCTCTCTATTGATTAAATGTTTTAAAGGGAATTTCCATAAAGCGGAGAATATAAGGCAAATGATTAAAATGAGTATGCTAGCTAGGGAAATCAACACACAATTTTTTTTCACAAATAATGAACTCAACTTATCTTTATATAATATCTGCGAATTAGTGACCTAACTCATATATTTAGGATGACTAGAGGATATAATTAATTTATCTATGTATTAGGTGCTATTTAAGAGATGGCATGAAAAAAGTGTTGTAAGAAATTACATTTAATATATTAAGAACATTTCTCAGGGATACAAGTTACGGTCATTGCATGGGGAGAAATCTGTTATTGTAGAGCACATATTAGAAGTTCTCCAACAACTTCACAAGGTGAAGCTGGGGCACTTTAGGAATGATACAACAATTAACAATAATAAATCGAAACATAGTTCATTCATTTTGACCATGATATATATAGTTCTAGGTAAGAAGGTATCGGGTACTTATGATATTGATATTTATCTTCAACCGTTAATAATGGAAGATTTAATAATAATAGATCTGTTGTGGAATGATGGAGTTGAAAGCAACATAGGATTCCTACTGCAATTTTTCTTCTTCTTACATAGATATCAACAAAAGTATTCTCATAGCATCACATTTCTGAATCCAAGCCCTACCCCTTATCACCCAGCTCATTATGAAAACTAAGTTTTTTAAAGTTTCTATAACTCAAACACATATTTTGCCTCTTCCTATTATGTGTTTTCATTTTTATTTGTAAGTATCTTTGTAAGCACTATTTAAGAGCTTAAGCCCCCAAGACTCAACTCACCTAAACTTTAGATCGCCCAAAAAAAAATTCATATCGCTTGAAGAAAAACAAATAGCGTTGTCTAAAACAGACATATTCAATACATAATATGAAACTTCTCTATATAAAATATAAAGTTCTCACTTATCAGGTAAAAAGCATATATTCATTAAGCAATAAACCCCATCAACATCAAATCCTCTCAATAGAAGCCACTTGGAGGACAGAAAATATGGTTTGAATAATAGATAGAATGGGGAGTAAGATTCCAGTAACGGATATAGCAATTTGCCAAGGTGTGCTACAATAATCCCTTCTCAAAGTTGCCTTCCACTTGTGCCAAGGATTTTGACGTATCTCGTTCAACCTTTTGCAAATATCAAGGTATTCACAACTAAAATCCATTATAATGGCATTTTTCCACAGACAGCAACATTATTGGGCCGGGATCACCTAGATAATTGCGTATTATTTTCTTGTGAATCAGGATATTCACATCTTTACTTGTGTTGACAAGACAATCCAACATTAACATAGTCAGTAATGTATGGCATATGGATAATGACACTGTTCAATGATGAAACCTGCATAGAAGCCTTTAAAGAGTTCAATGATGAAACCTGCATCAACCAACATGAGTTTCACTAGTTCCTTCCCAGTAAGTTTGATGCTTTCAGAGTAAGAAGTGCGAACTTTCAGCTCTAAATGTCTTGCAAAACTAACCAAATCATTCAAGCTTGTCATAGCTTGTTGTGTGAACCTTTTGAAGAAGACTTGTTTGTGCGTTTCCATGCAAAGTAGCCTCACATCACTACCATAATGAAATGGACCAATGGAAACAGCTTTTGGAGTGTAAGCTTCTTTTAGATGACGGATTGGATGAGGAACCCTATAGATACAACATGTAGGTGAGAAGAGACCATTTTCATTTTGTTGATTCATTTCTGTATATTGTCCTTGATCACTTCAACTTCCACCTATATATCAAGTTTGAGTTAATTAGAAAGCATTATATAGTAATTCCATAAGCATATATAGTAATAACTGAATCTAATAAACAAGGCTAAATAAAATGCAAAAATATGTGCTAATGAAGGAGATTGGAGTAGATGATAGGCGTACTTGTTCAAAATGATTGGAGGATGAATCTGTAGAATGAGGTGTTTGAGGATGTTGCTGCGTTTCTTCAGTAATAATCTCCGAGGCTAAGTGTTTCTGCTTCATATATAACCTCCAAATTTTTCCCCTCAAAATAGCCTGACTTCAATGTGGAGACTAGGAGATGGTGTGTGTATTTCTGTGCGCGCTGGAAAATGACTGTACATGATAATGAACACAGTTAAGAAAAAGCAATATAACCTAGAGAGTCTCTGAGTAATGTAAATGTTTCGCTCATCTCACTCTCACCTTTGTGGGTTTTTTCTCTCAAACCAATCTAATCTAGGCCCTACCATAAACTTATAATAATTCTAATTACTACCATCAATTACATGTGCATTTAAGAATCAAGAGGTCTTTCTTACTTCTAATGTTGGAGATAGGTCAAGTGGAATGGATGATAAAGGTGGTAATAACTATTGTGAATATAAAAAGAAATAAATAGCATCCAAAATTTGTCATATAACACATAAATTAGTAATAATGTTGCTAATCAAGAGAGCCTGATGGAATGCCTTTCTCTTTTTTTTCTTGGCTTTCTTGATTTTCTTTCTTTTTTTTTTTGTCCTTACCTTTTTTCCTTATATGAGGAGCTACATTTTTTTCTTTACTTTTTGTTGGCCACTTTCTCCCTATTTATGAGATACCTTTTTGCTTTTTTCCCTCTTTCCTTTTCTTTTTTGAGGAGCTACGGTTTTTTCCTTTTCTATTTTTCTCTCTTTTTATTTTTGCCAACTTCTCTTTTTCTCATTTGTTGTCATCCCACGTATGATTAAATAATAGCAACAATACCACAAGATGTAATTTAATAGACAGATGAGAATGCTTAGAAATATATTTACTTGCACAATAAATTACCACAATATAATGAAATTTATTAAGAAAAGTGAGAAGCTCGGAGGGAGTAGCAAGGGGTAATGATATTTGTGACTTGTGTTTGGGATAAAAAGGGTTTAGAATATAAATGCCTCTATTATTTTTAAGAATTGCACATGCGTAAAGTAACCATAAAAGAATTAGAACGAGTTCTGAAGAGTACTAGCATAGGAGGTTAATCACATAATTTTTTGAAATATAGGCTCAAATATCCTTCCAATAAGGCTATCTCTTGCATGAGATATTCACAAAATTCAATTGAAGACTAACTGATCGTAGAGCATTTGTCTTACTTGTTTCTAAGGCTAATCTTCATAATATAATCAACTTAGATATCACAATTAACAATGAATATAAGAGATTCACACATTTATCAAAATATTTAGGATGTGTACACTCCCCAATCAATCAAATCCAATCAAAGTAAATAGGCCATAAAACATAAATATGCATAAGTTTAGACTCAAAGTGATTAGGAAATGGATGTAGTAATGCGTCAAGACAGATCTAGGTATAAATAACATGATAGAAAATATTTACAACTTTTTTTGGCTATGGGTAATGAAAGAAAACATAATGTAAGGCTCAAAGTGGTTAGGCAATGGATGCAACAATGCATAAAGGTAAGCAATTTGGTTGTATAAAAAACATTGTAAACTTTTTTTTTTGCATAAAAAAGTTTATGTGAGTTCGGTCCCAAAGGCTCACTAAGGTTAAGGAACGCCTTTGAACTCAAAGAGCACTTGGTACTTACAAATCACATATCAATAAGATCTTCACATCAGTGAGATTTTAACGCACAATTTTATGATTATAAGTAAACTTCTTTACCAACATGATCAACCTTTGCTATGGCTAAACTTTCTAAACAATAGAGATGGATTTGTTTTGGGCTTACCCCACCCAAAAAAATTCAAAAAAAGTGTTCAATTGTTTTTTCACCTCTTACAAATTGATCCATAATAGGATGGGCTTTTCTTCACAATTGGGCTTCACGTGTAAAAGGGCTTAAGGCCCAGATTAAGTATTGGCTTGGGTAAAAGGCTTACATCTGAGACTGATAAATCCTGGGAATTAACACTATTTTTTTTTCATGATTGCATTTTGATTGATTTACATTATTAAATATTTAAACGCTTAATTATTAAAAAATATGTACAGACTCAAATTACACTTGATAAAAAAATAACAACTTATATACAGCATAAAATTTTACCCAATTGTACTATTTATGTGATCTATGGGCTTCGAAAAAGGCAGATTTCTTCTTGCGGACAACCTTTTGAAGGATCAAGCAATTGCCATACCTTGAATCAAAACAAAAAAATGCAATATCATCAAACAAGACCTTACACTTATGTTGAATAGATTTTTGTCTATTTTCGAATAGTTCACTAAATCTTTATCCCCTCCACTTCTTTATTTTCTATGTTCATGTCCTTGTTTAGAATCCGTATTATAATGGCGTTTTATGTTGGTTTAATGGCATTCTCATCATTTTATTTTTTTTAAAAAAAAAATCAGTTATGAATAAAGCTTCTAAGTTTCTAGACTCCATCAATACACACAAGACCTTGTTAGTTATAATAATAAAAAAAACATCAACAGTTGTAAAACTATCATAAGAATTTAAAATTGGTCTTTTATTGTGTTATGAATTATATTTATATACAAGAAAGAAAATGAAAAAAGATAGTTCTTCATTAGGCTTTAGTATCTTGTAGAAGCGATAGTGTAAACAGTACGTGTGTTGGACCTGCTTTAAGCTGGGATGAAATGCAAATATAAGTACAAGAGACACTTTCATGTTAGCTTGAATTGAGTTTAAATAAATACTGGGTTGCATTTACAATTCAGTGACACTTAATTATTTCATGCTAATATGTCATTCTCAACCACTAGCTTATTGAAGGAAAAAAATTGCTTGGCAAAATTAGTGTGG
This sequence comes from Inga leiocalycina, assembly GCA_963242795.1. Taxonomy (NCBI): domain Eukaryota; kingdom Viridiplantae; phylum Streptophyta; class Magnoliopsida; order Fabales; family Fabaceae; genus Inga; species Inga leiocalycina. The sequence goes on from OY725320.1 coordinate 18,094,381, forward strand.
CTAAAGATGACTAACAATAGTAACTTTAAGCTTGTTCTTTCCTTTGAAATCTTAAAAAAGAACAGAAAATATGAAACTTATGATTAAGATGCAGACATGAAAATAAGTATCCCACAAAAAGTTAAAGAAAATAGTACAAAGAAAGAGTTCCAACTTCTTAAACAAAATGATGCTGATTTGAGTCTATTTCGAGGGGTTGGATTCTTTGGTAAACGTCGGTGATAAATATTCAAGTCAATATCTTCATCTATTCAATGCTTAACTCGGTTCGTCTAGTGTAAATCATTGAGTTCTGGCAAGAAAAAAAGAGTGTAAATAATTGAGATTGGGATGAGAAGTACTTTTGAAAAAACTAATAATAACACTAATAAATAATAATTACCATGGGCTTGTTTAATTCTATTAATATTCTTTGAACAATTTTTAAAAAAATTAATATATATATATATATATATATATATATAGATTTGAATCATCATTTTAAAAATAATATATATTTAAAAATGTAAAATGAAGGATAAAAGAATGGTTTTCGTTATTATTGTGATTGTCAGTGATGAAAGTATAATGTTCTATGCCCCTATAAGTTTTAATTTTGTAAAACAAGAAATAACAAAACATTAAAAAGATGCTTTTTTCCCTAGAACAAGTTTTTTTTTTTGGATATATGTGACCAGAAACACCTTGTCCAGATAATATTTTAAATTTCTCAAAACAAAATATTGATGACATGTCTGGTTAATTATTTGATTAATTTGATTTAAAAATATTGATGATAGTATAATATATATATATATATATATAAGGCGTTACTCCCTCTTGTCCTTTTTATAAGCAACTTTTATCTACTTGTAGTTAAAATTAGTTAAAAACAATAAATATGTCAAAAATATCATGTTTCTTCCAAATATGCCCCTATTTATGAAAATAGCATAGGAGGGAGTATGAATAACAAATATGAGAGAGTATGAATATAAAATATGAGAAAAAATGTATAATAAATGAATAAATAAAAGAGAATTAGTGGTGGGAGGTAATTAATATAAAGATGTGTATTTAATAGGGGTAGAAAAGAAAAAAATAGTTTATATTTTGAAACACAAGGAGAAAATTGCTTATAAAAATGACCAATCCTAAGAGAGAGAAAATTACTTATAAAAAAGATTGGAGGGAGTATATAAGTTAATTATATTCATACAAAATATTTCAAATTTTTATAAGAAATTATTAAAATAAACCCTTCTAAGTTAAAGAATGAATAACGAAAATTGATTCGTTATATCAGCACAACAAAACACTTTATGTCAAGATAAATCATATGCAAAGGAGAGATAGATCAGCTTATAAAAATAAATTATAATTTGCTCAAAACTAATCATCACATCATTTACAAGTTATTATCAGTACAATTTATGGGTTAAATTCATATCAATCAATAATTATCAATGCATGTGACTTAGTTTAATTTATTTGATTGAGCTGTGTTGTTGCCTAGTGAACAGTGAATGGTGATTATGAGAAATAATAATGAAGGTTGATACCTTTATGTCCTTTAAAGTAGAGAGTCATTTTCTGTGTTTCTTTCCTTTTTTTTTTATGGGTTGCGCATGACGCGTTTTTCCTCTTTTGATATGATTACAAATCTTTGAAAATATCTTTTGCTCTTCATTATGCCCTTTGATTAATTAGAACAAGACAATATGATTCAATTGAAATTGTGGTAGGAAGTCAAGTGTGATTAGATTTTGTTTGTGCACCGATAAGTCCCATATTTATTAATAGAGTTGTGCAAAAAAATATGTATACGAGGGAAAAATCACTCGTATACTCAATATCTTTAGATTTTGGGTTAATATATGTGGTGTCAAAGTATTTGTTAAAACAGAGATTTATACGAAGCAGCATGAAGAATATATATAGTTCATGAAACCAAGAAATTTATGATTATAGCTCCTGAAATTAAGTTTTAGCATTTCTTAGGTCTAGTTGGCTTTACGTTTGAATCAGAAAAGTTGGGCTCAATAATAAGTAATATACTCTTATAATAAAGTGGAAGGACAAATAAACTTTTGTCTGGTTTAGTGCTGGACGCGTCGTTGGAAGCTGATAATAATGTTCAAGTTTAGAACTCAAAAATGAGGCTGGCCTCAAGCCGACCCTCCATTACTTAAATTTGGTTCAAAAACTAATTTCAAACTGGACTTATTAACTATTCAAAGGGAAAATATTTAAATTATATAAATTAATAAAAATGATAATTTTCATCCAAATTTCCCCCATCCTTCATTACTTTGCTAGCCACATTTTAAATAAACTAGTATAACATTAAGTTCAGCTAAAAATACATTATTACCAAGTAGTTTTCTAGGACATGATTTATCATGCATGTGACCTTTACTCAAGTAACCTTTTCTTATAGGTTTAGATTAAAATTGAATAATTTAAACTTTATTTTATGTTGTTTCTAATATTGGGATATTTTGTACTTTAATAGGTGAAGAATTTAATTTAAAATGAAGATAATATATTCTATCAGCTATTTTTTAAAAATAAAGTTTGAATTTTTTTTTAAAAAAATTTGACGTTCATGCATTCAAGTAGAAAGATGAACGAGCTCTTATTTGCATACTGCCAAGGGACGAAGGGAGAAATTAAGGCTTCCATTTGAGCATGCGATGACCAAACGCATACGGAAAAAAAAAAGATTATTAAGGTCAAATATAGGTATGACTGAAACATTATATATCTTCTCTTCAATAGAATTAGTTCAGAAAAATATATATAACATATAGGTGATAATTAATTATTTAAAAATTTTAAGCCACAAAAATACTATCAACTCGTACACATATTTTTTTTTAGCTCAGGCATCCTCCAATGAAGATATAATCTTGTTCAAAACGTGCATTGTCGGACAACAAATATGAACACTTTTCTCAATAAAAATTCAAACATTAATCCACTATATTATAAGGAATTAACATCTTTCACGAGAACCAACCCCATTTGTCATATGCATATATTTCAACAAACAACAATCCAATTAATATCTTTTATTAAAAACATCTCCATATCGTAATATTGCAAGAAATGTTATTGAAGGAGTCATAGTTAGCACTTCTTTTAACAAATAGTGACGTTGGTGTATTAAAGTTTGTGTTTCTAAAACACTGATTACTTCTTCGTCCTTTGGTGCATGAATTAGTACGTTCTGAAAGAGCTTACATTAAAAGAATATACTCCCTCTCCTCCTTAGGATATAGTCATATTTTATTAGCTTATCAGAACTAAAAAACAATTGTGGTAAATTCGTTAACTTTATTTTTTTTTTGATACATAAAGTAGAAAACTCTAAAGACTCAGCCTATATCAGTAAGAGTACAATGATCCAGCTCTAAAACAGCTGTTAACTTAAGCGTGGAATACAAAATAGGGTGAAACCAATTCGTTAACTTCATTTAACACTACCTGAGATTTCAACTCTTCAAATCTTTTCCTACCAATTAATTACGGGCCCCCTACATTAAAGATATTGGAAGAAGTATTTTATAGTAGGTTTTGAGTCTCACTGCCAATGTCTGAAGTTTTTATCAGGTACTTCATTCAATCACACCCACACAAGCATATAGAAACGAAAAAACTTGTCTCATGACTCCTATAGATTGGACACAGATAACTAACTTCTTAATAAATAAGTTAAGTAATAATTTGTACAAGAAAATGTTTGTTGATTTTCCTAGAATATCCTTTATCATTTGCATTATTAGAAACTACTTCTATATAAAATGTGCAATCAATAAGAGGAGTTTAAGGGGAAAAAATTATAAATTTGAAAGATAAAATAAATTGATATCCTATATTTAAAAAATATATATATATAACAAACTCCTCCACTAATTGTTATTTTTAATTAAGTGGGTATGGAGTAAATTTTTTCCTCATAAACAAATGTATAATTTTGAATGTGGGGCACAATTGGAGGAGTCTCTGCATGTTCAAGTGCGTTTGAATATTGGCTGACGCTCATTTTTACACATGCTTTGTGAGAAGTAATAAAATGGCGCGTTTAAAAAGCTATATATATCCCAAATCCTTAATACAAAAGCTAGTTAACTAATTTAGATAGATTAAGAAAATTAATTATATTAGTTATTTATAACAAATATTGGTTGACTTTACTAAAATACAATTTTTATTATCATAAACACCCTTAGATAGAAACTCTTTAATGTATATAATTAATAAGAAAATTTTAGGAAAAAAAGTAAATCGAGTTCTTATATTTAAAACTAAACGTAACTCTCAGTTGACTCTTATAGTAAAACCAGGAGATAGTATATGTTTAAGCCTCCAAAAATATATTGTCCAACAACACATAATTTAGTTGGAAGGCCTTTTCTTATTTTGACTAGTCTTGGGACTCAACTAATTTTTTCTACAAAAATAAAAATCAGTAAATAAAGCATCATTGGCCCTAATACTTTTATTTAAGGAGTAGGAAAGTGAGCAGGCTTTTTGTCACTAATTAATAGTGCACACACCGTCGCAAATCCTAATTTTATTTTGTCGTAAAGCATATAATAAACTCTAATTTATTTATATCATTTTCCTAATTATTAATTTAAAAGAACTGTTCTCATAGATTTTCTGGCCTGTGATCATATACTATTAATCATAATGGAAAGGAGGCAAGTATACTATAATATGTAAAGATAAATTACATATTATAAATTATTAACAATAAAAACAACATAACGTGAAAGAAACAATTTTTTTCCTCCCTTTAGTGTGGAAAACTTAATTAATGAAGTGCAATTTCTTCCCCCCCAAAAAAAAAGGGGCAATTACAATGAAATCCCATACAAGAGAAAAAATGAAGAAATGGTCCCTGAAGTTGTAAGTGTAAGCTCCTCGACTTGTTAATGGACGCTCCTCGACTTGTCATTAACAACTTCAGAGACCATTTTTTCATTTTTTCTCTTATATGAGACTTCATTGTAATTGTCCAAAAAAAAAAAACACTTTGGTTTTAATTTTCATCACTTCGTTTCTTTTCTTTATCCTCTAATTGCTTTAAAAGGTCTAAATCATTTGATTATCTATTCTTCACATACTCTCAAAATAAGTGGCAGTCCTCTTTTTATATATATATATATATATATATATATATATATATATATATATATATCTATAATACATATCTTCGTTTTAAAGCATCTCTTTTTTATCATAACATGCCAGGCAATGATTATATATGGGACCCTTTATTCTTATATGTACTCTCTGTTATAATTATCTTCGCTTAAAATTCAACTATGGTCTCAGAAATTAACTAAAGCAAACTTTCCAATTAGTCATTATTAATGTGCAATTTTTTTCTGCATTATACTACTCCCAGACTTAATTATAAGAAAGTTCAGACTTTGTTTTTTTGGTTAGAAATATTTTTTAAAAAAATAAGATCATTTTAGAAGATTTATTTTTATGAATAGGCCAGGCTTGGAGGTAGTACAATCTTTTATCAAGAGAGTGCGAAGGTGACATATAAATTAAATGAGGTGCTTCTTAAATAAGAAGGTTCACTTCTCCTACATGAATTTTTTTATTACTTCTATACAACTCTGGTTGGTATTCTTTTCTTCTTTTGTAAACATTTTTCTTTACTTCATTATAACTTGCCAAATTTTAATAGCATTTTACAATTGTTCAGTCAAAAGGATCTAGCAGGACTGTTCATTAAACATATTAATTTAAAATATTTTAAATTTAAGGTTTTTTAATCACTTTGAATTATTGTTTATAAAAAAGAAATATGACATTCAAAGATATCATATTATGAAAATGAATAAAATGAAGCTTGAAACCTGAACTATTTATTAGATCAAATCAATTTAATGGTCAAAATTGTTCAATCATGCAATTGACAAGATTAACTACTTAACTGAAGCGATCTAATTTATTCTATCAATTTTTATGATTATAGAACATTCAGGTGGTAAAATTTTATTGTTCACATGGATCATTCTCTTCTTATTATCATCATTAACTTTTTTACATATATAAAAGGATGGCATACTTTTTAAATCTTAATGATAACCCATGTTTATGTATTCTAACCAAAGAACCTAAGCTTATACCCCCCCCCCTTTTCCCTCTGTTTAATCTCTATTATTCCACTCTGCCTTTTGTTAAATGAGGAAAAAATCTGAAGTCCTTTTCAATGTAACTCTTCTTTTCTTGCTTCTACCTTTTTTACTATAGATTACTTCTGGGGTGCTGTTCCGCATGATAACTAAACAAAGCTCATAGTGATAGTATGGCTATTTGATTTTTTTTTTTTAAAAAAAAAAGTGAAGACATTTTTGCATGCTAATGTAACTTTCAAATTTACTGAAATAATAATGAAAAGTGACTGGGAGACCCTTTATTAAGAGGATATCCCTAGAATCCACCACCTGACATTCCAACATCGAATTCCCATTCAAATTTCAGTGTAATTTTGAGAGCTCAGAGCTCAGAGAGAGAGAGAGAGAGAGAGAGAGAGAGATTGTGCGCGCGCACTTGTTTCAATATGTTTGGGTGTACATTTTACTAGCTCTTAGATTTATCTGTTAGTTAATAATAGATTATATTTTTGTGAAGAACAGAAGATATAGAAAAGGATCAAGAGAATGAATAATTGTAGTGATCACTCAAACTGAAATGAAAATATATATCAGACATAAACCCTCAAATAACTGTTGAAGAAGCTAGAAAGAAGAAACCAGTGATGATGAGTGTTGACTTATAGACGAAAAAGGCTAATTATATATGCATGCCCTCTCTTCAGACCTAATAATTATGTTCTCCACTTCGATTTTAATTATATATATATACACAAACTCACAAAGGATCACATACACTTGAAACTCAAAAACATGGACCACTATCGACAAATAACATGTAAATATATAGTGATATGTACAATATATAAATACACCATACAACATATATACCCAAAAACAGTATTGAACTCAGGATTATATCATATATCAGAAACGGTACGTATATGTTGGTTGTGTGGTGTTACTAATATTAGAAAGAGTTAGATAGTTAAGCGAAGAGGAGGAGGGAAGGTCAGGAAGGAAGGAGTGAAAAGGATGAAGTGAAAGAGGAAAAGGACAGTAAGAAAATGCAAAAGGAATGTTAGTGGGTGGGTGGGGTGCTTGTATTCATATATATATATATATATATATAAATGGACCCCAATGCATTCATTCATTCCCACCGCCTTATGTCATTCCTTCAGCCTTTTCATCATTTCTTGCCTCCCCTTCTGATCTCTCTCTCTCTCTCTCACTCACTATATATATACTCATATATATATGTATGTATGTGTGATCAATGTAGCATACAGGATCAATAATTATACCTGATTGAGACGATAGTCCAAGAGTTAGAAGTCTAACTATGGTTAAATAGGGGTAAACTCAATCATGATTAATTTAATTTAATGTATAAAAATATTCAAACACAATCATGAAAAAAAATATTTAAATAAAAATACATTAATACACAAGTAAATGAGATAAATTAAACAGAGTCAGCAAAACACAAATCTCACATTGTTGCTTTTATTTTTAAGCACATGTTTAGGAAACAATCAAACTGTGATTTTAAAAACACTTTTTCCATAAGTTGAGATAAAATTCCTTTTACATATATACTTTACAAATTGTAAAAGAACTTTAAAAAGCTAAAACCAACAAGCACTTAAACTCAAAACCACATTTTTCAGACTTAGTAAGAAAAAAATATAAAATTTAACCCAGTCTATCTAATACTCTCGGTTATGCCAGTTAAGAAGTTGATACATTCGTCTGATTAATTAACCAACGCAAGTTAGGCTTAAATTTCATGATATATAATTATATATATATATATATATATATATATTCATTTGAAGTGACACGGCTGGCTAGCTTGCCATGATAACAGTGATTCTTTTGCGTCTTATCTATGTGCATGCTGTCTTCTTTTTACAGCTTTGCCATCTCTTCTTTCTTGTCTCTCCTGCTCATGCTTTCCCCTAACAGAGGAGGGAATTTCAAAACAACAAGACAGAATGAGAACCACACGCGTATTTCCCTATTTCTTAAATTATATAAATTATTTTCATGCTAAAGAGTAATACAAGCATCTCTTGTCAAAAAAGTGCGGATCGACTTTACATTTTTCTAAATTTTTTTAAAACTAGTTATGTGAAATTGAACCTACAACCTGCCCAATACAACATTGTTGTTGAAGATAGGGGTGTTCGGCATCGGGACGGGATCGGGAAATGCCATTCTCGATCCCGATCCCGATCCTAAGAAGGGTTTGGGAATGATTTTCATTCCGGATCCCGATCCTTAAAATTTCCCGTCCTGACGGGAGGGGAAAGGTTCGGGATCGGGATCGGGAATTTTCCGATTTCGGATTTCATTTTTTTTTAAAAAAATTCCTATATTAATTTTTTTTATTTTCTTTAATCTAGTATAAATATATAATTTGTCTAATATCATATTGTACTAAATTAGTCCAATATAAATATATCATTAGTCCAATACATGCTTAAAGTTGTTGATTTAGCTACAAAAAATACAAATACAAGAACCAAAAATTAAAATTATTTAATAAATAATAAATTAAATTAAATAAATTAACTAAAAGAATAGATATTACCTTGAGGGTGTTAGGGATTTTCACATTTTATTTTGTATTTAGTCTTGCTTTCTTAAATATTTTAAAAAATTATACATAATATATATATATATATATATATATATATATTTTTTGGGATCGGGAAGTCCCGTTCTCAATCCCAAACTTTTCCGATCCCGAAATTTTTTCCCGTCCCGATTTGCTCGGAATTGGGACTGGAAGACCGGAACGGGAAAAAGTTGCATACCCCCTAATTGAAGATAAAGAATAGAAATAATATAGCTATAACTATAAATGTTGTAGAAAATCAAATCACGATTAGTCTTCGACTAATATGGGTAATTACCCAAGACACCATCTATTTATAGTACAATTTTTTATATGTTAGTTTTGAAAAGTTAACCATCTACATAAGTTTAGCTAATTACAGAATAAGTCAGTACGAGTAATTCACTACTTTTTACTTTTGTTCTTCATAATAAAAAAATATTTTAATTTGATGTCAGTGAAAATCCATAAAATTTGCTCATTATAAGTAAAGAGAACAGTAATTTTACTGTTGAGAGGGGTTATATAATTGAGGTATCTGTAAATTTGACCTACCTAGCTACGACGACAAATTCTGCCCCATCCCACATTCTACACCCATGCACTTCCAATTCCATATCCCATGCTTCCTTTTCTTATCCCCTGTGTCTGCTTTTACCTTTTTTTTTTCCTTGGGATTTGATTTCTTGTTTTTTTTTATTTTTCCTATGATTAAACTAAAGTCAAATATTTATGGTAGCTACGATTAAAAATTTTTCAGAGAATGAAGAACCACTTATTATCAGTCACCCAATCCCTTTGGGATTGTTTTATGATTGTTTATTTGCATATCGTATAATATACAAATGAATATCAGTCGACTAATTTTGGGGTAGGATCCAACGTCAAAATTTGAAAACTGAGTGCATGTTTGGTTGAGCTTTTTGTACAGGAAATAAGTCCTTATTACGCAAGTCGAGAAAAAACTCCTCTCACATACTTACCTTGTATACCGTGAATCACGAATTATAAGCACTTATTGTCCAAAAATAAGCTATTCCAAACACTCACTGAGAGGTTTGCTGTGGAGTTTGTCTGCGTTTGGGGGAACTCTGAGAAAAAGCAAACAAAAATGATTGGAGCTGTTGTCACTTGTCACCTCTTTCCTTGGTACCTTCTTCATCTCACTCTGACCACTTTGACCTAAATTATTCCCTATGACCCTCTTTTTTTACCACATTCACTTCAATTATTCACTATCGCTCCAAATTATTTCATCATTGTCATTACCATGCTAATTTAATACTAACTCCTGGGGATTTTAAATATTAAAATTGAAGGATTTTCTTTTTTCTTTTTTCTTTTTGATTACAACAGGCGGGTTCGAACCCAATAGGAAAGGGGGGAAGGGAGTGCCTAAGTGCACTCCAGTGACCATGCGGCCTAATAGCGCTGGTCCGAAGGATTTTCTTTCAACACTAACCATATTACTTCATTTCATTTTATCTTCTACTTTTCTTCTCACACTATTCTTATCGATTGTAGATATTGAAAAAAAAAAATGAATGAGACTAGTTTTTAATATAAAAGATTGAATGTTATAAAAAAATATAAAATATTGAATACGTATATTAACGAAACTGATGTGAATTTTTTTACAAATAACTAAGATATTGAAAACTGAACCTATTATTAAACCAGGTGAGTTCATGGTCTAAGCTCAATCATAATTGAAAAAAATACAATATAGTTTAAATATACAAAAAATATTTACATATAAACTTTAAAATAATAATATTTAAATTAAAAATCTATAAAAAAATGAAATATATGTGTATAAACCACACATAATCATCGCTCAGATTTGGAGAAACTCCCTGTACTACTAACTTAAGAAAAAAAACAAAAAGAAAGAAAGAAAGTTGAATGGTAACATGCGAGACTTAATCCTATCCATTGAAATGATTTGTTTTCAAATATCACAAAAATAAATCAAACATAAAAAAAGGAAATATAACCAAAATCAAACGACATACACTTTGAAAACTAATTTATTCGCAAAACAAACTTAGACTACAGCTATATATAATAATGAACAAATTTACACGTATTTTTCCACGGTAATTTTTGAAAAAAAATCTGAACTTTTAAGAAAAAAAATAAAATTACAATGAAATATTCTTTCATAAATGTTACATATTGATTTTTTTTTTTTGTAATACATGTATCGAATTGCATGGTTACTATTCAAATTTTGAATTTGAAATGTTGTGAAATTATGAAGTAATTTATGTGGGTAAAGTTAGAGAAGGATGGAAGATATTGGTCCAATATTCATCATCACAGAAAAGAGAATGACAAAGGGTAGGGCCATGTCAGTCCCGCTAGGCAGATATATAATTTCATGTCTTTTATATAGATTTAATTTTCAAAATTTCACTCAATAATGACCCATATTTTATGTTTGAAAATCAAAGCTTAAACTTAATTTTGTGAAAATTACAATTTTAAAACTATTTTTTCAAGTTAACTGTAATTATTCCAGAGTTTAATAATGGGTCTCTTAGAATTTAATAATAAATTTGCTTTGTAAAAATAACTACATAAATTACACAACTTCCTTCGAATTTTATTGAGATTTAGTAAAATTTTTCTATGTTTGCAATTCAAACTTGATACATTTTTCTAATTTTAATGAAATTATACAAATGGCTTCTCTGTTTTAAAAACTTATACAATATTTTTCCAAAAATAAAGCTTAAATTACACAACTTTTTCCTGATTTTTATTAAACGTACGTACACCTCCTCTCTTGTATATTGTTAAAATACAGACATATATCCTATTAAATTAGAGGAAAATCTATGTAACTTTAGTAGAATTGAAAGGAGTTCTGTATTTAATTTAATCTTAATTTATTTGTACAAAGGTTTGTAAAGGTTTTGATAATAATAACTAAGAACATCATGTAATTGAGTCAATAAACTTATTGTTTTTATTGAGCATTTATCACAGGCTGAAAGCATGTTACAAAAAATATTCAAGGGGGATGTCCCCGTTTCTTACTTAATTTTATGATTATGTTGTGCCTTTAAAAACCAACAGTCTCTATCCTATTTAAGTTAACACTCTCATACTATAGTTGGCCTTATAACACTTATAACAGAACGATAAAATTTTCTTTTTACTTCCTCCGATATTTAATATAAGACATATTTTTCTAATTTAATTAAATTAAAGAAGTTAGTTTAGTTAGTTAATATGACATATATTTTCTAAAACACCCTAGTCATATTTCTTAATTCCCTTATTCCCTCTCCTCTTTGATTATTATTGAGGGAGCATCAAAAGGGGTAAATTAGGAAAAGATTGATAAATATTAAAAATATTTTTTATATTTAGAATCAAAATCAACTTCCCAAATATATCTTATATTAAGGACCGGAGGAAGTAATTAACATCGACGATTGTGACCAAAATTATTTAACTAACATATATACGTTCTTATGTGCACTGTGATTTTATGTCTGGACTAATGGAGTATGTTTTAATCCTTTTGTTAATGGTCGTTTCACACTATTTGTGCAACGCACTTGGATATTAGAAAGGTCATGAAGATGAATAAGATGATTCAGTTTTTTTTTTTTTTGGCCATAAATAAGATGATTCAAATTAGTGAATTTTTTTTTATCAAAAGGAATTTCTATTGAAATACCAGGATGAAATAATGTTTTAGGATTAACATAACAAAGCGGTATAAATCAAACAATTGCAGAGAATAAATAACAACAATACAATAACAAAATCCTAGCAATCCTGATTCTACTCTTGGGCAAAAGCATTCTCTGAGGCATGTCTGGTCTGCTCCACATCCGAAGTCAGAATAGATAACAAAGGGAGTGGTGGTTCTTCAACCCACCCCATGGGACACACACCCTTACAAGCTTCAACTGCTAAGTAGTCAGCTGCAACATTACCCAAACGAGGGGTGAATGTCAAGGAGAACCCAACTTTGGATGAGAGTAGACTAATAATGTCTTGGATTATACTTCTGCTTCGCCAATCATAGAGATCCGGTAGTTGAGATAGCACACAATTATGCAAAGATTGACAATCAGTCTCAAAGATAACCTTGTCATGGCCTAGATCAATAGCTAACAACAGTGCTCATTTCAGAGCCAAAGCCTCTGTCATAAATGCCAAAATGGACTTGATTTTGTCTACAAAACCCCATACATAGTGTCCAGCTTTATCCCTACAAATTATTCCCACTGCCGCTCGTTCTGGCATTGTGTGGAAAGAGCCATCAGAGTTTATTTTAAGAAAGCCATCTGGGGGTGCTTGCTAGACATGTACAATGTTATGTGATCTAGGCATCTGTGTTTGAACTCTAGTATCCCCTTCTAGTGCAGCAAAGAATTCCAAATTAGACCTATGTGAAGCTTCTATTATAGCTAGTGGGTTCGGGCTCATATGATTAAAAACCACATCATTGCGTTGTTTCCAAATGTACCAAAGTATCCAGCATAATAACACAATTTCAAAATCATCCAAATCTGATTTTGCATCAGTGATATTTATCCACCAGTTATCAAAGTTCCATACCTGTGGCTCATCGGGCTTCACTCCCAGTCTGCACCCAAACCACACACATCTAGTCCATGGACAATGAAAAAACAAGTGCTCAATTGATTCAGGAGTCATCATACAAATTGGACATATCGGATTAGGAGCTCGTTTCCGCTTCAATAGTGCCTCATTTGTTGCAACAGATTAGTGAATTAAAAATATCATTATTTATAATAACCTTCCTCGCTCTCCATGATATGCTGCTGGTGAAGATTGGAGAAGAAACAATGGCGATACTATGCTTCATTGTACCACCTCTCTGTTTTTTTTTTTTAAACCTTCTTTCTCCCACTTTGTCCAGGTTATCTGGTCCTCCTTCTTTGGTTATGTGGAGCTGAGTTGAAAATATTTTTATTACCCATTCTGCCACATAGGATGACTTGCAATAACGTGTAGATGACAAGGATAAAAATATTAAAAAAATGAAAAAGATAAAGGACTGAGTCAAAAGTCTAGGCATTGAATGTCATCAAGTCATAGTTAAAAGACTGAAGCATAAATGAATTAAAAGTTGAAGGAAAAAAATATTAATTTTACCTTAGTCTTAAATATAATATTTCAATTTGATTTATTATCCAAATTTATAAATTTTCCACTAAACTATCATGCTAAGGTAAATTTACTATTTTTGGAGAGAGGAGGTGTACGTTTAATATAAATCAAGAGAGTATGAAATTCAAAGTTCAAACTTAATTTTATGTAAATAACAGTTTTAAAAGTATTTTTTTAAGTTAACTGTAATTATTCCAAAGTTTAATAATGAGTCTCTTAGAATTTAATAATAAATTTTATTTTAAAAAATAACTAAATAAATTACACAACTTCCTTCGAATTTTATTGAAATTTGGTAAAAGTTTTCTATGTTTTCAATTCAAAACTTGGCACATTTTTTTAATTTTAATGAAATTATGCAAATGCTTTTTCTGTTTTAAAAACTTATACAATATTTTTCCAAAAATTAAGAGCAAATTACGCAATTTTTTCCTAATTTTTATTAAACGTACACCTCTTCTCTTATCTTATTAAAATTAAAATTAATTTGTTACCTAAATTTATAAATTTTCCACTAAACTATCATATTATATTCACAATAATGCCACCTACTTTAATCTTTTATCATATTAAAATTAAAATTGCAATCAAAGGGAAAAAATAATAAAATCATGAGGGTACTAACTTGCATGATTATTCTAACCCAATGAAAAGTTTACAAGTAAGATAGGTTCATTGTCGTGTGATCTTTGCGTATAAAATGTTCTATTGATGCAGGATAGGGCCATCATCTATATGCTAAGTTTTTTCAAAGTAATATATGCCTTGTTGTGCTAATAATTTTAATTATACATATTTCTATTGAGACTCTTTTATATGTGAGCGCAAGGCTCTGAGTTCAAACTCTCCATGAATAGTATATATAATGTGTGTGTGAGTTATGACTAAAAAAAAAATCAAAATTATCTTGAGATATTGGAGTAAATTAGATTAAATTTGGTGAAATTGTTGAAATTGTGGTCTTGTTCTCTCATTTTCTTTTTATTTTTTACCTTCTTACCTAATAATGAATGCTTAACAAACCTTAAATCCAAATATATCCAGCCAGAAGTGAATGGTTCCATAACAAACATTATATGTATATGGCCTGCATCACATACAGCAAATTTAGACAAAAGATTGGCAACGCATCTCAAAGTTTAGGCTCTTTACTTTTTTTTAAATCTTTTGTAGTATTATTTAATTTTGAATTGTGCACTTTCTATAAAAAATTTGTTAAAGTCAATAGATCCTTCCCTTATTGAATTTATGTATTCTTTGTGCGGTATACAAAATACAAGTTTTGTAATTTTTTAAATAAAACATTGATGTGAGTTAGTTGACTGCTAATATATATGTTAGTAGATGGTAAATTTTTAGAAGAAACGTATAAGAAAAAAACATAGTACGCCTGACATGTTAATATGTTATAGTCAAAATTATTTTGAGGGTGCTATTTCTTGTTAATAGTAATATTACAAATGAAATGATTTTTCATATATTAAATTTTGAAATTGATTAGTTTATATGGTTCAAATGCACATTTAATACTTAATAACATTATGTAAATAATAATAAATATAATAAAAATATAATTTTTATCATATTTTATCAAATTGTGCTGAAAATATCATATTTTATCAAATGAAAAATAAATAAAATACATCTTTTAGTTTTTTTAAAAAGAGAGAGAATGAAATTGAGAGAAAGAGAGCGAGAGGATATTAGATTTGGAACGGGGCCATATAAAAAACGTAATTGAGAAATTAAAAATAAATAAATATTTCAAGAGCAATTCAAGATAAATATAAAACTTATGATAAATTATATTATTTATAAATCGAATAATATATACATATATAAAAGAAGATACTGACTTGAGTTCTCATGGAAGTTTCACTCTCTAGTTTCAGTAGGTTTATTTTTAAAAGTGATTTTTTAGAATGATTTTAGATTTTTTTTAATTTTTTCTTCCAAAACTTGTTTTTAAAAAAATTTTTGCAAAAAATTTTTGAAACAACAAAATTTAAAATAGAAAACAAATAGGCACTATTTTTCCATTTTCCATGTATGAATGAGAGGACAGAGTTGTTTAGGTTAAAGTGCACCAGTATCCTAAAACTTATCTATCGTACAAATTTGCTCCTAAAATTTTTTAAATGGAACAATCTGATCCAGGCCTAGTAGATTACTTAGTTTGACTATTAAATTGCTGAGTCAGCTTGAGTTTGACAAAAAAATCTTATCATGACAATTTTTTAGCAAAATACCCCAATTGAAAAAAAAAAACGTCTTTTACCTCTGAACTTCACTCGATTCATCCTCTTTTTCCTCTCTTCTGCCAAGAGTAGAAGTCCGCCAACCAAATTTGCCATCTGCTGAGGATGACGGTGGATGGCAACAGCTCTGTTAAGCACGATGGCGAACGACAACGACTTTGTTGTATGTGTGTATATGTATATAATTGTGTTCATGTGTAAATAATACAATTTATAAAATATTAATTATATAAAAGTAAAAAGATAATTACATAATTATAGTCACGGATAAAGCAGCAGCATACATAAGACGCAATCCCCTACAACCACATACAAGACAAAACATATAACGTTCCAACACATCTCCTATAGCCACCCTAACATCAAACCACAAACGTGGAGTAGAATAGATCCAAGTATCCAACCACTTCACATGAGCAAGTAATACTTTCTTTATAGAATCCTTGTATAGTGTCGTATAAAGAAGAATCCAACAAGTTGTTGAAGCAGCTTATGCCAATAACCTCACTCACTCTCAAAGGAGGTGCAATGGACATTTACCCAAAATGGGTTTGAATGAAATGGGTTTAAAATCATTTAAGTTGGGAGACCCATACTAATAAGACAAATACCTACAATACTCAAAAATTCTACCAAGGCCATACTTGATCATGAAACTATGTTGGAGTCTAGATTCTTGAACTTGCAAATTGAAAAAACCAAAGATACAAAAAGAAGTTATAGGTGGTTTTTTAGTCCTTCATGCCATTACAGTATTTCCCCCACTATAGCCCATCCTCAATATAATTCATTTTATCTTCTACTTTTTTTTGCTCACACTATTCCTATCAACTGTAGATATTAAAAAATAAATAAATAAATAACGATACTAGTTTTTAATATAAAAGATTGAATAGGTATTTTAAAGAAATTGACGCACAATTTTTTACAAATAACCAAGATATTAAAAATTGAACCAATTAGTAAACCAACTGAGGTCATGGTCAAATCAAGTTAAGTTCAATCATAATTAAAATAATATAATATAATTAAAAACTAATTTATTCGGGAAAAAAAACTTAAACTGCAACTTTATATGACAATGAACAAATCTACACATATAGTTTGCAATGGTAATTTTGGAAAAAATCTAAAATTTTATTAAAATAAATTAGATTAACATAGATCTCTCAGTCTAGTGGTACAAGATAAGCCCTTAAAGTTTGTTTGGTATGACGGGAGGGAGGGAAAGTATGTGGAGGGAAAATTTTTTTGAGTTAGATTTTCAAAAATGAAAAAAGTGGGTTTAAAGGATTTTAATTAATTTTTCTTACTTTTTTATTTTATATATTCTCTAAATTAAAATTTTGTAACCCCCTTTTTCAATTTTCTTAAATCCAACCCATAAAAATATTCTCTGTCACGCCCTTATTTTAATTTCATCTTTACCAGAGTATTTACGGAAACGATGTGCAATTCGGTGGGCAACACATGAATAGCATAAATATACTGATAAAAAGTGCTCGATTACAGAAATTCCCTATAGGGGTTCGTACATAATAATTACCATCAATGTAGCATCATAGGGCTACCAGGGTGTCTAAACTCATCCCTGTGAAACAAAGATATCTTCTCGTCTTCATTCCACTACTGTAATCCCCTCATATGGTTCTCTGCAATGTTCTCAGCATATCTTCTGTCTTCTCCTGTCTAAATTGTTGGTAGGGGAGGGTGAGATTCGAGAGAATCTCAGTAGAAAAATAATACCAATATGCATCACTACTATAGAATATATATTTAACGTCTCTAAAGGACGTCCCTTTTTAAAAAAGGGAAGTAAAAAATAAAGGCGGTGGCATTTTTGTAATTATAGATAAGAACTGAATAGCTTTAGACGTCCCTAATTTAAATAGGGACGTCTAAAATGTGACTTTACAAATTTTAGACGTCCCTATTTGAATTAGGGACGTCTAAAGTAAAAAAAAAAAAAAATTTTTTACTTTAGATGTCCCCAATTCAAATTAGGGACGTCTAAAGTATGACTTTAGACGTCCCCATATACATTGGGGACGTCTAAAGCATTTTAAATTATTTTTTTTGATGACTTTAGACGTCCCCATATATATTGGGGACGTCTAAAGCATTTTAAATTTTTCTTTTGTTTTTTTTTGAATGAGGGACGCCAAATATATAGGGACGCCAAAGGGCGTCCCTGATCATCAAGGACGCCATTTTGGCGTCCCTAATAATAGTATTAAGGACGCCATTTACCTGATGATACATCAGGGACGCCCTTGGCGTCCCTATACCTCATCAAAAAAAAAAATTAAATGCTTTAGACGTCCCCAATATGTATGGGGACGTCTAAAGTCATCAAAAAAAAAAAAAATTAAAATGCTTTAGACATCCCTAATGTATATGGGGACGTCTAAAGTCATACTTTAGACGTCCCTAATCTAAATTGGGGACGTCTAAAGTAAAAAAAAAATTAAAAAAAAATACTGAATAACTTTAGACGTCCCTAAATTAAATTGGGGACGTAAGAAACAATTCAAATCTTTACTGACAGTCTTTATTTGTCAGTCTTATACTACTTTTACACTCATCTTTCTTTTCCCATCGCCGTAAACATAACAAAAGCCATTACCACCACGCGTTTTAACTCTTGCTTCTTCTTCTTTATATGCTCATTTTACTCTTGCTTCTTCCTTTCTCTCTCTGTTTTTCACCTCCAGATCTGTTATGCTTTCTTACTATTGTTTATTATTTTATCCTCTTTCTCTTTTTTCTTTGGGTTTTCCTTCTATTTTATTTTCTAACTCGTGTTGTTATAGTTTGTAGATCAGGACTCTGAAACATGCTTCATGGCTACGTTCCGCTGAGAAAACGAGGTTCATCTCTCCCTGTCGCTTTTCTCTATTCATTATTATAAGAAAATGAATTTCAATAATAGAAGGAGATAAGTTTTTTGCAACTGATTCCTCTTATTGTTTTCATCTTCTCCCTATGAGATTTCAGTTTTGGAGTTATTATTGTGTAGATTTGGATTTTAGACACTAGATCTGTAATTTTATTAACGATGATATGTAATTTCTGACTTTAAATACTGTTCAGTTCAGATCTGTAATATAAACGATTTTTTTTTTAAAAAAAAGCACTTTAGAAGTCCCCAATTTAAATTGGGGACGTCTAAAGTGCTACAGTGACACTTTAGACGTCCCCACTTTAAAATGGGGACGTCTAAAGTCCCCACTTTAGACGTCCCCATTTTAAAGTGGGGACATCTAAATTGTCACTGTAGCACTTTAGATATCCCTTCTTAAAATGGGGACGTCTAAAGTCCAGATTTTAGACGTCCTTTTATCTGCGGACATTATTGCCATTTTTTACTACGTCGCTCACATAGACGTCCCCTTATTTTCAGACATTAAAAGTCCTAAAAAAGGGGACGTTAAAAACGTTTTTTGTAGTAGTGCATGTACGATAAATGTTTAATGCATGATATGCTTGCACCACATAACTCATGCTCACACAATAACAAATCTGTAAGCTTAATGCTTCGAATAATATACTTATGGCCATAGCATAAATTGAAATATAGCTTCAAATCATTCATTCATGTTTCACATAATCAAGCAAAGCAATAATATGCATCAACACATTGACACAAATATCATATACATGTAGGAGAGGTAAGTTCTCTATCTTAACCATTTTCCGCCTCGAAACGTGTGCCTTGTAAAGCGTGACAACAACTCGGGCTCCATATTCGATCCTACAATTCCAAATGTATCATTTAGACACTTCCATGATGTTTCTGTGGATTATATGAGCCTATTATGAAAATTTACAAAAAATGCCCCTGGGGACTCGGCCTAGCCACGGCGTATTCGGTCCGACTATATTTTTCTCTAAATTTTATCCTGAGCTATCCTAACATATGTTCACCCAAGGAATCCATTTCCGGACTCAAAATTATCAAATTTATTGTCAAATTACAAATTTACCTCTGGCAGCCCCACTTTAAGGGTTTTAGGGGCGTTTTCGTAATTATGCTTTTTCGGCTTTTTCCAAAAAAGTGACCAACTGTAACCTTACCTAAATTTTGCTCCTGAACTCAATGGAACCATCAAATTATTGAAAATTCAACTCTAACCCCTCCAAACTAGCCTTGGCCGAAATTCTCAGTTGTCAGGAAAAAATTGGGGTTTTTCGGTTTCGGCTGCGTAAACGCGTTCTTTTCTACTCCTAACCACTTTATTAACTATTTCGTTAAGTTACAAATACCATTTAGTACCAATTTGGGCAGCATAACCCCTAAGCCAACCCATTTCCAAAAATTAAAACCAATGACAATCCGGTGAAATTTCACCGATTAAATTGTCAACAACAGCTAGAATAGTCAATATACAAGAGTTTGGAAGTTACCTCAAGCTTCCACTAGCTTTTACTCAAAATGGTTGAACCCTAACCCTTCTTACCACTGAAAATTGAGCTTCCAACACTTTGAAGAACATGAAAGAGAAGCTTAAGATTAGAATTATACGCGTTAGGAGCTAAATCGTCGGAAAAATCGGCTTACCTTGTGAGATTTCTTCTCATTTCTCTCTCTAAAAAACCACACGTTTTCTCTCTATTATCAGACCTGCTGGGCGTCCAAATGGGGCTGAAGAAGATGAAATGTTTAATAGTCAATGTTTATGTCATCTTCTTAATTGCTTATATCATAATTCCCATTTTCGGATTTTTCAGAAATTCTGATAGATTTTCTGCCAAAACTTTAAAAAATCATAACTAATTCTAGAAAAATCGAATTGGAGTGATTCCAAAGCCTATAGAACCCTTATTGAGTATAGTTTTAAGGAAAAATATGGAATTTTGCTAACTGAAATCACAAAATTCCCAGAATTTTAATCTTTGCATGCTGTTCCAGAAACTTCATAGTTTTTCTGTGTTGACTTCAAAAATTCATATCTTTTTGTATATAGTTCTAATTGAGTCATATGACCTATCAAATTAAAGCTTAGGATGTATAATTTTACCCTGTAAAATTTCATAATTTTTTCTCATCATTCGGTTATACAAAATCATATGATAAACTCACTGCCTCATAGGCGATTTCACCATAAGCATAATCACTTTCTTCAAAATTAACCATTTTATCTTCTTTAATGCCCCAAAGATATAAAAAACATTAGAGAATAGATTTGGAACACCTGCTAAACTGGGGCTTAACAGTCAGCTTAATTTAGTCTTATTTTCAAGCCTCCAATCCCAAAATTTGGGGTATTACATTTTCTCCCCTCCCCTTCCCTCCAAATCTCTCATACTAAATAAACCCTTAACGGCACTAGGTTTGGGGTTCGGTCCTCAACTCGGACAATATGCCTGCCATTCAAACTCAAAAAGGAAAAAGAAAAAAAAACAACTTAGATTAGAATGTAATATTCTTTCATAAATTTTTGAGTTACGGTGCATCTAGTACCCTGAAATATGTTTTTAGAGGCGTCTATATCACCCTAAAGTATTTTTTCATACAATTTTGTACTTAGCAATTTAGATAATTTAAGGTGTTGGATATATTTAAAAAAATACTTGAGGACGTTGGATGCAAAAAAGAAATAATTTATGATACTGGATGCACCTAAAAAAAAAATTTAGGAATACTGGATGCATCAGAAAAAATATTTCAGAGGTACTGGATGCACCACAAAATACTCTAAGGCACTAGATGCTCCCAAAAAATACTTCAAATACCTGGCCTTAACCCTAAATTTTATATATGATAGGTCCCATCAATCTTCACACTTCGCCTTCTTCCCACTCCTTTCTTTGCTTGCTCACTTTTTCTTGTATTTTTTTTTTAATTAAGGAAATGGGAAACAGCATGCAAGAAAACAACATCTGTAGATATCAGAAATTAAATATCCTTGCATCCAATGTGTGCATATGTAGAGCTGAAAAATTTTAAAGTAGTGTTAAAGAGAATGAGCGTGAGGATCAAGCCGATCAACGCATCTATAATTGGTTTAATTTTTTAAGGTAAAATCCAAAGTCATAGTTCAATTATATAAAAATTATTATATAATTTTTTTGGACAAATTATTATATATTTGATATCTTTGAAAATTCCCCCAGGCATATGGTCGTTACGTTGGAGGGTTGTTTTATTAATTATGAATAAGGTTCAGTGTTAAAGTTTTGGCATGCATTAAAAGAAGTCACACTTTACTCAAGCCAAAGGTATACTATATCCTAAGAAGTCCCATATTGTTCAATTAAGTAATCGACATAAATTTAAGACATAATATTATATTTTCCTTAACAATCATTCACAAACCGACATGAAAAGTTCTCTTCACTTACGCTGATTGTAATATAGCATAAAATCAAATTTATTGTTGAAGTTTCCCTCCTAAATAAACAAAAAAAAAAATTGAAGCTGGTGAACAGCAAACAAGATGTTCATTAATAGATTCTGTCAATGTATCATACAAAAATACAATTATCTATAGAATATTTATTTTGGATACATCGGAAAACACATGCATGTTTATTTATTATTCTTCAATATATATAATGTACTATATACAACATAAAATTATTTGTAACTTGCTTGTTTTTAGGGATCCATCAGAAAACTCATGAATGTTTATTTACTATACTCCTTTATTTATACATTATTTTGAGAGACGTCTTTTATTTAACATATTGATGCTCTGTTGCAAAGAGATATATTAAATAAAACTGCTCCTCATGTATTTTCATGAGTGCATTTTTGTACTTCCCCCCTCAAAAGTGTAACATATACATGAAATATATATGTAATGACATTCGTTAGTAGATTTCACAAAAATATGTGATACTAAATCCTTTATTTACACAAATTTAGGAGATTTATAAAGTCAAGGAGGTTTTTTCTATGAAATTGTAAATTTCATTCCCAAATAACTTTCAACAGTACATACACGCTACCTAATTAAACGTTAACTGTTATAGTTAGTAATCTCAAGATCTTATACTACCCTTCTTTTAAGGGTGATATCTATTGAACGTGGAACTCATGATGACAAGAAAAACCTCAATTGTGGCAAAACATATACAGTGTGTGTGTGTGTGTGTGTGTGTAAACAAGAAAAAGGAATGCTAAAATTGGTATATGGACATATCTAGTTCTTTAACTTCACACAAAATTTCTTTTTCTCTCTTAATCTTATAAAGTGTTTTGTCGGTCTTCTAAACTTAATGTTGTTACAAAAAACGCTGATATTGAAATATTAATTTTAAACATTGATAAGAATTTTTTTTAAAAAAAAGATAATTATTGGGACAAAAAATCCTCATTTGTGACTAATAATATTATAGTTAAAGGACTGCTTTGGTGTATTATATGGACCTTTATAAGTCCACAAGTTAGTTTCTCCCTTTAACTATATATCGAGTTATTTTTTTCAGAATCCATATTTTTCACAGTTTACTTAAACTCCTCTCTCTGTTTTTTTTTTTTTTTTGATACAAGAGTTAAACTTCTCATTTTCGTAGTTGGGAATGGTAAACTTAAAAAATTAATTTTAATTTATTAAAGATAACTCTGTTTACTTGTTCATTCAACTAGAAATGACATGGTCAATATACTTCTTCACATACGGCTATAAGTTGGTAGGAGTCATATACGTTGCATATAATCTGAATAACTAGAAATACTAAATTGATTTTTTATTTTAAATTTTTTGACTTACTGTGTATTTTATTTTATATTGATCCCGTACATTTGACTTATTTTCATTTCCATGCCAAAAACACTTATTTAGGTTTAAAATTTATTTGTCAAATTTTGAGTTAACAGTTTTAGTTTTTTAAGTACTTAGTAGTTTATTTATAGTATACATATAGTTAGTTAGTACTTTATTTCTAGTATAAATTTATTTGCTTTTTCTTATGCACGGTGATTCATCTCTTCTCTTCTCTTCTTTATTTCTTTCCTTTTGTTTTCCCAATTCATTTGTTACTAGGATTTGCATTTTATAGTGAAACATTGATAATTTAAAAATGAAAATAGTTCTTCCAATATAATTTTTTTGGTGAAGTTCTCCCAATATACTTTTTTTATTCATAAATTTATAAATATTGATAGCTTTGTGTTCGGACCTGAATGTTAAAGAATGATCTCTTTTAAAAAAATTAAGAAAATAAAATGACAAAATATAAAATAAAAAAAGGATAATATATAATTATGTACCATAATTAATCTCAATAAAGAAAATTTTTTTTCCTGAATAAAGAAACAATTTTGAGGAGTGTATGAATATAAAAATAATATAATACTAATATTAAATGAAATTCCCATATTGATGAGACGACGAGAAAAAGAGGTTGACAAATCACTTTTTGTATCTCCAGTTAATTTGTAAATTCTATCAAATTTAGTAACCTGAATTATTGTTCTTATTATTATTGTCTTCGTTATTATTTTGGCCCAAATTATTGTCTTCATCACAAAATGATGACGAAAAGATACTTCATTTAGATTTCTCTAATCAACTCGCCGTCTTCAACCTATGATCGTATAATCATGCATCAAAAAATGATAAATTATCATAAGAAGAAGAATTTGATAATTAGAAGTTCATTTTTAAAACAGATATTATTTTTTTTTTTTCAATCATCATATACATGTAATCAATTTATAATTATAGACAATCAAAACTTTTCTCTTATTACACTTAAATCAAGCAAACTTATAATTATACTCCCCAACAATATTTTGTTATTATGTAAGGAAATTTTGACTATATTTTTACACAAAGTATAAGTAAATTTTTCTTTATTAAAGAAAACAAGAAACATTTTTTAAATGATCTATGAATGTATAAAAAGTATTTCTCTTGATTTTTTTTATACCCTTGATTTTTTCCATCAATATGTTTGCTTTCAGTTTATATCTTGCACTTTATCCAGAATCAAATTCAAATAGATAAATTGATAGTATAAGAGATGTTTTGATTGAGCTACGGAATATTTTGTACAAAAAGAAATAAATAAAAATACTCTTATTCAAATCATATCCACATGTGGAGTGTATTCATGATGTTCAATTTCAAATTAAAGTCTATTTGATAGGGAGTAATAATAACTAGATAATTAAAAAATTACTTAGAATAATTTATGCGAGATAATGATTTTAATGTAATATATATCTAAATTAACGAAATCATCATGTGCTCATGTTCTAAAATTACTTAGAATTTGACCATAATCTTGCAATTATTGTTGGTATGTAATTCAAGAAAATGATTTTGTTATGACACAAAATAAAAGTATATAATGCATGTTATATCTTGATTATCATCTAAATTTTATTACTATCTCAAAAATTCAAAAATTTCTATTTTTTTAGTTGTAAAATTGATTTTTTTAAAACTATTTTATATCAAACTCATTCTATTATTCATACCAAACGATATTAGAATACCCTTCATTATTCTAAATATTGATGCCTTTTGTCTTTGGAGTTACATAAATAATTTTGAATCTTGAACCTCCACCACGACCATATCACATATTTTTGACAAAACTATAAATAAAGACAACATCTTTTTTATATGACTATCTAACTAAATCATATTAGAGAATTTTTGGATTCAATCAGAGGTAAGGCTTTTTTTTTTTGTTTGCATATCCTAAAGACAGATATTTATACCGAATTCCAATAAAAAATATGATCATATCACTCAAAATTTGGGATTGCAAAATCACATTATATTCAATTATTCAATTTTATTGCATAATGAAAAATTACTACTAGCATAATCAAGGTTAGGTGTAAGAAGCTATAATAATAAAGATAGACAATAAAGATAATTGAGAGACATGAACTTTAAAGGAAGAAAAAAGATGTTGGATGGCGGTTTGCAAAAACTGAATAAGAAAATGGAAAGAAGATGATTGTGTTTGAAGCTTTTATTCTTATATCAAAAACATTTCCTTTTACTTTACTCACATAATTAATGATAATTGCCCATCATGGTATTGCTTTTCTTAAGTCAAAACTGTGCTCCAAAAGCGACAAAATCTATAAGTATATTCCCCATTTAATATTATAGTATTTATTAGTCAAGCATGCAAGCATCACTCTGCTTTAAATGAGTGTTTTACACTAATTGTTTCCATAATTACAGAGGAAAATTTGGATACTTTTAAGGGTTATTTTTTTAAATAAATCTATTGTTATAAATGATTAACCACTCATCTTTCAATTTTTCTCTTTCGAACAATGATATAGAATCCAAGGATGTAAAAGAACTTGTACATGTATTTTATTTATTTATTACACACACATGGGCAACACATCTCTAATGAACTCTTAAAGTATTGTTATAAACATTTCTGTAAGGCCTGTCCTCACAAAAATCAACATATTAATATATTAATGACCACACCAATATAAATAATTAAATTTAGAAAAATCACATTATTCATAAGTCATAAACAATATAATTTTATTTTTGTATAGTATGGGTATAAATGCATAGAAAATATGTCTAATTACTTGCCGTGTACAATCTAAAGAATGGTACGTTTTTTTTTCCCAATGAAGTAAATAATGGTACGTTACTTGATATGAAAACATGAGAAATTGAATACTATAATGCCCCATTGGATAGGAGGTTGAAAAAACAGACTCATTGAATATTATATTTGGTTTATGTGAATTTCGTTTTCTTTTCATTCTAGCACTATTATAGTTTTATTTATTCATGGACTGCTTTTATCTTGTCAAATATATAAATAGAACGATGCTCAAATTGTTTTTTAATATTATATCAAATATAATTATTTAATGTTTACTTTCATTTACACCATTATTTTCTTTTCATTTTCGTACCTAATCATTCTCTGTACAACAAAACAGGAAGAACGTGAGGATATGTGTGCTGCCAAGTCTCGGATACATCAAATTATTTTTAATTATATTATTTGCATGTGTTTTATAATGAGCATAGGCTTGCCTCCACACTAGCACAAGTTTTGTCAGAAAACAATTAAAGTTTTTTAAAAAGAACAAAAAGAAGAGATAGGAAAATTGGAACCTTGTGCCGATTGTCATGTTGTGGCTGGTCTGAGAAATTTTAATGAGTTCTAACTAAAAAAAAGTTTGGCAACATAGCTACAGCTTTGAATCCATTATGGGCAAATAAGAGTGTAATGGCGACCAAAACTTGGTCCCAAAAATCTCCATATTTAATATAAGGTAGTGACCGGTTCTTAAATAAATAGACTATGCCTTGTTTGATTGGAATTCTCAAGACATGCTAGTAAAACATTTAAGAATATTTTGTGGTCCATACCTCTTTGTTTAGGACCAGGTTCTGACCTGAATCTCCATGCTGGAACCAGGGAATGTAAAAGACAGAGCCGGTGCCTGAAATAACATTTGAAAAATAGAGGTGGGAACAAAAAGCACATACATTAAATATGAATGCATTGATACTCACAATAAAAGTTACAGTGAATTCAATGCAAATCTGAAACTTCTAGTACATAACAGTTCACATTATGATGAAAGCTAGTAGTATATGTTTGTCGTGCAAATTTTGATTTGTTTTATATACCAACTAGCGTGTACTCCCCAGTGGAGCAAGAAATGGGAGTGTGTGATAAAAGTAAATACCAGTGGATAAACATGTGTAATCAGAGATAATACAGACAAAAGCCTCACTGGACATGTAAGTAAAGAGAATTGTTAATGTGGCCAAACAGGAAACAAAGAGAACGAAAGGAAAAGAAAAATATTGGGTTTATTTTAAATTATAGTATGGGGAGAAGGGGAATATATGTGGGACTTTCTTGGATCCTGCGAGAGACAATGATCACTGTTAGACATATTTATCAATTTGTTAGCCAAAGGAAAAGGGAACAAGGGAATGATGAAAAGTGGGAGCAAAAAAGAAAAGGGGGAAAAGAATTCCAAGAAAATAAACAGTTAGCGCTGTGTACAAACAAAGGTAGAATACTGAGGCAAAATAAAGAAAGAAATCTAGGAGAGTGAAAGTGAGAGAGGTTGGGGCTGCAAATAAAGGAGTCTACTAGTAGTGGTGAGATGTACTGAGTAGAGAGGGATTTAGAAGATGAAGTAGAAGGAAGTTCATTCTCTCTCTCTTTCATGTCCACCTACAAAACCCACTGAAGAAAATCATCATCATGAAACTCCCTCTGCACCCAGCACTCCAAAAAAGCAATCCTCTTCCTCGTTCGAATCTTCATTCCCTTAAATTTGCCTCCCAAAACACCACACTGCTCTCACTCACCACAGCCCCAAAACCATGAAATCTTTTCTTCTCTTTCTCGCATTCTCCTTCTTCTGCCAAATATACCTAGTGTTCTCTGCTTCTTCAACTCCACCCATCCAACTCATCTCTCTGCTTTCACTCAAATCTTCCTTCAAAGACCCTCTAAATACACTCCATGACTGGGACCCTTCTTCTCCCATCTCAAATTCTAATTTCCAGGACCCTGTTTGGTGTTCATGGTCAGGCATTACATGCCATTCAAAAACAGCTCAAATCACCTCCATTGACGTCTCTAATCGCAACCTTTCAGGAACAGTTTCACCGGAAATAAGGTATTTGACTACCTTAAACCACTTGAATCTAAGTGGGAATGGCTTCAGCGGAAGTTTCCAAGCAGCAGTTTTTGAACTCACTGAGCTGAGGACTCTGGATATCAGCCACAACTCCTTCAACTCAACTTTCCCACCTGGGATTTCAAAGCTCAAGTTCTTGAGAATCTTCAATGCTTACAGCAACAACTTCGTTGGCCCTTTACCTCAAGAATTCATCAGACTCAGGTTTCTTGAGCATCTCAACCTTGGTGGGAGCTACTTCAGTGACAGGATTCCTTCAGCTTACGGCAGTTTCCCACGATTGAAGGTTCTTCATTTGGCTGGAAATGTGTTGGAAGGTCCAATACCACCTCAGTTAGGCTTCTTATCACAGCTTGAACGCTTGGAAATTGGATACAACCAGTTTTCTGGAGAAATACCAGAGGAATTCACTTCTTTATCTAGTCTAAAATACTTAGATATCTCTTCTGCTAATCTTTCTGGCTCTGTGACTCCACAACTAGGAAACTTGCCCATGCTGGAAACACTGCTGCTGTTCAAGAATCGGTTCACTGGGGAAATCCCGTCAAGTTTAGGCAATCTGAAAGCACTCACGGCTCTTGATTTGTCAGATAATGAGCTCACTGGGTTTATCCCTGAAGAAGTTGCCTTGTTGAAGGAACTTAACATTTTGAGCTTAATGGAGAACAAGCTGACGGGTGAAATACCTCAAGGGATTGGTGAACTTCCCTACCTCGATACTCTGCAACTATTTAACAACTCTCTTACTGGGATTCTCCCACCTATGCTTGGTTCAAATGGTTTACTCCAGAAACTAGATGTTTCCACCAATTCACTTTCTGGTCCTATCCCACCAAGTGTTTGCGAAGGAAACAAGCTCGTTAAGCTCATACTCTTCCGCAACAAATTTGAGGGTGCAATTCCTGAATCACTCGTGAACTGTACTTCACTAACAAGGGTTAGAATCCATAACAACCAACTCAATGGTTCGATTCCATCAGGTTTTGGTCTCCTCCGAAACCTGACCTTCGTTGATATGAGCAACAACAACTTTGTTGGTCAAATTCCTGAAGATTTTGGCAATGCAGTTAAAATACAGTACTTGAACCTCTCTGGAAATTCTTTTGAAAGCCGATTACCACGTAACATCTGGAACGCTTCCAATCTACAGATTTTCTCCGCAAGTTCATCAAAAATAATTGGCGAAATCCCAGACTTCATTGGGTGCCAGAACATCTACAGAATCGAATTGCATGGAAACTCTCTGAATGGCACCATCCCTTGGGACATCGGCCACTGCGATAAGCTCCTTCAATTGAATCTGAGCCACAATTCCCTCACAGGTATAATCCCTTGGGAAATCTCTGCTCTTCCGTCCATCACGGACGTCGATCTCTCACACAACTTTCTCACCGGTACCATACCTTCGAATTTCAACAATTGCACAACCTTAGAAAACTTCAATGTCAGTTACAACCTCCTCACCGGACCAATTCCCTCGGCGGGATCAACTTTCCACCCATCATCCTTCACCGGCAACGAAGGCCTTTGCGGCGGCATTATGGCAAAACCGTGCGCGGCCCTCGCTGCAAGCAGTGACGTCGAGCTTCACAACAAACAACAGCCCAAGAAAACCGCCGGCGCCATCGTGTGGATCGTCGCTGCGGCGTTCGGAATCGGTCTTTTCGCCCTCGTCGCTGGCACGCGCTGCTTCCGCGCAAACTACAGTGGAGGATTCGGCGGCGGCGGCGACCACCGCGACGTCGGGCCGTGGACACTTACGGCGTTCCAGCGTTTGAATTTCACGGCGGAGGACGTCATCGAGTGTTTGTCGATGTCCAACAAGATCCTAGGGATGGGGTCCACAGGGACCGTATATAAAGTAGAGATGCCAGGTGGCGAGAATATAGCCGTCAAAAAGCTATGGGGAAAGCATAAGGAGAACAGCAACATCATCCGACGGCGGAGAGGGGTCCTAGCGGAGGTCGAAGTGTTGGGGAACGTTAGGCATAGGAACATAGTGAGATTGTTAGGGTGTTGCAGCAACACGGAGTGCACGATGCTGCTCTACGAGTACATGCCCAATGGGAATTTAGATGATTTATTGCATGGGAATAATAAGGGAAATAATTATAATAATCTGGCCGCTGATTGGTTAACGAGGTACAAGATAGCCTTGGGTGTGGCTCAAGGGATTTGCTATCTTCACCATGACTGTGACCCAGTGATCGTACACCGTGATCTCAAGCCGAGCAATATATTATTGGACGGTGAGATGGAAGCCAGGGTGGCAGATTTTGGGGTGGCTAAGCTGATTCAGAGTGATGAATCTATGTCCGTCATTGCTGGATCCTACGGCTACATTGCTCCAGGTGAGACGCTCTACAGTTTAACCCCTAAATTTTCTGCTTTTTTATTTTTTTTAATATTTTCTGTCATTAAAAAAGTTACAAATTTCATTTTTTCTTAATTTTAAAAAAAACTGGTAACTGAATCAAACAACAACTAGTGACAAATTAAAGTACACTCAACAACATAATGTGAACAAGAAATCTTGTCTGTATTCAATATGGGGCTAGTTATGAAGAAAGGAATTTTTTTATTAATGATAGAGTGATACATTGTTGGCAAAAAAGAAAGAAAGAAAGAAAGAAAGAAAGAGTAATACATAAAATGATAAAGAACACACTTAAATTGTGGAGTTTTAAAAATGATTTTTTTTAACTGTGTTATATACAAATAATTTTTTGACCTTTAGATCTAGTGTAAATAAATTATCTACATATTTCATCAAATTTTTTTTGCATAAATTGAAAAATTAAAAATATATTAAATATACAAATAATATATAAAATCAAAATTTTTTTCCAGAAAACTATATACTATTCAACCTTTGAAATGTTAAAAAACTGAACATTAATTACTTCGAAGGATAAAATCTGCATGCCATACTAATTAAAGAAAGGCGCAGGAAACTTTCTTTCGGTGCATATTCATTGCACTATGCGCTTGAAGTGTCTTTTGACTCTCTTCCTTTACGTTCTTTCACAATCTAGGATTTTTAAATTTTTTTTTTACAACATCCACAATTATTTTTTTGGGACCCACAGAGAATATTGTCATTTCTGTAAAACCCTTTGGAATTATGACGATGTTGACTTTAGTCTTTAGTCCATTTATTAAAGTAAAAGGCTCCAAAGAACAAAACTACCTTATCTCCTCATTTTGGATTATGATCATCATTGTTTAAGGCCATGTTTGGTTTTTCAGAATATGCCTATACTTTACAAGTAGATGAGAAGAGTGATATTTATAGCTATGGGGTGGTGCTCATGGAGATTTTGACCGGGAAACGGTCGGTGGACGCCGAGTTTGGTGATGGGAATAGTATTGTGGATTGGGTGAGAGCTAAGGTCAAAGCTCAAGGCATTGATTCCATATTTGATAAGCATGTTGGTGCTGAGTGTAAGTCAGTGAAGGAGGAGATGATACAGATGTTAAGGATTGCATTACTATGCACTTGTCGAAATCCGTCGGATCGACCTTCTATGAGAGATGTTGTGTTGATGCTACAAGAGGCAATGCCAAAGAGGAAATTGGTTGATAGTGTGATAGGGACACAACGTGTTGCTAACGATAATACTAATGGTGGTGATGGTGATGGCGGTGGTGAAAATATTCTCTTACCATGCCAAAGTTTCTCAGGAAAATTAACCTAGCTAGTGAGTTCATAGGGTTGAAATGTTTTTACTTCTTTTCTTTCTATATTGTGGGGGATTGGTATAGGAGAAAGTCATTTTCTTTGTGTTTTTTTAACTTTCAATGGAATTTTCAAGTGTTTTTAATTTTCTTTTGTCCTTGTTTTTCCTGTGTTATATATATTGTCAGAACTTTGGTTTCTTTATATGAAGATTGTGTTGCGCTTTAGATTGCGGCAATACTTGTAGGGCCCGTTTGATTCATAAAATCTTTCTTAAAAAATTAAAAATAAACGAAAAGAAAGGTAAACACAGGGAAAGATTAATGTAAACTCTTTCATTTGTTAACATTCCTCCATTCATTTAATTTATCAGGATAACAGACCAACATATTTAGTGAAACTATATGTATATAAATAATTTATAACAAGTAATGCTAGTTATAAATTATAATTAATACTACCTCCGCCTAAAGAGTACTTGCTTTTTTGTGTTTAAAAGGTCAAATATATTTTTATCGATGAGTGTCGCACCCTTACTTATTTTGACTCATTTTGACTTACAACAGAATATTAATGTGTGGTTTGATGGGCAATACAGGAATAACATCAATATACTGATAATATGTGCATGATTACAAATAATTTTCTAATAGAGGTTCGTACATAATAATTACAATCAGGATAGCCGCACAGGGCTACTAGGGTATCTAAACCCGTCCCAGTGAAATGGAGACATCTTCCTATCTACGTTTCACCATTGCAATCCTCTCGTGTAGTTTTCTTCTCTGATCTCTGCATATCTTCTATATTCACTTGTCTAACTTGTTGTAGGGGAGGAAGAGATTTGAGAGAATTTTAATAGGAAAACAGTATCAATATGCATACAGGATAAATGCTTAATGCATGATATGTTTGCATTACATAAGCTCATGCTAACACAATGACATTTCTACATGCTTAATGTTTTAAACAACATACTTATGGCCATAGTATAAATAAAAATAGAGCTTCAATCATGCATATATATTTTATATAATCAAGCAAAGCAATAACATGTATTAATACACCAGTACACATATTAAATACACACAGGAGAGGTAATTTCCCTACTTTAAGCCTTTTTTATCCGTAAATAGCCTCCTCTAACTTCGTGCCGCAGCTTGGGCTATCAATTGGGTCCTAAAATTTTCAAATGTACAAAAATTATGTTAAAACTCATTCATATACCACTTTAGAGACTTCCAAAGTGTTTTTTGTGGTTATATTAGTCTATATTAAAAAATTACCAAAATGCCCTTAGGGACTCGGCTCGACCCGGCCCCATTGTATCCGGTCCAACCGTGCTTTTCTAGAAATTTTGACCCGTGCTATTTTTACATATTTTTGCTCAAGGAATCTATTTCCGGCCTCAGTTTTAGTAAAATTACTGTCAAATGACGGTTTTGCCCTTAACAACCCCTAATTAGGGTTTTAGGGCAATTTTGTAATTTCACTTTCTGGGATTTTTCTAAAAAAGTAAACAACACTAAACCTACCTAATTTTTCCTCATGAACACAATAAAATCATCAAATCATTAAAAATCCAGCTCCAACCCCTCCATCTAGCTCTGGCCAAAACTTTAACCCAAGAAAAGGAAAGTTGTAATTTTTGATTCTAACACCAAAAGCTTACTCTTTTTTATTCCTAATCACTTGATTAACCATTTTAAACACCTAATATTCAAGATTTGAGAAAATTTGGGTAGCATAACCCCTTAGAGTTAACACTTCCCAAATTTACAAATTACAACAAACAAGCCACAAAACCACCAATAACTTCAACAACAACAACATCTACAACAAGTATTTAAGGTTTATGAAGTCACTTGTGATGTTCTCCTTCCTCTCTCTCTTGGTTTAATCCTCCTCCTCCTCAAACCTTGATTTTTACTTGCTGAATACATGGGATTATGGAGAAGGGAAGTTTGGGATAAGGATTAAACAAATTAGAAGCCAAAACACCAAGGAAATCAAACTTACCTTAGGTTTTTCTTCCTCCTTCGCTCTAGAATCCTTGAAGCTCTCTCTCTCTCTCTCTCTAGCTCTCTTATGGTTGGCGGTTTTGGGTGAAGAAAGATGAAGGGAAATGGTTTTTGAAATATCTCAATTTTCCTTGATTTATTTAATTACCAAAAATCCCAAAAATGTTGACTTTTGTGGCTTATTTGAATTTGAGCTTATCTACATATAAACATGTCATAAAGCCCAATTGAAATTAAACTAATATTTTCCTCTTTGGTCGGCTTTATTACACGTCTAAGGGTCCTTCAATCAGCCCAAATGACTTTCATCATTTATCTCATAATTTCAAAATTGCCATCACATTTTTTTCCTTCCATTTTTAGATTTGTGGCAATTATGGCAGATTTTCTACCCAATTTTTGAAAAATTACAACTTAATTTGTAGATATCGAATTGGAGTGATATTAAAAGCTATGAAACCCTTATTGAGTCTAGTTGTAAGAAAAAATATAGCATTTATCCAACTAGAAGTACAAGATTCCTAGAATTTAAATTTTGGATGTTGTTCCAGAAGATATATAATTTTTTCTGGGTTAACTTCAAAAATTCATAACTCTTTGCATACATCTCCAAAAATTATCCATTACCTATCAAATCAAAGTTTATGATGTCTACTTTCATCTTATAAAATTTCATAATTTTTTTATCATAATTTTTCATCCAAAACCATATGATAAACTCACCGCCTCACAGAAAATCTTCACTGGCAGTATAATTACATTCTCTAAAATTCACCATTTTATCCCCTTATCTCTAAGGAATTTTAATGACTTAAATTTGGGATGTTAAAATGAGGATGGGAGGCTAAGTGAGAGACTGAGAGTAATGAGAAGATGAGCGATTCCTTGTTCAGATTAGGGATAAAAATAAAATAATAAATTTAATATTCCATCTGATCCTTAGTATAAGACTTGTTTGTCTAATTTGATTCGATTAAGGAAATTAGTTAAATTAATTAACATGACATATTTTTTCTTAAACATGCTAATCATTTTCCTTAATTCCCTCCATCTCTCACTTACTTAATTATTGTCGATGGAGTATCAATAAAGGTAAATTAGGAAAAGATTGATAAATATGGAAAATAGATATTACATTAAGAACCAAAATCAACTATTTAATTAGGTCTTACATTGAGAAGCAGAGGGACTGGGAAGTATATATATGATACCCCGGGACAATACAAGATTGGGACACCCTATCTCGGGATACATTCTGTCCCCACTCGAAGTACCAGGGTAAGGGTGGAAACAAGCCAGAGCAAGCTTTGGCCTTAATAGGCCTGGCTTGTATTGTAGCAAATCGGCCTATGCCTGGCCTGTAGTCTGTCACAAGCCTTTTTGTTAGCTTAAGCTTGGCCTGTTCACAAGCCTGACTTGGCCTGAAGCCTGTTTAAAAGCCTGCATTTTTTTTATAGAAAAAAGGCTTACATTTTTTTTATGAAACCTACATTTTTTAAATGGGCAACTAGTTTTTTTGATATTAAAAGAGACAACTATATTAAATTGACTTACAACCTTTATAAAGAAAATGAATCAACTAAAATAAACTAATTAATCATAAACCAATTCCAGCAGTTTCCCTCAAAACCTCAAGTCCTTAACTCTTTGTTAGGTCACTTTCTACCATTGTTCATAGATGCATCTCTAGAAGAATAAGTAAATCTACTCAAGCTCATTCCCTTTCAAAGAGGATCGCTGAATCTACTCAATAGAGAAGCGGTCATCCTAACTTCAATGCAACAATAGAAAAATACTGCATGTAATAAAGAAATCACCCCCTACAAAATGATAACCTTTTATCAATATGTAGTTAAGATACCACAATGCATACAAAACAGCTTTGAACATTATGAAACTTGTTAGCATTATAAGATGGACAACTTAACAAGCACAAGCTTAAAACTACATCACAAGGAAAGAACTCATGACCATCAACCATGTATCCTACAACATAAACAAGGACTTTTTACATTGGAAATGAGTTCTTTTTTCCCTTGTACACCTGTTAGGCCAATTAATACGATATTAAACACCAAATTGCAAGATGATAATTTTTGGTACTAGTCCAACTGTTATCTAAAAGGTGTCTTCTCAACCAGTGTGCTACATTAACAACAAAGCCACTGAGGCATGTGGCTATAAGCCTATAACCTATCATTTACTACTGAACATGAACTTTGTTCATCCTATGTACAACACAATTGATTGAGAATGCCAGCTTCGCTTGTTAAATATTGCAGTTTAATCATACATATATAGCTTATTAGCTGGAAGGATAAATACTCTATATTTGTCTTTTTTGTTCTGCCTTAATAAAATAGGATGAATATAATTTGGACACTTAGGGTACTTGGGTTTCTGGAGCTAATTGTGACAAAGAGGTAAAGTTCATTTGAGTCCCAATCCCTTCTACCTCATATCATTTTTAAACCCAAGAAAGCGATTCTCACAAAAAAAAAATTACATTATACATTTTTTCTTTGGGACTACCGTAATATAGATTTTCAAAAATCTCATATCTCGTCAACCAGATGAAAGAACAAATCCAGGCCCCAAAAAAATCCACCAACTCAAAACAACCTGGGAGTTGCTAAACTAAAAATTTGAAACCCTAAATCCACCAACTTAAAAACAGGCGATTGAAATTCCAATTAGATCTAAATGAACAGGGACACAAAGCATAAACTTGAAACGCAGGCATTTTCTTCTAGTAGCAGAGCACCAAGCCAGCAAAAAACAAAGAAAAAATCAAAACAATAAATGGGCAGGCAAAGCAGCAAATCATAACAACAAATAAACATATGACGAGATCTAAAGATAGACGAAAGAAGAGAACAAATAGAAAATTGAAAGAGAAGAGTGGACTTACTAAAGCTGGAGATCCAGTAGGAGGAAGGACGGCCATAGCAAGAGTAGGCGACAATGACTCTCGATTGTGCAACAATCAACAGCTCATCAGTGATTCAGCGTAGGGGTTGAGTCAAGACAAAGAAATGAGGAGAATCAGGGCTGCGAGGCGAAGATGAAGAACGAAGCGAGAGTGGGTGAGAGTCATTGAGCACTCAGCTGAGTGAGAGTCAGTGTTGGTTGTTGGTAGAGAGTGAGAGTTAGGGTTAGGGATTTTGAGACTAAGAGGATGAAAGAAGACATGGGCTTGATTTTGGGATGTCCAGTTTTTTAATAAATATAAATAGGCCGGCTTGTTAAGCCTGAAAGGCTTATTAACAGGCCTGAGCCTGGCCTGTTTTTCTAAACAGGCTTGGGCCTGGCCTTTTATTCTTACAAGTCAGACCTGCTCAGGCTGGAAATAGGCCAAGCTGCAGGCCGCCTGGCCTATTTCCACCCCTATACCCGGGTGCAGGGCGGAACAATTTGGACAAGAAAAACTTGAACAACCCTACTTTAGTTTACTAAATTTGGAAATTGTGCCGAATGGGTTTCACCCCAAATATTTAGTTGAAATCAACTTTCATGTTACAATAAAAATTTTAATTTGCAAGATAAAATTTTTTAAAATATTATTTGAAATAAAATTGAAAAAAAAACAGAGATAGAAACAATGTGTGCTGGAAGAAATCAGCATAGTTACTAGATAAGCCACTGGTTAACCTAGTTGGTTCACATTATATGGTAGATTCAAATTTCACTGTCTTCTATATCTCTTTTCTTTAAGATTTTACCTCAGATCAATATAATTGTTTCATTATTCATAATTCCTGAACAATAAAATTTGTTTGAAGATTTAAGCAATATATAAGAAAGTTTTCTAGTTTATTTGGAAAAAATGTTCAAGTTGACTTATTTGAACATGCATTTAACATGACAAATATGGAAGAAAGAGGTTAAGTTTTATTTTAATAAAAGAGCCAAATAAAAGAAAGAGAACAATTTTATGAATATACTTGTCCTCTTATTTTTATTTGTCTCAGTCTTGTTTTCAACAAAACTAAATGGAGAAAATAATTATTTGGTCCTTATAGTTTCACCAAGTTTGTTAATTAGTCCTTATACTTTAACTCATATTGAGTCAGTTCTTATACTTTTCACCATTATCTCCATCCATCTTTATATTTTTGAAAAACGGACAAGTCACTTGAAAGTCATCATGTGGTCGCCGACGAAGGTATGTCGGAGATGTCAGGATGAAGATAAAGAAGGGGAGGAGAAAGCCTGATCGATGAAGAAGATGATGCTTTCAGGATTGAGGGGTCTAAGTTCATAAAAAAAAAAGGATGGAGGGGACTAATCTCTATTACTAGTCTTTTTTTTAAAAAATATTTAACACCGTCAGTTGCCATTAGCGCCTCATAGGATTAGTGCCGTTTTTCAAAAATGTATGGATGGGTGGAGATAACGGTGAAAAGTATAAGGATCGAATAGCGATGAATTAAATTATAAGGACTGAGTTACAAACTTAATGAAACTATAAGGATTAAATAATTAATTTTTCCAAACTAAATTTATGATAATCAAACACAAATTAAATTTATGGGGCAAATGAATTATACAACCCTCATTGATGCTCAAGCATTTCCAAATTAATGATAATCAAATAATAGAAACAGGACAACAAGAAATTATTTAAAATTGATGAGGCTTAGGGTTTATTAACGATATGCAAATTAAAATAAGGTTTTAAAATTTAAATGCAATAATATCTGTCTATAGTCTAGACCCACAACTGAGTAAATTTCAGAAGCCCAAGGGACCCAGTAGGAGCGTTAGCAACAGTGATCTATAGAACGAAGAGCCAAAAAATTAAACCAAGAGAAATAAATGGAAAAAGTGTCACTTCCAAAAAAAAGGCTTTATCTACAAAAATAAAAATAGAAAAATTGCTGAAAAATTCGTTATTGCTAAATATATTGTGTAACACCCTAAATTTTATTCACCAAGAATATATTATATTATTTTATATATTCAATAAAATGGTGAATATTTAAGGTCAAAGGAATTAAATATTGAAAATTGAAAATAAAATGTGTTAGCAATTGAGTAAATTGTGGAATTGTTAAAATCATGTTTTTTCTTTTCTTATCTCTTGAAATTTCGTCCAAACACACATGAATGAGGAGAAAATTTCATTTCATGAGAACATGCCTAATTACTACATGAAGAGAGTTATGATGGCAAGGCTACATGAACATTTCAATGATGACAAAGGATGAGTGTACACAACATGGAAGTATGGTGAATGCATGAAGGGATAGCTTGAGTAAAGGGAGGAAAATACTTGATTGCACGATGGTAAGCTTGAGTGAAGGAATGGATAAAGTTGAGTGCAAGAGTAGATTTAGTTGGAGTACAAGCTTAGATCTTGTTAGAAGAGAACTTACTTGTCTGAGGGGGGACGGTTTTTCTTGCCTAACCAAGAGAGGAAAAATTTGTCCAAATGTCAAAGGGAACTAAGGGAGTAAGTATGCTATAATTATGAGCAAGTATGGCATAAAGTAAGAAGCATGGTGAGAGGTATAGGAGGAGAAATGGTGTCTTTGACAAGTGTTAAATCCTCAACCCTTGATGAGATCAAGGGCTAGGAAGAAAGAAAACCAAATTAATAAAAACATTCTCCTTCCTCTTTCAAGCCATATTTCATCCAACACCAAAGAAAAATAGAGAGAGAGAGAGAGAGCTTGGGAAAGTTTGAAGAGTTAGAGAGAAGGAAGAAGAAGAAGCAAAGGTAAGTGTTGATCTCTTTAGTTTTTCTTGTAGCATGTCCCTAAATACTTCTCTAAATCTTTCTTCTTCATGGAATCCATTAATTTGAAGACACATTCTTAGCTCAAGAAGAGAAAGAGGAGATGTCTAGAGAGAGAGGATTCAAGATCTCAAGAGGTAACCTTGCAAACCTTAGATCTAAACTAGTATGGTGTTGTTGTTAAGGTTTGTGTTTGATTTTGGTGATTTTTGTCAAGTTTGTAAATTTAGAAAGTCCTAATCCTAAGGGGTTATGCTGCCCAAATTTCTTTAAATCATGATTAGAATGTGATTAAATAAGTTAATAAGGGATTAGAAGTGGAAAAGTACAGGTTTTAAAAGCTAAAACACAAAACTCCATTTTTTCAATTTTTGACCAATATTTCGGCCAGCACAGATATGAAGGAAGGAGTTGGATTTTCATAAAATAAATGGTTCCATTGGATTCAGTGGGTAAAAATAGGTGGGGTTACAGTTGGGCACTTTTTCGGTAGAAGCCGAAAAAGCATAATTACGAAAACGCCATTGAAATTCCTAAATAAGGGATGTCAAGGGTATTTTCATAATTTGACAATGAATTTGGTGATTTTGAGCCCGGAAATGGATTCCTTGGGCGAAAATATGTCAGAATAGCCTTAGTCAAAATTTTGGAAAAACGTGCCATCGGGCCAGGTACAAAAGGGTTGGGCCGGGGTCCCAGAGGCATTTTGGTAAAATTTTACCATAGACTAATATAACCATCAGAAACATCATGGAAGTGTCTAGACTATACATTTGACGTTCTAGGACTGAGTAGAGAGCTCGAGGGATTGGCACGCAAATCGAGGCATGTTATTCGAAGATCAGGGAAGGGCGATTAAGGTAGGGAACTTACCTCTCCTGCATGTATTTGATATTTGTGCTGGTGTATTGATGCATGTTATTGCTTTGCCTGATGATGTGAAACATATATGAATAATTGAAGCTCTGTTTCTGTTTATGCTATGGTCATACGTATATTGATTGAAATATTGAGCACGCAGATATGTCATTGTGTGAGCATGAGTTATGTAATGCAAGTATGTCATGTATTAAGCACTTATCTTGCATGCATATTGGTATTACTTTCATACTGAGATTCCCCAGAATCTCACCCTCTCCTACCAACAATTTAGACAGGAAAAGACAGAACGTATACTAAGAACAAAGAAGAGAACCGTACGAAGGGATTGCAGTAGTAGAATGAAGATGGGAAGATGCCTCCATTTCTCTGGGATAGATTTAGACACCCACGTAGCGCTGCGATGCTACGTTAATTGTAATTATCTAGTACGAACCCCCTATGGGGAATTTCCGTAATCGTGCACATAATATCAGTGTATTTATGCTATTCTTATATTGCCTACCGAACTGTGTATCGTTTTTCGTAAATACTTTAAAATAGGTGAAAATAAAATGAGGGTGTGATATATTGCCCACTTATACTACAAACCCAAGTCCTTGAGTGAATACAACTTATCTTTAGTGGGTAAAATTTTTCAACTATAAGTATTAGATTAGCTATATATGAAATGTCTTTCGTTTTCAATTCA
This sequence comes from Inga leiocalycina, assembly GCA_963242795.1. Classification (NCBI taxonomy): domain Eukaryota; kingdom Viridiplantae; phylum Streptophyta; class Magnoliopsida; order Fabales; family Fabaceae; genus Inga; species Inga leiocalycina. Next base: position 18,136,161 of record OY725320.1, read on the forward strand.
ATCGTTACTTAGGGCCTGTTTGGGAGGGGGAAAGAGCCCAGTGGAATGATAAAAGCCTGATGGCTTTGTTTTGGATCCATTTGGAAAGGCTTTTGTAGAGATGGGCTTAAAACAAAAACGCTATTTCTACAAGAAGTTGCTTCGTAAGTGCTTTTCTTCACGGTTGGCAGCTTAACGGTTGGCAATATAACTTTTTTTAATTTTATCAAGTTTTTACTACTTCTGCAAAAAAGCAATATATACAAATATATATGAAACAGTATCAATATATATATATATATATATATATATGAAACATTGACCAAATTTACTTCTTCAAGAAGCCAAAAAGCTCTTTTTCAATATTAATTTAACTTTTTTTATTTTATCAAATTTGAATTTTGATTTTTCTCTTCAATTATCACAATATCTACTAATAACATATATATATGTGTGTGTGTGTGTAACATTTAATAAGATTCATACAATTTTCAGTCATTTTCCATCTAAACTTGCTTTTCAAATAACAATTCAAACAAATTTAAGCTTGAAAACAAATCACTTCTATCACCGTCAATCCAAACAAAAATCACATTTATAAGTTGACTTTTATGTTATCTTAAGTTTATAAAAATCATATTAAAAAAAAAGTCGCCCCTGCCACTTCCTTCAGGTTTTATTCAAGTTGGGTCCATCCTTGAAAACTCATCTTGGCCGTTGATTCATAGGTTGTAAATAGTTTACTCGTCAAAACTACGTCGTTTTAATTGGACTAAATCCTGACCACTTATTAACACAGTCAATCACAACTGTTCATGCTTTTTTAATCTTAGAAATCGTCTTCCTACTACGAGTAATACGCATCACAAAAGCGTTTGCAGGGTTGATAACTTTTGAGGTAAGTCTAATATTTAAGACGGACAATTCACTAAACCGCTTCACTGCTCTCTATTCCCAACTAATCAATCTGACTTGTTCATTACAACTCATACGCAGTGCCACTCTCAGCTATCGCCCTTTGGATATTCAAATCAAACCATGAGATCCATGCCAAAACTTGTCTTGGTTTCTCAAATGCTTTGGACAGGTTGCTCTACTGGTAGACATGAAGGCTGTCACTGGCTGCATTGGCAGCCAATTTTAAATGATTTTCGAGTACATTAGATTACCTTAAAATCAAGCTCTATTAACATGGCGTGATCAAATAATCACGCCATGCCCCAGCAGTTACAACATACAAGACTAATAGACCAAAAAAGAATTGATGTATAAATATCTGCCTACCATGAAGGTTGAAAGAATGTGAGTGACCTCTTATTTGTTTCTGAAACTTTTGATCAAAGAAACAAAATCACTTACAGGTGGCTGTCTGGTAAACTAAATATTGCACAGTTCAAAGCTTCCCCGGGTTAATAAGCATAGAGAATCAACAAACCCTAATTTTTCAGATGTCCGCAGGGTCACTGATCACCTGTTCATCAGTAATATTTTTCATCAGAAAACTACACCTCAAGCAAAGGGTAAGGTTTACAATCAGAAAAAGCCGGAATAGTGCTGAAGAGGTATGGCATTAAAAACTCTTCACAAAAAACAAAATGGCTAATGGTAATTTAATGTTGCATTTTATTAAACTACATTAGGTTTAAGTCAACACAAAATTTTGGTCTAGCCTCTTAAAGAACCGTCACTAAAACAGATGTATAATGCAAGAAATTTACTAAACATCAAAGGTCTGACATCAAATAATATACAGGTAGGGATCTTAGCAGAAACATAATCAGTGTTTTACTTGTGCTTCTGTGTGTTGGTAATCAGAGAAGCCCTTAACTCAATATCAAAAGAGGAAATAAAGCTGCAACCCCATGACTGTTCTAGTACAGAAGTAGCCAGAACTACTTTCTGCTACATTTAGAAAAGAGGCCCCCCAAAACACCTTTGGTGGGGAAGGCCCTTGCCTAGTTGAAGCCAGTGCCTCTCATGACACTGAGAAGCGCCATGTTGTATGATTGAATTGAGAATGAGAGAGATGGAGAAGAGAGAAGTAAGAGAGGATTAGGAGAAGAGAGGCAGGGAGGAACGGGGGAGACGAGAATGAGAGGGACTGGGCAATGCAACTGTATTATTCATATGCAATCTGATAGAATAAAATTGATAGGGGTATGCTATCTATAGGCCTAAGTCAAGTATCTAACGGCTAAGCTAGTCCCTAAATACCTCTACCTAACTTTTACATTTTATTATCATTATATGACACGCCAACCTTTAATAGCTTCTAGCCTCATTGCCTTGAGTGCTAAATGAGAAATTTGGCGACGTTTAACGGAAGTCTTATAGCACAGACTATAATAAGGGAAAAAAAAGCTCCTTATGGAACTGTAGTAATTTACCTTATTCGTGATCATCACTCCATCTGGTATCTCAAGTTTCATCCCGGGTTTTGCAGCAATAGTCACCACCCCCTGATACAGCATTTGTAAGAAATTAAACAGATAAATGGGGAAAACATTTGAATTCATCGTGTTCTCAGTTCAAATATTTAAGCTAAATACAATCATGCATATCTGGTGGCGAATTTTGAATTTATTAGCCTATAATTCGGTTTGAATTCTGTTATTTTGAATTTCAAGGATTTGATAACTGCAAGGAATTTGAATTGCCACATACATAACACTCTTTATACGAATGTGTTGGCATGGCTGCAAGGGATGCAATCTGGCCATTTTTGGTCTTTGTCTTCTTAGCGTTCTTAGCATTGAGACAATATGCGTTAATACTTGATAGTGAAGAGAAATTATGGACGTTATGATAAAAAAATTTAACAGGGGAAATACTACAATTAAAACATTTTAAGCGTAATTATTTTCACAATTGAACTATTTTGGTCCTCACAATTACAATTTTCCTTCGCCACCAACAAATCTAATCTCTATTGAAAAAAGCCAAGGTCGGTTTGGATAAACCACAATCCTTGAGTCAAAATGTCAACTGCAAGGGATCCGCAGGCATGTGTGTCCACACACATACGTATATACAGGGATAAGTGTACACACGAGCTTGTCATGTTTCATGGTCTTCCAAGAACAATATCAAATGACAATAAATAAAAAAATTATCTCTGCACAGTTCTCAAAAGTTAGCAAATACATCAAGCAACTATAAGAAATGATGCATGGACCATGAAAGGGGAATATTAATCATTACCTTTAAAGTAATATTTGCTCCAAACCGCACATCACCTCGTACTGTCAAACTATCCAACTCAACAATGCTGGGGATGGATTTAAACCGACTTTGGAAGTCTTCAACCTGAGAAAGAAGGCAATTTACACAATTCCTGGCAAAAGCAGTAGATAGGTTAACAAGACAGAAAGACTAATGCATTCTGACCTTTTCAAATTCAGGTCCCAAGTGAATTTCAGGATCCACAGGATCAACTCTGTTTGGATTACGAGTTAAAACACCTTCTTTAGAAGTGTATAGATCTGACTGCACTAGTATGAAAGTGATGAGAGACTCAACATATTGCATCGCTGTAATAGGAAATATAAAAATAGATAAAGCCAACGTAACCTGTGTAAGGAGCAAATCTGATGTTCTATTTAATGGAAGATAACGAGATTCAGGTACAATGACACCAATTGCACGATCAAAGAACTATAACACAAATAGAAGAGATAACAATGTCAGAGACAGCAATAATTAAGCGCATATGTGACAATGTATATATATGTATGTATTTATGTATGAATGCATGCATGTATGGATGGATGGATATATTCTCTCCTTCACACCAGACAATAGTTATCCCAATGAAGGTTGCAAACTTCATATCAAACACTGCAAGTGAATGGTATTTAGAGAACCAATACTGAAAACATTTCATGGTGAACTAATAATAATGAATTCAAGCAATTTAACCTGCACCTTACGACACAGATTTATTCATCATTAATGGCAAAGTACATGGATATATATAGAACAGTGCATAGGCTAACTGACTAGCAGAACTATACAAGTGCAAACCTTCATAACAGCCTAACACGTCTTTTTACATGACTTAATATAAATACGTAGCCCAGAAATGAACAAAGGAAAACAATCAAAAAGATGAATCAAGGGCTGAAGAGATGTAGCTCAGGATTGTTTCTAATTCTTGCCATTATTCTACCTCCCTGGCAAACTTCTTATATGCTCTAAGAAAAGGAAACAGGCACCATTCTTATCACTCCTTAGTTATCATTTTTTTTTATTACATCCCTTGAAATGTTAGTTGTTCAAATTAAAAATCCTCAAGAGTATGTCTGCAGATTTCTGTACATGATAGTTAAATCCTCTTTCAATAAATCAGAATCATGTTATATAGATAAATATGATTTGAATATCTTGTCTTATTCATTGAGGAAGGACATATATATAGGAGAGAAAGGAGTCTAGGCTTTAATGGCTCATAGTCACAGAATAATACCTTATCCCTGTAGTCATGGTACAGATTACAATAACTACACATTAATGAATAAATCTTCTAATATCCTAACACACAACCATTTTATAATATATTGGATCTAGATCATCACTTTCTAATTTCTACATCGTCCAAGATCATTCTTCCGTACACAAAGATGCTGTGATATGGAATAACATCGGGGATATATGGACAAAGTGTCTATCTATAATTACACACACACACGCATCCATGTATATAAAATGGCTCCAATTGCCCATTTAGTGCCTATTAGAAATGAAAATGATTAAAACAAAATGAATGCAAATGCCAACTATGATGTTGAAGGAATAGTCCTCCTTTACATCCAAGCAAAACATAAACATGCAAGAACGAAGTACAAATAAACCATAGAGAAGCATAAACAACACATAAACCTGTATTGTTGATCCAGCTGCTGTTGTTTGCAGAAGAGTTTGGTCAATGTCATTTTCCTGCAAATAATATTCATTATCAATCTTCACAGCAGGGCAGTGAAAGTTAGGGAATTGTACCTTTGAAACTGATTGATTGCTGTTCTTAAGTTTATCAGTATCTGCAAGTCTCTTAATGGCTCTTAAGTTCACCCACCTACACAACAGGATACTTGAAAACTCAACAAGTCTGGTAATGAGCGCTAGGAGATTAAAGAAAAATGAAGATCTGACTCACATATTTGTTGTATCAATAAGTTTAGATTGGTCCTTCATCTAGAATACATAAACCAAAAACAAACAAAAATAGAAAAGCAGAATCAGCTTAAGATATACAACCCATCATAGCATCACCATATAAAACTCTAAGAAATATAGTGAAACAAAAATAATGCTGAAAATGTCGATTTTATTTTTGAAATATACACATTAACACTTACCTGTTTATCAGGATTTCGAGTAATTTCCAGAAGCTGCACAGAATACAGAAACATGTATTGTTAACAAAGCTTCCAAGTATGGTGGACCCACGCCCATTAGCCCATGACCGCATAGTAGAATTGGTTAGAAGGAGGTATATATATTGGAGGGTTCTAGATGAGTGGAAGGACAGATAATTCAGTATAGTGTGGAAGAGACTAGCCTCTCTTTTATCTTTTTTTTCTTTTTTTGGAGTTACACTAGAAGGGTTAGAACCCTTGAACTCTAGTCACATGCGACGCTAGACACTTTCTCCTTTGTCCTTTTTTCCACTTTTTTTTAACTTGTCAACACCAAGATCTATCAATTAGTGTCATCACAACTTCATTTATATATTTGTATTAAAGGTTTCCATCATTTTGGTATCAAAGTGATCACAATCCAAGAAACGAAGGCAATGAAAATGTCAGCAAAATGAAGGAGATTAATTTAGTGTTGGCTTGGGTCAGGTCAATCGATTGGAGGAGCCCAAAACATTTTTGGGGAGCAAGAAAAACCTAGGCATTATTTGTTACAAATCAACCAGTAGAAGTATCAATTGGCCCAGGAAATTGTTCAGTTCAACAAGTAAAACCTACACAACCTTGAAACATGAATCTCCCATCATAAAGAAAATAAATTATTGTAGACATTACCTTCACCCACTAAATGGAGAAGTCCTATTAATCTAGCTAATGCTTCCGGACAGTCACAAGTCCCAAGCCCAATATAAATTTTAAAAAAGAGATGGAAAGAAACAAGTTTCCATGAAAAGTCAAAATGTCGGCACGTGTATGCACATACACGCATATACCTTAAAACTCCTTGGCTGTGAGATAGTATTTAATGAATGGCCTTGAGTCACCTGGGGAAAAAATAAGAAAATTCAGATACCTTTCAAGGGAGGTTGGACCATTAGGCTAATGCAGGACAGTTATCTTTGTGTACCTCAATGCAATAGTCAATTTCGTTGTTAAGCAAATAATTTAATATGTCTACAAGATGAAGTCAAGGTCAACAGAATTAAAATTGAATCTCAACGCAAGGTGAAGAAATAGTACATTCCAACAATATAGCAATAATTATCAAACCCCAAGGATACTTGGATCAATGGCAGTGGCCACATTGTCTGAGTTGATTACAAGGATATACTGCTTGCCCTGAAATAAGAAAAAACAAAGCAAACTTTGATCAACAGCAGATAAAATAAAATTAGACGAAAAAAGGGTGCAACACACACAAGCAAATTGAAAACATCTATAATACTGACATTTTGTTGTTTAATTCTAGTGTTCACAGTTCTTGCTTGATTTAGAAATAAGACAAGAAAGAAGAGTGTTCAATATATACAGGATAAAAATCCATACCTGTGCCAATAATAGATCAAGGGTTCCTGATTCCGCTAGTGAAGGAAATACACCGCCGTTTTCAAAAGGATACCTTCATATTTTCAGAAAATCAGGTTAATTTAAGATGATATCTTAATTTGCCAAGCAAGTGAAACCACAATCAAAGTAAAAAAATTCTTTAAAAAGGAAGTATCCTGTTATCCCCTGAAAAATTATTCACAAAGCCCAATTCAAAATTAACCAAGCAAAAATTGAATAGATTCTATAATCTATACTGTCGCAATGATATCAGTAGTTTCTGTCACATAACTACTACTTATAAGAATATAGCACAAGTCTTGCTCTAAATGTAAATGTAGTTACAACCAGTATTGAAAATTTCAAGACTCCATAAGCACACAAATAAATGTATACGTTTCAATTGAAGCAACAGGTATTTGAAGAATAACATACGCTTCCCTGTTGCAGGAATGATCACCGGATAATTTTACATCTGAACCTTGATCCTACACAGATTATGATATAATGATTACGAGGTGTCATTGAACGTCAATTTATTCAGAAAAAAAGGCAGGAAAAAAAAAAGGAAAACTAAAGTAAACCTGCTTAAAAGCTTGTATGTTGATGCTTGATGTTGAATACTTTTCCAACATCTACACAAAATGCAGAAGTAAATTTTAGTAATAGGAAAGGTCAAATGTTAAGAAATGGAAACTAAAAAGGCAATTCACCTTTAAAGTATTATCATGAATGTCAGATGTGTTCACAAGAACCAAGGGAACACTGCATCCATATTTGGTATTGAGAGTCTAAAAACAGTGCCAATAGCTAAACAGTCAGAGCCACGATTAACTAGATAACAGCAATTGTATATTAGGTATAAAATTTAAACCTCAATCTGGTTGATGATTAAGTCCAGAAAGGTCATCCCATTACAGATATTAACAGCAGATCTACATAAGAGCAGAGAAGTTTCATTGGCTCAACCATCAGTGTAGTAATAAGTAACATATGTCAAGAAGGAAATAAAAAATTTAAATTTAAATTAAGATGCAAATCATATAGCCAATAGTGCGTACAATAATTTGAAATATTGAAGATAATCTAATAAACAAGCATATATTTATGTGTGTACGCATCGCTCTGCATAAATACACCATAAGTCAATGCAAAATAACCAAACAAGCACGATTAATTTTCTCTAATTTGTAAAACAGAGGGAAAAGGCAAAAAACAGAAAAAGCAGCCAGAGGAAGAATGGCAAAAAATAAAAATGATAAAAACAGCTGGCAAATCCCTAAAACCTAGGCAGCTAAATATGAGCTTCTTCTGTATTATCCCAAGAAAACTAAATTTGAGTGACAAACAAAGAAAATATGGAAACAGATTTATCTAATTCAGGTAGACTCTAAATTTGAAGATTAGAAATGCTTACTTTGGGATTTCCAAACCCATCATCTTTGTTCCCGATCCAGCATTCAGCTTCACAACAACAAGCTTGTCCAAAAGCTTCTTAGTCTCTTCTATACCTGCTTGTGGAGCAATTATTCCTCAGTTCTAGTTTCCAAGAGATCATTACAATGTTATCACAAACAGAAACCAATGACTTGTCAGCATGCACTTTACCTTCAGAAACAAGTTCTATATCAGAATAGGGGACAACAGTCACTTCGCCCTTCGTAAACTTAAGCTTTCTTTTCTTCTCTTTGATACGCTTGGCTTCTCTTTTAACCACAGTCAATGACAGGCCAATCAAAATTTTGAAAATCACTTCAACCAAAGCAATATTATGAACATGCTAATGAAAAATAAAATAGTCTCAAAGTCATATCATACCGAGCTTTTTGACTAGAAGCAGCAGAGAGCTCATCTTCAGCGCCGGATAACTTCTGCTCGAGCAATAATGTTTTGGTTATCAAATTACAGAACATGTACACAAATTGCACGGAATCATTAGCAGGAATAGGATATGCAATTTTCTTGTAAAATTCTAACGGCATGCTAGAATCAACCAAAGCTACAATTGGAATTTGCAGTTTATTAGCCTCCTTTATAACCGTTGATTTCCTTTCAGTGTCCACAATAATAACACAATCAGGTGGTTGAGTGGGACCAAAGCTGAGCTTCTTGTTCCGGGACCGAAACTTCTTGGGGCTATTACTATTGGTCAATAACCCACCAGTGCGCCAAAGGGCACTCACACTGGGGCTGTAGCTACCAATTCTCTTCGTCATTTCCTCAAAGATTTCATCAAACAGAGGATTGGTATTGACGAACATGAAACGACCCTTTTGCCGAGCAAGGGACCCAATGAAGTTGAGGGCACTGCGCATACAAATTAAGGTCTTATCGGAATCAAAGATGACCATTTTGTTGCGCATACCATAAGTGTATACTTTCAAATGGTGGGCAGCAACTCGGCGACCAATCTGGGCATTGGTGCTCAGCAGTTTCTGAATCACAACTGAATGGATTGTCATGCTTACAGATTTTGTGCAGTTATGCACACTGTGACTGTACGACGGAGGGAAAGCGCCGCCAAGAAAGATCTGTGATGGAGAGAGATGAAGCAGAAAAGAGAGAGGCAGCGACGGAGGAAGAGGGGCTCGGTGGATGACGACGCCAGTAATGCGTTCTGCCCTCAATGCTGAAGCTCGGAAGCGTTCGGTTTCTTTCTGGTTGTTTGTTTTACCTATTGGTAAGTAATTTATTTTTACTTAAACTTATAGAATTTTAAGATTGGAAAAAAGTTAGATTGGGTAAAATTATGAGTGTTTGGATTAGCGATTGGATAAGTAACTTAAAGTAACTTATGTAAAAGTGAATGGGTGTGTTTGGAACAGCGATAGATAATTGGGCTTATTTCAATTGGACTTGTTATAATATTACTTTTGATAAAAGTCAAATTATGTAATGTGATTTATGTTTAGATTAACGATTGTCAATTGAGCTTTTGTAAAAATAAAAACTTGTTTGGATTGATTTAAGCATAAAGGCTTTTGTGATAATAGTAAGAGAGAGTGGGTGAAAAAATATTTAAAAAATCAAGTAAATATTTAAAAATTACATTAAAATATTAGGTGCTACTAGAAAAATATTTTAGAGTGGGTGAAAATCAATAAATCAGTATTATAAGTTTTGAGTGCTCTTTACTATTAAAAAAATACATTAAAGGTAAAATTGTAATCGATCTCCTAAGACTGGGTACAACTGAAAAATTATTTTAAAGAGTTAAAAGTACAAAAAAATATTTTAAAGTAAATTTTGGAGCTGAAAAAGTACATTAAAGGTAAAATCACAATCAGTCTGATAACACACTGGATACAGCTGAAAAAATATTTTAAGGGATTAAAAACACTCAAAAACTATTTTTTGAGTGGGTACAACTAGAAAGTGGGTAAAATTGCAATCAGTGTGATAGTAACCTAGGTAGTGGGTACAACTAGAAAAATATTTTCAGGGGTTAAAAATACTTAACAAATATTTTTTGATACTACATACTATTTAAAAAATATTTTATAGGAAAAATCAATATCATATAACTAATTTTCAGACAATCCAATCTAGCATAAAATGCCATTAGTTTTTAACAAAAGCTCCATTATCTAGTTTCTCCCAATTGAGCTTTCATCAATTGGGCTTTGGCAAAAGCGCAATTGTCAATATGCCTCTCCAAACACTAAAAAAAAATTACTGGTTGCCAATTGGGCTTTTGCCTCCTCCAATTGGGCTTATTGGCCGCCCCAAACACACACAATGATGTTTGGTTTGACTTTTGCATAAATGACTTTTATATTAATTAAGAGAAAAAAATTAAAAAAAATTATGAAAAATGAAAAAATGAAGGGATAATTGTGAAAAAAATTCTCATTGGCAACTTAATTGTCAATGGAATCTGGGAAGATATCTACACATAGAGGGATTTTTTTCACAATTTTCTCAAAAATTAACTTTGAAAATTTGGTAATGGTACAATTTTAATAAAATTATATCAAACTTTAATTTAAATTGGTACACTCCAAAAGTCTTTTATACTGTGCATCTCAAGCTTAAATCTTATAAATTATATTAAACTCTAATTTAAATATTAAATCCTAACTCATATTTTCACATAGCTCAAAATCTAACAAAATAAACCGATTAAAATCTCAATAATACCTCCAATAATCCAAATAAATTATTTAAACTAAATTTAATGGGTAAAAACACTATATAGAAACTAATTTATGACATGTTTATAAAAAAATTGATTATAAAATCATAAAACAAATAAATAATAAATCTAAACTGATTAAAATTAATTATTAATTATTCTCTACATTTCTACAGTCATATATTAACAAAACTCAAAACTTGCCTAAACTCTTATCCCAAAGTATTCTCTAATTAGCAAATGATTACTATCTAAAGAAAGATAAAATTATTTAGAACATTTTTCATAAAATAATTTTTGTGATTAAAAGTGATTTTGAGTACCTCATTGATCCCTAAAAATATGAAAATGCTCCTATCAATATTTTTTTATACACACACAGGCACATAAGCTCCAATAAGCTTTATTTTGATGTTTATGACTTTTTCCAACTTATGACTTTTTTCACCTTAAATCTAATCGCTGAAACAAACATCTTAAAAGATCAAAACACTGTTTTAATCCAATTACTCCACTGTTCAAATCCGATTTGCTGGCAAATCGTGGAAACAAACACACGTTCTGTCTCCACTTTCCACTGCACCCCCTGCAAACCTGCAACGATGTAGTTTTGGTTTATGGTCAACAACAAACTTCTTTGCCCGGCATCATTTTTTTTTGGGGGTAAGAATTGATGAATGTTGTGTTCAACGTATCTAGGTCCTAATCGTGTTCGCCACGTCCCGAACATTTTGATTTTAGGAATTTTTCGTCTCATCCGAGATTGAGATCGGGATATGTTGGCACTGGATTGGTTCCATTTTTTTATTTTATTTTTTATTTCATAAATTAAGTTATCTTTTTATTTTTGTATTTTTTATCCCATAAATTAAATTATTATTCTTTGATAAGATGTGTATCACAACCTTAATTGAAGTTAAACTGCATATATTGTGATACTAATTCTAACTATATACCGTATAAAGATAATAACGATGATGATGACAACGACATTATTCTTCAACTTTAGATCAATTTGTGTAATTACTATGACCTTATAAGTTATTAAATGATCATTTTAAACAATAGAATATAAAAAATGTAACTAATATAATGATATTTTTAAGTTTATTTTTTTAAACAAATAAACCTGGACTTCCGGTCCCGCTTCTGTATTACCAGGACTGGGATGCAATGCAAATTCAATCTTGGCGAAAAATCGGAACCGGAAACTAGGATTGGGTTATCCCAGTCCAGTCCCGGATTTTAAACACCCTATTGATGAACAATGACACTAGCTAATTAATATGAAAGAATGGTGAGTTTAATCCCAAGGCGAAGAGATCTTCACTCTACATGCATGTCAACTTCGTAAACTCATTTGATAGATCATTGGCTTAGTTGATCCTAATGACACTATATATAGCTTACAGTGATCTATAGCCAAGAATGTGCAAATCGGTTAAAAGTTTTTTCCCCAATACCTTGGAACCCAGTGCTGCAGCTAAACTCATCAGGATCCTAGAAGGTCTTACACTTTGTCATGGTGAGAATCATTTGGTGAAAATTAGAGATCTTATATTGTAGGACTAGAATGTTACCATTAAACACATGTTTAGAGAGACTACTAAATGCGTGGGTTGGCTCACTCAATATGCTGATTGTGAAGCATTCGATTCAACCATTCCAAATGTGATCCACCACTTTGGAGTAAGAACTTGTTAAGCTATAATCTAATCTAATTTTGATGTCATTTGCATGGGTTCAGCCATGAACTTGTGATGAAAAAAAACATTATTTACATCCATATTGGGAAAATTTATTTTTAAGTAAGAACACAAAAAAATGTATTGATAAAAATATTATTTTCATGCAATTTCATTCCTTTTATCTACTTTTGTCGTCTCAAAAATATTTCCTCACAGCACTTAATGTATTTGAATGCCTCTTATATAAATAAAAAAAGTCAAATCTGAAACTATCTACATTCTTTACCATCCCAATTTTTCCTTTTTCTATATATTGTGAGTTAATTGGCATTAGGATATGAATTAGAAGTGCATAAAATATAAAATATTTATTTTTTTAATAATTTTCATATATATATATATATTGTTATGCAGATATCCTCCAATTGGAAGTAATCTTATCCAAAATACTGGCAAATATTAAATGTGGGCACTTCTTTCAATAAAAATTTAAAATATTGATTCACTACATTATAAACAACTAACCTCTTTTATTATACCCAACCCCGTGGGTATAATTTTCATATATTTTGTGATACCATCTCCAACCTCCTTGCCACCTTTCGCTTTATGCTTGGGGCCAAGAAATAGCCATCTTCTCTTATTGAGCGAGCCTGCTTAGTGAATTTCTTATTTTTAGAATGAACTACATTTTGAGCTTGTGCCAAAAAATTACATTTTGGGCCTTCAATTTTTTTTTAAGTTTTCTTCTCTTTAATAAAGTGGCCCAATCCTTCAATAATTACTTATAAGTTATAAATTATTTGTTAAGAGAATTAATTAATCTAATCAAGAGGTTGGTCTAGTAGAATGGGTTAGTTCTTCACAACGTAAGGAATCAAGGTTTGAATCCTTACTAGGAGAGGTGTCCAACTGTCCACATTTAATATCTGATAGTGTCTTAAACAGAATTACTTACAATAAATCTGTGCTTAGCAAAAAAAAATTTAATTACTTTATGGACCATAAAAAAAATTCTAGGTGCAATTACACTATTTTCATTATACCTGTTTTAGATATTTTTCTTTCTTCAGTGTCTTCTAAAAGCCATAAAAATAATTTAGAAATCGTTTTTCAGGACTAAAGTATTTTCGGCTCATTTTCTAACTCTGAGTAGTACTTTTATGTATTTTTAAATAATAAATATTTTAGGTGAAGGAAATACATTTTAGGACAAGCTTACGCTCGCCCCTGTGAATAAAAGCTAAGGCACTAGCTCAAGCTTCAATATTATTTAAGATTTCATTTCCAAAACACGATTAACTAGTTATTAGTTATTACAAACATATATTTAAGATAAAAAAAAGCACAATACGAATCTAAATTTTTTTTTTTGGATTACAAGAACAAGAGGAAAAACTCTCGAGGGACACGACAGACCCTTACAATGTAAGACCTACAGAAAGCAAACAGCTAATAAAACACTCAAAACACCTCTCATGCACGTGATGAGGCATGGATAGATCATCTCAACAAGTTTCCTCTGCTTCCGTTTTGTAAATTGTAATAATTAATGGTAGTTAAAGTTGTTTGTATTTTTGTTCTATTTTTAGTGTGGTGAAGTCTATCTTTTTTTGGTAAAAAAAAGTTATATATTTTAAAGAAGTTTCAACGTGACACGCAATCTTCTGTTGAATTGTATGAAATGTTGAAATGCCCAATAAAGGTCTATTTGACACGCAATCTTCTTTATAGTTTGATCCGTTGTATGCATTCATATTTAGATGTAAGAAAAAGGGTTAATTTTAATCTATAGAATATCATGAAATCTCCTTTATTTCATTACCATTGTTTTATACACAAGCGTGCGTTTATATAAACGAAATTTTATAGAGGTTATAAATTAAAATTATCATATCAAACAATATGGGCCCAATTAAAAAAACCTACCTACGTAGAGATTGTTTGTGCAATAATTCGTAAAAAAAATTTTAATCGTACAGGGCACCAACAAAGTGGAGGGAGTGAAGATTAAAGGAAATATACAACAAATAAGGCAGGAAAAAATATAGATATGTGATTGATCTCAGTAAAGTACAAGAACAGTGATTGAAGAGCAAAGAAGGAGGAGAATGAGTAGAGAATAGAGAGCAATGAATTCGTGCCCCTCCCTCACTTCCTTATTTATAAGGGAAAATACCAGCTAGGTCCCAAGCTAGAGAATTAATCTCAAAAAAGTCCCTTTGCAAATTCCAATGTCAGAAAAGTCCCTAGGGACTTTTCTGACATTGGAATTTGCAAAGGGACTTTTTTGGTATTAATTCTGTACCTTGGGACCTAACTGGTATTTTCCCTATTTATAATGCCCCAAGATATGGTTGGTCAGTTCCAACATTCGTGGAACTAGGCGTTTTGGTGGGTTTGACTGCGTAGCTGAGGAAGCTGACTTGACAAGTGGATCCCCCTTATTGGGTTTATTCCATCATGTGGGTTAAGGGACTAATTTTTGGGCATATAGAGACCTAATTCAAAATTAAGATAAATTATAAGCACTTGCACATTAATTTTGTCCTTTGACTTTTTTTATAGGCACATGTATCTTTTAATTTGAGATAATCCTATTTGAAGCATTATCATATACTAAATGTAAGCAACTCTCCTAATAAAGATTGGAATCTTAATCCGCTACATTGTTAGGGACTACTATAACAACGGATTCAAATTGATATGATCTTTGCTGGTCCCCCCCCCCACAGATATGATTTATATATTGCTGATGTGAGAATTACTTGGTGAATTTTGTGAAATATATCTCCTACATTAATTTTTGTATTGTAGGTGCGTTCATCAGATATTAAAATTTTCCAGAGTTCATAATATGATACAAGGTTGATGGTATTATAGTAGGCTTGTTTCCTAAATTCACTTTGTAAAATCAATGTATATGAATCTCGCCCAAGATGACACTCTTTAGATAAGGGAGGGTAGGCGGAGAAGGAAAGAGAAACCCTAGTTGACACAATCCAAATCCCTATTTCACATGTTTCATGCTTTCTATGTCTTATCTATTATATTACTCCCTTCTATCCTTAATATAGTAAATATTTACTTAATTTGATTATGTAAGGGAAGTTAGTTAATATGACATGCATTTTTTAAAATATCCTAATCATTTTCTTTAATTCCTTCACTCTCTCTCTCTCTCTTCCTTAATTATTATTGAGGGAGCACTACTAAAGATAAATTAATAAAAGATTGATTAATATTATAAATACGTCAAATATTTAGGACCAATATAATATCAACTCTTTAAATATGTCTTACATTAAGAATTAAGAACTGAAGGGAGTAATTTTTTATAAAAAATCCCAGTATAATGTCTTTGAAATATCAAAATTTTAAATGAGAGATTCGAATTTCAACAATCCTAAATTAGTCTTTAAAATTTTTAAATGTAGTGAAATTGCCTCACGTTTTTTTAAATCCCATATAAGCACATGATTTGACCGTGTCTTTATGTCTTGGGGTCAAATACAAAATATTTATAACCAAGAATTGTAGTACAATGCAACACTTAGGTCATTTTCTTGAGGAGCCTTTATTGAGCTACCTAAATAATCTAATTATCATGCAAATGCAATAAAAGCAAGGGGAAATAGGTTTTGATTTTTGAAATTAATAATTAAAAGAAAGATGCAAATTAATTAAATACTAAACTATTGTTTTTGGTATTTTTCTTATAAAAATGGGATGGATAAGATTGAATGGAATGGTATATAGTGGAAAATATCAATAAAGAATACTCTTGGTAATGAAGAACTGTCAATTCTTACTCAAAAAGATTATGGGAGTTAAGAATTCATTAAGTCTCAAGAACAACATCAAGATAACACTTGAGTCAAATATTCCCAATTAATAGTAGTTCCTATAAACACAGATAACTATTGCCTCTTGATATATTGTTTAAAACCACTTGATGTGTAATTGAAATTGGAATAATGCAACATGAATATTCTTGGATTTGAGTGCTAAACAGCTCCTCAAGGATACAAATTAACCACATTAACTAGACAATAACACGCTAATTAATATAATCTCATTGCAATCACAAAGAAATTCAAACATATATATTCTTCACATTGCAAAATTCAATCTCAACTACATTATCAAACCAAAAGAGACAATTAACATTAATCCCAATTCCAAAATCACATATATAAAAATTCCTAAAATTAGGTAATCTAAATATATATAATTCTAGACTAATGGAATGATAGCAAAACTCCCCTTTTTAGTCTAACAAGCTCAAGCACAATTTATCATCACCAAGAAGTAAAAGATCAGCCAGACATAACCATTAGATAAAATCTAACACAAACTGAAATCATGAAACAGAGTAGTGTTGAATTTGAATTGAAGAAAGAGAAGCAGGTCAGTCGGATATCTCTGGCGGTGATAATGGTGGTGAGAGGATTGATGAAGACGGTGTGAACTTGGAGAGCAGTGGCGGTGATGAAATGCAGCTCCACGGTGGTTCAGGCGCCTCAGACTCCCAGCTCAACTCCCTCCTTCAACTCTCGGTCCTTCCCAGATCTCCAAGTTCAAGCTCTCAGCTCTCGGTACTGCAATCAGTTCTCAAGTTCGCTAGAAATGGAGGACCGATGGTTGAGGTGTGGTTCTCTGCCTCTTCTCCGTCTCCCTCCAGCTCCCTCTGCTTCAGATCTCCAGCTCCCTCACGGCCTGCCCTCTTAGCTCATGCGGCGCTGTTTGCGCTCTTGCTGTCGCTGGAGAATAGAGGAAGGGTCGACGGAAGTGGTGTGGTTCGGTGGAGGTTTTGTTCTTCTCTCACCGTCGACCCTCCTCTCTCTCGTTGCCGTTCAAGAAGCAGCAGATCCGCCACGCTCTCTGATTTTCAGCTTCCCTTCGGATCTGTTTTCTGTCTTCCTTTCATATCGGGCTCTAGATTGGTGATGCAGAAGCAGACCTACGCTCCCTTGGTCAAAACGTGCGTTTTGACCAAGGGACTAAAGTGCAAAATTCAAAAGCTATCAATGAGGGACTAAAGGGAATACATTTGAAATATTTGTAGGGTACACTATAATTTCTAAAACTGTTGGGTCATTTTATGTAGTTGTCTCATCCCCTTTTCTTCACTTACTTGTCATTTTCAAGAAATTCTGGGGCCTTTTCTGTAATTTTTTTCAATCCTCAAAATATTAATTGACCCAATTGCATTTTTTTTCAAAATCTCAAAAATTCTTCTAAAACACCTACAATACAAAATTAAGTACAAGTAGCATCAAAAGTCTAAGAAACAATTGCATAAAATAATTAACAAATTATGACTATTTTGCCCCTAATTCCAATTAATTCAATACAATTGTCTCTAACTAAAATTTGTACTTAATTATACAATAATGTCCCATAAAATGTATTAAAAATCCCAATTCAATTATGAAAAATCAAATATAAAATATGGTTCAATCAACACCCCTTGCCAGTGCCCGGCTACCAAAGCTCTAGTGTTGATGAACATGCCGACTCCTAGTTATCAAAGCATTGACAACCTTATCGATGGTTGGTCTTCGAAGCTTCGTCAGTCTAATAATTTTTTTAAATTTTTGAAACAAAAATAGTAAATGGTCAAGTTGAAGTAGTAAATAACTAAACCAAAGTAGTAACTAGGGCCTTTGAAACTGACTTTTTTTTTAATAATTACTTTTGTTTCACTATTTACTACTTTGGTTTCAGTGTTTGAGCAAGTAATTGGTCTTTTATAGTTTTGGTGAGATGGATGAAAGCGATTTATATTTAGGATTGAAGAGAGTAAATAAATATGAAATTATAAGAGATTACATAATCTATGATAATAACAACATTAGGGAAAATGACACCAAGTTTCCAATCAAGAAAAATAATATCAGAAAAGTCTCATAATTTATGAATAACAAGTGAAAAAGCTACAATCGACAAGTTATGAGACTTTTCTAATATTATTTTTCTTAATAGGACCTTAATGAAATTTTCCTAAAACATTATGTCTTATTTTTTAGATTCAATGTACATGTATTGGAATATGTGTCCAACTAATGCTAAAAAAAAATATGAACACACTACCTGATAAAGAGTAAGCTGGATTAGCTTAATATCTAGTAGATTTAAATATTTTGGATTCTCTAGAAAATCAACAAATGCATGCATTTGATGTAGTTATTAATTAATACATTCCAATATAATACCCCAAAAAATTAAAAAAGATGCATTTCTTTCCTTATATATGTTGCACTCCAATTTTATCTATTTCATTGCAAATAAGGATGTAAAACTTATGAGTTTAAGTAAACTCGTGACAAAAATGTAAACTTGTATTTTGAATTCGAATTGTAAACTTGTAAAAGTTTATTTTAATAAATAAATAGCTATAAAAAGTATATATTTAGATAATTAAAGTATAAAAGATTATAACAATTTGATTTAAAAATATTTCAAATCAAATAATTGAAATTAAATACATTAACATTCATAGTTATTATAGTAAAAAAAATTTATATGAAGTTCATCTATAAAATCATTAGACATAATGAAATCCAAAAATCCAACACAAGTTTAATAGCGAGTTCACATAATTTTGCAAGTTAAAAACATAAAAATGATAAATTTGATAAACAAATTCATGAGTTCAACTAAGTTTACATCTAGCACGAGTTTAAAAGTGAGCTGATACGATTTTAAGTCAGAAACAAAAAAAAAAACGGTAAATTCAATAAGTCAATTCATAGAGTTTGGCTGTGAGTTTCTTTTTCACATACTTTTCAGCTTGTAAAAGACAAAACCAATTCAAATCTGGGTTTTCTCTCTTTGTTTCAAACCAAATCTGGTTTTCGACATTTCCAGCTACTATTAATTCAATCTATAATAGGAAAAAATGGTCGCAAAAATAGCACATCCCAAGAGACAATTCTTGATTGTCTTTGTATAGCAGGTTTTCTTTTTTTTGGTTTCTAACCCAATCTGGTTTTCTACATTTTCCATCAAAATATGGCAAACAAACAAAGTAAAGTTTCTGAGGAAGGTCCTTCAATTCGTGATTGTTTTTACAGGGAGGATCTCGTGCTTGCTGTATGAGGGAGGATTAAAAGTATTTAAGTTTTGATGAATAGAAGTCCAGAGACCATCAAAATTATATTAAAATTATATTTGCTTTCATATAGACAAAACCTGGAATAATTATAGTTTTTATTAAAAAAGTACGACTCTTTAATAAATTAATTTATTATTTAAAAATTATAAATTAAAAACTTTAAATATGTACATTCCAAATTTAATGTGTATGCTCCATATCTCATTGCAATGACTGGAATGAAAGACCCTTCTATAAAATGTGTCCACCGAAAATAGAGATATTGTGGAGCCATGCAATCATATAATTGTGTATTCTTTTTTCAGGTACATGCTCTCTTAATTTGTAGCATTTTATTTTAAAATTTTCACAATTACATTACAGAATTATCTTTTTTGTAAATACTTTATCATTATAAGATTATTTATTAATTTTTTATCTGTTAGTTGAAAACTTGAAAGTTGAAACCCATATTTAGAGCCAAAGGTCAAACATAACTACTCAAAGACGATGGTATTAATTTCATTAAATTAAACCGAACAATAACTCCTCTCAATGTTGTAGGACCAGATTTAATATGGCTATTTTTTTTTTATATGGAGAGTTATATTCCAGCATTGTTGAACTCAATTGATGACATAGGCATAGCTCTCTTAGATAAGTTTTTTGCATTCACATAGACTCAAACTCAAGACTAATTATAGCTTGTGCTTAAGCCGCAAAAATTCCCAAATTTATATTAATGCAAACTAACAAAAAATATATGTTAATTGATATCCTAAAATGAAAATCAATGCAAATAAATACATAATAAGATCACGATGTTGTCAATTGGAAGATAGTATTAGTGCAATCGTTGATTCAAAAACCGGTAGAACTATTAGTTGTAGTCTGAAATTCAAGGTTTAAATTTATAAAACGTTAAATTTAGAAAACTTAAATGATTTACATGAAGTAGTTTCTTTTAAACTTAAAGGGCCATTGGACTGGAATTATAAATTTATAAATAAGGAGTATTGGATGAGATTTGAAGATAATTGAGAATATATGTATGTATTCATAAATAGAAAATTAAGTATGACCACATAACATATAATATAATTGTAAAATCATATATATCTCCACAAAAGCACCAATATTATTGCGATTGTTGTAATCAAAAGTCAAATACAAGGGTTTGATTTATGTGAAATTATACAAGCTATATTGTTGCATATGCTTTGTACAAATATACAAGTCATTCATTCTTTTTTGGACACGGGATAAGTCATTCATTTTTGATTGAATTTGTAATGACATTTTTTAATATTCTATATATTGAAATTTTACAATTATTAATAAATGTAACATGAACATAACTACGATTTAGAATTTTAATATAATGATGTAAGACACACAAGAATATCGCCAAGCTCTTAATTTATTCCATAAAACTAAGGAGTTATCAAAGTAAAGTTATTTGACAAATAGTTGCTACATAACGCAAAGTTCATAATTATATTAAAAACATGAGACACTGAGTACATAAACTTAAAACTGAAATTGAAAATCTATAAAAGTATACTTCCTTGGTTAATATAACACATAAAAGCACACCATTACTCTTTAATATAGAGTTGGTTTAGCGGTGTAAGGCCCTCTTAGATCCCTTTAAGTCTCGAGTTTTAGTTCTAAAAGAGACACCCTTATGAATTGGGAGAAAGCACATCATTATTCAATAATCTTGGCTATTTCTCTTCCATATCTTCCACTGGAGAAGGTGAGTTAAGATCTATGTCACTGGCCCCAAATTTCATAGCATTGGGAAAGTGTATCTTCTTGTGTCTTCCAAGTCCTTGGCTAGATCCAAGCACTTTGGAGCAGTGAGGGCACTCGAACACTTTTGGATCTTCAAGAACATCATCATCATCATCTTCATCAAATTCACCGTCTACCTCGAATTCATCATTCTTGATGAACTTTTTGTGGACTGTTTTGTGCCCACCAAGTGCCTGGTAAGATCCAAAAACTTTTGCGCACACCTCGCACTCGAATGACCTTCCTCTGCCTTGAGAGTGAACCTCCACATATGAGTCTTCTTGTTCATTCTTGATGATCAATTCTTTGCCTTGGGGCCATTTCTCCTTGGAAAGCAACATGAGAGTCAAAGCAGCATTTATAGCTTGAAAGCAAGTATCAAAGATCAGACCTGGATTGTCTTCTTCATCAACTTTTGTCGAACACGGCCTCATTAATGCTCTTGTTGCATCATCAATTTTACGGCAACGTTTAGATCTCCTTCCAGTCATGTAAGATTGATCTGGTTCTTTGATTCCTTCATCGTCGTCATCGATGAGTTTTGAAACTCTTGCTGCAAATTCTTGACGATTCATGGGGTGAAAGTTCAGTTCAGTACGCGATTTCATCATCAGATGTCGACATTTTGGTGGGGAAAATAAGATCGAACGCTGATGGGTTGAGGATGAAGCACTATCAACATTGACTTTGGATATTTTTGAAGGCACTTGATCTGCAATTGGAGACATTGGAGCAGGCTTGGGAGGAATAGGAAGTTTGACAAGATGAGACTTCATATGCCCTCCCATAGCTTTTCCGTTAGCGAACCACCTTTTGCAGATTATGCACATCTTGCCACCATTGTTGTTAATCTTCTTTTTCTTCTCCATTATTGCTTGTTAGAGAAAGAAACCCAAAAAACTGAAAACTTTCTCACTCCTCTATTGTATTATTCTCTCTAATTGTCTGAGAGGCTCTTCAAAAGCAGTAGCTAGGGAACGAGCCTTCCTTAAGTGAAAAGAACAAAACTAGAAGCTGTAGAATGACTCGTCCATTGCAATTCATCAATGTATTTGAATGCGTGGGGCGTGTCTGCTGCCCTTGCGGTGCTACGCCACGTGCCCTCGCCTCAAAATTTCCCCTCCCAAATGTTTTTTGTGTTTTTTTTTAATCATTAAAATTTTAAAGAATTGAAAACTTACAATTTTTTGTCTATAAGATATTGAAATATCACTCACTTTATTTAGAATCTAATAATAAAAAAAAACAAAAAAAAAATTGGAGGGAATTTTTATGTGCAATGGGGGGCAGTATTGAAAGGGTAGCAGACACCCAACTTTATCATTTATTATCCGTAAGATATCAAAATGTCACTCATTTTATTTAGAATTTAATAATCAAAAGAAACACAAAAATTTGAGAGGGGGAATTTTTGACGCGCTATAGGGGCGCAGTACTGAAAGGGTAGCAGTCACCTTGACCTGAATGAATACATTGCTTTTGTTCCGAAACGTTAGCACATTTATTTGAGGAAATTTACAATTAAAATTGTAAAGAATCAGATTGTGCATTTACTTCTCTATTCATTTATTTTCATTTCTTAAATGCATAATAATAATCATGTGAAATACAGAGTGAATAGCATGAACCTAACATAATTTCTTTTGGAAATTTAGTAGTATCCATGTCTGCGTGCATTTACCTTAACCAATCCCTTCTTTTCTGAATTTGGATAATTAAAATAGAGTTAAGTGAAATCTTATCGCCGAAGTTTCTAGCGAGTTGTAATTGACGCGTTTAAGCATTTTAAGGGGCAATGTTCCCTAATGTTTTTGTTTTTGAAATGGTGTCCAGGCGTGACAAATTATAAACCGCCCAAACATTGTTAATTAGACACATCAGGTGGGCCCACACATTGATGCCACATAGGATAGGAGTCAATATCATGGGTCTTGAAAAAGGCAAGAGCCTAAAGGGAAGTTTGATGTTATAGACTAGGTGCCAAGCTTTGCTTTCTCAAATCTCAAGAGCCAAGCATGTAGCAGGAACTAGGAAGATTGTGAACAAGAAGAATGTTGCATTGTCTCTCCTTCATATCATTGACGTTGGTTTTCTGTGTCTGCTCCTAATATGCCTATTCCTAGAAGAGGTATATAAGGTGATATTCACCCATAAATTTGAACTAGAAATTAGGAAACTTCATCGATTCCCATACTTGTACCTTTTTCAATTCCTAATGAAAGATCTTCTAACCCTTATTTTCCATTGCGATTTTTGAGTTGATTACTTTAGATTATGGGTTTTCAATTTGTGTTTATATTATTTTTTTATTTGTAAATTGACTTCATGGATGATGGCTGTTGATTAAGTTGGCTTTAATTTTGAGTTGTTGTTGTTGTAGAAATTATTGTTAGTGTGGAAATTATATTGTCAAAATTGTTGCTAAAATTGTGCAATTTATCCACAATTTCACATACTGCTTTGCCATTATTCTATTCTCTTAGATTTTGTGTATTCTATTGGACTTGATAGACTATGTTAAAGACATTTTTTCTTTCCTTTTCTGGTTGTAGCTGATATTAAGATGGATGGAATTATATACATATCATGTTTCTAATGGCGATGTCGACTATAACATGTGGTTCTTCTCAATGAAGCTTGAAGAAGATGAAGAAAGTTGAAGGTGAAATCACCTCACACAATGTTCAAAAGTTTAAAAAAAAAAGTGCAAAAAAATAATTAACAAAAAGTTGGCTCCCAAAATTCAATTAAAATTCACTCAACTAAGAAACAATTTTAGTTAAAAACTTTTTTAGTTTGCAAATCTAAGTATTGCTTTTTACAAAAAAACATAAACAATTACAATTTAAATGAACTCAATACTATTGTATTAGCTCAAGGAAGAAGGTTGCCCAACTCATGTGATGTCCTCAATATATCCTATTGAGAGAATGGGTCCTCAAGGTCAAACTTTGCAAGTTCAAAGTCAAACAAAGCATTAATTCCAAAAAACATAAGTTATACAAATTTTGCCAAAAATATAATATTCTTAAATAAGTTGATGGTGATTAAGTGTGTGTTCTTTTACCCCCAAAACTATGGTTTCAGAAGCACTTCTCCGTAAATTTAGACAAAACTCCTCTCATATACTTACCTCGTAAACTGTAAAAGCTATTCTCCAAAAACTAATCAGAACACACACTAAACTACGAAGAGAAATAACTAATGTTAAAATAAATTTCATGAAGGGATATTTTATATCCCTTTTAGGTTATCCTTTCTTGTGCAATATTCATCATCTACTTTATCTTCTTCATTCAATGTAGGTAGACCCACTGAGAAATTAAGAGTTTTAGCAATTTCACAATTCAAACTTATTTTCTCGTTACTATCATTGACCCTTTTTCCTTCAAAAGCTATGGACCAACTTTTATTTACCGGTCGGTGACATAGAACACTTGTTTCATTCGGTCTGCTATAAACATAATAAAGAGCTCCTCCTATAACATTCAAATTAACCAATGTAAATCCTAATTGATCCATTTGAATACCATTGTGAATATCAAGCCACTTGTTTGAAAACAAGCACTCTAAATTTAGGATAGTCAACCTCTCAAATCTCCTCAATGACCCCCCAAAATAAGGCATGACTGCCAATTTATACTTCTTACCCACAATTCTATAGAGTACTCTTATCATCTAGGGACTTTGTATAGAAAGAATACCTATCAATGTCACATACATTTCAACATATTACATCAAAGTTAGGACCTTGTGCCAATATTATTAATAAGATTTAAGGGTTTATTTTGCCCTAGAAGTTGTCACTGAGAGGCAGAAGTATCAAAAAAGGAGTAATTTTGCCATGACCGTTATTTTTATTAATTTTGACTATTAGTTGACCAAATATACTGAATTGATAGCCCAGTGTTATCCACGTTATTTTTATTAAGGTGAAAATTTGCCTTATAAGTTTTAAATCCAATTTTGAAAAAAAAAATGAAGTAGTTAACACATAAGCTTCCAAAGAAAAATTGCATCTTAAAAAATGACGTAGATGACACGTGGACTGCCAGATCAACATATTTGGTCAACTAACTGTCAAAATTAACTGGGATAATTGTCAGGGCAAAATTACTTCCTTTTTTATACTTTCGGGGTAAAATTGTCCCTTGAAAAACTTTCGGGGGCAAAAGAGTCTCTTGGTGACAACTTCTAGGACAAAATTCCCCCTTAACCCTATTAATAATTGTAACATGAACACAACTACAATTTAGAATTGTAATGACGTAACTAAGAAGACAAACACAAGAATATCGCCAAACTCTTAATTTATTCCATAAAACTAAGGAGTTGTCAATGTAAAGTTATTTGACAATTAGTTGATACATAAAGGAAAGTTCATAATTAAAAACATGGGATACTGAGTACATAAAATTAAATTGAAATTGAAAATCTACAGAACTATACCTCCTTAGTTATTATAACACATAAAATTAAAGCACATATCATTACTCAATCATAATCTTGGCTATTCTCTTCAATATCTTGCACTGGAGTATGTGAGTTGAGATCTATGTCATTGGCCCCAAATTTCATAGCATTGGGAAAGTGAATCTTCTTGTGTCTTCCAAGTCCTGGCTAGATCCAAGCACTTTGGAGCAATGGGGGCACTTGAACACCTTTGGATCTTCAAGAACATCATCCCCATTTTCTTCATCAAATTCACCATCTACCTCCAATTCATCATTCTTGATGAACTTTTTGTGGCTTGCTTTGTGCCCACCAAGTGCCTGGTAAGATCCGAAAACTGTGCCCATCTTGCACTTGAGCGACCTTCCATCATCATGAGAGTGGTCCTCCACATATGAGTCTTCTTGTTCATTCTCATTATCCTTCACTTTTTGTTTCTTCTTGATGCTCAATTCTTTGCCTTGGGCCCATTTCTCCTTGGAAAGCAACATGAGAGTCAAAGTAGCTTTTATAGCTGGAAAGCAAGAATCAAAGATCAAACCTGTTTGTTTTGGGTTATTGTTTTCATCAACTTTTGTCTTAGATGGGGGCCACTTTATTAATGCTCTTGTTGTTGGATCATCAATCTTACGGCAACTACGTTCAGATCTCTTTCGAGTTATGTAAGATTGATATGATTCTTTGCTTCCTTGGTCGTCATCGACGAGTTTCAAAACTCTTTCTGTAAAGCCTTGATGATTCATGGGCTGAAAGTTTTGTTCGGGATGCTGATGGGTTGAGGATGAACCACCATTAACATCGACTTTGTATACTTTTGAAGGAACTTGATATGCAATCACTACTACAAAATATACATATTACTCTCCTAAAGGACATCCCTTTTTTAAAAAGGGACGCTCAAAATATAGTCGGTGGCATCACTACTACAAAAAGGATGAAAGGTGGCACATATTTTGTGGCACTTCTTCAAAGAAGTGCCACAGCTTCCTTTATATATATATATATATATATATATATATATATATATATATATTAAATTTTGGGTACCAGCTGTGGCGCCTAATGGGATAGGGGCCACAGTTGGGATGGCCAAGTGTGGTTCAAAAGGTCGTTCATTTACAATTCCCTGCATTTTTCCTTCGTACTTCCATATAAAATTGTGATTTAATTTTTTTATTTTCGCAGGGCAAGATGTCAAAGTGTTCGACAACACAACCCAAGTATAAAGCTTCAGCTAGCCAACAGAGCAGAAGGAGACCGACCTCATATCGTGATCAATCAGTATCAATTACACCCCAATTGATCGGTGCAGGAGGACGGGAAATACGTCTTGAAAGACATATCTACAATGTTGGCGGTCTAGTTGATTATGTTACTGCCGAGGTCGTGCACGACATATGTACTCGTGATTGGGTTAGTGCTTCAGCTATCAACTTCTGGATAAGGTACTTGACCATTATCGTTTATCACTGTTATTAATATTTCTTATTCCATTTCTTTTGTTTTTCATGACACTGTTTGTTTTATACTAGGCATTTATATAATGACTGCTTAATGGATACAAATAGGGTCCAATTCGTATTTGTCAACCCTTATCTCGTTGGCTACCATAGGGGTAAAGTAGATATACATGCGCAGTCTAATGATCTAAAAGATTACTTTAGAAAGAGAGCGACATCGACTACGTTATTTTTAGTGCCATACAATGCAGGGTAAGTTATTAGTGGTACAATTTTTGTTTTTATTGTTTAATTTTTATCATACCATGATTGTTGAAACTAATTTTTTAAAATATTTTAGGCACCATTGGATATTGATAGTTATCAATCAAGCGAAACCTTCAAGCCCTCACATTTACTATGTGGATCCTCTAAAAGATGGTTTTCCACAAAACCGTTCTAATATGTTACTATTGTTCAATGGGTAAGCGTACGAGCGTATGTGTAAATATTTGCATGTGATTGAATAATCAAAAGTCATCAGTTTCTATTTGTTTTGTTAGCACATTGACTGCGTATCGGTCCTCTGTCTTGTTAAGCTACTCTAAAGTTGCTGACCCTCACTTTAGCTATCCTTGGAAGAAGATACTGGTATTGATATATGAATTTACTCAAATTTTGTTAGTAAACAATTTTTATTCATAAACAGAGTTAAATATTGCATTATATTTTTGCAGTACCCTTTCCAACCTAATGACAATGATTGTGGGTATTACATCATGAAATTTATTAAGGATGTAATTATGCATGATCAGACATTTATTCCTCAAAAAGTAAGTCATTTAGGTGCACTCCATATTGTGTTTTAATTAAATTTAATTAGTTCCTGATAATTATGTTTTGCTGATTTTAATTCATTTTAATTTGTGGCTGATTGTATATATGTGTAGTATTATGAAGATCAACGTTGTGACACTTTGACTGACCATCAGCTTGATGAAGCGATCGAGGAATAGTGTGAATATGTTTTTAGGTAAATCTCTTGGTAGCTATACTATTTAATTCATTACTAGCTGCTGGCCTTTGTTGTGTTGTTTCTTGGCAATTGTTGTGTCATGCATGCATGTAATCAAGTTGAATTTGTTATATAATTCATTCATGTATAATATATTGTATAATTATTTTATATTCTACTTTAACTAATTAATCATTTGTTTGTATCATTTGAAGTTATCTATTATTGTTGTTTGTTTTTCTTCATTCTGCAGTACTGTGGATATAGATACAAAATGTTTATTAAATCATGCAGTGTGAAATATTGTACAATTATGGGAGATATGATCGAAAAAAATAAAAAGAATAAAAAAGAGTTTTTGTGGCGCTTTTTTAAATAAGGGCCATAGGAAAAGCCCAAAAAAAAAGAAAAAATGAGAAAAAAAGCACCTCCTGTGGCGTTTGGTGGGCAAGTGCTACAGGAGGGTATTTTTTTTAAAAAAAATTATAATGCTGTGGTGCTTACCAGCGCCATAGCTTCTTTTAGTGGTGTCCAGATATGTAGCACTTCTCTAGCGCCACAGCTTTGCTTTTTTGTAGTAGTGCATATTTGTAATTATAGGTAAAATTGGATAACTTTACGCTCTAAAATAATTGAATCTTGAGCCAAAAGACAGACCCAGATGGCTTTAGATGTCCCCAGTCAAACTGGGGATGTCTAAAGCTCCCTAAGACGTCCCCAAATCCACTGGGGATGTTTAAAGTGAACGTTGGATATATATATATATATATATATATATATATATATATATATATATATATATATATATATATATATATATCATTTTCAATACTAGCTGATTAACTAGCTACCTTTAAAGTTTGAATTGAATTAACTAGCTAGTATTGAATTGAATTATATAGTTAAAAACACAATCAATCATTGTAATTTAAAAACATGCAAAATTTATTAAAAAGTTTTTATTTTGTTTTTCTATACACTAGAAGTACTAATTAAAAGCACAATCTAAATATAAAAAATTAGGAAATAACACAATAAGCTAAAAAAAATTGAACAACTTTAGACGTCCCCATATGGGTAGGGGACGTCTAAAAGTGCATCACATGCATTGGCCGACATGACTAGTGCATGTGGTCTATCAGAACGCAGAAATTGGGAACCTTTAGATGTTCCCTACCCAGCTGGGGAGGTCTAAAGGTTAAGTTTAGACGTCCCCAGACCTTTAGATGTCCCCAGAGGGACTGGGGAGGTCAAAGGTGCATCACATGCACTGGTCAACATGACCAGTGTAGGTGGTGTCAGAACCTTAAACGTCCCTAGCTTCTAAGGTTCATTTAGGGGTCCCTAATTTTGACTGGGGACACTTAAAGGCTCCTACCCACCCCTATCAATTCTGCATCTTTATTTTCCCTCTTCTTTTCGCCGCCTTTGTTCTCCAAAAATTCTACAACCCCCTTCAATTCTCCATATGTGTTCTCCCTCTCCTTTCTTCGTCTTCTTTCTCTAAAAAGTGTACAAACCCCTTCAATTCTCCATATGCGTTCTCCCTCTCCTTTCTCCGTCTTCTTTCTCCAAAATTGCCTAAATGTGTTATGTTCTTGCTCCCCCATCTTACCCTCTCTTTCAACCATTGTGCTTACTTATCGCCGTCGCTGCTGCTAGGCTTACACCGTCTATCGGTTTGCTCTCATTCTTGTCACTGTCATCCTCCCTCTTACCACCGTGGGTTGTCTCCCTCTAAACCGTCTACTACAAGTTAGCTTCCAACCATACCTTCATACATAATCTTCATTCTCTATCTAATTGATCTATATAATTGGTACTTTAAATGTGTTGTTACTGATGCCTTAGTTTAGATATGCAATTTGTTAAAGAGTAGTCTACACTTATGTTGACAAATATGTTCCATGATCCTAACAAGTAGAGTTGTAAGAATGTCTTTGGCTAGTAAGTTATATACGAAAGTCAATTATTGACTCATTGGAACTAACATAGTACTCTTGTTTAACAAGTTGTTGCAAACCAGAAAAAGTAAATTGGAGGCTTTAGTTGAAGAGTAATTTATTAATTTTGCTTGTTGGAAATTTTTTTATTAATTTCTTTTACTTCTAGATCAATTAAGAACATTAAGTTATTTATTGGTGGCATTGGGTCTCTTCATTTTTTTCACTTGCTCATTTTTTAAATATGAGAAGATAAGTGATGATATGGTTAAATGTGAATAATTATAAGCTTGTACATATGTGAGCCTACTCAATATTTGAAGTAAAAGTTAAATTGTAACATAAATGTTAGAAAACATAAACATAATTAGAAATTGAAGTTGTTATTTGTTTAATTATTATTGTTTCATTTTTTTCTTTTTAGTTTCAAATGAAAAGCATGTATTTAATTTGACTTCAAAGTTTCATTGCTTTAGTGAAATTGTTGGATTTGACATGCTGACATTGTCCTGAATATGAATTGCCTTAATGAGCTTAGTTTCATTTAAATTAAATTGAAATGGTTTGTTATTTTGATTTTAGGATGTCTCACTTTTAAGGGTAAATGCTACCAAAATTTTGTAAAAGAAAATAGTAAAAGGCAATCCCATTGTTGACAATTGTTCTAAACTAGAGTGTTATTGGGAATGACTTAGGTGGTAATAAAATTGATCATAGTTGGATGAATGCTTTAATTTGAGAACAAGTAAAGAATATAAGAATAGGGTTGAAGAGTTTATTGAATTTGCTAGAAGGAACGCTCCAGCAAAAAATAGGATGTATTTTTGTCCTTGTGTCAATTGTTTAAATGAGAGAAGACGGGATGTTGAAGTTATAAGGGATCACCTACTTTTGTGATGGAATAAATATTCGATACACAAGGTGGATATGGCATGGTGAGGAAGTAACTGATTGTCTGTCGCATAAGAAGGAAGCTGTGGATGTCATAGATGAAGATAGAATGGAGAGAATGATTCACGATGTTGAAATAGAATCCTTTGCACAGTCGCATGAATATGACAGCTTGCGGAGTGATGCAGAGACATCGTTGTACCCTGGGAGTAAGTACACACAACTGACAGAAACATTATATTTGGTTAACTTAAAAGCAACTTGTGGGTGGACCGATAGTAGTTTCACATTGCTGTTTGAATTGTTATGTGATATGTTTCCAGACAATAATGTACTTCCAAATCGTATGTATGAGGCCAAAAAAATCCTATCTACGATGGGTATGTAGTATAAAAAGATACATGCTTGCCCTAATAACTGCACACTATACAGAAAGGAGTATGAAGGTCTGAGTGAGTGCCCTAAGTGTCAAACTGCACGATACAAAGTAAAGAAAGATGGTGGTTATTGCGATTGGACAACTAAAAGGCAACCTTTAAAGGTTTTTGTGATATCTTCCAATAATATCGTGTTTTAAGCGTTTGTTTGGGACTGTAAAAAAAGCTAAGTTGAGATGACATTCAGATGAAATAATATTGGACAAAAAATATCTTCGGCACCCGGATGACTCTCTATAATGGAAGAAAATAGATAAAATGTTCCCTGAATTTGGCAGCGAGCTGAGAAACCTTCGGCTTGGGCTTTGTATAGATGGCATCAATCCGTATGGAACTCTTAATAGCACACACAGTGTGTGGCCGGTACTCCTTGTGATATACAACTTACCTCCCTAGCTTTGTATGAAACGCAAGTATGTGATGCTTTCTATGATGACTTCTGGACCAAAACAGCCAGGGAACGATATCGATGTCTACTTGAAGAAGTTGTGGGATAAAGGCATAGATGTGTTCAATGTATATAAGAAGGAGTCCTTCAAACTACATGCAATAATTTTCACCATGATAAATGACTTCCCTGCGTACGGAAACCTTTCAGGGTACAGTGTGAAGGGGCATAAAGCATGTCCGATATGTGAAGCAGACACTCACTTCCATCAACTTAAGCATGGAAGAAAAATGGTATATCTTGGTCATAGGAGGTTCCTTCATAGGTTCCACTCGTATCGTACGTTAAGAAAGCATTTTAACAGCTTGCCGGAGCATAGAATGGCTCCAAAGGTATTAACCGGAGAGGAAGTTTACAGTCGGGTGGAACGTATCAATGTCTTCTTCGGCAAGAATTAGAAGACTGCGGGTGAGAAGAACATATGGAAGAAGAGATCAATTTTCTTTGATCTTCCATATTGGTGTAGTCTTAACGTGAGACACAGTATTAATGTGATGCATGTGGAGAAAAATGTTTATGATAGCCTTGTTAGTACACTTTTGCATATACCAGGGAAGACTAAGGATGAGATTAGTGAGAGACTAGACCTTGTTGATATAGGAATAAGAGAACAGTTACATCCACAACTAAAAGATGATGGTAAGAGGGCATACATAAAACCAACAGCACATAATATAAAAAGTGGAGAAAAGAAGTTTATGTGGGTGTTTGCATGAAATTAAGGTGCCACAAGGGTATTCGTCGAATGTAAGAAGGTGTGTGTCAATGGACGATTTGAAGTTACTGGGAATGAAGTCCTATGATTATCATGTGTTGATGCAACAACTATTACCAGTAGCTATTAGAGGCATTATGAAAGATAAAGTGCAAAAAACTATAACAAGATTGTGTGTTTTCTTTAATGCTATCTGTAACAAAGTCATTGACACTGCAAAGTTGGATGAACTAAAAGATGAGGGTTATATTATTTTGTCCCAATTAGTTATGCATTTTCCTCCTTCATTTTTTGATATAATGGTGCATTTGATAGTTCATTTGGTAAGAGAGGTAAGGCTCTGTGGTCCAGTTTACCTGAGCTGGATATACCCTTTCGAGCGATACATGAAGATCTTAAAAGGGTATTCTAAAAATCCCTATCAACTAGAAGCCTCAATTGTTGAAAGATATGTAGTTGAAGAGGCTATGGACTTTTGCAAAGATTATCTATCGGGGAAGAAGGAACACTCTTGGCATGAAGAGGAGAGAAGCAAGGGAACACGAGGACTGAAAGTGAAGAATATGCCTTGAGAAGAGGTGTTGCAAGCATACTTATATATCCTAATTAACATAGAAGAAGTTCAACTGTACATAGATGAACAAAAAAAGAAATTGAAGAAGATGAATCCAAGGAAGAATGACATGCAGATTGCTAATGAGCAAAACAAGACATTCATAGAGTGGTTTGAGGATAAGGTTTGGCATGAGACTAGTGTGTCTAAGACAATTGAGTGGCTAGCTTGGGGGTTTTTGTTTCAGATCATTACTTGGACCGGTTATGATATAAACGAGTATTCTTTCTACACAAAAGAACAAGATGACAGAAGTACCATGCAAAATAGTGAGGTGATGGTAGAAGCCGAAGCCATGCACTTTTCCAGTTTAAAAGACAAAAATCCCATATTAGCATCCATGGCCTATTATGGAGTTATAGAAGAAATATGGGATATTACTTACAACAAGTTCAAAGTTGTTTTATTCAAGTGTAAGTGGGTTAGCAATAATGCTATGGTAATAGATCAACAATTTGGATTTGTCTCAGTTGATCTTCAAAGAGTAGGTTATAGGGATGAGCCCTTTATTCTAGTAAGCCAAGCGAAACAAGTGTTTTATGTCACAAATCCTGCAAATAAAAAAATTTTCATTGTACTTCAAAGTAAAAAATAGAAGTATGGTGATCCGACCTTCAACCTTGATGACACACCACTTTTCACAATTAATCCACCTAGAACAAGTGAAGTAGAATGGGTAAATGATAAAGAATATGCTGTAAGAAATGATCATGGTGAAGGAATATGAGAAACAATATAGAGTAAGAGCTTAACTTAGAAAATAGTAATATGTACTGTTTGTTTTAAAACTAGTTAATTTATTTAGTTAATTGCAATTTATTTACCTATCTGACAATGATTTTTGTGCTTACAGGAATATGGACAATTCTAGTGACTCACAAAATGATAGGGACAATGAAATATATAGACATGAACCCGTTGCAAGAAGAAGGGTTAGAGGCAGCACAAAAATGGGAGCATTGGTTGCATGTCATCAACATCAATAGGAAAGACTGTATATTGAGTTTGATGCCAATATGAATCCTATTGGTCTGGAAGAAGATCATTTCATTAGCTATTTAGGCTATCTAGGTCAAAGCAAAGTTCGAATTATCTATAATAATTGGAAGTTCATTCCCCCAAAAACGAAAGACATGATTTGGCAACAACTTTTGGTATATATGTTTCGATACATCTATATTTATAGCTTATTCCCATTGCTTCAAATATAATTATCTTATGTTTTTACTTACAGCAAACCTACGATGTCCCTGACACTGCGATGATCTACAAGCAATGGATGACGGAAGCTCATCTACGATGGAAAGATTTCAAGAACAAGCTTACAGCGAAGTACATTTGAGGGGGACTAAGGGATCATGATCCATGTCAACATTATTCGTATTTGTCTCCAGAGAATTGGAGGTTTTTTATGGCATCACAGGAAGATCCTAACTTTTTGGTAAAATTTCTTTCATCATAGTATTTTATTTGAATATATTTGACATCATTGATTCGGTTTTCATTGTTTTCCTTTCACAGGAAGTAAGTGCAGAAGATGCACAAAGGCAAGCAGCAAATAAGCATTAGCATTGCATGTCTCGTGGTGGTTATCGGAAGCTTAAGTAGAAGATGATGGAAGAAGAGTTGGAGAAAATGAAGGAAGCAATCAAATCAGATCCTAGCGTTGTGGTCCAAGCCCCGGCACCTCCTCCATATCACAAAAAATGGAAAGCAAGAAGGATTAAGGGTGGGAAGTTCATAAATCTGATTGTTTCTAATGTTGCTGCGAGGATTATAAGTAGTTAGAGCATAAGTTTATAAATCCCCATCTTTCCAAAGCACCAAAGGAAGTTACAACCTACTGGTGGAACCATTTGGCTACCCTTCTTCCACTCCAGTGTCGGGAGAACCTTCCATGCTCTATTTGGATGCCCCACTGCTGCGTGTAGTTACAGATGCTCTCCTTCACATACAAGCTACCACCCACCATCATCAGCAAATTTCATAGCATTTATGTAGGGTGACTATGACATGTGTTCGAGAAGGGGAAAAAGGTACAGTCATCCCTATTCCTGATGACGAGGTTGCCACGATAGGTCAGGCGAGAGGATCTTTCATCCTTTGACCTCTAAATCTTATTGGCTCAGCTGCAACACCTCCAATGGTAGGAACTGCCTCACTTTTACTTGAAATCTGTTGGCATCCTACTAACAATATATTTTTTTATGTTCTAAAGGATAAGCAAGAAGCAGAAAAATGGCCCTTCTTACCATGACTGCAACATATCTATAAAGGCATTTGCCAGATTGATTTGCATATGCCTCTAGGGATTGTTGGCCTAAAATTAGAGTATCCTTTCACAATTGATAGGAAAGACCTCAAAGAGTTCATTAAGTTGGAGGAGATAGATGTAGGATGGATTAAATTTGTAATCCTGTAAGTTTTTTATTTCCCTTTTTTCCTTCATTTAGTGCAGTGGTTTTTTGGTTTCATACATTCGCTAATACATTCATCATTTTAATTCTATTATAGTTCCTTCCATCGTATATGCATTGACATGCAAAGGTATGATTTATATGGATTCTTGTGTCCTACAAATACGACAAGGGATTCAAACACAATGGAAGCAAGGACTCACTATGCAGGCTACACAATGGGAGAGACCAAATATCGTTGTTATCTAGCACCGATTGTTCAAGGGTACGTATTTTAATTTTGTCTATTTAAGATGTTTAATAAATAATTGTCTTGCCATCTAACTTCATTTTAATCTATATATGTGCTATAGTTACCATTGGAGTTTGTGTGTTCTTTGTCCATGGCTCAACATAGTTTACTGGTTTGATTCCTTACGTAAAAGGCTAGACAAAGAAACAAAAACCATCTTCAACATGTAAGTTATTTTGTTTGTATTTCATTGGTTCTTGATTCTTGACTTAAATAAATTGTTCTAATTTCTCTTGATTTTCATTTTAATCATGGCGCAACTCAGACATATAGAATCCTTGGTGGGCCATGCGATCGTAAAGTTGTTAGAGACCCAAAATGGTTTTATCCAAAGGTAAGTAGTTTCAAATCAAGTTCTTTTGATTGATGGTCATTTTAGATATGCCTTTATTGATTGTAACCATTTTCTTTTGATTTATAGTGCTCTCGATAACTTGGCGGCACTGAATATGGATATCATGTCTTATTTTATATATATAACATCATTCAAAGTGGAATTTCGAACGATTTTGAACAAGTAATCACTTCTTCATTGATAATATTTTTTGTGTTGTAATTGAATTGCAAATTAATTCATTCACTTGATTCATTATTTCATCTAAGCTTATTTTCTAATTTACAGATTTTTGACAATGAAGATGCCTACTTATATGAAGACATTAATTTGATCAGAGACCTTTTGGCTGGACATCTTCTTCAACGTGTAGAAGTGTAAAGTTTTTATTTATATTAGTTAACTAATTAATAGTTAGTGTAGGACACAGCTTTCTGACACACTTTGTGGTGGTTATATATATTGTACATATAATTAGAGTTGTTGTTATACATAGTATTAGATTGTTGGATAACATTTTTATTGGATAGTGCTGAACTGCTGATGTTTTTTCCATTTTGATTTATGCAATATTTCTTCAATCCTATTTCTACAGTATAAATTTTTCTGGATAGTGAAGTATATATAAAAGGCCATTTTAAAAAAAACTTTTAACGTCCATATATAAAAAGAGACGTAATCCAAACTTTAGACTTCCCCATTTCAAAATGGGGACGTCTAAAGTAGCATCTACTGCACTTTAGACGTCCCCAGTTTGAAGTGGGGACGTCTAAAGTCTAGACTTTAGACGTTCTCTGATTTACGGACATTATTGTCAATTT
Source organism: Inga leiocalycina (assembly GCA_963242795.1). Taxonomy (NCBI): domain Eukaryota; kingdom Viridiplantae; phylum Streptophyta; class Magnoliopsida; order Fabales; family Fabaceae; genus Inga; species Inga leiocalycina. Next base: position 18,173,416 of record OY725320.1, read on the forward strand.
TTACTACGTCGCTCAAATAGACGTTCCTCTATTTTCAGACGTTAAAAGCATTTTTTGTAGTAGTGAATTGAAGTGTTTGGAGCATGCTTGGGAGGGATAGGAAGTTTGGCAAGGTGAGACTTCATATGCCCTCCTACAGCTTTGCCTCTAGCAAACCACCTTTTGCAGATCATGTACATCTTGCCACCATTGTTGTTAATCTTCTTTTTCTTCTCCATTGTTGCTTGTTAGAGAAAGAAACCCCAAAAAACCAAAAACTCTTTCTCTCTCCCCCCTCTATTGTCTTCCCCTCTCTAACTTGTTGCTAGTACGAAATTTGTGTGCTACAAGAAGCGCCTGGGAGGGCTCTTAAAAAGCACTATAGCTAGGCAACAAGCCTTCCTTAAGCGAAAATAACAAAACTAGAAGATATAGAATGACTTATCTCATTGCAATTCATCAACATATATTAATATCAGGTCAAATAATATTTTGTATAAAACTAAACCCTAACCATTCAAAAGTTAATCTAATGGTTAGAAAAGATAGAGGAGAGAATAGAATGGGAAGGGAAGAGGAGGGGTTCTCAGCCGATTTAAATACATTGTTTTCATTCCGACACGTTGCACATTTATTTAAGGAAATTTACTATTACAATTTTAAAGAATCATATTGTGCATTTACTTCTCTATTCATTCATTTTCATTCCTTAAATGCATAGTAATAATGTGAAATACAGAGTGAATAGCATGAATCTAACATAATTTCTTTTGGAATTTTAGTAGTAACCGTGTCAGCATACGTTTATCTTAACCAATCCTTTTTATAATTTGGATAATTAAAACAGGGTTAAGTGTAAACTTTGACCCCAAAGTTTCTAGAAGGATGTAATTGGCACCCTTAAGCATTTTAAGGTGCAATGTTCCTTAATGTTTTTTTTGGAATGGTGTAATGTCGTCCACACTTGATGGAAACCCCAAACATCATTAGACACTCATGTGGGCCCACGCATTTATGTCGCATAGGATCGGAGTTAATATCATGGGACTTGAAAAAAGCATTAATAGCCTACCAATACTATGAGATTGTAGTAAGAGTGAGAATCAGAAAAGAACAGAGAGAGATAAGAGAATGAAGTGTATATTTGTGTATTGAACTGTGGTACTGTACATGAATATATAGGAGACTTAATAGCTTAACCACTTGACAGCTCATCACATGGCTTAATTACAACCGTAAACCTATCTGCTAATCACATTACTAACTCTAGCTAATCAGTTATTCTAACATGGCCCCTCAATTCAAGGTACATCTCGAACACCTAAAGACCTACAAAAAATGTCAAAATTGCTCCGAGAAATAGCCTTCATGAACCCATATACAACTTGTCTGGAAGAAGGAATGTGATACATAGAGATTTCCTTCCGTATAGCCCATTCCCTAACGAAATGAATAGCCAATTCAAGATGCTTAGTATGAGCATGAAGAATGGGATTGGCAGACATCATAACAGTACTCTGATTATCCAATAGACATGTGGCACACGTAAGAGTTTGACAAACAACTCACTTAAGAAAGACTAAATCCAAAGAACCTCTGAAACAGCAGAAGACATACTGCGATATTTAGCTTCAATGCTAGACATGGAGACAAGAGGTTGCTTCTTAGAAAACCAGGCAACAAGAATTTTACCAAAATAAACACAATAGCCAGAGATGCTGCGTCAATCATCCTTATCAGTGGCCTAATCAGCATCACAGAAAGCCACTAAAGATCTGTTGAGAGAAGGCTGAATGAGTAAACCAAAAGAAATAGAACCAGCAAGGTACCGTAAGATCCTTTTAACAGCCTGCCAGTGTTCTTGATACGGTGTTTGCATATATTGACACACTTTAGTAACAGCAAAGCTGATCTCAGGTCTTGTAATAGTCGCATACTGCAAGGAACCAACAATAGTATGATACAAAGAAGAATCAGACATAGGGATAGTGCCGGCTTTAGTTAAGACAAAACCAGAGGTCATAGGAGTTTTCTCACCCCGGGCAGTAATGAAACCTGCTTTCTTTAAAAGGCTATGAATATACTTGCCTTGAGATAGAAATAGAGAACCATCACAAAGTCTTTTGACCTCAATGCCAAGAAAATAGTGAAGTGGCCCCAAATCTTTAAGATCAAACTGAGCATGAAGAGTAGATATCAAAGCAGTAATGGATTTATCTGATGTACCAGTGAGAACAATGTCATCAACATATACTAACACATACATAATATTACTGCCGTGAACCCGAACAAACAAGGAATGATCACATTTAATGCTAGAAAAACCAAACAGAAATAACGCAGCCCGTAGTCACTTAAACTATACCCTAGGAGCCTGCTTGAGACCATAAAGAGCTTTATCTAGCCGACATACTAATTGTTTATTAGAATGTTCATACCCTGGTGGTTAGAGCATGTAAACCTCCTCATGAAGAATGCCATTGAGAAAGGCATTGTTAACATCATTTGTCTAATAGACCAGCGTTGAGCAACAACAATTGTCAAAACAATTTGAATAATAACTGGTTTGATGACAGGGCTGAATGTTTCTTTAAAGTCAAAACCTTCTTATTGATGAAAACCCTTAGCTACTAAGCGAGCTTTGTTCTTCCAAGAACCATCCAGATAAGTCTTCTTTTTGAAGACCCATTTACAACCAATATCTTTATGATTGGGGGGAAGGCCCACCAAGTGCCAAATCTTGTTCTTCATTAGAGCATCATACTCAACATCCATAGCCTGCTTCCAAGCTGGAGAATGCAGAGCCTCTGTAACGGACTCAGGTTCATCAGTAGCAGTCTTGACTAAAAGAGCCTTTGATTTGAAAATTACTTTCATAGACCGAGTAACAACTCTATGAGAAGGAGAAACCATAGGCAAAATAGGCTGTACAGCAGAGGGAGAGGTAGGTGGAGAAGAGGCAGCTGAGGAAAAAGAGATCTGTGGAGTAGAAGTGTCACTAGAACTAGAAGACATAAGGGGCAGAGCAGAACCGGTAGAAGAAGAAGTGCTAGAAGCAGAAACACGAGCCAGCAATCTAGAAGAAGGAAGTACAGGAGGAGTGGTAGAGGGCAGCACAAAAGCGGGGGAAGAGGATGAAGCCCCAGTAGCAATCAGGCGACTAAAAGGGAAGGCACATTCATTGAAAATGACATCACGAGAAATAAAAACTCTGCCACATGGGATCCAATACCTGTAGCCCTTATGATAAGAACTATAACCAATAAAGATACACTCCACAGACCTATAATCTAATTTGTGCCGATTATAAGGGCGTGTATGGGGAAAACAAGAACAACCAAATGTTCTAAGATGTTTGTAACTCAAAAGTTTACCATACAACTGTTGAAAAGGAATTTTACTACCCAAGGCCTTACTAGGCAACCGATTGCAAAGGTATACAGCAGTACAAAAAGCATCAGCCCATAAGCAAAAAGGAAGAGAAGCATTAGCAAGTAATGTGAGACCCACTCAGTGATAGTGCGATGTTTTCGTTCGGCAACACCATTAATATTTGTTCATGAGTGTATGGACAACTAAGATGATGAAGCATGCCTTGAGAATACAAGAACTTCCTAATCTTAAGAAACTCAGCACCAGAGTCAGACTGTACAGCCAAAATTTTTAAGTCTAATTGCAGTTCAATCATAGTTTTGAAGCTAAGAAACACTAAATAAGCTTCAGACTTAGTATGCAGTGGATAAAACCATGTGTATTTAGTAAATGCATCAGTAAAATGGATATAATATCGATGCCATCTAAAGAAACATGTGGAGCCGGGCCCCATATATCAGTATATATCAGTTGGAGAGGTCGAGTATAAACAGTAGTAGAATCAGAAAAGGACTGTTTATGAGATTTGCCCAAACAACAAGAATTGCAAAAATCAAAAACAAATTTCTTATTATTTGAAATTTTGCACATCTGCATTATTTAAGATACAACAGGGGAAGATGGATGACCCAGCTTGTTGTGCCAAATCCTAAAGGAAGATACAGCCGAAGAGTCAACAAAAGAACAAGAATTACAATTGAAACAAATTGAACCAGAAATACAATTGTTTGGTCTTTGAGAAGAAGTAAGAAGAGTTTGAGAAGAAGTAAGAAGAGCGGCTGATTGAGGCTAGGAACAAAAAAATTGAAGTTGTTGAACCATTTCTTTAAGAGGATAGAGACCAGTTGTAGAGGAGCCTTGAAATAGCACCTTATTAGTTCTCAAGTCCTTTATGAAATACATGTCAGAAAAGAAAGTAATTAGAAGATCATTGTCAACACACAAACGATATATACTAAGGAGGTTCTTAGAAATAGATGGAACATGTAAGACATGTTTGAGAGTTAAGGACAAACGAGGAGATGAACAAGACTGAAGAACAGAATGACCAGAACAATGAACAGATAAATCAAAACCATCTCCAACTGAAACTGAATTATGCTTCTTACCAGTAGACTTGTCAGTAATGTTGGTATCATCATGAGTAACATGACTCGTGGCTCCCGAATCAAGGTACCAATCAGGATCCATAAGAGAATCTATGGTAACAACATGAGCACCTGGAGACTGTTTCTTAGGACCACGATCAGTAAGGTTGAAGCCATGGAAAGATTCATCAAAGCGGTGCCAACAATCATGAGCACTGTGTCCTGGCTTCTCACAAAGCTGACACAAAACAGACGATTTAGCACCGCCAAAGGAGGAGCGCCCACCAAAATAAGCCTAGCCAAAAGAGCAACCAAGGCCACGACCACGGCAGCCGCCACCGCGACCACTACCAAAAGAGGAACGCCCACTGCCGTGACCAAAACCGTTGGACTGAACCAAATTTACGGTAGGAATAGGAATCAAGGCATGATGCTTCTTGAGATGAGATTCCTGAGACAAAATAAGATCCTCAAAATCATCAATGGAGTAAGGATCCTTCCTAGTGAGCATAGTAGTGATGAAGGAATCGTATTCCTCCAGAAGACCATCGAAAATATGATAGATATATTTAAAATCAGAAACAGGATGACCGATCGCAGCTAAAGCATTCGAAAAACCTTTAATCTTCAATAGATACTCATTCACAAAGAGATTGCCCTTTTTGAGCGATTTAAGTTGTGTCTTTAATTGACGTTCCTTAGCTTTGGTTTGAGAAGCAAAATGAACATGAAGCTTCTCCCAAATTTGAAGCGAAGTTTCACAGCCAACAATTCACATAAGAATGCCTTCGGACATCGAGCAAGACATCCAAGACATGAGTAACTAATCTTGTCGTTGCCAATCAAGAAAGGATGGATTAAACGTGAATCCATCATCATTCTCACCGGTAGAAATATATGTGACCGGCGACTTAGCATATTTGTCAATGAAGCTTTGCAAATCATGACCATGAATTGCCGTAGAGATTTGTTGCTTCCAGAGGAGATAATTGTGCTCCTCAAGTTTGATCGACACCAGGTGATTGAAGGTAACAACACCTTTCTTCTGAGCATTGTTCTGAATCTCTAAACCACTGGAATAGGAAGAGTGAGATGACTTATCCATGGATCCAGAAGCAAACCGCTCTAATACCATGTGAGATTGTAGTGAGAGTGAGAATCAGAGAAGAATAGAGAGAGAGATAAGAGAATGAAGTGTATATTCATGTATTGAACTGTGGTATTGTACAAGACATATATAGGAAACTCAATAGCTTAACCACTTGACAGCTCATCACATGGCTTAGTTACAACCGTAAACCTATTTGCTAACCACATTACTAACTCTAGCTAATCAGTTATTCTAACAAACACAAAGTTGGTTTATTAGTTTATAGCATGTTAAATTCTTTTGACTCTCAAGTTTAAACCCTAAAAGGGAACCTATGTTAGGATGGGAGAACATGAATCCCAAAACTAGAGTAGCCGGTTGCTCAGTTGCTTGATAATATGATCCACAAAAAGCGTTGAATACAAGTTAAGTATAAAAAAAACCGTATACCGGTAGAAAGTAAATATATATATATATATATATATATATATATCAGTGAAGTTTGATGTTATAGACTAGGTGTGAAGCTTTGCTTTCTCAAATCTCAAGAGCCAAGCATGTAGGAACAAGGAAGATTGTGAACACAAAGAATGTTGCATTGTCTCTTCTTCAGTCGTCTTCTGCGTCTGCTCCCAATATGCCTACTCCTATAAGAGGTATAAGGTGATCTTCACCCATAAATTTGAACTAGGCATTAGTAATCTTCATTTATCTCCATATTTGTGTTTTCAATTTGTGTTTATTATATTGTTTTTTATTTGTAAATTTACTTCATGGATTATGGTTGCTGATTAAGTGGGCTTTGATTGAGTTGTTGTTCTAGAAACTATTGTTATGACCTGAATGAAAGACCCTTCAATAACATGTGTCTACCGAAAATAGAGATAATGTGGAGCCATGCAATCATATAATTGTGTTTTTTTTTTTCAGGTATATGCTCTCTTTAAAGCATTGTATTTTAAAATTTTCACAATTGCATTACAAAATTATCTTTTTTGTAAGAAATTTTATTATTATAAGATTATTGATTTTTTATCTGTAAGTTGAAAACTTGAGAGTTGAAGCCCATATCAGAGCCAAAGGTCGAACATAAGTACTCGAAGACGATGGTATTAATTTCATTAAATTCAACAATAGCTCCTCTCAGCGTTGTGGGATCAGACAGTGATTTTGCTTTCTTGTTTCTTGTATGGCTATTTATTTGAGTTATATTTGAGCACCGTCAAACTTAATTGAAAATACCTCTGCTAAAGACGTACGTTTTTTACATTCATGTAGACTCGAATTTGTAATCAATTTTAGCTTGTGTTGTTCTTAACCAGCAAAAGCTCCCAAATTTATATTAAGTCAAACAAACGAAAAATCAAGTTAATTCATATCCTAAAATGAAAATCAATGCAAATAAATAGATAATAAGATCACGATGTTGTCAATTGGAAGATAGTTTTTGTGCAATCGTTGATTCGAAAACGGGTAGAACTATGAGTTGTGGTCTATAATTCAACGTTAAAATTTATAAAACGTTAAATTTAAAACACTTAATTGATTTACATGAAGTAGTTTCTTTTAAACTTAAAGGACCACTGGACTCGGATTATAAATTTATAATTAAGTAATATTGGCTGGATGTGATTTGAATATGATTGAGAAGACATGTATTTTTTCGGAAAAAAAAGAAGAAGACATGTATTTATTCATAAATAGAAAATTAAGTGTGGCATAATATAATTGTTAAATCATATATGTCTCCACACAAGCACCAATATTATCGGGATTGTTGTAATCTAAAGTCAAATAGAAGAACCAACAAGTTATTGGTTAAGATAGTAAAGCCGTAAAGAGGAGAATATAAGTTCGAATCCCTAAAAACATGCTTATTGGGAGAGGTGAAAATTATTTGTCTTCTAAGCTTTGAGGAAGAGATCCTTGATCTAATCTAAAAAAAAAAAAGTCAAATATAAGGGTTTGATTTATGTGAAATTAAACAAATTATATTGTTGTTTGCTTTGTACAAATAGATAAGTCATTCATTCTGTTTTTGACATGGGATAAGTCATTCATTTTTAATTGAATTTAATTTGTAATGACATTTTTAATATTCTATATATTAATGTTGAAATATATTAGTCTACCTTTGGTGGGTTAAAGCCTAAGCCCGAATTAAAAGGGGTTGTTATGCAAATATGAAAGGATATGGGTTTATACAGAGAGATATTGCTTTTGGCTTAAAGATTATATCTATTACCATATAATCGTACGTTTAAGGATTACATCTATTTCTATACGACCATACATACACTATATCTAGGATGTGAGATTGAGCGAATAATGAGATGAATATAACAAACACAATCTTCCCTTTAAAAGGATTCTCTCATAAGAGTGTTGCCTTCTCTTCCTCTCATTGATATATTTGCTATGTAATGTGATCGAGGTCTACATTGGCGCTTTAGTTTTGTGTGGATACTTCAGCAAGTCAATCGGATTTTAGGTGCACTCAAAATTCTTACAATTGAAATTAAAATTATTAATAATTGTAACATGAACATAACTACAATTTAGAATTGTAATGTAATGATGTAACTAAGACGACATACAAGAATATCGCCAAACTCTTAATTTATTCTAGAAAACTAAGGAGTTATCAAAGTTCAGTTCTTTGACAATTAGTTGATACATAAAGCAAAGTTCATAATTAAAAAACATGGGATTCTTGATTGCATAAACTTAAAACTGAAATTGAAAATCTATAAAATCATACCTCCTTAGTTATTATAACATATAAAAGCACATCATTACTCACTAATATATAGTTGGTCTAGTGGTGTAAGACTCCGTTTGATCCCTTTAAGTCTCAAGTTTGAATCCTAGCTAGGAAAAGCACATCATTACTCAATAATCTTAGCTATTCTCTTCAATATCTTCCACTGGAGCAGGTGAGTTAAGATCCATGCCTTTGGCCCCAAATTTCATAGCATTGGGAAAGTGTATCTTCTTGTGTCTTCCAAGTCCTTGGCTAGACCCAAGCCCTTTGGAACAGTAGGGGCACTTGAGCACTTTTGGATCTTCAAGAACATCATCATTATCATCCCCATTTTCTTCATCAAATTCACCATCTACCTCCAACTCATCATTCTTGATGAACTTTTTGTGGCTTTCTTTGTGCCCTCCAAGTGCTTGGTAACATCTGAAAACTTTCGTGCACATCTCGCACCCAAACGACCTTCCGCCGCCATGAGAGTGAACCTCCACATATGAGCCTTCTTGTTCATTCTTGATGATCAATTCTTTGCCTCGGGGCCATTTCTCCTTAGAAAGCAACATGAGAGTCAAAGCAGCATTTATAGCTGGAAAGCATGAATCAAAGATCAAACCTGTTTGTTTTGTATTATCTTCTTCATCAACTTTTGTCTTAGACGGCCATATTAATTATCTTCTTGATGCGTCATCAGTCTTACGGCAACTGCGTTTAGATCTCTTTCCAGTAATGTAAGATTGATCTGATGATCCGCCTTCTTGGTCGTCTTTGTCGATGAGTTTCGAAACATGTGCTGCAAAGTCTTGAATTTCCTGATGATTCATGGGGTGAAAGAAATTCAGTTCAGTACGCGATTTCATCATCAGATCATGACAACGTTTTGGTGGAGAAAATAAGATCGAACGACGTTGATGGGTTGAGGATGAAGCACTATCAACATCGACTTTGGATATTTTTGAAGGCACTTGATGATCTGGAATTGAAGACATTGGGCAGGCTTGGCAGGGATAGGAAGTTTTTCAAGGTGAGAATTCATATGCCCTCCCATAGCTTTTCCGTTAGCGAACCACCTTTTGCAGATCATGCACATCTTGCCACCATTGTTGTTGATCTTCTTTTTCTTCTCCATTGTTGCTTGTTAGAGAAAGAAACCCCAAGAAACCAAAAACTTTCTGTCTCTAACTTGTGGTTGTTGAGAATTTCTGTGCGCTACAAGAAGTGCCTCTGAGGCTCTTAAAAATCACTCGGCAATAAGCCCTCCTTAAGCGAAAAGAATAAAACTAGGTGTAGAATGACTCGGCCGGGCGTGCTTACTGCCTTTCCGGTGCTGCGCCAAGTGCCAGGGAAATTTCCCCCTTCCTAAATGTTTTTTTGTTTCTTTTAATTATTAGATTATATTATAAAGAGTGAGATTTTGATATCTTATAGATAAAAAAATGGTGAAGTTTTCAAATATTTATGATTTTTTAGAGTATTAAATCTTTGAAAATCTTAAAAAATTGAAGACTTTACTATTTTTTTATCCATAAAATAATAAAATGTCACTCATTTTATGTAGAATCTAATGATTAAAAAAACACAAAACAGTTAGGCGAGGCGAAATTTTGAGGCGCATTAGAAGCACAACACTGAAAGAGCTTTAGACACCCCCTGCCCTAAATGAATACGTTGCTTTTGTTCGAAACGTTAGCACATTTATTTGAGGAAATTTACAATTAAAATTTTAAAGAATCAGATTGTGCATTTACTTCTCATTCATTTATTAACATTTCTTAAATGCATAATGACAATAATGTGAAATACATGAATCTAGCATAATTTCTTTGGAATTTTAGTAGCATCCGCGTCAGCGTGCATTTATCTGAACCAATCATTTCTTTTCTGAATTTGGATAATTAAAACAGGGTTAAGTACAATTTTACCTCCGAAGTTTCTAGTGAGGTGCAATTGACTCCTTTAAGCATTTTTAGGGGCAATGCTCCCTGATTTTTTTTTTTTTTAAAAATGGTGCAATGAAGTCCACAAGTAACAAAAACCATCTCTTCTCAACGTTGGATTAGAGCACGTGACATGTGGGAGGACCTTGTTCTTCAAAACCAACATGACAATTGAACATTGACAAAAAAAATCCCAAACATTGTTAGGCACATCATGTGGGCCCACACATTGATGCCAGATAGTATGGGAGGTAATATCATGGGTCTTGAAAAGCATGAACCTAAAGGGAAGTTTGATGCTATAGACAAGGAGCGAAGCTTTGCTTTCTCAAATCTCAAGAGCCAAGCATGCATGTAGGAACTACGAAGATTGTGAGCAAGAAGAATGCTGCATTGCCTCTCCTTCAGATCATTGATGTTGGTTTTCTGTGTCTGCTCCTAATATGCCTACTCCTATCAGAGTTATAAGGTGATCTTCACCCATAAATTTGAGCTTGAAATTAGTAAATTGGCTTCATGAATTATGACCGTTGATTAAGTTGGCTTTGATTGAGTTGTTGTTGTTGTTGTTCTAAAAATTATTGTTAGTGTGGAAATTATTGTCAAAATTGTTGCTGAACTTTTGATTTAGTTGCTTTGCCATTATTCTCTTCTTCTAGATTGTGTGTTGTCGATTGGACTCGATAGACCATGTTGAAGACATTTTTTCTTTCTTTATGTTTTGCTACAACTGGTATGAAAATGTTCGCCTTAAAAATGCTACACTATTATGATCGATAAGCTGTACTATGATTAAAAAGAGGCTTTTTTTTTTTACTTATCCATACCAAAGAAGTTCAAACATTCCTTACACACATAATCATGTAATATATTATCAATATCTTCAAAATGCCCTTGCACAATTCACAATTAGAGCTCGGAATCAATGCCGGCCAGGCCCTGTAGGGCTGGCCTTTGATGGGCCAGGGCCCTCCCTTTTAGGATCATGATAAGAAAAATTGTTGTTCTTCAAAATTCAGCACGAGAGCATATGGGTTAGGGCCGACCCGCAGGGTCTAAAACCTTTTTCACAAGATTTAACAATTTTTACTTCTTTTTCAGTTTTTTTTAATTACAACAATGAAATTCTAAATTTAACACATAAATATTGTCAAAATTATAGTGTAAATGGTATGTATCATGCAACAAATAAATACAGCCATTAAGTCATAATCAAAAGTAAACTATTATCTACATACCACAATTGCAAATAATTAATGAGAAGACTTGATAAAATTAAAAATACTTCTTATAAATTTGTCTTGAAAAATGTAAGTAGTTAACAAAATAAACAACACAAAACGAGCTACGGAAAGTAGCTACAAGGTGAGGAACGTTCTGCGAGCTTCCCCCTCCGACCAACGCAGTGATTAGGGTAAACAGAAGCTATAGCATTGGCCCTGACAGCGGACTCCACCCGACTCTACAAACAATTGAACTAAAAATTAGGAAAAATTGCCAAAATAAATTCAAGGACCAAAATGCAACTTACTATTTCAAGCCAAAAAATTAAATTTTGCAAAGGAGAGCACATTCCTGGAAAAAAAATTGCATTTACTCTAGAACTTGGGAATTTAGGTACCTTTTGATAATAAATTTTGCAATGGAGAATTTATATATATAATTTTGGTTACAAATAAAAACGCTATTTTATTTTTAGATTAAAATATTTTTGAAATTCAGTAAATGACATAAGATTATTAATTATTTTAATGCTGGTGTTCTAAAATTTAATATTGAGATTTCGAATTTTGACACTTTTTTGCCAAAGTTTGACACTAACACATCAATATTTAACAATAATATTCTAAAATTATTTTATCGTCAAATTTTGATATGTAAGTGTCAAATTACTTCTTATTGTATAATATTTGTGAAAAACTATCATATTTTAACATATTAATGGAAAATTATTAAATAATGCTATCATTAATTGGAAATTTAGATTTTCTTTTTGTCCAAACGGTGTGAAACTATTATCCCATTTTAAATTTCTTACCAAATATCAAGTTAAGGAAAAATATTTAACATGCTAATAAGGTATGCTTTTAATTTTTTATTTTTTTAAAAAACAATACTTGCAACAAAAAACAAAAGAAAACACTTTTAGAACAACTAACCTCAATTAGAGGGTAATACTCAAATTTGGTAAATGAAATTATCATATCAAAGTTTTTGTAAAACGATACCAATTGTAATTAATATCAGTCACTAGTGACATTGTCCGTTTTGAGGCTTCTTCCACATTTAAAAAGCGTCAAAACCATGGAAAGCGCGAGAGAGAGTGGGAGGGAGAAAGGAGGTAACGGCGGAAAGGAGGATGCAACTGATGGAAGTGGCGGTGGTGGGGGCGAAAGAAAGCGGGACAAAGGCGGTCAAGAAAAAAGACATCGGTGGATTCGAGTTTGGCTAGAAGGACCGAACGACGGATGCTGGCATAGGTTCTTCCAGAAGGACTACTATAGAGGTACGGGGGCGTCAGAGTCAATTCTCTTATCGAGATAAGCTTCTTGCACCAAGTTGTGGAGGTTTCCTAATGAAGCATGCTGAGGACGATGACATAGTTCAAGGATGGAAGGATTATTTCTATAGAATGAACGAGAAAGAGAAGGCGGCCAATGTGGATGCAGAGGACTCGGCGGACGAGGAGGTGCACACCCGCAGGCTGGAAGGGAAACCGGGGCTGCTAAAATTTACTGAGGAAGAGTATACTGCATGGTGTCGACCTTGGATGAACTCTCTCATTATTAAGGTGTTGGGCGCAAATTTTCCCACGTACCTCATATGTGACCATATTAACCGGATGTGGCAGCCTCGTGACCCACTCAAGCTTATCCTGTTGAACAATGGGTACTCCATTGTATCATTTACTCATAAAGAGGATCGTGACTATGCCTTCCAGGAGGGTCCGTGGATGATTGAAGACCACTATCTGATAGTGCAGAGGTGACGGCCAAATTTTAATCCTTGGAAAGCTGATCTACGATGAAATATTACGGCTTGGATCCGGCTACCTGATGTCCCATTTGAGTTCTACAATGTTGAATCCTTAAGGAGGATAGTAAACATGGTTGGGAAAACAATTAAAATTGACCGATCTACTTCTGTATATGACAAAGGAGGCTTTGCAAGGATATGTGTAGAGATTGATTTACAACAACCCCTCTTGCCATCCTATACGGTGTTTGAAGAGGAGCATCCGATCATATATGAAGGCCTTCATCAAGTGTTTTTTATGTGTGGTAAATATGGCCATGTAAAGGAGGCTTGTCCGGGGGTCCATCGGGAGGAGGAAGAGCAGACAAATGCTAATCGAAAGTAGGGTGAAGGGAGTGGTAAGGCTGGAGTTGCGACTCCGACGGCGGCGCTAGGATCAACTATAGTGACCGGCGAAGGTGCAGCAGATGATTGCCTATTTGGGAAAATTCGGATATTGCGGCGGGAATTCAGGAGTAGTGCAATTAAGATGGATGTGAATGATTTGAAAAGTAAAACGAAATAGCATGATGATAGGAGGAAATCAGGGGATATTTTTAGCAAATATCTTGTGGAGGGTGAGAAAAGGGAAATATAGTCATCTTATGATCATAACAAGATGACAAAAAAGGCAAATGAGGATAATAGACTCCAATATGGGGATATGAATATAAAAGGGAGTGGGAAGGAAGTGGGGCACAGTAAAACCGAATAGGTCCAAGTTGGTTCAAAAAGGAAGAGTGAAGGACGTGGAAAATTCAAGGGAAAAGAGAATAAGCCTTCTGCACGTGATAAGGCAAAACAATTTTCAAAAGTGGGCCAGGATGCAAAGACAACTTTGGAGAACTCTTTTCAAAGTTTGCAAAAAGAATTAGTGGAGCCCACGGTTACTAATTGCCAAAGTAATGTTGAGTCAAAAGTTGTGCTTGACCCAACTTTATTAATAGCTCATGATGGCCAAACAAATATGCAACGAGGAATATGTCCAGTACTAGAAATCGAGCATATTGAGAAATCTAATAGTAGTCACCAAGAGGGGGTCAAGTGTGCACCGAAGTTAAATATTATGGATGATGTAATGCAGGAACAGGATATTTCTAAGGGGGAGGATCAATCACCCAAGCAACTGCATATCGTTTCCTTATGATTTGTATGATCTAGAATTCTCGTGGTACTGGAGCAAGAAGTTTCCCAGCTCTAATGCGTGATTTAAAACATCATTATCATCTGGATTTCTTAGCAATTCTTGAGACAAGATGTGACAAGACTTTGACTCACAGAAGTGTCCAACAAATAGGCTTTAGCAAGTATGAGATCATTGATTCTACTGGATATAGCGGAGGAATTTGGTGCTTATGGAATGAAAATACTTTATCCATTGAAGTATTAGAATCTAATCCTCAATTCATGCACTTACAAATACGGTCTGCAGCTTTCAACACATGGATTCTTACTGTAACTTATGCGAGTCCGAACCTGATGACTCGTAGGGTGCTATGGGAACATTTATCTCGGTTAGCACTATTGATTCAATGTGCTTGGGCAGTTGGTGGTGATTTGAATGGGACTTTATTAGATAGTGAGAGATACTTTACGGCCACGAATCGGACCTCGTATGACCGGGACCTTACTAGATGGGTTGATCTACATAAGATGAATGACATGGGATTTGCTGGACTAAAGTTCACATGGAAACGAGGGACCACGGAAGCTAAACTGAACCGTATACTTGTTAATGATAGATGGTTGAGCGGCTTTCCAGATGCCTCAGTAACTCACCTACCATTCTTTAAGTCTGATCACCGGCCTCTGCTCCTTCGTTTGCAACCACCTGACACAGGAGGTAAGCCCAATCGTCCTTTTCGGTTTATCGCTGCATAGGTGCTGCATGAGCAATTTGATGAGTTTGTGAAACAAGCTTGGCATGATGAGCTTCCTTAGGCATAAAATATATCGCAATTTGTAGAGGCTTGCTCTCAATGGAATAAAGGAGTATTTGGGCATACAGAAGCAAGGAAGTGAAAACTTTTACGTAGGCTGGATGGAATTAATCGTCTTGTCTCTCGATATGGTACGATCCCACATTTTGAAGACCTCTAGTTCCAGATGTGGAAAGAATTAGAGGATGTTTTACATCAAGAATCCCTCTTATGGGCCCAAAAAGCTAGACCGAAGTGGATAATTTATGGTGACCGTAACACTAAATATTTTCATTCTCGTGCTAATCAGAGAAAAAAGATTAACAGAATTGAAGCAATTAAGGATGATGGTGGAGAATGGGTGTATGATACTAATCTGATTAAACTCATGGCCACTAATTTTTTCTCTACATTATTTTCTGATGAAGAGATGATTAGACCAGATCTTGTTTGTAGTATCTCCTTACCTGATATAGATGAGGGTCTATTACGATGGTATAGACGTGAGATCACAGATGGGGAAATTAAAGATGATATATTTAGCATGAACGTACTCAAATCGCCGGGCCCGGATGGATTCAATGCTTTATTTTTCCAGAATCAATGGGGTACAATTTCTCAAACCATTGTACATTATGTTAAAATGCTTTTTGCTAACCCGCAGGCTATTGGAGACATCAATGGCACACTAATAGTGCTCATTCCGAAAAAATACCCCTTGAGAGCAAGCGGACCTACGCCCAATAAGCCTTTGCAATGTGATATATAAAGCTGTAACGAAGGTGATAGTAAATCGACTGAAGTGCATACTCCCACAGGTGATTTCCCCTAACCAATATAGCTTTGTTCCGGGAAGGCACAGCAGTGATAATATAATTGTTGTTCAAGAGGTGGTACATTCTATGAGAAATATGCATTCCAAGAAAGGGTTTATGGCCATCAAAATTGATCTTGAGAAGGCTTACGATCGAGTGAACTGGAATTTCCTTAGTAAATGTCTTCAGGAACTATGTCTCCCAGGTAATCTTATTTCGGTGATTTCACAGTGTATCTCAACATCTAGTATGCAGCTTTTATGGAATGGGGATAAGGCAGAGTCTTTCCATCCGTCAAGAGGCGTCCGACAAGGGGATCCTCTCTCACCATATTTGTTTGTTATCTGTATGGAAAAACTTGCTCATCTTATTCAAGAGGCTAATCAGGAAGGATGCTGGAAGCCCATTTGCCTCACTAGAGATGGACCACCCATTTCTCATTTATTCTTAGCAGATGATATTATTCTTTTTGCTGAAGCCACTATTGAACAAGCCAATGTGATCAACACATGCCTCCAAGCCTTCTGCAATAGTTCGGGTCTGAAAGTAAACCAACAAAAAACAAGAGTCTTTTTCTCTAGAAATGTGAATCATACCAGAAGCAATGAATTATGCTCTACTCTCGATTTTTCTATAACCAATGACTTAGGGAAGTATCTCAGAGTCCCCTTGCACCATAAGCGAGTAGCCAAGGATACATATCAGTCTGTCATTGATAAAGTAAAGACGCAGTTGTCAAACTGGAAAGCTTCTACCTTATCCTCTACTGGAAGAGCTACCCTTATAACATCCATCACCTCAGCTATTCCCGGGTATGTGATGCAAACTGCTTCTTTGCCTTGTACCACATGTGATACACTGGATAAATGTAATCGTCAGTTCTTATGGGGCACATTTGAAGAACATAAGAAAATTCCATTAGTGGCATGGGAAACTGTGTGTGAACCCAAGAAGAAAGGAGGCTTGGGGATTCGGCATGCGAGGAATCATAATAACGCCTTCCTTATGAAAATTGGGTGGAAGTTGGTAGCCCAGAAGGATGATTTTTGGGTCAAGGTTGTGCGAAATAAATATAAATGTGGTTCTGACATAATCCCGAGGATTGATATGGAAAAACCTGGCTCAAATCTATGGAATGGGATTAAGAAGACATGGAGTATGGTACATGAGGGCTTGGAGGTGTCGGGAGATATGCGCGTATGCTGGAAAGGGAATAGGAATGGCCGCTTTTCTGTTTACTCAGCTTATGCATCCTTGCAGGGTAATAACGACCAAACAGACATGTTCTGGGCTAAGTTGTGGAAACTTAAAGTACCTGAGAGATGTAAGATGTTCTTGTGGTTAGTAGCTCACAACAGGATTTTGACTAATGCCTCTCGTTACAAGCGAGGATTGAGTGCTGAGTCTACATGTCCGATTTGTAACTCAGAGGTCGAGGATCAGAAACATGTCCTTCGAGAGTGTCCAACGACTAGGGCACTTTGGCAAGAGATCGTATCACCGAGAAGATGGAGGAAATTCAGCTCGATGGAGTGCTCCGAGTGGTTTCGTTAGAACTTATGCTATACCAACAAAGGAAATCAGGATGATGCATGGAGGGAGGTATTTGCTCTTACGTGCTGGTTCCTGTGGAGGCGTCGAAACTCTTTCATCTTCGAGAAAAAGTCTATTCCTAATGTAACCATTCAAATTAATGTTCGTGTTGTTTTGAGTGGCATGCAAGACGCTAGGCAACGATATTGGAAAGGCCGTTTGCCAGAATTGAGACAAAATGAAGTTGGGATGAAGTGCAAACCACCTGCTCAAGGGTGGGTGAGGGTGAACATTGATGGTGCATTCTCGAATCTAACTCCAAGAGTACCGAGTGGTGGAGTTATTCACAATGAACAAGGCGAGCTCCTGAAAGCCTTCATGTTCCGAGGAGAAGAAGGAGATTGTCTTACTGCTGAGTTATGGGGATGCCTCCATAGACTCAAGGTTGCGTGGGATATGGGGTTTAGGAAGGTGGTGGTGGAATCTGACTCACCGGAGGCTATTGAGATACTTAAGAATGATGATTATGACACTCATGTAGACCGAAGCATCATCGAAGAAGCAAAGCAATTGCTGGGCCATGAGTGGTGTGTTTCTTTAGGACATATCCGGAGATGGGTGAATGAAGCTGCGGTTCTAATTGCTAAAGTAGGTCTCTCGGCCTCCCCTGGTTTCCACTTCATCTCGACTACGTTTCCAGAGCTGGACAGCGTACTTCGGAAGGATAGATCTCTATAGGGCTTTGGTTTTGGTTGCTTTCTTGTATCAAAAAAAAAGCGTCAAATGGGAGGTATTCAGACCCATAAAGCATCTTTTGTTTCTTTCCTAGCTGATGTGGGACCTCACATTTCTAGTATCTAGCAAGAGCATCAAGATGACCCGACACTACAAACAGTTAAATGACTTACATTCAATTAATAGATGCAACTATTGTATATAACATATTTTCAATTAAGATTATTTGCACAACTGAGAAAAAGTTGCATTTGCTCAAGAATTTGAGACTTTGAGTAACCTTTTAATAATATATATACATACATATATATATATATATATATATATATATATATATATATATAAAACTTTGGTTTTTTTTTTGCCAAAATTTGACACTGATATATAAGTATTTAACAATAACATTTTAAAGTTATTTCATCATCAAATTTTGAAATATAACTGTCAAATTACTCGTTCTTTAATTTTTGATAAAAACTTTCAAATTTTAACATATCAATGTCAAATTATTAAAAAATGTTATCATTAATTGGAAATTTAGATTTTTTTTGTCCCAATGGTGTGAAACTATAACCCCATTTTAAGTTCCTAAACAGATACTGTATCGAGTTAAGGAAAACTATTTAACATGCTAAATTATACTTTTATTTTATTTTTTGGAAAAACAACACCTGGCAACAAAAAACAAAAGAAAACATTCTTAGAAGAACTATCCTGACTTGGAGGGTAATATTTAAATTTGCCTCAATCAAATAACCATATCAGAGTTTATGTAAAATAAACAATAAACAGTAAAATTTTTTTGCCAACCTGAACAGTAGAATTTTAAACTTAGTTGAAAATTACCTCTGCTAAAGACGTACGTTTTTTACATTCATGTAGACTCGAATTTGTAATCAATTTTAGTTTGTGTTGTTCTTAACCAGCAAAAGCTCCCAAATTTATATTAAGTCAAACTAACGAAAATATAAGTTAATTCATATCCTAAAATGAAAATCAATGCAAATAAATAGATAATAAGATCACGATGTTGTCAATTGGAAGATAGTTTTTGTGCAATCGTTGATTCGAAAACGGGTAGAACCATGAGTTGTGGTCTATAATTCAACGTTAAAATTTATAAAACGTTAAATTTAAAACACTAAATTGATTTACATGAAGTTGTTTCTTTTAAGGGTCAAAGATCACTTTTACCCCGGAAGTATTTGCTTTGCTTGGAGCCAATTTTGCCCTAAAAGTTTTTCGATTCAAATTTGAAACAATTTCACCCTTACGTTACTTGACCGTTAGCCAGGGCAAATTTGCTCCAAATTTGAAACTTCCGAGGCAAAATTGCACCTTAACCCAATGACCGTTAGTTGGGCGCATCAAACACCAAGTGACGTGCTGTGTTCTTCCAGTCATTGGACCCCACCCCCGGTTGAACCAGGGTGGGCAAGCTGTTAAACAGAAAGTAGCTATTTAATAATATATATACAGAGTTGTAAGGTGATCTTCACCCATAAATTTGAGATGGAAATTAGTAGTCGCCATTGATCTCCACACTTGTGCCCTTTTCAATCTCTAATGAAGGATCTTCTACTAACCTTTATTTTCCATTGCGATTTTTGAGTTGATTATTTTAGATTATGGGTCTTCAATTTGTGTTTATTGTTTTTTATTTGCAAATTGGCTTCATGGATTATGACTGTTGATTAAGTTGGCTTTGATTGAGTTGTTGTTGTTCTAGAAATTATTGTCAGTGTGGAAACTATTGTCAAAATTGTTGCTGAACTTGATTTAGTTGGTTTGCCATTATTCTTTTCTTTTAGATTGTGTGTTGTCGATGGGACTCGATAGACCATGTTCAGGACATTTTTTCTTTCTTTATGTTTTGCTACAACTGGTATTAAATTGTTCGCCGTAAAAATGCTACACTATTATGATCGATAAGCAGTACTATGATTAAAAAGAGGCTTTTTTTTTTGTTGACTTATCCATACCAAAGAAGTTCAAACATTCCTTACACACATAATCATGTAATATATTATATATTAATATCTTCAAAATGCCCTTGCACCATTCACAATGAGGATTGTAGCTACTCCATTTAATCTTACTATTCATCATTATTTGCCCCCAAAAAGTAAGCCACGAAAAGACTTGTATTCTACCTACTCCTCTGTCTCATTGTACCTACTAATAGAACCTTGTTATTGGTAACTAGTTTCCAAGTAATGGCCTCCCAAGCTTCTAAACTTCATTTCACCTTGACCCTCATGTTAGCATAGCAGCCATAGCTCATCCCACTTAGCCAAATGAATACGTTCCAATGTATCATAGATGTCATAGGTACGTAATTTAACATGCTTAACACAAATTAAGATATAAAGGCATCATGTTTAACACAAATTTAGCCAGCATGATGCATTTAACAAGTGATAAGCTCCTAGTTCTCCACCCTACACGTGTGGCTTGCTTCTTTTCAATTATATATTAAAAAAGTTTGAGATCTTTTCCTGTTTTTAGTTAGAACAACCCATGGATATATAATCCTCAATATTAGCTATCGCTTTAAAACTCGCTCTATCTTAAAGAGATGTTCTTAAACGAGGAGACACGTTTATATAGAATAACATCGGTGATTTTGGTAGACTTACTAACTGATTATGTTCAATCCCCTAGAAGATTTTAGGAATACATGCATGCTAAGTATATTACTAACCGATGATGTTTAGTTTTAATAATAAAACTAGTAAGTACATTATCAACAGGTGGAAACATTTTATTTTCGTTGATTTTTTTAAATGTTGCTAAAATAAACAATGTGTTGGGTATTTATGTCTTTAACATTAAAAATTAGTATATCCATTAAGAAAATAATTTCAACTTCCCAAAAAGTAAATTGCAAGCTAAATATAAAGTCTAATTAAGGAAAAAGACAAAAAAGTCACACATGAACTTCAAAATCCCAAATTAGCCTTGTTGCCTTCAAGAGTATAGGTATCAAGGGTCAATTTGGTAATGTGATGTAATATTAATTACAGAGCTAGTGTTTGGTTTGATTTTCACAACAAAAAAATACTCAATTTTTGACAGAATTTGTTATGGAAATGGCAAATTCGGTCGGAAGTGGCAAGGCGATGCAGAGACATGTGGCGCTGTGGGTGGTAACACATGGCGATGGTGGGGACACGCGGCAATGCGGTGATGACATGGCGGTTGCTAGAGGTCTCATGTGGTGGATGCTGGAGATGACGTGTGGCAATGCCTATAATAGGCCGGCGATGAGGTGGCCTCCTACAGGCGTGACACATGGCTTCTCTTGAGAAGGTCCATGTGGAATTTTGAAATTAAAAAATAAATTAACGATGGAATATAATCCGGTTCCATCACAAATTTTGATAGAATTCCGTCGGAAATTTACGATGAAATTGAAATTCTGTCGAAAATTCGTTTGTGACGCATCTAATAGTGATGGAACGGATTCTATCAAAAATCCATCTGTCGCAAATTCAATCAAAAAAGGAGAATTCCATAGCAAATTTTGTTGGAAATTCAATGTTTTTTTGTAGTGTTTTAAGCAAGGTGTAATGAGTTATTTTTTAAAATAATTATTTAAAATTAACATATCACACAAAGTCTATTTTACCCTTAATATAATTTTTATAGAAAAAATAGTTAAAAGTCATCGTGTAGAAAAAATAGTTAAGAGTCATTTTGCTACCTTATCATAACCGTCACGCTACCTTGCCGAGAATTGTTTGATGGCAATAGTTCTGGTGGTGGAGGTGACAATAATTGTGGCGTGGTGGCGGGGGCGGCGGCAATGGCAAGTGGTGACAACGACAATGGTGGAAGAAGAGGTAGTGGCGGTGGCTATCATGGTAGCAATGGTGGGGTTGGCAATGGTGGCAGTGGAGGAGGAGAAGGTGGCAGCGATGGAAGGTGGTGACAACAACAATGGTGGAGGAGGAAGTGGTGGTGATTATCATGGCTGCGACAGCAACAGTGGAGGTGGCAACAACGGCGATGAAGGAGGATGAGGTAGTGGTGGGCGGTGGTTGTGGCGTGGCATGGTGTGACGGATAAAATGAGATAAATAAAACAAAGATAAATGAAATTAAAAGGTAGATTGGACTTTTTCAACCATGCAATGAGGTGATAATGAGTATTCATAGAAGGAGGTATGAATGAAGATTATCAATTTTTCGATAATCATCATTACCATTGTAAACTCTATTATCATGCTTAAGAGCAACCAAACACTCTTCTCTTGGTAATGCAAATCATGATTACTACTGCAGGCATGCAATGAGGTTGAACCAGACGGACTCTAAGTATTAACTACACTTGTGTAGTAATTAACAGCTCATTTTAATATAAAAAATCACTGATAATTTAAGATTTTGAAGTTTAAATTGTATTTTTTTTTTTTTTTGGCTTTTAACTAATGTAAGCAATCTACCCCCAAAATCACTCGCTAGGACGCTACTATAACAGGTGCTACATCAATGGGCTAAGGGCTAACGTATAAATCACAATATACACAGATCCATTAACATGCAAAGTATCGATTAGTTAAAAAAGTATGAATTGGGCCCACGCATCTAAGTGACCCTAACAAAGGGTTGGTTTAACCACGACCAATTTTATCCTGGTCAAGTATGGCTTAACTTGTTATAAAAAAAAAAAAGTACGACGTTCTAACTACAATTACATATTGCCCATGGTTTGGGGAAAAAAAAAGCATATTCCCCATGAAGATATATACTCCATATGTTCCTAATTTTAGGGAAAAGTTAGTTTATTTTGCGGTTCTTAAGGAGTGGCAATTGATATCTTTAAACTTGAGGAAAATCATGCGACTTTCAAATTTTACCCTTCATAAAAATTAGTGACCACAAATAATTTTTTTTTAATTTAACCCTCATTGATGAATTGGTATTTTTTACCCCTTTCTTCTCTCTACCTTTAATGGGGTTAAAATTTTAACCCTCATTTATTACTTTGAAAAATGGACTTATAGTAAGGATTAAAATTTTTTCTCAAACCAAATTTAGAAATAGTACCACAGTGGTACAACATATTTGCACTGTGTTTATGCCAAATTAGAAGCAAAGGGAGTATGTTTTTGTGCATGAACATAAACTTTTCTATCTGCAAAATTGCCTACAATATTGAGAATAAATAATACTGCCCCAGAACTCCAAGCTTACAATAGCTCGAGGACCCAAATTCGATTAATTTTGGTGATCACACACCCATTTGGCCTTGTCGATCGTGTGAATCATGAATCTAAATTAAATTTTCGCGAATCGATCAGATTGTGGTTTATTTTTCTAAATGTTTTATATTTATTTGGTAATACCGTTCCACATAATGATATATATATGTGTGTGTAGGGGAAGAATGAAGAATAAACTCACATTGAAAAATTTATTATCCAAGTGTATCTAATTAAGAACCAAAATCATTGAGCGGGTGCAACTCTTTTTTAGTTGTGTTATATATATATATACAACTCTATATAAATATTTTCCGTTTACACATAGTTAAAAGATAGATTATACACAGATGGAAAAAAGTTATACTCAATTGAAGATAAATTGCACGTGAGTCCTTGAACAAATTTTAATTATTAGGAAATTAATTTTGCAAGGGCATGTCTTTTCCATCAATTTTCCCTTGTGTATCCATATATATATATATATATATATATATATATATATATATGAGATATTATATTATTCCATCATCTAGTCCACATCCACTTTTAAGAAGAGAAATTTTGATTATCCTTCCCCACACATGGAGACTTGTGCTCATATAGATGAAACTTATAATAGTTGGCCAGTTGATGAAAAGAGTTAAAAGATGATCCAACCTCAGACAACGCCATTTTTGAACTGTGTCTAAGCTTTATTATCCTCTCTCTCATGCACCGACCTTCTTCTTCCACCATCACTCTTCTTATCTGCCTCTCTATTTCCTTACTCTCCACCATGGTCTCTCCCATCTCACTACAAAAAAAACACTGAATTTGTGAAGGAATTTGTGACGGAATTTGAGACAGAATTAGAATTTCCGACAGAATTTGAGACGGAATTGATTTCCGACGGAATTGATAATAGCGTCACAAAAAATTTTCCGACGGAATTCAGATTCCGTCTGAAATTTGAGACAGAATTTATTCCGTCGAAAATTTCCTCGCAATTTCTGACAGAACATTCCGTCGCAAATTCCCTTGCAATTTCCAACGGAATTGAATTCTTTAAATTTTAAAAATCCACTTGGTAACTCTGGCAACTGCCCCCTCATCGCCGGCGATGGCGCGTGGCAGCTCTGGCGGCGTCCACCTTATCGTCGACCCCCAGATCCGTCACGTGTCACAACCTCCCCCCACCACGTGTCACAACATCCTTTCGCCACGTGTCACAACATCCTTTCGCCACGTGTCGCAACCTCTATTTCCTGGAAATGCAACTCAACTTGGCCCTCCTTTGGTTCGAACCCACGACCTCGTCCGTACGCGCACGATACCTTACCGAATGAGCTCAACTGCTTTGGTGTTCTATTATTACACACAATTATATATATAATCTTATGAGTATATTTTTTTTAATTTCTAAAATTAAATTTTTATTAACATTAATTAATAACTAATAAGTAATTATTAACTAATATTTTATTTACTAATATTAATTACTACCTTATAAATTTTATTTTTTATATGACTATTTTGCCCCTACAAGGACCAAAACCTATGATTGAAAATTAAAAATATTTTAGAAATTATAAAATAATAATAAAAATTAAATTAAAAATATTAAATTTTATAAAAATAATTATTTTAAAATTAAATTAGATTTTAAAATATTAAATAATTAAAAAATAATTTTTAAATTTTTTCACGGAATTTCCGACGGAATTGAATTCCGTCGGAAATTGAGAGGAATTCAATTCCGTCGGAAATTGAGACGAAATTTAATTCCGTCAGAAATTTAGTCGAAAATTGCGAGGGAAGTTCCGACGGAATTAAATTCCGTCGGAATTTGCGAGGGAATTACCGACGGAATTTAATTCCGTCGGAAATTGCCACGGAATTTAATTCCGTCGGAAATTGCCTCTCAATTTCCGACAGAATTCGAAATTTCGTCAGAAATTCCATGGTAAAAGTCAGAATTTCCGACAGAATATTTTCCGTGGCAAATTTTGCGACGGAAAAAATTCAGTCTGAAATATTTTCGACAGAATTCCCGACATAAATTCCGTGTTTTTTTGTAGTGTCTTCAACCTCACCGCCACCCCTAGCTCCTCCACCAGCGTTGCCGCATTCATCTTTTGCTCGGCGTACAACGGCCACGCTATCATTGGCACGCTGTTGGTGATCGCTTCAAGTATCGAGTTCCACCCACAGTGCGTCATGAAGGCCCCCACAGAAGAATGTTCTAGAATCTCCTTCTGTGGGGCCCACAAGTCCCAACTCGTGGGTCCTACTCAGGAATTTCTCTAGCAAGCTGTCCCTTCCCATGTTTCTTTCTCCGTTTATCATTTTCAAGTATGAACTGTGATTCTTCGTAGAGTCTTCTTCTTTAGGTGGTGGACGAACCACCCAAATGAACCTTTGTTGGCTTAACTCTAAACCTGAAGCTATTTCTTCCATTTGAGCTTCGGATATGGTCCCACCACTCCCAAACGACACGAAAGTAACAGACTCGGGAGGTTGCCGGTCTAGCCAGCTCAAACACAAATGATGATCATCATCCTTCTTGGTCCGGTTCGGATCGATCCTTCTCACCATCGGCCCAACCGGATAAATCTTCCCCTTTATAACCTCACTACTTAATAAAGCTTTAAGTGTCGTTGGCTCAAGTTCTCGCCATGTATTCACCAGAATCCCATCAGCGTCACTTATGTTCATTCCCATTTTTACGAACCCCTCGAACACCACAGGTTCATCTTTGAGCAATAACGGTTCCATGGTGTCATCGAACCGAACCGGTTTACAATCTGGAATCGCCAGCGGTTCATGGTGTTCAACATGCCAGTCTAGCTGATCCTTGTCCATGATAGGAACATAAACATGAAGAGCAAGAACCCATGCACTAAGTGAAAAATTAAACACAAACCTAAGCATCTTGAGGTCACGTGCCATGGTGAAAGCGTTTGTGCCAAACATATCAACGATGAGAGCCGTTGGATGAACTTTCATTGAGAGAATAGCAGAACGAAGAAGTGGGAGTGACTCGTCCATTATGAACCTGATTCGAGTTCCCAATTGTGAGTTTAGTGCACCGAGTTTGCTAGAGACATCATCTACAGGTGGGAGCACGACGACGTTTAGAGCAGTGCAATTAGGGTTTGAAGCTGCTTGTTGGAATATTTGTGAACTTGTGGTTGAGGAATCGATAGTCGCAACAAAGATGGTGACGTCAAAGCCATGATGACAAATCAAACATTTTCCAAGCTCAAGCATTGGAATGACGTGGCCCATTCCTGGGCTACAAAACAATACAACATTAGGGTTACTTCTGTTTGTCATGATTTTAGGAAGAAGAAGAAAGAAGAAGAAGAACTAGTAAGAAAACTCTTGAGCTTATGTGTATTTCCAATTGCTTTGGTTTGCTTCAAATTGCTTGTATTTATAGCCTTATTAAGTACTCCCTAACATATTTAGGTAGTTGATTTTAGTTCCAAATATAATAAATAGCTTTCATATTTATCATTCATTTCCTAATCTACTCTTTATTTGTACTCCCTCAATAATAATTAATGAGAAGAGAAGATGAAAAAATTAAGGAAGACGGTTATAATGTTTTAAAAAATATATCTCATATTAACTAACCAATTAATTTTTTTAATCTAATCAAATTAAGTAAATATGTTTTATATTAAGAATCAGAAGGAGTATAATTAAGTA
The DNA here is from genome assembly GCA_963242795.1 of Inga leiocalycina. NCBI lineage: Eukaryota > Viridiplantae > Streptophyta > Magnoliopsida > Fabales > Fabaceae > Inga > Inga leiocalycina. Next base: position 18,200,559 of record OY725320.1, read on the forward strand.
GGATGATGTAAAGAAATTTAATGGCTCATGAATTTCTCTCTAGCTAGCAAGCAAGGTCTGTATGTATTTTTTCCATTCTTGACTTTGAGGTATGAACTATATGTATTTTTTTTTCGTACAGTGTTTTCGTCTTTAGATGGGGGACGAACCTCTTTCATTTTAATCCTATTCAATGTGAGCCAAATTCGCCGCCTAACTTTTTTCACTCCAAGCACTCTATAAAGTTGCATGGCTAAAACCATTAGTATTCTTAGTTCTTACTCAATTCTTACCGTAAGCCACATTTAATCACCTTACCGGAATCAAAGAAATGTGGTTAAACATTGTTGGGAAATATTTTTTTTTTAACTTTAGCACTGTTTAATAATATAGATCATTCATTACATCAGACTTTAAATATCTTCTCTTAATATATTGTAATAATTGCAAAAGTCAATCAATAGCACATCATAATGACTTGTATTATATTGGCTCATTAATTCATTTTAGAAAGCGCCCTCTATAAGGGTGCTGAGGCAGTTTGCTTTACTGCTATTTGCTAGAACTATATTCCACGTAAAGAAGTACTTTGACTTCTATAGTGTTAGACTCTATTGAATTAAAATTTTTATTGAATATTTAGAGAAAATATATGAGCGCATTTGTTATTATTGACTCAAAAACTTGAAGTAATAATTATGTTAATAAATATTTTTTTTTGTTTACTTAATCTTCTTTCTCCCCATAAATTAAACTTACCCTGATCACATCAAAGGACTCAATTTAAATAAAGTAAACCACAAGGACCTGGTTTAAAATTGAGATAAATTATAAGGACATGCGTATTAATTTTATTCATGATTATTTCAAGGCCCCCTAATTAGTTTTGGATTTAGGCCTAAACAATTATATTTTTGGAACAGACCCAATGCTCTTGAAAAATAAACCTTTAGCGGGCCCAAGGAATGAATAACATTTTCTCCCTCTTTTTTTCTTTGCAAAGAAACCTCACTTCGGTCATGAGAATAATATAAGCTCAAATATTAAGGTACGTACTCATTGAGAGAAGTAAAAATCAATGTTATGTCATCCGGACTGGATCGGCCGGTCCAGTCTGGAAACCAGCGAACCGGCCAGTAAATCGGTCCGGTCTGGGTTACATTTTTAAAAAAAAAAAATTTTACATTTTTCCTTTAGAATTTTATATTATAAGTCTAAAATTTTCAATTTCTCACTGGTTTGGTCCCGATTTAGCTCCAGTTTGGCTCCGGTCTGACCCACTGACCCTTAACCCAATACCCCGACTGGTTCAATACCCAATCCGGGTTTTAATACCTTGGTAAAAACCTTTTACATTCTAAATCTAAAAAAAAAAAACCCTTAATTAAATAAAAAAGTTAACAAATTGAAGAGATAAAGATGAAGCTGCCCCAAAACTCAAATCCGTCCCTGCAAATGATAATGAGCTTATTATACAACCTTCTCAAAATCTGTGAATAATCGCAATTATAGTCTATGTTTGTGTAATTACATTTTTTAATGTCTAACTTTTAAAATTATTTTTTTAAAAGAAGTAAATCACGACCCCCGACCTAAGATTTTGGCTCAGTCACTGCAATTATTATCCGCAATCGATGTATACACAGACAAAACTGGCTAGAACATATTTGATAGAATGAAACCCAATAAGCAATTGAGATTATTATCATCATAAATGGCTAGAAGAACTCGAGAACTGCTGATTCGATTATATTATTTGAATTGATCCGATTCAACCAATCATTAGACCATTGACTCTTGAATTACTGTATTGAATCACTGTCTCAATTTTGAATTTTCAATACTTGATTAAAAAGTTTGTTTCCTTTTTCCCTTTTTAGGCAACAACCCTAAAAATAAAAAGGCACATGAATTATAATATTCTAGACTGTAGGGAAAAATAAAGAGAGAGAAGGACTAGCATACCGGGGTAAATCCATATTCGGATCCGGGTCAAAGCTTCAATGCTCCATAATAGTGCCCACACAATTATTAGACTTCTAGAGCCTAATCAGAATTGGTATAACAAATCACCAGAACAAGAAAGATGGTTCGAGAAAAGAGAATGTTAGAAAACTCAATAGTAGGGGTGAGGAATAACTGAAGGAGGCACCTCCTATTTATAGTGGTTTAGGGTGGCCACTAATTAGGAAATATGTCCACCCTTCTTGCCTTTCAAGTTAGTAATCAGGAGAATTAATTCTCAATTAATTTTCTGAATTATGATTACTTGTTTCTCAATTAACAATATCATAATTAATACTAACTTATTCCTCAATCCAAAATTAATGTTGATTTGATTCTTATTTTGATTAGGCTACTTGTATCCTAATCAAATAGTATGGTCCATCAAGAGCGGACTTGGACCCAAAATCCAACATCTCCCACTCGTACTTGATGGGCCTCCCATTGTGCGTCCATTACTCTTTCACTAGTGGAAAAATGGCTTTTTAGACAGGTTAAAATTGACTTTTTCGACCGATTTTGGATCCGGTCTTGATACAACCGGTCTTAAAAGTATGTCACTCTTAAAAGTATGTCACTTTTAAGACCGGTTGTATTAATAGCAAATCTTAAAGTAACAATTTTAAGATCGGTTGTCATGAGCACTGGTTTTAAAAGACCTCTTGTAAAGCAAATTACATAACATTTTTAAGACCTGTTATAAAAATAACCGGTCTTAAAAGTTATTTTAAGACCGGTTTCATATATAATCGATCTTAAAATTACCGGTCTTAAAAATTTAAAGATCGGGTCTTAAAAATTTAATTTTAAGATCGGCTATATGCGTAACCGGTCTTAAAATAACTTTTAAGACCGGTTATTTTTATAACGGGTTTTAAAAGTGTTATATTTTTTTAATTGTGTGTAATTAGGTTAGTTATCAGAACGTATCCTAGAATTGCTACCTCCAATGCCATATTTATTAAGTGTCATATGGTGTTCAATTTGCTTCCACTTACCATGTCCTTTTGCTTTAACCTTCCATTTACCATTTCCTTTTACTTTAAACTTCTCATTGAATTGGGAACTTGTAACATGTCATATATCCTCATGTATAATGTTTTGTTTAAAACCATCATATATATGCATAAATGAATTCAACCATGTCATATCATGCAACCAACAAGTAAATTCATCAACATATACAAAAACCATGTTAAAACCAACAAACATGTCAAATCATGCAACTAACAATATTTGCAACCAACCAACATGTCAATTCATCAATATATACAAAAAAATTCCTTAGTTTTACAAGAACTCACTGTTGGAAAAGTTCATAAATGAATTCAACACAACAATTGCGAATGTGTTCAATATCTTCTTCTGGAAAGGGGTCAGCAAGTTCAAACATCTGAAACACCAAAGCCAAACAAAACATTAACTTCACTTTAAAAAAATAAAAGTAATAAAATTTTTTTGAAATATATATACATTTACCTCTTCAATAAGTTCTGTCGTGCCTAGGATAATAATATTATACATGTGCCTTAGAATATACAACCCACACAAGTTGGACCCCGGTGGTTGCCTACGGGTCTGAAAAATAATATGATATCATTAAAACAACTATAAAATTAAAGCATGGCTTATTATTGAATACATTCTTAAAACAAACCAATATGTAACTAACCTTTGACAAGATCCATATAGGGTCTTTTACCTCACACATAGGCCTACCACAAGCAGTGTGTTAGAATGTCCGCATAGCCCTATATCATCAAAATCACAAAGGTTACTTATTTTACACAGATTCCATAAATTTTGCACACGAAAGGTAATTAATAATGCAAGAAAGCTTACGTGTTCAAGTTCTTCTTCAATTCACTAGTTGGCTTGCTGAGGTGGAAGGAGCATAAGAGGATGACAGAATAACTCTTCTTGCACAAAATAGCCAATGATCACTGAAAAAAGGGAAAACTTTTAAGCAAATATAAAACATTATGCATATTATGAAATATAAATTTTTTTCTTACCAATGCAAATATGGAGCCAAGAAACACTCAGTTGAGGTTTTACTAAGCCTATGCGATAAGTATGTGTGTCTGATAGAAGCAGTGGTCCTTTTGTCGTAGAGTTGAACTGAGCATAGGAGTCCAAATTTATTGGTTTTGTCAGAGTCAACTAACCTACGATGCATACACCTATAATAATTCAAGCAGGGACATTAAATCAAAGTTTAACGGCGTAATTTGTAAAATATTAACTTCCAATTTGAGAAGATACTTACATCAAAAAGAGCTGGACAATCAAAATTGTAAGCTGTTGTAGAGGAGCTACAAGGGACATTAAATCATCCCTCTCAAGATAGCATTGTGCCCCTGACTTGCCAATAGCTGACTCAATAGACCAATCTCTTGTTGCAAAGGACGTATCATATGCCATCAGAATCACTTGCTGCATGACATTCAATAGAGGTCGTGAAACATCTTGAGTGGAGGGAGGTAGAGGTGGCGGGGATTCCTCAGCTCGATCAGAAACAAGGTTCTTTAGCTATAAGATGAAGGAGTTGATGACATCGCCCACAACCTTGAGGTCATCAATAGGGATAGGGAGAGGTGCATCTGCAACGATCACCTCTTCAACTGCTACTCTGAGATAATCATCCTTTATTTCTTGGTGGTGGACAGTTGATCCCAAGTTGTGCACGCTACCCCGTGCAACCAATCATCTTAGAGGATCCTCCACAAACAAGTCAAAAGGTTCACCAATTTCTTTTCCAGGACCCTTTGATGACTGACCAATGCAACTCCCTTTAGTGCTCTGTTTAGGGTTTAGGGAATGAGCCTGGGGAGCACTGGTATCTGCTTGTCTTGTACTCGTCATGATCATTCATTCCTCCTTCATCTTGCTGAACCTTTCTTCAAATCGTGCATCAAATGATACTTCTGCCTCGGCCCTAGCTTCTACCCTTACAGTGGCCAATATATGCTCCATCTCCTCCCTAGTCACCATACTACTTGAGGAACGGCGTAGGGGTGTTCCAAAGTAATCCCTTATGCCTACCTCTCCTCAAATCCCCCTGACACGGCCGGGATGCTCAGGTTTTCCTGTAGCTACGGTCAGGATGTCATTCCTCCCATCCGACCTAAATGATCCATCGGCTTGTTTTTTTTTAAGCTCCTCCTATAAGACACAGATGACAGATGTTAGTAATGAAATTTGTTTACTAAATAATTAATAACAACAAGTCAATAACAATACTTACAATTTTCTCACCGACTATACGAGATTGTTCACTCGTATAAGACTCGCTCCTCTTTTGGTGAGCAAACAACCACTTCTCTTCGTGACGTATCAGAAATGGTAGAGAAAAAAGAACAGAAGGATCGGATTGAGCTGCTTCTTCCAATCTCTTCTGTTTGGCGGCCAACAAGTCTTTTTCAGTCTTCGCATAACCCCCACAAGACATTGTATGGGGGCAATCATTCTTTCTACCACTCTCTTAGGCCTTTTTCCTTTTTTCCTGTGAATAAGAAATTAAAATTAAGTCATTGTAAATCAATAAAGACAATTCATAATTCATAAGCAAATCAAATGCAAAATAAGTCAACTCACCAATGCTTCTGGAGTAGTCTGAAGCCATCTAAATTCTTGCCAAGTCTGTTCGTCAATAAAAGAATACTGATCGCACGGATTAGGAAAAGGCTGACCTTCTTCCACCTCGATATGCACGTAATTGTTTGCTAGACTTGTCTTAAACTTCCTCTAGCATTCATCACAATAAGTCATTGTCTTGTTATACAAAACTTCACTCTCAGGAATGTCATAAGTGAGCTGGTTAGTTTCCCAAATATGTTGCTTCACATTTTTATCCACATTTCTCCACTGCTCTATCAAGATGCTAGGCTTGTTGCGTGCTAGGAGGCCGACAAAACTCCTATACCAGCTTGCATTAGGCCTGATTGGTTTCCAATAACTATCAAACTCAATCGGAGTCTTTTTCCCGGTATTCTGATTGAGAGGAATGTCTCTCAATCGGGTGGCTCTCCTACCCCTTCATCTAGGCCGGTTACATGGCTTACTATATTCTTGGCTAAGAGCATTAATAGGCTCGCTTTGATTTGAATTAGTTGGATCGGGAGTACCCTAGGATGACTTATTGTCTAAAAACACTTTAAGGACACTATTTAAGGATAGTCAATGATGGTTTAAGGAAACTTTACTACACGACACCATCTACAAAGGTATCGTTCAAAAGCAATTCCCAAGTTATGCAAACATGAACAAATAATTAATTGCAATGCACAAGTTGAATATACATGCAAAAATAGGAGGCAATGTCTCCACAATTTGAACAAAGTTGAACATAAATGCATTAGGAGGCAGACTCAGAAGCAACACCAAAGTTCACATCAAGCAATATCAGCACTACCTTATCTAGAGTTTTACTATATTGAACATTCAAAAATACAGAACCAAAATCGAACCCTTCTCATACACAACTAAAATAAACCCAAGTCCACAGAAGCATAAGGACATTAACCTCAGACATACATGTATTATGTAAAACTCTTCAGAATAATTAACAGTACCTTCAACCTTTGCTTGAGGATCCTCTTCTTTCTCTGGATTTGAACAGTCTTTGGCCACTTTACAATTCTAGTAAGGTCTCTCTTAGGAGGCAATGGACGGTTCTGAAAAGTGGGTTGATGACTTGCTGCAAGAAGCGAACAAAGAAAATGGAGGCCAAGTCATCTCACAATTTCAATGAAATACCCAAAAATTAAACCATTAATTAAATTGAACGCCTGGCAACTAAAACACAAACTTGACAATAAAAACGAGGTTGAGAATGAAACTAATTGGAGGGAACAAACGACGATAGCCTTACGGCAATGTATTCAATTGTAAATCTCTGTTGATGGCGGCGAAGTTAAGGACGGAGGAAAGAAGGGGAAAGGAGGAGCTGCCGCGAACTGACGGAGGGATTTTGCTGATGTGCTTGAGTCTCAAATTTCAGAGTTAAAATTAGGCGGGTTTTGAAATCCAGGTCAGTTTTAAGACCGGCTGTAATTAACAATCGGTCTTAAAAGTAATATTTAAAACCAGTTTTAATTAGAAATCGGTCTTTAAATTAATATTTAAGATCGGTTATTAATAAATAACCGGTCTTAAAAATTTTCTATTTTTAAGACCAGTTATTAAATAATAACCAGTCTAAAAGTTTTAATATTTAAGATCGGTTTTCGTGTATAGCAGGTCTTAAAAATAATAACCATTTTATGTTTTTAATTGTCTTGAATTTAGATAATATTTTCTAGACCGATTATATTTAGAACCGGTCTAGAAAATATATTACATGTATTTATTTTTTTAATTGTATATATTTTAAGATCGGTTTTTATTACAACCGGTCTTAAAATTATTTTTAAGACTGGTTTTAAGTATAACCGGTCTTAAAAGTATTTTTAAGATCGGTTACAAATATAACTGGTCTTAATATTTCATCATAATTACAAAAATGCCACTGTTCATATTTTTAAGACCTTATCCAATATAACCGATCTAAATTTTCCAGTCTAAAAACCCTTTTCTGTACTAGTGTTTCATGTTTCATACTTGGCGTCACCGTGATTGCGTACACAAAAGTGTCTTCAAGATTTGGTGCTAGTAATACTAGAAATCCCTCATATCGGATCAACATGCAAGGATACCCTTTATATATATCTGTAACCTATATATTCATTACCTCATATGCCCTGAATTCTTCCATACATATTACACATGGCATATATAATCTCTCTCGAGTTAATATGTTGATTAACTCATATTGCCTTCCATGCACATAGTATCCACACTTACAAGCTACATATAAAGTTAATAAGGGGTCGACCACAGACACTAGCACACCTTATGTATCTAGGAGTAAATCTTCCTTTTTGACTAAACATCAGTCCATTTTGACTTGGTCACTTTCCCAGTTTTCACTCGTCTGACCGAATCGCGTGTGATCATAAAGCTTCAGCTAAAGTAGATGTCACCAAACCAAGCTTTCATGATGCCACATAAGTCTTAAGGGCATTGTGGAAGGATTCTTCCTTCTTGGGACTCACTGTAGTGAACTAGGGATCTTTTACCTGCATCCCATGTTGCAGCCTAACTCTCAAGCACGTGCAATATGAATTGCATGCTATGATGAACGGTTTGTGGTGTATGTCGATTTCTTTCTCTTTCACCATAGAGACATTAGTTCCAAAATGTACTTAACATCCAGACCATAACTTTCTTTTTCATAATATCTCTTTTACAATCTTATTTGTGAAAAAGGGTTCTTTGCCTAGCTACAAGTTTGTTTTCATGCTTAAATCTATTTTATGTGTATATACACACATATGGACCTTATCTCAGTCTAACTGAGGCGACTCAAACGTAAAGATTCTTCTCAACCATCTTATAGTGATCATTTGCTCCTCGTACCCTCCCATGCCCCTGCAAAACATAGGAAGACGGTTGTTCGTGTGAGTGAACCAACCTCTTCGAACCTGTAGACATACAAAATTGTATGCCTTATATGTATTTACTCATAACATACATACTATTTCTTTTATCTTTATATAAAAGAAGTTCACGACCTTATATTTTATTTGCACCCCAAGATTTTCACTAAGTCAATGAATATCAAGCTATGAGCTCAGTAAGGGGATCTACCAACATTCTGTCAGCAGAAGGTCATTGAACTGCCGCTTTCCCTCTTTGAAAGCATATCTCTCTTAGAGATATATCAAATGTATGTTTCACCTTACTGTGATATTTAGGATCCTTATCATAAGATGTTATCGTTTTGATCCTTCTATCTACCATTCATTCCCAATGACTCATAGGAACTACTTTAGCCATATGGCAGCTTGAATGATAGTAGAACATGCTTTGTATTCTGTTTCCATGGATAACATAAATACATTATATATTTCTTTATTCCATTATCATTTACCTAGGCCTTGTATTGAAGTATCCTTTCAAAGGAAAGTTGTTGCCTTAATAACTTAATCCATGGTTATTCTCATAATCTATTTCACAACAGGACCAAAAATAGTTTCCAAGTTTAACTAAAAACATTTGATCTTATATACACCAATGTATACATTCATATTACCAACCATGTTCTCACCATAGGACTTTATCCACTTTTTCTATGTTGGATTCCTCATAGGACATGTAACCTCTCTAGGTTTGTGCCCTTAACTTTGGGGTATCCATAGGTTTGCAGTTTGGTATCCTAAGATACCTAAGGATCATACTTGTACATGTCTTAGGTGGCAAAGACTGTATCTTCCTTGTGCAATCTCTGTTTACCTTGTCATTCAAGATATTATTTGTTCAACCCATGATTTTTAACTCAGAATTAAAGGATTCTCTTATCCTTTATTCTTTTAACTCCCTTAACACTTGTTTCAGCTAAACATATGTCATTTGACAAAGGATGACTTCATAAAGAATCATCTCAAGATCATTTGGCACTTATGTAGTGTTCTTCGATTATCTCAAAGTTGGTGAGACTTTTCACCTTGTGAAACCTCATATACTACTACCTGGGTGATTGTTTCTATGAAGTCCTTAAGCTACTTCATGTAGAGTTCATCATCCAATTTTCAAATTTCCAAATTAGAAAGCGGTCTTCACATCATCTTGATGTAATTTCAAAACTAAGCTTGTTATCATAGTCAAAGCTCAGAGTTAAAAACAACAGACAACCTTCCATTGTAGAACCCCTTAGCCACTAAGTGTTTTAGGTTTTACATACCCCCAACAGATTTGAGAACCTATTTGTTCCCAATTGCCTCTTAGCTAGGTGACAAATTGCCTAAACATATACTTGTCTAATTTCAAAAAGAATCCATATCCTCCTGCATGACACTTGTAACTCTTCTTAGCAGGTCCTTCTAGTGTCTTTCAGACACTTATAGGTAGTTATCATCACCTTCTAAACGATGAAGAGATCATTCAATCCATTTGCTGGATGACTATTTACTCTGAGATGGATTTCATAGAATTCTTTTCCTATGTATGGGTGAGGTAATCCTTTCATAACTTACCTCTTACCTCTTCCATTGTGAAAATAGTCTCAACCATCCCATTAGGATCAGTGAATTTAGGAACACTTGGTTATTCCTTATTTCTATGAACCTCTTAAAGAGATTCAGTATGATTAATGCTCATTTCCTACTAGAAAATCTGGGTTTTATGAACGTTACGTCCCTCGGTTCTCTCGCAATCATTGAGCCGCCATCATTTTCACTAATGAAGACGTATCTTATCAAATTCTCAGGTCATCTCACAAAGAGACACCTTGTATACCTTGGCCCCAATCTTCCTTACTCATAGGAAGAATTATGGATATGATGTTGTTGACCTTTATGGTCTTAACAAGCTTAGGCCTGATCTAAGGCCTATTCACGATTTATAGGGTAAAGTCTTGACTAACATAGAGGGCATTTGGTTAAGTGTGAAGATAATAGATGTGAGTTTACATACCAACATATAGCTGATAGTTTCACTTATGCCATTATTTACTCAACTATGTCAAGGAGAGGTCTATCTCTCTATTTCAATAACTATATTATATTGAAGGGTTCTAGGTATTGATAGTTGCCTAATAATCCTTTCTTGTATACACAGCAACTTGAACTAATCACGTGGGTGTCCTTAACCCTTGTTAGTTTGAAAGGTCTTATCCTTTTAGTGTAATTGATTCCTGACTAGTTCAGCCATTATCTAACAGCTTCACACTTGCCTAAAATCAAGCAAACATTACTGTATTTCGAGTAAACATCCACGACGTTAACGAAACACCAAGCTTTGTGTTTTGCCCTCACGTTCATTAGTTCATAAACGTCATAATTTAATTGCAGTGGATTGTCTCAAAATGTTTCTTTGCCTTTCTTGCCAGGCAAACTAAGTTCTTAACTTACTCACAAGGGTATTAACCCTTTAGCATACATTATTTAGCAAATTCTCTTTTGCTAGTTTGATCATTTCTTTTGATCAATGTGTGCATCTGGCAAGAAATATAATTGTTATCTCTGAAAGGAAACATTGAAATCCAACAAAGTATTTAAGAATCACGGTCCCATCGATCCTTAACTAAAGAGATAACAAATATGTGATTTTGTCGGTTGTAATTGCATAGAGTGAATCAAGGTCATTTATCTATACAGAGTTAATGTGTAAGACCCAATCCCTTGATTCTATCTCTTTCTAGCTTTGCACCCGACATGAAGCCATATGCTTCTGTTAAACATCCGCTATTCAAATAGATTGTTTCTTCTACAACCCTTAAAGGATTATCAATGTAGCCTTTCATCTTTGTAGAAACCATTGACTTCCTCTAGATCAAGTTTACCTCATAGGCTTATTGCCCTTAGGCTTTAGAGGATGAATCCTCCAACTCTTTGGCTAAGTTTGTCTTACTGATGGATCTTGGATCCTTCATTCTTTCATACTCAAGTTCAATGTGGTGAATCACATTATCGAAGGTTACAATATGCATATCACAAGCAGTATTTGCTTTCGTATACGTCCACTCATTAGAACACGTGGTTTACTCCCACTTACTGGGAGACGTGGCTTACTCCCACTCACTAGGAGACATCTTATCGCAACACACACTTGTTGTTTGTTAGAAAGAACTTGGCATTATATTTGTCTCGACTTTTTAGTTTGACATTTGCTTTAAGTGTTGCCTAAACGACATGTTAGGACTTAATACACTATGTTAAAACTTAACTTAGTTTTAACTTTATGAAAGAAGATCATCTATTTCACTATCTTCCAACACTATCTAAATAGCTTGGATAAAGTTACATTTCTTGTACCATCATAAGTCTGAGCTATATTGTTCTTTCTATACTTGATAGCATAAACATTTCGCATCCTTCAATTGCTTCAGCCTCTAAATACTGAAGACTAGTTGGTAGGATGTCCCTGACATCTCATTCTTCCTGAATGAAAGAGATTTGAGAGTTTCTAACTCCATAGATATCTCTTTTAAGCTTGTCTTCATAAGCTCAGTCAAATAGACTTGGTCATAATTGGTCACTTAGATGATTATGGTATACAAATCATATTTGTTCAAATAAGACAAAGGATAATTAGATAATAAGCACTAGTTTTATGTTCAGGAGACAACAATATTGACTCTCATTCCAATCATGCTAGTTAGCTCATCACCCTTTTAACCATAGTTTTCATTGAACACATTCCCCTTTAAATTTCTAGACACATTCTAGAAACTTCTACTCAATCAAAGACAGTTATACTAAGAAGATAATAACACAATATCATCTAATCAACATGAATGTTCATGAAAAAAAGAAGAGAATATGCTTAATTCAATTCTAAAAGCAAAGATTTAATCATAAATTCAATGAAAAAAGAACATTCAAAAAGTTATAAAAAAAATGGCCTTATATTCTTGTCTCTTAACTAGGTTCTCCCTCTCATAGGCCCTTATGACCATATGAACTCATGTAGCGTCTAGCTATAATGTCAAGCTCCTCTTTGCCATGTTTACATCCACTCACTTGGATGTATTTGCAATAAACCTCCCACTTGATGAGATGATTCGCACATCTCTATCTGTCTTGTCCTTTGTTACAACATTTGTGATAAAGGGTTGACTTTAGAAGTCACTACTTCAATCCCAATTGAATCAAAGTGGTTAGAACCATGGGAAGACTTATTATTATTCAATAATTTCAAGTTGCTACAATTTTCAGGTTTTATCTCTAAGAGTTTGAGTCAAGTTGGATAGGATCTTATATTCAAAAACTCATTTGAACAATTTCTCACTTTAAAGAATCTTTCAGTATTAACCTTATGTTGCAGCTGAAATACTCTTAATAAGTAAGCACACCTATACCAAAAACAATAAAATCAACATAGACTCAATTTTTGACCTTTTTGGGAATCTTTAAATGTATGTAAACACCTTTTTGACTCAAATCAGATCCAAACATGCTTCAAATATATGCAAATTTTATATCAAATTAAAGCTCTCAATCGGAGGTCCCACGCACCCTCACGCGCCCCTAGAAGGTGTATGGATCAAAAACTCCTGAAAAATTGGAAAATTCCATTGAAGCGCACTCTCAGAGGTGGTAAGTGTAAGCCACGTGCCATCCTATGAGCTTCAGTCGGTAACAGGTGCCGGCTCACTTGATGCCACGCACCGTCTTCTCTCTGATGGTGCCTGCCACATGTTAAATAGTGGCCCTTATGGGCCCCACACGCCATATGGCAATTTATGGGAATTTCCCTTTTTTACGGTCAATGTTGACTGTTGACTAGTCAACATTGACTGGTCAACCCTTGACCGACTACTAATGTGTTGATGATGTGGTGATGACGTGTATCGATCAATGAGGTTGGTCAATGGATGATGTGGCGGACGTTGACTGATGCTGACGTGGCAATGAACGCTGGCGTGGCCCTCCCTTATTGGTACCGCGTGGTTCGGTTGACCGATGATATAGCCATTGATTTCCACGTCATCATCTTCAACCTCTAGCCGGGTCAACTTGACTCGATTGGAGCTCTGGTGGGTTATCGCGACCTATCAACTTCAGAAGGCCATATCTCCCTCATTTTAGCTCCGTTTTTCACGTTCTTGGTGTCTTTGGAATCGTAGTTGAGCGAACTACAAATCCATGGCCTTTATTTGATCTGAAAACACCTTTTTCATTGATCAAATTGTGACTCAAGCGGCGGCGGCGACAAGCAACCTGCCAACTTCTTTCCTTCGTTTATCCTTCATCCGCACTCCATTTGACGCGTTTTTAGCGTTGTTGGAATCATCTCTTCGAGCTTTACACATCCATGGCCTTACTTTGGGCAAAAACACTCAATTTTGAACACCCAATTTTTTCTCGACATTGACGGCACTCCGTAACGTGACTTGGATGTGTGTCCTCTATGTTTCAAAAGCTCTTCTAACCTTTGAAGAGTTAAAGTTTCTTGTTTTGGATTCCACTTAGGTTTCAAAAACAAAACTTTAAGAAGAAATAAGGAGGTGAAGAAGAAGTATGAAGCTTTGTACACCAAAACAAGAGAGAGAGAGAGAGAGAGTTCAAAAACACATATTCATGCATGCACTGAAACATATATATATTCTTGTATCCACAACGAGTAAAGGACACATGTCACATAGCATATATTCATTGTGCATGTTCATAGATATATGAAGAACTTCACACAGCATATAAACTTCTACTTTCGCATAAGAAGCAACATGCAATATATATAATGGAATATATATACATGAATAATCATTATATTTATATGCACATAAGAGAACAAAAGAGGAAGCAATAAACGTATATTAACATCATATGGACTCATATATATGATAGCACAGCGGAAATAAAAAGATTGTGATGGGAATATAAATTAAATCATATCACATGTTTATTCACATAGAATAATCACAGCCTCAAAGATGCCAATGTAGGGAAAAATAAAGGGAGAAGAGGACTAGCGTACCAGGGTGAATCCATGTTCAAATCTGGGTCAAAGCTCCAATGCTCTATAATAGTGCCCACACAATTATTAGACTACTAGAGCTTAATCAGAATTGGCACAGTATATCAGCAGAACAAGAAAGATGGTAGGAGAGAAGAGATTGCTAGAAAACTCAATAGCAATGGTGAGGAATAACTGAAGGAAGCACCTCCTATTTATAGTGGTTTAGGGTAGCCACTAATTAGGAAATGATGTCCACCCTTCTTGCCTTCCAAGTTAGTAATCAGGAAAATTAATTCTCAATTAATTTCTTAAATTTTGATGACTTGTTTCTCAATTAACAATATCATAATTAATACTAACTTATTCCCCAATCCAAAATTAATGCTGATTTGATTCTTATTTTGATTAGGCTACTTGTATCATAATCAAATAGTCCGGCTCATCAAAAGCGGACTTGGACCCAAAGTCCAACATAGACGCTCAAGAATCTCGAAGCCAATGAATCTAGAAAATTTTCAAAAAAATAATTTATTTATTTGAAAATATATATTCTTATCAACAGGCTGGCTTTGACTAATAATAGTAAATTCACAAGAAAGTTGATTTGGGCAGAAAGAGTAGAAAAAGTATCAATTGAATTTGATATTACACGAAGCTCAACCGAAAGAAAAAATTAATTACCTGAGCATATGTATAGAATAATAAAATAGTGAATTCATACATCAAATTATTGTATATACACGAATCCCTCTAAGCAAGGTGCATGAATCATATACTTCCTCCGGTCCTAATTATAGGATATATTTACCTAACTTTGAAGAAATTAAGAATAGTGGTTAAATTAGTTAATTATATTTATTTTCCTAAAATACCCTTATTTAGAATTTAAAATAGCATCCAATTACGTTGATTCTCTATTTTTTCTTGTACCTTTCCTGCCTCACACACGACCTCTCCAAGCTCTCACACAATCTGGCGTCGTCAATCTCCCTCAACAACTTCTGATTTACCCTTATTAGATTATTATTGTGTTTAATTATTATTGAGAACGTATCAATAGGGGGTATTTTGGAAAGAAATTGACCAAAAATTAGAACTTCATCCTATAATTAAGACCAAGATCAACTTTTAAATGTTGTCCTATAATTAAGACCGGAGGAAGTAGTGTTTTAGGTATATAGGCATGAGAAGTGGAAAATACATGACTCTAACCAAAGTCAAAAAAACAAAACATTCAGTTTTACATTACTCAATCCAATTAAGGCACTCGAATTCCTTAGTTACTAAAGTACATCATGTATATTCATCTAGAAAGACATAACTAAACGTACATCTGCCTCAAACTCATGAATCAAGTAGTAACTAATGAGGTCGAAATATTCATAATTCATAAATAAAACAATTTATATTTAAACCTCATATAACACAAAAAGAAGGGGGGGGGGGGAATTCAAAAAAAAATATCACTAAAACTTTAAAATCCCAAATTGATTTTGTTGACGATAAGAGTAATGAGATTGAATAAAAGAATATAGCAATTAACAACTTAATTTTTTGAAAAATCATTGATTTGGGATTTTAAAGTTTAAGTGATATTTATTTAGAATTTTCACAAAAAAATATTGCCTAGTTTTAGGTATCTTGATCTAAAAACTTTTAAGTTTTAAGAGGCATGACTCTAACTCTAACGTACATTTTGCTATTATAAAAATGAGCTTTTTGTTTGTTATTTTAGAATTGACCATTAGTAACGGTTAAATATTCAAACCACATTTGAAGTTTTTACTTTTAATTTTTTTAACGGTTAAAAAATTGTTGAGCAAAATCACCTTAGTTGACGCTTTAAAAAAAATTATGAACATCCTATTTTGTCTGGACCCACCAAAAAAATAAAAAATAGTAATAAAAAATTTTCCTTCATCCTTATACTGTTGATTTGAAAAAATTTCCTTTTAAATTCAAATAAATATCATTTATGGTGATTGGTGTGGTAAAAATCTCCCCTACACTAAATGGCGATAAAAACAAATTGCAAAATAACTTATCTCATTGATGTAGATTTTATCTGGATTGAGAAATGTGTGTGGGAGTCATCATTAAGGAGAAAAAAAGTAAAAAGGAAAAATAAAAAAATATTTCGCAGTTATCTCAAGTTATGAATGGAGAAGAAAAATAAGAATAGCAACAGACAATTCTAAAGATGTAAAGAACAGCACTGGCCTAGCCAGCCTAAGATTTCGGCTCAGTCACTGCAATTACTTTTTGCAATCGATGAATTTGAAGACATCACAATTGGCTAGAACATATTTTGTAGAATGAAACCACAATAAGAAATTGAGATTGATTATTACCATCATGAATGGCTAAATGAACTCGATCGAGAACTGCTGATTCGATTCCGTCTCGTATCAGATTTAATATCATTTTTGTGCTGGAATAAATTGTCTAAATTTATAAAGTTAGCCATATATATAAAAACCAAATTGTGTTTTATTTTTCTGAATTTTGGCAGGTATTTTATCCTAATTAACAAGAAGTCATAATGCAAAACAAAAACAACTAGATACATGAAATTATAACTAGATATATGAGTAGATTTGATTATATATTAAAGGATTGACATTCATGCATCATGCACCATTTAATTGAGATTCACATCCACTTGAGATTTTTGGCCAATTGATGAAAGGAGTTAAAAGATGATCCACCCTCAGACAAAGCCATTTTTGCACTCTGTTTAAGCTCTTTAACCCTTTCTCTCATGCACGAACCACCTTCTTCCACCATCACTTTTCTTATCGCCCTCTGTATTTCCTCCCTCCCCACCACCACCTCTCCTTTATCCCCACCCCTCACCGCCACCCCCACCGCCACCCCGAGCTCCCCCGTCAGCGCCACCGCGTTCATCTTCTGCTCTGCGTACAACGGCCACGCCACCATCGGTACACCGTTAGTGATGGCTTCCAGCGTGGAGTTCCAGCCACAGTGCGTCATGAATGCCCCGACTGAAGAATGTTCTAGAATCTCGGACTGTGGGCCCCACATGGGGACCACAAGTCCCAGCTCGTGGGTCCTACTCAAGAATTTCTCCAACTCGCTGTTTTTTCCGTTGTTCTCGATCTTGAAGAATGAACCAAGATTCGTGGCGGTTTTTTCTTTATGGGGCGGACGAACCACCCAAATGAATCTCTGTTGGCTTAACTCCAAACCGTACGCTAGTTCTTCCATTTGTGCCTCCGACATGGTCCCACCACTCCCAAACGACACGAAAATAACCGACTCCGCAGGTTGCCGGTCTAGCCAACTCAAAACATGATCATGTTCCTTCTTAGTCCGGTCCGGATCGACGCCTCTCACTAGCGGTCCAACCGGGTAAATCTTTCCCTTAATAATCTCACCTCTTAAAGTTTGAACCGCCCTCGGCTCAAGGCCCTCCCATGTATTAACCAGAACTCCATCAGCATTGCTTATGTTCACTCCTATTCCTAGGAACAACTCATGCTCCGTTGGTAATTCATCTTTAAGAACTAAAGGTTCCAAACTGTCCTCAAACCGAACCGATTTACAACCCGGAATGGGAAGCGGTTCATGGTGTCTCACGTGCCGGTCGAGCAGTTCCTTCTCCATCACTGGAATGTGCACAGCAAGAGCAAGAACCCATGCAGGAGAAGTGAAAAACACGTAAGAGAGCATCTCGAGGTCACGTGCCATGGCGAAAGCATCAGTGCCGAACAAATCGACGATGAGCGCCGTTGGGCGGACTTTCATTGAGAGGATAGAAGAACGGAGAAGTGGGAATGACTCCTCCATTGTTAACCTGATTCGAGTTCCGAATTGTGTCTTCTTTAGGGCTGCGAGTTTCCCGGAGACGTCCACGGGTGGGACTACGACGACGTTTAGGGAAGTGTTTTTGGGGTTTGATGAAGTTTGTTGGATTATCTGTGAACGTGCGGTTGAAGAATCAGTGGTGACAATGAAGAGGGTGACGTCGAAGCCATGATTAGAAGCCAGACATTTTCCGAGCTCAAGCATTGGAATAAGATGGCCCATTCCTGGGCTGCAGAGCAACGCAACGCTAGGGTTACCAGTGGTTAAGACCATGTTGATGTTGGGAAGAAGAAGAAGAAGAAGAAGGAAGAAAAAGTTGAATATGAAGGAAGAGACGAGACTTGAAACTCACTTGTAATAGTTTCGCTCGCTTGGCTTGCTTCAAATAATAATCACTGGTATTTATAGGCTGAGAAAGAAATTGTGTTGACAATTCTAAATTCTTTTTATGTAAAAAAGAAATCATAGAGGTAAAAACTCCATGAAAGGTAAATGAATTATAGCATTTATTTCTTATAGGAAGATAAATTATATCATTTTAGGTAGATATTGATATAAAATGTTTAAAAAAAACTCTAAAAAAGACGCGCCTCTGTATAATCATTTTATATGTAAATTGCTTAAACGAAGGAACACGAATTATAATACATACTATTCTGGTATATTGACCGACATGACTTAGTGTGTGTTTGGATTAACTTTTTTTAATAGTTTTTACGACTTACGAGGTAAGTGTGTGAGAGAAGTTTTGTCTCGGGTTTCGCAAACCATGGTTTGGACCTTTCCCAAACACACGTTTAATATATTTGTCGCGAATGAATCACCTTAAATAGCAAGGTACTGAATGAAACCAATCGGGGTCAATCGGTGAGACCAGTGACTCGGTCAGGCAGTCCTCTAGTTAGTCTGGCCGAGAGTTTTGGATGGGTCAATTAAATTAGATTTTATATTTCTCTTTCTCTCCTTGTTACAAGTCTAAAACAACTTTGTTTTAGGTTAAAAAGAAAATAAAAGAAAACGTACCAATACGTTATATTTGTGCTCTACTAACATTGTTTAATTGTATTATGTCTACCGTGTAGTTTATATATAAATGTTTTATTTACTTGTGAATTAATGTTTTTTATTTTAAATTATCCTTTTCTTTTTTGCCAGTTAAATTACACTTTCAGGATTATATATAAATATTTTTTTACAATTCAATTATATTATATTATTTTAATTATGACCATTGAGTTTACCACAGCTGGACTCCTTATCTTTGAACCACCATAAAAAAAAAAATCAATTATATTATATTATTTTGATTATGACCGTTGAGTTGACCATGCCTTGACTACTTATCCTTGAACCACCATCTTGATTGACTGGTCCAAAAATATTACCTTGCTAAAAAGCCTTTTTTTCCCTTTTATTTGGCGGCAACCCTACGTACAATTAGGTATTTGAATTATAATATTCTAGCTAAGTACGATGCTCATGAAACTCCAAAGCCAATGAATCCAGAAAACTCAGGGCAAAAAAAGAAAAAGAATAGTTTTCTATGAAATATTCCTGACAACAGGTTTGATTAAAAAAAATTCCTGTCAACAGACATAATATGTCTACTAATAAGGAATTCATGAGAAAGTTGACTTGGGTAGAAAGAGTAAAAAAAGTATCAATTTGATTTAATTACATGCATGAAGCTAGAACAAAAAGTATTAATTAGCTGAGCATGTATGGAAGAGTCGTAGAAATAATGAATATGTACATACATGATGTATCAAATTTGTACACGAATATCTCAAAGAAGGGTGCATGAATTATATATTATTTAGGTATATGGACCTGAAAACTCAAAAGGACATGACTCTAACATTCAGTTTTACACGAATCAATCCAATTAAGGCAGACGAATTATATAGCCCACCATAGTTATTAAGGTACGTTATATGTATTGTTCTAGAAAGACATGACTGAACGTGCATATGCCTCAAACTTATACATTTATTAAGTAAGTAATAACTAATTAAGCCTTTCATAAGTTAACAAAACAACAACAACAACAACAAAATGCATGTATCAAGTATCAAGTAATAATTAAATATAGCAGCAACAATACATGTATCAAATAAGTAATAATTGAGCCGAAATATTCATAAGTCATACAACAATAACAAGGTTTATGTTCATGGGTCACATGAGGCCATTAAATTCTCTCAACAACTAAATATTTAAATATATTGTTAAGCTAAAAGTCTCATTCAATAACTTCATTAAATATTTTCTTCTACTACAAAAGAATAGCGAATTTCTGACAAAATTTGTCACAAAATTTTTTCTCATGGCAAATTCCGTTGAAAAAGTTATTTTGCCACAGAAAAAATATTTTATGGCATAGTTCGTCAGAAATTCTGTGGTAAATAAATTTTCCACGGAATTAGCCGTGGAATTATCCCGTGGCTTATGTTGCCACGGAACTTCCCGTGGCTAGTTTTGTTATGGAATAGTTCCGTGGCTAATTCAGTCAAAAACATTAAAAAATTATTATTTTTTAGATAAATTTAATTGTTAAAAATTATTGTTTTTGAAATATATATATATATTATTAGTTATTAATTAATGTTAATAAAAAATAAAATTTAGATTTATAAATTGGACAAAAATATAGTCATATGAAAATCTATCTAAGATGTAAAATTTTTTAATTTGAAATTAATTAATATTAAAAATTATTTTATATTATTATTACATTTATATGGGTTAAGGTGCAAATTTATCAACTAAGTTTTATCCGAGGGGCGTCTGGCATAAATAGATTTTGGAAGAGGCAAAAATAATAATGAACAATTAAAAAAGGTGTAAATTTAACAAATTAAAATCGTTAAATTTGACCTAACAGTGTTAAATTATAAGAGAAGAAAACTTCTAACGGTGTTAGGTCAAATTTAACGGTTTTGTTAAATTTGCACCATTTTTAATTGTTCATTGTTATTTTTGCCTATTCCAAAATTTATTTGTGCTAGAAGCCCCTTGAACAAAACTTTATTATTAAATTTGCACCTTAACCCAATTTATATATATATATATATATAAGAAATAAATACTTAGTTTCAAACCTAGGTTTGTGCAACCCGAGACAAAACTCCTCTCACATACTTACCTCATAAATCATAAAAGATATTCTTAAAAGCTAATCCAAACACACATTAATTATGCAATAATAAAATGTCAAAGCATTACAGTCCAACTAGTAAGGCATCATGCACGTATAGGCAGCGACATGTGGCAGAGCGAGGCCATGACACGTGGCAGGTGAGTGGGAGACACGTGGTAGAGATGGGTGTCGGCGATGAGGCGGCTACCGTGCGGGAGCTTCCATGTGGCTTCTCCTAAGAATGCCACGTGGCATTTTTAAATTAAAAAAATAAAAAATAAGTTTTCAACGGAATTCCATTGCAAATGCCATCACAAATTTGTGACGGAATCAAAATTTTATCGAGAATTGGTTTGTCACAGTCCTATTAGCAACAGAATGAATTCCGTCACAAATTTGTAACAAATACCATCAGAAACTCTGAATTCTATGGCAAATTCCGTCATAAATTCAGTGTTTTTTTGTATTGTTTGATTTTTCTCTGTCCTTTTTGAGAGCTCTCTATACTATTTAATATTTACACTCTCAATTGGCACCTTCAACGACCTTCTTATATATATTCAAACCATCTTAAATGATTTTCTACCATTTCCTTTTCAATAGGTGTTATTCCTATTCTTCCCTTAATATCATCATTTTGAATCTTATCTTTTTTTATAGCCATACATCTATCTCAACATTCCCATATTTGCTACCCCCATCCATCTTAAATTTAGTATAAAAAACACTTTCTAGAATAATTTTAAATGACTATTTACATCGTTGTTTTATATAACAAGTGTAGAAACTATTTTTATATCAATGGGTTAAGGTGCAAAAATACATATGTGATTTTTCTCTAAAGTGCGCTCAACACCAAATACTTTTTTGAAAGGCAAAAATAACTATGGATTCCAAAATAGATGTAAAAATACACATTGACCATTAGTTGACTATTAGTTTGACTTTTATTTATTGAAAGTGATGACATGGAGCATGACATGGATGTTGGAGAGACAACATTGAAGAATCAATTGCTGACTAGGCAAGGAATTAAATCTGAATTAGAAAGTTGTCTGGAAAATTATATCATAATAAAAAAATAGTAATATATATAATATATATTATAATGATTTTAGGTTGTTATAATTGGGAATTGGGGATTAAATGAAAAACAAGCTAGCTAGGGTTGCAAAAAGAGAGAGATCGAGAGAAAGAAAGGAACATGGCAAGACAGAGCAATCGATCTCAAGAGAGGAGGTGAGATCGGCGTGCCTTGTATGTTTATGGCTGTGTTTGTTTCAGCGTTTTGTACAGGAAAAACACACTTATTTCGCAAGCCGAGAAAAAACTCCTCTCACATACTTGCCTCGTATACCGTGAATCACGAATTATAAGCACGTTTTGGACAAAAATAAGCCATTCCAAACGCACACTATGTTTCCTCTAAAAAGTGAAAAAACAAAAAGTCAAACTTTGGACTTTGTTGCCAAGTTTTCAATTCGGCGCTTATGCTTCACAATTCAAAAGCACGGCTTCAGAGCAAACTGTATTAGTGTTTTTTATTTTATTTCTCGCTTCTGCTCTTCCAATCTCACCTCCGCTTTTGCTATCGATTACTCTGTCTTGTCATGTTCCTTTCCATCTCTCAATCTCTCTCTCTCTCTCTCTCTTTTCAACCCTAGCTTGTGTTTCATTCAATCCCCAATTCCCAATCATACCAGAGAGAATTGTTCATAAAGACATCATTAAAAATTTATTTATCAAATGGGACCTGAGAGAAGATATTTTGTACATAAGGGAAAATTGTTCAAATACAAGGGAATATCATATAATGAAGATATATTACACACAGGGGAAGATTATTTGCACCCGAAGGTCCCATTTAACAAATAAGTTTCCAATAAAATATTTTTGGACAATTTTCCCATTATAATAACCTAAAATCATCATAATACATACTATATTATTAATTTTTTATTATGATATAATGTTCCAACAACTTTCTTACTCAGCTGTAATTCCTTACCCAAACAATACTACCTCCGGTCCTAAATATAGGATAAAGTTTATAGTGTAAATTGCACTACAAACTTTATCCTATATTTAGGACTGGAGGGAGTGACTTATTCTTCCATGGTGTCTCTCCAACATACATATCATCCTCCATGTCATCACTTTCACTAAAAATAAGTCAAACTAACTGTCAATGTATATTTTTGCATCTAATTTGGAACTTTATAATCACTTTTACCCATTCAAAAAATATTTGGTGTTGGGACGCACTTTTGAAAAATTACATGTATATTCTTACACCATAACCCTGTATCGATTGTTCAACAAGTGATGATGCACTTTTAACAATAAAGTTTTTAGCCAAGAGTATATGGCATAATTAAGTTTAAAGGATACAAAAGTAGACACAATCTTTTGAAAATGGGGCAATTTTCGCAATTCCGTTAAATTGATCCAAACATCCGTTATAAAGCAAGAGGGACAATAAGTGGGTCACACATAAAAAAAGAGACAGACGTTTGGGCTAATTTAATGGAATTGTTAAAATTGCTCTATTTTTAAAAGGTTATGTCTACTTTTGTACCCTTCAAAGCTTAATATTGTGTCAGACTCTCATGGCAAAAAACTTCATTGCTTAATTAACTGTTAGTTCCCAAAAGGGGGGTGTATTAGGTGAAATTAAGAATTTTAAACTTCAACACAAACTAAGTAAAGAGAGAAAATTTAGAGAGATATCACCAAAGGTGGACACGAGATTTATACTAGTTCGGTTTAATCCACTTAACCTACGTCCAGTCCCTAGAAGATTTTTTTGAGATTTTCACTATCTTATTTCCAAGATTCACCGAGCTCTTAATGTCTCAGTACAAGCTAGTTCTTTTTCAAATTAAAGAACACTTGCTTCCCTTTACACTTTGCAATCAATGCCTACTCAAGGTCCCACCACCTTGAGTATCTCAGCCGAAGCAAATGCTTAAGTATATTCTCTCACAAGAGTAAATAAATGATGACTAAAGTACACATTCACATAGAGATTGAGCTTTGAGACTTAGCAATGAATGTAACAGCAAATGTATGATGTTTGTTAGTTGCTATGTCTTCAATGTTCTTCTATTTATAATGTGAGAATGTTTGAAGATCGTTGCTCTTGAATGTAGTAGTTAGAGTGTTAGGTCTTTGCTTCTATCCATCGAACATGTCAGATTGTTCCTTTTGTCAATTGATTTAACCGTTGGAGACAAAGAGGATTTGAAGCATGTATGAGCTCGGTGCATTTAATGTTGTGATACAAAAGTGCTTTTTGCTAATTTTGGTTAAATCCTTGATTAAGCACTTGTAATATGATCCAGCACTAGTATGATGAAGTGTTAGACTAACTAGAAGCAATTGAATAAGTTTAGGATATATTTGAATGAGTATCATGATTTACGAGATGCTGCTCTGTTTTCTAAGACCGCATCGCTAGAGTGATCTTCACTTAGTCAATTTGAAAACAAGTCAAATCATTGGTTGGCTCAATGTGGTGATATGGTAGTGATGTTTAAAAATAGGATCAATCGAATGATCCTATTTCTTTTGAAAACATATCACTAGGTATTGATCAATGTGGTGAACTAGTGGTGATAAGTGTAACAAGATTGCTTGAGTGATCTTGTTTCTTTTTCTTTTAAAAGGAAACAGATCACCAGATAGCATCACCATGGTGCAGTGCTAGTGATGCTCTTTTTACACATCACTCGAGTGATCTAGTCTTAAATTTTAAAAAAAAATACTGAGCACTACCAAAATCACTATAGTACTGTGCTAGTGATACATTTTTTCACACATCACTCTAGTGGTCACTCGAGTGATCTTCACTTAAAAAGTTGTTAGATGGTTGATCACTAGAACAGATCACTACAGTAAAATGATAGTAGTGAAAATTAAGCACATCTCTCTTGTAGTCACTTGAGTGATTTTCTCTTTAAAATATTTTTAGAAAACTGATCACTAAAAAATGCCACTGTGGTGAAGTGATAGTGATGACAATTTTGAAACATCACTCGAGTGATCTTGTTTGAAATCTCTTTTTCCATAAAGCATATTACCAGATGGTTCACTATGGTGGTTTGATAGTGATGTATTTTGTATCTCATCACTCAAGTAGTCACTCGAGTGATTTCTTAGAAAAATGTTTACAAGAAATTAGATCACTATCTTAGTGGTCACTCGAGTGATCATAAGCCTAAATAGTTTAACACTTCTAGTAAGCATTGTGGTGATCTTTTTTCAAAAACACATCACTCGAGTGATCAACTCAAAATGTTTATAAAGTACTTCACAACTGTTTGATACATATATTAACTAACACATCATTCAAGTGATCAACTGATTTTCACAGAAAACATTCATTATATATTTTGAAAACCTTTCTAAAACAATGTATATGATGCAAAACACTTTCTTAAGCTTTGTTATCATCAAAACATATGATCTAATATTAACTAGTGTAAAAAGTCATAAGTCACAAGTCTTATTTATAAATATGTCATTGGTCACACTTTCTACATTATGTTTGCAATAGAGGTGAAACTAGGCCAGGTCTTTAATAAGGACTTATGTTGATTAGAGCATGATAAGGCCTAGCCTGATTAATAAAGAGGTTAGACTTCAAGCCTACTTATTTAAATATCCAAGCCTTTTCTTTAAATGCCTAGCCTACTTGCAAGCCTGACTTGTTTAATATGTGTGTGTATATATATATATATATTTATATAATAATATGTAATTAAATCAAATTTTATTTTAATTAAATACAAAGCATATTTAAAGCCTAGGAGCCCTATAAATTCATTGATTAAACCGAAACCAATCGAAGTGGTTAAGCTTTGAAACCTACTAAAAGCTTATATTTATGTACGCTTTAGTAGGCTTAAAGCCTACTTTCAACATTTAAAGCAAGCAATATAAGGCATTTTTAAAGATTTACATTGCAAATAGGTCTTTAAAAATGTTTCAAACTTTTTGAAGGCTCAAGTCTAAGCCTTAAAAGCCTGAAATTAGGCACAGGCCTAGGCCTAAGCTTTATGTTTCAATTACATGCTCAAGCCTATTTGCCCTAAGTTTAGCTTGCTATGACCTATTTCCACCCCTTAATTTGCAGCAACTCGTGTAAAAGACCTACCGTAAAATTTTTTTCGATTGGATTATGGTAAAATAAGGAAATTAGAACATCAATATATATAATAAAATCTTAATTATTTACAAGATAAGAAGAGTGCTACTTTTTTCTTAGATGCATCTAGAAAAAATGTGACTAATTATGTACAGAACGCTAGAATAAATTGAAGACAAGGAATAAAGTTGAATGGTGTTAAGAAGCTAAGAATATCTAGCTCAAAATTAGGTAACTATATTAACATTCTTTCAAAACTAAACAACTAAAAGCATATTTGGAGCACTTGGGTGAAGAAATGTTGTAGTTTGCTCTTTTAAAAAAACTTAAAAAATATTTTTTAATCTTATTATAAATACAGTGAAGTGGGATTATAGAATTATTTTTCATTGTCAATTTTGCTTCTTAAAAATTTTTCACCTGGAATTTTCTTGTTATGAATTATTTATCTGCCTTTCCTCTGTTATGGATTAAGAATTTAAGATAAACAGATACAACAAAAAGCGCCACTTGTTATAAATGAATAAATGATGGTTATATTTTCAAATTCTGAGGCCCACTTTGTATCTCGGTGTCCCTCCTCTTTCAAACAATTCCGTTAGCCCTGAAAGTGAAGCCTCCTTTCATAGATGCTGGAGTAAGAGAAAGAAGAAGGAGCTGCAAATTTGAAATGCGAAGCAGAGCAGGGCGATTACTCCTTCTCAACCATGTCGTTTCCTTCGGAGAATCTGAACCCTAACTCGCTGAACTCCAACAAGTTACCCACCTGGTCCGATTTCTGGCTTAACAGCAAGGCAAATCCTCTCAAGGATGTGGTTCTCGCGATGCAGTTTCACTCCCTTTCTTCCCCCAAAGACCCCAAATCCAAAACCCTAATCCCTAATTTCGCTAATATAGATCGAACCCGTCTCTTATCTGACGAGCTTCTTCTCAAAATCCTCGCCAAGCTTCCAGATTCACAGAGGAACTCCAACTCTCTTGTTTGCAAGCGCTGGTTGAATCTCCAGGGACGTCTTGTACGGTCACTCAAAGTTTTGGACTGGAACTTCGTCTTGTCTGGTAGGTTGATACATAGATTTCCCAATTTGAACCACGTAGATTTAATTTCTGGGTCTCTGATTTCGCCTCGTAATTCGGGCATCTTTCTGAGTCACCGAGTTGTTTCTCTGCACATTGATCCTGGGTTTTCCGCTGGTTGGTGTATTGGTGAGGAAAATATGCTCCCTGTTGAAGTTATTGATGCTGGAATGAAAGCCCTTGCTTGTGGGTGCCCCAATTTGAGGCGGCTAAGAATTATTGGTGCCAGTGAAATGGGTTTATTGTATGTGGCCGAGGAGTGTCCCACATTGCAAGAGTTGGAGCTGCAAAGATGCAATGACAATGTGTTGCGTGGGATTGCAGCGTTTGAGAATCTGCAAATCTTGAAATTGGTTGGAAATGTTGATGGATTCTACTTCTCAGTGGTTTCAGATATTGGATTGACAATCTTAGCTCAAGGTTGTAAGAGGCTGGTGAAGCTTGAGCTTAGTGGGTGTGAAGGCAGCTTTGATGGGATTAAAGCTATTGGCAAGTGCTGCCAAATGTTGGAGGAATTGACTCTTTGTGACCACGGGATGGATGATGGGTGGTTAGCAGCACTCTCATATTGTGAGAATTTGAAGACTTTGAGGTTCCTGTCGTGTAAGAAAATTGATTCTAATCCAGGACAGGAGGAGTATTTGGGTTCTTGTCTAGCTCTTGAACGGTTGCATTTGCAGAAGTGCCAATTGCGAGACAAAAAGAGTATGAGAGCAATATTTTCTGTATGCAGAGCTACAAGGGAGATTATTCTCCAGGACTGCTGGGGATTGGATAATAACATGTTCAGTTTTGCAAACATTTGCAGGTAATGTTCTGTTGTTTTACATACTCTGCATTTAGACTTGAGAAATCCTTAGAAATTAGAATTACTGTTCTGTTTGTCCTGTTTGACAACCTGTGAATGTGAACCCCAATGTATATTGTCAGCCAGCGAATGTTGAAATTCTTGCAGTGACATGCGTATACTTGCATTACACCATCATCATGTATACTTCCAATCCAAGAAATTTTTGTATTATATAAAGTGGAATTAGAACCAATGTGGTCTAGGTGCTGGAGTGGTTCTGTGAACTTGTGAAGTATTGCCTTTACAACTTCATTCTGTCAAGTAAACATACTTCAGAATTATGGACCAACAAAGTGAGAGTATTTTGGTGTTTGTTAACTGGAAAACTGTACAGGTGCCGTAATTGTATGGAAGCGATGTATGATTGTTGTTGCTCTTATGCAGGCGAGTAAAGTTCTTTCACTTGGAAGGATGCTCACTGCTCACAACCGAGGGTCTAGAGTCTGTAATTCAACTTTACTTGGAGCTTCAGAGCCTAAAAGTAGTGTCATGCAAGAATATAAAGGAGAGTGAAATCTCTCCTGCGCTTGCAACCCTATTTACCAACCTTGTAGAGCTGAGATGGAGGCCAGATACCAAGTCTCTTCTTCCCTCAAATCTTGTGGGGACAGGCATGGGCAAGAGAGGGAGTAGATTTTTCAAGAGGGCGTGATAGGAAAATTTAGGGAGACGATTTCTCTTCTGCTTCAGGACCATACACATGGTGGGGGGGGGGAGGAAGAGATATGGGTTCTGGACCATACTCCTCTTACCTTTTCCTTTCACATGTACTCTTAAGTCAGTTTGGAGAGAAACCAACCCCCTGAATATACTATGACATTCTCAGTTTGCGAGTCCCTTCAACAGTTAGGGCAGTTCAACTGGAGAGAGATTAGAGTGGATGGTAAGATTCATACACCAGGTGGTCTTTCTCCCTCTTTTCATCTCTTACCACAACAACCCTGGACTTGGGAACAACGGATTTCTCACTGACATCAATATGTAGTTATGTATGTACTTACTGTTATTTAGATGTTCTAGTTGAAGAAGACTGATCTTTGTTTTCTTCCTCAAGTAAAAAAGGCGACAGCCCAGCGATGTAATCACGTGTAAGGCACTGTAAGCTAAATGCAGTTTACTATCTACAGTTGAAATTGGCCATGGGAACATTGTGTGAAAGTACCAAAATGCTACCGTTGTGTTTGTGGACCCACGGAGCCCGAGGTTGGCTTGAACTTTGCATAATTTAAATTTAGAATTGAAGAAGTAGATTGAGGTGCCCTATAAAGTTGCCTTTTCACATTTATATATTGAGTCGCTCATCATGAAAGATTTGCGCGTGTGTCATCTCCTTGCTTCTTTATATCGTTCCAATTTTATCAATGCCCTGAAGGATGCCAAGCAATTAACATATAATTGGTGCGGGTTTGTGTGTGTATTGTAGTATTTAATTGATAATGGATAATGTCATATATGGATTATCTAATTTATACATTGAGATTATTTGAACAGTTCATCTATACTCTTACCTTGTCCTACGTCACTCTTGTAGATGATATGTTTAAACACAATATTTTTACCATATTAAGCCAGCTCACATAGATAATTCTAGTCATTAGATGGTTTATTGAAAAGAGAGAAAGAGAAATTTTATCACTTTATTTTTTTCCCCTTCTCATTGACCTGTTGAAAACTTTAGATTGCTTGTGACTTGTGAGATGTATTTCTTAGATCAAAATGAATACTTTTTCATTTGAAAATAATTGTCATTTTGAAATTTTATTTGTCTTTTAAATTGTCAAGGAAGTATTGATTAGTTTTGTATCATTTCGTTGTCCATTAATAAAAATAGTGATATTAAAAGCTGCACGTATTGCATAGAGTTTAAAGTGATCTATGTTGGCAAAAAAAATATTTGTGAATATTGCAATTTGATGCAAATTTTATGTTCTAATATTGAATATTTATACAAAAGATACTGGTCATAATATATATATATATATATTCTGTGAATAATACCAGGCAAGAAGCCCATCACTTTATATCCATGCTCATCCTAGGAAAGCTACTCCAACCTAGAGGTGATAATTCGGACGGGTTCCTTTCACCCACCAGCTCGTTAATTTTTTTTTTTAATTTCACTCTTTGTTTTAAAAGTTTTACTCTCTTCCTCTTTCACCCTCTCATATCATACTTCTTTTCTTTCATACATTTGTGTTATGAAGTTAATTTCATTCTTACTTTCCTTTTTTTTATCTATTGACATCACAAAACTATATAAACACATATCTTTTAAATTTAATAATAGTAGAATAAATAAATATAATATGAAAATAAATGTCAAATAAAAAGTATAAGGAATTAATTAAACATATCATCAAAGGAAATAAGATAAGGGACTAAGGGTATTTGAGAAAAAAACTAAAAAAAGTTTTAAATAAAGAGAGCCAGCCCACGGGCTTCCCCACATAAGCCCGATGGGCTAAATAGGCTGATCAAACAGCGGCCTAAACCCGTTTATTTTGAGCGGGCTGACGGGGTGGGCCCGAATTATCGTGCCTACTAGGGGTGTTCATCAATTTCCCGTCCCAACCTTCCCGTCCCGATCCCGAGCAAATCGGGACAGGAAAATTTCGGGATCGGGAATGTTATTTCAAGATCGGGAAAAATTCGGGATTGGGATCAGGATCTGGAATGGGACTTCCTGATCCCGAAAATATATATATACACATGTATATTTTTTAAAAATATTTAAGAAAATAAAACTTAATGTAAAATAAAATGTGAAAATCCCTACCACCCTTAAGATAATATCTATTCTTTTAGTTTATTTAGTTAATTTCATTTATTATTTATTAAATAATTCTATTTTTTTGTTCTTGTCTTTATTCTTTTTGCAGATGAATCAACAACTTTAAGCATGTATTAGATTAATTATATATTTATATTAGACTTATTTAGTACAATATGATATTAGACAAATTATATATTTATACTAGACTAAAAAAAATACAACACAAAATTTAATATAGAGATTTTTTTTAAAAAAAAAACAAATCTGGGATCGGGAAATTCCCGATCCTGTCCCAATCCCGAACACCCCTAGTCCCTACTCCCACCCAAAATCTCTTTCAACCTCTAAAATGGAACATCAAAAAATTCAACCACCTCACCTATGGTGTGTTTGGAACCTCTCCAGAGCTATGCTTTTGGGAAAAACAAACTAAGCACTTTCATTTTTTCTACAACCTATTTTTCTACTAGAACCACTAGTTTGTGTGGCTTAACCAAAACCATGGTTAGGGTTCCATGCTATTTTGGGTTTTAAACTACTATTTGACTACTCTACTTTTTGAAATCATGGTTTTAAAAAGCTAATATCTTTGGTCCCCATTTGCTGATATAATAATTATATCAATATTAATATCTGAGCATAAACATTTAAAAACAATAAGAAGAAAATAAAATTGGCATAGCTCAATCCATTCTAATTTGGGCTTATACTTTTTATTGGGCCTAGCAGGACCCAAATTGTGGTTTGGAAAACACCCAAATTATGATTTCAGAAATTATTTTTCTTAAATTGAAACAAAATTTTCTTTACATACTTACTTTATAAATCATAAAAATTTTTCACAAAAACTAATCTAAATACACCAAGTCAACTTGGCCCATGACGATCCAAAATTAGTTCAGAATTTAAAAGAAAAATAAAAGGCAAAGCCACATAAACCCTACCAGGTCCGATCGAGCAAGTCCTTCGCCTCCTCCTTCAGTCTCCAACTCTCCATTTTCCTGGCAGCCGAGGGAGACTGTGTGGGAGAGAGAAAACATGGTGTCAGGGTCTGGCGTGTGCGCGAAGCGCGTGGTTGTAGATGCGCGCCACCACATGCTTGGTAGGCTGGCTTCGATTGTGGCTAAGGAGCTGCTCAACGGCCAGAAGGTGGTGGTGGTGCGGTGCGAGGAAATCTGCATCTCTGGCGGCTTGGTCCGTCAGAAGATGAAATACATGCGATTCCTTCGTAAGCGGATGAATACTAAGCCTTCTCATGGCCCTATCCACTTTCGTGCTCCTTCCAAGATTTTCTGGCGCACCGTTCGTGGGTGAGTTTCATTAAGCACGGTGGTACACAATTCTCTTAAATATATCAGAACTAGCAATTGTACTCATGGTGCTAATAAAATGATGGCTACAGACCTATCCAACTTCTTTCAGTTTCTTGATCCTTGCTTTGCCTTCTAGTGTATCATTCTCCTGCCATTAGAATGCTACATTATTTGCAGCTATTTAAGTGTCTTCGTTTCTGTATAGTTTCTGATCCTCTAATTACATACGCGCTGTATTTATAACTCTCGTTCGTTCTTTTTGTCATGCCACCTTATTTTTGCCTGATATAAGATTGTTGTGTATTTTAATTTACCGGTCTCAGGTTATAACTAGGGATCAAGGTAGTATGAGTTGTCAAAGTCCCACATCGAGTAGTATGGGCTACTTGATGGGATACTTAAGTGCCTTAGCTCTCCCACCTCAACAGCTAGTTTTTGGGGTGTGGTTCTCCAAAGTACTTGGGTGCCTACCATTTGGTATTAGAGCCGGTGGCTAATGGACCAGAGAGGGCTACCTACAAAAGGTTCTAATCGGAGGGGCTGACTAGCAAGTGGTTGAGTAAAGTACCGTAGAGTGGAGCCGTCGGCTTTCCGAGGAGAGTGTATTGATAGGGACTAAGGTAGTATGGGCTGTCAAAGTCCCACAGCGAGTAGTATGGGCTACTTGATAGGGTACTTAAGTGCTTTGGCTCTCCCACCTCAACAATTAGCTTTTGAGGTGTGGTTCTCTAAGGTATTTGGGCGCCTATCACTGTTGCTGATAGCAGTAAAGACTCTTAGGTTGATTTGCACTTTGCGGTTTTTTTATTAGGGTTGAACAATGAACACCTGTCCTTTAAAGTAAACTATGTTATGATTCGAAGTTCAACTAGGTGAACCTATTTTTCCCATTTTCTTGGCTACCCAACCCATGCCCTTGCATAGAAGGAAATACTCATGCTTGTTATTTCAGTATGATGCATATTTCTTTATGTTTTTCTTTCATTGTCATGATATATTATGCTTTTGCTATTTTAGAATGATACCACATAAGACAAAGCGTGGGGCTGAGGCTCTTGGAAGATTGAAGGTCTTTGAAGGCATACCTCCCCCATATGACAAAACCAAGAGGATGGTTGTCCCTGATGCCCTAAAGTAAATTCTACATTCCTGAGTTTTTAATGTTTCAGTTGTTCTGAATTTTATTTTTAGTCTGTTGAAATGTCCTTTTCATTTTGTCTCATAAAATTTCAACAAAATTGATTAAATCAGGGTGTTGAGGCTTCAGAAAGGGCACAAGTATTGCTTGGTGGGTAAATTGTCTTCCGAAGTTGGATGGAACTATTATGATACCATCAGGGTAAGTTTTCACTTTCAGAGCTTGGTCTTGCATGGTATTAGACTGAAAAAGGAGAGAATAATGATGGAGATAAATACAAGCTTCGTTGTTCATTTACTTATATAGTGCAATACCAATACAACAGAGTCAATATAATACAGACATGTAGAGAGAGAAACCATGCTAGGCTACAGCTGTATAAATACATGTGGCTGCAATGGAAGCATCTACGCAAACATATGCTTATTACTTGATTAAGACCTTAAGTCTATGTTCTAACAGTATTTGCTTCATTTCCTTCAGATGTTGTTTGTTATGCAGGCATTCTCAAGAAAAAAAACCGAGCTTGACACATGAATAATTTATATAATAAATTAGGACATATACAACTCATAAGTTTTAAGAAGATTCATTTATTTTTATCCTGAAACATTTTGTAGAAATTTTGTGTGTGGTGTGTGATGCTTGGTTGGGTTCCTGTTGTTTGCTGGAGAACGAGACCATAAGTAACAGCATGTTGACTACAAAAACAGACGCTTGCATTCACTTTGTTTGTACTTGATCTATTTAGTTTACTTGTCTGGATTTATGCATGCCAAAAGAGAAAGGTGCGCTGAAGTGTCTGTTTTTATTTCATTCAGGAATTGGAGAAGAAAAGAAAGGAGAGAGCACAATTGGTTTATGAGAAGAAGAAGCAGATTGCTAAACTAAGGTCGAAGGCTGAGAAAATTGCAGAGGACAAGCTTGGTTCCCAACTGGAGATCCTAGCTCCAGTTAAGTATTGATTTTGGATGATGTCTGAGTAGTATTTAATATTTTCAAATTTCAAGCATACAGGATTGATTGGGACACGATTTTTTTGTTAATTGCATTCATAGACCCTTAGTATGGTAATGTTGGAAATTGCCATCGATTTCTATCCCAGTTATTATGTGCGCGCCATTTGTCTTAAAATGAGCTGCATTTGGGCCTCTCTAACTATGTTTGGATTAGCTTTTAGAAAATAGTTTTTACGATTTACGAGGTAAGTATATTGGAGGAGTTTTGTACCTACTTGCGAAAAAGGGTTTTTGAAACAACGGTATTGTGGTTTCCCAAAATGGAAAAAGAACTTGGGAAATCAAAGAACCGGGTTTACTCTGTAATGAGCTTACGGCTGTTGTTTTTTTAATTTGGCTAAAATATACAAAATTCCGTTAACCTATGTTCAAAAACCTATGTTCAAATAATTTTATTAACCGAGGTCAAAGAAAATAATATTAACATTTAAAGCTTAATAATAAATTATCATAAATTTTGAAGTTCATGGTGATACTTCATAATCATGCATTATATACTTTTTATTTCTGTACAAATAACTCTTATAAACTGAGTTATTTTGACTTAATTTTCATGATATTTTAAAGTTTAAATATAATCCTCCAACCCTTTCTTTTTTTTCAAGTTATTGTTTTTTCCAGGGAGATTGTGAAAATTAGTCATTTCCGATTAATAGAAGATAGCCAGAATCATATGTGAGTTAATCTTTTCTGGCAAAACAAAAACGGTAAGTTAATCTTATAATATATTCTTAAACTTTATGTAAGTGATAAAATACCCTAATTTTATAAGGTTAAATTTATTTTTTTAATCAAAATTTAAATTTTAAAATGACATGCTAGTCTAAAATTCAGGAGAGTTTTATAAAATTGTTAGCTTATATTGGTTTAAATGACTTTTTTTTTTTTTTTGCAATACACCTCTTGAAGGGAAAAAAGGCTTTGTTACTCTCTAATTTTGGTCTTATATATAAGACATAGTTTTCATTTTTCTTAATTTATTTTTGTTGATGCTCTCTCAATAATAATTAAGCAGGAGAGGAAATGAGAGAATTAAGGCAGATAATTATGGTGTTTTAAAAAATACATGTTATATCAGTTAACTTAATTAACTTTATTAATCTAATCAAAATAGGTAAATATATCTTATATTAAGGATATTAACTCTTATATTCCTTCCACCCAAAGAGAAATATTGAAACACCTCTCCTCCAAGCAACTAAAGGCCATAACCTCCCCTGGCCTCAACTAATGACCGAAGTC
Source organism: Inga leiocalycina (assembly GCA_963242795.1). Lineage (NCBI taxonomy): Eukaryota > Viridiplantae > Streptophyta > Magnoliopsida > Fabales > Fabaceae > Inga > Inga leiocalycina. Next base: position 18,236,571 of record OY725320.1, read on the forward strand.
ACCAAACATAGCGGGATTTTTTTTTAAGGTTGAATCGCCTCTGGCACACCTAGTGAGAGAAGTTGCTCTAGAAATTTCCGAACAGATATATAGATAAAGCAATTAAATATTTATTTTAAAAAGCATACTTTTAAAAACATACCTCTTATTTGACTAGTAGTAGTAGTAATAATAAATTTAACAATGAATTTAAAAAAAGGCCTTATGCACAGGCTTAAATCCTACCCTGTAGACTTGCAAGGTTAAGGTTTGGTTTCAATCGATTTAATTGCTAATTAAAATAAATAAATTTCAATATAAGAATAATTTAAAAAAGTTGAAATAATTTTTTGTGAAAAAATGGGTGCATTTAGGCCCAACTAACAAAGGAAACCATCGCGGCTTGCTGGCTTACCGGCCCCATTTTAACCCGAGTCCGCATTACATGCTCGGCGTAGCAGACGTCGTTGGGATTTAAGTGACCCAATCTCAGCCGTTAACTATAACATGATCGTGGCCGTCAACTTTAACATGGGATTTATGGATTTTTGCCTGACGGCGAGGGGGAGAGGCGGGAACGGGGATCCAGGCATCCAGCTCCGGTGATTGATGCCCGATGCACAGGACGGGGACACACGGCGATCGAACTCCTGTGATTTTTGTATCAATCTGATATGTGCTGATCTCTGGATGCCCGTTTCTATATTGATTAACTGAATCAGCAGCAACCAATCTGTTGTTCCACTCGGTGCTACCACAACACAATCACAGTTGCCATCTTAAGAAGGAAGAAGGAGTGACGCTTGCCAATGACGAAATTGGTAGATTCCAGCCACAGTAAGTTTCGGAAATGTGAAATTGGCCAAATATATAAATTCTGATAAACTCTTTGCCCTCAAGAGCATCGACAAGGTAACATCCTATCCTCTTCCCTCCCCTATTATGATGAGCATTAATTATGAGATTCCTTGTTTTTTTCTTCTGATCTGAGTCGTCTATCCTATTCATGGATCGACATTGGTTTTAAGCTTTGCTCTACTCATGCCACTAATTTGGATTATCCCATTTTTTTTCTTAAAGTATCAGTTTTGCCTCCTATATTTATGTTTGCGTGAATCTCTGCCTTGAGGAACATGATTTTCCGAGTCGGCCATAAATTGGATCGTGGCAATTTGGGGCTTAGTAGTGGCTGGAAGCAAATTGAGCAATTGTTGAACCAAAGGGTTCGGTTATTAACCAGGGCATGGGGGTGGAGTGGTAAGTACTCCTCACTCTCTTAACCAGGTTGAGGGTTCGATCCCTATTGGGTATGGAAAAATATCACTGACCAGCTATTCCATCCATCGATGTGACTATCAATTAGCGATCCGGATTAGTCTGGAGTCGTTGTAGTGTCTGAAAGATGACCTGCCCTATAATACCGGAGGAGAGATCCAAAAAAAAAAAAAGGGTTCGGTTATTATGAAAACGGTTAAGTGCGAGATGGGTCTTTGCATTTGAGAATTATTGACAGAGCTGATATCGTGATAAGAGACAGAGACTGAATGCTAAGGTTGGGTCGGTTAAATCAAAACGGCGTCGTTTTGACATTAGTTATTGTTGCTCAAAAATGCACTAAGCGGATGATGCGGACTCTTTTAACCCAAGCTGCGATGCACCGTTTTCAATTTCCTTCTCTTCCTTGATTTTGTTCTTCAGTTTGCAGTTCGTTCCTCTTAGGTGGTTTGGCTTCCTCGTATTTCATCGACTTCTTCTCTCCTCCATGTATTTGCAGTGTTCCTAGACCTTGGTCGTCGTTTCTATTCTGCTTCTTCAGTTCTTCTACTTGGAACTTGGAAGGTGAGAATGGAAAGAATATTGTCCAGTTTTGGAGTTTGTTTTGTGACTGTTTGGTATGCAACGCGACTTTGGGGATTGAGATGCTAATTTTAGTTAGCGTTTCAGTAGGTTTTTTGTCGTTGCTTCCGAGTTCCAACTTCTACCGTTGAGGGTGTTTGTTGCCTCTGCGATTGACATTTGCTCTGAGAACTGGTTCCTCGAGTTAGCCAGTCATATATGGTGTTGTGGGTCGCATATCTTAATCCCTATGGTGGTTCTGTGTTTGGCGTTTGCTCTGCCCCTGCTCTTTTTATTTATTGAAATCACTATTGGGTATTATTAGGAGTTTTAACCTGTCATTAGGGAATATTTTTTCTGATGGTGATTCACTGATTCTGTTTTTCCTATTTTTCGGTTTTTCCTGGAATCCCTGTGAATGCCTTCATTTTCCCTGTGCACAAACAAGCAAGATATCAGTAAATCAGAGATTGATCTTCTTTTGCATAAGCTGTTCATTCAAACTTAGTGCTTGTAGCATAATCAATGTCTTGAGATTATCCAAAGCTCCCAGTCTCTTAGGCAGCCAAGGGATCATATTTTAAAATTCGTGTATGACAACGGAAGTGTCATTTAGCAGGAATAGATTTGAAAAAAATCTGAATAAGTAGTTGTTATTAGTTAATTAATAATTAAGAATATCCATGAATATAAATAAAAAGGCAAATTAAAAAAAATAATTGGGGAGGGGTTGTGTGTTTTTTCAAAAAAAACATAGTTTGATTTTAAATTTTTAATGATAGTATTGATTACATATATTTATACATATCGACATTGATTTTCTAAACAGATCCTAAGTGTTCATTCATGGTAAATCCTTGCTGTTCTTTTTAATTATGCGTATCACAAGCTCAGATCCCTTTTTCTTCTTCAATTGGTCTCTAGAGGTGGGGATTTGGGCCCTTCTTTGTTGGAAACTATTGCCTTTGTCAGTTGTGTGTGGCGCTTGTATGCTTTCCTCCTTCTGATGTTTGCCATTCTTCTGCTGCCTTCATCCATGTTTGGTCCCCCGTTCGCCTATACTCCTCTCCTCCCACCTTTTCTTCTTCATTTATATATGTCCTCTTCCTTGACAGAGCTAATTTCTTGTTCCACCCCCTCTCCAATACCTCACTGTTCATTCTTTTAGGTGCCCCCTGCTTCCTCTTTGTTCCCAATCAGTTTACTCCTGTTTTTCTTTCCTCTTTTATAATATTTACCAACTTTCTGCGTAATATAAACTTATATTGGAAGTTGATTTCTTGTGAATAGCCTATGCCAGTGGGTATTGATTGTTGTCTTATGTTTTACTGCAGTATTCTGGATCAGTGTTAGCAGCCATCTAATGTTTTAAATCTTCCAAGTCTACATGCAAGCCCCTCTATCAAATCCATCAATGGATGCAACAAACTACTCAAATGCAAAGAAGAGGAAGAAGACCCACCAATCTCCAGAGGCCATGTTTCAATATGAGCTCAATTCTTGTTCCAAAAACAAGAATTTGAGTGGTGCAATTGCCCTATATGAATCTGCAATCTCACAGAAAATAAGAATTAATCAACATCACTTCAATTCTTTACTCTACCTCTGTTCCAATTCTGTCACTGATGCATCACTCAAAAATTTATCTTTGGATTATGGGATTCGCTTATTTGATCATATGTTGGCTCTTGGTATCAATCCCAATGAGGCTTCAATCACATCTGTTGCTAGGATAGCTGCGGCCAAAGGAGACGGAGACTATGCCTTTGAATTGGTTAAGAGGATGGGAAAGTACAATGTTGCTCCTCGATTGCGAACATTTGATCCGGCTTTGTTCTGCTTTTGTGATCATTTGGAGGCTGATAAAGCCTATGAAGTTGAGAAAGAAATGGGTGTAGTGGGAGTAAGTTTGGAGGAACAAGAGCTTGCAGCACTTTTGAAGGTCAGTGCAAAGAAAGGTATAGCAGAGAGAGTGTATGAATATTTACATAAGCTCAGAAGCTCCATAAGGTGTGTTAGTGAATCATCTGCACAGATTATCGAAGACTGGTTTCAAAGCACCGAAGCTTCAGAGGTAGGTGAGCCAATTTTTGATGCTAGACAAGTGAAAGACAAAATTGGATGGAATGGAGGAGGGTGGCATGGCCAAGGATGGATTGGAAAGGGCAATTGGGCTGTGCGCAAAACTAATGTTGATGCAAATGGACATTGTTGCTGTTGTCAAGAGCAATTGGCTTGTGTTGACATTGATGATGATGAAACAGAGAAATTTGCTCAGTCTGTTGTTGCTTTGGCAATGGAACGAGAGGTCAAGGCAAATTTTAGTGAGTTTCAGGTGGGTGAAATCCTGCTTGCAATTGCTTCCTTCTGTGTAGGACAGTGCTAGATGTAGATGATCTTTTATGGAAATGAAATTATCTGACTTATTCAAATCTTCTATCTCATTACTTCCCGACCTGTTCTTTACTTGGTTTGGGTAGTTTCCTTCATTCATCTTTCTGGTGTCTTCTATTTTAGGGCTGGCTTGAGGAACATGCAGACTTTGAAGCTATAGTGGACGGGGCGAATGTTGGGCTTTTCCAACAAAATTTTGCAGAGGGTGGATTCAGCATTTCCCAGGTTCTTTGAATAATTAATGGGGATACTCTTATAGCCCCTCTCTTTTCTCCAAAAGAAGAGAGATAATATCAGCTTTAACTCATACATTAGTGAATTATGTACTAATTCTGTTAATGTTTGCCATTTTATATTTGTTCAGCTTGATGATGTTGTGAAGAAACTACATGATAGGAATAAAAAGAAATGGCCGCTACTTATCCTGCACAACAAACGTATGAGAGGGCTTATAGAAAACCAGTCTAGCAGAAAGTTGATTGAGGAGTGGAGGGATAATGGTGCTCTTTATATGACACCAAATGGCTCTAATGATGATTGGTAATTGCCCAATCAATTTCATTTAAAATGTCTTTATTTCTCAAATTATCTGAATCTTTTTATTTATCATTCACTATATATTGTATTTCTTTAGTTCTTGAAGGCACTAATTCACATATATGGTTGAATTTTGGGTTTGAATCTTTGGATCACTGTTATGTTTATTCTTTCTATCTTTTCCTTGTGTTGTATTCTTTGTTGCTTGATTTTCTGTGCTCGTGGGCTTCAGGTATTGGCTCTATGCTGCTGTAAAATTAAGGTGCTTGCTTGTGACAAATGATGAAATGCGTGATCACATATTTGAACTCATAGGAAGTAGCTTTTTTAACCAGTGGAAAGAAAGACATCAAGTGAGTTCCTTCTTTACTTATAACTTCATGACATTTTTTGTGCTAATCTAATGTTTGAATATGTAAATTTGATTCTTTTTTGGAACCGGAGTAGATGGAATTCATGTTTAATTTATCATTTCCATATGCTTAAATAGAATATGATTGACATAGGAACTCATGTAGTTGTAAATTGAGTTTTTGTTTGGAAGAATTTTCTTAAATTGCTACTGTGGTGTGGTTGAAGCAATGCGGGGAATGTGCTGATAAATGTGCCCATTATGGGTCTCAGTTATTTTTTATACTTACATAATTTGTAATCGGCTTTTGAGTATTGGTGTGCCCATTAACATTGCACTTTTCACTAGCTGACTATATTTATTTTTACATTCAGGTTCACTACACATTTGTTAAAGGAAACCTTAAACTCCTGATGCCTCCACCATATTCATGTGTCATCCAGGTAATATGTTGTCTGGCATGCATACAATACCATGCATATATGGGCCTGTATTGTGTGTTAGCCAAGGGTTTTCCATATGTTGAGGAGAAGATTTGCTTTGTTATCCGGAGCCCTGATTTTTTCATTATGATGATTGTATTCATCTTCAACATGAAAGCTGTAATTTTTCCTGACTGAACAATGACCACAACTCTAGCTTCTCTATTTTTAAGTCCAAGTTTAGGGTGATTTAATCTGTTCATATGTATGGTTAAATTTCATCTTTGTTGGGTATTCATGATTGTAATGCAGAGGATGACCATGAAATCTCCATCAATAGATTTAGCCGTTGCTGAGAAGTGTTAGTTTTGGAACAAATTTGAAAATATTAATTGTTATTCTTTTGGTTTCAGGAATCAGAAAAAGGATCATGGCATGTGCCAGTTGTAACAAGCAATAATAATGAGGGATCCTCGAGAATCTGGCTTTGCATTACTCGGCCAGGTGCCACTGCTTCCAATGATGTGAAAACTTGCGAAAATGGTAATCTCTGTCATCATAGTGAGTCAGATAAATCTGCAAATAATGGTGTCTAGTTGGAAAGGATCAGACAGTTACCCAATGAGTGTTTCCTTTCAATGAGCCATTATTTGACCTACATGCAATAGGCCCTTTAAATGTCTGGGAGTAGCTTTTGGGCCATAAAACACGATGGTTCATGGTATGAACGGGACGGCTACATTATGCTTCATGATTATCTGGTTTCTGCACTTATAACGCTTATGAAAACTTGAAATCACATAAGTTATGGAATAGAGGCAGTACCAATTAGAAATTGTATCTCGAAATCTCTGTTGAAAGGATATTTAGTTGGTGATCTGGGAGAGTCAAAGTAGGGCTCTCATGCCACTCTTTTTTCTTTCTTATGTTTTTTTCAAAGTGGCCCAATGGTCGCTTCTAATGAATGTAACAGTAATTTTTTGGGTTTCGATACATTAACTTATTAGGGTCTTAACTCCTAAATTATGCCCTGCTCTGGCTGATCAAAATATGATTCAATTGAGTTAGCATTCTAAATTTCATATCACTGGCTTTCTGTTATTTCACAAATGCCAATTAGTATCATTAAATATCTTGAATTTTTGTATATCTGTAATGGAAGCACTCATGTGATTGCGTAAATTTTTTTATTTAGTCAATTAATAGTAGATTCAATTAAGCCATAATGGATTATGGATCTACATGCTTAGGCTTCCAATTTTGTTTTCCCTTTCTTTTTAATATTAGTTGTTTATTTTTATCTTCTTTCATTGCTTTTTAAAGAAGCAGAAGGATGTGTGATAATACTTCTTTTATTTTGTAATTGTTTTATCAATATGGATAGACTCCATTTTTTGTTTATTTGCTTTTGTCTGTGTAATCGAAGTTTGGGACAAAATTATAAGGGTTGTAAACATGTTCAGTATGAGAATTTCTTTAAAAAACATATAAGGATAGCTAAGTAGTATGTGTTTTTGCCACAATAAATAGATAGTTAAATTAATGAAAAGTGTACATTTTTTAATGTAATTGTTTCAACAACGTTTTTAAATCCATATTGGATGTTTTGTCATCCTTATTAATTTAAGCTGATAGTCTCTGTTTGTAACTTGACATTAAAATTAGTGGTAGATGGTTTAATGTAAAAGTTCAATGTTAAGGGGGTTAAATTTGAATTTTAAAACATCATGGAGTTTATGTGCAACTGACTTAAAATTTAAGGGGTTTTTATAAATTTTAGCATTAAAATATTGATATGAAAATCGTAATTCCCTGCCTAATTTCACTTGTTAAATGTTTTTCTTTCCACTTGTTCAAATTTAGTTTATTTATTCGTTGAACGGTAGAGATTTTCCCAAGGGTTAGATAACTTAAGCAAACTTGCATTATAAAAGGGTGGGAAAGAAAGATAACTCTATCATGCTTTTAAATTAAGTGATGGGCTTGTTAGCGATTAGTGTAAAATTTGTTGAGGTGTTTTCATAAAATGCCTTTGCTGATACATAAGCAATATAAAGATTATCACTACATGTTAAAGACATGAAACTAGATTTAAAAGATGAATAAAATATGAACATGAATCACTTCATAGATATCTTGATGCGTAAAAACTATCATAAACATGGAATGGTGTAGGGCTAATATTAAGGGAAAGTCCTATTTGGGTTTGATGATGGCTTTAATGATACCTTCGTTAGCATTTAGTATTATATTCCATCAACAAGCTCCTCTATGAGAAAAAAGATTTCTTGACAACAGTATGCCTAGCAAGAAGTTAACTAAATAACCAAGATAAGATCTCAACCACAATATCATAAGGCATGTCCCTGTGATGTGAGAGGGAGGGGTTCAAGAACCAAAGAAATCTACAGGGAAGACAGACAATTTTTATTCAAATATCATACAAAGGTGTATAAAGCAAATAAGTTGATGTATTAATTATAGGGCTAAACCTAAGTCTAAGAACTAATGACAAAATATTTTAAAATGTAATTATAATAAATATTAATTGATGACGTAACATCTTGCAATTCAATTACAATAAATAGTGAAGATTCAAAATTAAAATATGCCTAAAACAGGATAGTTGACATTCTTTGAATTAATCTTCATATCGCTTTGGTATCTTTCTCTTGTTTCCCCTGATCCTATCATTTTCTGGCTGAAAAGAACTCTTCTTTGAAAAGGTAGAATGCTTTCTGGCAAAAAAAAGAAAAGGTAGAATGCTAGAATTTCAAGTCTTGGTGAAACTCAGCTTTTGCACAAGGTCTTGGATCCGGGTTTGGTTATAGAAAGAAACATGAATCATCGTCTTTAATAAATAATGGGTTTTTGTTTCTATATTCTATCTTTTTTTTTTCAAAGTATTTTTATAGAATTGTTTTTAAAAACAAATTTTGAAGAAAAAAAAGATTTGGATGGTTATTTTAGAAAAATATGTTTTTGAAGCGATGTGACGTGGTGGTTTTCGACAGCAATGATGCGGTTACGGCCATCACTAATGATGATGTGGCGATAGTCTTCGTCAGTGTGTGGTGTTGGTGTATATGTGGGGGTCTCAAAAAATAAGAAATAGAGAAAACAACAACAAAACACCTATTTTGAATTTTTTTAGTTTCTTAAAACAACCTTCTGCTTTTTTTTAAATAACTTATGGAAAACAATTTTTCAAATAAGTTTTATTATTTTTTAAAATACAAGAAATTATTTTTAAAAACAAACTCAAAAAGCTCTTGAATTTCCTTTGAAGATGATATAATGTTGAAGACATTTAAACTTGCAGATGGATTTTGCTGGTAACTATATGTCTATATGAGAAGAATGTCTTTAAAATTGATGATAGTGGCGAAAAAGTGAAAATGATAGTTTTCATACTCATATTGTTTAGAGGTTAAAATGTTTAGATTCTTGCTTTCTTATGATTTGATCCTTGTGTGAGTTATTTATGAACATGATTTTACCTTAGATTATACATTAGTAACTGTGTTTGTTTGTTGCATGAGATATGTTGTTTAAACCTTAATGTTGACAACATTTATGTGTTAAATTAGTACTTTAATCGTTGTTATTTACTAATTATATCTTTCTGGGGAAAAAAACAGGAAAAATAGTTAAATATTGTGAAAGAACTTTTTGACCCTGCGGGCCGGCCTTGACCTGCATGCTCTCGGGCCGAGTTTTGAAAAACTGCAATTTTTCTGATTCCGAGCCCAACCCTTTTAAACCCTAGCCCATCAAGGACCAACCCTGTAGAGCCTAGCCGACCTTGATTCCCAGCTCTAGGTTCACATAAGCATTTGATAGCTTGCTAGTTATAGTCTCTTTGCAAATTGTTCTCAACCCTACGTGTACAAAAGGATAGGAACAAAGATGTGAACCAGACAATTAACTTCCATATGATTATACAAAATTATATTAACGGCAATCCAATATATATAAAACATGTTGACTCTAACAATGTTTAAGAAAAAAGTATATCATCCACTCTGACAAACTATGAATATGTTTGCAAACTCTTACCAGTTGCGACATAAATCCAAAGGCCAATGAGACCTTTAATTTACATGTAAAAGATATACTTTCAACACCTAGATTCATCACAGACTCTCTAGAATTAGAAGTTTACTTTACATTTAATTCAAGCATATGTTGACAAAAAACTGAATATGGATAAAATTGTTGGCAAAAATCTTGAAGGAAATTACATTGAACAAAATAGAAAGAAATCGAGTTGCCGTAAGAAAGACGAACTAAGATAAAATTATAGACATTATTATGAGGAGAGGAGCATCCTGTGTATGAGAGAGACACACTAAGAAGGAGTCCCTCAACATTTCAGCATATACAAATACAGCAAAAGAAACACTTGAATAATCCAATTAAAACATAAATGGACAAATAAAATAAAACAGAAGTAAGAATGGAGGAGGAAGGGAAAAAGTCAACAGAAATATCTTACAGCTTCAACTTCATGCTGACCAGAAGTCAAAATTAGTTTTTGTTAAAAAAAATAGAGTGAACTCAGCAAAGGAAGTAATCGAACCAGTACCTCATATATACAACAGCTTAATGTACTTCACCTACAGCAGTAAAAAAAAGAGACCAGCTAGGGCTGTCCAAAACTAATAAGAAAATTTGGAAGAGGGAAAAGAAAAAATAGCAAAAAGAATATCAAATCAAAAAGGAGAAAGAGTGCGAAATGTCATACCTGTTGACGCACAGTGAACCCGAAATACCATCCAACAGTTTCTGATATTGTGATGAATACGTGCAGCTATCTAATGGATTCGGCTTTCGGCTTTCCTCCTTTGTAAAGGAGGTTCCGCTATAACATCTGGGTTGTTGCATCAGATCTCAATAGTCCAGATATTAATATATTATAAAAATATTATTATACCCTAAAATATTATTATAATATATAATAATATTTTTATAATATATTAATATATGGACCGTTGAGATATGATCCAACAGCCCAAATGCTATAGCGTAGCCTCCTTTTCTTCTTTATAAAGGAGGAAAGCTAGATCCGCTATCTAATTGTCTACGATAGAAAGGTGGCTGACTAGATGATAAGGTAATGAGTCAATGACAATGGTTGCTTTATGTTAATTTTTAAGTGATTATTGACGGAATATCAGCATATATATAATTATATATGACCTTATTATAGGGGTTGTAAGTTTGGAAGAACATCCTTCCTAATTACTTACTCCCTGTAACTCATGATAATATAATATTTTTTTGGTGATTTATTTTGAGTAGAGTATATATTTGGTCATCTAAATTTATATTTAGTTTCAATTTAGTCTTTTAATTTTATAAAGTGTATTTTTAGTACCTTAATCTTAATAACATCAATTTAATTTCAATTTTTGTCCTATATGTAAAATTATATCTCTTTGAAAATAAATCATTTTTTACGTTACTAACTATTTTTAACTTACATAATAGAAATTTTTTTCCTCAACCATACATCACGTAGGCCTGAATTAAGACAAAATTAGGAATTTAAGGATCCTACGGGACAATTACTGATAATGCCCTCTTTTACGTGACCATTCATAAGATGAAAGGATTGACTTTTGCAATATTTTTAATCTGAATATTATTCGATAAAAGTACACAGATTAAGAAAAATACAGAATATCATTGTCGCCAAAAAAAGTTATAGAACTTGATTAAAAAAAAGGAAAACAAAGTGATAGTGCAAGTAGTGCTACCAAACTTTCATGGTCACTCACAACTAATAAATACATTAGTTGACTAATTGTTAACCATCTTATTAAATTTTTAAGTTACCCATGCAAGTCATTGATTTCTTGTGTAAATTTACATTATTGTCACCATTTTCATTTACTAATTTACTATTCCCTTCTATTCTTTTTATAAGCAACAAGTATCTTGATTATTTTAAATAATAAATATATCAAAAATGTAATATATTTTTCATGAAAAGAGTATAGAAGAGAGAATGAGTGAAAAATATGAGACAGTGTGAGTAGAAAGTATGAGAGAGAACGGATAATAAATAATTAAACCAAAGAGAATTAGTGAATAATAAATATAATATATATATATATATATATTTAATAGGGGTATAAAAAGAAAAGATTATTTAACTTTTAAGACACAAAAAAATTTGTTTATGTTAATGACCAATCATATGAGAGATAAAATTGCATATAGAGGACTGGGGGAGTAATTTATAGCAATTTACAAACTTACTTACTATAACACCCTAAACTTTATTCACTAAATATATATTATAATTATTTGAGTAATTCAATAAAATGGTGAATATTCATGAATTTGGATCTTGTGAATTTTAAAATATTCATATTCATAAGAAAATGGGCAAATTAATTCAAGAATTGAATTAAATTACAAAGGTGATAAAAAAATCACAATTTTGTCAATTTAACCCAAGATTAATTATTTTCTAATTAATTGAATTTAATTTCAATTAATTAAGGAGAATAAAGGAAAATGTATAATTGGATTATTCTTGATAGAATAATTCAAGAATTGTGAAATTAGGGGAAATTATACATAATTCAATTATATGAATTATGGAATGTATGAAAAACATTTTTCTCCTCTTCCTTCCCTAAAATTCGTCCAACCATGAAATAAGGGGGGAAGAAATGAGTTTAGTTAGAGTAAAGGGATGGATGGATGTTTGTGCAACTAGAAGGGATTTAGTCCCAATCCAATTGGACCTAAATGATGTGAAGGGATGGCATAAAGTAAGAGGGTAAGGTGTGAGGTATGATTGGAGGGATGGTGCATGCAAAGTGGAGCAATCATAACCATTGATGAAATCAAGGGCTAGGAAGAAAGATGACCAAGTTAATAAAACATCTTCTCTTCCCCTTCATACATACATTTTGTCTAAAGTGGAGCATGCAAAGTGGAGCAATCATAACCATTGATGAAATCAAGGGCTAGGAAGAAAGATGACCAAGTCAATAAAACATCTTCCCTTCCCCTTCATACACACATTTTGTCCAACCACAAGGAAAAGAGAGAGAGTGAGCTTGTGAAGTTCTTGGGAGATTTAGAGAGCAAGAGGAAGCAAAGTCTAAGGTAAGAGTTTGAGTTTCAAGTGATTAAGCTTCTTATCTTGTGTAATTCATTCTCTAATCTCTTGTTCTTCATGGAAATCATAGTTTAGCAAGCTATTATTCAAGGTCGAGGAAGAGAGAGAGGATATCCTAGAGTGAGAAACACCAAGAATCAAGAAGTAATTATACCAATCTCAACTTTATATTAGTATGAAGTTGTTGTTAGTAATGGTTGGTTAATTTATGTGATTTTTGGTTGAGTTATGAAATTTGAAAAGTTATAGCCCTAAGGGGTTATGCTACCCAAAATCTTTTAAATCATGATTATGAAGTGTTTAAATGAGTTAACCAAGTATTAGAAGTGAAAAAGTACAAGTTTTGAAAGCTAAAACACAAAGCTCCATTTTTCTATTTTCCCTTCAATATTTTGGTCAGGACCAGAACTAGTAGTAGAAGTTGGATTTTCATAAAATAAATGGTTCTATTGGACTCAATGGGTAAAAATAGATGGGGTTACAATTTGGCACTTTTTTGGTAGAGGTCGAAAAGGCATAATTACGAAAATGCCACTGAAATCCCTAAATAAGGGCTGTCAAAGGTATTTTCGTAATTTGACAATGAATTTGGTAATTTCGAACCCGAAAATGGATTCCTTGGGCGAAAATACATCAGAATGCCCGAATTGAGGTCCCGGGGCATTTTGGTAAAATTTCACTATAGACTAATATAACCACAAGAAACGCTATAGACGAATCTAAAATAATAATTGGATAGATTATGACCTATTTCTGTTACATTTAATATTTTAGGACCAAGTCAAACGTCGGAACAACATGTTTTTTGAGGTATACTGAAAAAGGGATTTAACAAACTTCGAGGTTGAAGCTCTCCTGGATTTAACAAACGTTTTTCAAGGCATGCTTCTCTCCACAATGACGACTGTCCTTTGCTCTCCTTTACTTGCACCGCAGCCTTTTCTTTGTAAAATGACATCTATGCACGTAGCTTGAAGCTCTTAAGGTCCAGTTTGATTTAAGGGGAGGGGAAATGAAGGGAGGGGAGGGGAGTTGCGCCCATCCCTTTGATTGTTAATGAAAAAGTATTAAGAGAAAAGGGAAATTTTTTTGAAAGTTTTCCCATCCCTCTCCCCTAGACAAGTCCCCCAAAAATCGGAGGGATTTGGAGGGAAGATTAAAATATGTGTGATTAGACTAAAACACTCCTATTATTTTTGTAATAACCCGAGAATGCCCTTACTCCTTTAAATCATCAATCATCTTCTTCATGGAGCTTTGGTCCGTCCTCGTCTCTATCTCTCTCTGCCTTCTTCTCAAAGCTTTCTTCAACCTTCTCCTTATCCATTCTCCCTCCCCTCCTCTTCCTCCTGGTACTCTTCGGATCCCTTTCTTGCGTTCCTCCATTTTTCTGAGAAAATCATTCTCTAAACTTGAACCCATCCCTCAAAGTCTTCACTCCAAGTTTAGCCCCATCGTCACTCTCCATATCGGTTCTGACCCTGCTATATTCATCGCCGATCCAAGTCTTGGGCTCACTTTTGTAAGATTCTTGACTGAACTCAGATTATCTCCATTTAATTTTCTTCATTCTCTCTCTTCTTAGAAAAATTTATTTCATATATTCTGTGAATAGGTGGGTCGATTATGCTCGATGGGTTGGAGTCCAGAAGATATGGGATTGAACATAGTGGTTTTCCAACCAAGAATCATTGTATGTAATTCCAATTAAATCTGTTTCCAGCAAGTTGTTGGATTAATTTTTCCTTTGGCCGTACAATTTATTTATGAAAATAATGAAACATTCACGAGTAGGTGAGTGACAAAATATTTTGATCCTCCATTGATAAACTAGCAGAAGTTGCTAGATGAAGTTGAGCGTCATTTTTTTTCTGGGTTTAGACTAAGGTAATTAAACCCGGATCAGTCAGTAAACCGGTCAAGGTACTAGGTCAAGGGTTAGTAGGTCAAACTGGAGCTAAACTGAGACCAAACCGATGAGAAATGAAATATTTTAAGCTTATAGTATAAAATCCTAAAGGAAAAATTTTTTTAAAAAAATTATTAAAAAAATTTGACTCGGGTCGAGTCACCAAACCGGACCAGTTAGTGCCCGGGTTGCCGGTTTTTGATCCATTTCAGCCGGTCCGATCCAGATCAGACAACCTTGGTTTAGAGAGACAAATGTGGGACATGTCCCTCCATTGATTATAATGGATTGTATTAGTTTGTAGTCTCTTGTATTGAGAATGAATGCAAGTAAATTTGCAGATATTTCATATGTCTCTTGTCACCCATCTTTCCTCTTCCCAATTATTCATTTGTTAAGGAACCCGTGAACTCTCGTCCAGGTTATAGATCGGGATATACAATAGTCATTGACATGAGAAGCTGTGAAGTATTTAATTATGAACAAATATGTGTGTGTGTATAATTATAAAATATATGTTGGCAAAAAAATATAATTATAAAATATAATTTTAAATATATATATATATATAATTGTATTAAAGGTTATTTATAATTAAGGGCAAAAAAATATTATTTATAATTAAACTTTATTATACATTTAATAGAGTTTGGAAAAAAATCACTTATAATATAAAGGTAAAATTGTCCATATGAAAATAATTTTCCTCCCCTCCATTTCCTTCTAATCAATCTAAATAAGATAATATTAAAATCCTTCATATGCCCTCCCCTCCATTGAACCAAACAGACCTTACGGTTACTTGGTTCAAGGAATAAAAAATAAAATCAAATAGAAAACTTGGTTTTTTATGAAAAGTTTCTTTTATGCTTTTAAGTTAAAAAAAATAATTAACAATAGATGCATATAGTTATTATTAATTGATAATATCATATTTATAAAATGCTCTCTAACGGTTTTTTTTTATATTATTATCTGGTATCTAGTTGGGGGTATACTCTTTAAGTCTTTAATATAAAAAGCTATTTAACAAATTTGAGAACACTATAAAAATTTAGATAAATTAGTTAATTATAAAAATGCTCAAGTATACATTTAATCCTTTATGTTTGCATTAAGATTCATTCTAATCCCTTAAGTTTAAAAAATGTATTTTTAGTCATTCTATTCTTACATCATTAGGCTAATATGATGAAAAATGCGGACTCATCAGGTCATTATTTTCAATGCTAATGTACTGCCACATCAACTCATATCTTTAACAAATTCATATTTTAATTAAATTAATAATAATAACCCTCATTTTTTAATCAATTTTTTTATCCACCTTTTCTTTCCCAACAGAAACCCTTCTCCTACCGCCAAAGCCATCTTCCTCCATGAATTTAGAAGAAATAAGAAGACACCGCACCTCAATAGATGAAAATAGTTGGTCCTCAAATGGATGAAATATATGAATTTGCCTCTGCGTTAGCGGGCTCTAAAGGAATATGGGATGAGAATGGGGAATGGGATGACAATCACAATGGTTAGTTTCCAAGATGAGAACTGAGATGGGAGTGAACATGGGATTATATAGAGGGAAGCAAAATTCAAAGGTTATGGTGACACATCTTCTTGCACCCCAGATGAGCATTGTGCTTTGTGCGATTCTGCAAGTGGTCCATCTAGGGAGCAATGCCGTGGGGTTAGATGCCCAAAATTATTGCATTATTTTTCCGACAATTCTTGATTAAACTCTGATGACACCCTCTTGGTTATGAATAGAGAAAGTCATTGAAGATTCATGGTGGACGAGGAAGGTGTTACTCGCAAGAGAAGGGTTTCCAAAGGGGAAGAGGGAGGAGATGAAAAACATTGATTGAAATTAAGAATTATTATTAATATTGTTATTTTAATTAAAATATGAATTTGTTAAAAAAATTTAGTTGATGTGGCAACCAATAAAGATTAAAATAATATAACTTGATAAGTCAGCATTTTTTGTTATATTAGACTTATGGTGTTAGGATTGAAAGATTAAAAATATATTTTTAAACTTAAGGAACTAAAATGAACTATAATATAAACATAAAGAACTAAATGTATACTTTAGCTATTATAAAAATATCATATCATATGATCTCCCTAAGGGCTTATTTGGTATGAGGGGGAGGAAGGGAAGGGAAAGCGAGCAGATGAAAAAGATTTTTGAGTTGGATTTTAAAAAAATAAGAAAAATAGGGTTAAAAGTTTTTAACTAATTTTTCTTACTATTTTATATTAATTTTTCTTCCTAGCCTCCCTTCCAAATCCGTCGTACCAAACGGACCCTTAAATAACCATACATAACCTTTGATTAAGTACTAAAAATAAAAAAATATAGATATACCAATTTAACTTGAAAAAAAATAAATATAGAAAAAAAATCTCAATCTCAATGTGAGGAAGGACAAACAACGAATCCTAAAGTGAAAGATTTTATCTATATTTATTTATTTTTTCTAGTTAAAAATACATAATAAGTTAAGAACATGTTGAAATCATGCTTTCTTATGTATCGGGGAAAAAAAAAGAACATGTTGAAATCAAGGAATGAATTTTATAATTCTAAACAGTAAACGCCAAAATGAAGTTACATGAAGATATAAAAATGTAATCTTATGAATTTTAAATTTAACAATTGAGCACAATCCCTAGGTGGGAATTGGAAAATATGATTGATCCACAAAATAAATGCAGCCTAAAAGTCTGAGCATCATGAAGCCCGAAAAGACCACCCCAAACACAACCCCACAGGCCATTGCACCACAAACATGCCCACATTCACTGCTTGTCTTGCTATTCGCTCTCGCACTTGCTTCCTCTTCTCTTGTCATTTCAATACTTTTTAATATTACACCATTATTCCCTAATTCTTTTCTAATTGCCAATTGTCCATGATCAAGGCCTTCAACTTCAAGAAAGTGATCTCTTGCATCTTCATATCCTATCAGAGATCCCAATTTCTGTGTCTTTTTCTCTTCATCACCGGCCCATATTACCATTGCCTCCTTCCCACCATCAAAACCTTCTGGACATTCCTCCGCTTCTGCGTTTTGAGTGAAATTATATCAATTTATAGATACCAGATAATACACAAACAGCTTCAGATGGTAAATTTTCAAAGAAAAAGAAAGAAAAAACATGTCCTAATTATTTAATCCATGAATTTATTCTTCCATATATATAGTTAAATTTTCACTCATGATCGATCTCTAAGTCTCAAGTGCAGATGACTCTCTCTTCCCTTGGACTTCTTTTTGGACCAATAAATTGATAACATTTAAAAGAGGCAGAGGATTTAAACACTGTTTGGATTAACGGTAGAAACTGCTTTTCTAACATAATTTACTGTATACGAAATTACTTTTCTAATGTGATTTACGGTATACAAAATGAGTTTGTGGGATAAATTTTATCACAACTCATGTGAACGGGTTTTTCTACCGTCAACTCAAATAGAACCTTAATAACTTAGTCTTTCAAAAATAAAGAATCCATGTTTCGATGTGTGTCTTATTTCCATTCAATACGTGGAAACAGAGGAATGTTCAAATTCAAACGGTTCAAATCTGTTTCTTCTTTTTTGCTGCAATAAAAGATCTTTCCGCAACATAAATGAGTAAGAATATACTAGCATATACAAGATTCAGGGGAAGAAAAGGAAGCTGTTACTCATGCATGTAGAGTCTAAATTGGAATAAGGCTAATTCCAGCCTCTTTACCTTTCCATTCCACCATAGCCTTACAGTCATCAGGAAACTCCTCCGGTTCTGTAAATTCAGCGACGGATAGTTCACCACCGGCCTCTCCGCCATCGTCATTGAAACACGATTCGGTGCAAGAACAATGCGAAGCAACCTCGAGTTCTTCGGCTCCGGAGAAGTCTCTGGAACTGTGCCATTTCTGGAAGCCGTCCTCCAAACTCTGGATCCTCCGAGCCACGTGCTGCAGATGATGAGGTGTCGTCGATGCTGGAGGAGAAGAAGTAATCTCAGCCGATAAGAGACTCTTTATGAAGACGAATTTCTGCTTGATGTCTTCATAGAGTTCTTGATGTCGATCGTCGTCGTCATGAAGAAGCAAGGCGTCGTGGAGCATGGATTCCAGTTCTTGGAGTTTGGATTGCAAGATAGAGCATCGCTTAGTCATTATTATTCCGTTTTTGGAGAGAAAATTTTGTTACACACGAATCTCTTCTCTCTGATTCTGAGCGATACAGAGCGTGAAATGGAAACAGAGGGACGTGAACACGATAGTGGGTTGTGTGTGTGGGAGCGTGGGGAAGACGGTTTTGTTTTGGTGGGGAAGCGAGGTGTGGGAAACGGTGCCAATGTGTTGTCGTGTCGCTTCTCCAGGGAAACTGTAAAAAGCTTGGGTTCGCAAACGACACATGTTTGCTTGGTCGTTTGACATTTTCTTGAAGCAAGGAGAATTTTTTCCGGTACGATGGATCATTTGTTTTTATTCCTCCTATATTCAAACATTTTTAAAAATAACATAAAAGAATATGATATAATTTGGGGAAAACCTTTTGCAGAAACTATATTTTTCCTCAACATTTATTCTGGTACCCATGTATTTTTTCTCTCAATTAAATTCCTTAACTTTACTTTAGTAGCACCATTAACATAATAGAGCAAAATAAAAGGATTTAATTAAGAAAAAAAATTTTATAAGTACCAACTTAAGAAACGTGGAAGTACAAGTAACTGCAAAATTATTTTTCCATATAATATAGTAAAGAGATGTGTGTCGTGTTTTATTTTGCCATGTATTGTGTGTGTTGGTGTTTTTTTTTTTTTTTTTACCTGTATATGTACTATGTGTGTTTATAACGTTATATTAAATCTTCATATCCATTTTCTTTCCCATATAATGCATTTTCGTAAATTTATACACGCGTATCAAATATATAATATTTCAGACAGAGTATGATCATTCTCAAGGGGACCACTAAAATCAAGTGATCTTGAGATTGCAAATTAGGAATCCTTCCAAACTGCAACATGTCTCTGATCCTTATATCTCTCTTTTTCTTTATCTCTATTTTGTGAATTATACGTACTGTTTCTTTACCTTGATATGTATGTATACTTACATTTAGAGATACCAAGAATTTAAAATTGCATTGTTTCAATGTCTTTTGACCTTTTTTTTTTTTTTTTCACGATGTGCTTTTCATTTCACTAAAGCCTAGCTAACGTATATTCGGAGTATATTGGGAGAAATATTAGTTGCTTCTTGATGCAGGTAACTTCCAAATTGATTCTTCTTGAAGTAATATTCCACTATTTAAGACCCAACACAAAGAAGCACTAAGTGTTTGGGTAACTCTAAAACCATTTTCAGAAGCTCTTTTTCACAAGCAGAAATAAAACTCATTTCACATATTTATCTTGTAAATTGTAAAAACTATTATCTAAAGATTAATCTAAACCATGGTTTTAAAGTTACCTAAACAAGAGGTGTTGGATGACAAGCACATATTAGAATATATGCATCACTTATGCCATATGAACTGTTGCAGAGAAATCCATGCATACCAATATGGAAGCTAAGCATAACACGAGGAGGATCTATCTGCCGTTCTTCCTTTTTGAATGATGGATGATGGGTTGAGAAGTTGGATCAAAATATCTGATTTTTTCCTGGCCTGCAACTCTTTGTTAGAAAACGCTAAATTGATAGTAAAGTTTAAGGAACCATGAATTTCCTGTATATAGAATGAGGGTGCCTAATGTTGTCATTATGCTGAGCTATATTTCTTTTGTGCCAAGTGATGTAAAAAAATGGGTCAAGATGCACTGAGCATCCTGAAGCATTTTTTGAGGATTTTAGCATGTAATTTTAACCCTAATATATTTAAATAGGTGCAATTTCACCGTAAATTAATGAATTGAGAAATATCCCTTTTCCTCTTCCTCCTTCTCTAGTCCGTTCCTCTTTTCACTCTTCTACTCATTATCCTCAACCTCCTCCCCTTCTGTTTGGACTTCTCTAGCAATGGCAAAAACATGCCTTACTTTCTTTGCCCTCACTACTGTGCAACAAAACCAAACATCCCCATTATCAACAAATGCCTTCTAAATCCCTTAAGGGAATTGTAGAGAGAGGGAGGAACTAGGATGAAGAAATAAAATTGGTTGTTGCTGCTCAGGCTGTGGAGGTTGAGAATGAGTTCGTCTTCTTGTTTAGTGAAGTTGCCTAGCTTAAGATCAAGTCGAAGGTAGTTAATCCATCTGACTCTGCAACTCTCGCCACATCTAAGCAAACATGGGCAGAGGGGGAGAGAGGAACAAAAAGAGTGAGAAGGCGCATTTATTTGTGTGAGAGAGAAAGAGGGATGAGGATATATATATATAGAGAGATAGAAATATATACCAGCAGCTTTAGGGAGGGGTCTCTTGTGAGATATTTTAAATAATAGAATATAATTATTAGTTATTAATTAGGTTAATTAAAATATCCTGAGTGTGGCCCGTTAGTCAGATCTAGGCCTAATTACAGGATTAGAGTAAAGTGGACTGGCTATTTATTTTATTTCTGATGGTGAAATAAGGAATCAAGGTTTCCAGCCGTCTGAATTGAGCGTACGAGTGAAAATCCTAGCTGCTCTTTGAGGTTCCCTGTGTAACCCCCTCATCGTAATTACATCCGGGTTATGAAATTTAAGTGAAATAGAGACCAATAAAATCAAATCAACAATTTATAATCCCTTAACTCGGGATGAGGTATTTCAAATTCAATTCAAAACGTATTAATTCCGGGTCTCACATTCACGTACGGATATAACTACTTGAGAAATCAGAGTACATAATAAATATCAAAGTGCGGAAACCAAAATCCCGGCAAACCCCGGGTTACTTACATATCTAACCTGGGTTTAGGAGTTTCCCAACAGTGGGGATTACATAACCAAAATATTCATTTACATCTATATACATTTGGAAATCCCAAATCCAAAACTAAGATAACCAACATCCAAATATAAAATGTCCCTAAGCCCTAACCACTCCTGGTTGGTCGCTTCCCTTTCGAGCCACTCGCCCTGTCTGAAAAGGTTAGTCATATGGAAAGAGTGAGATTCTAAAGAATCTCAGTAGCAACAAGACACTTATACAATATATAAACATAGAGCATGCATGTTTATCATGTTCAGCAGCTTCATAATGATCTCTGGCTTGCGCCACATACGACAGCACTCACGGCTGTAATCACAATGCACTACGCCCACTTTCGTGGTGAACACTATGCCAGCTTTCGCTGTATTCACTATGCACAACGCCCGCTTTCGCGGTGAACACTATGTAGTAGCAACACGAAGCACAAAGCACCACCAAGCATCTCAAAGCACAATGTACCACAAAAACTCCACAAGGTATCTCAATGCACAGGGTATCACAAAGCAGCAGCAGCAGCATCCACACAATGAATACAAGAAAACATACAATACATTTACACAAAGTATAAGAGAGGAGTCGCTACCTGTATCTTTCCTGACAATCTTTGGCACAATGGGCTCACGCGTTCGGCAGATATCAAATCCTATACCAAATTAGGGACAATTGATCAATCTCTTTTCCAATTACTTAATCCCATAATACACTAAGTTGGTTATCATTTAGGACTCCTAAGAGGCCACAAATGTCTCTAATGAAAGCCCTAAAAGGTTGGGAAACAATAGGTTGAAGGTCACTTTTCAAAAACACTAAGTGCTGGAACACAGGCTTGGGCCGCGGCGCACCCATCCTTGGGCTGCGGCCCAAAACAGGTCAGAAAGTCTTGGGCCGCGGCCCAAAACAGGTCAGAAAGGCTTGGGCCGCGGCCCAGAAATTTCCTGACACTGGGCTGAACTTTGAAAAACCATAACTAATTCTAGAAAAATCGAAACGAAGTGATTCCAAAGCCAAATGAAAGGTATATGAGTCCTCTTTCAAGGAAAAATACAGCCCCTCACTGGAAATCACTACACAAATACAGAATTACCAAAAACTACACACTACTCCAAAACAGAGTTCTGTTTTCATCCCAAACTTTGGACAATCATATCTCACAGAATTCTTAACAAAATGACACAAAATATATGTCCATTTTGAAGCTTGGGATGTGAAATTTAAGACTGGAAAGTTTCACAATTTTCCAATACCATTTGGTCACTCAAAACACTCGTGCAAACAGACTGTGCAAAACAGAGCTCAACTAGATAACTTTCCAACTTTTTCCCAAGTGATTTTAATGAACCCAAAATCAATAACCAAGCTCATTCCCACCCAAATCACTCAAGGAACCCAATGGTGACTTCAAAATGACCAAATTCACAACCTAATTTCATGCCCTGTTTTTGCCCAATGCACAAAATCAATATAGAGTTCTCAAACTTCACCTCTAAGCTTCAATTCAATACCATTCATTCAAAACACTTAACAAGGCACTAATTCCATGTCAACAAAAATTCAAACACCACAAGACCCTAATTTTCGAAAATGGGTCCAAAATTCCAGAAATTCCAAGTTAAATCATTTGGCACAAAACTTATATAGAAAGGTTTCTTAAACTCACCTTAACAACTTTCTCAAAGGGAGTTCTTGATTCACCCAAGTCCAGAATTTCGTGTGGCCACAAACCACCACCAATGGACAAGCTACAACCATAGAAATGTTGCTCTTAACTCAAGGATCAACTTTAATGAAGGGAGTTTGAGCAATAGAGATCACTTACCTACTCAAAGATCAAGTTTTTCTTTTCCCTTTCCAAGCTTCAAGGTCGCCGGAAATGGAGGAGAAAGAGAGAGAAAATGAGAGGTATGAAGTGATGATGAAGATGGCTTCTTTCCTCTACACAAACACACACTCAACCGAATAGGAAAGAGGGAGAAGAGAAAAGTGATTTTTGTCTTCTAGTGCCCTATCCAATGGCCACCATCATGCCACTTGTCACCATCTACACAATTCCCTTTATGAGCTCACCAAGTCATAAAACATAGGATTCCGACCCATATGAAATGCATCTCAACCCTTGATCTTAAATACCACTTGTATTTATCCCAACATTTACATTACATTAATCATAATAATGCTTAATCAAGATAATTACAATAATTATCAGAGTCATTAGCCCTAAATACAAATCGGGATATTACACCCTGACTGGCAACGGCTCTCACATCAGTTGCCATCACTGTGCCTTACGGTCAGTCAGAAGTAGTTACCTGTCAATCTTTTCTTCTGACTCTTTCTGTTTTGCAGTCTCAATTTCCCAATGTTCGTGAACTCCTTCTGATCAGAGAAAAGCTATGACGAGAGGTATTTATTAAGTCTTCCGCTGTAACTTGTAGAATATGTTGTGCTATAATTATCATGATGTAATTGACAATAAGCATGATTTATTCTAACATGTGGTATCAGAGCCTCGCTCTCTGACCCTCTGCCTGTTTTTCTTTGATCGGGGATGATTTATCTATGGAATTTAATGAGTTACCGTAATAATTTTTATATGGGTTCCATATTTTAAATCAGAGATCACAATTATTGTTTTGATTTGCGATGTACTGGTTTTCGGATTTGCTGTGACTAAATCACATTTTCGGTTCTATGGGTTCATGGTTGTACCTTCTAGATCTGTGATTATTTATGGTTTCTAGTTTCTATTACTGCGATGATCACTCTCCATTTCTGTATCCCGTTCAAACCACCATTTTTTTGGTTTTCGAATATGAGCCAATTTTGTGTTGATATTTTGTGTTTAATCGCTGTTTTGTTACATATATCTATGTTTTTATTGCGATTGATGCATTTTCTGTGAGCATCGCCGTCAACAGCACCGTCGGACCTCCGATTGTGGGTTTTGGATCTGAGAAAATCTTTTGACTCAAATCTTGTTTTTAATCGGTGATTTGTTGCTCAAATTATGTTTTGGATTGATTTTCTAGCATGAACCGTCGTGAGAACGCCGTTTTGAGCCCTTCGATCGTCGGAAAGAGCACTGTATGAGGTCGCAGGTCACGGCACCCTTACCGGGTTGCGCTCGGGTAGGGTTGCAGGGAAATGGGTGGGGGAGACGAATGAAACGATGCCGTTTTGGCTTGCTCAAAACGTCGCCGTTTCGTGTCATTCAAAAGAGCCTCCCTCCACGCGCAAAAACGACGGCGTTTGGCCCTTAAGTGAAACGTTGCGTTTCACTTATCCAGTGGGTGGGCCGGACGCGTCTCTGGGCCGACGCATTTTGGGCTTTAAATATTTTTTTTTCAATTCTCGCTGATGTTAGTTTGGGCCTAACAACTGGACTTCTTTAATTTTTTTTTGGTTGCAATTAGTGGATTCGCATACTGGGCCGAACAAAAAAAAACTTTTTTTTTTCTGTTTAATTGAACAGTGACGGTTTTTGTTGATTTCTGGGCCTTATAATTTTTTTTTCTGGACCATGAATGTTGAAGCTTCCAGAAACAAATATTGGGCCTATTCATTTTTTTGTTCTTCTGGGCTATGGTTTTTAAATTCCAGAAAACGTTTTTGGGCTTTTCTTAAACCATTATTTCACTGTTTAATTAAATATATATCTGTTTTATGTATTTTTCTAATTAATGATTTTAAATTGTTTAAATTAGTGACAGTGGTTAATTTTGGCATTTTCACATACTGAAAAATTTGTAAAATTGTTCTCATAAGTTAATTAATTGTCTAACATTTTGAAAATAGCTTTAGACAATTATTTAACAATTCAAAAAATTTTGCAAAAATTGAAATTTGAGTTGAAAGGTGCCAAAATTAATTATCTAAACAATTTTGAATACATAAAACAGTGGGAGGGATTTAATTAATTATTTACTGTATTTATTGAATTAATTAATCTCTCCATTATGATGTGCATATTTTGATTTGAGTGCACTTAAATGATATTTGTGACTAGCATGCTACTTTTTCAAGGAATAGCTACAGCGTCCTTTAGTTTTGTATGCAACTTGATCACATATGAAATTTCTAAAATATCTAATTGTAATTAAATATAAAATTGTAATTGTTCTTTACCCACAGGTAGACGGTTATGATTATATATTTAATTAGGGTGGGATAGTTTGGTCTTATATTTTCTAAGTTGCCCACAGGCATTAAGAAATGTAAATTATATACTCTAGGCCCACCAATTTGAGATAAATGCATGCAATGCTAGGTTCTTTGCCCACAGGTAGAATTTAGTGATACGCATTTATATATATTGCATGTTTCCATTAGTGCATAACATGCATACAAAAGGCACAGAATTCGTGATTGTCTCAAATATTTATCTTGTGAGCTAATTTAAGTTTTTAAATTGTAGCACCTACTACTTTCTCTAATCTTTTTGCTGACACTACTAGCAAAATTGTGCTGGATGGTACTAATTACCCTGAGTGGAGAGAGGACCAAACCTTGCAGATTGATATGCTGCACATGCATTTTGTAATGGAGAAACCTAGACCTCCCAAACCAACTGACAAGGCAACTAAAGAAGAAATTGACTATCAGGAGCGCTGGGAGCACTACAATCGCATGTGCATGTCATATATTAAGACCAGGATCCAAAGAAGCATTAGGGGAGCAATTCCCAAATGTGAAACTGCTAAGGAGTTTCTGGAAGCTGTGGACAAACAGTTTAAGCCAACTGACAAACAGATGGGTGGTTCCATCATGTCAGAGCTGTGTGCCATGAAGCTGACAGGTACTAATGGAGTCAGACAACATATCATGAGGATGAGAGACTTGTCCTCTCAGCTGAGGGCCTTTGACATGGAACCAACAGAGCAGTTCCTAGTGCATCTGGTTCTGAACTCCCTTCCTTTTGATTATGATGCCTTTAAGGTCTCCTATAACACAAATAGGGAAAAATGGACAATTGATGAACTGCTGTCCATGTGTGTTCAGGAGGAAACTAGGCTTCAAATGAGTGGTAGGGAGGCACCTAGGGCAGCTCATTTGGCTGAAAGTTCCAACAAGAATAGTGCTAGGGGCAACAAAGACAAGCAGAAAAAGAAGAAAAAGATTCCTGCTGTGCCATCTATTAAGAAAGCTGAAGCTATTTGCTTCTTCTGCAAGAAGAAAGGGCACATGAAGGATGAGTGCCTGAAGAGGAAGGCATGGTTGGAGCGTAAAGGTATGTATATTTCAAGTTTAGCTTTAGAAGTTTATCATATTAGCACTAGTAATGATACTTGGTCGATCGATACGGGTTCAATGATCCATATTTCTACTACCATGCAGGGGTTTCTAAATATCAGGCCTCCACTTCCCAATGAAGCACGAGTCCTTTCAGGAAGTGGGAAAAGAGATCCGGTCAAAGTAATTGGAACTTTTAGAATTGTTTTCCCAAATAAAACTGTGCTGGATCTTTTGAATTGTTTTTACATTCCTAGTTATATGAGAAACTTGATTTCTATGTCAAAACTCATTCCTTTGAATTATGGTATTTATTTGCAAAAGGACTTGATGTATTTCAATAAGGACTATTTTCCAATTGCAAGGGTTATTATGATTGATGATTTGTTTAAAATAATTCCTGAACCGCCTGAAGTTTTTTCTGTTTCGCATGGTATTAGACAAAGTATCATTGATGAGAATTCTATTAGCTTGTGGCATAGGAAATTAGGACATATCTCCGTTGACAGGATCAAAAGGTTAACTAAAGATGGAATCCTTCCATCTTTAAACCATTCAGAATTTGATACTTGTGTGGACTGCATAAGGGGAAAGCAGACAATAAGTCACAAAAGGGAGCTAAAAGAAGTTCTGATTTACTTGAAATTATACATACCGATATTTGTTATCCTGACTTATCCACAAATAGTCAAAAATACTTTATCACTTTTATTGACAATTACTCGCGATTTACTTATATCTACTTGCTTGATAATAAAAGCGAGGCACTAGATGCCTTTAAGGAATATAAAGCTGAAGTAGAAAAACAAGTTGGGAAACCAATAAAGATCGTGAGATCCAATAGAGGTGGTGAGTACTACGGTAGGTACACTAATGAAGGACAAGTGCCAGATCCCTTTGCTGATTTTCTTCGAGAGCATGGTATAGTTGCTTAATATACCATGCCTGGCTCACCAGATATGAATAGTGTAGCAAAAAGAAGAAATAGGACTTTGTTAAACATGGTTAGGAGCATGATGAATGGCTCCAAACTACCAACATCCTTGTGGAATGAGGCACTTAAGACAGATGTATACTTATTAAACAGGGTTCCAACAAAGGCAGTGCCAAAAACACCCTTTGAAATCTGGAAAGGATGGAAACCCAGCTTAAGACACCTTAGGGTATGGGGCTGTCATGCGGAAGTAAGAGTGTACAATCCACAAGAAAAGAAACTAGATCTTAAAACCATTAGAGCTTACTTTGTAGGCTATTCATGTATGACTAAGGGTTATAGGTTCTATTGTCCTTCACCTTCTGCGCGTTTTATAGAATCTAGGAATGCTGTTTTTCTTGAGAATGACGTGATTAGTGGGAGTGATCAAACAAACAATGATCATATAAAAGTAACCCCTGATTTACGTCGTGAGGGTTTTGTTCAGATTTATCCACCTCCCACACATGGAGAACCAAGACAAGTTGTGGTGGAGGATGTCCCGAATGAACAATCTGAACCAACCCAAGAGGTTGAATTAAGAAGATCAACTAGAGAAAGAATGCCAGCATTGCCTAGTGACTACGTAGTGTACTCTGTTCAGACTGATTGCGATATTAGCATTGAAGATAATCCATTAACATTTACTCAGGCTGTTAAGAGTGAGAACTCTAAGTTGTGGCATGATGCTATGACTGAAGAAATGAATTCCATGGAAAACAATAATGTATGAGATCTTGTGGAGTTACCAAGTGGGTCTAAAGCCATTGGCTGTAAATAGGTTTACAAAACCAAAAGAGACTCACAAGGTAACATTGATTGATACAAGGCTAGGTTGGTTGCCAAGGGCTTCACACAAGTGGAAGGTGTCGACTACTGGGAAACCTTTTCTCCTGTATCAACGAAAGACTCTTTCTGCATAATCATGGCATTAGTTGCACATTTTGATCTAGAGTTGCACCAAATGGATGTTAAGACTGCATTCCTCAATAGGGTCCTTGAGGAAGAAGTCTACATGAAACAACCTGAGGGATTTGTTGCAAAGGATAAGGAACATCTGGTATACAAGTTGAAGAAATCGATATATGGGTTGAAGCAAGCCTCACGACAGTGGTATTTGAAGTTCCATGAAGTAATCACATCATTTGGATTCGATGAGAACATCATGGATGAATGCATATACCACAAGGTTAGTGGGAGCAAGATAATATTTCTGGTTTTATATGTCGATGACATACTACTTGCAACCAGCGATCTAGGACTATTACGTGAGGTGAAACAGTTTTTGTGCAAGAACTTTAATATGAAGGATATGGGTGAGGGATCTTATGTCATTGGCATCAAGATCCATAGGGATAGAGCTCAAGGCATTTTAGGCTTGTCTCAACAAACCTATATCAACAAAGTTCTTGAACGATTCAGAATGCAAAACTGTTCAACTAACGTAGCTCCTCTTGAGAAAGGGGACAAGTTTAGTCTAGGTCAATGTCCTCAAAATGAGCTTCAAAGGAAGCAAATGGAAAGGGTCCCATATGCATCAGCAGTGGGAAGCTTGATGTATGCACAGGTTTGCACAAGTCCTAATATAGCTTTCGTTGTTGGCATGTTGGGAAGGTACCAAAGCGATCCAGGGGAAGCACATTGGACAGCTGCAAAGAAAGTGTTTAGGTACCTATAAGGTACTAAGCACTATATGCTCACATACAGAAGAACAGATGACCTGGAAGTGGTTGGTTACTTAGACTCTGATCTAGGAGGATGTTTAGACACAAACAAGTCTACTACCAGTTACATCTTCCTACTAGCAGATGGAGCTATATCATGGAAAAGTATAAAACAAATACTTACAGCTCCCTCTACTTGTGATGCTGAGTACATAGCGTGTTTTGAGGCAAGTTCACAAGCGATCTGGATAAGGAATTTCATTACTAGTCTTAAGATTGTGGACTCAATCTCTAGGCCAATCAGGATGTACTGTGATAACACAGCCGCAGTAGCCATTGCAAATAACAAAAGAAGTGGAAGTCGAAACCGGTAGGTTGAACTGAAATTCTTAAGTTTAAAAGAGAGAATTGCAGATGGTGAAATTTTGGTTGATCATATCAATACAAAGGACATGCTAGCTGATCCTTTGACTAAGGGAATGAAACCGAATGCGTTTGTGTTGCACATCCCTCAGATGGGGGTTAAGCCTTCATTTATATAGAAGAGGTATGCAATGAAATTGACTTTATGGTTTATTATCTCTATCATTATCTGTATACATTCTGTTGATGAGACTAATAAACACTAAGTTTGGAACCGAATAAATATTGGCGTTTATTCATAAGGTTATACCCATTAAGTAAGGGTATTGCATGTAATACATGGAAGATAATACTCAGCCTAAGAGGACTTATCGCCATGATTCTTGCAGCATAGCCTTAGTTTAATCTGGAAAGGGGACTGACATTTAGATACGGGCCAAGTGGGAGAATGTGAGATATTTTAATTAATAGAATATAATTATTAGTTATTAATTAGGTTAATTAAAATATCCTGAGTGTGGCCCGTTAGTCAGATTTAGGCCGAACTACAGGATTAGAGTAAAGTGGACTGGCTATTTATTTTATTTCTGATGGTGAAATAAAGAATCAAGGTTTACAGCTGTCTGAATTGAGCGTACGAGTGAAAACCCTAGCTGCTCTTTGAGATTCCCTGACTGGCGACGGCTCTCACACCAGTTGCCATCACTGTGCCTTACAGTCAGTCAGAAAAGTTACTTGTCAATCTTTTCTTATGACTCTTTCTGTTTTGCAGTCTCAATTTCCCAGTGTTCGTGAACTCCTTCTGATCAGAGAAAAGCTATGGCGAGAGGTATTTATTAAGTCTTCAGCTGTAACTTGTAGAATATGTTGTGCTATGATTATCATGATGTAATTGACAATAAGCATGATTTATTCTAACATTTCTAGCAACCCTCGCCATAGGGGTTGATGTAAGTGATGAGGCATTGGTCTTCCTTTTTGGTCCAGGCGGCTTTGTTGGTGTGCTTTTTCTCTCAACAAGGAAATCTGCCCATAGATATGAATGGAGATGGGGGGAGAGAGGGAGAGGGTAAGGTGAGCGAGTAATGGATGAAAGAGGGAAATAGACGTTGCATAGTTGGTTAATTTGTGGCAAAATTGCTCCGATTTAAATACATCAAGGTTAAAATTGCATCTTTGAAAAATATTTCATGGTGCTCAATGTACCTTAACCCTTAAAGAATATCCCATTGCTACCTCAGTTAGATTTGTACTCTAGTATATCAATATGAACTATGCATGACCCAACAATACTATGATAAGAAGATTGAGTGAGAACATAGTTCCCGTTTGATATATTGAAAATCTTGATGGAAAATCTGGATTTTCTATTAGCTCGGGTGTTTGATAGAAAAAAGAGGCGAGAATGTGAGAATCAAATTTCAAGCTGAAGGCAACTTTCCTTTAGATATGTGAAGATCTATGTCTACCATTTTTTGGGAGAGCCAATTTTCAATCACAAGTATAAAAATTCAAAAGACAAAGTTGCCCATGTCTTGACCTCTTTTTCGCCTTTAGTTCTTATTTCAGTGGTAGGAATAAGTTTAAGGGTGTGTTTGGTTTAACAGGGGTAAGGTTAGATGAGGTTCATTAAAAATAGGTTAGGGGAGGTTATGAGTTTTGCTTGGTTCAAGAAGGGGAGGAGAGGTTTGGCTTTTTGTTTGGTTTAGAAGGGTAGGGGGAGTTAATTATTAGTTGACAAGTATACCCTTATATTATTATCATTTTATTTTAATCGCTTCCTTCTTATTTTGTAATATTTATAATAAAGTTATTATTTTCTAATTTTTGAATTTAAAAACCTGTTACATATTATCTTATTAATTTTGTTATGATTTTCTTGAATCTTTTGCCTTTATAAAAAAAAAAAGCCACCATCTTCCTCCTTCGACATCACCTATCTAAGCATAAAAATTGCCTCATTATGCAGCAAAACTTCTGATTGTGAAAATAAAGCCTTTCATATGCCCTTTTTTTTTAACTTAGATTTGTTCTTTTTTTGTCATAAATTGTGCAAATCTCCTTCTAGCTCTGCCTCTTTTCCGTTTGGATCAGCGAAGGTGTAAAAGCTAAAAGCTAGAATCTAATTCCAAATTCAAATAAAGATAAAGAAGCGACCATAGATTCTGACGATAGAGTAAGAGGCCATGGCAGTTGCTGGACGAGCAGGGGGCGGGGGCGGCGTGTGGAGGAGGAGAGGCAACAACAAGGACCAAATAGAGGCCAACAAGCATAAGTGCCATGGGTAGTGTTGGAATATTAGAAAAATAGTATGAACAATATAATCAGGATGTGTCAAATTATTTCTCTCCCCTCCAAAAAACCCCACTTTTCGAGGGTTGAAAGAGGAGGTTAGGGGAGTACTAGAGGACACATTTTTTTATCACCCCTTACCTCTCCTCCTTCTAACCAAACACACTTTCTTCCTTTTCAACCCTCTCCTATCGTCTTCTCTCCTAGAAAAACCTCCAACCATACACACCCTAAGGTAGTGAAGAGGGAGCTACAAATAGTTTCCAAGATTATAAAATATTCAAATGTTAACCAAGATGAAATAGATTTTATGTTATTCAATATTGAAGCTTCCTTTTGGCCAATAAATAATAAAAGAAGCTAACTAAGATTTCTTATTATTATTTTTTTGCTAAGTATATGTATTTTTCTATCGGAGGCAATCCTATTCAAGGTATTATCAGACACTACATGTGGGCACATCTCCCAACAAGAATTCGAACATTTGTTTTTCATGTTGTGAGGGACTAGCCCTTTCGCTAGATCCAATCCTTATTGGTACCAAGATTTCTTATTATAATTATACACAATTCTTTTTTGTCTAAATCACTGAAAAAAATCTGTTATCATGAAATTTATTACCTAGAAAAAATTGGTTTATTCTTCAACTGTTATGAATATTAATTATATGGATGTCTATTGATTCATATCAAACATTACTGCTCATAAAGAAGAAAAGAAGATTTGACATAAAGAAAAAGGAGAAAAAGACACAAAGTAAAAGCAAAAGCAGACAAGAACAATAAGAAGATATAAAGTAATTATAATTTGTATAAAGTAACCATGGTCATGCAATCAGGGTTGGTACCTGACTCTATATAAAACCTTGTAATCGATTGTTACACACGAGTGAATGAGAACTTCTCTCTAGAAATTTTCTCTTAGTTGTTGCTCTCTTAACACATATGCTTTTATAACACGTTATTATCACGAAGCTCTAACGAAGGTATGATCCTCTTATTGCTTGTTTGAAGATTTCATATACCTTATTTTATTTGATAGATCTGGGAAAATCTGAGCTATTATATGGAATTTGAGAGATACTTTTACCGATTGTTATATAATATCGGGTTCCATGGCTAAGATTGGATATCGTTATTATTTTATATCATGTATATATCATTTACAAGTTCTTTTATATTATTATTATTATTATTATTATGGCCAAAAGTTATACACATCTAATTACTGAAATTATATGACCAGAAGTCATATTGTTTTAATTTCTTATGATATGATATGACTAGAAGCCATATTCCTTTGATTTCCTATTATATGGCCAGAAGCC
This sequence comes from Inga leiocalycina, assembly GCA_963242795.1. Classification (NCBI taxonomy): domain Eukaryota; kingdom Viridiplantae; phylum Streptophyta; class Magnoliopsida; order Fabales; family Fabaceae; genus Inga; species Inga leiocalycina. Next base: position 18,269,912 of record OY725320.1, read on the forward strand.
ATATACATTTTTATCTTTTATCTTATTATACGACTAGAAATCATGCACCACTTTTATTTATCCTGAAGATAAATAAAATAATATCTCATTTTGAGATTAATTGGCATGAAGCCATAAGATTAAATGGCCTGAAGCCAGTTTTAATTTTCTTATCTTGCCTTATGAATTATTTATTGTCTTTACGAATTTACAGTTATTTTTATTTAAGATATTTTATTGCATTTTTACATTTCATATTTTAATTATTCTTGCTTATTTCTTTAATTAGTCTCAGCCATGTCAAACCTCACAAAACTTGAATTTGTGGCTCTTGATATTACCGAAAAAAATAATTTATCTTGGATGTTGGTAACGGAAATCCACCTGAATTCCCAATGGTCTGGAAGACACAATTAAAGAAGGGAATCAGGCATCCAATCAAGATAAAGCCAGATCCATAATTTTTCTTCGTCGCCATTTGCATGAAGGTCTTAAAATTGAACATTTGACCATAAAAGATTCATTATTTCTTTGGAACAATTTAACATAAAGGCATGATCACCAGAAGATGGTCATCCTCCCAAAAGCTCGTTATGACTTGATACATTTGCGTTTGCAAGATTTTAAATATGTAAGCGAGAATGACTCAGTCATGTTCAGAATTACTTCTCAATTAAAATTATGTGTAGAAAATGTTATTGATGAATATATGCTAGAAAAAACATTCTCCACATTTCATGCATCCAATTTGCTCTTGCAGTATCAATACCATGAAAAAGGTTTCAAATGAATATCTAACAGATAGAACGAAACATATTTCACCAAAATTCTTCTTCACTCGTGATCTTCAAAAGGATGGTGAAATAGATATCCAGTAAATTTGTTCAAGTTAAAATTTAGCAGATTTATTCACGAAGTCACTTCCAGGAACAATCTTTGAAAAGCTTGTCCATGACATTGGCTTTCGGAGACTTGGAGATATCAATTGATGTTGTCAAGAGGGGGAGTCGATACACACTGTACTCTTTTTTCCTTATCTAGGTTTTGTCCCACTGGGTTTTCCTATAAAAGTTTTTAATGAGGCAGCAATCGATAGTACATCAATGAATGATGTACTATTTTCTTTGGCTATGTTTTTATTCCATTGGGTTTTTCCTAATTAAAATTTTTAATGAGGCACATTCATAATAGACATCCAAGATGAGTGTTTTGAATATTAATTATGTAAATGTCTATTGACTTATATTAGACATTACTGCTCATAAAGAAGAAAATAATACCTGACATAAAGAAAAAGGAGAAAAAGACACAAAGTAAAAGCAAAAGAAGATAAAGATATGAAGGAGATATAAAGTAACTATAGTTTGTATAAAGTAACAATGATCTTACAACTAGGATTGGCGCTTAACTCTATTTAAAACCTTGTAATCGATTGTTATACACAAGTCAATGAGAACTTATCTCTAGAAATTTTCTCTTATTTCTTCGCTCTCTTAACACACATACTTTCATAAAATCAACCATATTATACATAGCTAATATACGAGCCCTTGTTAAAAAAAGAAGCAAGAGCATATTTTCTCAAAATCTTTTTTTTCTTTTCTTTTTGAAATATCATCTCCAGACCTAGATAAAAAATAAATTATTAAAATTTAATATTTTCTAAAACTAGTCCCTTTGGGGACATCCGATAAGATTGAAATTATTTTTTTTTAAACTATAACGATAGCATTTCATATAGGGAGAATTGTTAAAAAAGACTTTATTGACAGCCGGGAATTCAGGTCGAGCCTGTCAGGCCGGCCCGTTTAGGCCCGAGTCCTTCAAGGGACAGGTTTATGATTTAGAGGCTAAAAAGAAAAGTAAGCCTAAAAGGGCGGGCCTTGAAGCCCTGAGGGCTGGCCCTTTTAATATTTTTTTAAAATAAATTAATAAATATAATATCATTATATCAAATTATCAATATGAGAGACACCTAAGTACCTAATAAAGTATTAATAACAGGCAAATACTTATTAATTGATTTGATTTATTTTATTTTCTACAATGATTTATTAATTTAAACTTTAAAAAATAGGCTAATTTGGACATTAGATGATTATTTTAACTAAAATTTATGATTTTTAAAAATAATGTATCTCAATTTAAAGCAAAATAATAAATAAATTGTAAAACTTGAAAAAGAAATTTTTTTGAATTAAAATGAGTTTAAGCCTGTTTAGGCTCGAGCCCGTGAAGGGCTAGCCCTATAAGGCCGATGGCTTAAAAAATATTGTACTTTTTAGCAAATTGGCCTAAATGGGCCAGCCCGTTTAGGCCTAAGCCAGTAAAGGGGCGACCCGTATTCCCGGCTCTAATTGGCAACTTAATTGCCAAATGGGATCTGGAAAAATATCTGCACATGGAGGGAAGATATTATGCAACGAGGGAAGATTTTGTGCACACAAGGGAAGATTTTTACACACGTATAGGGAAGAATATTACATACAAAGAAGATATTCTGCATGCGAAAGTCCCATTTGACAAATAAATTGCCAATGAGTTATTTTTTTTACAATTTTCCCTTTTATGAATTTATAAATTATTTTTTATTTTGTTTGTATTACATGTATAAATTGTGTGGAACAAATTTTAAAATTTTAAATTTAGTTATTTATGTTTAAAATAATATTTTTATAGAATATAAATTTAGACCATCTATTTTTTAATAAGAAGGTGAAAATTTATGAGAAAAAAAAGAGCAAAAAGATTATGAGACAACTCGAATTCAAAAAAAAAAAAATATATATATATATATATAGAAAAGAAAGAAACATACATTCTTTTATGTACACAATTTTTTAAGCAATAAATTTTGATAGGTTAGGTTCTCTCATTTTTTTTATGTCTCTTTTTTCTTTTCAAAATCTTATATCTATTAAAATCAAAAAATTAGATAATTTAAATTCAATGTTTAATAAAATTATTATTTTAAATATAGATAAATAAATTTAAATTATTAAAACATAAAAGATAACGGTAATAAAAAAAATTAATTTATCAAATATTATCATTATAATTTTATGAAATACTAAATCTGAATAATTTTCTTGATCTAAAAGTGATGATAGGGTGAAAAAGGATCGTGGAAGTATCTCTTCCTAAATTTTGTATGGTGATTTTTCAGCAATTTTTTTATTTTTTTTAACCCATAAGCTGGCCAAAAAAACTTTAGGATTTATATAGAAGCAACCCCACCAAAAGTAATTTGGCACGAAGACGCCAATCCAAACTTCTTTGATTGCGAGAATCAGTGGGAATAATCCAAGCCTCCCTGGCATTGAAATCGTCTCATCCTCTTGACAATTTCTCTCTGTCAAATCCGTCGAGGAAGAGATGGTTTTATCTCAGAAACTCCACGAAGCTTTCAAAGGCACTGTGGAGAGGATCACGGGCCCTCGAACTGTCTCGGCCTTCAAAGAGAAAGGAGTTCTCAGTGTCACCGAGTTCGTTGAAGCCGGCGATAATCTCGTCGCCAAATGCCCCACCTGGTCCTGGTATTTTACTGGACATACCCATTTAGTATCTCGGAAAATTATTCGAATATTTGTGCATTATTCTTGTTTCTGATTTGTGGGAGGGTACCGGATTGAAACTTTGTTTAGGTAAGCGTGTACCCTTAGGAAGAAATTCTTATCATGAGTAGATACATTATTACTTCTCCTATCGAGGTCTGGTGTGATCCTCTTGTGAGTAAGGATTGGGGATTCGAATTGAATTTATGATCATTAACTAGCCATTAATCAAAGTGTGAATCTTCTTTGTCCATATAAATGCAGTATATAACAAGAATATATAATCTTAAGAGCTACTTTTTTTCAGTTGCTGATTTTCTTCTGTATGCTTACATTGATCCTATGTTTCATCACGCAAAATAGGGAGTCAGGTGAGCCCAACAAGAGGAAGCCATATTTACCACCAGAGAAGCAATTCTTAATTACTAGAAATGGTAAGACCATCATAAATTTATGCTCCATATGCGATTTGTTTGATATACTTTTATTTATTAGAAACGGTTACTTTTTCCTTTGTGAAAGCATTATACTAATTCTAATTGTGCTTCTGCATAAATGTTCTGCGTTCTATCTATCTTATCTGTCTTAGCTCTACCATTTAAAGTAGTTGTTGTTGGTCATATTGGAAAATTAAGAAGTTGATGATAAATATTGGAAGTTTATCATATGGTTAATTATCTGATAAGCAAGCTGTACCACCACATGCAAAACAAGCAAATATGGCGACTTCCTAGATTTTCATGGCAAAGTTGCCATTGTAATGGATTGTGGAACATTATGTAATTAATGTGTAAATGTTTATGAGGAGGAGGGCCTAAAATTATTTATGCACTACATATCTGAGCTTATCATTTTCAGTTTTCCTTCCCCCGTGTTATTTTTTTGGTTTTTCTTGTTTTATTTGGAATAAATTTGTGAAAATTGTGATACTAGGAAATATTGGATTTGCCATGCTCCTGTGCATAATTTGGTGCTGCCAAGGACGACTGAAACTGGCCAACCCTTTGACTAATTATTTTATGTATTGACGGTTTCATTATTACTTATTATTATTGACCATTTATGATGGGCTGAATGGATGGTGTGAGCAAGTCATGAAACTATTGCTGATGGAAACTTTGGTCCAGATCATATCTGGACAAAGATTCTACCTTTTTATTTTCTTTGTTTTGGCTCTTGGGTTAGAATACATAATCATGATTCTACATGAGAGGTGCATGTCACATAAAAAGTGTGTTTAGATTAGCTTTTGGAGAAAAAGTGAAAAAAGTGATTTTGGAGAATAGATTTTGAAAAATAACTTATGGAAAGGGAAAACATTTGGCTTCTAAAAAACCATGGTTTCAACTCCCCAAACCATGGTTTCAAGTGGAAAAATGTTTCTGTAAAAATTTAGTATGGTTGGGTACCTTTTAGCAAAACCATGGTTTATGGTTCAAAAAGTGCTTTTTTGCTGTTACCCAAACACACACTAAGATACAGTGGCTAACAGGCTCTGCAAGATATGTTGTAACCTGGGTTAGAACTTGGGACCTGAACAAAATAGCTACTTTTTACTTTAATGACTTAATCTTCCGTTACTGAATCAGACGTATTCTTACCCCTCTGCTGTTTTCCTGCCCCTTCTCCTCATTCGTAGTTGTCCTATACTCCTATTTGGTGCTGAGTTTTGAATTTGCTTAACAGTGCCTTGTCTTCGAAGAGCTGCTTCTGTAGAAGAAGAATATGAAGCTGCTGGAGGAGAAGTTTTACTCGATAATGAAGATAATGATGGGTGGCTCGCAACTCATGGGAAGCCTAAGGGTACGTTTTTGAGTAAAGTCTATTGTGTTTTTGCTTTATTTATTTGACCTCATTTGTGCACATTTTTCTTTTCTTTTTAGAGGGTAAGCCAGACGAGGATGAGGATTTACCTTCCATGGAAAGCCTAGAAATCAGCAAAAAGGATTCTGTTAAGCCAATTTCTTCCAACATGGGAGTTGAGGAAGAGGATGATATACCAGATATGGCAGAATTTGAAGAAGCTGACAATATTATTATAGCAGATCCAGTAAGTTGATACCACTTTCATTATCTTGCTCACCACCACAACCACGCTTCGGTTAAAGATCTTACAATTTCAATGTTACTGTATGACTGGATCATGACATACCTGAATGTGAACCTTAATTCAAAATTTTCAACTATGATGAATTTTGTTCGCTTTTATACCTTCTTTGCACTCTTTTGCTTGGTTCTTGTTAAATAGTTTGCTTTTTGTTTGTTACTGATATAATAATTCTGATCTGTGTCATTTGTATGCTGTTACGCCAAATGGGTGCAACTCTTCAGTCCACCTATCTTGTAGCACAAGAACCTGATGAACCTGAACCTGATGATGATGATAATATTCTTCGAACCCGAACATATGATGTTAGCATCACGTAAGTTCAGTTTCAATATCAATCTTCTCAATTGTTAAATGCCTGTTTGGATAACCTTATAATCACTTTTTTTAATTACTTTTATGTTATACGAGACAAAACTTCTCTCATACATTTACCTTATACAACTCAAAATCAATTCTCCCCATCTAATCCAAACACCCCTCTCCTCCTAAACCTCATTCATTTTAATGTCAGGCAGAGCAGTGATGTTATACTTGTATAATTAACATATCATAATGGTGGTCCATTTGGTACCTGTTTTATATTAGAAACCAATTTGTATTCTGGAAACTATCTATAAAAACCTGCCTTTTCCTGTTATGCAGGTACGACAAGTATTATCAAACCCCTCGAGTGTGGCTTACTGGATATGATGAGGTCAGTGTTACTCACTTGACCCTTGCCCCTTGTATATTTCAGTGCATTATTTACAGTGGATCCATTAAAACGTGCATTTAAAGGTTTACTTTAGTATGTATGGCCTTGAAACTTACCTCAAAAAGTATCACTATATTGTATTTCATAATGTTCATCTGCACAAGTCAACCCCACTTAGTGAGATAAGGCTTTTGTAGTTGTTGTTGATTGTTCATTCATGCATGCTTGTGTCTGTGTTGGCAGTGATATCATGGTTTTAGTTCCATTCTCTGCTCGTATTGTTATCTTAGAATTATTATCTTGCATTCTGGGCAATAGAATAAATGTACCCTGTAGCACATTTACTTGATGCTTCATTATCAGCAATGAAAAGGTGGCTGTGGCAAAGATATTAGTGTCTTTTCCACCATATTCAATTATACTCCCTAGAAACCAGGTAGACCAATTTATTACCGTTTTCTGTCTTGTTGCAGTCAAGGATGCTTCTGCAACCAGAGCTTGTCCTTGAAGATGTCAGTCAGGACCATGCACGCAAAACGGTGAGAAAAACATTTGGATGATTATGTTCAATTTGAAATGATAGTTTTACAAGGAATGGATGTTAGTTATCAATTACAATGTAGTGACTATTGTCCTCATGATTATGTTTGGGGGCTTTCCGCTATTCTGTTAATTAATTTGTATTATTATTGAATCTATATGCAGGTAACAATTGAGGACCACCCTCACTTGCTTGGGAAGCATGCATCTATTCATCCTTGTCGACATGGAGCTGTGATGAAGAAAATCATTGATGTGCTGATGTCACGTGGGGTTGAACCAGAAGTTGACAAGTAAACCCTTCTTATACCTCATATAAGTTGCTTTCTTTGGTATCCAATTACTGCATGTGGCTTAAATTGGAATTTTGTATGCTTAGATGCATATGATGGCTTTGGTGCTGGATGTGGTAACACCAGCCATATTTCATGCAAATAGTTTAACTATTGACTTCAAAAATGCTTTTTCATTGAAAATGCACTTTCAGTCCCTCATTGGAGAATGGGTAGTCCATATCTTTTAATATTGAACAATGCGAGATCTGAAGAATGGCCAAAATTGTTAACCTGTTGGAGCTTACTGTTAAGCATGCTCATCTGCTTTTTCCCGATTACCTAATTATATTTTGATTTACCAGCTCTGATTTGTTGACGTTAAAAATTCTTGTTTTGTGAATTGATAATGTTATCAATCATTTTAGTTGTCCACAATGGATTGATGACATATGGCTTCATTTAAGAGTTGAGTCAGTCTCCTTTGCTTTGGTACCTGGGCTCCCCACAAATAATATTTCTTTGGGTTCTTTAGAATCCATGAAGTACTCAAACTACTCGTATTTCTCAGCAGTCTTCTGAAATTGGATCCTACATAATAAGGGCTTAATGGAATGACTGTTTACCTATTCCAATGAAGAGTTCAATGATATGGCAGTCGTGAATTTTACTTGTACTTGTTTAATAGTTATACTCTTCACTATCGTCTATGATAGGATCTAAGATAGGTAGAGAGGAAGGACGGAAAAGTCTTTATTTGATAGGATCTAAGATTATTAGCCTTAATATTTATAGACTGAAAAATACTGACACCCTAATATTTAGGCCCACTAAGGCATGACTTAGGAAATGGAAAATGACAGACCTGAACATGTTTAGTAAAAATATTTAAAATAAAATACTTAGACCCGGAAAATAATCATAACAAGCACCATTTACTCCTAAACTTGTGCTGCACTTGAACTAATCACTAAAATCACCAAAATAAATATTAATAAAATAAAATCAGAATAACTAAATTCCACATCAGCGCCCAATTAACTGTGCATGTGACTATGAATTTGTACTCTATCAGTCTCACATCTTAAAACTAAAAGAGAAGGAAAAGCCTAGTAGGTAGGTCTGACATGCAATCTTCTTTTCTGGTAAATAAAATGCAATTTTTTTAAACCTGAGCTCTATTTTTTTCTACTTGTGTTACTGCTAATGGCTGAGTATAGAATTAGGGGTGATCTTTCATTCTTTTTGTTTCCTCTAATGTTATGAGGTGCTACAATCACTTATTTATTTTCATAGGTATCTATTCTTATTCTTGAAATTCATGGCCTCTGTAATTCCTACAATTGAGTATGACTACACCATGGACTTTGATCTTGGCAGCTCCAGCCATTGACCCAGGTAATTGTTATTTGCTGTCTTAATTTTATTATTCAAATTCAGTAAATTCCGCCTAACTCTACCCGGCATGGTGTCACTGTCAGTCTGCCGTGCCTCCATGGCTTCCTCATTCAATTTATCATTTATATCTATTGGTCACTGGTTGAATTTGTTTGTCCCAGTGTTTATTTGCAGCTTGGTTATTTCTGTCTAGCGTGGCCATATATTCTATTCGAGATTTAACAGACATACCTTTTCCTTTCTTTTTATCCATTGGAGAATAACTTTCAGCCCCTGCTTTACTTTATCCCATATTCATCATCATCATCATCTCATGCAGAGATGTTATTATTTCGCGCAGAAAAAAATTTACTACTACTATTTGATGTCTTACTGTTTATGTGGATATATGCAGTTGTTCTCTTTATGGTCTTTCCATGTTTTTTGATGCTACACACGTACAGAGTTTCTCACACATAATCAATATATATACTCACCGTCACACACTAATATTTCATACAAATTTGCATACAAATACTCATATCTAAAAGTGCATTTTCCTGCTGACAGACTCATATGGTATGAGAGTTTTCTAGCTGATCTTCAAATGTTGAATTAGGAATACCCGTTTTTCCTTTATGTTTGTCCATGATAGTCATTTAAGAGCCCTAACTTGAAACCTTGAAACCTTGACAAGGCCAGATGTGTTTTAGGGAGAATCACGTTTAAGTTCCCTAACTCTATGTCTCCCTGGAGGACTACGCCGCCATAGGTGTTCACTGTTCAGTGGGGAGGAAGGGATCATGTTTTGTGTGCGAAGAGGGTGGAGCGTTTTTTTTTCTGAATGCACAGGTGGCATTTTTATAAATTAGGTGTCATTAATTAAAAAAGAAATGCCCAGTGGTCAAACAAATCAAACGGAGGTTAGGGTTCTGTCAATGGAGGGCTGAAATTGCTTCATTTTTAATATTTTAGGGGCGGAATTGTACCCTTTAAATGTTTTAAGGTACTGATTACACCTCCAAAAATAGTTTTACGGTGTTGGGTGCACCTTTATCCAAAAATAAATTTTATAATAATTCGTATTGTTGAAGATTTCTGAAGTTTTGTACAAAGAATCATTTTTCTTTACAGGTAACCAAAATGTTTTCAATGTTTGAAGAGCTTTAATATGTTTCAAGCTCTCTTGTTTGTAAAGTAGGTTGAGTGAAATCCAAACTTCCAGCTAAGTTATATTTGAATTATAGTTTACAAACAATTTGGTTAAATTGCATACGTTGGCTGGACTAGTAAATAGGATAAGTTTTCGACCATTTCTGTGAACATGATTTTGAATTTGGCTCCTCTTTTTTTTTTTTTGTGGCGGACCAAATGATTATGAATTTGGCTAATCATTGTAAGGTGATGCATTTATATATGTATCTGAAGTTTTTTCTGTCGCTTTTTCCTGGTAGCAAGCATAGTAAAGGTTCCTTTTCCTTGTTCTTTTGCCATTTCTTTATTGGCCATAATGTGTGGCTTTGCTGAGATACTGATGATTATATGCCCTTTTATAATGAGATTTGAACCTTTTGGATTCTGCAGATGGAAGATCCAAATTCAAGTATTAATCAGACTTCTCAGCTTCTGCCCCACTGATTCAATCCGATGCACAAGAACTTTTAACATGTTTTTTTCTGTCTTTGCTGCACATATTAGAACTCCAACTATTATGAATTTGATAGAGTGTACATGTCATGTAAAGTGTGGCCGTGTGCTTTTCTGGAGGTTGGATAGATATTTATGTGTACATAATTGACACGCCATTCATGAGACTGACTATTGCTATGTTACTGCCAAGACATTAGACATTGCTGGATATCTTCTTTTCTTGTCATTGTTAAATGGTTGTGATCTTGCAATCATTGATGTATTGATATATTATCACTAATCAATATTAATATCAAATATTAAATTTATAATGAATAAATGTTATTGGTAAGTAATGAATAGCATAGTTTATTTTCTTAAACTCTATGATTCATGGAAAAATGACTTTTATACACAAATATATGATGAAATTTATTGGTTGTTCTATATGAATTGTGCCTTAAAATTTCAAGGCAGTGTGTGATGTATAAGAACCTATGTCTAGTTTAAGTCGTTGGAAGTTGATCAAGTGCAGGATCATCTAACTAGCAAACGTACTGCCGGAATAAACACTAGAAAGGATTTAAAAACTCCTATAAACACACCGGAAAAGAAGGGATGAGGCTTCATTGAACCACCTCGTGGGTCTCATCTCTTTCAGTGCCTGTTTGTTTTAGCTTTGTAGTCGGGTAAGTATGCGAGAAAAATTTATTTCAATTTATAGAAAAATGATTAAAATTTTTTTTTTTTTTTTTTGGCTCTTCCCAAACAAGCACCAGCAATCATTAGGGAGCAGCTTCATAAGCAAGCTCTTATCTGCTATGGGCGTGTGCAATCCATGAGATTAACGCCTGCATTTAAATATTGCTAATATTGCCAATTGTGTCATTAAAGCAGTGAGCTCGTGTCCCCCCCTTGTTCCTTAGCTGTCACAATCTTCATGCAATGCTAAATTAGGAATATCCACAATAGGAATGTAAAAAAAAATGTTTTCTATTTCAAATTCCTCGAACGTGATAGCATCTTGAGTTTCGATGTTGTCCCCATATTTAAAGATTTATTTTAATTTTAAATGTGCATTTCGTTTAATAATTGAAATCAGCTTTAAATAATACAGATTTTTTAGAATAAAAAAGTAATATTAATATGTAGCTACAATATAAATAAAATTTATGCCTTAAATTGCTGGGATGCATTTTGAACAAGGAAATTTCCTATAAATACGTTAAAATCGGCAACCATTAATACACAGACTCAGAGTGAAAGCAAGTGACACATAAAATGAAGAGTTGCCATCTGTCTTTCCTATGTCTAGCTCTCTTGCTTGCTGCAGCTTCTGCAGATTCCGATGTAAGTTTTCTTCAATTCATATTCACATATACATAGTTCTTTAAACGATCTCATTCTTTCTTCATCTTCCAATCATCGAATTGAAAGAAAAAATTCAAGTTCTTCGCTTGATTAATTATTGCTACCACTAGATCTGCATGAATGACCACCACCATCGAAGTTTAACAAGAATCTACATTATTTTGATCGCTAATTCAGACGATTTTTCAGTAGCTTTCTTTCTTGATGAATGATTAGCAATATAGCCCAGATCTCCAGGTGTTTTGGCATATACTTTCTCTTCAGATTGTTTCCAAAATTCTAAAGTCGAAAGATTTGATCGCCATTGTGTTTTTCTTTCCTGGATCTAAATTAATCTCACTTGGACATTTCATCGAACAGAGGGACTGCGTTTATACCCTGTACGTGAAGACTGGTTCCATCATCAAAGGCGGAACCGATGCCAAAATCAGCGTGACGCTCGGCGATGCTTCAGGCCGATCCGTGTGGGTCCCAAATATCAGATCATGGGGCCTCATGGGTCCGTCGCACGACTACTTCGAGCGAGGCAACCGCGACATCTTCAGCGGCCGTGGCCCCTGCATCGGCGCGCCGGTGTGCCGCCTCAACCTCACCTCCGACGGCGCCGGAGCTCACCACGGCTGGTTCTGCGACTACGTCGAGGTCACGTCGACTGGGCCCCACAAGACCTGCTCGCAGTCCATCTTCTATGTCGATCAGTGGCTAGCCGAGGACGTTCCGCCATTCGGTCTGACAGCCGTGATCGATGGGTGCCAGAAAGTAGCGGCGGAGACGAAGGCGGGGACATTTGTTGTGGGGAATCCGAAAAGGTCATGGGAATGAATGATATTGTGTGAGAATGAGAAGAATATGGAAATAATGTGAGTGTTTTGGAAATAACGTGGTTCTTTACAAACGAACACTACTTCTACGTCTTCGGTGTTTACTCGCCAATGTTACCCGAGTTACTGTAGTGTGCTATATAGTAAGATGGTTTCTCTCGCGTTTTTTCCATAAGCTTCATACGAAACAAATATATACAAACCCACGTAACCATGAGTCCGACCGGGTAGATCAATCAACTGGTGAATCGATAAGCTAGACTGTATGATCCAGAGTTACTAACTGGATTTTATATTTTCCCCTTGTTTAATCATGAAACAACGGTGTTCTAAGTTAGAAACAGAAGTTCACAAAGTTGGTTAAGGTATTAAACATGCAACCTTACTTAAAAAGAAGAATACGGTTGAATTTGAGAAACGCATTTAAAAATTATAGGGAAAATGATACATAGGTTCAACTACAAAACAATAAAAAAATCCCTTTAAAAGTTAAAGATTAGAAAAAGTCCCTATGAACTTTTTGTGATCATTTTTCAAAATCAAATGATAAAGTTGCCTTTAGTTCATCAGTCATTTTATCGTTGACAGCTTCATCAGTCATTTACAACTTTATAAGTCATTTTCACAATATGTTTTTATGCAATGAGTTAATTTCAAGTTTGTCAAATCTTTACGTTCACAACTATCATTAAGTGTATAACAACTGCTTGAGTAATTTTTTACACATTCTTTTTGTGTCTAAATGAAATGACCTTTTCCAAAACTCAAAATATGACAACTGCAAATACCTTTTTTAACAACTGGTTATGTTGTGTTTACAACATGTTTAATATTTTTTACAACATAATTTTAAGGTCACAATGAAATTACCTTTTTAATAATTGTTCACCATTGCAAATTGCTTAGTTTACAACTTATTAAGCGTGTTTTCACAATATGTTGAGTCATTTTAACTACTTCTTTCTCATGTTTTACAACTTGTAAAGCGTGTTTTCACAATATGTTGAGTCATTTTAACAACTTCTTTTTCATGTCTGAATGAAACTACCTTTTTACACATCTCCAAATTCAACACTGAAAATTCATCAGTTTACAACTGATTAAGCGTGTTTTTACAACATATTTAGTAATTTTTACAACTATTTCTCGTGTGTGAATGAAATCACCTTTGTTCACATTTTCAAGTGCAAGTTGCTCAGTTTACAACTTCTAACGCGTGTTTTTACAACATCTTGAGTCATGTTTACAACTTATTTTTCATGTGTGAATGAAATTACCTTTGTTCACATCTCCAAATTTAACACTGTAAGTTTCTCAGTTTACCACTTCTACTAACACGTGTTTTTACAACATCTTGAGTCGTTTTTACAACTTATTTCTCATGTGTGAATGAAATTACCTATGTTCACATCTTCAAGTTTAACACTGCAAGTTGCTCAGTTTACAACTTCTAACGCATGTTTTTACAATATAATGAGTCATTTTTACAACTGTTTCATGCTTGACTGAAATGACAAGTTGCACAACTCCAACTTTCACAACTGCATGAGTTATTCTTGTAGGGTTTGTCACAACAGCTAAATTGGTTTTTAACAACTTCTTCTACCTTGTTTCACAAGTGTATGAGTTATATTTATAACTGTATGAGTCATATTGCACTTTATCTTCTTCACAATTTAAAAACTTCCCCTCACATGAAAGAAATAGAATAGATTCTTTCCTAAACTAGTTTCCATCTTTCATGACAATCTGCAACATGAACTTCGTATTAACAATTGCCACAACAATATTAACAATTACAAATGCACATATTAACAACAATTTAACAACATTTTTTTAATATCATATTAGCATTTTGTAATCAAAGAAACCACAATCACATTCAATCATTCCCCCTTAAAACAAAGTCATCCCTCTATCACATTTTCTAAAAACAGAGCATTCCCTCTATTATATTGCCCAAAAAGAGAGTACAAGTTCTGTATTAATAACTACAATAGTTATATTAACAACTACAACTGTACGAATTAATAACACTTTTTTTTCTTCATATCAGTGTTTTTACAGCAAACAACCACTATTACACTCAACTATCCCACTTAAAATTAAAACATAGCACTCCCTCTGTAACTTTCCCCAAAAACAGAGCACTATAACATTCACACAACCCAACTATAGTAAAACCCCAACTTTAATTATCAAGATCATATTTTTAACAAAATCTTAGTATTACTTATCTACCTCCTATCACTTAGTTCACTATTGAGTCCAAGCTCCAACATTTGACTAACCCTTAATCTCAATCCAGCCAACGAAAACACAGAAAAAAAAAATCAGTTCGCTATTCTACCTTTGCCACATCACAACAGAAGCTTGGGTAGCGGAGGGGTGATGGAGGCTTGGGTAGTGGAGGAGCGACGAACGAACACACCAATACTGTGACTCGGAGGAGCGACGGACGACGCACCGACATTGGGACTTAGAGGAAGGACAATGCAAAAGAGAAAAACGAATGAGAGAGAGAGAAATAATAGAGTGTTTTAAATTCTTGGGGGCATCTTTGTCATTTGACTTTATGAAATAATCACATAAAAGTTCCTAGGGACTTTTTTTATCTTTAACTTTTCAAAGGAACTATTTTGTTGTTTTGTTTGGTCCTTGGGACCTATGTGTCATTTTCCCTTTATTATAAGAGGTGATTGTTTATTTTTGGTAAAATTCACAATTAATTAGAGGTGGAAATATGTTAGATTAGATTAGAGTTTAGGGTTTAGTTAAATAGACATTGGCATGTAACAGAGATTAAGTTTGGGCCTGGGCTTGAACCTACATATAGACTTTTTTTAGGGTCCAAGCATGGGCTTTCAAAAAGTTTGATAAGGCTTGGAGCATTTTTAAAGGCTTATTTAAAATTTAGAGCTTTAAATAAGTTTAATAGCCTATGCCCATATTTAGTGTCAAAAAGTGTCTTAAATATGATTGTCATCAATAGGAAGATACTTATACTTAGTACAAAAAAAAAAATCCTATACCTCCAGATTCATATATACAATCATACGTTATGTCTTAAAAGCCTATGATCCATTCTTAGCATAATATAAGGGTTTAATAAGGAAAAGAAAAGAATATCTAATGACAATAGTTGTCTGAGCAAATAGAAATAAGAAAAACCAATCGTTTGTTGACTAATTAAATATATTTTTTGAAGTAAACCAAGCATGACATGCGATTTGTAAAACTGAATTTTATCTCTTTTGATTTTCCTACATAAACTGGGACAAACTTCTCTTACTAAAATTATAATATTTAATTCAACACTAAAATAAACTTATGATAATTATTATATTTTAGCGGACAACACAAATTAGGGGAGAGGGAGTGAACTAGTGTTGCCATATCCAAAGACTGAAGAGAAGAGAGGTTTGGGTAAATGATTGATAAATGCAAGGATTGAGTATGCATAAATGATTATGGGATGTGAAACTTAAAATTAAGACTAAGTTGATGATTTTTTGAGTGATTTATGATATTTTTTAGATTATATTATATATAATTATATAATAGTATAAATAAAAATATTAAATAGGTCATATATAGGTTAAGCTTTATGAAAATAGACATGATTTGTTTATTTAAATATGCTTGACAATAAATCTGATCTATTTAATAAATAAGATATGTTATACTTTATGTAGGTTACGCTGGATAGAGCCTAACGTATTTCCACTCTTAGAGCAAATTCCTTTGACCCTTTTAAGTCAAAACTATATGTGGGTGGGTAATCCTCAGAGGTACAAGAAATTTTTAACTCAATCAAAAATTTCTACCACCCCCTCTTGCAGTATTTCCTTCTCTAGATACACGTTGTAATCAACCTGTGGAAACATTCTCAACTCAGTTTATAGTTTTTACAGGTTTCAACAGACTTCGCTATTTCCCCCTCAACTCAGTTTATAACTAATAATATTATTTTTTTGTAATAATAACTAATACTCCCTCTTATTTTTAATATAAGACCTATTTACTAATTTGATTAGATTAAATAAGTTAGTTGATGTGCTTTGTTTTTTCCTCTAAAACACCCTAATAATTTTTCTTAATTTCCTCTATCTCATGAAAAAACAAATTAAAAAAGAATGATGAACAATCATAATGCCTCCATAAAAATGATAAAATAAGTAAGGGTTAATACAATCTTTGAGTCTTCAAGTTTGCCCTTATTTTAGTCATTCAAGTTTCAAAATAAAGGTTTGGTCCCTTAAGTTTCATTTGGCTTAAAATATTGCTCCTTTTCATTAAATAAAAGTCTAGTCTATTTTCGGCGTGTTTGTTTGGGTGATTTCTCCAGCAATCGGACTTGAATAGTGGAGCAATTAGGCTTGAACAGTGTTTTGATCAAATATGGGTGTTTGTTTTAGCGATCAGATTTAAGGTGAAAAAAGTCATAAGTTGGAAAAAATCATAAGCCTCAAAATGAAGCTTATTAGAGCTTATGTGCCTGTGTGTGTATAAAAAAATATTGATAGGAGTATTTTCATATTTTTGGGATCAATGAGGTACTCAAAATCACTTCTCATAACAAAACTTCTTTTATGAAAAATGTTCTAAATAATTTTCTCTTTCTTTAGATAATAATCTTCTGCTAATTAGAGAATACGTTAGAATAAGAGTTTAGGCAAGTTTTGAGTTTTGTTAATATATGACTGTAGAAATGTAGAGAATAATTAATAATTAATTTTAATCAGTTTAGATTTATTATTTAGTTGTTTTATGATTTTATAATCAATTTTTTTATAAACATGTCATAAATTAATTTCTATATAGTGTTTTTACCCATTAAATTTAGTTTAAATAATTTATTTGGATTATTGGAGGTATTATTGAGGTTTTAATCGGTTTATTTTGTTAGATTTTGAGTTATGTGAAAATATGAGTTAGGATTTAATATTTAAATTAGAGTTTGATATAATTTATAAAATTTAAACTTGAGGTGCACAATAGAAAAAACTTTTGGAGTGTACCAATTTAAATTATAGTTTGATATAATTTTATTTAAAATTGTACCATTGCCAAATTTTGAGTATATGTCTTGTGGTAACACTGTCGCTATTGAATAATTTGGATCAATTTATCACCAAGAATGCTACTTTAACAAATTCAGATATCTTCCGAGGTCTCATTTGGCAATTAAGTTGCCAATGAGTTCTTTTTCCACAATTAGTCCTTCATTTTTTTATTTTTCATAATTTTTTCAATTTTTTCACTTAATTAATACAAAAGTCACTTATGTAAAAGTCAAACCAAATATCATTCACTTTTACATAAGTTACTTTAAGTTACTTATCCACTCGCTAATCAAAACACTCATCATTTTACCCAATCTAACTTTTTTCCAGTCTTAAGATTCCATAAATTTAAGTAAAAATAAGTTACTTATCCAATCGCCAAAACAAACATACCTTTTTGTCCCTTGAGGAGTTGAGGGACCAAAACCTCTTATTTAAAGTTTGAGGGATCAAAATCAAAATGATGGTTAACTTAAGGGACCAAAGATTATATCAACCCAATAATTATTTTTAAAATATAATAAAGTATGTAAATTTAATAATTAAAAAACACAAAATAATTTTCATAAAAATCCATTTTTTTAAAATGAACGTAGCGGCAAGTAATTAACGCGACTTCAAAAACATTATTGATTGAGTTAATACTACTATATAATATGTACAATAGAATAAAATGAAAAATAAAATAAAACTAAAGTGAAGTTAAAATTTTAAAATATTCTTATGTAAAGGAAACTTTACAATAAATGCGTGCACGTATATATTTTCATCTATATTCTTATGAAATAAAATTTGATTACTTTAACCATGTCGTATAAGAAATAACCCAAAAATAAAATTATACAACTTTTCACTGGATTTATGTGATTTATAAAATATATTTTGAATAAAATTGATTTATAAAATATTTTTTTGAATTATGAAAAGAAACCCTGATCTATTATTAATTAAACAACTACTTTCAATACAATGCAATCACAAAGGCTTACAGCCTTGACTAGGGGTGTCCAAATTGTCCCGGTCCCGGTTGTCCAGTCTCGGTCCCGGAATTTTGATCCCGGGAATTTCCCGTCCCGGCCGGGACCGGTCACATACCTTGTGATCCCGGTCCCGGTCCCGGTTTTTTATTTTTTTCTTAAAAACTAAGTTATTGTTTTATTTTTGTATTTTTTATTCCATAATTTAAGTTATCATTTGATAAAATATGTATCACATATTTAGTTGGAGTTAAATTATATATATTGTGATACTAATCCTACTATATAATATATAAAAATGATGAAGGTGATCATAATAATAATAATAAAATGTTATTTTTCAATTCTAGATCAATTTATGTGATTATTATGGCCTTATTAGATGTTAAATAATTACTTTAAACACTAAATTATAAAAAATTTAACTAAAATAATAATATTTTTTAAATTTAATTTTTTTTAAAAAAAACCGGGATTCCCGGTTTGATCCCGGTTTGATCCCGGTCCCGGCCGGGATTACCGGGACCGTGAGCGGGACCGGGATGCAATTTGCATCCCGGCCAAAAACCGGGACCGGGAGTGGTAGGTCCCGGTCCCGGTTTTGGTTTTGAACACCCCTAGCCTTGACAACAACTACAATTCGTAGAGAGAGGTCCCACCGGTAATTCTTGCCCTTTTGGTTTGCTTTGTTGCTCATAACTGACTAAAAGGTGACTAGTTCGATTACTGGCAGTAACATGGTAGAGAGAGGTCCCATTTATACATACACCCCTTAATCACACAGTACTCAACACATTACACTACATTTAACATATATATTCTACTCAATACATATTAACTGGCACATGACTCTCACGTGACACACTTAACAAATTATATTTTATAAAATTAATTTATGGCATTTGATTATTAGAAATTACTTTTAATCTCTGACAATTAAAACAATGGAGTAACTCAAAAGGAGATTTTAACATTAAGAAAAGTCTTTGAATTATTTTCAACCAAGCCAAATTTTACTAAAAATAGTTAATCCAAAGTATATTAAATAATCAACTGCTTTTGGTAATAAAAAAATTCAACCGCAAATAAACAATTACCAGACTCTTTTGTAACCGAATCGGCCTCCTGCTGTAATAATTGGCTCAAGGTTGACAATAGTAGCAGTTTATACCTCTCTCTCACACCCGCACATATGTTTGACTGAATATATATATAGAGAGAGAGAGAGAGAGCGAGAGATTGATAATTGATTAATATGTTGATAGATTGGCATGGCATGTAACATCATATGATTTTCGTACTATTTGCCACTAATTGAATGTTTGGAAAATAACGAAGTTATAGTTTTTTTTAATAAGTTGGCACAAAATTCTCTTCATACAGTGGGATCTGAAATAATTTATTTTTGGGAAATAAACACTTTTTATGTAAATCAAGACAAAAATCCTCTCACATACTTACCTCATATACCGTAAATCACTAATTATAAACACTTATAAATAAAAATTAAACTATCTCAAACAATAATATACTTATTTCTTATCTGTAAAAAACCATTTCTAAAAAGTTAAAACCAACGTTAACTTAGAAAAGACCAAAAATTATCTAATTTTACTCGGGGATGATTGGAAAAAAATAGCGCAGGGCTGCTCTCAGTTCGGAATCTTTCCTACGTAAGATTTTGGAGCGTATCTAATTCGGAAATGTTGCATGAGAGATCAGCACATGCGTCTTGCAAAAAAGTTCCTCTCTTTATTGGAGGAAATGTTGATTTATCGAGATGATCAAATCGGTTAAGACGAAGGACAGGCTGGCAATCTAGCAAATTTAGTTATTGGGTTTTCGGATTTGTGTTTGTGTTGGAGAGTGGCAGAGGGTTTTACAGTTGTGGGTGGGAGCTAATGAAGAAGGACAAGGGAGTGATGGTTTCGAACCCCGATAGTGGCGAAGACAGTGACGAGAAGCAAGAACCGTCGTTTGGCGTCAGATTCTCTTCTCGGAACAATTCCTCCAAATATGATTTTGTCAAGGTCTCAATTCTCATTGAAGTTCGTTCTTAGTGTAATTTGGAAAGCAGCAAGTCTGAAAATTGAATCTTTTCCATATCACCGAGGATTTATCTCATGCCCTTTGAGCATGATGAATGAGGAACAGAGAATGATTCTGTTGATTATATTTGATTTTGCGTTCTTTTCCCTGAAACGTCTGGTTGGTTTTTCCTTTCCAGGTAAAGGTGTGGTTGGGTGATAATGCGGATCACTACTATGTTCTGTCCAGATTTTTGCTCAGTAGAATGCTAACCGTGACCAAGGTGTTGTAATACAGCCATTTACATTTTATTTTTGTCATATTATTTTTCCCTATGTATGTCTTGATCATGGAAAATATGTTAGTAAATTGTTCCAAATAGCTAATGTTGTTCATGAAAAATAATACATGCATGGAGCTCACTTGAGGCCAGAATCGACTTGAAAGTGAAAAGGATGTTGTGTTACAATACATCTGACATTGTATTAATCCTGTTGATATGCTGCCATCCTGGAATAATTGAAAGTCTTAATGAGTTCAAGCTCTATGAGATTAGGAAATAAATATTAGTTATTTTGTTTGCAAATTATCTGTTATTCACTAGGAAACTCCCCTGAATTCCAGGAGAATGATCTAGGGCCCTTAATCATGAGCGGACAAAACAGTATTTTGAGCTGCTTTGGAAAGGGAAGTCTTTATGACTTTGGTTTGGTGCTCCTCTGATGGGCGTATTAGTTGATTTGGTTTTCTCTAGGAGATGCTATTTATACGTTGGTAACCAACTTGAGGGCCTTATTTTCTCAAGTTCACATCATATAATTGATTTGCTCAAACTAACCTTCTATCACACTAAAGAAGCTAAGTTATCGTGCCTAATAAGTCGCATGCCTCTTGTATAATTCTTTTTTAAACTTCTATTTACGTTTGATATTGCCTTCAAGATCCGAGTTTGAGTAGGTGACGGCTAGTAGTGTGTATTAACATAAAAACGTTGTGATTTCAGATCCCAAACCATGTGGCTGTTAAAATTGCTCTCGAACTCAAGAAGGTGCTCATAGACAACAGCCTTCTTGATGTGTATGCCACTCTCATCCTATGTTTTCTCTGTCCTGTTTTTTTTTTTTTTTTTGCCCTTTTCTTTTCATCTTCTGAATCCTGGTCAACTTGTGCATTAATTCTTTTTTACATTGTGATTCTACAATGCAGCTCTCAGTCTGATTTGGAAGCTAATCTTTTTAAGGTATGCTGGAGGGTTTTGATCTGTTTAATTCATGGCTTACACTACTTTCTTGGCTGTCTACATGTTCTCTTTTACACTTTTAGTTTGCTTTTGGAGTGACATATCAGGAAATATTGAACAAGAATGATTTTCATTTTTGGCTTTTTTTAGAGTCCTAGCATTTGTTATTTTATAAGCCCTTCTAAACTTGTAGGTAACTTAAACCTCCATATTAATATGCCACTTTTCATGAGGATTGATTTGATTGTCTCTTGGAGCTTGCTATGATTGTTTTACTTTATTGTGTTTGTTGCTCAAATTGTGCAACATATATCCTAGCTGCTTGATTCTATCAATCTTTATATCAAACTTGATAGGCAAAGAGATTTGAGAGCTTTGTTGTGTTTTGAACCTTACTAGTTTCCTTTTTAGCAGGGCTTATCCTCCTTCCTACTGTGCATTTCCTATTCTTTTTCCTATAGAATTCCTTTTCTTTTCTCTAAATGAATTTGCTGGGGCTTCCCATATCTAAACAGGATCTTGTATCTTCATAGGAGGAAGTTGAAACTTCTGTTTTCATATCATTGCAAATTTTTAATGAAATATAATGGGTAAATATCTGTTGTTTCCTTAATGATAACACATGTTTGAATCAATTGATGTTATTGGGAATTTGTGATGAACTACCATGAATGGATTTCTGTTGTTTCCTAAATGCTGATATGATCTGATCAAACTTTCTAAATAGGACTCTCTATGTGCAGCTTATGGAGCGGAGAGGGTATGGAGAGGAGTACATAAATCGTTATAAAATGATGACAAGGTTGGTGTGCCAGTGATTTTGTCCTGAATGACCTTGTTTTGTTTCTATTCTGTCAGTCCAAATAAACCTTCTACTATCTAAACCTTTTTCCCCCCACAAAAAGTACCTCTCTTTTTCATAGGTTCACTATAGTGTTTGATGCATATATTTAGCTAAGTAATAAAAAGGTTTTCATGGCTAAGAAAAAATAGAAAGAAAGGAAACTCATGAATTAAAATGTGCTAGTAATTATAATGATCATTCTTTTCATTTTGCTGCCATAATCTGTTATCCAGGTTTCACCACCAAAGAGTTCCATTAGTAATACTTGTTTGTGGAACTGCCTGTGTTGGCAAGTCTACTATTGCCACCCAGCTTGCACAGAGACTAAATTTGCCGAATGTCTTACAGGTAGGCTTTGTATGTCTGTAGCCTAACTGCATCTATAGTACGAGTAATATTTTTAAATGGCCATTTTTAATTTACTGCCTAGTTAAAACCATGTATATTATTTTTGAATTTCTGAGTGATTATTTCTTACAATGTGGTGGCTCAGTTCCTGTAATTCTCCCATAAAATGTTATTTTATGCCCCTTCTTTGATGAAGACTGTTGGAAATTACTGCTGATATTAATTAAGTCATGATATCTATTTTGTTTTTAAGAAAAGTTTGAGTTCAGGATTAAGCTCAAGTGTTCTACTTTAATAAGAATAGAGTTATCATATTTTTTATTGGGATAAAATTACATTATGATATTTTTCTTATTGATGATTGCAGACAGATATGGTGTATGAATTGTTGCGCACATCTACTGAGTATGTCCTGACCTTCTCTTTTTCACTTTTGTATTGACTATAAGCATGTTTGTTTCAACTTATAAAAACTTATAAGTTGCTTTTTACGTAAATCGAGACACAACTCCTCTCACATACTTACTTCGTATACCGTAAATCACTATTAAAAAGCAACTTATAAGCAATCGAATCGCTCAACCAAACATACTATATAAGCATGTTTGTTTGAGCTTATAAAAACTTATAAGTTGCTTTTTACATAAATCGAGACACAACTCCTCTCACATACTTACTTCGTATACCGTAAATCACTATTAAAAAGCAACTTATAAGCAATCGAATCGCTCAACCAAAATACTTTTTGTTTTAATTCAAAACAAATTGAAGAATTCATTCATGAAGGGGCATCATATATAGACCATGTTAAGTTTACGTTTGACCCTAATTTATTTATTTATGAAATCAAGTTCACAAACTGTTCTAGCAGAAAATGTGTAGTTAACTTGGCAGTGGCAATTGGAAATTTATTAGAAAGGCAAGACTTGAATGGATTTAGATGCTTGCTAGTTGCTAATGCAATACCATGTGCTTAAATTAATACGGTCAGATTAATTTTCATGGTCATATTGATAAATGAAAATGCAAAACATATTTAACTTGTACCAATTCTACTCTCCATTTATTAATGGTATCAAGTATTGGAATAAATCAAAGGCAGTGTACTATTTCTAATAGAGATCTTTAAAATGCAATACTTGCCCAATTAAATTAATGTCTTTGCTATAATATGTATATTTCATCTTTCATGTGCTCCTCAGTTAACAGTAATAATGTAGTAGTCTTATCCACTCCCTTAAGATGATAAAGTTACTCTTCAATCCCCATCATTTTTGTATTTATTGTTCATAGAAGTGAACTGCTCTTGCCCTTAAGGGTCTAGGATTGTATGGCTTACTATGCTCAAACTAGGTTAGCCATAGTTACAGCATACTGCTACACAATATATTCATGTTAATCTGAGGAATGCAGTGGATAGCATTTTAAACTAGCATTTTCTTTTCATGTGATGACTTTTGTGTTTTCATTACTTGAGTGATTAATCATTATCAATGTATATTTTTTCTCAATAATGATACATATTTTTCGTGTCTTTATATAGTGCACCATTGGCATCTACTCCTGTATGGTACCGAGACTTCAGTTCATCAGAGGAGTTGATAACTGAATTTTGTAGAGAATGCAGAGTTGTACGTAAAGGTACAATTTGTTATATCTTGCTTTGGATTTCTTTTAATTTAAAAGATCTGTTTGTCATTATGGTTTTAAAACAAATTTGCTTATTATTGGAACAAATTTATTGTTTTGCCGAGAATGCTATGGATTTTCTTTCCTTTTTAAAAGAATTTTTTCTCTAGCTAATTGTGATTTTTCCTCCAGGTTTGGCTGGGGATTTGAAAAAAGCTATGAAAGATGGAAAACCAATAATTATTGAGGTATGCATGAACTAATATTTTGGGAATTTGCATATTTGTTTCTGAAAATCCCGTCCATCAGATATTAGATTCTCAATTCCAGATGAACACACACTCATACAAGAAAAATTTGAAAAAGCATATGCTTAAAATATTCTTGTTTCTTTGAATTCTAGAAGGAGATTCTAGCTGGTTTGGTTGTAATATTACATATGGATTATCTATGAGGATTTTTTGTATTTATCTTTTTAAATAAATTTATGTATAATTTTGCTTTTGCTCACCCACTTTAACATAAGGGATATTTAATGGCTGAAATGAACAGAGAATGGAAATTGAAAATGCACGGTTCTATGTGGATTAAAACGAAATTTTGGGTACAAAAGTTGGCAGGTTTTGTTTCTCAGACGACTCTCAGATTTTTAGGTGTGACTATGGTTGATATGTCCAACACGAATTTGTTGTTAGGACTTGATAAGCCTTGGCATGTTTAATATGCAGTTAATTTATTTCATTCGAGGATGGTTCACTTTCTCTCTTTTATTTTTCTTTATATAATTCTTCCAGGGAATACATCTAGATCCTAGCATTTATTTAGTGGATGACGAACAAAAATCACCTTCTAACGTAGCCGTAGAAACTAAGGAGATAAATCCAGTATCTGTGGCACCAGATGATAATGTTACGGGAAATTCAAGGAATAATCATGATGGTGTTTGTTGTGGTGATGAGAATAATGGTGGCTTAAGGCCTCCAGGCACCAGGGAAGAAATATCTACTGACCAAGTTGAATCAATTTCGAATTCTATGCAATCCATGGATCTGGCTGGAAATATCTCCGCAGATAAAGGTTTGTTTATTTTTTTTGTCTTCTTTTTATGCTTTTAATAGGACAGTTGTGTGCAAACATGTAGTGGAAGCCATCATGTATATATGAATAGGCAAACATGTTTCACTTTTTACTTATGATTTTGTTGGTTGAATGCATAATTAAGTTTATTGTTGTGCAGGTGGTCCATTAAGAGAACTGGACACAGACAGAACTAAGATTACAAAGGAGAAGTCGGGTTCCAAACCAATAGTTGTGCCCATTGTTCTGAAGATGGCTGAATTTGATCACAAGGTTTTTTTTCATTATGTCCATTGCTTTATGATTATAACAGTTATTTTCATAAACGGTTCCTATTTTCACTTATAGTTTGTCTAACATCTAAAACTTAACTGGTTCCCCAAGTTCAGTGGCTTGGTGCTCTTTGTCTATTTCTAGGTTATTCCGTCATTTTTTATGGACCATAATTCCATAAATGAAAGTTCAAGTAACTATCAGGCTTGTTGCTTACAACATTTTCTAATGTAGTATTAATCATGGTTATTAAAACTCCATGAATCTCGAGTCGTATCTCACAGTTTAGTTAAAAAAACAGGTGGAAAAGATACGAATCTATAGATATATCTTGGGATTCTAGGAGTGATGCAAGTCAAAATCGCAGGAATCATGCTATGCTGGTGATTTCTATGATTTTAGGTGAACCAAGTTACGCACAGATTGAGTTGGATTTAGTGTGACCCGACTTTAGAAAACCCCATTTTCATTTTCTTTTTCTGATTTTGTCCAGATTTAATTAAAAATTTTCTTTTACTTCTATGATTATCCTTGATTTCCTCTCTCTTATC
This sequence comes from Inga leiocalycina, assembly GCA_963242795.1. NCBI lineage: Eukaryota > Viridiplantae > Streptophyta > Magnoliopsida > Fabales > Fabaceae > Inga > Inga leiocalycina. The sequence continues at coordinate 18,296,292 of OY725320.1, forward strand.
CCTATAAAAACCCTATTTTTTTAATTTCTTTTCCTGAAGTGTTATTTGCCTTTAAAATGTTAATATATACAAACCTTTTATGTTTTCTTATGTGAAACTTACATTAATATCATTGATCATAAATCTTATGATTCACGATATGTTTCGATTCATGATTCTGAAAATAAACTTTCCGATTCACAATTCATATCCCGATTTGATAACCTTAGTATTAATATATATAATAGACAAATATGATTGTGGTCCCCATTATTGTTTATACTACAAAAAAGTGTTATACTACTAATTAAGGTTGGTTGTATGGATTATGCGATGCTATTGTGCATCATTGTCAACCAAATCTCGGGGTATAACATTCCCCAAGAGATCCCATTTGGTAACTTCTTTGAGTATCCTTCTTGATCTCCCACTACATCCCATTTGGTAACTTCTTTGAGTATCCTTCTTTCTGGAAGCGGTCATGCCGCAACTTTTAGGCCCACTAGGGGTTTTAACCTAGTTTATCTTATGTTATCATCTCATTCTAATATGTGTTTTACTGTCACCGTATCAGACTTTGTTTTTCCTTTATTTTAGAAGGGCTTTAGGTGATCTGATTAGATTATGATTCTTCTCCCTCAACTATATATGTATGTGATCCTATCAATAAGAAGTCAGAGCATACTTTGCCAAAATATTTCAATTATCTAATGACGCTTTCGATTTGCAGGCATTACTTGAGGAGTGGATCTCCAGCCGTTCATTTAATGATAAATGCCCAGGCCAGGTAACATAACCCTCTTTTAGGGTGCTCATTTTATGATTTTTTTTTTAAATTTATGAATAAATTATGGAGGACAAACTTTCCAAACTTTGAGGCTTTGATGACATCTTTTTGGATATTGGAGAAAGCCAGGAATATTGGTTAAAAAGAAATGAATTCAGGGCCAGGATTAATGTGAACTACCTTACTTGCGGTCTAACGTGAAATGTTTTAGGTTACTTGTGGTTCCTTACGTTTAATTTTCTAGAAGATTTTATTTTATTACATTTAGAGAGAAGTTGAGACTTGAGAGGACTTATGTGTGGTCCATTTGGTTCCTTTGAAGGGGTTATTTTGCTCCATAATGTTGGTTCTGACTATGATAAAGGAAACAGAAGAAGTTGGAATGAAGCATTTATAGGCTAGTCAAAGGCTAGATTTATTAGTCAACTGTATATAGTAGTTACTCACGTCTGTTTGAATCAGTTAATTGTGCTGCCATTACATGGTTTTATGGATTTGGATTAAAAAAAAATTTGTGAGTTTTAATATATTTGAAGGGTGGTGTTTTAGCCATTTGACTGTTGAATTTAACATCTTAGCCAATGATTATGTTATAGGTATTAGATGCCCCTAAAAGAGACTAAATGGTAGTATATTATGGAATTGGAGGTCCGTCTATGTTTTCAAATTTCAATGGCTCTTTTGTGGCTTTTGACATAATCTGTAAGAAATAGCTGATAATGAGTTTCTGAATCTATTTTAAGTGAATTCACTTTCATTTGTTTTTTAATTTACTTAGAAAATGTGTCTGTCCAATCAAATTAGATGAGACGTATTATCGGCGAAGTGGTTTTGGTTTTGTGCTTCTATATGTGTGGTACATACGTATTTATGTTTTAAATTAATCGTTTTATTACATTTCAAATATTATGAATTTATCATGATAAATTACTTTCAAATAGAAGATTGGTTTTGAATATCCTTGTCAGCTACTTTTTGAAATAAATATTACAATTTACAGGATAAAAATAAGCTTGTACAGAACTTGAAAACCATACAAGATTATCTCTGCTCATTCACATCACAGGTATGTCCAACAATTTGCTTTCCAAGTAGTTTACTTTGGTGATAGATGTTCTGTTTTAGCACCTTAACTACTTCCTTCCTTAATGTCTTAAAAGCTTCTTTTGTTACAGGTATTTTATTCAGTTTTCATCTTATCAATTAGTTCTGTTTCACCAGCACAGAACTTATAGTTTTGAACAATATTTTTTGAATAGTTCATTTTGGTATTAGAACACTACTACCATCATGAACGTCTCTGATTCATTTACTCACCGAGTCACCGTGCTTCAAGTAATATAACAAAGACTTTTTCCTAATCTCTCTCTACGTTTGTTCTTTCTGTTTCATGGTGTCAGAGCTGGAGAGTACTGAGGATCCATTTGGTTGTTAGAAATAGATGGAATGGAAAACAATAGAAAGAAAAAGACAATGGAAGGGAACAATGAGTAAGATCCATAAAGTTGTTTGGTTGTCAATGAAAAGGAATAGGTTTTCATGAGATAATTTATATTTGTTCTTTAGATATAATTCATGTTAGGTCTTCATTGTTGACACAGATGTAATATTGTCAGAATTTGACTATTCTGCAGTATTGTCACAGAAATCTACCCATGTCTATGGCTCTGTGCTACCTATCTATTGATTTCAAACTGGTTATGGAATGCCAAATAAGTATGATTTATTTCTATTTCTTCTAGTGAAAAGACATGAAAGAAGGATGAAGAGAAAACCCTTTGTGGGAATTGTAGTCAGTGAATTCTGATCAACTTGGAACATTGTATTTATAGATTATACAGGACGGTTCTTTTATATAATGAAGTGATTAGTTACTTTACTGATGGTGGCAAGCCTAGTAGATAGGTTTCGCACCCAAAGCTCCTGCTTCTTGTTGTAATGTGGAAATTATACATCTCTATCTTGTCATGTTATAGGGCTTGACTGAGGTAAACGTATCAGCAACAACATTCCCTCAAACACTGGACTGGTTGCACAGCTATCTTCTTCAGGTATGTTTATCTGAGTTTGCATTGCTTTGTGGTGTTTTTTCCTTTTTTAAAATCTTTTGAAGAAGAAGATAGAAAAAAGTTCTGGGGGAGGGGGCGGTGGAAGCAAAGTGCAATTCAGATGTTGTGTTTAATGTGGCTTAATGTATTTAGCTGTAATGACATGGAGATGGCATAAGCAGAAGGTCATTCATTGAGATTTAATAGTATTCTGTACTGTTGGCCAATCTTAAAATGGAATGGTCAGCTTTATTTTTTTTATTTATCATTTATGTAAGCTGCTCGTTTTCTTTGTTCCTGGTTTAATATAAATGTAAACCATTACGTGTGGGTGTTGTGTTAATTTTCAAAATGCTTTAAAGTGGGAATATATCAAAAGGATACCTATTTTAGTGGAAATCATGCATTTCTTGTTCTAGTTGGGTTTCCTTTAGAATCATTACAAGTTGGTAGTGACTTGAAGCTGTGACTTAAATTGATTTCTTTCAGTGTATTGAGCAAGGCATTTCATCTGTGTCACATGAGAAAGGTCCGCAAGTAGCTGCAACATAGTTCATTTGGAGAGTCCTACGGGTATGAATTTACTGCCATTAATTTCTACTTGTGTTCTGGACTAAGCTCCTTTAATGTACTGATTGCAAATTAGAGACAGTGATGTGCACTATGGAAATTACTGATTAAAAATTCTTGAGTATGTCTATCAAGATAACTGCACTGGACCAATGAGCAGTCATGTAAACTTGTCAGTGGTGGGTTCTCTGAAAATGAAAAGTTCCTTATTGTTTCAGTCTACCTATCCAAGTAAACTTTTTTTACTTAAGAATTTACATGGTCAATGTACTGGTTGGCTTTTTTTTTTTCCCACATTTTGAACCACCTTAATTTACTTTTTGAACCAATGAACACATGCCCTGTGGCAAGAGACAGGGTGTGAAGTGGTATATCCATTGACAGAAAATGAACAAAAGGTTTTATATGCTTAAAGGGGGAAATTTAAAGGGATAAGTTCCTTTCAAAAGTGAAGGTGTATTATTTTCATTTTTACCTTATAACTGTTGAGTTCTTTTCCCTCTAGTGAAAGCAGTATATTTCCCATAAATTCATTGATGTTCTGTTCTGTTGATTGAACCACACTTTGCAAATAAATGGTTGTTGCAGAATAAGCTTATGAAAATCATGGGGGAAACGAGTTTATTACACTGACATGTCTGAAACGAGCCTTTTGTGATTGTGAGAGTCCACTGAGAGATCATTGCAAGGGAACAGAGAGCAGCTCATGTCCAGGACAAAGGAATTATCAGATCAATTTTCTCTTGTAGTCAAATAATGCATGTGTTTCAGTTATGTTGTTCCCGTAATCTTCTGCTACAGGAAGTGATTGTATAATCATGTATCTTGAAGTGAAGTCAAGTATGCTTTCATTACATATACAAATGCATGCGTACATTATTATTTCTAGCTGGGGATGGAAGTGGAAAAAAAATGTTAAAACCTTGAATGATTATGTTACAATTTGAGTCCAGAAGGAAAAGCATGTGTATTCTATTTTTTAATCCCCACTTAAATGTCTACATAGAAGTCAAAATGGGGGAGTACAATATAAACATAGTCGCTATTCTTAATCATATGCAATATAGTACAAGTATTACTATTGTAATAAACATAAAGTTTGGAGAACTTGAGAGTTTTAGAATAGTAGTACTTGTACTACATTGTATTACTATTTTAATATTCAATTCTCAAAGTGATGCCTTACGAGGCTCTAGTCTTGTTCTATTCTTTTTTTATCTCCACTTACATTTCTATACAATATAAACTTAGGCTCTATTCTTCACCATATACTATGAAATACAATATAGTACAAGTATTTCCATTCTAAGAAGCTTAGCGCTTCGGATAACTCAAGCTTGAGAGGGTTTTAGAATAGTAGTACGTGTACTACATTGTACTACCCTTTTAATGTACTATTAAGTTGAATACTTTAAAGGCTCCAAACTTTAATAGAATAATAATAGTTGTCCTATATTATACTAAGTGCATATGGTTGTAAGTTTGAGCAAAATAATTAGACAAGAGGAAAAGCAAGTGTATTCTATATTTTTTTTTCATCCCCACTTACATCTCTATATACATAGGAAGTGGGGAAAGAAAAAGACACACATATACGATGAAGTACACAAACATAGGTAGTACAATATAAACTTATGCCACTATTCTTCACCATATGCAATGGAGTACAATATAGTACAAGTATTACTATTCTAATAAGCTCAATGCTCCAGACCACTCAAACTTGAGAGTTCTAGAATAGTAGTACTCATACTACATTGCAGTAGTACTTGTACTACGTTGCACTACTATTTTAATGTTCAACTCTCAAGTTGAATGATTAAAAAACGTAAGTTTATTAGAATAGTAATACTTGTACTATATTATATTACATTGCATATGATATAAAAAAAGTGGCTAAGTTCACTGTAATACCTATATTTGTATGCTTCACTGTACTTGCATCCCTTTTATCGCAAATGAGGAGGGATTAGGGTTTTAGAAGTGAAGATGGTTGAAATGAGATAACCCAAAATCAAGCTCTTAAAAATCATGGAGGCTTTGATTCCATGAGTAGTTTGAGAGGGAGGAAAAAATGGAAATCAGAAAAAAATTATCAAAATAGATAGGTATTGCAATGTATTCTTTCATTCTTACATGCCTATATATATATATTGAGTGAAGTAAAAAAGGATGCAAGTACATTGTAGTACTTGCAGTACACAGGTACAGGAAGCATTGTGAATTTACTGTTTAGAATTATTCTCAACAACTTACAATGTAGTACAAAGTACTTTTCCAGTACAATGCATACACACGTGCACGCTGGGCACATTCCTAAGATTTGATTTTCAGTGGTCTAAAAGGTTGAAGTTCATGTCTGCAACTAGTTTTCTGCCTAAAATACTGAAAGTCGTTTCTCTTTTTTGCCCTTGGGAAAAAACCCAAACGAGTGTTTGGCTAGGCTGCTTAGACCAACCAGCTTGAGTTTTTAACTCACAAAGGTTTACTTTGAAGTTAGAGTTTAAGCCATGCTTGGAATAACTTTTTTTTTGAAAAATAAATGTTTATTACGTAAGTCGAGATAAAATTCCTCTCATATACTTATCTCATATACCGTAAATCATGATTTATAAACATTTATAATTCAAAAATAAGTTATCCCAAACGAGTATTTAAAGTGTTTTGACACAAATTATTTTTGAAGGTGTCAACGCCCTAAAATATTTATGGACACAATTTTAACCCTAAAGTATTAAAAATAGGCAATTATCACCCAAGTCAACAAACCGTTAACCTCTATTAAATTACTGTTCATCATCTTCATCAAAGGCACGGTTCTTCTCTCCTCCTTTGCTGAAACAGACTAGAAGAAAAGGAATTACAGAAGGCAGAGGAAGTAATAAATTTTGTGGCAAAACAGTGAATTACCGAATGTAGCCATGGCGAGGAAAAGGAACATGTTGTATCTAACTTCAGGGACGGATTCGTAGAGTAGAAGGAGGATAATGATCCATTGAAGAGAAGAGGCAATTTAGAGGAAATAATTGTATGGAACGAAGATAACTTTGCCTTCGGTGATGCACGGTTCTGTTCACGCATAGCTTTTCCTCAATCATACATAAATATGTCCAGCTTCAATTTTTTTGTTAAAAGCCAGAGTTGTTCTTGTCTATATGCGTAAAATCCGTAAATATACTTTCGACAACTAGCTTTATTAATAATGAATTGCATCTCCATCATCAGCACCATTTACGGCTTTCCTATTTTATATATATTATTTTGGCCTGATGGTCGACATATTTTAATTAGTTGCTGATGAACAGGTTTGACGATCGAGTTTGCAAGGCATGGGTCACATATTCCTTTTCCTCGCCTTGGCTGCCTTCGGTAATTCATTGTTCTACCACAAAATTAGTTAGCTTTCTATTCTAAATATAAGATAAAGATGATTTTTTTTGGAAGAGATTAAGGAAGTTAAATAAATTACTTAATCATATCATATATTGTATATCCTTAAAATATATATCAATTTATTAGTCAAACTAATTAGTTTGGAGGAAAAAATAAAAATAAAAATATTCTAAAATAATTTATTTAACTTCCTTAATTTCTCTAAAAAAATTAACTTTATCTTTTATTTAGAATGAAAAAAGTACTTCCTTTGCCTTCGGTAATATTTGGTGCGGATGCAACCCTTCCTCGTCTGGGGAGGAGCTTTCCCATTCCGTATGATAAATTTTGTATTACGTAAACAAAGCTACGGTCCATATATAAATGCTTTGTTTGATTATTGGGTAAAATGTACCAACTACCAAGAGTAGTATCCATAGATTAGCAAGGGGATGCTAAGTACAGTGGAATTGCTTCTGCCCAGTATTCAATATTGTTGGACTTTAGGTCCAAGTCCGTCCTTGATAGGCCGGATTATTTGATTAGGATATAAGTAGCCTAATCAAATGAGAATAAAATTAGCATTAATTGTAGATTGGAGAATAATTCAGCAATAATTATGGATTTGTTAAATGAGGAACAAATCACTATAATTAGGGAATTAATTGAGAATCAATTAATTGCCCTCTTGGAGGGCAAGAAGGAGTGCACACGTTTCCTAATTAGTGGCCTCTACAAACCATTATAAATAGGGTATGCCTCCTCAATTGCAATTCACCATGCCATTGAGTTTTTTGGCAATTCTCTTCTCTCCTACCATCTTTCTGATTCTGGTGATCTTCTGTGCAAATCACAATTAGGCTCAGTAGTCTAATAATTGTGTAGGCATAAGTATAGAGCATTGGAGTTTTGACCCGGATCCGAACATAGATTCACCCCGGTACGCCAAATCTCCTTTTTAGTTATATTTTTCTTACAAATATCTTTGATAAAACTTTTGAGAGTCTTGTGGGAGTTGTTCCCAATGGAATGATTAGTTAAGGGGCAAAATGCACATTACTGCTAAATCTATGTGGATTCTGGGTCTTGATTGGTTGTTACTTTTTCTTTTTTGGGCAGAAAGCTAGATTCCATGAATCAACCAATTAAAAGTCGTCAAGATTATATTCTACAGACTACATGTAGATTTGGGTTAAGAGGAGCATACATTCAATAGGGTATTTATAAAAAATTGCTTTGCCTATACATGAAATGCATGAACATAAAGATGTCACATGATTCAGCTTTTATTTGCCACTTTTTATCAAGTTATGCTACTTTTAGTTTGCATTCAGCTTTACTAATTTGATATTACTTATCAATTAAGATAGTTGATAATGGTATTTGTCATCCTAAAGAATTTGACTTTGAGTTTAACAGTCACATTATCACAAAGGTGATGTTATCAATTAACCAAAATTACACTATTTGCCTATAAATTGTTCAAAAACTAACATTTAATAGAGTTTTCAAATTATATAACATTCTTTAGATTATGAAATAAGGAACTAGTTGATAATGATTGGTATCAAAGTCCTATTAAATAAGGGCCTGTTTGATTCAATCTCATTACACCTTGTAGTGTAGTGCAATGCAATGCAATGGTAATGCAATGTAATATACAAGGGTAGTGTTTGGTTTGATTTTTAAGCAATGTGCAATGAGTTAATATTTTAACAATTATTTAAAATTAATATATTACATAAAGTTTATTTTACCCTTAATATAATCTTTGTAGAAAAAATAGTTAAGGGTCGGCGGCAATGATGGGGGCGGCGGCAGAGGAGGTGGTGGTAGTTGTGGGTGGACGGCGACGGCGGGGTGGGGAAGGAGGTGGTGGTGGTGACGGCAGGAGTGTGACGACGGCGGTGGCGAAGGAGCAGATAGTGGCGGCGGCAGTGGGCAGGTGGCAATAGCGACAATGGCAAAGGAGGTAGTGCGTGGTTGCGGTGGATGGGAGGCGGTGGCAGCAGTGGCAGCGGAAGAGGAGGTGGTAGCTGTGGAGGTAGGCAGATGGTAGGGGAGGAGGTAATGGTGAGCGACGGTGGCAGAGGAGGAGGTGGCGGCGGCGGCGGGAGTGTGACGATGGCGACTGTGGAGGAGGAGGTAGTGGTGGTGGCAACGGCGACGTTGGCGAAGGAGGTAGTGGTGGCGGCAGCAGGTGGAGGTGACGATGGTAGAGGAGGAGGAGGTAGTGGCAGTGGCAGTTGTGGCAAGTGAAATGAGATAAGTGAATCAAAGACATGAGAAACTCATGGATAAATTAGACCTTTTAAACTATGCAATGGGATGGTAATGGGGATTCATAGGGGAGAAGGTATGAATGAGGATTACCAATTTTTTGGTAATCATCATTACCATGGTAAACCCTATCACCATGCTAAGGAGCAACCAAACACTCTTATCTTGATAATGCAATCATGATTATCATTACAGGCATGTAATGGAGTTGAACTAAATGAACTCTAATATCAAAGTCATTTGATCTACGATGAATTCTCTCCACATAAATTCTACTTTTAAATATGCATTGTCACCGACTGTCTCATCATGCAATTCTACATTTATTTAAGTTTAGCAAAACATGTTTGAATGTTTTATTTATAACAGAGTAAGAAATATAGTTATTAGAGATAGAAATTAGTCATGATTTTCAAAAAAATAATAACATTTGTTTGTGTCTACACTTAATTAATTAATAGACCAAATTTAATAATGATTCAATGCAAATAATATGACTCAAATTGCGTTGCTATACTACAATTTGATTCGGTATTAATTTGGGGCAATGGGTGCAATACAACTAAGCACAATTAAATTTTGGCGCCATTTCGCACTATCATGTGTTACAAGATGAAAACAACTTTAGAGCAGATTTTGACAAATAACTTGTGTTACACGTAATGTTCAATTTTAACACATCTAGATCACCATCTCCTCCACTTTTCATTTTTTCTTTTAGACATGGGTTGATTAAGAGGTAATGCCATACCATCACTTTATTACCTTTTTTTTGGTTCTTGGGTTTGCAGGTGCACTGATTTGGTATCAATAGGTATTTTCTTAATTGTTGGTTTAATTCTTGAAATGGTTATATATACATCCTATTTTGGTACCAGAGGTCTATCAATTGGTATTATAATCCTAGCCATTGGTATCAAAGCTCTATCAATTGGACTCCAAGATTAGAATCATAGAAAATATATTGTATTGTTCACCATTTCATGTTTAGATTTAGATTTATTGTATTACTTATACTTGTGTATTAAATGATACATGTATTCTTTTTTTCTTCTCATAAGAGTGATTAAAGGTTTTTAAATGCAAAATGTATTATATGTGTAACATTTTTTTAATTTTTTTTAACACTTTTTATATCTGCCTTAATATGATTTAAATTATGGTCATCTAAAAAAAATTATATTACCCTACTAAGGTGACTTAGATTTGCATTAGCAAGCTATATTATATATATATATATATATATATATATATATATATATATATATATATATATATATATATATAATATACATAACATTTTTAACGAGCTCATGTTTACTTACTTAAGTCATTACTATTTACAAATCGATATACACAACAAAATATGTACCATATAATTTTTTTGCCAATAATGTACCGTACAATTTACTTAAGCTCTATACAATATATATATATATATATATATATATATATATATATATATATGTATGTATGTATGTATATGTATGTACTAGAAGGCTAAGGTGTGCTGCATGTTGATTTGCTTCCTTTCACCCCTAAAAATACGATGAAAATTTAATAAATATGGAAATGGTTACATAATTTGTAAATATTGTGAAAATTATTAAATAAAAGAGAACATTCATTTTCTTATATTTTAATAGATTTTGATTTGATAAGTATAGATAATGCTCAATTTAACCATATTTTTTGGTACATGATTTCACCATATTTGTAAGTATGAGATTGTCATGACTGGGCTTTTTAGGTTCATGGGTGACAACTAATGGCCCAGAGATATCAATATTGGACTTTAGAGTTATATATTCAAATCTGTACCAACATGAACATCTAGTGACCTCTTGTTTTTGGGTTGAGCCGTTGAAGGGTCGGATGCTCTCATCAATGGGAGAGGGTTTGATTCCGAAAAAGACTACTTAATTGTGGTCCAGTCAAAGCGTTAAGGATTCATTTCAACAATCGAGGCGTCGATGAGTCATCTCAACTTAACATTCTACCCTTAGATCGTGGGTGAATATAATCCCTTTCTTAAAATTTTTATATCCAAAAAAAAAAAAAAAGTAAGTCTAGCAGTTATTTATTTAAGACAAGAAAAATAGGTTTAACAGTAGTGTAATGTTTTACTAAATCTTTCTGAATCTTAAAGTCAAATCATATGCCAACAACGATAATAATATAAAAAATGTATCAATTTACAAAAGATTCCTTATGACCATAAGAAAATGACCAATCTCCAATTTACTAAAAACTAAAAGTCCCTCATGGGAAAGAATTTCGAGTCAGATAGAATTACATAAAAAAAAAAAGTTTTTTTGCTGCTGGAGCTGGGGTATTCTGCAACTTCAGGCCTCCCCTCCCCTCCATAAACCCTAAACCCCTCAGGCCGAAGCCACCGTGCCTTTTCCGCTCGAAGTTTTCACATTTGAGGGCTCTCTGCGCTCCTCTCGCTCAAGCAATGAACTTCAGGTTTCACAACCTGCTTGGAGCTCCTTACAGAGGTGGAAATATTGTAATTGCTAACAACACATTGCTGATTTCGCCTGTCGGTAACCGGGTTTCCGTAACTGACCTCATCAAATCCGAAACTAAAACACTACCTACACAATCATCATCAAATATCTCCCGAATAGCCGTATCGCCGGACGGCATTTTCTTGCTCACCGTTGACGAGAAGAGCCGCTGTCACTTCATCAACCTTAGCCGCCAAGTAGTGCTCCATCGTATCACCTTTAAGAAGCCCGTCCATGTTGTCAAATTCAGCCCAGATGGTTCCTCCGTTGCTGTTGGAGCGGGCAAGTTGGTCCAAATTTGGCGCTCTCCTGCTTTTAGAAAGGAGTATTTCCCTTTTGAGTTGGTTCGAACTTTTGCCTGCTTCGATGATAAGATCGTATCATTGGATTGGAGTCCTGACTCAAATTACTTGATTGTTGGGTCTAAGGATTTGACTGCAAGAATGTTATGCTTGAAAAAGAGGAGTGGTGGTGTTAAGTACGAGCATTTCAAGTTCTTACGTCATAGAGATTCGGTTATCGGTGCTTTCTTTGGTGTTGAAAAGAAAACTAATAGAGTTTGTAAAGCTTATACGGTTACAAGGGATTCGTATATTTTTAGCTGGACATTTAGGAGTGATTCTGAGCCACCCTCGCCTACTACACCAGAAAGGGATGTTGAAGGAAATATTGAGGTGAACGGTGAGGTTAATGTAAAGAAGAGAAAGAATGATGGCAAGGAGGATGCCGATATGCTTGAAGAAGATGAGTACTTGTGCAGAGGGAAGTGGGAATTCTTGAAGAAGGATTGTTTTATGCAGGCACCAGCAAGGCTAACCGCATGTGATTATCATAGAGAGTTAGACATGGTTGTTGTGGGTTTCTCAAATGGTGTGTTTGGCTTGTATCAGATGCCTGATTTTGTATGCATTCATCTTTTGTCAATATCAAGAGAGAAGATTACATCAGCTGTGTTTAATGAGCTTGGAAATTGGTTGACCTTTGGCTGTGCAAAACTGGGCCAACTGCTCGTGTGGGAGTGGCGATCAGAGAGCTATATATTCAAGCAGCAGGGCCACTACTTTGATGTGAACTGTCTTGCTTATTCACCAGACTCACAACTCCTTGCTACTGGAGCGGATGATAATAAAGTGAAGGTAAATAAATATTAGTGATGCTATCTTCATTTGAAAAGTTTTCCTTGTGTGGTGGTTGCATCTTTATTAATATGCAAATTTGCCCTCAAGCTTAGAATTGATTTTTGTTTTCCGATCAAGTTTAAGTGTTAAAAATTGATATTAGGTTAAGTATATATAGCGCTTCTTTATTACAGGTGTGGAATGTTTCCTCAGGCTCCTCCTTTGTAACATTTTCTGAGCACACTAATGCTGTTACTGCTCTGCATTTTATGGCCAGTAACCATTGCCTGCTTAGTGCATCTCTGGATGGGACTGTTCGTGCATGGGATTTGATCCGTTATCGAAATTTCAAGACGTTTGTTACTCCTTCTGCGAGACAGTTTGTTTCTCTGTCAGCAGATCAAAGTGGTGAAGTGATCTGTGCTGGCACTGTGGATTCCTTTGAGGTATTATTTTTAACATAATTTGGGTGGATTATGACAATACTACTTTCCCCCCTGTTTGATGATAATTTTGCTGTATGATATGTTTAACAGATTTTTGTATGGTCAATGAGAACGCGCCGTTTGTTGGATGTGCTTAGTGGTCATGAAGGTCCTGTTCATGGATTGATGTTTTCTCCTACAAATGTGAGTTTAGCCATCTTTCCCACCATTTGTCAGCATAATTAATATCTTGTATTTTTAGCTGGTTCTAACTTTTAGTTGGTACAGTAGCTAGTATATAAGTAATTTACGTCTATGTATAATATAAAAGCTCTAACAAGATGCTCTGTTCATAAGCTATAAACTTTTTACCTCATCTCTTAAACTTTGTGCAATGCACTCGACCCACACTAGTTTGCTAGTAGTTTCCTATTAGCATGGTCATCCTTTTTGGGTTTTATAAAATAATATATTTATTTTCTTACATGGACAGTATTGTCAACTGGAAATGTTTTTCTTCAATATGTGATGTAATGAGGGTTCTTTAGTTTGTATTTTTGGTCATTTGGTGGTTTTCTACAAATCTTAAGAAGTTGAACACAGGTTTTTCCTCTCTAAATGTAGGCTGTCCTAGCTTCGTCATCATGGGACAAAACTGTGCGGTTGTGGGATGTCTTTAATGGAAAAGGAGCAGTTGAAACATTCCTTCACACACATGATGTTCTCACAGTAGTTTACCGTCCAGATGGAAGGCAGTTAGCTTGCAGCACAATGGATGGGCAAATTCTTTTTTGGGATCCTATAGATGGTGTGCTAATGTTCACCATAGAAGGCCGCAGAGATATTGCTGGAGGACGACTTATGACTGACCGGAGATCATGGGCTAACTCAACCTCGAGGAATTACTTCTCAACCTTATGTTATTCTGCTGATGGAGGCTACATTTTAGCTGGGGGAAGCAGTAGATATCTCTGCATGTATGATGTTGCTGATCAGGTTGGCTTTTCACAATTCTATCACCCATTATCTTGAATTTCATCTTAAAAGTTGCAACTTGTAGCTTTAAATGAATCCTTTATACCACTGTAATCCATTTTATAAGTCCAGTTTGGAAAAAAATTTGGTCCTTGTTGTAAGTCCTCCTAGAGAGTAATTAATGAGTGTTACAATTTTGCCCCTATTAAAATGTAATGAAAAAGTTGAGTTAATTCATGTTGGAAATAGAGAAAGATGAGAGAGAGGGTTGAGAATACCATTCATAAATAAGGGTAAAACTGGGAAAATGCATCAATTTAGGACATATTTAATGAGTTAATTACATTTTTTTGGTATGTGAGAATTAGGTAAACTGGATTTATAAAAAGGACCAGAGTGGGATCTTATTTCTAGAATATGCTCCTTTGGTTGAACACTGTTCCTATGTTCCTTACTCCATGATCTCTAGCATTGACTTCTATGATGTCATGAAAATTTGTGATTATTGTAAAAATCATGATAACATAAAAAGATATTCTTTTTATTATAATCAATCTTGATCAGTTGGCTTCTGATCACAACTAAATATAATGCTTGATTTGTTTCTATATTTATCTGAGTAGTAAAATTGATAGGTTCTATGGCATGAATAGAGAAGGCAATGGATTAGTCAGTCTCTCTGTTCGTCTCCATGTATTATTAACTCTGGGCAGTTGATTGCGGATGTCAGATTTAATTTTAGCATTTTAGTCTGTGTTTACGCATTTTGTTCATTAAACGGTTCTGTTCATTAATTGGAATCTTTTCTTGCTCAGGTACTGATCCGGCGATTTCAGATAACTCTCAATCTCTCATTAGATGGAGTCCTTGATAAGTTAAATTCAAAGAATATGACAGAATTTGGCCCACTGGATTTGATTGATGATGAGAACAGTGATGTTGAAGAAGGTGTTGATGTACAAACTCGTGGGAAAATAGATGATTTACCAGGTTCCTTGCCTAACCGTGGAAGGCCTATTGCTCGAACAAAATGCCTAAAAATTGCACCTACTGGTCGGACTTTCGCAGCTGCAACTACTGAGGGAGTTATAGTTTTTTCAGTTGATGAATCTTTCATCTTCGATCCAACTGACCTTGACATTGACGTTACACCAGAGGTATAATCCTTCAAACGTTACAATTTTTCCCATAATACCAAGTGTAGATACTTAATGCCTTATTTATTTCATAGAAATGAGGTTACCATGGAACATATTTTCCCTGCTAAATAACTTTAGAAAATATGTTGAAAAAACTGATAACACACGCTCCTTTGAGTACAGATAAACTGTTTCTTACACAACATGAAACTGTCATACTGACACATGTGAAGGCAACATGGTACCAGTAAAAAGTTGTTGTTGAATGTCTTTACAGAAGCAGTTCTATTCTTGAAAAGTAGTTTTATTACAATAAACATAATTGAACTTAATATGTTGTTTTGATTTTTTTTTGAACAATAATATGTTGTTTTGATTTTGCTGAAACTAGCATACACTGTTCTTACCTGCTGCAACAATTCCTCTCTTGATGTTCATTAGTAACTTGAGCTCACATTTATTCACAGGCTATCGATGGTGCTCTAATGGAAAATCAACATGCTAGAGCTTTGATCCTTAGCCTTCGGTTGAATGAGGACTCCATAATTAAAAAATGTATTTATGCTGTCACTCCGGCAGATATTCCAGCTGTTGCTTCATCAATCCCTCGTACATATCTGCAGAGATTAATTGACGCACTTGCAGATCTTCTAGAAAACTGCCCACATTTGGAGTTTATACTCAGATGGTCTCAGGTATTTATCTACTACCTTAATATCCACAGAAAATCTTATTTAGAGGCTTGTTATAAAGTTTTAACTTGTGAAAAGTCTACCATCAAGTTTTTGAAAAGCTACAATTTATGTCTATAAAAAAACTATAAAACAAGCCCAGCTAAGCACGGCTTATTCTTTATACTACCTGCAAGACAAGAGACTTGCACTAACAAGTAACTTTAGGATTTCATAGCTTATAAAATAGTGTGGCTTTTTATAAATATTACTCCTCCCGTCCTAAATATTAGACAAAGTTGAATTTTTTTAGAGATTAAGGAAACTAAATAAGTTATTTAATCACATCATATGTTATATATCTTTAGATTATATATCAATTTATTAGTCAAACTAATTAGTTTGGACAAAAATAAACATATAAATACTCTAAAGTAATTTAATTAGCTTCCTTAGTTTCTCCAAAAAAAGTCAGCTTTGTCTTATATTTGGGACTGGAGGGAGTACATTATACTCCCTCCGGTCCTTAATATAAGACATATTATTCAATTTGATTAAACTAAGGAGGTTGGTTAAATTAGTTAATATGACTTGTATTTTCTAAAACAATCTTAGTTATCTTCTTTCATTTGCTCTTTCACTCTTCTCCTTGATTATGGTTAAGGGAGCATCCATAGGGATAAATTAGGAAAAAAATTATTAAATATGAAAATTATGTCTTATATTTTGGACCAAGATTAACTTTTCGAATGTTTTATATTGAAGACCGGATCAGTATATAAACATATAGAATATAGATGCATAGATTTTTTTTTTTTTAAAAGAAAATCAATATATTATATAAAGCTATTGCAAGTTACATTACTATTACTATTTATATTTTATAAGTCGTAAATAGTGTAATTTATCTCAAATTCTATGTTTAAATTGAAAGCATAATAGAATTCGCTATTCTATTTGAAAAGCATGTATAATTTCCTAAGGGGGATCTCTTTAGGCTGTGTCCCTTGTGTGAGCGCGTGTTTTTTTATTGTTTTTTTTTTGGTGCATAAAAAGGCTTCCCTCCCTCATGCCTGAGGAGTAAAATCTGGTTTACATTAGGTCTTCAAAATTTGTTTGTTATTTTAATCTTTGGGCATAATTGCAGTTTTCTTCAACTTTTTATGTAACTTGTATCGACGATGAGTCTGTAGATATAATTTTATCCAACTTCCTGCATTAACGCACGTGGTGTCTTTTTTGTTTTTTGTTTTTGGTTTTTTCTTCAAATGATTTTAAATATTGAATTTTTTGGGTCTGCAGGAGCTTTGCAAAGCTCATGGGAATCATATACAACAGAACTGTAGAAAACTGCTTCCATCGTTAAAATCTCTGCAAAAAGCAATAAGTGGACTACATCAAGATCTAGCCGATACATGTTCCTCCAATGAATACAAGCTGCAATATTTGTGCTCTTCAGGTGCCCAGGAATGAGTGCAACAACCGTTATTCTTTTGGGCGCTGGCACTTTGATTTCACAAATGTCCAGCGAATTTTTGACCTCAAATTTTAGTGTTGACCGCTTCAGTTCGTGATGAATCATTTCAACCTTGTAACTCAAAATATGAATCCTTATTATTATACCCCACCAGGATAGGTTCATGGCTTGCTTGTTCATGGTGTGGATATATCATATATGTTGTATTATTACATCCAGTCTTATAATACCTAATTTATTTTTTTTGGAGAAATTAAAGTATGCTAAATAAGTTATTTAATCATATCATATGTTGTTGTGTATGATTATATATTAATTTATAATCAAAAAAATTAGTTTGGAAAAAACGATAAATATAAATGTTTTAAAATAATTTAATTATTTTTTTTAATCTCCTAAAAAAATTAAATGAATCTGATATTTAAGATTGAACGTAGTGTTAAATTAAAATTGAAATTTATGAGATCGGTTGGATTTTGTGGAGCTGAGTATCTTAACTTCGGCCTTGGTATGGAATTTTGAGCCATTTCTTGTATTAGTTTTTGTTTTTTAAAAATTTAAATTTGTTTCTGATGTTCATATACTCAGTTGTTCTATTTTCTGTTCCAATTTGGTGAATTTTTTTCACCTTGTCACTCTTGTTACTAATATTTTTTAATTTATTTTTAAATTTGGATTAACTTCAACAACAATAATATAGTCTTTATTTTACTAGGTGGGGTTGGTTACATAGATTGCACGGCATCATTGTGCTCTGTCGAAAACTATATCTTTAGGTATATTATAATCAAAAGGTTTCTCTTTATGACCTCATTGAGCGTTCGCTTTAGCTTTTTGTGACCTCGTTTTACAGGACTTTATATTACTTAATCAACACTCATCACTGGTGCATTCAATGGCATTCGTTGAATATATCCAAACCACCTCAAACGACTTTTTACCATTTTACCTTCAATAGAGGTCACTTCAACTCGTTCAAGTATGATTGTTACGAATCTTATATTTTCTTATATGACCACACATCTATCTCAACATCCTTTTCTCAGCCACCTCCATTTTATGTTCATATTGTCCATTTAAAGCCCAACACTCACTACCATATAGCATTGATGGTCTTATAACAGTGTGATAGAACTTTCCTTTTATCTTATTAGGTACTTTCTGATCACAAATAACTCCATTGACTTTTCTCCATTTATACCATCTAGTTTGAATTCTATGATTGACATTTCCATTAATTTCATCATCTTGTTGTATAATTAATACCAAATACCTAAATTTTGTCACTTGCGGAATGACTTGCCTCCCTAATTTAACTTCCATTTTTTTTCGACCTTATCTCTTATCATACTTACAATGCATATATTTAGTTTTGCTCATACTCAGACGAAAACCCATCACTTCCAAAGTTTGTATTCATATCTCAAGTTTAGAATTAATTTCCTCAATGGATTCAGCCAACAGAACTATATCATCCGCAAAAAGTATGCATTTAGGGATCTCCTCTTTTACAGGCTCAATTAGAATATCTACCACGAGGTTAAACAAATAAGGGCTCAAAGCTGATCCCTGATGTAGGCCAATCCTTATAGGAAAGTCTTTTATTACACCTCCAGGCGTTCTAACATTGGTTGTAACCCCCTCATACATGTCCTGAATGGTTTTGATATATGCAATCCGCACCGCCTTCTTTTCCAAGGCTTTCCAGAGTACCTCTCTTGGCACACGGTCATATACTTTTTCTAAATCAATGAAAACCATATGCAAATTTCTTCCTTTACTCCTATATTTTTCCATTAGCCCTCTTAATAAATAAATCGCTTATGTTGTAGACCTTCCTGACATGAATCCAAATTGGTTTTAAGCAATATCAGTCTCCAATCTCAACCTGTGTTCAATCAACTTTTCCTACAATTTCATTGTATGACTCGTAAGCTTGATTCCTCTATAGTTTGCACAATTTTGAATATCCTCTTTATTCTTATAAATAGGAATCAAAGTACTTTTCCTCCACTCATCCGTCATTTTCTTGAATCGTAAAATTTCATTAAATAATTTTGTGAGCCACAACACAACTTTTTCACCCAAACATTTCCAAACTTCAATAAGAATACCATCAGGTCTAACAGCTTTACCATTTTCCATTTTCTTAAGAGCTTCCCTAACCTCGCCAACTCAAATCCTGTGATAAAATAACAAATTAAGCTCACCTTCTCGAGTTGTCAAATCTTCCTAATCACAAGGCAACACTCCCCCTCCATCATTGAACAACTTATAAAAGTAGGCTTTCTACTTAGTTTTAATATCTCCATCAGTAACCAAAACGTTGCCTTCTTCATCCTTTATACACCTCACTTGATCCAAGTCTCTCGATTCTCTCTCCTTGTTCTTTGCGATCTTGTAGATCTTACGCTCTTCCGCCTTTGTCCCTAACTCTTTATAAAACTCCTCATATGCTTTATTACGAACCTCATTCACTGCCTTCTTAGTATCCCTTTTAGCCAAACAACACCTTTCTCAATTTTCAACATTATTACACAAGTGTATTGCTTTAAATCAATCTTTCTTATACTTGACATTCTTTTGAATAATCTCATCCCACCACCAAATCTCCTTATCTTACTGACCAAAAGGAAAAATATTTTCTTAAATTTGGATTAACTTCATTTAATTCAAAATATTTTAAAGGAAAAATTATGCCTAGGTAACTACACAGAGGCCTATTGAAATTTAATTTGTTTGCAAATTTTAGCTTAACTTCTAATGGGGTGTGTGGACTAGAAATTTAATTTTTGTTGTACACCTCAAGAATCATTAATCCTAATCGATTCTCAACTACTATTAACAACTATGGAGGTCTGATATCGTAAATATGCATCCATGATCTCTACTTTTCTTACTTGGAACATGGGGATAATTTATTACGTTTTACATGAATAAAAAAAAAATTGTAAATAGTGCATCTCATTTCTCGTGTACTCCCTCTAGTCTTGTATATAAACAACAACTAATTAAATCATTTAAATTAAAATGTTAGTTAGTTTGAAGCAATAATTATATGGATATAATTTTTTTTCCTAATATAGAGAGTGGTTAAAATTAGTTTTAAACAGTAAATATATCTGAAATAAACCTTATTTTTTTAAGTATGTCCTTATTTATGAGGGGGCAAGTAACAAAGAGAAATTGAGTAAATAAAGGTATAACCAACCTTTTAATTAATGTGATTTATACAATTAAGAGGGGCAAAAATGAAAAAAAATCATTAAATTCTTAAACAACTTTTGCCGGGTTCTTATAAAAATGATTAAGACAATTCAAATTTTAAGTTTTTATAAAAAGGACTGGAAAGGGTATATACCTCATATAGGCACACCTCAAGAACTATTAATCCTAACTAAGTCCCAATTGCTATTGACAACTAACTAATCCTCTTTTTACGTTTACATATCACTATTCACTATTCCTGTGTAAGAAAATGTTGCTTATACATAAGGCACGAGGAAGCAATATATAATGAGTGTAGTTCAGTTTTACAGGAATAAGGTGAAGGAGATAAACTAAATACTCTTTTGGATTGTAAATATAAGATATAATTGATTTTTTTTAGAAAGATTAAAGAAGCTAAATAAGTTACTTACTCATATAATATGTTGTGTATTATTAGATTATATATCAATTCATAAGTTAAGTAAAATAGTTTGGAAAAAAAATGATAAATATAAATACCTTAAAATAATTTAATTAGCTTTAGAACCGGAGGGAGTATATTTAACGATCATATGGTTAACGATATTCTTACAACTAATTTAGATTGAGGTAATATAAGCTTTTTACTTTCTTTTTGATGAAACAAGTAATATCTCCTTATACGTTGCAAGAGCGATTACTGTACATGAAAGTGTTAATTGTAATAGTAACAAATGTAAAGACATAATGTTAGGTAATATGATTATCAAAATATATGTTGATAGGTAATAAATGTGACATTGACGTTAAAAGTTAAATAGAATTAATTTGATTATTATCGTAAATAAATGTCTGAAATTGTTTTTGGATATGAAGGGAAAACCATTTACATGTCGCTCATAATTGTTTTTATAGCCTTAAAATTACCATTAGGTGATTCCGTGATTGTGATTGATTTGATGTCTATTTCAATTTCAGTCAAATTGAATTCATGATTTATAGTCTATTTGGTAGGAGGGGGGAGGGGGGGTGTTCATGAGTAGGATTTAAGAAAATTGGAGAAGTGAGATTATAAAATGTTAATAAAGATAAGATGTAAAATAAAATAATAATAAAAATTAATTAAAAATTTCAGCCAATTTTCTAATTTTTAAAACTCTAAATCATAAAAATTTCCCCTCCCCTCTAAATCCCTCATACCAAACAATCTCTTAATATCTATTATCAAATTCAATTTACTTTATTACCTTATCTTCATACCCTAATAATAAAAAATGGGAATTAAATGAGAATAATATCACAATAAACTCGAATAATTTGAAAAAAAAAATGCATAATTTCAATCGCAGTTGTTATTGAAGAGGTCAAACTTTCTGAAGTAAAGGGAATTTGTCGATAGTAGGGAATACTTCCTCCGTTTCTTAATATAAGATATATTTACCTATTTTGATTATATTAAGGAAGTTAGTTGAGTTAGTTAATATGATATATTTTCTAAAATGTCCTAGTCATTTTCCTCAATTCCCTCATCCCTTCTCCTACTTGATTATTGTTAAGGAAGCATTAATAAGAGTAAATTAAAAGAATGTTAAGAAATATAAAAACTGTCTTATATTTAGGACCAGCATCAACTCTCTAAATATGTCATATATTAAAGACTAAAAGGAGTAATTTGTAATGGTTTTTTCAAAAAAGAAAAAAAAAATACTTTAATGGGATACTAATTGAATGAGTGTTGATATAATTATGAATGGATTAATTTAATGATGTAATTACCCAATCGATTTTTGTCAAAAACGAATATTATAAGATTTTATGTATAAAGTTGATAGGCAAATTATATTTTTCCCTATACACTATGAAAAAGTACAGATAAATTATCACATAAAGGCACCAATATGTTTTAAGTTCATGTTACAAAACATAGAGTAACTTCGGGTAAATTCTATATATTTTATATCTACTTTATAAAATTGATATCGTCCATTCAGAAATGAAATTGAAAGATTCAATCATTATCATAGATAAAGGTCCCAAGAATTTGCTGTCTCAATGATAAACTATCCGACAGACTCTCGCAAGTTCTGCCCATCTTTATTTGATCATTTTTTCAATAATTATTAGAGGACGAGTTTTGTTGCAGCTATAAGGCCCTGTTTGGTACGTGGTATTGAATTTTGATGGATTGGGATTGGGATAGGGATTGGGATTAGGATTGGGATTGGGATTGAGATTGCTGTTTGAAAAATATATTTGGTATGAGGTGTTAATTGGAGGGAATGATTTTACCAATCTTATTTAATAAACAAGTACTAATTATAAAAAGACTCAAATACCTTGTCCTAATCCCAAACTTGATCGATCAACCAAATCCTCAGGGAAATCAGTGTTGAACTCATCGTCGCGATCGTCATAATTGGAAAGGTTCACCTAGTAAACTTCAAATATATTTCTGAAGAACCAAGTAAACAAGGTATATTTATTGCCGTGAAATCAGCAAAACAGGAAAATCAGAAGGCTATGGATTCAAAGTGACCAAACAAATAAATAAAAACCCATTTGCGATGCTAACGAACATTAAAGAGCTCTCATCTAATAGGTTCGTGGCTTTGACTTCTGATATAGAGATGAGAGACATCTCGATATCAAAATCAAATCGCTAATTAATAGCCAACAATGCACATCTTCGACGGAGAGAAAGGGGAAAAGTGATCGGTGCTGAGGCGACGGAGTGGGCGGCGGTCAGGGAAACCGTGTGAAGTTGAGACGTCGATGGTGAGGGGTAAAAA
Organism: Inga leiocalycina; assembly: GCA_963242795.1. Classification (NCBI taxonomy): domain Eukaryota; kingdom Viridiplantae; phylum Streptophyta; class Magnoliopsida; order Fabales; family Fabaceae; genus Inga; species Inga leiocalycina. Next base: position 18,319,624 of record OY725320.1, read on the forward strand.
AGAGGTAGTAAATATTTGAGAGGGATTTTAGGTTATGATTGGGGTGATTTTTGTCTAGAAATATTTTATTTAAGGGTATTTTTGTCTTCACAATTTTGCAATCCCAGGATTCAAAACACAATACCAGGGGGGGTGGCTTTGCAGCAATCCCACTTTCGTGGTATTTCCAATCCCTGGTTACCCATAGTCCCTCATACCAAACAACACATTCTGACTCAATCCCTGATCCAATCCCACTCCCTGTCCTCAAATACCACATACCAAACAGGGCCTAAGGGTACTGGCATGTGACTTGGGTCACGATTTCAAATTCTAAAAACATAGTGGGAGCCTTGTGTACCTTTTTATCAATAATTATTACATCAAAAAATTAAAATAAACCCACATATATAAATGAAAGACAAAGGAGCACAATGAAAATGCCGCAGATACAAATACAATAGACTTTCACGAACTCATCAAACAATGAGGTAAACTAAATAAAGCCCCGGGGACAAGCTCGGTTGAAGCCAAATCAGCTATCTAATATATGAGAAAATTAATGTTATCAGAGACTGATATAGTCATTTTCAAAAGGAAAAAAATAAATATTCCGAGAAACAAAAAATCAGAGGCTTTTCCAAGAATGAATAAACAAGAAAGTATCGATCCCCTTCAAACAGGAACTGGAAAGCCCTTCTTGGCCATGCTGTCCAAAACATCATTAAGCGATTGACATAGGCCTACAATCTGCAAGCACAATAACCAACATATAGAAGAAAGATGAGACTGAGGCTCTTGAGAAGTGGATTTTGGAAGTAGATTCTCTCAATTTCTTTCTTAAAGAGATAAATACAGATTGTGTTTAACACACTCAATGAATGGTGGACTCCATATCTTTTTTTCTAATCCAAAATGTCATTTTCTCAAGACACATGAATTGGCCATATAGAAATTATCAGAGTTTCAACTTGATTCCATTTTTCTTGGGCGAAACATTATTCAACAATATTAAATGAATAGTCGAATCAATTAACAATTGTCACAATATAGAGGGCTCCAGATTCAGACATACAAATTTTACGCAGCTGCACAAACATGAGGATGCGATATTATATTTTTATCCAGAAAATTACCTGCAGGTCCCATCGTTGTAACTCTTCAGTGTCATCCTCAAAATGTATGACCGCTTCAACCTGAAATAAGCCGTTCAGATGATGAATAGCCCACATTTTAAAGAGGATACCAAAAGTAAGTGATTTTGTAAATAATAATTGTCGTTTGTCTTTGATGTAGGTAATGCTATTTTGTGCTTTATGCCTATCGACAGTGAGGAAAGCTGACATTTTCAAGGGTAATTTGAACCGCTGCCAGATTTGTGTGATCAGACGTACTTATAGCTTCATTATGCTTCTTGGTGGAAAGCTACTTGGGCTTCATTGTTGGACATGGAAAGATGGGTGAACTAAATTGATGAGCTACTCCTGCTAGTTTGGCTTTTGTAATTCAGGTTACCTTTCCACTGCTCTTGTTTCTTACATTCTTCTACTTAACGATATACTTTTACCTCAATCCAAAATTTATTTACAAGGAAAAAAAAGAGATTATATAGTTATTCGTACCTGATCAATAGATCCCCTCATCCGATCCTCATAAATCATTCTTGATGCTATCTTCTCAGCCTGCACTTAAATTATTTGGAGAAAATCAAAAGAAATCATGAGGTGTTGCCTCTGGTTGCCTTTCAGTAAATTTAAAAGACATTCTTTTAAAAGAAAAATTTACAAAACATTTATTGTCATCATCATGCCGAGGCCTTCATTTGCTGGCCTTATTTCACCATTTATTTTAACCAGCAATATAGTTTGTTGACAATAAATGCGACTTATATTATGAATATGGAGTTGTAATGCAAATGAGAACTGTCTTGTACGAGACACCCTGCCAATTGCGCATTTCTAAACCATTGAGGCTAAATGCTTTTACCTTGTGTGGTGGAATTCCCAACAGTGTTCCTAATTCATCAAAGCTACAACGGAAACATAAACTGGGTTAAAATGTATATCATCTAGCATCAATGTTAAAATGTAATGGGCACAAGGGAACAATCAACTGGACATGTAATTTCTCAAACCTAATATTTGTGTAAAGTTTGCTTGCACTCAGTAGATTATGCTCAATCATTGCACGGTCCAGCACAGTAAAATTGTCTGGAAGAAGGGCTTTCTGAAGGACAAGCAAATCCTCAGACATACAGTGGATGGCCTCAAACAAAACTTAAAAATACAAAGCATGCAAATATAACCTGGTGTGCTTTCAATTCTTCTGCAAATGCATCAATTTCAGGCTTTCTCAGAATTCTCTCCAAGTACACCTAACATATTAAGCACGGAAATCTTGTAAATTGAGAAATGAGGGGGAGAGTGGGGAGCTTTTTTTTTGGGGGGGGGGGGGGATGAGAGAGAGAGAGAAACCTTTTGCAGTATTGGATAAATTTTCAGCTTTGAGCAGCGTTCATCCTAATAAAGGCACCAAAATATTGGTATGATAATAGAATTACAAGCATAAAATCTTTTGTTTCACAATTGAAGCGTTTACCTTATATAATGTAGCAAGAACACGAGAACGTTGGGGTCCTGCGGCCGCCAATATTGTACATGTAACAGCAGCAGATAAAGCTTGTTCAAGTGCATCTTCATCTATCACCCTGTAACAGAAAGTTAGCACATTTTTATCAAAATGACAAACAACCATAGCATATCAAAGAGGGTTAGGAAGCACTGAAAATGCAAATGATATTACGCTTATAGTTTTGTTCCTGTCTCCAGGTGCCTATACCAGATGACACTAGACAATTCACATATCCAAGGCATCCATAACCTTTCAGTAATTAGGCCCTGAGCACTATAGATTCTGTTATGTTCCCTTCCCCCCTTTTGGCTACCAATGATGGTTAAGATGCAGATATTGCTGCCAATGACTGAGTATACAGCTTGGACCACGCAGAAACAAACTTATGACCCATTAAGTTGCAGCATGAACCCAAAAAAGAAATATCTAACCATTTTATAAGAAAGGCTTACTATCATCAGAAGCCAAAAAAGGAAGAGGAATTCTAATAAGTAATGACATGGAAAAAAATAAATAAATAAAGCTGTTCAAAACATCAGTAAGACATTTTCAGCAATGCTGTTGACAACATATAGGGTTCCTGAACTCTTTAAACAAATAAGATAGACACAAGTACTAAGCATTTTATTAAACATTACAAAACAGTCTGCAACTTCAGAACTTGTTTCACGATATTTTATTTACCTAAATAAATAAAATGATTAAGGATCTGCAAGCATTACCAAGATAAAGAAAATTAAAAAAAAAATAGTGCGACTGGATATGTTACCGATCGAAGAAGGCATGCTAACAAAGGATAACTAGAGAAATATTTTTAAAAAAATGAATTCAAGGAATATGCCTGCAACTTCTTGTTCAAACACATTTTCCCCATATATTCCCCAGAATCAAAGAAATGAGTCGCAATATTCATAGTTGATGAATATTAAGGCTTGCAAAAGATTTGATTATATATATTGATGACTACCAAGAGCTAAATGAAGGATCAATAAACAAATAATATGCAAGATACATACTCATTTCCTATTTTCCGCTTTTCAATTTGAGATATGTCATAATATCGTAAGGCTGCTTCCAAGAACTTCCTCTTTAAATCTAAAGTCCTTGCATAACAAACCTGGAAACAAATGGGGGAAACAGATCAGTAAAAGCTAAAGCATAAAGTCATTAGCTTACTTAGCTCATTTACCATTCAGTGGCTACGAATGTTCAGACCTTGTACTGTAAATTCAGTACTTCTTGCTGACTATTGCTAACCAAGAATGATGCTTTATTAATAAAAGCTTCAGCATTAACAGCATCATCATCCTGCAAATAAGCCCCAAAAAAATCAATTGTTCTGCAAATTAGAACAATCCTTTTTTTTTTTTTATAATTCTGGCATTAAAAACATAGGCACAATGAAAACCATTATTTGAAGGGGACCATCTGCTGTTAAGCTTGTAATCAGTTTCAATAGCATGATGGAAGTTAACCATTTCTTTCCCTTTTCCAACTCCTCTTAAAAAAAGACGAGATAAAAGAAGTTGCTAAAACAAGGATTTAAAACACTAAAAGATCAAGTACGTCTCTAATGATTCCTTTATATCACTTGACTGGCCTCTTGATGAGAAGTTAGCCTATATCTCAGCCATGTAGAGGAAGTTATGCCAATGGATTATCAAAGACGTGCCAAGAATAAGAAATAGAGATGCCACAAGTCATGAAATACAATAATATCAATACCTCAAGATATAAACGAGCAATTTGGACACACTTAGACAGCCTGAATGTATCATCAATCAACCTGGCAAAAGTTTGACAAAAAAAAACAAAGTAAGCGCATGTGCTGAATTATAATACATGCACATAAATAAAAGAGGTTAAAAATTATGCTAGACCTCATTCCAGAATCAAGATCAATGCCACTGAGCATCTGAGCTGCTTTTGACCATTCCTGCTCAGATTCATATAACTCTGCAAGTTTCTCTCTAATAATTAAAACCTATATTTAGGAACCATAACAATCAGTGTAGAGGATAGAATTTAAGAAAGAACACAAGAACTAGCAAGACATAAAACTGCTTTCCCCCCTTTTGAACACAACTCTCAACTCCTATCATTCACCACCATCTCACTGCAGTTTATGCAGCCGTGCCAAATTCCTTTAAAGTTGTAGTTGTAATAGCTAAATGGCCTCACTCTCTCTCTCTCTCTCTCTCCACTAAAACAACTAACATATTTTCCAGAAAGCCTTGGAAGTATGATTCATAAAGAAGTAAGAAATGCCTATACTAAAGGATTCTTAACAACTGATTATTAGCAAAGGCAGGAAAATACAGCAATATGAGAAAGTTAACCCACTGTAAACCACATCTGATACTTCCCAAAACATTAGTGTTTATTTGAAAAACTAAAAATAACAACTATCATCTCCCGGGAAAATAGAAGTGTTCATTATAGAAACTAATGCCAAAAAACTTAACCTGCTCTTCAAATGACACAACACGAGGCTGAATCTGAGCAAGGGCATAATGGGCAATCTCTTTCTGTGCTTCTGGCTGCAATCTTCCCAATTCTTGGGCAAATGTATGCAAAAGTTGCCGTGCCACGACTAATGGAACAACATCTGACAACACTGCAACGTCCAAACAAAACAATTCCATGCAATCAAAGCACATGAGATAGTTGGAATTCAAGCAACCAACAAATCCTATATGAGGAGAGAAACTTAACTGTGATCTATAAATCTCTTTGCCTGAATGATATCATTTGATGCAATAACAGCAGAAAGAATTTGTTTATACTGCTCTATTTTTTGCCTCTGGTCTGTGATTGCAGAAGCACTTGCAAAGGCACTCTCCATGACTGTTTTATATAAATATTAGTCAATAATAAAATAAATATAAAAAAAATAAGGCTCCTAGATGCTCTAAAACCCAACACCAACAGAAACACTAACAAAGTTACCAGATGTCAAGTTAATTTGTTCAACCAAATTCACTAACAGTTGAGCCATATGACATCAAAAAAATCAGTTTATAATTATTTTATTTTAAAAATAAATAAATAAATAACCATATACAGTAGCCTCATAGCATGATTTTTTTCGGAAAAAGTCTGTTAATAGAGATGAAACTCTTGGTTACTGTTAAGATAATGCCATCTCTGCAAACATCCAGCCCAAATTATCTAATTCAAGAACAATTGTGCAGCAAAAACCATGCAAAACAACCTCAAATCATCTTGATATATATAGCCTGCATGCCTTTCTGCAGCAACAATCTCATTCTGAAAAAATAAATAAATAAATAATACCTTTCCCCTCAATCATTTCCTCAATCCCCTCCTCCCAACATTATTCCCTAAGTTTATTTTTAGACAGTCCCCTCCTCGAACAAGCATAGCAGACCATCCGGCCCCCAGCTTTTGCCGCATTGAGCTAATAGTGTCATGGAATGAAAGATTTATTATTACAACTACCAAATATTGAAAGCAAAGTATCAGAATTTTGTCAACAATTCAAATTTTAAACTCTCTAACTCAATGGCAGATTTTTAATAATACTAATACTAGGATTTTCAAAATTCAAACTGCACACTTCAACTAAATGGAAGCTAACATGGACCATTACCAAATGATAAAAAGTTATAGTTCCCCCAAACAAGCTAGAAGTGGAATTCTTTTCAAACGTTTGGGAGTTCCTCAAATCAAAATGCACAATCAGTTATCAATTTACCCTTTTCTAACTTTCCGACATTCTCCGGAAACTATAGAAAACAACCCATAAAAATCCGCCCCTTCCACGTAATTCCTTACTACGTACCGACCTCAAAAATATGAAGATTCACCACAGTTAATACAAAAACGTTCCATGTTTTACACAAAAGCAGTCAACTATTATTCTCAATCAGTAACGAAAATCATCAATAGCGCAACACCCAAAATATCGTCTAAACGATCCTACCTGTTTCAGCGAAAGCCGAAGCACCTTGAAACCCTAAGGGTAGGACACAATTGCCAGTTAATGCTGCTCAAATAACCTGCTTCCACCAGAAGCTGGAGCGTCAGACGCCAACAAGAACGGAAACTCCGCTCCACGCAGAGCCAGGTGATCCTTGATGAGAATTGCCGCCGTAGGTGGCGACCGGAGAGCGGAGAGAAAAGGAGAGTGATAGTACGAGTGCGGCCGAGAATCCAAAAACGAAACGTTCAAGCTTTTCGCTTTTTCCCCAAAAGAGAGAAAATAAATCGGACGGCCTATACTTATACCCGTCTCGTATCCCATCGCTGGTCTTTTTTGGGCTCAAGCTCTGGTTTTTTTAATATTCTCTCATGTCCTAATTATAAGATAAAGTTGATTTTTTTAGAGAAATTAAGGAAACAAATTAAATTACTTTAGAGTGTTTATATTTTTAGTATCCTTATATTATATATTAGTTTATTAGTCAAATTAATTAGTTTGGAGAGAAAAATAAAAATATAAATACACTAAAGTAATTTAATTGGTTTCCTTAATTTTTCCAAAAAAGTCAACTTTGTCTTATAATTAGGACCGGAGGAAGTAGTTAGTTTAAGATCCAAAGTTACTTTAAAAAAAAAACCGTAACCATTTGTTTCTGTTTTCTATATTTTTCCCCAAAAAATGTTTATAAAATTATATGTTAAAAAAAATGAAAAAAAAACTAAAAAAAAATCTTGGATAACTGTTCTAAAAAAATAAATTCAAGAACAAAAAATATGAAATTTTGTTTGAAATAATTGTTCTTTAACATCAACTTTGATAATTAAAAAATGTAAATTATTGTTTGATTCACTTACTTTATATAGTTGATATTGTCATTATTTTGTGCTTTAATATCTTATTATATTGATTCAACAATAATCACCATTTAGTTGTATGGATCACATGATGCCATTGAGCTTTATCAATTAAAAAAAGACAATTATTTACGAAATTAACATTGTGTTGCTAGCACTGACGTGGCATCGGTCATTGGCAGCATGTCGCTAGTGGTGATGTGATAGCAACCATTGTTGGCGGTGACGTGGTGTCAATGGTGGATATGTGACAACCTTGAGCCCTCAAGTGGAGAAAAAAGAATTTCCTGATTTTCTAAAACAAAAAAAATAAAAAAAAATAGAAAAGCAAAAAAAAGAAAACATCTAAAATTTGTTCTGGTTTTTTATTTTTAAAAACATGGTACTATTTTTAATTTTTAAAACACTTAACTAAAAATAAAAGGAAAGTACCAATAAAATACCATTTGAATTTATAAAAATAAAAAAGTTTGTTAAGATATGGAAATAATAAAAACGTGACAGGGGATCAATTTAGAATTTTAAAGTGTCAATGAGTTTAAAATGTTCCCAACAATAAATTGTCAAACAAACTTTTACACCTAAGAACCTTTATATTATCATAAAGCATGGGGATTGATGAGTTACCTTTATTTTTTAAAAACTACAGGGGCTAAGTTGTGACTTGTTAGTTAGAATGTAAAGACTAAGTTACAATTAAAGTAAAATTATAGGAATCAAATGATTTTTTTTTTAATAAAGAAATTACAATAACACTTTGGTTAGAGCTTGTGGACACAGCCCTGTTTGTTCTATTGTCCTATTTTCTTCTGGGGGTCATTCTCTAGGGTTACCATACCATTTACAGATTTTACACTCTCTTGTAGACTTACTTACTTGGCCCTTCATTCCACTTATGGCTTATGAGTATTTGACAATGGAAGGAGTAACATGTTTCAAAGGGTATTAAGTGAAAAATCAATATAACCTGAATATGATCATAAATACAAAGGCGGCACTTAAACTGTGTAGTAAAGAAAATTAGTTGTAAGTATGATGCTCATTACACAAGTCTGCAAAGCAAGAATTGCTCTCTTCACCCTTAAATGTAGAGTGTCTCAGATAATAAATTCCACCTCAGCAGAGTCACTTGTGGACATTGACTTCAGTATAACTATGGTCTCAAACATGGCTTCAAACCTTCTACAATTAGCAAGTAAATATACATATATATATGTATATGTATTCTACAAATGTAGGGGAAAGAAGACAAATAAGCGTATGATTTGAAATTTGAAAAGGAGTAGTAGATACGTGACGAACAACTAGGGATACAATATGAAAACTAACGCACTCGTGAACAAGATTGTTGCTTCAAGTTGCTACATCATCAATCCGAACACATGCAATGTAAGAAATATTTGCCTCTCTGCTTTGGAATGTATTGGAGCTTAGGACAATCATGAAGTTTCAAGTAGTTCAAATTGGAAAAGTGGCAAAGAACTTTGAGTTGCAGCCTTGTCAGATTTGAACAAATAGAGAAGGAAAGGGAAAGTAAGAGTTGGTGGTAATAGTCCATCTTTAGGAAGAGACTCATCACCTATTGTGAAAGAGAGCAATGGCAAATGTACCATCAAAACATATATCATTTCAAGATTACTACAATCATACAGCCTTAGTAACTGAAGTTTAGGGAATAAATCTAGTAGAAAAGACTTGAGAGGGTCACATTTTTCTTCTATCTCCATTTTAATAATGAAATTATCACGGTGGCACAATCAGAAAAGTTCAACTCTTCAATGCAGGAATTGGCAATTGTATGCTCAATTTTTATAAGATTTCTATGAAGCTTCCATAGATTTGAAGAACTTTCAGGGTTGATGGAGGACAATCCAATTGCACCTTTCCACTATCACTTGGAACATATTCAAGAGGAGATGGAGCCCTTGGAACTGAAGCCACAAGATTCTTGCAATTTTCAATAACAAGCTTCCTTTGAGAAGCAAGTTGTGGAGGAAGGTGCTCTTTTAGTTTGGGACAGTCTTCTATATATACAACTTTTGAAGATATAAGAAAGCCCTTGACAGATTTTCACATTTCCATGCCTCCCAACTTTCCACACATATGCACCTCAAGATTTTTAGGGACTTGGTGTTAGAGCTATTTCCATGAAATTCTTGACCAGCAGCTATAATAGTATCAATAGAGCTATTTATTTGTGCTATATATGTACATCATTGGATTGTGTTTTTTCTCATCAATATAGCAGAAACGGAAGAATAAATTAATGATTAATAAATGATATTGCATTACTGAATACTAAATACATTTATATGGATTTTTGCCTGCATAGCTTCTGTCTCTTGCAGGAAAATGATTGCTCAATGGTTTCTCTTTCACCAAACTCCTCAAAAGGACAAAACTTCAAACAATATGCAAATTTGGAGCAACATGCTAAATTTAGAACTTCTAAAGAGGGTAGAGAGAATAGGTTATTGGGAATACTAACAAGATTAACACAATCTCTCAAATTCAAGAATTTGATCTTTGAAAGATAAGCAATGGAAACATCAAGCCGTGATAATCTAGTGCATCCTCCAAGGTCTAGTCTTTCAAGACAGGGAAATCTTTGGAAATTTGGCAACTTGATCAAATATTTGGATCCACTAAGATTCATGTTTCTCAATGGAAAAGCCTGTAGATGAAAAAAAGAGTAGTAAAAAATCAGCTAAACAAAATCCATACTCATGATTTTGATTGTATAATTCAACCATCTGAGTTCCACACAGCCATAATAACATACCATATCTCCATCTTGTCTATGTGTGGTGTGGCTATTAAGATTCATGCTTCTCAAAGGGAAAGTCTGTGGATGAAAATAGTGTAATAGAAAATCAACTAAACAATATCCATAATCACGATTTGATTGTATAATTCAACTATATAGTTCCACACACACACACAATAACATACCATATCTCCCCAGCTAGTTGTGAAACGGCTACTAAGATTCATGCTTCTCAATGGGGAAGCCTGTGGATGAAAAAGTGTAATAGAAAATCAGCTAAACAATATCCCTAATCATGCTTTTGATTGTATAATTCAACTATGAGTTCCACACGTGCATAAAACAACATTGACTTATCTCTTTCCCATATATTGGCGATGCAGCTATCAGGTCCTTGTCGGTCTCTTATCTTTCTCAAAATTAAGAATTGAATTTGAGCTTCAAAAGATAAGCAATAGAAGGGATCAAAATGTGATTTTGATAGTTCCCCACACACGCAAGCACAATAACACATTACTATACCTCTTTCCAGTCTACTTGTGATGAAACTATTAGGTACTTCTAGATCTCCTTCCCTTATGTTTATGATGCAGCTATCTGGTGCCTTTTCTCCTTCCCATATATTGGTGATGGAGCTATCACGCAAGACCAATTCAATGAGATTATGTGGCACAAAACTTGACGGCAAACAGGTGAAAGGATATTGGTGCCATGAAACATATCGGAGCTTATTTGAAAGATGCTTGAGAGTTCCATAAAACTTCACATTACGAAATATGAGTAGTCTAAGATTGCTCATATGTGATAAAGCTTGGACACTTAATGCCCTCTTTTGTGAATTTTCTAGATCCAAGACTATCGCTTCAACTATCTGAGTAACCTGAAAATAAACACAAAGACAAGACAATGATGAAATTAAAGTCAAATGACTTCAACTGGTACATATGTTTCAAACGAAAGTAGAAAAATGTTAATAAAACTTACCGTGTCATTTTTCATAACATGAAAAATATCATTAAAATCCCACAATCTGCTCCACCCTTCTGGCATGGAGGGGAAATCACACCGAACAATTTCTCTTCCCATTTCTTGCAATAAACCATGCATTTGTAATTTTTGATCTATGATGGTCATGAGTGATTTTTCAATTAAAAGTTGTATTTGCAGCTTCACTTGAATAATTTCCTTGTCAGGAAACCTATAACTATTTAAAATTCCTTCTACATATTTAATCTCCTGCCTATTGAAAAAACACGCAATGTCCAGAAATATTTCCCTGCTGTCATAATTCAGTTCATTAAAACTTTTTATGAGGACCTTCATAATCATATGGTTAGCAACCTTTTTGATTTCACCCAAAGAACATCTCCATTCTGAGACTCTTCTATTATATAATAATGAGCCCAGTATCACAATTGCTAATGGTAGGCCATTAGCATATTCGAGCACCCTATTTATTTGCTGCTCATAACCTCTTGCATGAAAATCACATTTGAAAGCTTTTCTACAAAATAATTGAAGAGCTTCATCCCTGGTCAATAGTTTAACCCTATAAATATCATATATCCCAAATATTTTAAGGACTCTTTCATCTCTGGTTGTGATGATAATTCTACTTCCTCTACCAAACCAATTAGTTTTTATAGGTTTGATCAGTGGCATCAGATTTCGGGCATCATCAACACCATCAAGAATTATGAGGGTACTCTTTCCACGTGCTAGCCTCTTGGTATAAAATTCCGATAGATTAAGCAGGAAATAAGAAGTATCAAAACGGTGAGAGATCTTATCATATATAACTCTGGCAAGAGTTGTTTTCCCTATTCCACCCATACCACAAATGCCCACAACTTGAAACCCATCATTTGAACCCAAATCCAGAAGCTTTTCTACCTCTTTCACTCGAGATTTCATCCCTACCAGATCTACATCAACATAAATTAATTCACGCTTTTTTTTCTTGACCTTTATTATGATGTCATCAATAACTTGTGGCCCTGACCTGGACAGAGGAAAAATAAAAGCACCAATTTAATGACTTAGTCAACACTGTATATTACTGAATGATCAAAAAGTACTTGAAGATCTCAGTAATCTGCCTAGGAGACTTGAATTTTGATCAAGAATAAATCAAGAGTAAAATTACTTACTCGTGCCGTGCATGCCAACCAGAGAGATCGGCCACTTGTTTCATTGCTAACCTCCATCTCTGTACTTTGTGTAAATTTGCTATGAACCTTTGTTCATGTTGAGCAAAAGCTTTTTCAAAAGAATTACTCTGGTTTTGTACCTCAGATGGAAGTACATCATAGAAAATTGGCAAAACGGTATATCGCGGTTCATGAATGCGACCAGCAATCTCAGAGAGTTCCTCAAGGCACCATATAGAAGAAGCATAGTTTTTGGAGAAGACAACAATTGAAATGTTGGATTGTTTAATTGCTTGGAGAAAGTGACGAGGAAGAATAATGGAGTGACCTGGATCAAGCTTCTTGTCATCCCAAAACGTATTTAAATCGTCCGTTTCAAGAGCAGCCCAGAGCCTATCTGTGAAGTTGCAAGTTTCAGAATCTCCTTTGAAACTGAGATACACATGAATTGGCCTTGACAAAGAGCTGCTGCTGCTGCTGAAACTCTCCATGGCTGTAACCTTTAGGTCTTTGATGATCGATCAGTTGTTGAAAAGTAAAGAAGAAAGAAAGGGAAACACAGTTGTTGAGGTGGAAAGTTCTGGGAACTTTTATTTTCGAATAGAGCAAATCAGCAAAGTGGAAACTGGAAAACAAAGTAATTTTTTTGATCGGCAAAAGCAAAGTAATCAAAGAGCCTCTTATCCCAGGGCTTGTTTTTTATGAGCAGGGGAGAGACGGTGGATAGGGAAAAAATTTTTTTGATTTGAATTTAATAAAATTAGAGAGATGAAGTTAAAAATTTTTAATTAATTTTTATTATTTTTTTATATTATATATTCTTTTTATTAAAATTTTATTATTTCATTTCTTTAATATTTTAAAATTTAATTTATAAAAATTTTCTTTCCTCTCCCTACCACTCCAAATCCCTCAGACCAAACAGACTCCAAACACTTCTTTCTGAGAACTTCGTCCTCCAGCGCGTGCCTACTGACTTTATTGAACCGTGGGGGCCAATTTTAAATCGGGAGCAACTATTGGGATTAACTTTTTAATTTATTTTTAAATATCAATCTTTTACACACACACATGGTGCTCCCTCGGTATCTAAATATAAATTTCAAATAATCCATTGGTTTTATCAAGAAAATAGTGAAATTAATTAATTGTAAGAAATATATATATTTTTTAACTATACCTTTATTTTTTTTCATCGCCTCTGGAACTTACATAAACATTGATCCACTTATTCGTTGATTGGCTGCTTACTTTGATCTCCATGGAATTATTGATTCACCGTTTCACACAGCTTTAATTTTGTCTTGAGTCCAAAAAAAAAAAAAAACGCTTTGATTTTTTCAGTACTTCACCACGACCAAGTGATATAGGTGATATTATACTCCAAGGTAAGTTAGTTAAATTTAATTATTTCTTATGAAATCTCAAAATTATCCTAATTGATTAGTCAAGAAGTTTTACAGACTCACATGTCTTGAAGGTAAGAGTTAGATAATTAATTTATCAATTTTTAAAAAATTAATTATTTTTATAATAAAAATGTGTTAGTTTTCACTAAAATAGTCATTAATCATTACCCCTAATGGTAGAAATCGCTTTAAGATATGTAATCGATAATAATAATTTGTGGGAAAAAATTTATGCATTTAAAATGTAAAATGGATTATAATTTTATATTTAAGATCAAATTAAACCCTTAAACTAATTAATACATTTAGAACGGAAGGGAGTAGTTTGTTATTAGCAATACTAAAAAAATCTTATTTTTAAATAAAACATGTTATATTGAGAGAGAGTATATGTTTTTTTTTAGGGTTGTTGATATTAATTTATGGACCAACCATTTAAGTTGACTTAGTTTAGTTTATTTGGATTAGTTTTTGGAGAATAGCTTTTATGATTTACGAGGTAAGTATGTGAGAAGAGTTTTATCTCGGCTTGTAAAAAATGGTTTCTGAAACCGCGGAACTTCCAGCCAATTATTGCACCTTGTCTTGTCTAATAATAAACTTCAACTAACTAAATAGACATTTTAATTTTGTTTGATATACTTTTGAAAGCATTCATTAAAAGTTATCTCAGAATTTTTTTTTTATAAAAAGCTATCTCAGAATTTCTACTCGTTTACAACGAAATTAGGAGTGAACTATACTAGCAAGTTAATTATGGGCCAGAAAAATCTGAGGTAACTCGATAGGTTAACATGTGCTGTCAAATAAAATTTTTATTTAATGTATATACAAAATAGAGCTGATTGTTTGAGTTCAAGAATTTTGTCTCTTCATGGTGACACACTTCTCGGGCCAAAAAAGTTTATTTTTAGATCTTGAAAATTAAAAAAGACTTCAAGGTGGGAAAGAGCAACCTTTTTTTCCCTTTTTTTCTCCCAAGACTTTAAAGCCAATCTTATTTTGTTAATTATTTATGGGTTACAAAAATTTGTATTATTAGTTGAGTCAAGTCGTTTGCCCATTCTCTACATAATATCTTATGTGACCGTGTAGGTTATGGCGTGGTCCAATACAACCGTATAATAATATGGGTCAGAACAAATTATTAATAAACTCATGTCTTTGATTAATTTATTATTTAATTCATAATTCCCCTGAATTGATTCAAGCGGAACAAATTTTAAAAGATTGATTTCAACAGTCACGAAGAATTTGAAATGAAGAAAGGAAAGGAGAAGGCTATACAAATAATACGAGTAAGAAAGAGGAAAAAGTGAAAAACAACAAGAGATGTGATGAGGATGTGAAACTTCAATTCTCTCTCTCTCTCTCTTTTTGCTGGTGTGAAACTTCAATTCTCTTAGTTTAACCAAAAACATCAAATTTCTCTTCTTCATCTATTAATTAAGCCAATTCAATTTCATGATGCCTCATTCAATCAATCTATCTTTCGTATTTCTAAAAATTAGAATAATAATACCTTTTAACAAAAAAAATTCAATAATAATTATTTCATCGATATAATATAAAACATAAATTAAATTTTCATATAATTCAAATGACTCAATTGTAATAGTAACATTTAACAGTGCATAGCTTTTGTCTCTTCTGAGGAATGATTATCGAGTAGTTTTTCTCTCTAACCAAGCTCCTCTAAAGGAGAAAAGTTCAGACAAGTGGCAAACTTGGAGCAACAAGCTAAGTTTAAAACCTTTAAGGAGAGCAGAGAAAATAATTGATTGGGAATACAGGCAAGACTAGTATAATTTTTCAAATTTAAGAATTTGAGCCTTGAAAGATAAGTAATAGATGAATCAAGGTGAGATAATTTAGTGCATCCTTCTAGATTTAGCCTCTCAAGATTTAGAAGTGTCATGAAATTTGGCATTTTGGCTAAATCTTTCGAACCACTGAGATTCATATTTCTCAAGTTAGGGAACCAACGTTGATAAGGACGATAAGCTAGATCAGCTGCTTTTTCTGAACAGGATGACACCTGAAAAGAATGCAAGAAGGAAAGTTAAAGTTTTTAATAGAAATTAAACTTCACCTGCAAACACTTATTAACACTTATATGCATGCATGATTATATGCATATATTTAATGGAAATTATATTTTATTCATTGACATAAATACTGATTATTGTTTATAAACACATCATTTCTCCATTTATACTTGTGATGCAATTATCAAGTACCTCTTCTTCAACCCATATATTTGTGATGCAGCTTTCAGGCAAAATCAATTCTCTAAGTTGAGATGGTTTAAAACTTGACGGTAAAGAAGTAAATGGATATTGATGCCATGAAATATATCGGAGATGGCTTGAAAGGTCTTTTAGTACTCCAGAAAATTTCACATTACGAAATATAAGTAGTTTAAGATTGCTCATGCGTGATAAGCCTTCGGCCCTCAATGTACTCCCTCGTGAATTTTCTAACTCCAAGACAATCGCTTGAACTTTAGGAGTATCCTGAAAATCAACACATGTATAAAAATGAAGCAAAGTGGAATTACTCCAATTTCAGGACATTATATATATATATATATATATATATATATATATATATATGTTTTCTTCATTCATTATTGGAGGTCAAGGAGATAATACATGGAATGCAATAAATTGGATGAATATGTATTTAATGAAGCAGTTAGGAACATATATAAATCCAAATATAGAAGATTTATTAGAAATATATGATCTAGAAGAAGTGCTAAGAATGATCCCGAAAGACGTAAGAGAAAAAGTAAATATGGAACAACCCAAAAATAGACATGATAGGCTGGAAGGATTATGTAAACCTTTAGAAGAAAAAGTATATGATATACATAAACAAGTAGAATTGAATACAGGAGAATTAAGATTTATAAAACAAAGTTTAAAGTGTATAATGCAATCGTTAGGAATTGAATATAAAAAAGAAGAACCAGAAATTAGCGAAGAAATGAAACCAATAATATCAAGATGGAAGCAACCAGTAATTCCAGGATATAAATTAAATATGATGAAAGCTATAGAAGAATTTGAAAAATCAGAATTAGCTAGACATCAAATAAGAGCACAAACTATGGATGAAAATGTAAAGCAGACTAGAATAATAACCGAAGAAATAATAAAAGTACAACAAATATTAAATAAGAATTTATGGACTATACATGAAGAAATAAATAAAGAAAAGCAAAAAGGAAAGGAAATAATAATTAAAGAAAAAGAAGATATAAAATTCCAAGATAAAGAATTATATGAAGCCAATAGATTGTCAGAGATAGTATGTTATATAGGAACAGGAACCAATGAATTACTTGAAATATTAAAACCTTCTGTAAAAATGATGAATGCAGTAGAAGAATCTGAATATGATGAAATAGAAAGATTAATGGGTCAAGAAGAAAAAAATTTAGAAGAAATAAGAAAAGAATTTCAATATGCTACTATAATAGAAAATCAAGAGGATATTCTAATAAATACTAATATAGTGTTAGGATTAGGAACAGACAGTAGTAAAGAAACCAAAATGGAAGAAGATATACAAGATAAAGTAAAAACTGAAGATGATTATGTAAGAAGTAGATTACAGAGAGAAGCAGAATTAAGAGGACAAGAATTACCACACAAAGAAAATATGAAAGATGAAAAAAATGGAATTTGAAGTAAAATTTAATACTCCTAGAAATACAGGAATTACACCACCTCTTATAGATCAATTTGAAACAAGAACAATGCCGAATTCAGGAATATGGTTAGATTTGGACTGTAATTTAGACAATGAAAAAGTGTTGGAAGAATGGACTAGCACAATTACTAGCATTAATGGGAAGAAATCTAGAAATAGGAATAACAAGTGTACTAATAGAAGCAAGTTTTTTAGGAAATGTTTTAAATTGGTGGAAAAGTATAAGTCATGAATTCAGAGAAGAAGTAAGAAGAGTAGATAGACATGAATATCAAAATAGAAGAGAATTTTATGGATTATTAGTCAGAAGATATGAACAAGTACTAAGAAATGAATACATAGGAAGAAGTGCAGAAGCCGATGAACAGACTAAGATAATAAGAGCAATTAGCAAATTACATCAGATAGAAATATGTTTATTAGATCCAAAATATTTAAATCAATATAAATGTGAATATAAAAAATATTATTAGATCCATGTGATAAAGAAAGGTTTTATTTAGATTTATTTTATAGAAAATTACCAAGAATAATAGGAGAAACTATAATAGAAGACTATATTCAAAGTTTTCAAAACAGAGCAGATTTAATACCATTTGTAGATACCTTAGGAAGAAGAATAGATTATTTAAGAGAATATTTATCAAATAAATGTAAACAAGCATGGAGAAATATGAAATATTATAAGACAAATAAAATGATAATAAAGTGTGGAGAATATGAAAAACCACATAGATGGGGATGTAATGAAGAAAGAAAAAAGAATGTAAGAAAATATAGAAAGAAAGATAAACCAATAAGTAAATATGGTAAGAGTAAGAAATACAGATATAAGTTTAAAAAATATCCAAAAGAAAAATTTTATAGAAAATATAAACCTAGAAAATATTTCAAAAAAGGAAGAAAGGTAGACTATAATAAAAAACCTAAGAAGTGTAGGTGTTATAATTGTGGAAAAATAGATCATACATCTACTGAATGTAAAGAACCAAGAGATAAAAAGACTATGAAAATATTGGAACAAGCTTATGAATATGATTTAGAACCTTTAAAATTTGATGAAGAAATATATAGTGATATAGAAAATCTAGATATGGAAATATATAAAATAAAACTAAAAAGTGAATTAGAGTTAGAATCAAAAATAGAAAATTTCTCAGAAGAAGAAGGAGTAGAATCCCAATTATATATGATGAAGGCATATGAAGAAACACCATAAGAGGAAGAAAAAACATATGAGGAATATGAAGAATATAGAAATGTAAATGAAAGATCTATAGAAAAGAATGACATTTAATAAAAAACAATATGATAAGATAAAAGATATAAAATTAAATATGAAACCCGAACAATTAAAGCAAGAAAATTTTATGGAAAAAGTAAGTGAGATTTTAAAAACTAAGAAAAATATAAAGAGTCATTGTGTAATATTAGAAAAGAAACATCCCATAGAATCATCTTTAACTAAAGAAGTTTTAAGAATACCATTAATAAGTAAAGGATTAATATAGCATGAAATCTCTAAATTACCCTTTAAGGATGAAGTAACACAAATATATATTGCAGGAATATAATTATTAGTAAAAGCATATTTTAGAGAAGGAATAGATTCACCTATAGAATTATTAATAACAGATGGAAGAATAATAAGAAGTGCAGAAGACCATGGATTAGGAATATTAGCAGGAAACTTAATATATCAAAAATTAAAATTCACTTTAAATACTAATTTTGCAATATCTAGAAATGATGAACATATAGATCAATCTATAATGATATATCATAAATTAAGAGGAATAAAACTACTAAAAGGACCTAGAACCATAAGTATTACAGCTATGATAGGGTTAGTATTTATCAATGAACATAAAATATTTAATAAATCAATAGGAAGAATAAGTATAGAAAAACAATTTATGCCTATATTAAAGGAAATAAAAGTAGATCCCATAAATATAACAACCCCATAACAATTAAAGATAGAATTAGATAGGACTATAAGTATTAATGATAAAAAAGAAAAAAAGATTAACTGCACATGATAATTTAGGAAATATATCTTTAAAAATAAATGCTCCAGAATCATCTCAAATAAATATAAATATAAATCCAAGTAGGAAAAGTATTGATATGAGTAGAAGTTTGATTTCGAGAGGAAGTTTTAATGAAAGTCAGTATGAAAGAAATAGAAGGAACTAACTAGCAGAAATACCTATTACTACAGATTTAGCAGAAATAAAACAAGAGATAGATCATATAGATGTAACAAAAAAAGAAATAGGAAATAGAATTATGGCATAAATAACACAGAATGGAATATGGAAAGAAATAGTAATCTTAATAGATGAAAGAAGAGAAAAAAGTATTATGGAATTAGAATATACCGATAATAACATGGAAGAAACTGAAGAAGGAACAAAAACAAGTGCAATATTTAGATTTAATAAAAGAGATATAATAGAATCAGTATTATAGGTAGATAATGAATATAAAAATAAAACTTGTAAAGTTATATTAGGAAAAGATTTTTTACAGAAAGTAAGACCATATAGAATTCATGAAGTCAGAATGATGTTTAATATAAAATATCAAATAATTGTAATCCAAAAGTTAATATGAATATTACAAATAATATGAACATTACAAGAGTAATATTAGGACTTGAAAATAATTATTACTATATAAATGAAGATAGAATAGTAATACCTAGTTCGGATAAAAGTCTAATAAGATACAAAAAAAGAAGATTAGAGAAGGCTAATAAAGAAGAACGAGCAATGTTAAGAATAGTGTATTTTGAACAACCACGAAATTTTGTACAAAAATATAATGCATTTGTAAATAATTTGATAACTAGAAAAGACATAATAAAAAGACTGAACGAAAAATTAGACCTATTATCAAGAGGTTAATGGATCATAGGATAAGACTTGAAGAATATGGTGGATGTTGGTATTATTATAATAATCTTGTCAGAAAAAGAATACCAAAAAATGATAAAACTTTTAGGGAAAATCCAAAAAAAGTATCTTGAAAATAGGGAAATCTCAAATCAGTGTGCCGAAATTGCAAAATCCTAAGTCAATGCTGTGTCGGTAGGGAAAAGGAATCTAAGATTTTGAAATCTCGACGAAAAGATGAATCTGCCCTTCAGTTGTCTCTCTCTCTCAGCTCGAAATAACAACACATCAATCTTAATTAATAACACCGCATTCTATATTAACAACTCCATTTTCTAATTTCACAATAACAAAACGGGTCTCTATATTAACAACACGTATTCTACATTAACAACTCCATTTTTTTATTTCACAACTTCATAATTTAAGTTTCAAGGTCAATAACAACACATCTTTCTTCATTAGCAATACTGTATTTTATATTAACAACACCATATTTTGAGACACGAAGATGTGAAAGAATAAAGCGGAGTTGTTAATGTAAAATGTTGTGTTGTTAATCAAGAGAAAGGTATTATTTTTCTGAGTTGAAAGAGGGGGACAGCTGAAGGGCACATTCTTTTTTTGGTCGAGATTTCAAAATCCCAGATTTCTCCTCCGTACTGACACGCACTTACCTGGGATTTTGTAATTTCAGCTCACTGATTTGGGATTTCCCTACTTCCAAGGTATTTTGTAGGGATTTTCCCAAACTTTTATAAGAAAAATGCTGAATAAAATACATAAAACCAACGAATGGGAAGGGAGAAGGTTAAGTCATATATATTATATTCTACTTATCCAGAAAGATACAATATAGAATTAAACAGAGCCCTAGAAGCTAGGTCTAGAAGAATAGATGTAAAGAAAAGATTAAAAGATCAATTAGAATTATTATCAAGGATATGAGAGCATTATACTATATTTTGATAAAATTTAATTATAAGAAATATAGAGCGAGAAAATATCATATTTTGGTAGATACTAGAACAAATCTAACTGTAGCAAAATATAATGTTTTACCTCTAGAAATAAAATATGTAAAGAATAAAATACTAAGAATGAAAAATGCAGGAAAAGAAATCCATATGATAGAATTAGTAGCAAAAGATGTAAATGTACAAATAGGAAATTATAAATTGTTAATAAAGGAGTTAAATCAGTATAATGAACCATCTTGTGATGTAACATTAGGACTTGATTTCCTAGAACAATATTATCTTATACACATGGTGAGTAAAGCCTTAATATTAACAATACCCTGTAAACATGAAGCATGGGGAATTAGAATAACAAGATCTTATAAAAAAAAATGAAAAATTCTAGAAGAAGAATAATGAATATGAAGTTCAGTTTCTGCAAAATAATGATCCCATAAAAATACAACATTTATTAGCAACCTTACAGATAAAAGAAGTAAAAACTATTGAACAAAGGGTTATAGATAATTATAGCGAAAATCCTTTAGTTCATTGGGAAAAATCTAAGCCTTTGGTAAAAATAGAATTAAGAGATTATAGTAAGGAAGTAAATTGTAAAGCTTATGCATGAACAGAAAATGATAGAAAAGAGTTTATAATGCATATAGAAGAAATGAAAAATAATAATCTTCTAAGAGAAAGTAGATCAAAATATTCATCACTAGCTATAATTGTAGCCAAACATAGTGAAGAAAAAAGAGAAAAAAACTAGAATGATGATTAATTACCAAAAATTAAATGAATTAGCTATAAGAAATAGGTATTCTATACTTAAGATGAAATTATTATTTAATTTAATAAAAGAAAAAACTATAATCAATAAGGTTGACTGTAAATGAGGATTTTTCCAAGTAAAAATAGAAGAAGAAAGTAAAAAAATATACTGCCTTTAGTACATCAAAAGGATTATATGAATGGAATGTCCTTCCAATGGGATTCCATAATAGTTCAAGTATATTTCAGGAATATGTGTCAAAATTATTATTACCTATAAGAGAATTTGCTGTGATATGTATAGATGATATTTTAATATTTTCAAAAGATGAAAAGGAGCATCAAGAACATCTTGAGAAATTCATAACTTTGATAGAAGAAAAAGGTTTAAATATATCACCATCTAAAATGGAATTGAGGAAAGAAAAAATTCCTTTCCTTAGACAGATTATAACAAAAAATGGAATAGAATTACAAGATCATATAAGTAAAAAAAATTCCAATTTCAGAAGATAACAAATAAGAAAGAATTTCAATCATTCTTAGGACTTGTAAATCAGGCTAGAAATTATATTCCAAATCTATCTAAGTTAACAGCTAAGATATCAAAGTTAGCTGGAGAAAAAACTATATGGAAATGGAATTCAGAAACGGAAAGGATTGCAGAAAATATAAAATTACTATGTAAGGATTTACCAAAATTAATTATTCCAATAAAAGAGAATATAAAACGGATAATATATACAGATGCCTCCGATAACTATTGGGGTGCTGCATTATATCATGAAGATGAAGAAAGAATTGAAAAAATAACTAGATATAAAAGTGGAAAGTTTAATGAATCTCAGAGTAGATATCATTCAAACTAGAAATAATTTTTAGCAGTAGTAAAAGATGTAGAAAAATTAGAATTGTTTATTGTTAACTCAAGATTTATAATAAGAACTGTTAATACCCAAGTCAAACATTGGTTGACAAGAGGTATAAAAAATAATAAGTTAAGGAATAAGATATTGATTAAATGGCAAGCAAATATAGCGTGTTATGATTATGATGTTGAATATATAAAGGGAAAGAATAATTCTATTGTTGATTATTTGAGCAGAAGGAACCAGTAAATAGATTTGGTGCTCATGGTCCTGTAAATCAGAAGAATAACAACGAAGAGTCATCTCTTGTGATGAACCAATTTATAATGAAGATGAATATCCTTGAGATGAATATGAGTTTGTTAAGCAATCAAGTAAGTACTAGTATACAAGGGTTGTCAAGCTCTGTTGCTAGTATAAACAATGTGCTTAATCATATCTATATTCAGCTTGAGAAAAAGATGAATAAAGTAGATTCAGAAAAAGAATCTACAGAGGCAGCTGTAAGAATATATGTCCAGAAGAGTAATGTGATGAATAAGGGCAAAGAAGCAATTATTGCTAGCCCATCAACACCTGTAAAAGGACGCTTGGTGAGTCATCTACTCACCCAAACGAATCTTTAATGGAGTCTTTAGGACCTAGGTCCACACCTGTAACCCGAAAAGAGACTTTATCTTTTTCTCAAATTATAAGCCAACAAGAAACAGAAAAGGAAGCTCAACCTAGAAGATCTAACCCATCTCCTAATCAGGCCTTTAATCCAGTATTTGATATACCCCCAGCAATATAATTATTATAAGCTTATTGGAAAAAAAGCTTAATAAGTTCGCACTTACTCATAAGACCATTAAATATGTGTCCCATTATGCTTTCAATAGAGCCATTATATATCTAGGAACCCCATCTAGTATTGCAAAAATTTTGTATAATTTTGGTTTAATCCAAAGCATATATCCTTCTCCATCCATGGAAGAAGTAGTTGAATTACCCAATATTGTAAGAGAAGCAGTACAGAAGTATTTTAAGATTGTAACTCAACACCATGTATTTATAAGATATTATTTGACTGTAGCAGAAATTACTCCGGATAAGTTTTATGCACCTATAAATCTCCTTAGGTTAGGAACTACCAAGAAACCACTTGAATATGAACCACAATTGAAGGAAGAATTGGAAGATGATGAAGATTTTCAGTTTAGAGTTTCTAATATCAGGGCTCAGGACTATCACATAATATTCCAAGAAATGAATAGGATTGCAACTTTAGACAAAGAAGAATGTCCTTGGGTATATCAGACAAGTAATTCTACTTGTGTATATTCCTTAGGAATGAAGCTGAATAAAGGAAAATAGTTTGCAGCAGATGACAAGATCAAGAAACACAACATGGAAAACTCCAAAGAAACTCAAAGAAAAATATGTCAAATAATGGACAGTTATCCTAACTATGAATGCCAGATCTGTAAAGAACAAGATAGGATTGAGCAGAGTCTAAACATCCATCTAGATTCGAGCTTACTGTAACAAGTGTCATAAGGAACCGTCGGCATAAGAAGACAAATTGTAAGTGTCAGCAGAAAATGACAGAAGAAGAAGAAAAACGTGGGAGACAAGATTAAAAGTAAAAGCAGAAGATTCTCTCCGTAGAAAAGATGTAAAGTAACTAAGGTTCATGTAACCGAGGTTGAAAAATGTAACTAGAGTTGAAATGCCAACTCTATAAAGAGCCTTGTAACTTGAGTTTTCAGGACACTGAAAAAAATTTGAATGAGAAGCAATTCTTTTTCAAACTCTCATACTCTCTCAAATATTTTTGATCTTTGCGACCAATTCTCTGCAATGGTAGCTTGCAACCTAGCATTTAATCAACTTTTATTGAATACGAATAAGGTATGAGCTGCTAAAATCTTATTGGGGATCTAGGGAGAAATCTTATCTGAAATACATTTGTGATGATCCTATAAGTGGATTCACTGGGCGAGGAAAAAAAAAAAGAGTCTGGTGGAAAGGAAAAGAAAAAGAGGTTATACTTCCTGTAGGAAACGAAGGAAGGATGTGTTGAGATAACCTAAAGGATAAAGGTCTTAGATCCCATATAGATACTATGTAAAAGATCTCCGGTATGAAAGAGGGCATGATTCTTTTCATAACCTAGGTTATTTTTTGTCGGATTACCTTTATTTTTCTTCATTTCTGTTCAATCTACTTTTAGCTCTGTTTTTTGTATACACTCTCAATACTACTAGCCCAGTTTGTCTGTCTTATATAAATATATGTTTAAACCAAACAAAAAATTTAATAAAAACTTGCTATGTCATTTTGCAGAACACCATAAATATCATCAAAATCCCATAATCTACTCCATTCTTCTGGCTTACAAGGGAATTCATGCCGAACAATTTCTCTTCCCATCTCTTGCAGTAAACCATGCATTTGTATTTTTTGATTTACAATAGCCATGAGTGATTTTTCAATCAAAACTTGCAAAGGGTCTCTTCGACAACAAAACGTTTGAGTAATGTCCAAAATTCCTTTTACAAACTTAATCTCCTTCCCTATGAAAAAACAACAAATGTCTAAAAATGTTTCCTTTCTAATGAAGCTCAGTTCGTCAAAACTCTCTTTGAGGACCTTCATTATCATAGAATTAGTGACGTTTTTGAATTCATCCAAGCCACCACTCCATTCAGAAGCTCTCCTATTATATAAGAATTGTCTCAGTACTACAATTGCTAATGGAAGGCCACTAGCATATTGGAGTACACTCTCTATTTGCTCCTCATAACCTCTCATTGGAAAATCACATTTGAAAGCTTTTCTACACAATAATTGAAGAGCTTCTTCCTTGCTCATTAGTTTAACCCGATAAATATGATGCTTCACAAACCATTTAAACAATCCTTCATCTCTCGTTGTTATGATGATTCTACTCCCTCCACCTAACTGGTTTCCTCTTACAACATTGGTCAGTGATTGTATAATAATTTTAAGAATATCAACACAATCGAAAATTATGAGAGTTCTCTTGTCATGTCTTAGCTCTGTGTTCTCATAAAATTCACTTGCATTGAGTATCAAATGAGAAGCATCAAAATGGTCAGAGATCTTATCATATAGAACTCTGGCAAGAGTTGACTTCCCTATCCCACCCATACCACAAATGCCCACAACTCTAGTTTCATCATTTGAACCCAAATCAAGAAGCTCTTCTACTTCTTTCACTCTAGATTGCATCCCTACTAAGTCAACATCAGCATACACTAATTCACGCATTTTTCTCTTGACCTCCTTAATTATGTCATCGATAACTTGTGCGTCTGGCCTGAATAAAGGAAAAGCAAAATTAGAACACTAAATCAATCACTTAGTTAATACTTTGTTTCACTAATTGATTGACAGTTACGTGAAGATCTCTATAATTTTCCTATTGAGACGTCCAAAGTTATGATCAAGAAAAGGCAAGAGGAAGTTACTCACTCCGATGGTACATGCCAGCCAGAGAGATTGGCCACTTGTTTCATTGCTAACTTCCAGCTACGTACCTTGCGTAAATTTGTTGTGAACTTTTGTTCATGTTCAGCAAAAGCATTTTCAAAAGAATTACTCTGGTTTTGTACCTCAGATGGAAGTACATCATAGAAAACTGGGAAAATAGTGTATCGGGGTTCATGAATGCGTGCAGAGATCTCAGAGAGCTCCTCAAGGCACCATATAAAAGAAGCATAGTTTTTAGAGAAGACAACAATGAAAATGTTGGATTGTCGAATTGCTTTCACAAAGTAACGTGGCAGAACGATGGAATCAGCTGGGTCAAGCTTCTTATCATCCCAGAAGGTATTTAAATCGTTACTTTCAAGAGCAGCCCAAAGCCTATCTGTGAATCTGCAAGTTTGATCATCTCCTTTGAAACTTAGATAAACATGGGTCGGTCTTGATGATGAAGATGATGATGATCCACTGATGAAAATCTCCTCCGTCACTTTCATGATCGATTGCCTTTCTCGGTGGGAAAGCTGGATTTTTTAGAGTATGGAGTTACAATTTCTCAATTAGTTTTCGAAGATCAGCTAAGGGAATAGACCAATAAAATAGGAACCCAAAAATGAAATGAGGAAGAGAGGCTTGTTAAGACGGAAATTTCCGGGAGCTTTCCCTGAAACTGAAAGAGATAAGAAGGGTTTCTAAATTGTAATTATATGCAATTGTTTATGCGTGTGGCCTATGTATGGTGTAGCGTGATGAGTCCGAGACCTCCAAATGTCAACTATGATGAGCCATACAAGTTTGTATTTATAAATTAAAGGGCAAAATTACATACTTATCCATCTAACTTTACACAAGGTTTCATTTTAGTTCGCTAACTTTGTGAAATGTCGTTTTAGTTTTTTAACCCTAAGATCATTGACAAAACTAATACTGATATGGAAATTTTAAATGTTGAAAAAAAAATGATATTAGTTATCACAAAAAATCGTCATTTGAGACTAGCACTATTATGGTTAAAGGAACGAAAACATGCTTTTTAAAATTAATCTACAAACTGTAATTTTGTATGAAGTTAGAAGACTAAATGTGTATATTTGTCTAAATTAAAAAAATGAATAATTTAATCCCATAATCTGTCCAAAATTTCAATATTGTTCCATAGTTTAAAATTTGATGATAAATTAATCCTTTTATTATAAGTGTCTAATTATTCATGTGAAAAATTAGTGACATACCACTATTTTAATTTGCATTATCACTCGATCCTAGCAAAATATCATGTGCGGCAAATGACAAGGTGTGATATAGACCACCCAACGTCAAATGCATTATGTAATTTGGAATTTTTAAATAAGAAAAATACTGTCAATGATGAATATGATTTGTATTAAGTAACAACTCAATATTCGCAATGGACGGCAGCATGATTGAAATAAAAATTTAATCAAACATTATCAATTGGGATGTTATGAAATAATCAAATTCACAATAATAATAATAACAATTATTATTATTATTGTTGTTGTTGTCGTCGTCGTCGACCAAGGATAAAGCTTTTCGACTGGAATATATTTAGTTCAATCAGTTTTTGATTGTGGTAGTTTGTTCTATAGCCTTCGCAAGTGAATATCCCATTTGGCGCTGGAATATATATGTTGCAACCCTCAATTTCTATAGGGTAATGGCATCACATGGCATGATCGTAGCAACATTCGATAAAAAAAATAAGAAAGTAACTTGCTTAAAAAGACTCATGGAGTGAGGTATCTTAGTTGTAAAGACTCAATTTGGACTAGTTAATTGCTTAGATGATAGATCCAAAAAAGCAACAGACATCATGTTGACGGCAACTCTTAGATTATTATACAATTCAATGGATCTTTCAAGTTCTTTTTAGTGACATGCAAATCCTATCAATGGCATCACCTATAAATAAGA
Source organism: Inga leiocalycina (assembly GCA_963242795.1). Lineage (NCBI taxonomy): Eukaryota > Viridiplantae > Streptophyta > Magnoliopsida > Fabales > Fabaceae > Inga > Inga leiocalycina. The sequence continues at coordinate 18,348,009 of OY725320.1, forward strand.
GTGTTGATTCAAGTCGTGTCCGAGGACACTGTTCTTAAGAGCTATTCAGTAACTATCGATAGATAAGAAGCGGCACTCCCCAGGATTAAACGAACCCTTTCTGCAAAACAGGGTGAGCAGAACTACAAAAGATAATTGAACTCAACAAGGTAGAAAACCAGAGGAGGAAAAAGAGGTTGCTCGAAAGCTCAAGGCCAGATTACTCAGACCTTCAATCTCATGCCCTTTTATAGGCCGCAGGTCACAAGAGAATATTGAGTACTTAAACACAATTAAATGCCAGTTACAAAAACATTAAAACATCAGTTACAAAATCATTAACATGCTTAATGAATATTTATAGGGAAGTTACTAGCAGTTAGGTCATTAAACACATTAATAGGTGTTTATGATCCATTAAGGTAGCAATAAATCATACAAATTAATCTTATATTTTCATAGAAATGTTTCCCGTAAAAGTGCCCAATACCACATTTAACTCACACACAAGTGAGGGAAAAATTACCGGATTCCAACTACGTTTCTGGTGGCATTTTGTCATGTGAGTATGCCTATATTTCTCCTCTTGGTACTAGCCCAAGATTATTTGTTATTACTTGGACCTCATAATCCCAAACAATGTTGGACTTGTTCCTTGTGACACACCCACTTATTATTTCCAACACATCATGTTGCCCAAAGTGTTATAGAAAAATAAAGAAAGAAAGTAAGAAAGTAAAGAGACAGAAGAATAAGAGAAAAGAGAAAAGTACGTGCTTCACACATGATTAATAAATTAAATGATCTAGCATTATATTTCTGAATACCAACTACACTGAAATAGACCTTTCTCTACGTAGCTTCTGTCTCTTGTGAGGAAATGATCTCTGAATACTTCGTCTTTCACCCAGCTCCTCAAAAAGACAAAACTTCAAACAATGCGCAAATTTGGAGCAACAAGCCAAATTTAACATTTCTAAAGAGGGTAGATAAAATAAATCATTGGGAATACTTACTAGATTACTACAATTTCTCAAATTTAAGAATTTCAGCATTGAAAGGGAGTTAATAGATGGATCAAGGTGTGATAATTTAGTGCATCCTTCAAGTTCTAGCCGCTCAAGATTTGGAAGGGATTTGAAATCTGGTATCTTTACTAAATCTTCGGACCCACTAAGATTCATATTCTTCAAGCAAGAGAATCTCTGCGGATAAAAGAAAAGTGTACCATACAATTAGTTAAACAATATCTACAAGTTAGAAGCGTGGTCAGGCACAATTAACATTACCTTTACTTCTTCCCATTTATTCGTGATGGAGCTATTAGGAATGTTTTCCTCATCCCATATACTTGTGATGCAGCTATCAGGCAAAATCAATTCCCTTAGATTATATGGTTCAAAACTTGATGGCAAAGAAGCAAAAGGATATTGGTGCCATGAAATGTATTGGAGCTTCTTTGAAAGGTGCTTTAGAACTCCAAAAAAATTCACATTGCAAAATATGAGTAGTCTAAGATTGCTCATGCGTGATAAAGCTTCGACTTTTAAAGGACTCCTTTGTGAATCTTCTAGATCCAAAACTATAGCTTGTACTTTAAAAGTAGCCTGAAAATAAAATACATTTATTAAAAAAATGATGCACAGCGAGATTAATTTATTTCAAGTTTATACATTATATTATAACATAAATTTTTTAACCAGAAAGATGGTAGCAAAATTAAACTTACTGTGTCATTTTGCATAACTCCATAAATATCATTGAAATCCCACAATCTGCTCCACTCTTCTGGATGGGAAGGGAATTTGTGCTGAACAATTTTCCTCCCCATTTCTTGCAACAGACTATGCATTTGTATTTTCTGGTCTATAATAGTCACAAGCGATTTTTCAATTAAAATGTCTATATCATTCTTTACATAATATCCATCAATAAGGACATTTTCAGTGAAAAGTTGGATGTCACTCTTCACATGATGTGCACGTACACGCACCTCATGGACATGGCTGGGAAAGGTTCGCTTATGAATATACATTTGACCATTTAAAATGCCTTGTACATATTTAATATCCTTCCCTACGAAAAAGCATGCAATGTCTAAAAACTTTTCCCGACCAAAGAAGCCCAGTTCATGAAAACTTCTTTTAAGGACCTTCATTACCATGAAGCTTGCGACTTTTTTGAATTCAACCAACGCTGCACTCCATTCAGAGGCTTTTGCATTATATAAGAATGAGCCTAGCTTTACAATTGCTAGTGGAAGGCCATTACCATATTCGAGTGCCCTATTTATTAGCTCCTCCTCATATCCTCTTACAGGAAAATCACATCTGAAAGCTTTCTGACAAAATAATTGAAGAGCTTCATCTCTACTCAATAATTTAACCCGATAGATTTGATGCTTCCCAAACATTTTAAGCACTCCTTCATCTCTGGTTGTAATGATGATTCTACTCCCTACACCTAACAAGCTAGCAGTCTTGATTAATGGTTCTAGATTTTGGTAACTAACAAGATCATCAAGAACTAAGAGAATATTCTTTCCATGTACCATCCCCGTGCACATATGAAATTCAGATAGGTTATGTAGGAAATAAAAAGCATCAAAATGGTGAGAGATCCTATCATACACAACTCTTGCAAGAGTTGTTTTCCCTAGCCCGCCCATACCACAAATGCCCACAACTCGAATTTGATCATTTGAACCCAAAGCAAGAAGCTTTTCTACTTCTCTCACTCGAGATTGCATCCCAACTAGGTCTGCATCAACATAACCCAATTTACAGACTTTCTTCTTCACCTCTCTAACAATGTCATCAATCACTTGTGCACATGGACTGAAGTTAAAAAAATACAAAAGTACCAAATCAATCACTTATTCAAGGACTAAATTGGAAGAGAAAAAAGTGGGCTGGGGTGCCTAATATGCCACCATGCTGCCCTCCCTAATGCCAAAAAATGAAGGGCTTCCCAAATGTTTTTGTTTTTCTTTTTATCATTATATTTTATATAAAATGAGTGACAATTTAACATCTTATAGGTAAAAAATGGTGTTGTTTCAATTTTTATGATTTATCTAAGATTAAATACTTAAAATGAAAGAGAAAAACTACTCAATTTTAGAGTGTTAAATATTTAAAAAATTATAAAAATATTAAAAACAACTTTTTTTACCCATAAAATATCAAAATGTCAGTCATTCTATGTAGAATGTAAATATGAAAAGAAAAATGAAAAAAAAAAATTATTTGGGAAGCCATTTGGCGCAAGCAAGGGGGACACATCAGGGCAGCCCAGCCCAAAAATTATGACTAAATGTACTCACTTGTATGGTACATGCCAACTAGGGAGATTGGCCACTTGTTTCATGGCTAAACGCCAACTATGAACCTGGCGCAAATTTGTTGTGAACCTCTGTTCATGTTCAGTGAAAGCGCTTTCAAAAGAATTAGTCTGATTTTGAACCTTAGATGGATGTACGTCATAGAAAATTGGATAACAGTGTATCGAGGTTCATGAATGCGAGCAGCGATCTCAGAGAGCTCCTCAAGGCACCATATAGAAGAAGCATAACTTTTGGAGAAGACAACAATCGAAATGCTGGATTGTTTAATTGCTTTGAGAAAGTGGCGTGGAAGAAAGATGGAGTCACCTGAATCAAGCTTCTTGTCATCCCAAAAGGTGTTTAAATCGTCAGTTTCAAGAGCAGCCCAAAGCCTGTCTGTGAATCTGCAAGTTTCATCATCTCCTTTTAAACTTAAGTAAACATGGATGGGCCTTGATGATGATGATGATCCGGTAATGAAACTCTGCATGTGTCTGTAGCCTTTCAGTCTTGATGATCTCTGAGCTTTTGATGATATTTTGATGGCTGTGCAAATGAAATGAAAACAAGGATGATTATACTGTTAAGGTGGAAGTTTCTTGGAGATTTCCCTTGAAAGAGATATGAACAAGGCTTTCTTACTTTTTTCAGTGTGGTGCACCCCACAGGGGAACAGGATAATTTTCCATCTTTCTTTCGTTATTTTCTCATAATCTCACCTCTGTCTATAGATCATAAAATAGATGGTTTAAATTTAATATTTCATAAGATTAATATTATAATATTTTATAAATTAAAATTTTTTAATTTCATTATGAACAGTATATATCATATTTTAAACATTTATATTTATTTATTTATATTTATAATAGTAATTTTATAAAAGATTAACTTATAATCATTTATTTTTTCAATATAACGATAAATATGAGATTGTGAAATGAAAAAAAAAAAAAAGAAAACGATAGAAACCCAACCCTATCGACACCACTCACTTGTGGCCGTCAATTCCATTTTTATTTCATCTTGACTCAATTACATTCTTTTCCATGCCTTTTTTTTTTACCGGACATTCTGGTCCCTACCTTACTTTATTGTTTTAATGCTTGAGCTCAGGGGTTAACGAGATAGTCCCTACTGAATATAATATAAATCATTTTTAAAAGAATAGTTTGAGTTATAATATACATCACTTGGATAGTAATTAATATTTTCATTTTGTCAATTTTGCACCTATATTTAATCTTAAAATATGATGCATTGCTTTCTCTCTCATTCAAAACCTTGTTTAATATGGGTAAGGTTGTGAGTTTTCTTAAATTTAAAATAAATTCAGTGAGTTAACTATTATTTTTTAGTTATGATGAATTATATGGTGGTCTGGACGGAGCATTATAATTATCTAAAATTAACCCAAGTGATTATTCAATCACAAGTTTAATTCCAATTTCCGCAGGAAAACCACAGCGGTGCAAAAAAAAATTTCCCTTTACATAGTTAGTTTCTTGCCCAGTAAATAAAAATTTTCCGATTTCGAAAGCACTAAATGATTTAATACGTATGATTTTTAAAAATATATAGTACTCCCTCCGGTCTTATTTATAAGATAAAAATGACTTTTTTGAAGAAAGTAAGGAAGTTAATTAAACTATTTTAGAGTATTTTTATTTTTATTTTTTTCTTCAAATTAATTAGTTTGACATATAAATTAATATATAATCTAAGGATACATATCATATGATACGATTAAATAACTTATTTAACTTCTTTAATTTCTTCAAAAAAATCAATTTTATCTTATAATTAGGACCGGAGACAGTACTACATTAAAAAATTATGTCTTATGTGGAGATGAGTCGGCACCTATATATTCATCAGCTTTGGATAACTCCACGACACATCAGTCTCTTTGCCCATCATTCGATTTTTGACATTGAATTTCTGTTCTTTGACGCCACGGCACGGCCGAGAAAAGCATCCATGATCCATCACTTGCTTTTTTTTTAATGGAAAAATTGTTGAAAATTTTCTGATTATAAAATTTATTGTTTAAAGATATCTAAATTTTTTCTAAGAATTACTGTGCAGCATATTTTCAGTGGGTATAATTAAGGATGGCTAGTCTTCAAGTACTTTTATACCATTAATTTTGTAATGGAGGATTTTCAACGATTTTCTCTTCTTTAATTTTGTTTGTTTGCTTTTTAATTTTAAATTGTGTTCCCTCCGATCTTTATAAATCAAACATCAATATTTCATGTGATTTATAAAATAAATTTTTTTATTGGAAGCATTAACTTTTTAAAAGAGTACGTAGTACTAGTATCATTATTTGAATATTTCTTAACTAACTGAATAATGATGAGATGTAATTAATCTTGTGTGTTCAGATTAAAAAGTTGGGTCACCCAGGAACTTGTAGCATCCAACTCATTTTTTTGTTTAAATCATGAATTAAAATTATTTTAATGTGATAATGTCTTTAAAATTTTGTAAAGAATCAGTGTTTTCAAACAATTTTTCTATCAATTAATATAACATATAAACTACTGTTCTTACTTCTCATGAGTCATGAGCATTACTATCGGTCACCTTTAGGCTTAAATTGACAAATTATATATGAAAAACCTTATGTTATAAATTTCTAAACTATGAAATCCCATTATTTTTTTATGAAACAAAGTTAATAGCTCATCAATTAATTAAGTACTCCTATAGTCCATCATAAGTTGTAATAGTGTATAAACCGAAAAACTCTCTTTGTCCCATTATTATGTGAAGCTTTATGAGAAAATTAGTTATGGGCATGGTATTGAAAACCAGACTAAACTAGCCCATTCAAACCAAAAATTGGTGAACTGGTCGCCAATCCGTCTAGTTGAGGGCAGAAAATAGGGGTTGATTGAATCGGTCGACTTCAACTCAGGTGAATCGAGGGTAACCCAATGTAACCTGGGGTGACCCAGGTTGCCCTTTATTTTTTTTAACTTTTTTATACTCCAAACAATGTCGTTTTGGTTTTTTAAAAAATTATTATTTTCCTAAAATTTTTTGATTTTCAATGAGCTTTAAAAGAATTGTGGAATACTTTTGGCATTGATTGGAGAAAAATCTTATATACTTAATGATATTTTTGTGAATGTTAGGTTCAAGTAGGGGTGTTTAAAGTATCCCGGTCCCGAACATTTTAATCCTGAGAATTTCCCTTCCCAGTCGGGATTAGGACTGAGATATATTAGAACCGGGACTGGGACCGGGATCACCCTTGAGATCCCAATCCTAGTCCTGGTCCCGGTTTCTTTTTTATTTTTTTCCTTATAGAGTAAATTATTATTTTATTTTTATATTTTTTACCTCATAAATTAAGTTATTATTTGATAAGACGTGTATCACATATTTAGTATGAGTTAAACTGAATATATCGTGATACTAATCCTAACTATATAATATATAAAGAGACTAATGAAGATGATGATGGTGATCATAATAATAATAAAATGTTATTTTTCAATTTTAGATCAATTTGTGTGATTATTATGGCTTTGTTAGGTTTTAAATGATCACTTTAAATACTATATTATAGAAAATTTAACTAATATAATAATATATTTTAAATTTAATATTTAAAAAAAAACAGGATTTCCCCGTTTGGTCCAAGTCTCGGGACCGGGATGCAATTTGCATCCTGGCAAAAAATCAGGACTGGGAACCGGGATTGGGAGATCCCGGTCTCGGCTCGTGTTTTGAACACCCCTAAGTTCAAGAGGTTATATTAGACTATTGACTAAAAAAAAACTCTTATGTAGTTTTTTGAATGGTTTGCTTGAACATTTAAATTATATATATATATATATATATATATATATATATATATATATTTTAATTGACCCCAATTTGAACCACTGACCCTTAACCCAATGCCTCAACCAGTTCAGTGTCTAGTCCAGTTTTCAGTACCTTGGTTATAGGTTTTGTACAAGACATCAATGTTTTTGCATGATTACGTGATTGTTTGATATCATGATTAGGGTCCTAAAAAATGTTTATTCACATAAATTGAAATAAAACTTCTCTCACATGTTTACTTCATATACTGTAAATCACAATTAAAAAGTTATTTTTAAAGTCTCCAATCGTTATTCCAAATAAGCATTATATATCTTATTTGATGAGTATCATTTGTTTACATTTTTTTTAACATTCAACTCACTTCTATGTTTACTTTTTACCATTGTTCATGAACTTAGACCAGACTAGCCGGTCCAACCTAGAAACGGGCCGGCAAACCGGTTCGGTCCAGTATCTGATCCGATTCACTATTTTTTTAAAAAAGAAATCTTTAGAATTTTATATTAATAATCTAAAATCTTCAATTTCTCACCAATTTTGCCCCGGGTTAACTCCGGTTTGACCAACTAACTCTTAACCCAATACTCCGGCCGGTTTAGTACCCGGCCCAGGTTCATGAACCTTAATTTTTACACCCTTTTATACCAGCTCAATTTAAAAGAATTCTTTGATTTTTAATATAAATTATTTGGAGAGTCATTAATGTTTATCTACTTAGTATGTCCTTTAATTAACTGCTTAAATGTGGCACTTTGTGTTTCACTAATTTAGAAAAATAAAAAAATGATTAAATCGGTTATTTTCCATTATCATGAAAAATTTCGTGTCACTCCCTCTATAAATAGCCTTCTTTTAAAGAGAGCACTGAATGGGAGAGATTTATTTATTTATTTTTCTTTTTGCCCACAGAAAGTGAGAGATAACTATGAAAAAAGTGAGAGATGAAGAGGGGGGAAACTGCGAAATTAATGAGAATATTATGATAAAGGAAGTGAATGAAGATTTTACACCGAAATCACACGGTAGCATTTAGGACCAAATCACATTATTAATTAGGACAGGTGGAGTAATTCAATTCAATGAATTAATTGTTAATCATATGGTTCAACACTGTTCTCCTGTCTGAACGACACGTGGCCAATGAACCCTTCTTTATTTCCTTTCGCATGCCCCACACACAAAGAAAAAGCGCGTCTCTGTTTCGGTAAATTCAAGCATTTCAGCGCTCAATCACTCAACAACTTCATTCATAAACTCCATTTCGTTCCAATTTCAAACTTCAATTTTGATTTCTGATACTCTCAACCCATTTCATTCTAGCGGGTTTTCTCTGAATACTGGAAAACTACGTGCTTCACACATGATTAATAATTAATTATAGAATTACTTGATCTTGGAAGAAGTTACTCCCTCCGGTCCTAAATATAGGACAAAGTTTGTAGTGCAATTTGCACTACAAACTTTGTCCTATATTTAGGACCGGAGGTAGTAGTAATTAAATTTGGAAAACTCGACTATCAATCATGTAGAATAAATTAGACTAAAATAGATAAGTGATTTAATCCAAAATTTGTTAAGTGAAATATGATCCCTATGACTTTTTCTCATTGTTGTTTTCATAGCAATTACATTCATATTTAATCATTTTTATTTTATACTTTCAATCACCAACTAATCGATCGACTAAATAGAATTAAAATTATTCATTTTGGTACTTAGTGATCAATCATCGTGAGAACGATATTCTACTCATTTATATTATTTGATTACGACAGTGTACATTTACACATTTTAATAAATCATTTACACTCATACCAATCATAAATACATTGGATTAAAAAAATAAGAAAGTAACTTGTTTAAAGATTCATGGAGTGAGGTATCCTAGTTATAAAGACTGATTAGTTAATTGCTTAGAAGAGAGATCCGAAAAAGCAACAGACATCATTTTGCCCAAAGAGTTATTGAAAAATAAAGAAAGAAAGTAAGAAAGTAAAGAGACAGAAGAATAAGAGAAACGAGAGAAGTACGTGCTTCACACATGATTAATAAATTAAATGATATAGCATTATATTTCTGAATACCAACTACACTGAAATATACCTTTCTCTACGTAGCTTCTGTCTCGTCAGGAAATGATCTCTGAATACTTCGTCTTTCACCCTGCTCCTCAAAAAGACAAAACTTCAAACAATGTGTAAATTTGGAGCAACAAGCTTAATTTAAAATTTCTAAATAAGGTAGAGAAAATAAATCATTGGAAATACTAACTAGATAACTACAATTTCTCAAATTTAAGAATTTCAGCATTGAAAGAGAGTTAATAGATGGATCAAGGTGTGATGATTTAGTGCATCCTTCAAGTTCTAGCCGCTCAAGATTTGGAAGGGATTTGAAATCTGGTATCTTTACTAAATCTTCGGACCCACTAAGATTTATATTCTTCAAGCAAGAGAATCTCTGTGGATAAAAAAGAAAGTGTACCATACAATTAGCTAAACAATATCTACAAGTTAGAAGCGTGCTCAGGCACAATTAACATTACCTTTACTTCTTTCCATTTATTCGTGACGGAGCTATTAGGAATGTTTTCCTCATCCCATAGGCAAAATCAATTCCTTAGATTATATGGTTCAAAACTTGATGGCAAAGAAGCGAAAGGATATTGGTGCCATTGAATGTATTGGAGCTTCTTTGAAAGGTGCTTTAGAACTCCAAAAAATTTCACATTATAAAATATGAGTAGTCTAAAATTGCTTATGCGTGATAAAGCTTCCACTTTTAAAGGACTCCTTTGTGAATCTTCTAGATCCAAGACTATAACTTGTACTTTAAAAGTAGCCTGACAATAAAATACATTTATTAAAAAATATGATGCACAGTGAGATTAATTTTCTTCAAGTTTAGTACATTATATTATAACATAAATTTTTTAACCAGAAAGATGGTAGCAAAATTAAACTTACTGTGTCATTTTGCATAACTCCATAAATATCATTGAAATCCCACAATCTGCTCCACTCTTCTGGTTGGGAAGGGAATTTGTGCTGAACAATTTTCCTCCCCATTTCTTGCAACAGACTATGCATTTGTATTTTCTGGTCTATAATAGTCACAAGCGATTTTTCAATTAAAATGTGCATATCATTCTTTACATAATATCCATCCATAAGGACATTTTCAGTGAAAAGTTGGATATCACTCTTCACATGATGTGCACGTACACGCACCTCATGGACATGGCTGGGAAAGGTTCGCTTATGAATATACATTTGACCATCTAAAATGCCTTGTACATATTTAATATCCTTCCCTACGAAATGTCTAAAAAATTTTCCCAACCAAAGAAGTCCAGTTCACGAAAACTTCTTTTAAGGACCTTCATTACCATGAAGCTTGCGACTTTTTTGAATTCAACCAACGCTGCGCTCCATTCAGAGGCTTTTGCATTATATAAGAATGAGCCTAGCTCTACAATTGCTAGTGGAAGGCCATTACCATATTCAAGTGCCCTACTTATTAGCTCCTCCTCATAACCTCTTACAGGAAAATCACATCTGAAAGCTTTCCAACAAAATAATTGAAGAGCTTCATCTCTACTCAATAATTTAACCCTATAGATTTGATGCTTCCCAACCATTTTAAGCACTCCTTCATCTCTGGTTGTTATGATGATTCTACTCCCTACACCTAACAAGCTAGCAGTCTTGATTAATGGTTCTAGATTTTGGTAACTAACAAGATCATCAAGAACTAAGAGAATATTCTTTCCATGTACCATCCCCGTACACATATGAAATTCAGATAGGTTATGCAGGAAATAAGAAGCATCAAAATGGTGAGAGATCCTATCATACACAACTCTTGCAAGAGTTGTTTTCCCTACCCCGCCAATACCACAAATGCCCACAACTCGAATTTGATCATTTGAACCCAAATCAAGAAGCTCTTTTACTTCTCTCACTCGAGATTGCATCCCAACTAAGAGGTCTGCGTCAACATAACCCAATTTACAGACTTTCTTCTTTACCTCTCTAACAATGTCATCAATCACTTGTGGACATGGACTGAAGTTAAAAAAATACAAAAGTACCAAATCAATCACTTATTCAAGGACTAAATTGGAAGAGAAAAAAGTGGGCTGGGTGCCTAATATGCCCCCATGCTGCCCTCCCTAGTGCCAAAAAAATGAAGGGCTTTCCAAATGTTTTTTTTATCATTATATTCTATATAAAATGAGTGACAATTTAATATCTTATCGGTAAAAAATGGTGTTGTTTCAATTTTTATGATTTATCTAAGATTAAATACTTAAAATGAAAGAGAAAAACTACTCAATTTTAGAGTGTTAAATATTTAAAAAATCATAAAAATATTAAAAACATTTTTTACCCATAAAATATCAAAATGTCAAATGTAAATATAAAAAGAAAAATGAAAAAAAAATATTTGGGAAGCCACCATTTTTTGGGGCAAGCATGGGGGACACAACAAGGCAGCCCTGCCCTAAAAAATTATGACTAAATGTACTCACTTTTGAAGAAGCATAACTTTTGGAGAAGACAACAGAAATGCTGGATTGTTTAAGTGCTTTGAGAAAGTGGTGCGGAAGAAAGATGGAGTCACCTGGATCAAGCTTCTTGTCATCCCAAAAGGTGTTTAAATCGTCAGTTTCAAGAGCAACCCAAAGCCTGTCTGTGAATCTACAAGTTTCATAATCTCCTTTTAAACTTAAGTAAACATGGATGTAGTACTGGGAAATCGGACCAGCCTGCGCTCGACGGGCTGGAGCCCGACCTCTAAACGGGCTGCAAAGATGCAGCCTGAGCCCATTTAATCGGGCTGACGGGCTAGCCTGTCAGCCCAATTAAATATTGGGCTTTTTTGAAAAGTGCAGCCCAACTCCTTTTTTTTTTCGGCCAGAATGCAATGTAGCCCAAATCTATTTTTTTTTTGGCAAGAATGCAATGTGGCTCACTGCCTCGCACGGCGAATGAGGAAGAGTGGAGGACGGAGGTGGTCGCTTGAAATGAGAGGAAGGAAGAGGGAGAGTGGGAGACGAAGACTGACAAACGGAGACCAAGAGATGACGCCACGATCCGCCGCCGAGAACACAAGATCGACCACCCAACACCACAGAAGTGGACCACCGCCCGCCAGCAAGGCAGTCGCCGGCGAAGAAGGACATGATGACGGACAGGGCGAGCCGGCGATAAGCTAGGGTTCGGACTTGGCCTTCAGTTTCGATAGTTCAGTGTGTCCGTGTGTGTGTGTGCCGTGCGTGCCTGTGCAGTGGAGACTGAGAGAGTGAGAGCTGAGAAAGGAAAATGAATCCAAACCCATGTTCGTCGTGCGTGTGTGTTGGCTGGGCATTTGGGGAATTGGGGGGGTTTTTTTTAATGGTTAAACGGGCCAACCCGTTTAACCCACGGGCTAAACAGATTTAACCCGTTCGTTTAACCCTTTTTTTAAACTCCAGCCCGAACCCGTTTGTTGGGGCAGGCTAACGGGCCCAACCCGCCAGCCCGCCCCATTTAACTACTATATGGATGGGCCTTGATGATGATGATGATCCGGTAATGAAACTCTCCATGTGTCTGTAGCCTTTCAGTCTTAATGATCTCTAAGCTTTTGAAGATATTTTAATGGCTCTGCAAATGAAATGAAAACAAGGATGATTATATTGTTAAGGTGGAAATTTCTAGGAGCTTTCCCCTGAAAGAGATATGAGCAAGGCTTTCTTAATTTTTTGTGGTGTTACGCACCCCACCGATGGGAAGAGGATAATTTTTTCTCAATCTTCTCGTGATATTATCTCCATATCTTAAATTATGAAATGGTTATAAAATTAATATTATAATATTTTATAAATTTATTTTTTTAATTGCGTTATGAATAGTATAAATAGAATTTTAAGTGTTTAAGTTTACTTATTTATATTTATAGTAATAATTGTATAAAAGATTGAATCATAATCATTTATTTTTTTCAATTTAACGATGAATATAAGATTATAAGAAAAAAATAAAAAAAAAAAGAGAATGAGAGAAACCAACCCCACTCACTTATGACTGCCAATTCCATCTTGACTCAATTACATTCTTTTCCAAGCCTTTTTTTTTTTTTGACCGGACATTCTAATCCCTACCTTACATTATTGCTTGATTGCTTGTGCTCAAGCTTAATGAGACACTGCTTCCAGTTTACAATATAAGTTATTTTTATATAAATAGTTTGGGCTATAATATAGATCACATAGGGAGTAATTAATATTTTTTTTTATCAATTTTGCACCTATAATTAATGTTAAAATATAACTCATTGTATTTCTCTCTCATTCAAAACCTCATTTAACATGAATAAGATTTTGAATTTTCTTAAATTTAGAAAAAATTAATGAGTTAATTACCATTTTTTTGTTATAATGATTTAGTTAAAGTAACTTACTCATTTATTGTGGTCTGAAGGGGGTATTATAATTATCTAAAATTACCCCAAGTGATTTTTCAATTCACAAGTTTAATTCCAATATCCGCAGGAAAACCACATCTGTGCGAAAAATTTCCTTTACATGGTTAGTTTCTTGCCCAATAAATAAAAATTTCTACGTATGATTTTTAAAAATACATAGTACGACAATAAAAAATTATGTCTGATGTGGAGATGAGTCGGTACCTATATATTCATCACCTTTGGATAACTCCACGACACATCAGTCTCTTTGCCCATCATTCAATTTTTGACATTTAATTTCTGTTCTTTGACGCCACGCCACGGCCGAGAAAAGCATCCATGATCCATCACTTGCTTTTTTTTTTAAATGGAAAAATTGTTGAAAATTTTCTCATCATAAAATTTATTTTTTTAAAGATGTCCAATTTTTTTTCTGAGAATTACTGTGCAGCATATTTTCAGTGCGTATAATTAAGAATGGCAAGTCTTCAAGTACTTTTATATCATGAATTTTGTAATAGAGGATTTTCAACAATTTTCTCTTCTTTGTTTGCCTTTTAATTTTAAATTGTGTTCCCTCTTATCTCTATAAATCAAATATGAAAGGGATGGTTTATATTTAATGTTTTATAAAATTAATATTATAATATTTTATAAATTAAACTTTTTTTGAATTGCATTATGAATAGTATAAATCAGATTTTAAATATTTAAATTCACTCATTTATGTTTATAGTAATAATTTTATAAAATATTGAATTATAATCATTTACTTTTTTTAATCTAACGAATTTTTAATCTAACAGTAAATATGTGATTATGTAAAAAAAAAAAAACAAAGAAAGAAAGAAAAGAATGAGGCCCCCAAACATACTCACACTTATCAACTCCATTCTTTTCCACGTCTTTTTAATTTTACCAGATATTATGGTCCCGACCTCACATTATTGATTGTGCTCAAAGCTTAATGATAAGTCACTTGTAGAAAGATAGTAGGTAAATTTTAAATAAAGATATTTAAAATAGAAAAATTCTAAATAAAGTTGGTAAATTCAACAAATCTCTAATCAAGTCATTAACTCAATTTAATATTTTAAAATGTAGGTAAAATAATTGTAATACCCTCTCATCTCTTCTCTTTAAATAGTTTTATTACTCTCTAATTTATGTTTTTTAATATACATATATATGCTGTTAAAAAAATATGCACATATATATATATATAAACATTAATATTTAATAAAATAAAACATGATTCATCTATTCTTTAAATATATTAACTATTATCATAAGAACAAAAACATACAATATTTTTGAACAAGGAGTTGATTTTATTAACATGAATAAATTTTTTCAAAAAAATTATAATATACATCACTATAAATTTTTTTAATAAATATATTAAGTATAAATTTTACTATATTTGTTTCATATATATATATAGTTTTTTTTAAATTTTTATATTTTAATATGTAAAGAATTTTATGAAATTGTAAATACATTTATCTTTTTTATCTAAAATATTCATAAAAGTATATGAAATTTACACACCTCTTATTGGAAACAAATAATTAATATTAATAATTTACATTTAAGAGTGAAGAACTTAAAGAATTGAAATCTTGACCAAGTTATTTTTTAAAAAACTCACATTTATGTGTTAGTGAAAATTATTCAGAGCTAGTTTAGACTAATGTTGATAAAAGTGACTTTCTTTTATTTCAATTGATTTTTGTAAAGTCAAGTTGATATGTGTTATGTTTTCTTATTTTTTCTCACCTGGTAAAAATAACTACATTATTTTTTTTAAAAAAAAATCACCTTTATTTTTTCGTTTTGTACCATTAATATCAATCATCAATCAATTATTTGATTTATTGGGGTGTATAGCATGGCTTGTGTTACACTTTCACATTTTTCTTTGAATTAATTATTCTTGCTAATTCTTTTAGAACACAGAAAAATTCCTTTGATTTAGCATATGTTAATGTTGACATATATAGCAATAAAGTCATAAGACAATAAAACTCTTTTAAGATAGGAGAAAAGAGAGGAGGGGGCATTAAAGACATCTTATCCACATTTTAAAATCCTAAATTGAGCTAATAGCTCAATTAAAGATTTATTCAATTTACCAACCTAATTTTAAATTTTCCTATTTTAACTAGCTTTATATGAGATTTTCCCAAAATAGTTTGAGCTATAATTTTTATCATTTGGGGTGTAATTAATATTTTTTGTCAATTTTGCATCTATAATTAATATTAAAATATGACTTATTGTATGTCTCTCTTATTCAAAACTTCATTTAATATGGATAATGTTGTGAATTTTCTTAAATTTAGAATAAATTTAATAAATTAAATACCACATTTACGTTATGATGAATTAGTTAAAGTGACTTATTCATATATTGTGGAGGCAGCATTAAAATTATCTAAAATTACCCCAAGTGATTTTTCAATCACAAGTTTAATTCCAATATCCGCAGGAAAACCACAGCTGTGCAAAAAATTTCCTTTACATAGTTAGTTTCTTGCACAATAAATAAAAATTTTTACGTATAATTTTTAAAAATACATAGTACTACATTAAAAAAATTATGTCTGATGTGGAGATGAGTCGGCACCTATATATTCATCACCTTTGGATCACTCCATGAGGCATCAGTCTCTTTGCCCATCATTCAATTTTTGACATTATTTGACCAAAAAAAATTTGACATTGAATTTCTGTTCTTTGACGCCACGTCACGGCCGAGAAAAACATCCATTATCCATCACTCGCTTTTTTTAATGAAAAAATTGTTGAAAATTTTCTGATTATAAAATTTATTGTTCAAAGATATCTAAATTTTTTTCTAAGAATTACTGCGCAGCATATTTTCAGTGGGTATAATTAAGGATGGCAAGTCTTCAAGTACTTTTATACCATGAATTTTGTAATGGAGGATTTTCAACAATTTTCTCTTCTTTAATTTTTGATTGTTTGCTTTTTAATTTTAAATTGTGCTCCCTCCAATCTTTATAAATCAAACATTAATATTTCATGTGATTTGTAAAATAAAATTTTTTTATTGGAAGCATTAACTTTTTAAAAGAGTGCGTAGTATCATTTATTTGAATATTTCTTAACTAACTGAATAATGATGATATGTAATTAATCTTGTGTGTCCATATTACAAATGTGGATCACCCAGGATCCAACTCTCTCTCTCTCTGTTTTTTTTTTGGTTTAAATCATGAATTAAAATTATATTAATGCGATAATGTCTTTAAAATTTTGTAAAGAATCGGTGTTTCGTCACAATTTTTCTATCAATTAATATAACACATAACTACAGTTCTTACTTCTCATGACTCATGAGTATTACTATCGCACGGTCACCTTAAGGCTTAAGTTGATAAATTATATATGAAAAACCATATGTTCTAAACTTCTAACCTATGAAATCCGATTATTTTTTTCTGAAACATAGTTTTAATAGCTCATCAATTAATTACGTACTCCTATACTCCATTATAATAATGTATAAACTGACAAACTATCTTGGTCCCATTATTATATGAAGCTTTATGAGAAAATTAATTACGGATTTCGTGTAAGACATCAATGTTTTTTCGTGTAAGATATCTTATTTGATGAGTAACGTCATTTGTTTACAATTTTTTAAACATCGCACTCCTTTGGTCTTTACTCTTTACACCCTCTTATCCCAGCGCAGTTTAGAAGAATTCTTTGATCTTTAGTATAAATCATTTAGAGAGTTATTAATGTTTATTTTTACTTACTATATCCTTGTAATTAACTTCTTAATTGTGGCACTTTGTGTTTAACTAATTTAGAAAATTTAAAAAAACGATTAAATAGGTTATTTGCCATTATCATGAAAAATTTCGTGTCACCCTCACTCCCTCTATAATAGCCTTCTTTATTAGAGCACTGAATGGGAGAGATTTTTCCCTCCCACAGAATGTGAGAGATAAATATGAAAAAGGTGGGAGATAAATAGCGGGTAAACTGCGAAATTAATGAGAATATTATGATGAAGAAAGTGAATGAAGATTTTAGACCGAAATCACATGGTAGTAATTAGGGACAAATCACATCATTAATTAGGACAGGTGGAGTATTTCAATTCAATTCAGTTAATTGTTTATCATGAATTAATTGTTAATCATATGGTTCAACACTGTTCTCCTGTCTGAACGACACGTGGCCAATGAACCCTTCTTTATTTCCTTTAGCATGCCCCACACACAAAGAAAAAGCGCGTCTCTGTTTCGGTAAATTCAAGCATTTCAGCGCTCAATCACTCAACAACTTCATTCATAAACTCCATTTCGTTCCAATTTCAAACTTCAATTTTGATTTCTGATACTCTCAATCCATTTCATTCTATCGGGTTTTCTCTGAATATTGGAGAAGTCCTGTAGTTTTTTTTTCTTTTATTCTTGAGTTGAACAAGTGTTTCGGCCATGGAGGTCTTGGCTACAATTGGCAGCTCTCAACCCAAGCTTGGAAGGGTTGATTTGTCTTATAGGGATGTAAGCTTCTGTAAATTTAGAGATGATCGCAGGTTTTCGATTTGTTTTGGCGCGAATACGAGGTTGAAGAAGGCTGGGCTGCGCTTCACTTTGAAAGCTGTTCAATCTGAAGTAGCTCGAGAGGAGAGGCAATCTGCATCTGGAAAGAGATCGTTATCGGTGAGTTTAATATTTTATTATGTGTTGTGTGGTGTTTGGTTCATCTTTTCTTTTTCTTTTTTTTTTAAAAACACAGAATAAAGAAACTTGCATGTCTTGTTTATTTGGTTGACTTGAATTGAACTACTTATATCATAACGTTGGAATTTTTTAATCTCCTTACAAAATAGTAGATTAGTCGTCTCGAAGCAATCTAAATTCTCGAATAGGCCCTTGTCAGAGTCCGAACTTCTTAAGCTAAATAAATTTACTTGGCCTTGGATTGGTCAAATTTTGAGTAATAATATTGATTCAATTCTTTGAAGATCAGTCTTCTTTGTTTCATAGATGGTTCCTCTTTACGCTGATAGAGCAATACAGAAGATTTCAGCTACAGAGTTTTTACGAATAATCTTCCCATATGGAATCCAATTGCCATGACATGAAGTTGAGTTAGCAAAATGATTTGGACGGAACAGAACTTTCTATAGTCATATGTCAGACCAAATAGTGGATTGATATTTGATTAAAAAAACAGAAAAAAGGATTAATAGGAGAACATAATTTTCATTTGATGTCCTTGTATGCTTAAAAGGGATCAACTCTTGAGGGCTTCCAGGCCACAGTTTGCTCTTAACTTTTCTCTATGTCTGAATTTTCATAAGTGATGGGAACCATGGCGGCACTTAATTTTATTTATAAAATATGCCTGCTATAACCCTGTCCACTATTGAAAATAGATCCTGGAATGATAGCACAGGGCAGCGATAGTCTAACACCAATAGGCAAAAGGAAATATAAACAGCAAGAAAAGGTGCCCTCTGGTATTTGAGAGACCAGAGGCTCTCCCATACACCCCTCACTTATTCCTTAGCTTTCATAATATACTCTCCTTTTCCACCCACACACACACACACCACACCTCAGTTCATAAGTAAGTTATGCAGTCCAGCTACCAGGGGATTGGGTTTTAAATTTGTTTAGCATCGGTTTTGGATGCTTTTCGTGTATCAGAAAAGAAAGGAAAAAAAAAAAAAAAGCATCGGTTAAGTTTTAAATGCAGCTTTAGTGCAAGAACTTTCAAATATGTTTTAACACCTTGTGCTCTTTTGTTGTTTTTGGGGGGGGGGGGGGGGGGTAGAGAATTAACTCTTGGTCCTTTTTAACTTTTAAAAAGATTGTATGGTCTCTTTGATTTCTGTAGTTTATTTCATATTCCTTCAAGTGATCTTACAGAAATGACAAAATCCCTAATTAGGTCAAAGTGGCGGCAAGGGTTATGAGGAAGAATGACTTTTTGGGGCTGGGTGAAGGATGGGGATTACATCTAGTGGCTTATTTTCCTTTATAGTATATATTGACATTGAATCAGACTGAGAGTTACTGCTTTCCACCTTTTTTTCTCAAAAGAAAAGAGTGTTATCTCTTAAAGTCGTAATTATTCAGAGGACAAACAAAGGGAATATCAGGTGTCAGGAATTGAGGGACTGCTAACTTGCATGAAATAATATTGTGCAGGGGGATGGTGTCAGATTATTTGTGGGGCTGCCACTAGATGCAGTTTCTTCAGACTGCAAAACAATAAACAATGCTAGAGCAATTGCAGCTGGCATGAAAGCCTTGAAGCTACTTGAAGTTGAGGGTGTTGAACTTCCTGTATGGTGGGGAATTGTTGAGAAAGATGCCATGGGAAAATATGATTGGTCGGGCTATCTTGCTGTGGCTGATATCGTTCAGAAAATGGGTCTCAAACTTCATGTTTCTCTTTGCTTTCATGGCTCGAAAAGGCCATATATCCCACTACCCAAGTGGGTATCCCAGATTGGTGAATCTGAGCCTGGTATTTTCTTCATAGATCGGTCTGGACAATACTATAAAGAATGCCTCTCATTAGGAGCTGATGATATTCCTGTTCTTAATGGGAAAACTCCAGTCCAAGTCTACCAAAGCTTCTGTGAGAGCTTTAAGTCTGCATTCTCTCAGTTCATGGGCTCTGTGATAACGGTATGGATTTGGGATTCTGGAACCTATTTTTTGCTCTGATATCAGTGTTTGCATTAATTTATAGGATAAATTGCAATATATTTTCCCATAGGTTTGGCTCACAATCAATTTGTTTTCCTGTGGATTAAACTTTGAAGTATGTCATTTAATAGCTCTATGATTTCGGCCAACACCACTTTACCATTACATCTTATTTTAACACTTAATCACATGAATATTGGAATGACAAACAATTTTTCTGTTAGAAGTCCGATTAAACTTTTTATGGTATATGAGGTTATTTCTTGGGTTAAGCAGATGATTGATTTTCCAAATGTTAGTTTATCTCCAGAAACAGCTTTAAAAACTGAAATTATTCTAGATATATATATATAGTATAGGCACATATATATGAAACATATTTTCGATGAGAAAACCATTTATCATTTTAACAGATCAGAGGATTAGCTAGTATAATTTAAATCACAAGGGGGTAAACTGATTTTAACTAAAACACAACGGCGAACTATAATTCACCCTAATGTATGTGATTGACTGAGTGTTCATGCTATACTGCAGGGAATTTCAATGGGATTAGGACCAGATGGTGAGCTGCGATATCCATCTCACTGCCAGCCACCCAAGGACAGGGGAACTCATGGGGCTGGAGAATTCCAATGCTATGACAAAAACATGCTTAGCATTCTCAAGCAACATGCTGAAGCATCTGGAAATCCTTTATGGGGTCTTGGAGGTCCACATGATGCCCCTACCTACAACCAATCCCCAAACTCCAACAGCTTCTTTAGAAATGGAGGATCTTGGGAATCTCCATATGGGGATTTCTTCCTCACATGGTATGCTAATCAGCTTTTAAGTCATGGAGATCGCCTCCTTTCCATAGCGGCTTCAACTTTCAGCGACACTACAGTGTCTATATATGGCAAAGTCCCACTAATGCACTCTTGGTACAGAATGCAATCCCATCCTTCTGAGCTAACTGCTGGATTTTATAACACAGTTAAGAGAGACGGTTACAAAGAAGTTGCGAAGATTTTTGCGCAGAATTCATGTAAAATGATATTGCCAGGAATGGACCTCTCAGACGCAGTTCAGCCGCAAGAAACCCTCTCAAGTCCTGAGATGTTACTTTCACAGATAATGGCGGCGTGTAGAGATAATGGGGTTGAGGTTTCAGGGGAAAACTCTTCAGGTTCTGGTGCTTTTGGGGGCTTTGAACAGATTAAGAAGAACATCATAGCAGGAGATAATAATGTGTTGGACCTCTTCATGTATCACAGAATGGGAGCTTCTTTATTTTCGCCGGAGCATTTTCCTTCATTCACAAAGTTTGTTCGGAGCCTTAAGCAGCAGGAAATGCATTCAGATGATGTAGCTGCTGAATCTCATGTGAAGAACGCAGAGCCAAGCATGCAGATATATACTCAGTGATATGGTGATAGTTTTGTGTTTAAATGTTTGTAATGAATATGTAGACTGTAGGCGGTTATGTATGTTTCCATGGTGTAATTGTACCATCATTGGGGGTTTGCTATGAATGAGATACTAGTGAGTATTCCTCTGTATCATCGGACAGAACACTGGGAAATACCTGCTAGATATGCTCTATATGGTTCAAATTCAATTATTGAAATACTCGCAAGAGAAGAGCTGGTTGTTGATTGAGTATAATCATGAAAGTTCAATTTTTAGTAGACTTTGTTAAGCATGCAATTGTGTTATCCCAGAAGAGTAAAAGAAAATAAATGCTCTTGAAGGTTTGCAGATTTTTTCAAACGTACTCCTTTTCTTTTTATTTATTTTCAATCATTTTAGACATTGCACGGTAAAGATATTGTTGAAAGGAGTTTGGATTTTAGTGATTAGTTTGCAAGCTCTAGACACTACTATTTCCAGTCCTAATTATAAGGCATAGTTGATTTTTTTTTAGAGAAATTAATGAAGCTAAATAAGTTATTTAATCATATCATATGTTATGTATCATTAGATTATATATTAATTTATTAGTCAGACGAATTAGTTTGAAGAAAAAAAATAAAAATAATATAAAGTAATTTAATTAACTTCCTTAATTTCTTAAAAAAATCAATTTTGTTTTATAATTAGAACCGAAGGGAGTACTATTTTGAGATAGAAGTGGGGTTGCCTGTTGCTAGCTGGCAATGATGATAGCTATATGCTGGTTTTGCTGATTTTACCTGTGATATACTAGTTGAGTATGTGTTATGATGAATTATGCTTAGATTTATTAAGGAACATATGATCAAACACATTTCACCGAAAGTATTTTCTCAAGATGTGGAAGACAGAACGCACACATTTTCCAATTAATAAGTTTATTTCAATGACAAAAGTTAGACTAATTAATTGCTTATTATCAAACCAATTAAGTACTATTGTAAACCAATGAGTCAGTCAATTGCTAGAGCATCCATTCTGCATTAAGAGGACAATTGTCACGAAATGGAGCAACCCATCAAAACTAGCAAGATTCTGAACACAATGCTAGAGTCTACGCACACAAGCGTATTGAGAAGATATATTTGATTAATAATATCATTATGTATTAAAATTTGATTTATAATTCATAATTCAAATTCTTATCACATGAAAAATTTTAAGTTATAATAATCATAATATTATGGTAAAATAAAATATTTAAATAAATATACACATATACTTGTTTGGGGCCAAAAATTAATATATATGTGGAAAAGCACATCAATTATATAAATTTATATATATTTAATCATTGTCCAAGGCAAAGGCAGCATTGACCGTGGTTATATGCAATCTTCTTCTTGGAAATTCTTCAGTGTGGAAACTTCCTCACGCATTCTACAGTCTTGCTTTTTTTTTTTTTTTTTGCAACCAAGTAAATAAGAATTGATAGGTGAAGTTGGGTCTGTAAACCATTCACAAGTTGGCATTGACTCAGTCTTCTTTATATTGCTAATATGAATAAGTGCCTAGAGTTGCGTCTTTGCACCACCACACATGTTAGAATAACAAAATGAGTATTTGGGAGAGCTTAATTTTAGCTTATAAGTGTTTTTAAATCGTGATTTACAGTATACAAGGTAAGCATGTGAGAAAAGCTTTGTCTCGAATTATGTGAAAAGCACTTGTAAGTCAAAAATAAGTTATCCCAAACATTGGCTAAATCACTACCAACAAACTGTTGGTTGAGATGGTAAGTGGTCTCACCCCCAATAAGGGGGAGAATACAAGTTCGCTTCCCAGAAAGTGCACTAATGAGAGAGGTGAAAACTCTTTGTGCTATAAGACTCGAAAGGAAAATTGAGTTAGAATTATTGGACTCATTCTATCAAAAAAGGAAAAATAATTAATTGACTCAAGACTCACTCAGTCTCCTTAGATTCACAAAACATACTCAGTTTCCAGTCTCCTATAAGTAGTACCAGCCTCCTCCTTATTTTCTCATCCCTCTAACTTCTCTCTTTAGCTCGAGCATTATATCCCTTCAGCAATCATGAGACGATCTCCAAGTGTGGTGTTTCTAATTTTCTTTCTACTATGTTTTGAAGCTTCACAACTATGTTTGTGTGGGAATCTGACTGATGAAGGTTGCATAGAAGAAGAGAGGCAGGCTCTTCTGAAGTTCAGAGACAGCTTTGATGATTACTCAAGGCATATCCTCGCTTGGGAAGGCAAACAATGTTGCAGATGGAACGGAGTCAAATGTGATAGCATAACTGGGCATGTGATCAAGACTGATCTTGGCCTTGAAAAATCAATCAAAGATTTTTCATGGTTTTCTGACTGCTTACACTCTTTGGAAGAGCAACATATCGATGGTTCATTTGGTTTTACATGCTCCTTGTCAAGTAAAGCAATGAGTCCATCCTTGCTAGAGTTGAAACATTTGACCTACTTGGATTTAAGCTTCATTGATTTTCAACTTAGTCCTATCCCATTGTTCCTTGGGTCCATGAAACAATTAAGATACCTTAATCTCTCCCACTGCTCCTTTTCAGGGAGGGTACCCCACAATCTAGGGAACCTCACCACCTTGCAAATTCTTGATCTCAGTGGAAAAGTTGACATGTTTGGCTCAAGTTTTGGGGTGTTTGATCAAGAGTTATACATGGATGACCTCACATGGGTCTCTCAACTTTCTTCTTTGCGATATATTAACATGAGGGGAATTTCCATTCAGAATGAGATCAATACCATAATGCAGGTAATTCACAGTCTCCCATTCTTATTAGAGGCCGACTTTATGAATTGTGGGATTTTTATCCTTAGTACTTATAATGGTTTTGTGAATTCCTCCTCACTTCCTTCCAAAGTTCAAGTCTTGAACCTTGGGGGAAATTTTCTTGATGCCATACCTGAGGCTTTGCAGAATTTGTCATCCCTTAGATCCCTTGACATGCATACAACCATCTTGACTCAGTTCCCTTATGGTTAGGAGAGTCCAAGTTTCTAGGTCATCTGAATCTAGCCAGCAATATACTTGCTGGTTTTTTCCCTATTGCTATTCAGAACATTTCTTCCCTTAAATTTCTTGACCTTTCCAGCAATCATCTGACTTCTGCGGTGCCATTATGGTTCATCAAGAGAGTTAAACATGTCAATCTTACTGACAATAAATTATCAACTCTCGAAAGTTCTTGTCCTTTGAATTCCAAAATCAGCTGCAATCTAGAATCGTTGGACTTGTTGCTGGACAATAAATTTCAAGGAGAGACACTTGGATGCTTCAAGAATACATCAGTATGCATTAATAGTGGTTTACAAACACTTGATTTGAGTCACAATGAATTGAAAGATCTTACAGAAAGCTTAGGCAAACTAAAGAACCTGGTGCACTTGAATTTAGCTTCAAATTTGTTGTATGGCCCCATCCCATTATTCCTTAGAAATTTGACAGAATCACAAGAACTAATTCTTGAAGATAATCACTTCAATGGCACAATTCCAGCATTCATGGGGAGATTGTCTTCCTTAAGGGTGTTAGATCTTTCTAGCAATCACCTGAATGGTCACATCCCTAATAGTCTCGGAAAGCTTCTAAACTTGAAAATTTTGGATCTTTCAAATAACTCATTGGAGGGACCTCTTGGAGAAATTCTCCTCATCATTTGTCTTATCTCCAAGATTTAAGGCTGGGAATGAACAACTTATCTGTACATCACCTAATTGGTTACCTCCTTTTCAATTGACAAGTCTTCAATTGCCATCTTGCAAAATTGAGATAGCATTTCCTCAATGGCTTCAAAACCAAAAGCAGTTAGTCAAGCTAGACTTATCAAACACTGGCATTTGCGGAACCCTCCCAACATGGTTTCAACAAAAGGATCTCAGTGTGCTAGATCTCTCCAACAACAAAATTAGTGGCCAACTCCCAAGAAATCTCCCTGATATGATGCCAAATTTGGCTAGTCTGTTCCTTGGTAATAACCTTTTGAATGATTCAATTCCAAAATCACTGTGTAAATTGTCAAGGCTTCAAGACTTAGATCTTTCAAAAAATAAATTATCTAGTGAGATTCCTAGCTGTTTGGGTGAAGTTGATGGTATTGTATTGATAGATCTGTCATCTAATGAGTTATCAGGCACCATTCCTGAATCATTTTGCAGCTCCTTTGATTCATTTAATTAGAATCTGAGCCTGAGCAACAATAGTTTGCATGGAGAGCTTCCATCAACATGGACATCTTGCAACAAATTGGAGATTTTGGATCTTGGAAACAATGAACTATATGGCATTATACCATCAAATATATGGACCAATTCCAGTGAGCTGAAAATTCTCAGGCTTCGACAAAACAAGTTTAGTGGTACTATCCCTTTGAGCCTATGCCAACTCTTCTTGTTGCAAAGCTTGAACCTTGCAAGTAACAACTTAATCGGAACAATTCCTTTTTGTCTTGGGAATCTAACAGGAATGACTCTAGATCTATTATCAGACATGGGATCAATGGAATTTCTGGCTCCTGGGCCTGCAAATGGTCCTCTACCATATTCTCCTGATTTTGATCGATGGGATAGAGAACATGTCAAGCAAGTCATGAAAGGAAGAGAACTTGATTTCACAAAAAATCTAAAGTTTGTAGTCAATTTGAACTTATCAAACAATTCACTAGTTGGCATTGTACCTGAAGTTTTAAGTTCTCTTGCTAAATTGATTAGTTTGAATTTATCACACAACTATTTGTCAGGAGAAATCCCAAGCAAAATAGGGAAATTGAAGCTACTAGAAACATTGGATCTCTCATGGAACCAACTTGCATGCCCACTTCTTCCAAGTAGCATGTCTTCTCTGACTTCATTGAGCCACTTGAATTTGTCATATAACAACTTTTCAGGGCCTATTCCAGAGGGAAACCAATTCTTCACTCTTGAAGATTCATCCATTTATTTTGGAAATCAATATCTCTGTGGAGAACCTGTGCTAAAAAGGTGCCACAACCATGACACCAATGAAGCTCCAACAAGTGTCCATTATGAAGACAAGAACGAGAAAGAAAAGATTCTGTTTTACTTTGTTGTAGCCATTGGTTTCATGACAGGGTTCTGGGGAATAATTGCACTCCTAGTGTTCACCAAGAGTTTAAGGTATGTTTGCTTTAGATACATGGAGAAACTAGGAGATGAGATATATGTAGCAGTAGCAATAAGGGTAGCAAAGCTCAAGAGAATTTGATTGAGACCTTGGTGATGAGATATTTTAATTTGTGTTTAGTGTAATGATTTTGTGTTGTTGTTCCTATTAGGGATGGGACGTTTCTCTTCCTATCCCTTCGTACGTACGTTGTCAGTTTTTCCTTAAATTTGGAAATGAATGTTTGTAAGCAAGGGATTGGGAAAACTCTGTCCGCTGTGAATTAGCTTCCTCTTCTCTATTTGTTTTCCATTTGGAATTAATGCTATATGGTTTTTATTGGCCAAGAAAAAATGATGACTAATCTTAGCATATTATGTGTATAAAGGTTTCCTCTTGAAATCGGCACTTTTAGCATTACAACTTATAGCTGCGGATATGCATTCAGTTCAAATAAAGTTTATTAGACTTGCTAAAAATGCAAAATTTATTTCTTAGCTAAAACTTGAGTTGTTCTAGTGCCTTATATTTCAAAAGAAGGCGTCAAAACTCTTTAATTATTCACCATCGGGATTATGATCATATTTTGACATGAAGAGTATTAATTCATTGCTTTACAATTATTATAACGTTTGGTTTTAAAACTTTTCATGTACCAATTTCATTAATATGTTTAGTATTCTAAATACTAGTCACTTCTAGAAGAATGGTTTGTTCCATAATATCAGTCACTTGCAGAGTAATCAATGCTTAATTGTCAAGCTTGCCCACGCAATTAATGTTTGAACGTGACTTCTTGTATTTTTCTTTCTCCTTCAAAACCACACATAATATGGGTCAAGTTAGAAAAAATTTTCAATTTAAGGCAAATTTAATGAGTTAACTATCATTTCTTGATTCTAATGAGTTAGTTAAAGTGACTTATATTGTGAACCGAAGGGAGCAACTTACTCTTTCACAATTAAATTGTTCCTTTTCTTTTGCATCTTATAACCAGAATCATGCAATGTCCTTGTGCAACACATGGGGAGTGGGAGTTTTCCTAACAGATTGTTCAATTGGTTATTCAGCCACATTGTCAAAATGCAATTGGCCACTAAGAATTTATTTGATTAATAATTAAGTCTCCATGGAGGAATAACACCATTGCAAGTAAAGGTGCCATCGCAAGAGAATTCCAAGTCCCCTGACAGCCATCATCTTGTTGTTTTCCAACTTGCTGCTAAAGTAGAGTTATCTTTATTTAATTCCTAATATTATGTTATGTAGACGATCATGAACAACTGGACAACAGATGAACAGCAACCTGTAAAGATCGGAATAGATGATCTGAGTCGCATCCGATGACACTGTCCTATAGAGTTATTCCGCGACCACCGGCAGAGAGGAAGCGGCACCCCCTAGGATTAAACAAACCCTTCTTAATTTAATCAAGACAACAGAATTGGTGGAAGGTAATGGCAACGGCAGTCAGAAAATATTGAACAGAGAAGAGGAGAGGAGAATATGTTGTACTGAGCATCCCGCCTGTGTTTCTTTTATAGGCATTTTCATGAAGAGTCATCGGTCACGAAGGAACTTGGACAATACATCCGTTGAGACCGGATAGCCACCACCGAACAGACAAGCCCGTGCGTTTCCAATGGAAATGTTGCTCGACGAAGCGCCGGACAGCTAGCAACTTTCAGTCACGGAGGGTCATGAATTTCAAACCCTGATTTATAGCCTTTAGTCGCCTCAGACTAAATCAAAATAAACCAAATTATGCAGTGAAGAGCACAACTTGGGTCGTATTCTCTTGAGGAGCCTTTTAGTTAATTCCTAATCTAACTAAGTGACAAAAAATATTTAGATGGGTTTTAAATTGATTTTTTTTTCTTTTTAATAATGGAAAATAACCTAAACTACTATTTTTTTTTTGGATTTTTGAGAAATTGTTGAAATAATTAATGAAATTGTGATTTAAATAAATTAATGATAAATGCTTCTTGGAAAAATGGAATATAGGTTATCCTTGCTCAAATTGAATTGGGAGTTAAACTATTCACTAAGTCAAAAATTAAATATATTAATTAGTAATTACCCCTAGAACTCTAGCTAGATAATCACCTCTTAATACACTATTAAATACCACTTAGTGTGCAATTTATAATTGGATTCATGCAACTTGTTCCTCTATATAATGAACATTCAACTGAGATATTCAAACAAGATCTAAGCAGTCATAATATTCATTCAAACTATGAAAGAATAGACAACCACATTAAACCAAAAGGAAATATAAAAATTTAAATCTCAAATCACATAAACCAATCTAAGTCACAATTGTTCAATCCTACTAAGATAAACAACTCACAATCTCAGTAAATTAACCATATAACATAAAATCCTAATTCAGGAAATTCGTTACATAATTAAATAAAAAGATTAAAACAAATAACTCCTCTGAATGTGTGGAACTCAAACCAATTTTCCATCTCCAAGAAGTAAGAAAGAATTTAGCCTCTTATCATGAAATTCATCACAACTACAATTCTTTGAAGGCACCAAGAATCCATTGAATTGAGATAAGAGAAGGAGAAGAAGATGGAATTGTTGGTGAAGCTTGGTGAAGGTTGTCTCTTCTCTTCCTCTCTCGCGTCTGCCCTGCGTTCTGGTTCTCGTCTGCGCGTGCGTCTCCTCCGGTTCTTGTTCAGATCTCTCGTTCTGGTGCGTCCCTGTTCTGAGTTCTGTGGCTGTGTCTCTCTTTTTCGTATGTGGCTGCGTTCTGTTCTGAGTTCTGGTGCGATGATTCAGTTCTCCCCCCTGCGTCTTCTCTCCTCAGATCCTTTTATTAATTTCCTTTTCCATTTGAAATCTAGGTCAAATCTCTTTGAAGTTGGGATATAATCTTTCAAAATTATATTCATATAAGATTTTCCAAGATCTGAATGAGAATCTGGAAAAAAATCAGTTTCAGGAGTGAAGGACGGTGGTTTTCGGATACTGGGACTAAACTGGAGTTTTTGGAAATTCAGGGTTCTATTCTGTAATTTCCTCTGATTGCCAAAATGAAACAGTTCCACGGTGATATTCGTATTTTGGGACCCGACTGGTATTGTTTAATTTTGGGGTCCTTTTCTGTCATTACTTCTGATATCTTTCCTCCCAAAAGTGACAGCTAATATTACAGAAAAATGCCCTTTTCCTGTGAGAATTCTCTTGGAGCCACACGTAGAATCTTATTTCCTCTTTCAATGCTTGTATATCTTTACTTTTAGTCCTTCATCTCCTCCTTTTCCAATGTGACCTACAATTCATATCAATATCTTATAATATCTTTATTCAAAATTCAAATTTTAAAAAGTAATTACAAGATTATAACAAATATATCCTTTTAAGATTTATCTTCACACAATCATCTTTAATTCAATTTAATCATAATAAATATTATTTAACCCAAAAATTAATGATAAAATCCTTAAATATGATATTAAATATTATTATAAAATCGGGATATATCAAACCCCAAAATATAACAACTTTTCGGCAAGCCAAAATAAATATTATTTTTATTATCTAAAAATAATATTTCCGGTGAGCAAAAACTATTTTACAAAAAGTGCAAGTACCACGTATTTATTCACGAGTAGGGGGGAATCACCAGATTTCAACTACGTTTGTCTTCCGGTGGCCCGTTGTTGTGCGCGTGAGCCCACCACTCTTCTAGGCCTCTTTACAAGCCCAAGATAGTATAGTGATATATATATAGGCTAATGACCTCTTATTCCCAAGCAATGTGGGACTAGCTTCTTTAACACACCCACTCAAACACTTATATTTTACAACAATCCCCTACATGTGTCAAAGAAATCCACTATGTTACCCACAGGATATAACCATTGTATCTAGTGGTCCGATGGACTATGAACTAGACCTAGACCAATAACACATGATACATAGAGATGTCAATGGTCCTATGGACTATGAACTCACATTTCTTTGGTGCATATCAAAGGCATTAAGAATCAGATTATATCCTAACATTTTCGCTGTTAACGACGGTTTTGCGCGTTATGTCGACCATGCGCGTGCCTGGTGCGTAATGAATATTCTAGAGATTTTGCCATGATCTCATAGGAGCGGCCACACTCCACATTCATAGAGGTAATTTCATATAAGCATACCTGTACTATGTAACATCCCAATTTTTACTAACACTTAGAGTTAGTTGTACTTTAAGTTTTAATTAGTCAAGAGTATATAATAAATTAATACATTAAACAGAAATATCAAGTTAAAAAAAAACATTTCTATGAAATAAAATAATACAAATAAAATACCTCATTAAAATAATTATGTTAAATATATGGTTATGTGGGTATGAACGTATCTTATTATTAACAAAATAATATTTAAAAAAAATGTGCTGCTGAATTTTATACCCAACATTATTGAACGTTTTTTTTTAAAAAAATATTATTTTATTCAAAAACCAATCTAAACCCTAAATTCTCCCTCCTATAAATACTCCTTCCCTCCTCACTTCACTTAACGCCGCACCGACACCGCATTCTAGGGTCAGCATTCTTCTCTCTTATTCTTTCTTGCTGTGTTTCGTGTTTCTCACCTCTCATCACATGTTTACATCTCTGCAGAATGTCTTGTCATGATTTACATAGTTTTACTTTCTTTTTCTTTTCTTTTCTTTTCTTTTTTTCAATTACTCTACTGTTTGATACTGTAACATTTCTTATTACTTTGCTTGTCTTTTCATTTTTCTCCACCATGCGCACAATCTTCAAAGAATTGTGTACTTATACACACACACACACATATGTATTATTCATTTCTCTGTAGTTTCCTATCACTCTTGCCTTCTCCTTTCTCTCTTGCACTCACACAAAGATACCATTAATAATATTAAATCTTTTTTTTTTCTGCCCTTTTTGCTTGTATACTACCTTCTTTTCATAGCCCATATCAATCCCTTCACCTTCTCCTATATGTGCATGTTATTCTCTCTTCTAAGTCCCTCCCGTGAGTGTATTCCACCCATTGGGCACCTATTAGCCATGAGTCCAATAATTATATATTAATTATATGTATAAGTATGAGCGGTTGAAACCATGGATGCTCCCTCTTGAGTTGTATCTCAAAAATCTTTTTGCTGCTATACTCCATTGTTACTAACAAAGATAAATAGATATGTATTAGGACTTTCTGGTTTACATACGAAAACATGATAATTTTCTATGCAGCCAATGTAAAAAAAAAAATTTAAAATAAATAAATAACATATATCCAGATAAATTGTGGATTTTATTTTTATGCTAGTTTTAAAGTTTTAGGGTATATCTATAGTAACCTTAGAGGGATTTTAGAATAGTGTTCATCAATATATTAATAGACATTTATGTTTGTGATCTTGTAGGCTCTCATTGAGAGCTTTGGAGTAATTCTTTGATAGCTATTTGTAAGATGAGGAGTAACAGGTAACTCTGAATATTCTTCCATATACTTGTGAATTGTGTATGATTGTGAATGACTATATATTTTTTTTAAAAGAAAAATGGACTGAATTATATATGTGTTTGTGTTATAAATTCTCAAATAAGTAGTGTTACAAGTAAATTTCTATATAACTCATTGTATTCATATAATTAATACTTTAATGATAATTAATGTATTATTGGATTATTATTTTCTTTGTAGCATGTTTGAATATGTGATGGTATTTGATATGAATGGAAGCATGAATTATTGTACTTTGTCTTTTAATGATATTATATTTATCATTGTCATGGCGGTTACATCTGTGATGGGTTGGAGTGAGGAGGAATTTGTATGTTGAGATCTTTTACCACGTGGTATGCCATCACTCGGTGCACAGTGGATGGTACTTGTCAGGGCCCCTTCTTCCATGTTTTCCTTTGGCCGGGATTGCATTGGAGCTGTGGGACATGTGACACCTCCTTAGTTGTGTTCTTTTAAGGAGGGGAGCCATAGTCCAGACTTAAGCTCTATACCTTTGGCCGGGTGTATCTTAAGAACTGGTGAGCTTAGAACAATCCAGTCAAATGGATGGGTTTCTGTTGGACTATGTGTTAGCCTATGACTCCAGTCAGCGGAATAAGGATGGACGGTGATATAAGGGAGGTTGCATCTTACATATTGCATATTGCATAATCGTATATTGCATGTTGTGATAAAAATATATATTGACTTGATGATGATTAAACTTGGTTTTGTCTGGTATGAAGATCATAATATATACAAATCTATATATATAATCAGTTCCTTTTGTTTTATCATATGTGATTTACTTGTGTACGGTAGAAACTTTCAGTAGTTACTGAGACGTTAAATCTCATCCTATTATATTAACATTTTTCAGGTAAATATTCTAATAGGAAGCAAGGGAAGGCACCTGTGGAGCGAGCCTTAAAGGCTCTTTTGTGCTCCTTGTGCACCTTTATGCCACTTTATATTTTATTGCCATGACACTAGGATCATTTTTCGTCCTAAAATATGTTGGTTGATAAATATTTGTTTGAAACTTTGAACTAATAGTTGAAAGTATCAAGTAATTGTTGTTCAAGTCTTGTTTGGACAGAATCCCTAAATTCATAAGTGACGTTTTTAACGAATTTGTTAAGTATATATGTTTTTTCAAATGAGGTGTTACATAATATGCACACTGTCTTGTTCGACTATGAAATCATTAAGAGTTTTGCTCAACCTACAATAATGCAGTCTAGCACATTCAAAATGTCATAGGAAGGGACGTAAAATATTTGTGCTAGTCAGAACTGATGAACGACTTCTTCTTACCCAGTGAACCTTCTTCATGGGATCACCAATAACAAAGGATGGGTTGCCATT
Source organism: Inga leiocalycina (assembly GCA_963242795.1). Taxonomy (NCBI): domain Eukaryota; kingdom Viridiplantae; phylum Streptophyta; class Magnoliopsida; order Fabales; family Fabaceae; genus Inga; species Inga leiocalycina. The sequence goes on from OY725320.1 coordinate 18,381,739, forward strand.
GCTGTCAATTAGTAATTGGCTTTAGTCCCATTCCTTTTGATGTTTCAACAACCATTTTCCTTCCAAGAGGTTTTGTTAACGAATCCGCCAAATTCATTTCTGACTTTACATAATCGATTGAGATAACATCATCCTTTAGTAGCTGCCTTATAATATTATGTCTCAATCGTATGTGTCTACTCTTACCATTAAAGGTTTTATTCTTAGCTATGGCTATCGCTGCTTTATTGTCATAGTGTAACGACATTGATGGTGTTGGTTTATCAACTAGTGGGATATTTGCTAAGAAGTTTTTCAACCACTCAGCCTCAGTACCAGCCAACTCCATAGCAACAAACTCAGAGTCCCTAGAGGACGGTGTTATTATGTTTTGCTTGGCTGACTTCCATGTGACTGCACCACCACCAAGAATAAAGACATAACCACTAATGGATTTTGTCTCATTTGAATCTGAGATCCAGTTAGCATTACTGTACCCTTCTAATACAGCGGGAAATCCACTGTATTGTATACCATAATCCATGGTACCTTTCAAGTATCGTAATAATTTTATGAGAGCCTCCTAATGTTTACTACCTGGGCAATGAGTATACCTGCTCAATCTACACACAGCATATGCTATGTCTGGCCTAGTAAAATTCATTAAATGCAACAAACTCCCAATGAATTGTGCATATTTAGATTGAGCTATTGGATCTCCATCATGTTTTTTCAAATGTATACTACCATCATAAGGAGTACTTAAAGGCTCTTCATCAAACTGTTCAAACCTTCTCAAAATCTTCTCAACATAATGTTCTTGAGAAAGTTGAATACCATGTTCATTCCTTATGATTTTCACATCCAAGATTACCTTTGCTTCTCCAAGATCTTTCATATCAAAGTTTGAAGCAAGGAAACTTTTTGTTTTAAGCACTACCTTTAAACCAGTACCAAAGATAAGCATATCATTGACATATAAGCAAATAATCACACAATCATTATTCAAAGCTTTTATATATACACATCTTTCTACTTCAATAGTAGAGAAACCACCACTTATTAAAACTTGATCTAATTTCTCATGCCACTGTTTGGGTGCTTGTTTTAAACCATATAATGACTTATTTAACTTGCAAACTTTGTTTTCTTGCCCAGGAATAATGCATCCTTCAGGTTGAACCATATAAATTTCCTCTTCTAAATCACCATTTAAAAATGTTGTTTTGACATCCATTTGATGAATAACAAGATTATGAATTGATGCCAAGGCAATTAAAACTCTAACAGAGGAAATCCTTGTCATAGGCGAGAAAGTGTCAAAATAATCAATATTTTCTTTCTGGGTAAAACCTTTGGCAACTAATCTAGCTTTGTATTTGTCTATAGATCCATCAAGAAAGTATTTTTTTCTAAACACCCACTTACAACCAATAGGCTTTGCTCTTATAAGTAAATCTACTAAAACCCAAGTTTTGTTTTGATTCAAAGAATCTATCTTAGCTTTAATAGCTTCCTTCCAAGAATTTGCATCTGAAGAGGAAATAGCTTCATAATAATTCCTAGGTTCATTTTCTACTAGATATATATAAAAATCATCTCCAAAATATGTTTCTTTTCTTTGTCTTTTACTTCTCCATAAATTTTTGACTAAATCATCATTTGAAATTTGTTCAGACAAATTTTCAACTCTTCTAGGAATTTGCTCAATTTTTAAAGGAAAAATATTTTCAAAGAATTCTGCATCTTTTGTTTCAATAATTGTATTACGCTCTAAAATATCACTTTTTAAAACTAGAAAACGATAAGCAACACCTTGAAAAGCATAACCAATAAACATGCAATCAGCAGTTTTTAAACCAATCCTTTTCCGTTTGAGATCGGGTAAAAGAACTTTTGCAAAACACCCCCACACTTTTAAATATTTCAAGTTAGGTGTATATCCTTTCCATAACTCATAAGGTGTTTTCTTTATTTTCTTATGAGGTATTCTATTTTGTAGAAAACAGGCAGTTAATAAGGCTTCTCCCCATAAATTATCAGGTGCACCAGAACTTACAAGTAAGGCATTCATAATTTCTTTCAAAGTTCTATTTTTCCTTTCTGCTATCCCATTAGACTCAGGTGAATATGGAGGAGTTATTTCATGAATTATGCCTTCTTTTTCACAAAAGTCATTTAATGGTAAATATTCTCCTCCTTTATCAGACCTAATTCTTTTGATTTTTCTATCTAACTAATTTTCTACCTCTGCCTTGTACAAAATAAATTTTCCAAAAGCTTCATCCTTGTTCCTTAATAGGTATACTTTAGTATATCTAGAAAATTCATCAATAAACGTTATATAATATCTTTTTCCACCTCTAGTCTCAGTTTGTTTTAAATCTCCTAAATCAGTATGAATTAGTGATAATAACTCACTATCTCTTTGTATGGGGGAAATGAGTTCTTTTAGACAATTTAGTTTCTGCACAAACTTCACATTTATTAACACTATTTATATTAATTTCAGAAACTATCCCAAGATTTTGCAATCGCTTTATATAAGATCTATGTATATGTCCTAGTCTAGCATGCCATAAATCAAAGGAATTAATCAAGTAAGCATAAGAAGATGCATTATTATTATTATTTTCATCAACACTCAGTACAAAAAGACCCTAATTACAATAACCCTTTCCTATCAGAACATTGTTCTTAGTCATAATGATCTTATCTGATTCAAATGACACTTTAACCCCAAATTTTCCTAATAGAGCCACAGATATCAAATTTGCTCTAATTTCAGGCACATACAAAACATCATTCAGTGCTAATGTCTTCCCAGATGTGAGTTTTAGCACCACTTTTCCTTTTCCTTAAACTTTTGCAGTTCGTGAATCAGCCAAATAAATGTGGTCTTCTCCTTCTTCAAAGGAGGCAAACATGTCCTTATTTGCACATATGTGCTTAGTGGCTCCAGAGTCTACCACCCACTTCTTCACATCAGAGACCAATAAGGCTTGAGAGACTACCACAACAATAATTTCATCATCACTATTTTCTTCTCCTTCAACCAAATTTACTTTTGGTTTTGGAGAATTTTCATTTCTTTTACGATTTTCAACTTTTGCCTTTTTCCTACACTGAGTGGCAAAGTGACATGGCTTTCCACAGAAATAACAATTTCCTTTCTTCTTGAAATTGGGGTTAGGGTTAGAATCATTAGGCTTGTAATTAGACTTCTTTTTGTGGTGATGTTTAGAGCCATACCTCTTGTCGTGCGGCTTTCCTTCCACTAAGTTTGCTTTTGCAGTAATTTGCCTCCCCTTTGTTGCTTGGATGCTTTTCTGTTGGTATCTTCAATGATAATATGCATAATCATGAACAACTGGACGAACAGATGAACAACAACCTGTAAAGATTGGAACAGATGATCTGAGTCGCGTCCGAGGACACTGTTCTATAGAGTCATTCTGCGGCCACCGGCAGAGGCCCCAGGATTAAACAGACCCTTCTTGATTTAATCAAGGTAACAGAACTGGTGGAAGGTAACTCGACGAAGCGCCAGCAACTTTCAGCCACAGAGGTCAAACCCCAAAATATAGCAACTCTTCGGCAAGCCAAAATAAATATTATTTTTATTATCTAAAAAAATATTTTACAAAAAGTGTCAGCACCATGTATTTATTCATGCGCAGGGGGGATCGCCGGATTTCAACTAGATTTGCCTTTCGGTGGCCCACTGTTGTATGCATGAGCCCACCACTCCTCTAGGCCTCTTTACAAGTCCAAGATAGTATAATCATATATATAGGCTAGTGACCTCTTATTCCCAAGCAATGTGGGACTAGCTTCTTTGACACACCAACTCAAACACTTATATTTTACAACATGTTATTACGGTGTTTATTGATTTATTACAAACACGCTAATAAATACATACTATGTTGCAATAAGTAATCTATGCGCATTTCTTTTTCTTCAATCTTATAGACGAGTTTTTGAAGCAACACAAGTTGGCATTATTGACTTAGCCGGTCTTCAATATGAATAATTAATCATGTGAGTATATGAGTGGAGTCTGGTCTAAACCATTACATAAATTGGCATTGACTCAGTCTCCAATGTTATGAACATGAACATACGAATCTTCCTCATTCTTTGGTCACCTATAAATAACAACCAGCTCATTGTCTTCTCACCCATTACTTTCCATAATTGAGCATCATATCCCTTTAGCAAGCATGAGACGCTCTCTAACTGAGGTGATTCTAATTTTCTTTATACTAGTTTTTAAAGCATCACAATTCTGTTTGTGTGAGAATCTCACTGATCAGGGCTGCATATAGAAGAAGAGAGGCAGGATCTTTTGAAGTTCAGAGAAAACTTTGACAATTTCTCAAGGCATGTCCTTGCTTGGGAAGGCAAACAATGCTGCAAATGGAAAGGAGTCAAATGTGATTCCATCACTGGTCATGTGGTCTACATTGACCTCAGCACTAATTCTTGGGCAGATTTTCTTCGTTAAGGGTGTTAGATCTTTAAGGCAATCAACTAAAAGGTTGGATCCCTGATAGTCTTGAAAAGATTATAAACTTGAAAATTTTTTATCTTTCAACTAACTCCTTGGAAGGCACTGTTGGGGAAATTCACCTTCATAATCTCTCCTATCATCAAGATTTAAGAGTAGGAATGAACAAGTTATCAGTAGATCTTGCACCCAATTGGTTACCTCCATTTCAATTGATAAGTCTTCAATTGCCATCTTACAAAATTGAGACGCCATTTCCTCAATGGCTTCAAAACCATGATATGATGTCAAATTAGACTAGTCTCTTCCTTGGTAACAACATTTTGAATGGTCCAATTCCAAAATCAGTGTGTAAATTGGAAAGCCTTCGAGACTTAGATCTTCCAAAAAATAAATTATCCAGTGAAATTTCTAAATGTTTGGGTGAAATTTATGGTATTACATTGATAGATCTGTCATCTAATGAGTTATCAGGCACCATTCCTTATTCATTTTAGAGCGTTTATATTTGCTTTGCATTACAATCTTTGAACCTGAGCAGCAATAGTTTTCATGGAGAGCTTCCGTCATCATTGTGATCTTGCAACAACTTGGAGATTTTGGATCTTGGAAACAATGAACTATATGGTATTAGACCTTCAAGTATATGGGCCAATTCTAGTGTGCTAAAAATTCTTAGGCTTCACCAAAACAGACTCAGTGGTAGTATCCCGTCAGCCCTATGCCAACTCTCTTACTTGCAAAGCTTGGATCTTGCTAGCAACAACTTATCATACAACAACTTTTCAGGGCCTATTCCAGAGGGCAATCAGCTCCCCGCTCTTGAGGATTCATCCATTTTGGAAGTCAATATCTCTGTGGAGAACCCGTGCCAATAAAGTGCCACAACAATGACAAAAGTGATGCTCCAACAGGTGTCCATTTTGAAGACAAGAATGAGAAAGAAAAGAATTTGTTTTACTTTGTTGTAGCCATTGTTTTCATGACAGGGTCCTGAGGTGTTATTGCAAACACCTAGTGTTCAACAAGAGTTTAAGGCATGTTTGCTTTAGATATATGGAGAAAATAGTAGATGAAATATATGTTGCAGTAGCTATAAGGATAGCAGAACACAAGAGAATAGGATTGAAACCTTGGTGATGAGAGATTTTGTGTTGAGTGTAATGTTTTTGGTTTGTTGTTCGTATTAAGGAAGGGACGTTTCTCTCCCAACCCCTTTGTACGTTGTCAGTTTTTTCTTTAATCTGGAAATTAATGTATGTAACTTACAAGCAAGGGATTGGATAAATTATCTTCTGTAATTAATGTACCTTTCTCTTCTCTATTTATTTCCTATTTGGAATTAGAGCTGCACGGTTTGTGTTGTCCAAGAAATAAATGATGAATAATCTTAGCATATTATATGTATTCAAGATTTCTTACAAATTCCTTCATGCATGTTCTAATGGCTGTTTGATAGGAGTTTGGACTTATTTCTAGTGAAAGTGAATTGCTATTATAATTTAATTTGAACCTTCTGGAAGAGTATAAATATCTACAAATAAGTTAGCTGGCTACATTTTAATTCAGTTCACTCAAGGCTAACCGCTTATTATTGACCCAAACACTCAAGGTGTTGAGGTATCACTCTGTTTTCTCAAACTATAGTGATGTTTTATATCTGGAGGTCAAAGAAGTAGAAATATCCATGGATTGCTGTATATCTGATATATTTTGAAAATGCTGGTGGTTTATGTGGATTTTCTTACTGCCCCTTTCTAATTATTTATGTGGCAACTTGTTTTTGTGCAAATTAAATAACTTAAAACCTGGAAGTTGTCCAAATTCTTTTTGATTTTTCACTATCAGGATTGTGATCATATTTGATGTCAAAAATATTACTTCATTAATTTACAATTCTTATATGTTTAATTTTATAAATTTTCATGTTTCAATTTTATTGAAATGTTTATTAGCTTATCCTTTCACAGTTAATAGATGGTTGTTTTTAATCATACAATTCCCTAGTGAAAAACACATGGGGAGTGGGATTTTTACCTAACAGATATTGTTCAATCGGTTATTCACCTACATTGTCAAAGAGTTATCTTTATTTCATTCCTAATATTGTGTTATTACAGTGTTTCCACGTTTATTTCTTTTTCTTCAATCCTATGGGTGAGTCTTTGAAGCAACACAAGTTGACTAGGCCAGTCTTCCGTATGAATACTTAATTATCTCAGTATATATGAGTGGAGTTGTGTTCTGAAACCATTAAATAAGTTAGCATTGACTCAGTCTTAAATATTGTGAAAATGAACATACGAATCTTCTTCATTGTTTAGTCTCCTATACATAACAACCAGCTTATCGTCTTCTCATCCATAACTTTCCATAACTGAGCAATATATCCCTTTAGCAACCATGAGATTATCTCTGAGTGAGGTACTTTTAATTTTGTTTGTACTATGTTTTGAAGCATCACAACTCTGTCTCTGTAGGAATAATCTGACTGATGAGGGTTGCATAGAAGAAGAAAGGCAGGCTCTTTTGAAGTTCAGAGACGTCTTTGACAATTTCTCAAGGCATGTCCTTTCTTGGGAAGGCAAACAATGCTGCAAGTGGAAAGGAGTCAAATGTGATGTCATCACTGGTCATGTGGTCAACATTGATCTCAGCCCTAAAAGCTGTCCAACGGCATGGCAGTTAATCAAAGATGTTTCATGGCTTTCGCTCATCTATGGAAGAGGAACTAACCGATGATGGTTCACTCATTGTTAAATGCTCACTGTCAAGTGAAGCAATGGGTCCATCCTTGCTAGAGTTTAAACATTTGAACTGCTTGGATCTAAGCCTCATTGATTTTCAAGGTAGTTATATCCCACCGTCGTTCTTTGGGTCCATGAAACAACTAAGGTACCTTAATCTTTCCCACTGTTTCTTTTCGGGGAGGCTACCCAGCCATCTGGGGAACCTCACCAACTTGCAAATTCTTGATCTCAATAAAGCTATCACAGATTGATACATGGATGACCTCACTTGGGTCTCTCATCTTTCTTCTTTGCGATATATTAACATGAGGGAACTTAACATTCGGAAAGAGATCAATACCATAGTGCAGGTAATTTACAATCTCCCATTCTTATTAGAGGCCGACTTTACTCAATGTGGAATTTTTAGCCTTGGTACTTATCATGGTTTTGTGAATTCCTCCTCGCTTCCTTCCAAGCTTCAAGTCTTGAATCTTGGGGGGAATTTTATTCTCGCCATTCCTAAGGCTTTGCAAAAGATGACATCTCTTAGATCACTAGACCTTTCTGACAACAATCTTGACTCTGTTCCTTTGTGGTTCTGAAAGTTCAAGTTTCTAGCCCATCTGAGTTTAGCCAGGAATAAACTTTTTGGTTTTTTCCTTATTGCTATTCAGAACATTTCTTCCCTTAAGTTCCTTGACCTTTCCAGCAATAATATGACTTCTGCAGTTCCATTATGGTTCATCAAGAGAGTTCAACTTGTCATTCTTTCCAACAATAAATTCTCTGCTCTTGAAAGCTCTTGTCCTTGGAACCCCAAAATCAATTGCAATCTAAAAACATTTGACTTGTTGCCGGACAATAAATTTCAAGAAAAAACATTTTGAAGCTTAAAAAATACATCAGTACGCTTTAGCAGTGATTTACAAGCACTGGATCTAAGTCACAATGAATTGAAAAATCTTACAGAAAGCTTTGGCCAATTTAAGAACCTGGTGCACTAGAATTTGGTTTCAAATTTGTTAAATGGCCCCATCACATCATTCTTTAGAAACTTGACAAAATTAGGGGAACTCATTCTTGAAGATAATCACTTCAATGGAACAATTCCAGCACTCTTGGGGAGATTGTCTTCCTTTAAGGTGTTAGATATTTCTGGCAATCGCCTAAAAGGTCACATCCCTAATAGTCTTGGAAAGCTTTAAAACCGGAAAGTTTTGGATCTTTCTGACAATCACCTAAAAGGTCACATCTCTCGTAGTCTTGGAAAGCTTCTAAACTTGAAAATTTTGAATCTTTCAACTAACTCCTTGGAAGGTGCTCTTGGGGAAATTCTCCTTCACAATATGTCCTATCTCTAAGATTTAAGCCTAGGAATGAACAAATTGTCTATGGAGCTTGCACCCAACTGGTTACCTCCTTTTCAATTGAAAAGTCTTGAATTGCCATCTTGCAATATTGGGACGACGTTTCCTCAATGGCTTCGAAACCGAAAGAAGTTAGTCAAATTAGATTTATCAAACACAAGCCTTTTGGGAACCCTCCCAACATGGTTTAAACAAAATAATCTAATTGTGCTAGATCTCTCCAACAACAAAATTGGTGGACAATTCCCAAGAAATATTCATGATTTGATGCCATATTTGAATAGTCTATTCCTTGGGAATAACCTTTTGAATGGTTCAATTCCAAAATCATTATGTGAATTGTCATTGCTTCAAGACTTAGATCTTTCAAAAAATAAATTATCCAATGAGATTCCTAGCTGTTTGGGTGAAGTTTATGGTATTGTATTGATTGATCTGTCATCCAATGAGTTATCAGGCACCATTCCTGAATCATTTTGCGGTTCTTATGGTAGTATCCCATCAACGATATGCCAACTCTCTTACTTGCAAAGCTTGGATCTTGCAAGTAACAACTTATCTGGCGAAATTCCTTTTTGCATTGGGAATATTGAGGGAATGATGATGAACCATGAATTGGGTAAAGGATCAAAGGTACATGAAGCTTCTGAACCTGTAGCTGCTCCTACTGAATTCTCTTCTGCACAATTTAAAAATAGTGGTTCTGCTACACCAATTTTCCCAACTTTTGATCAATTGAAAAAGAAGATGTCAATCAGTTCATGAAAGGAACAGAACTTGATTTCGCAAAAAATCTCAAGTTTGTAATTGTGGACTTGTCAAAGAACAACCTAGTTGGATTTATACCTAAAGTTTTAACTTCTCTCATTGGATTGGCTAGCTTGAATGTATCACAATTTTTTGTCAGGTGAGATTCCAAGCAAAATAGGGAAACTGAAGCAGCTAGAATCGTTAGACCTCTAATGGAACCAACTTGCAGGCCCACTTCCAGGTAGCATGTGCTCTTTGACTTAATTGAGCCACTTGAATTTGTCATACAACAACTTTTCAGGGCCTATTCCTAAAGGAAACCAGTTCTTCATTCTCGAGCGTTGTCAAACCCCTTAACATTTTGATTTTTCACAGAGTAATAAATGCATAGTTTAGAGAGCATACAGAAATAGCGGAAATAGACTGATAATTAGTGCTGGTTTACATTACAAGGAATCCTTATAGAGTTTGAAAAATATATACATAGTCCAAAAGAAATAAAATTACAACTAAGGATAATCAACTGCACTTCTGTTTGAACCAGACCCTCAGTTGCCGGTAATTACAATTTTGCCCTTAGAGCCGCTACTTTTTACTGGAATATTTTTTTAATGTTGAAAAAGCTTGAGATTTGAGCAAATCTCAGTAGTAATATGCAATCAGTCATATAAAATACGACAAATAAATATGTTAAACATCATGTAATGCAATATAATAATAACACAAATTATATGCCATGTGCACATGAGTCAAGGCTACTTCTCCACTACCTGTAAACCTAGGTTGGGTTATTGTTCACAACCAGGTAAATGTGCCTCCTCACACAAGGGCCCAACTCAGCAAAACAGTGTTCATCATACATATCACATAAGATAGCATAAACAAAGCATATAAATATTCACATAATGTGTATTTGGGTAAGCCCCAAACCATGGTTTTAAAAGTCCTTTTCCACAAATCGAGATAAAACTTCTCTCACATACTTACCTCGTAAATCTTAAAAGCTATTCTCCAAAAACTAATCCAAATACACACATAATGTATGAAAGATAGAGCTACTTCCTGAGTCTTTTTTCAATTCCAACATCCGTCCTATACTCTTGTTTCGGCTCGGGCTATTTCCAATTCCTATAAAAATTAAAGTTACAAGTAACTAATTATTACTTATACTATTACTGCCTTTAAATCAAATTCTGCTGGTTATCCATCACATTTTCAGCAATTTCTGCATAGTGCAGTTTCACAGTTTTCCAGAAATTAACAAATTTTCAGTCAACTTTAAAAATTCATAACTAATTCTAGAAAATTCCAAATTGATTGGTTTCAAAGCCTAAGTGAAGATCTTTAAGTGTATTTTTACAGAAAAATACTTAAGTCTACCTATATTAACTACATTGTTCCTAGAAGTTTGCCAACCTTCCACTATTCCAGATTGCATTCCAGAAACAAAGCTCAACTTCAAAAATCCATATCTTTTAATCTACTAGTCCTAAAATTATGTTCTACCCATCAAATTAAAGCTCTAAATGTCTACTTTAAATCTGGAAAGTTTCATAATTTTTGGTTAAGGTTTAGTTTTCCAAAATTTCGTCACAACCAATCTGACTTCTAGAAACATAATCTGATAGCAACTAAACTTCAAAAATTCATATATCTTAATATACTGATCCAAATAACACCTATTATATATCGAATTAAATCTTATCATGTATACTTTTGTTCTGGAAAGTTTCATGACCATTGAACAAGATTATATTATTAAAAAATATAACACAACCAGACTGCTAGAACTTGGATGTCTAGAATTTCCCCTATTTCTGACTTAACTTTCAAAAATCATAACTCTATCTACATATATTCAAATATACATTCTTGAACCCATTTTAAAGATACTATATTCCTGTAACATTTCATAAATATTGAATAAAGTTTGTCTTGTTAAAACTCAACACAAAGTTAACTGTCTTTCAAAAACGTCAGTTTTGACAATCTAAATTCAAAAATCAAAAACTCTTTTAGTTTTACTCTAAATTGTACTCTTTTCGATTCTATCATCAACCACACATCCTAAAATATCTATACAAAAATACCCAGTCAAAAACTCCATTTATAGCCTTTGTTTAAGCTTCTACAACTTTCAGGTAGATACTCTACTTCTCGGTCAGCAAAACAAGGTGAAGAAAACTAACATGCAACTATGAATTTATACTCTAAACCTCACGAATTTTAACTCTATACTCTTCTACAATATGTTCTGAGGTTAATTATCAAATTTCAGAACCAAAGGCCCCCAAACTGAACCCCAAAATCATCACACAATCACTGGTTTAAAACTTTGCGGTTGACAGAATTTTTCCAACGACTTTTCTCTTAACTCCAGCCAAAACCACCACAGAAAACCACTCAAATCCAAAGTGAAAACAAAGATAAATATGTATGAGACTCACCTATACCACAATATGGGGTTGCATGTGTGATTTGGAGCTTCCTGCTTCCTCTTCTCCAACGTCTCTCTTTTCTCTATTCTGTTTTCTCTCTGTGTTTCTGTTTCTTTTGCTCTCTCTTCTCCAGCTACTTGGCCGAAATGAAGAGCTGAAGGTGTTGGGTTTTTGGTTAAATAAAGAGTGCTTGAAGTGTGGGATTATGTGGCCAAATGAGAGAAGGATAGGTGTTCAGTTTTTTTTTTTTTTCTACGTGAGGTGTTGTGAATGGAGCATGTGTTCTCTAATGATGGCAGCAACATATATCCAACGTGGGGCTATGGATGCGCTCTTGTAAAATGCCAAGTGTGGTGTGTGTCGGTGTCTGGGTGTGTGTTTATATATATATATATATATATATATATATATATAGGTATATTTTTATCCTATTAATTATACACACTTGATCCTAATTTTTCCCTTTATCCAATTTATGATTTCTTAAATTTCGTAGGTTCCATAATTTGACTTATTATCTAATTATTGTTCCTTGAATTTTTTTTTTCAAAAAATAAGCCTTTTACTAAATTTTGGTATATTACAAGGATCCATCCATTTATGTTGGAAATCAATACCTCTGTTGAGATCCTGTGCTAAAAAACTGCCACCACAACAATGAAGTTCCAACAAGTGTAAAGAAAAGATTATGTTTTACTTTGTTGTAGCCATTGGTTTCATGACTACAACAAAGTAAAACAAGAAAATAAGTGTTCTTAAAGCGTTTGCAGATATTTTCCAATTTATTCTTTTTTTCATTTTATATATTTTTAATCTTTCAGACATCCCATGGCAATGCAATAAACCTTGTGGTTGGCTGGCGAGACGTTAAGCCTTCCAAGGTATCATCCCAGCAAGTCGATACAACAGGTTCTGTCAAGGTATGGAAGACAAAACACACATTTTCCAATTTAGTTTATTGCAATCGATCACAAAAGTTAGACTAATTGGTTATTGTCAAACCGATTAAAAACTATAATACATCGATCAGTCCATCACCAATCGCTAAAACAACAATTCTACCATCACGAAATGGAACAACCATTCGAAACTAACAAGATTCTAAACTCAAATGCCAGCCTACACATAATTATGCTCAGAAAATATATACGGTTAATTAAAATGAAAATGAATTAGAATTAGAATTCTTTAGTAATATTATTTAAATTGGGGCAAATAGTAGATGATTAGATTATGAGAGAAATTTGAAAAAAAAAAATCATTATATTTTAATCTAAAATAAAAAAGCATACAAGTAATGGTTTCATCAGGTAAAAATAGCATAAATGTGTTTTTTACTATGCGAGATTGGTTTTAAAATTATTATTAATGATAGTTAAAATTTAAGCATGTTTTATTAGTTGTACAGTTGTGATTTAGATTTGCTGAATGAGCATTTTCTATTAGTAACATTAATGGTGTTAAAATTATATAGAGTAAAATACTCTAACCTCCCCTCTGTTTTACCTTAATTACACAGACCTCCCCTCTATTTTGGAAACACATATAAATCTCCATTAAAACTAAAATATATGTTACACAAATCTCCCTTATAGTTTGAGATTCTATTTCCATCCACCCAAACCGTTAGTTGACCGTTAAGTTTGATTTTTTTTAACCAAAATGCCCTTATTCAGTATTAGAATTATTCATATATATATAAGGGTTAATAAAAATTTATACAACAAAAAATTTATTCTATTAGATTCTCTAACCTTCTAATTTTTTTAAAAATTTATTAATTTTGATATTATAAATTAATTTTGACTTAAAATATATATTAAACACATATTTTTATCAAATATAATAAACTATATAAGTATGAGATTGTATGTGTCATTTAAATTTATAATTTAATATTTTTTTCCACAAATATTTATAAACACATTTGATCAAGCATATTTTTATTTAAAATCTTACTTGAATATTCAACGTTTGTGATATTTACATTAATCAATGCTAAAATCATCAAACAGATAACTACTTATAAAGATAAAAATAGAAATTAAGGAATAGATAAAAAAAACTCTTAAATTCTTTAAAACAACTTTAGTCAAAATGTGCAAGAAAAAATGAATTTAATTAAAAATATATATTTTTGGAATCTTTTTAGAATATTCTTAACGGAGTTAATTGTTTGGACTTAAGTGTATGTTTTTAAAATAGAGGGGAGGTCTGTGTAATTAAGGCAAAACTGGAGGGTGGTCAGAGTATTTTACTCAATTATATATAAAATTAAGGGTTAAAGTGTAAAAGTACACACGAGCTTTTATTCAAAGTACACCCAACACCAAATATTTTTTAGAGGTACAAAAATAACCATAAACTTTAAAAATTGGAGCAAAAATCACATGACAGTCAAATTTTGCCTGACAGTGTTAGTGTTTGGGGTGGGGCCCATGCTATACTTCTGAAAATACCAAACTGCTCCTAAAAACACCCTCCCAACCTCTAATTCTTCAATCCAGCATGAGGAATATGGCTCTAGCTTTCAAACGAGCACATCCTAGGAAGATTAGGACTTTAGGAGGAAACAATCACTGAAAACCTCCAATAGATAAATGATCCGTGAGCTTTTAGAAATCATAAAATTGCTACTTTTTGAGCTTCTACTAAACCAGTGACAAAGAAGAGGAAGAAAATATGTAATGGAACACCCAAATTTTATATTCACCAAATATATTATAAATATTTGAAAAATTCAATAAAATGGTGAATATTCATGAATTTGGAATTTATGAATTTATAAATGTTCAATTTCATGAGAAATTGGGTAAAAATAATTAAGGAATTAATTTGGGTAATTTAAAAAGCCCAATATTAAGGTCCAAAAATGAAGGAATTAGAGAAAATATTTGGTCCAAAAATATATGAAAATTGGCCAAAGAAAAATAAGAGAAGAAATTGTATTAGAAAAGCAATGGCAAAATTATAATTTTGTCAAATTATCACAAAATTAATTATTTTCTGATTAATTGAATTTAATTTCAATTAATTAATAAAAATAAAGGTGAAAAATATATTTCGAATATTTTGGTCAATTAAATATGAATTTATGGAAAATTTGAGCAAAAATGCAATTTTGACTAAAATTGAGACTTTACGTGTATATGTAACCGGAACAAGTTGTGAAGCCAATTGAGACCAAAGGATAGGACCCCTAGGAGTCTCCTACATGTAGCATGAAGAAAATATTAGTTGGGCTTAATGAGCAAGGTTGCATGTACATAGAGTTTATGTATATAAAATTGATTTTTTTAAAAGTTTTGGAAATTGTTAAACAATTAAAGCATAATGTTATATATTATAAAACACATCTTGCATCTTCATCCTCAACCCATTCACGCACAGAACAGCATCTGAATAGAGAGAGAGAGAGAGCATTTGGAATTGTAGAGAGAGAAAGGAGAAGAAAAATCGCAAGGTAAGTCGATTTCTCCAACAATTTAACTCCTAATGCGTATAACTCCGATTCTGAGCTACTCCTCTTTGTTCTTTAAGGTTTGGAAGCTCAAAATCTGTTGTTGAGCACTTAGGATTTTCAGCCATATTTGGGAAAAACTTGTGGGGGCTGAGGTAACTTTCAAACCTTCGTATATTAACTATTCAGGCTGCTGTGGGCAATTTAATCCGTGAAATTTCGCCGGATTGCCATTGGTTTTAAATTTTGGAAAAGTGTGTGCCTAAGGGTTATGCTGCCCAATTTTAGTTCAAATGGTTGTTATAACTTAATTAGATGGTTAATAAAGTGGTTAGGAGTAGAAAGGAACGCGTTTACGGAGCTAAAATCGCAAAACCCTGATTTTTCCCGGAGAACGCCATAATTTCGGCCAGGGATATTTGAGGGCCTTAGGATTGGATTTTCAATGATTTGATGATTCCATTGGATTTAGTGGGCAAAAATAGGTGGGGTTACAGCTGGGCACTTTTTCAGAAAATGCCGAAAAATCATAGTTACGAAAACGCTCCTAAAACCCTAAAAGTAGAGCTGTCAAGGGCAATTTCATAATTTGACATTGAATTTTGGTAATTTTGATCCCGGAAATGGATTCCTTATGTGAAAATACGTCAAGATAGCTCTAGTCAAAATTTTGAAAAAACGTGCCTTGGGCCTGGTATGGCGAGGCAGGGCCGGGCCGAGGTCCCGGGGGCATTTTGGTAAATTTTCACTATAGACTAATATAAGCACAAGAAACACTATGGAAGTTTCTAAAATGATACTTGGATATGTTATGATCTATTTCTTGTACATTTAATATTTTAGGATCGAATCGGGAGCCGAAAGTCGACACGTTTCATGAAGCACACAAAAAGGGGTCGATAGAACTTTCAGGTAGGGACATTATCCTTCATACATTATGTCATAGTTATATGATTGTGTGGATGTCATTGTTTGTAAATGCACTTCATTAATTAACATGAATTGCCTAGAGAGAGGCTGTTAGTGCCAGTGTGCACTTACATTGGGAGTTGGCAGATGACCAACCAGTGTAGATTGTGGAGCTTGGCCCTACTCATGTTTACATGACGATGATGTGTTTATATTGTTTATTAATTGGTGCATAGGTTGGCGCATGTCATATTTACTTTTCATATTTTCTATGAACGGTAGTATGTTTCTACTGGGATTCTTCGGAATCTCACCCTATTTTTAAACAAATACTTCAGCGGGTACCAGTTGGGTAAAGGGCAAAGACGTTGATGCCAAAAAGTGAGTGACACGTGTCTCGAGGCGAGGTCAAGAACGTGGTTATAATTTAGTCTATGATTTAATATTTTGAAGAAATTTGTAAATATTAAGTTTCCGCTGTATTTTTCTATTTTTCGTCGATGAACGATATCGGTATTGTAAACAAATACTTTTATCAGTGTATATGTACTTTTCTGTATGCCTGTGGAACTTGGTCTCTATTACCCTGTGAATATTGAAATGGAAACGGGTGTTGACATGTAAAGATCTTTGCTTTAATTTTAAATATTAACTCATCTTTCCAAATATTAATTAAGGTGTTTTAATAAGATTCCGCGCTATGTCAGGATTAGTCATCAGACTCTGTATAACAGGTGTATGTTTTTCAAAATAGAGGGGATATCTGTATAATAATATAAAGCCAACCATCGTGTACTAATGGAAGTTATACCACGTGGTAAAATAATTTACTCTTTATCATCCCAAACCCATTATCACATTAATTATCAATCATTATTTCATGGGGATTTTCCCAATATTTCTATATTCATATATAATTATATATATATATATATATATATATATATATATATATTTCATTTCAAATCATAAAGTTCCATAAGGCAAGTTTATATCAAAATATTTTACAATATAATGATAGCTTTCTCAATCACAATAAACCTTTACTCATTGAAATATCTAATAAATATCAACATACCATTTTTAAATCTCAAAATCATTTTACAAAATACTCACAAACAACATACCAACACATATAACAAATGGAAAGTGGTTACCTCTCGTAAAAAAAAAAAATTATAATGACAAGCTCCTAATTCAAGAACTCAAATACACGCCAAATAAATCGACAACAATCAATTTTAAGTTTAGAACATAAAATGGCTAAATTATAAATCATCATCCTAAAAAAAAAAATCTAAACTGATTAAAACTTCAAGAATACTCCTAATAATCCAAATAAATTATTTAACCTAAATTTAATTAGTTAAAAACCTAATATAGAATTATTCATAGATTAATTATATGAAAGATTCATTATAAAATTATATACCAACTAAATAACAAAAATAACATTAAAATTAACTATTAATCATTCTCTACATTCCTATAACCTTATATTAACAAAACTTAAATCTGTCCAAAATCCTAATCTTAAATTTTTCTCTAATCAGCATAAAATTATTATTATAACAAAGATAAAATTATTTAGAACATTTTATAAAAAAAATTTATAATTAGAAGTAACATTGAATACCTTATTAATCCCTAAAATTATAAAAATACTCCTATTAATACCTCACTCTATGCCCTTTTATATGATCACTTCACGCAGATGTTCTAAAGTGGGGAGGGGGAGGGGGCATTACCTCCTCTTTTATTTAACAGTTTTATTTTTTTTATTTCTTTTTTAAACGGTGGGAGGCGCCCAATGTGCCTCCCCTCCCCCCTTTTCTCTTATTAGTAGGCACCCACTATTTTTTTATAGAATATATATATGTATATGTATATTAATAATAATTAATTTTTTTTATTATATATTTTTTAAAAAATAATAATAATTAATTTTTTTAATTAGAACATATTTTAACCAAATTCCTCTTTTCTTTTTATCCAAAAATCACTATTAATTTCATAATTATTTTTAAATTATAATGATATCTTAAAAATAAAAATTTACAAAATACATATCTAACCAAGTAATATTTTGGAACCATGTTACAGATCTTCCAAATAAAATAAAAGATATCGAGAAGAAGAAGATCAAATAACACAACACAAGCTACTATAATAGGAAAGTTATAGATGAACCTTTACTGCTTAATCTATCACTACAAGCACAGGCAAGCTTTATAAGCTATTCACCGAAATATATTGATTCTAAAGTATTAATTGAAATGTAAAAGCTGGTGAAAAAATTGCCATAACCATTAATTTCTGGGGAAAAAAGAAAAACCATAACAACTAGGAACCTACTACGGGTCTGTTTGGGAATCCTTTTGGAAGCTAAAAAAGCCCATTTTGCGGCTAAAAGCCCCAAAAGCTCATTTGATGTGTTTGGGAGAGCGTTGGTGATGGATGGGCTTCTGCAGAAAATGGTGCTTTTATCAGATGGAGATCAAAGCTACTTTTACTCAAATGGAGATAAAAAAAAGTCACTTCTGCCACCGTCAATCCAAACACAAATCACATCTAAAGTCTGACTTTTTTTCTATACGACTTTTTCAAAAGCTCATCTGTTAAAAAAGCTCCTTCTCCACCGCTAATCCAAACAAGCACTACGACAACGCAGTTGGGCTTCTAAGCCTCTATAATAACCCAATCGAACATGGTTTCACTAGAAATGGGTTCGAGCTCAACAAAAACGAGAGACTCTTCAAGCTGATGCAAAGACCCTACTTGGCAAACCAGAATCTTGAAGAGGTCATCGCTCGTTGTCTCTGATCTCGCCATTTTTGCCGCCAAAGCAATTGTGACCTCCACCTTTTCCATTGCCTTTGAATACCCGTCGCAACCCTCCCCTTTTACCTCTGAATCTTCACCTCCACCGATTAGTGAAGAGAAGGAAGAAGATGCCGAGCCTCCACCGTCGTTGGTGGAGGATTCCGACGCCGCCCCTACTCCCTGATTTTTCTTGTGCATCGCAAATGAAGAATTGAAGGCGGAGAGGGGGATTTTTTTGAAGTTAGGGGAATTATGGTATATTTAGAATAATAACGTGGGCCATACAGCCAAAAACTAACACCGTTAGGTAGAGTCGGGAATTCGGGTCGAGCCTAAACGGGCCGGGGAATTCGGGCCGAGCCCTTCAAGGGCCGGATTTATGATTTAGAGGCTAAAAAGAGAAGCGGGCCTAAAAGAGCCAGCCCTGTAGGGCCGCAAGCCCTGGTAGGGCTGGTCCTGCAGCCCTGAGGGCCGGCCCTTTTAGGCTCGTTTAATTTTTTAAAAAATAAATTAATAAATATAATATCATTATATCAAATTATCAATATGAGAGATACCTAAGTACCTAATAGAGTATTAATAATAGGCAAACACTTATTAATTGGTTTGATTTATTTTATTTTCTACAATGATTTATTAATTTTTTTTTACCTGAAATATTGCTTTTCCATTAATGCCAAAAGGGATAACATCAAACTAGTGCAGTAATAACAACAGACGAATTAACAGTACTTGAAATAAATTGAAAAAACAGAAAAGCAAAAAAAAGTAAAGACAGCAATAACAAAAAGCCCTTTCTCAGTTGCTCCTGTCAGCCAATCCCTTCGCGATCCTGGTCCTCATGAGTGATTCCACAGTCAGAAGAGGGTATTCCAGCATCAGCAATATCACACGATAATAAGGGTAACAAAGAAGGTGCTGGTGTTGATACCCATCCCGCAGGATACACCTTCTTACGAAAACATACTGCTAAATGGTCAGCAGCAGCGTTTCCTTCTCGGGCAGTAAAGGAGAAGGAAAGATTCAAACGTGATTTTGCTGCTTCCAGAGTTTCTTCAAGAAAGTGAAGACCACGCCACTCACTCCGTGTGAAGTTGCCTGAGGATAGACAGATGAATAGGTCCTGGTTATCTGTTTCAATTAACACCTTTGGAATATGCACTTATGCAGCTCCAGACTGATAAATACAGCTTTCCTGACTGCAAATAATTCAGATAAGAAAGGTGTCTCGGTATTAACTCGTTCTCCAAAGCCCCATATGAAAGCTCCATTCTGGTTTCGACATATCAAACCAATAGCTGCAGATCTGTCCTTGGGTTGAAATGAGCCATCACAATTAATCTTTAACCAATCTTCAGGAGGGGGAAGCCATTTAGCGATCTAGCTCTTGGGAGCCTCTGATGTTGTGGGATGCTGCACTGAATTAATTTGGAGGTATTCTTGTACTGCCCTTGAAGTGTGCTCAATAACCGCTTTTGGATTTGGGGTTTTATGGAGGAAAGCCACCTCATTTCTTTCCTTCCAGATGAACCATAATGACTACACAATTATCATAATATTAGCCTGGTCCAAATCTTCATTAATGCACAACAACTCAGTGAGCTAGGACATGAAGGGGCTGTTATCATATTGTTCCACACGCATGGAAATTGCACTACCAAACCACACACATCTAACCCAGGGGCAGAAGATGAAAAGGTGTTCAAGTGTTTCAGGTTCGGTCAAGCAAATGGGGCAGAGAGGATTCACAGAGCTATGACGAAGAAACAGAGAATTTTTGGTTGCTATAGCATTATTGCAACATCTCCATAGGAAGTGAAGAATCCTGGGCACTGTTTTAATTCTCCATAGTTTTGACTAGAAATCACCTGGGACTGACCTTGAGCCACTTGGCTGAGTATTTATGCAGTTCCATTTTAGCAATTGACTCTTGTATCCAAGTTTGACAGTATAAATACCATTCTTGGCGTACGTCCATATCAATTTGTCCTTATGTGTTGGGTGGTTGATTTTAATTTTTGGATGAGTGGAGAGACATCCTCTGGAACAATATCGTTGAGCAGTACAATATCCCAATATCCATCTATTAGAAGCGAGTCCACAGATAGGTCAGGAACAGACTCGGTATTAAGGTGAGTTTTTAAAGAATTACCTGGCAACCCCGGTATCCAGTGATCAAGCCACACATTGACTGATTTACCATCGCCTATTAACCAATGACTCTGTTGTTCCAGCAACTCTCTCCCCGTTAGGATGCTTGACCAAATCCAAGATGCCTTGTACCCCTTCTGTGCGGTCATGAAGGTACCATTTGGGAAATAAATCCCTTTCAAAACTTTAAACCACAGAGAGTTCTCCTCTTGAGTGAGTCGCCACGCGGTTTTTGCAAGTAAAGCGTCATTAAGAGCTACAAAATCCTTGAAGCCCATTCCCCCTTTAGATTTAGGGGTTTTCATCAATGCCCAAGATTTCCAATGAATATTATTCCCAGTTTCAGTTTCCCCCCACCAGAAGTTGGAGATTAATCTATCTAAATCAGTACATGCTTTTATTGGAAATTTGAAACATGTCATCGGGTAGATTGGGATAGCATTCACTACTGCTTTCACCATAACTTCTCGCCAGCAAAGGACAACAAGTTTCTTTTCCAACCTTGGACCTTCTTTCCCACTCTTTCTTTGACATAGGCAAGAGCTTGTTGCTTGGATTTACCCCATACATTGGGAATGCCTAGATATTTACCAGGATTCTCAGAAATTGGGATTCTTAGAATCTGGATTACTTGGATCTTGACACTCTTTGGGGTATTTTGTGAGAATATCAGGCCTGATTTAGACAGATTTTCTAGCTGTCCTGAGGCAGTGCAATATAAATCTAGTAAATGTGCAAGTCTCTGGCAGTTATCTGGACTAGCATTCATGAAGAAAAGTGAGTCATTAGCAAAAAAAGAGTGGGATAGAGTAGGGCCCTGGTTTGAAAGCTTAATCCCCTTTAGGTTATTCATGTTGATCTCTTTTGTGAGCATGCTAGACAAAACTTCAGCTATTAAGATAAAAAGATAGGGGGAAAGAGGGTCCCCTTGCCTTAATCCACGACCAAGGGAGAAGGAACTAACAGTTCGGCCAGACAAGCACACGTTCATATGGACCAAAGACACACAAGCCATAACAAGATTAACCCACCTCTCACAGAAGCCAATTTTCTGCATCACGGCTCTTAGAAAATCCCATTCAATGCGGTCATAGGCTTTACTCATATCCATCTTCAGAGCAAACTCGTATTTATTGCCTGTCTTCTTTCTTCGTAAGTAATGAAACGCCTCGTGTGCAACAATTATGTTATCATGGATAAGGCGCCCAGCCACGAAAGCTCCTTGAGTGTTTGAAATGCACTTCTGTAGTGTTAGCTTGAGACGGTTGGCAAGTAATTTAGAGACAATTTTGTATGAGAAGTTGCATAGGCCTATTGGCCGAAACTGAGATATCATTTCCGCCTTCTCAATCTTGGGGATAAGCACAATATTAGTGTCATTAAGCTGTCTGAGATTATTCTGCCCCCTGAAGAAGTCTTTAACCATCTCAATGACACTTCCTCCTACTTCATGCCATGCTTGTTGGTAGAACTTGCCGTGGAATCTGTCTGGCCCAGGTGCCTTTGTTCCACCAAGCTGAAATGCAGCTTGTTTAACTTCTTCTTCAATCACTGAAGCCATCAGCGATACATTATCTGCATAAAAAATTTTACACTCTATATATTGCAGAATATTAGAGAAATCACGGGGGTTAGAAGCTGAAAATAGAGAAATGAAATAATCAGCGATATGCTCAGCAATGTCGATTTCATTGTCTACCCACACTCCATCATCTTTCCTTAGCCTCAGGATGGCATTCTTACGGCGTCGCTGAATAGTTGACACATGGAAGAATTTAGAATTGCGATCGCTTGTTTTAAGCCAAGCAATATGGGATCTCTGCCACCAATACTTCTCCTCCCTATCCCAAGTCTTCTCAATCTCAGCTTGGAGTTCTTCTACTCTTTGGAGCTTTTCTTCAGTAAATTCATCCTCCAGACAAATAGCTAGTTCCCGTTTAAGACAATTGATGAGCTTATAGCAATTAGGAAACACTTTGCTGCTCCAACAGATCAGAGCTTTCCGACAATTCTCTAGCCTTAAAACAAAATTTGCAATTTTATCTTCCTCTAGAATCTCCACCCCATTCCACCCTTGTCGGACAATATTACAAAAATTCGGGTGTTCAAACTAGCTGCATTCAAATTTAAACACGTATGGAGTACGAGCACTAGAATGACATAAATCTATTAAGAGCATAGATGATCTGACCCGATAGGTTCCAGGTGGAACACCTGGGCTTTTGGGAAGCTTTCTCTGAGTTCAACATTTGCTAAAGCCATGTCAATTCTCTCTTTTACATGGGCTTTATTCAAACGTCTATTATTCCAGGTATATGCCGATCCATTATATCCCATATCCATTAAACAGCAGGACGAAATTTGGTTCTGGAAGCTCAGTATCTTATTGATAGCTTTTGGGCGGCCTCCCCATTTCTCACTTTGTGCAACTAATTCATTAAAGTCACCAGTGCAAAGCCAGGGCCCATCAACATGTCTGGAGATTGAAGTAAGCTTCTCCCACACTTTCTTCTTTTCATACTCGTTTGGTGGGCTATATACACAAGTCAAGAATTTAGGTACTGATACTGTCGATGAGTAGACAGCTACATGGATGATGTTACTAGATGAATGTAGGATATCAACATTTATTACGTCTGACCACCATACCGCCAATCCTCCACTTAAGCCCACTGGGTTAACTATCCAATCTTCATCGAAACCGCACCTTCTTCGAATTTTTTTTACTACTTTTTCTTCTTATTTGGTTTCCATTAGGAAAACCAAAAGGGGTTTATTTTTTTTGCAAACCTCTTTCAGGTTCTTGACTGTCAAGGCCACCCCTATGCCTTGGCAGTTCCACGAGATGATCATCATGGCGCTTGGAGAGCTGTTTTAGGCCAGCCACTCGCGCCCTTAGCCATATCCTAATCCTCACACTGATATTTTGGTTCTTCCTTATTCGACAGTACAACCGATTCAGAGTGAGAAGGGTAAACAGGAGAATTTTGAAGAAGGGGGTTCTTACCTTACATGCCCTGTTTGATTCTTTGAACATTTTTCTTTTTGGGAGGTGTCTTCCTCGTTATATCCAGCGTCCTTTGAGCTAAATCCCCAATTTCACTTCGTTTAGCTTTCTTGGTTAGCGGGGGGTCTTCAATTTCAGGAGGTGATCTCTTAAGCTTTACCCCACCAAGCTTGCTTACCACCGCGGAGACTGGAGAGGCTGGTATACGGGATGATTGCTTTCCCATTATTATTAATTACTTCCTCAAGCTCGATAATTGATCCTCGGCGTCCTCCAGCAGATTTTACTGTGTTGGCTTTTTCTGCTTTACTAGTTTGTCCTTTCTTTCCAGGGCTGGATCCGCAGGGGTGTGTAATTGGGGACCTGACCCATTTAGCAGATTGGGCTTTGTCTCCTGGCCCCTTTTATTTTTCAGTGAAATGCTCTTTTTCCTTGAGTGACCCCACTTGCCTCCAACTTTGTTCCAAATCTTGCTTTTGATCAGTTGGCACACCACGTAGGTTTGGCTGCTTTTGTGATGTGGCAATATTCCTGCCAAAACCGTTGCTCCCACCTTGAGGCGAGAGGTGTCCACTACCCCGTACCATCGTGTCAGACTCACGCACCTCTTCAAACGTGAGGCTACGCGCCACCGTGGACATCCTCTGTTTCCATTCATACCATCCATCCTTTACTGTCACCACAATCTCTTCCATGAATCTCGGAGTTGAAACTTTGAGGTGACTTCCATAGGATGCTTCTTCATCAACCATCGATTCTGAGTTTAAACACAATCTTTGTTCATGGCCAATTTTTCCACACTTAAAGCAAACCGTTGGGAGCCTTTCATACTTTACCTCTGCCCATGTTTCATTCTTTGCTTCGCGAGAAACCCAGAATCCAACTAATAAGGGTTTATTAATATCAAGTAGGACCCTAGCTCTGAGGAAATTTCGAACTAGACTGTTATCCTTGCGAGGATTTTCTACCATCACTACTTCTCCAACCAATGAACCCAGTTTTATGGCATTTGTATGGTTCATATATCCGAAGGGTAATCCATGAAATTGTACCCAGAACAGGCATTTGTCAAAATCTACTTCCCTGTACACCATTTCATCATCCCACGGCTGGAGGTTTAACAGGTAAGCCTGGATTGACCATGGACGACCTCTCAACACCTTCACATAGTCCGCCTGGTCTGAGAATTGGAAAACAAACACGTTCTTATCCATATACAGTATTTCGACCCCATTTTTAAGCTGCCATCCTTTTTGAACCATTGAAACCACCGTGTTGCGATTTAGCTCCTTGGAGGTTTCAATCCTTCCTATTAAGGCTCCACCAGATTTCAGTGTTGGGCTATGCTTCAGGGAAATGGTTTTCCTAGGTATAGCGTTTGAGCTCTGTTCTTCGTCCATCGTACGGGCGACGATACTTCCATCACCCTCAACCTTACTGAGAAGCGACCAGAGTCGCAGATTCACTCCCTTACCAACCTTGCAACCGTAATAGATGATTGCAAGAGCACTCAGTTTATACTATCACAGTGGGTGATAGTATTCTACACACACGAAACAGGGGAGGTTTAGCCAGCGGAGAACACAAGAAAATCACCCCGAGAGTGATGAAATTGCGCTCCCCCGTACGGAGAGAAAAAGGCTCACCCTAGTGGTGAGGGATAACAACCAAGGCCGATTGGTCGCGGGTTCAAACACACAGAGCAGAGAGATGAGCGTGAAAGTCACTCAATTTACAATGATTTATTAATTTAAACTTTAAAAAATAGGCTAATTTGGACATTAGATGGTTATTTTAACTAAAAATTTATGAGTTTTAAAAATAATATATCTCAATTTAAAGCAAAATAATAAATAAATTGTAAAACTTAAAAAAGAAATTTTTTTGAATTAAAATGAGTTTAAGCCCGAGCCCGTGAAGGGCCAACCCTGTAGGGCCAATGGGCCTAAACGGGCCGGCCCGTTTAGGCAGGATTTAGTAATGCTTTGACTTTTGGCTTCATTTTTAAAGTTTATAATTATTTTTATACCTCCTAAATATTTGATGTTAAGCATACTTTGAGTAAAAGCTCATATATATTTTTACATCTTAACCCTAAAAATAATAAAGGTACACTTCATAAAATTAAGAAACTAAAATGAAATTTCTTGCAAATTTAAAGATCTAAAAATATACTTTATTGTACTCTTTAATTCCGTTCCTTTTTATACGATAGGATTAATCAAATTGCATTGTTCAAAGATGTAGCTAAAATAAGTTAGCTACAATAATTATGTAAGAAATGAATTTTGATTTCCAAAAACGCCCTCTTTTATGTGGAAGAGAAAGAATATGTTATATTGAGTACTTTAGTCAAACATGAAAATTAAATGCAATAGTGGCATAAGTTAATTTTTGTAATTAAATGAGGGTAAAATGGGGAGTTCAAAAAAATTTCAGACATTCCCTAATCCTATCTTATAAAAATGAACAAAGGGAGCATTATATATATATATATATATATATATATATATATACATACACGCCTCACAATACCATTTAATATACATAATACCCTATCTTACCAAAGTCCGCACAATAATAAATGAAGGGCAAAATTGTATCTTCATATGAAAAATTTGATAAGGTGTCTTATAAAGAAGAAAAAGAATTCTCTCCCTACCTTACAAATAAGGCAAGAGGAGTTTATATATATATATATATATGTATGTGTGTGTGTGTAATAAGTGCCACAAGGCAACATTGACTCAAAGTGCGACTTCCTGACCCTATTTGAGATGGCGTTTTGCCATCCCAGACGTGACTTTTTTAAAAAAAAGCTTGGTGGTGTTTAACTAGGGTGTTTGAGTTGCGTTTTGGCAACTAGACCTTTTTTTTTTCAAAAGTAGCTTATGAAAAGAAGCTTAAAAGTCCGCCTTTTTGAAAAAAAAAAAAAAAGGTCGCTTCTGTCACCGTCAATCCAAACACAAATCGCATTTACAATCTGACTTTTATCCTATTTAATTTTGTAAAAATTATATTAAAAAAAGTCACTTTTACCACCACTCACCTAAATAAGCCTGCATTCTTTAATCTCACCTTTTTGCAAGTATACATGAATAGATGGGTTAGCATTGACTCAGTCTTCTTATATTGCCAATATGAATATCTGGCTACAGTCTACACACATCTATATGCTTACAATGAATATATATATATATATATATATATGCGCACACACAGTGTTGGGAAAAAAAATACACACGCAGGTATAAGATTAATAAAAATGTGTTAAAATTCGCATTAGAATTCATCATTCAAATTATTATCAAATTAAAAGTTTGAAGTTATTATAATCATAATATTATGGTAAAACAAAAATATTAAAATAAATATACATATATATATACATATGTTTTAGGGGAAAAAAGTAATATATGCGAAAACAGTACATAAATTAAATAATAGTATAAACTAATGATATTATATATATATATATATATAATTAATATTCAATGTGGAAACCTGCGCATTCATCAGTCTTGCATTTTTGCAAGTATATGTGGCGTGAATAGTGGCGTGAATATGTGGGTGAAGTTGAGTGTTTGAACCATCGCACAAGTTAGCATTGGCTCTGTCTTCTTATCCTGCTAATATGAATATGTGGCAAAGTTTGAGTCTTTGCTACCACCACACACGTTAGAGGAGTAAGCTACACTCGGTCACAAACGTTAATTGCAAGCATGAATATGAGAGTGAAGTTGGAGTCTGTGTTTTTTGTTTTTTTTTGCACAAAAGTTAGAGACTTTAAACCATTACATAAGTTAGCATTAATAGACTCAACACTCACTCACACCCCTCAATATATATACATATACATATATATATATGTTCTAAGTATGAATTTACGAATCATTCTCATTTTCCAGTCTCCTATAAACAGTACCAACCACCTTCTTGTTTCTCATCCCCATAACTTGTCTTGCTGGAGCATCATAACCCTTTAGCAAGCATGAGACGATCTCTGAGTGAGGTGCTTTTAATTTTGTTTGTACTATGTCTCGAAGCTTCACAACTCTGTCTCTGTAGGAATCTGACTGAGGGGTGCATAGAAGAAGAGAGGCAGGCTCTTTTGATGATTAGAGACAGCTTTGACAATTGCTCAAGGCATTTCCTGGCTTGGGAGGGCAAACATTGCTGCAGATGGAGAGGAGTCAAATGTGATGGCGTCACTGGTCATGTGGTCAACATTGATCTCAGCTCTAAAAGCTATTCAATGGCACCCCAATTGATCATAGAAAATTCATGGATTTCTAACTGCTCTTGCTTTGTGGAGGAGAAACTCGCCAATGGCTCATTCCTTGCTCAATGCTTATTGTCAAGTAAAGCAATGAGTCCATCCTTGCTAGAGTTGAAACATTTGAGCTACTTGGATCTAAGCCTCATTGATTTTCAACATAGTCCTATCCCAGTGTTCCTTGGGTCCATGAAACAACTAAGGTACCTCAATCTTTCCCACTGTTTCTTTTCGTGGAGGGTACCCCACCATCTGGGCAACCTCACCAACTTGCAAATTCTTGATCTCAAAACTGAAGCTTACATTTGGAGAGGTGATCAAGATTTATACATGGATGACTTCACATGGGTCTCTCAACTTTCTTCTCTGCAATACATTGACATGAGTGGAGTTACAATCAAAAGTGAGATCAATTCGCTGATGCAGGTAATTCTCAATCTTCCGATTTTATTACAAGCACACTTTGAGCTCTGCGGAATTAATAGCTCAAAAAGCTCTCAGGGTTTTGTGAATTCCTCCTCAATTCCTTCCATGGTTCAAGTCTTGAATCTTGGGGGCAATTTTCTTAATGTCATACCAAAGGCTTTGCAAAACATGACATCTCTTAGATCCCTTGACCTTTCTGATACCTTTATTGACTCTGTTCCCTTATGGTTAGGAAATTTCAAGTCTCTAGCACATTTGGATCTAGCCTGGAATAGAATCTCAGGCCAATTCCCCATTGCTATTCAAAACATGTCATCCCTTACATTCCTTGATATTTCTCTAAACTCTCTTGACTCAGTTCCATTAAGGTTAGGGAAGTTCAAGTTTCTTGCCCATTTGAATCTAGCCCATAATCGAATTTCTGGGCAATTTCCCATTGCTATTCAAAACATGTCATCCCTTACATTCCTTGACATTTCTGTGAACAAGATTGACTCGGTTCCATTATGGCTAGGAGAGTTCCCGTTTCTAACCGATCTGAATCTAGCTTGGAATCAACTTACTGGTTCATTTCCTATTGCTATTCAGAACATTTCTACCCTTAATTTCCTTGATCTTGCCAGCAATAATCTGACCTCAGCAGTTCCTTTATGGTTCATCAAGAGAGTTCAGCAAGTCTTTCTTGTCAACAACAAATTCTCTACTCTGGAGAGTTCTTGTCCTCTGAATCCCAAAATCAATTGCAATCTAAACTCGTCTGGCTACAACAAATTTCATGGAGAAACATTTGGAAGCTTCAACAATACATCTTTGTTCATTAAAAATGACATCCAAGAATTGGACTTAAGTTATAATGAGCTGAAAGATTCTTTAGAAAGCTTGGGCCAACTTAAGAATCTGATGTCCTTGACGTTGGCTTCAAATTTTTTCTCTGGCTCCATCCCATTATCCTTTAGAAATATGAAAAAATTATGGGTACTGGATCTAAAAGATAATCAATTAAATGGGACAATTCCTGCATTTTTTGGGAGATTTTCTACCTTGGGGATCTTGGATCTTTCAGGTAATCACCTAATTGGTGTTATACCTGATAATCTTTTGAAGCTTCAAAACATGACAATTTTGGATCTTTCGGGGAATCACTTAAGTGGTATCATCCCTGATAATCTTGGGAAGCTCATAAAGTTGTGGTCTTTGGATCTTTCATATAATTCCTTGGAAGGCACACTCAAGGAAATCCACCTTGATAATTTGAACTATCTCCAACATTTAAGTCTAGGAATGAACAAGTTATCTATAAAGCTTGCACCCAACTGGTTACCTCCTTTTCAATTGACAAGTCTTCAATTGCCATCTTGCAAAATTGAAACCCCATTTCCTCAATGGCTTCAAAACCAAAAGAAGCTAGCAACGTTAGACTTATCAAACACTGGCATTTGGGGAACCCTCCCTGCATGGTTTCAACAAAAGGATCTCTATGTGCTAGATCTCTCCAACAACAAAATTAGTGGACTACTTCCAAGAAATCTCCATGATATGATGCCATATTTGGATGGCCTATTCCTTGGTAATAACCTTTTGAATGGTTCAATTCCAAAATCATTGTGTAAATTGCCATGGCTTCGAGACTTGGATCTTTCAAAAAATAAATTATCCAGTGAGATTCCTAGCTGTTTGGGTGATGTTTACAGTCTTGCATTGATAGATCTATCATCAAATGAGTTATCAGGCACCATTCCTAAATCATTTTGTACTTTTCATAATTCCTATTCACTACAATCTTTGAACCTGAGCAACAATAGTTTGCATGGAGAGCTTCCATCCACATTACGATCTTGCAACTACTTGGTGATTTTGGATCTTGGAAACAATGAACTATATGGCATTATACCATCAAGTATATGGGCCAGTTCTAGCATGCTGAAGGTCCTCAGGCTGCGACAAAACAAGTTTAGTGGTGCCATTCCTTCGAGCCTATGCCAACTCTCAGTCTTGCAAAGTTTGGACCTTGCAAGTAACAACTTAACAGGAGTAATTCCGTTTTGTCTTGGGAATCTCAAGGGAATGACTCTAAATTTGTCAGACATGGGATCAACGGGCTTTCTTCATCATAGTATACCAGCACCACCGCCATCCCGTCCTTATTTTGATCAATGGGAAAAAGAAGATGTCAAACAAGTCATGAAAGGAAGAGAATTCGATTTCACAAAAAATCTTAAGTTTGTAGTCAATTTGGACTTATCAAACAATTCATTGGTTGGCTTCATACCTGAAGTTCTAACTTCTCTCACTAAATTGGTTGGTTTGAATTTATCACACAACTATTTGTCAGGAGAAATCTCTGGCGAAATAGGGAAATTGAAGCTGCTAGAATCATTGGACCTCTCTTGGAACCAACTTGCAGGCCCACTTCCAAGTAGCATGTCTTCTTTGACTTCATTGAGCCACCTGAATTTGTCTTACAACAACTTTTCAGGGCCTATTCCACAGGGAAACCAGTTTTCAACTCTTGAAGATTCATCTTTTGTTGGAAATCAATATCTCTGTGGAGAACCTGTGCTCAAAAAATGCAATGACAATAACACGAATGAAGCTCCAACAAGCGTCCATTATGAAGACAAGAATGAGAAAGAAAAGATTCTGTTTTACTTTGTTGTGGCCCTTGGTTTCATGACAGGGTTCTGGGGAATCATTGCGCTCCTGGTATTCAACAAGAGTTTAAGGTATGTTTGCTTTAGATACATGGAGAAACTAGGAGATGAAATATATGTAGCAGTAGCAATAAGGGTAGCAAGGCTCAAGAGAATTGGATTGAAACCTTGGTGATGAGAGATTTTAATTTGTGTTCAGTGTAATGTTTTAATTTTGTTGTTCCTATTTGGGATGGGACGTTTAGTTCTCAACCCCTTTGTATGTCGTGAATTTTTCCTTTAGTTTGGAAATGAATGCTTGTAAGCAGGGGATTGAGTAAAATTTGTCTGCTGTTATTAAACTTTCTCTTCTCTACTGATTTTCTGCTTGGAATTTGGAATTAATTATCTTTATGTGGTTATTATTGTCCAAGAAAAAATGATAAATAATCTTGGCATATTAATTATGTGTGTTCAAAATTTCTTGCAAATTCTTGCATGCATGTTATGATGGTTGTATGATAGTTGTTTGGAATTATTCCTAGTGAAAATGAATTGCTACTATAATTTAACTTGAACTTTGCGGATGGGTAGAAATATCTACAAATAAGTTAGCTAGCTGGATTTTAATCCATTTGTCAAGAATGTTTAAACGCTTATTATTATTGAACCTAACACTGAATTCGTTGAGCTTCTCAAGCTGTAGTGATGTTTGTTTTATATATGTGGAGTGCAAAGAAATTGAAATTAATATTAATTCAGTGAATGCTCTGTGTGTGTGTGTGTGTGTGATATATCTTTAAAAATGTTGATGGTTTATGTGGATTTTAATATTGTACCTTCTAAATTATTTGTGTGGCAAAATGTTTTTGTGCAAATTAGAAGGAAGAATAGGCTAGTATATAAAATTAGAGAGACCTTTTTTGTGTTGTTATTTAGCTATATGGAGTACTCAATTATGTTATATAGGGTTATAGATATGACTCATGATAGTTAACTAAAAACTTCTCTTTTATATTTATAAAAAAATTTGTTTATATGTAGAAACATGTATAATGCTTGTTTTTCCATTTTGCTGTCCTTAATTAAAAGGAGTAATGCCCCTTTTGTGTAAATTGTATTTTCGGATAAATAAACAAAGTGGTAGGAGTAATAACTTATATAGAATTGGTTTTGGAGCTAATGTTATTTCAAAAACTATTCCGGTGATTATGAATAGGTCCAATACTATCTTCATGCAGAATGTAAAGGATTCCTCCATTGGCTAGTGTTCTATGATATTCCATATATTTGTTAGTTTTTTATTTTAACTGTTAATAGAGGGTTCTTTTAAAATGCCTCCTTTTTCTTTTGCATATTACGAGTAGTATATCTAAAAATCACACAATCTCCTAGCGCAACACAGGGGAAGTGGGATTTTTCCTAACAGATTGTTCAATTGGTTATTCACCCTCATTGTCAAAATGCACTTATTCAGTACGTATTTATTTGAATAATTAAATCTCCATAGAGGAGTAACACCGTTGGCTGTAAAGATTTAGTTACAAGAAAAGAGTACTGAGGATTCCCAGTAACCAGACAGCCATCATCTTATTTTTCTCCAACATGCTGCTAAAGTCAACAAAGTAAGAGTTATCTTTGTTCCATTCCTAATATTGTACATGCTCATTCCTTTCCTTTTATAAGACACAAATAACCAAATCAAACGATATCAGGAGCTGCCATTCTCCCCAAAATGCTACCGTGCTTCACTTTTCTGGATCCATAACAAAAGCCTTTTGCCATGAAATTCTTCAGCACTTATAACTATTCACTGTATAGATAAATGTTTCCTCAAACCTTCTTTAGATCCTTCATCAAACGTTGATATCACCCGACAGAAAATCTTAGTTTTGCTTTTTTTTATTTTTCTTGTTAGGTTTAGGGTTATTCTCAAGTCTATATTTTATGATTTCTTAAGGTCTTATTTAAATATTTTATCAGCATCTAACTTATAAACTTTGATTGTTTGAATATCATTTTGTCTTTTTCTTAGAAAAAACCAAATTATATGAATCAAAAGGTTAGTTAAAATTTGATAAATACAATAAATACGTAAAAAATTAAACTTATTTTCCAAAAACACCCGTCTTTATAGAAAGGTAGGTGTGAAAATGAGTGGAAAAGGTAATGAAAGGGAACGAGCAGGAAAAGGTTTCTTTTTTGTTTATTTTTTCAAAAATTTCTTTTAAAAACAATTTTATAAAGCTATTTAGGAAAATGATAGGGAAAAAAACTTCGAAATTAAAAAATCTCAAATCAGATATTTCTTATAAAATGAATTGTAAATTGTTTATCAAATCTCGTCATTACTTTATCAATTATTAATAACAAACCTGATTTTAAATTTTACAATTTTAAAGTTCTTTTTCTATCATTCTCTCAAATTATTTTTTTAAAAAAATAAAAATAGAAAACATAGATAAGCGTACTGCTAATAGAGGTAAGAAAGGGGATGGGTGGAAGCTTACAGAGTTTCAGGAATGCTCGGTGGGTTTATACTTTAGAAGGATTACATCTTCTTTAGCTATGGATACATTCAGCTCATCTGAAGCTTATTGGCCTTGCTAAAAATGCAAAACTTATTTCTTAGCTATAACCTAAATTGTTATAGTGCCTTATATTTCCTAAGGTATCGGGACTCTCTTTAATTATTCACCATATGGATTGCATATGATCATATGTTGCCAAAAAAAAAAAAACAACCTACCTTCCGTGCTTGATTTAAGACCTAATTGATTAATTTAGGGAGATTAAGAAAGCTAAATAAATTACTTTATAATATTTATATTTATCATTTTTTTAAAATTAATTTGATTGTCTTAAACACTAATATATAATTTAATGATAGATATAAGTATTTAAGAGATATCATGTTACATATATTATAATTAAATAACTCATTTAATTTTCTTAATTTTTTTAAATTAGTTAATCGAGTGTTGTACTAAAGGCTCAAGATAGTACTTGTATTTAAGTACTTTGAAATCTCTGCATTATAGATGTCCTGGAAAATCGATATATCATTTCTATGGTTCAGGTTTACATATACCTACTAATATCTTGAAGTGCAAAGAATGTATCATTAAAGGTCTAATGCACTTAGAATCACTTCTTAATTTCCACAACCTTCAATTTCTTTTAATTTTTAACTTAGGCCCGTTTGGTTGGATGGATGGATGGGATGAAAGGAAAACAAAAATGAATCCCTTTTTTTATTTGGTTTGAATCTAGAAAGAGGGTAGTAAAAATACCCCCCCCTCTCTCTCCTTTCATTCTCTTATTTTGGTTCCCTTTAAATTGAGGTTTTTTTTTTAAGCAAAATTTTATAACCAATTTATCCCTTTATGTTTTACGATATTCCATCTCTGCCCCCTATTTGAAAAAAATTAGAAGAAACTCCACCTCATCACTCGCCGCCTTCTCGCTTTGCCAGCAACTCCCTAGTCCCTATTCTCTCTGATCTGAGCTTGCGTTTGGTCCCCGTTGTTGCCGTCCGTTGTCCTTGTTGTTGGTCACTTGATATTTGCTTCATCGTCTCTTTCTGCAAGTGGTTTCTCTCCTTTGCTCCAAAAGCAAAGGACCTCATTTGCTTTTTTCTGGACCGTTGGATCAAGATCTCAACGGTCCAGATTTAATATATTATAAAAATATTATTATTATAATAATAAAATATTATTATTAAATCTTATAAAAATATTATAATTAAATCTTATAATATAATAAAAATATTATTATTATTAT
This sequence comes from Inga leiocalycina, assembly GCA_963242795.1. Lineage (NCBI taxonomy): Eukaryota > Viridiplantae > Streptophyta > Magnoliopsida > Fabales > Fabaceae > Inga > Inga leiocalycina. The sequence continues at coordinate 18,416,983 of OY725320.1, forward strand.
AATAAAATATTATTATTAAATCTTATAAAAATATTATAATTAAATCTTATAATATTATAAAAATATTATTATTATTATTTTATTAGTATAATAATAATATTTTTATAATATATTAAATCTGGACCGTTAGATCTTAATCCAACGGTCCAGAAAAAAGCAATGGAGAGAAACCGGGCTCCTCTTTTCTTCCATTGCTGCCATCTGCGTGTATCCATGCCTGTCAATTTTTTCATCGCTTGCCTTCGTCATCTGTTTTCTTCACTGTCCAGGCTCCATTTCAAGTGATATAGCTTTCTTCAACTTTCAACTGCATCCTCCTCTTGTTATTCATCGAATTTGGAGAGAGGAGAGAGAACGAGTGGGAGAGAAGGAGAAAGAGAAGCATATCTACATCTGAGTCGACTCTTGCACGAGAGGTGTTCGACAAATTTACTGTGCATGTCCTCACAGCTGTGGTTCGTTCTTCACACCATACACCAATTTTATCTCACGACAACATGAAAATTTTATAGGTTTCTTTAGTTAACTCCTTGCCTGCGACTGCTCAGGGAGTAAAGGCGGTGTTTCTGGGATGGGGAAGGTGTATCAAAAAAAAAAAAAAAGCATCGGTTCTGGTACTCTGCCTCTGGCCTATTGATCATGTGCATTGCTGAAAATAAACCCCAGTCTAGATGATGGAGAAATGTATTAAATGTGAGATACACGCTAGTTATACACCATATAAACATCATAAACATTAAGAGAAAAAAAGAGAGATTGAAAAGTGGGGGTAGAAAATAATTCTCTACCTCCCAACTTTTAATGTAACAACACGTTCCCTGAATTAAGTTTTAAATACAGCTTTAGTGCAAGAACTTTCAAATATGTTTTAGCACCCTGTGCTCTTGAGAGGGGTGGGGGGGGTGGATTAAGATTAACTCTTGGTCCTTTTTAACTTTTAAAAAGATTGTATGGTCTTTGATTTCTGTAGTTTATTTCATATTCCTTCAAGTGATCTTACAGAAATGACAAAATCCCTAATCAGGTCAAAGTGGCGGCAAGGGTAATGAGAGAAGAATGACTTTTTGGGGCTGGGTAAGGATGGGGATTGGCTTATTTTCCTTTATAATATATATTGACATTAAATCAGACTGAGAGTTACTGCTTTCCACCTTTTTTTCTCAAAAGAAAAGAGAGTCGTCTCTTAAAGTCGCAATTATTCAGAGGACAAACAAAGGGAATATCAGGTGTCAGGAATTGAGGGAAGGCTAACTTGCATGAAATAATATTGTGCAGGGAAATGGTGTCAGATTATTTGTGGGGCTGCCACTAGATGCAGTTTCTTCAGACTGCAAAACAATAAACAATGCTAGAGCAATTGCAGCTGGCATGAAAGCCTTGAAGCTACTTGAAGTTGAGGGTGTTGAACTTCCTTTATGGTGGGGAATTGTTGAGAAAGATGCCTTGGCAAAATACGATTGGTCAGGCTATCTTGTTGTGGCTGATATCGTTCAGAAAATGGGTCTCAAGCTTCATGTTTCTCTTTGCTTCCATGGCTCGAAAAGGCCATATATCCCACTACCCAAGTGGGTATCCCAGATTGGTGAATCTGAGCCTGGTATTTTCTTCACAGATCGGTCTGGACAATACTATAAAGAATGCCTCTCATTAGGAGCTGATGATATTCCTGTTCTTAATGGGAAAACTCCAGTCCAAGTCTACCAAAGCTTCTGTGAGAGCTTTAAGTCTGCATTCTCTCAGTTCATGGGCTCTGTGATAACGGTATGGATTTGGGATTCTGGAACCTATTATTTGCTCTGATATCAGTGTTTACATTAATTTATAGGATAAATTGCAATATATTTTCCAATAGGTTTGGCTCACAATCAGTTTGTTTTCCTGTGGATTAAACTTCAAAGTATGTCATTTTAACAGCTCTACGATTTCGGCCAACACCACTTAACCATTACATCTTATTTTAACACTTGATCACATGGATATTGGAATGACAGACAATTGTGCTGTTCAAAGTCCGATTCACTTATGTCTTGAACATTTTTATGGTATCTTGAGGTTATTTCTAGGGTTAAGCTGATGATTGATTTTCCAAATTTTAGTTTATCTCCAGAAACAGCTTTAAAAACTGAAATTGTTCTATATATATGTATATATGAAATATATTTTCAATGATAAAACCATTTATCATTTTAACAGATCAGAGGATTAGCTAGTATAATGTAAATCACATGGGGATAAACTGATTTTAAACTAAAACACCACAGCGAACTCTAATTCACCCGAATTCATGTGATTGACTGAGTGTTCATGCTATACTGCAGGGAATTTCAATGGGATTAGGACCAGATGGTGAGCTGCGATATCCATCTCACCGCCAGCTACCCAACGACAGTGGAACTCATGGGGCTGGAGAATTCCAATGCTATGACAAAAACATGCTTAGCATTCTCAAGCAACATGCTGAAGCATCTGGAAATCCTTTATGGGGTCTTGGAGGTCCACATGATGCCCCTACCTACTACCAATCCCCAAACTCCAACAGCTTCTTTAGAGATGGAGGATCTTGGGAATCCCCATATGGGAATTTCTTCCTCACACGGTATGCTAATCAGCTTTTAACTCATGCAGATCGCCTCCTTTCCATAGCGGCTTCAACTTTTGGCAACACTACAGTGTCTATATATGGCAAAGTCCCGCTTATGCACTATTGGTACAGAATGCAATCCCATCCTTCTGAGCTAACTGCTGGATTTTATAACACAATTAAGAGAGACGGTTACAAAGAAGTTGCAAAGGTTTTTGCAAAGAATTCATGTAAAATGATAGTGCCAGAAATGGACCTCTCAGACGCAGTTCAGCCTCAAGAATCCCTCTCAAGTTCTGAGATGTTACTTTCACAGATAATGGTGGCTTGTAGAGATAATGGGGTTGAGGTTTCAGGGGAAAACTCTTCAGGTTCTGGTGCTTTTGGGGGCTTTGAACAGAATAAGAATATTATAGAAGGAGATAATAATGTGTTGGACCTGTTCATGTATCATGGAATGGGAGCTTCTTTATTTTCACCACAGCATTTTCCTTCCTTCACATAGTTTGTTCGGAGCCTTAAGCGGCAGGAAATGCATCTAGATGATGTAGCTACTGAATCTCATGTGAAGAACTCAGATCCAAGCATGCAGATATAATACTTGTCATATTATGATAGTTTTGTATACAAATATTTGTAATGAAAATATAGATTGATAGAAATACTTACTGGAAATACCAGCTGGGCATGCTTCATCCTCAAACACATATGGTTCTATTATTGAAATACTAGTAAGAGAAGAGCAGGTTGTTGACTGAGTATAATTATGGAAGTTTAATATATAATAGACTTTTGTTAAGCATTCAATTGTATTGATCCCAGAAGAGAAAAAATAAATCTATAGCCTTTGCAGACATTTTCAAACGCATTCGTTTTTTTTATATATATTTATATTCAATCGTGTTAGACATTGCATGGTAAAAATAATTGGGAAAGGAATTTGGATTTATTTAGTGAGTGAGCTGTAGACACTAGTATTTTGAGGTAGAAGTGGGGGTGCTTGTTGCTAACTGGAAATGATGATATCTATATGTTTGTTTTGCTTGTTTTGCTTATTTTGCTTATGATATAGTCGAGTGAGGTATGATGAATTATACTAAGATTTATTGAGGAACATATGATAAAACACATTTCATTAGAAGTATTTGTATTTTCTGTTAACAGAAAAGACTAAATTTTCCCAAGATATGGAAGAAATCACGCACACATTTTCCAATTAAGTTTATTATATCAATCACAAAAGTTAGACTGCTTGCTTCTCATCAAACCAATTATTAAGTGGTACTATAGTGAACCAATCAGTCAATCAATTGCTAGAGCAACAATTCTGCAGGGTCTATTTTGTAGGAAGGATTTGGAGGGAAGGGGATGAAAAGAAAAATTTTTATTAGTTAAATTTAAAATAATTGAATAAGTGGAGTTACAAAATTTTAATGAAGTTAATATATAAGATAAATAAGTAAGGAAAGAAAAATTAAAAACTTTTAACCCACTTTTATCATTTTTTAAATCCACCTCAGAAAATTTCCCCTCTACTCACCTTCCCCACGCCTCCCCTGTACCGAACAAGCCCTAAGTGGGCAACTATCACAACATGGAGCAACCATTCAAAACCAACAAGATCCTAAACTCAAATACTATATTCTACCCATAATGCTCAGAATATATGATAACTAAATATTATGTAAAATTAAATTCAAATTATAATTCATAATTACCAAATTAAAATTTTTTAAGTTGTTATGATCATAATATTTTGATAAAATAAAATATTAAAATAAAGATACGTATATACATGTTTATATGCAGAAAAACCACACCAATTATATAAATTTATAATATCTTTTATATGTATATAAAATCATTGCCACACGCCGTATTAATTGACCTTGGTTACATGCAATCTTTTTCTCGGAAATTCTTCAATGTGGAAAGCAATCTTCAGTCTTCCTTCTTTGTATATAAATGTCTTTCTCGGAAATTCTTCAATGTGGAAAGCAACCTTCAGTCTTCCTTTTTGGTATATAAATGTCTTTCTCGGAAATTCTTCAATGTGGAAAGCAACCTTCAGTCTTCCTTTTTGGTATATAAATGTCCTTCTCGGAAATTCTTCAATGGTGGTGAAGTTGAGTCTTTGAACTATTGCACAAGCTGGCATTGACTCAGTCTTCTTGTATAGCTAATATGAATATGTGACTAAAGTTGAGTTTTGCAACCACCACACACGTTAGACTCAGTCAGTCTCCTCGATATATACAAACACACACATATATTCTATGTATGAATTCACGAATCACATATACTCAGTTTCCAGTCTCCTATAAGCAGCACCAACCACCTTGTTTTCTCATCTCTTGCTCGAGCATTATATCCCTTTAGCAACCATGAGACGACGATCTCTAAATGATGGAATTGAGGTGCTTTTAATTTTGTTTGCACTATTTTGTGAAGCTTCACAACTCTGTTTGAGTGAGAATCTCGCAGATGAGGGCTGCAAAGAAGAAGAGAGGCAGGCTCTTTTGAAGTTCAGAGACAGCTTTGAGAATTGCTCAAGGCATGTCCTTGCTTGGGAAGGCAAACAATGCTGCAAATGGAAAGGAGTCAAATGTGATGCCATCACTGGTCACGTGGTCAACATTGATCTCAGCCCTACAAGCTATTCAATGGATGAGTTAGTCACAAAGTTTCCTAATTGCACTCTCTCAAAAGCAGAGGAACTTACCAATGGTTCATTCATTATTACCTACTCATTGTCAAGTAAAGCAATGAGTTCATCCTTGCTAGTGTTTAAATATTTGAACCACTTGGATTTAAGCTTCATTGATTTTCAATCTAGTCCGATCCCATTGTTCCTTGGGTCCATGAAACAATTGCTGTACCTTAACCTCTCCAATTGTAACTTTATTGGAAGGTTACCTCATCATCTAGGGAACCTCACAAACTTGCAGATTCTTGATTTCAACACAGGTGGTGGTGATCAATTATCTCTTTTTAATGGCACATGTGGTCCATGCTTATTTGTTGATGACTTCACTTGGGTCTCTTGGCTTTCTTCTCTACAATTCATTGACATGAGTGGAGTTTACATCAAGAATGGCAACAATTCCTTTATGCAGGTAATTTATAATCTTCCCGTGTTGTTACAAGCACACTTTATGCACTGTGGAATTGATGGCTTGAGAATTTCTCATAATTCTATGAATTTATCAACACTGCCTTCCAAGGTTCAAGTCTTGAACCTTAAGGGAAATCGACTTTCTGGGACTGTGCCTAAGGTTTTGCAAAACATGTCTTCTCTTGAATTCCTTGATATTTCTGACAACATGATTGAATCTATTCCATTATGGCTCGGAGAGTTCAAGTTTTTAACCAGTTTGAATCTAGCCCGGAATACGCTTTCTGGTTTATTCCCCATTGCAATTCAGAACATGTCTTCCCTCAGATTCCTTGACCTTTCTTACAATAATCTTACTTCTGAAGTTCCACTATGGTTGATCAAGAGAATTCACCATGTCAACCTTTCCCAGAACATATTCTCTAATCTCCAAAGTTCTCATAATTCCATAAAAGATTGTGATTTAACATCATTAGGCTTGCCAGATGACAGATTTCAAGGAGAAACATTTGAAAGCTTCAAAAATATAGATGTGTGTAGTAAAAATGATTTACAAGTAGTAGATTTAAGTCACAATGAGCTGAAAGATCATATAGAAAGCTTGGGCCAGCTTAAGAATTTGATTTACTTGAATCTGTCTTCAAATTTGATCGACGGTCCCATCCCATTATCTTTTGGACAACTGAAAAAGTTAAGAGTATTAGTTCTCAAAGATAATCAACTAAATGGGACAATTCCAGCATTCTTGGGGAGATTGTCTGCGCTGAGGGTATTGGATCTTTCGAGTAATCACTTAATTGGTATTATGCCTGGTAATCTTGTGATGCTTCAAAACTTGACAACCTTGGATCTTTCTAGCAATCACTTAAGTGGTGTCATACCTGATAATCTTAGGAAGCTCATAAACTTGAAATCTTTGGATCTTTCAACTAACTCCTTGGAAGGGACACTCACAGAAATTCACCTTCATAACTTGTCCTATCTCCAAGATTTAAGGATAGGAATGAACAAGTTATCTGTAAAGCTTTCACCCAATTGGCTACCTCCTTTTCAATTGGCAAATCTTCAATTGCAATCTTGCAAAATTGAGACGACATTCCCTCAATGGCTTCAAACCCAGAAGAAGTTAGTCAATTTAGACTTATCAGATACTGGCATTTGGGGACCCTTCCCAAAATGGTTTCAACAAAAGGATCTCAGTGTGCTAGATCTCTCCAACAACAAAATTAGCGGAGAAGTCCCAGGAAATCTCCATGATATGATGCCGAATTTGAATGGTTTGTTCCTTGGTGACAACCTATTGAATGGTTCCATTCCAAAATCGCTATGTAAATTAGAGGGGCTTCATGATTTAGATCTTTCAAAAAATAAATTATCTAGCAGGATTCCAAGTTGTTTGGCTAAAATTAATGGGATTGCACTTATAGATCTATCATCAAATGAGTTGGCAAGCACCATTCCTGAATCATTTTGTGGTTTTTATTCCACTTTACAATCTTTGAACCTAAGCAACAATAGTCTCCATGGCGAGATTCCATTGAACTATAGTTATTGCAGCTACCTGGAGATTTTGGATCTTGGCAGCAATCAACTATTTGGTGTTATACCTTCAAGCATAGGAGATGACTTGCCGTCATTGCAAATTCTCAGGCTTCGACAAAACAAGTTTAGTGGTACCATTCCTTTGAGCCTATGCCAACTCTCAATCTTGCAAAGCTTGGACCTTGCAAGTAACAACTTAGTTGGAACAATTCCCTTTTGCCTTGGGAATCTTAAAGGAATGGCTCTAAATTTGTCATCAGATATGGGATCAATGGGATTTTTGGCTCCTGGACCTGCAAATGGTCCAACTTCATTAGTCATAGTAGCTCCTGAATTTAATCAATGGGATAAAGTACATGTCAAGCAAGACATGAAAGGAAGAGAACTTGATTTCACAAAAAATCTGAAATTTGTAGTTAATTTGGACTTATCAAACAATTCACTAGTTGGTTTGATACCTGAAGCTATAACTTCTCTCACTAAATTGGTCAGTTTGAATTTATCACACAACTATTTGTCAGGAGAAATCCCTAGTAGAATAGGGGAACTGAAGCTACTAGAATCATTGGACCTCTCTTGGAACCAACTTGCAGGCTCACTTCCTGGTGGCATGTCTTCTTTGACTTCATTGAGCCACTTGAATTTGTCATACAACAACTTTTCAGGGTCCATTCCTGAGGGAAACCAATTCTTCACTCTTGAGGATTCATCCATTTATGTTGGAAATCAATATCTCTGTGGAGAACCTGTACTAAAAAAGTGCCACAACAGTGACAATAATGAAGCTCCAACAAATGTCCATTATGAAGATAAGAATGAGAAAGAAAAGATTATGTTTTACTTTGTTGTAGCAATTGGTTTCATGACAGGGTTCTGGGGAATTATTGCACTCCTAGTGTTCAACAAGAGTTTAAGGTATGTTTGTTTTAGATATATGGAGAAACTAGGAGATGAGATATATGTAGCAGTAGCAATAAGGGTCGCAAGGCTCAAGAGAATGGGATTGAAACCTTGGTGATGAGAGGCTTTGTGTTCAGTGTAATTCAGCATACGTTGTCAGCTCTTTTCATTTAATTTGGAAATGAATAATGTCTGTAAGCAATGGATTGGATATAATTTGTACGATGTAATTTAGCTTTCTCTTCTCTATTTTTCTGTCCTACATGGTTTGTATTGTCCAAGAAAAACTTATGAATAATCTCATCATATCTTGTGTGTTCAAGATTTCTTACAGACTATTGCGCGTATGATCTAATGGATGTATAATATGAGTTTGGACTTATTTCTTGTGGAAGTGAATTATTATTATCATTCATGAGGGATTGTCTGATTTTGATTTTTTTTAAAAAAAAGAGATTATAAACCTTGTTTGAAAAACCGTTTTTAATAAGTTGTTGTTTTAGTAATAATAAGTTTTTTTAAAAAAATAAAAAATCAAAAAGTGTTTTCTTGCTTTTCTTTTTCTACTTCTTAGTTTTTAAAGCCACTAATTGTCCATTATCGACACCACACCGATACCAACCAGTGTCACGTCACTACTAGCAATAGCCGCCGCTACCACATCACATCAAAAGAAGTTTTTTTAAAAAAATAATTTTATAAAATAATTTTTAAAAAAAATAGAAAGCATTGGTAAACACTCGCGTGCTGCTAATAGAGGTAAGAAAGGCGTTTACGAGTGGAAGATCTGAATGGGTGGAAGCTTACAGAGTTTCAGGAATGCTCATTAGATTTATAGTTATGTATACAGTCAGTTCATCTGAAGCTTATTTGACTTGCTAAATATGCAAAACTTTTTTCTTAGCTATAACCTAAATTGTCATAGTGTCTTATATTTCACAAGTTATCGAGACTCTTTTTAATTATTCACCATCTGGATTATGATCATATTTTGCCAAAAAAAAAAAAAATACTACCTTCTGTACTTAATTTAAAACCCAGTTGATTAATTTAGGAAAATTAAGAAAGTTAAATAAATTATTTTATAGTATTTATATTTATCACTTTTTTTCAAACTAATTCACTTATCTAATTATACATGTAAGTATTTTAGAGATATCACATCACATATGTTATAATTAAATAATTTATTTAACTTCTTTAAATTTCTCAAATTAATTAATTGGTTCTTATACTAAAAACCAAGGTAATTAAGCTCGGGCCGGTCAGTGAATCGGTCGGGGTATTGGATCAAGGGTCAGTGAGTCAGATCGGAGTCAAACCGGAGCTAAACCGGAACCAAACCGGTGAGAAATGAAATATTTTAGACTTATAGTATGAAATTCTAAAGAAAAAATGTTTTAAAATTTTTAAAAAAAAAATAAAAAATCTGACCCGAACCGGGTCACCGGACCAGACCGGTTTAGAGGCCGGGTTGCCGGTTTCCGGTCCGGTTCGGCCGGGCCGATCCGGATTAGATAACCCTGCTAAAAACGCAAGATAGTACTATTGTTTAAAAGCTTTGAAATCTTTGCATTATAAATGTCCTAGAAAATGGAGATATATCGTGTCTAGAAAATGTGAGCTAAAAAAAGTCCGCCCCTCTCCCGCCTTCCATTTTCTTATTTTTCTGAATGTTTGGAATAGTTTATTTTTAGGAAATAAGTACTTATTACGTAAGTCGAGATAAAACCCATCTCACATACTTACCTCATATTCGTATATCGTGAATCACGATTTATAAGTACTTATTATCTACAAATAAACTATCCCAAACGAACATTTTCCCTCCTCTGAATTTGAGATTTTTCTTTTGAGAAAAGTCAAATTTTATGACTAATCTATTTTATGATATTCCATATCTGCCCATGTGAAAAAAAATTAGAAGAAACTCCCCCTCTTCGCTGACGCCCTTCTCGCCGTGCCAGCAACTCCCTGTTGTCGCCGATCCGAGCTTGCGTTTGGTCCTCATTGTCACCGTCCGTCATCCTTGTTGTTGGTCACTTAATATTTGCTTCATCGTCTCTTTTCTTCCATTGTTGCCATCTGCGTGTATCCCTACTCGTCATTTTTTTCATCGTTTGCCTTCATTATCTGTTTTCGTCACTGTGTCTGTCTAGGCTTGGATTTCAAGTGATAAAGCTTTCTTCAATTGCATCCTTCTCTTGTTGTTCATCAAATTTGGAGAGAGGATAGAGAACAAGTGGGAGAGAAGGAGAAAGAGAAGCAGATTTACATCTCAATCGACTCTTGTACAAGAGGTGTTCGACAAATTTACTGTGCATGTCCTCACGTCTTTGGTTTGTTCTTCACACCAAATACCAACTTTATCTCATGACAACATGAAAATTTTATGGGTTTCTTTAGTTATCTCCTTGCCTGCGACTGCTCAGGGAGTAAAGGCGGTGTTTCTGGGATGGGGAAGGTGTAGATAAAGAGGGTATTGACGGTTCTGTCTAATTTGCCTTTGGCAATTGGGGAAATGTTCGCCATTGCGGATTTGATGGCTCTGGATATGCGAATCAAGTTTCTCTTCCTTTTTCTACCTTAAGGTTACTGAATTCAATCAACACTGTTTCTCATCATGATTAGAAAAAATAATAAATTTGCAGGCACTTATATGCTCCTTTTCCTCTTTAATTAGAAGATAGACATTCAACTTCTTTTTAAAAGAATTTGCAATATTGAAAAAAAAAAAAGTATTTTTTGAATGAACTTGTTGAAAGAAATGTGATTGTGACTTTTGCGTCTGCCAATGTGCTCTACTATGACCAAAGCGGCTTGATACGAGTCTTTGGTGACAGGAACCATTTTTGAACAAGGTGAGGCCCTTGGTTTGATCATCCTGTGTTGGAATTTTTCACTTGGAGATGGGTTACCACCCTTGGTTTTGATCACATGTTCTCATGACCTGTATTTCTTGGAATGTTGGTTCTTTTTGGTCCATCACTTATGGCCTGCACTTATGCAACACAAATCCCAATTGTAAAGGTTGCGAGAAGGTTGGGCTGTGAATTACTGCTTTTACATATCTGAGATGGGATATAGATAGTTTTTGGTTAATAAAGCTCATTGTCATTTTTACATTCTGCTGAGGCCATCTGTAAGCAAGAATTTTTAGTGTGTTGGCTCTCTAATCACTCTTGCTTACAGTTCTATATTAGTTATATCTTGTTTTTTTTATAAATTGTTAACAAGTTAGTTGACGGTAATCCATCGGCTGGAATTTTTTTCCTCCAACCACCGGCTGCAGTTATATTTTTTTGCCAACCATCCGCAGCAATTATAGTCTTATGGAGCTGAGTTTGTTTAAATAAATCAACTTATTAGTTTAGCTTTTTTAAGTTAAATACTATAGTATACTACTATAGCCCGGGCAAATTCCTTATAAACGTAGTTTAAACAAAAAAACTAAACATTAGCGAAAAAAACTGAACAATTTTAGTAATGCCACCCAAAAAATAATAAATCCATTAGCAAAGTTAAGCATTGTCCTTCAAACATAAAATTTGTTAATTTGAATTTTGAAAATATATTATCATATAAATAAAAAAGAAGGTGAACCTTGACACAGCGGTAAGGTTACTGCCATGTAACTTAAAGATCACGGATTCAAATCATAGAAACAGTCTCTTCATTTGTGGGGAAAAAGCTACATACATTTGTTCCTTCTCAGACCCCACTTGGTGGGAACCTTATTCACTAGGCCACCTGGAAACAGTCTCTTCATTTGTGGGAATAAGGCTACATACATATGTTCCTCCTCAGGCCCCACTTGGTGGGAACCTTATTCACTAGGCCACCCTTTTTTTTTTATTATTATGATATAGATAAGAGATAAAAAAATATCATCATATCAGTTTTTATATACATATTAACAATAAGTTGATATGAGAGTAAATTTTTATAAATTATGCAATTTACATTAAAGTGCAAACTAATTTATATAAGTAAAAAAAATATAATATAACATAGAAGGATAAAATGGTAAATTTATCAAACATCATTCCCCTTCCCCTCCAAACAAGGCAACCATATACCCTTTCACTCCATCCCCTCCCCTCAAATTAAATAGGCGTGAGGGTTACACTTTTCAGCATTATTAAGCTAGTGGAGTTGAGTCTGTAAACCATTACTGTGGGCCAAAAAAGCAGAGTCCGTGAACCATTACATAAGGCAGTGTTGACTAAGGTTAGTCTTTTTTCCTGGAAATTCTTCATAGTAGAGGAAAAACAAAAATATATATTGCACTAATTAATCTATGTGCCTTCCCTTTTCTTCCTTCAATCCAATGGGCGAGTTTTTCAACCATATTACAAAACTTTGCTTTATTGACTGGATCTTCCGTGCGACAAGCATGAATAATATCTGAATATATGAGTATAAATGAGTCTAAACCATTAATTGACTCTTTGTCCTTTTCTTTTTTTTCTTTTTTTTGAAATGTCTAGTATTGTGAACCTACCTCCTTTTAATTTGGAAGATTCATCAGGACCCAGACTAATCTAGGTCAAGTCAGGTAGAACCACAAAGACGACAAAGCTCTGCTATCAAGTATTTAACGATACTACGTTCCCAAAGCTTGAACTCGAGACCTCTGGTTAAGCTGGTACAACCCCTTACTCCTTCTCCTTTAGTTTCCTATAAATACCAACCAGTTCATTCTCTTCTCACCCATTACTTTCCATATAGCAACATTGAGATGATCTCTAACTGAGATGCTTTTAACCTTCTATGTACTATTTTTTGAAGCTTCACAACTCTTTTTCTGTGGGAATCTGACTGAGAGCTGCATTGAAGAAGAAAGGCAGGCTCTTTTGAAGTTCAGAGACAGCTTTGAGAATTGCTCAAGGCATGTCCTTGCTTGGGAAGGCAAACAATGCTGCAAATGGAAAGGAGTCAAATGTGATGACATCACTGGTCATGTGGTCAACATTGATCTCAGCCTATTCAATGGATGAGTTAGTCAAAAAGCTTCCTAATTGCACTCTCTCAAAAGCAGAGGAACTTACCAATGGTTCATTCATTATTAACTACACATTGTCAATAAAAACAATGAGTTCATCCTTACTAGTGTTTAAATATTTGAACCACTTGCTTTAAGCTTCATTGATTTTCAATCTAGTCCAATCCCATTGTTCCTTGGGTCCATTAAACAATTGCTGTACCTTAACCTTTCCAATTGTAACTTTTTTGGGAGGTTACCTCATCATCTAGGGAACCTCACAAACTTGCAGATTCTTGATTTCAACACAGGTGATGATGATCAATCCTTGTTTGTTGATGACTTCACTTGGGTCTCCGGGCTTTCTTCTCTACAATTCATTGACATGGGTGGAGTTTAAATCAAGAATGGCAACAATTCCTTGATGTAGGTAATTTACAATCTTCCCTTGTAGTTACAAGCACACTTTATGCACTGTGGAATTGATAGCTTGAGAATTTCTTAACACCGCCTTCCAAGGTTCAAGTCTTGAACCTTAAGGGAAATCAACTTTTTGGGACTATGCCCAAGGCTTTGCAAAACATGTCTTCTCTTAAATTACTTGACACTTCTAACAACATGATTGAATCTATTCCATTATGGCTAGGAGAGTTCAAGTTTCTAACCGGTTTGAATCTAGCTTGGAATACACTTTCTGGTTTATTCCCCATTGCAATTCAGAACATGTCTTCCCTCAGATTCCTGGACCTTTCTTACAATAGTCTTACTTCTGAAGTTCCACTGTGGTTGATCAAGAGAATTCAACATGTCAACCTTACCCATAACATATTATCTAATCTCCAAAGTTCTCATGATTCCATAAAAGATTGTGATTTGACATCATTAGGCTTGCTAGATGACAGATTTCAAGGAGAAACATTTGAAAGCTTCAAAAATATAGATGTGTGCAGTAAAAATGATTTACAAGTAGTAGATTTAAGTCACAATGAGCTGAAAGATCATATAGAAAGCTTAGGCCAACTTAAGAATTTGATTTACCTGAATCTGTCTTCAAATTTGATTGACGGTCCCATCCCATTATCCTTCGGAGAACTAACAAAATTAAGAGTATTCGTTCTCAAAGGTAATCAACTAAATGGGACAATTCCTGCATTCTTAGGGAGATTGTTTGCGCTGAGGGTATTGGATCTTTCGAGTAATCACTTAATTGGTATTACCCCTTATAATCTTGGGATGCTTCAAAACTTGACAACCTTAGATTTTTCTGGCAATCACTTAAGTGGTATCATACCTAATAATCTTAGAAAGCTCATAAACTTGAGGACTTTGGATCTTTCAACTAACTCTTTGGAAGGCACACTCACAAAAATTCACCTTCATAACTTGTCCTATCTCCAAGATTTGAGGATAGGAATAAACAAGTTATCTGTAAAGCTTTCACCCAATTGGCTTCCATCTTTTCAATTGGCAAATCTTCAATTGCAAACTTGCAAAAATTGAGACGTTGTTTCCTCTATGGCTTCAAACCTAAAAGAAGTTAGTCAATTTAGACTTATCAGATACTAGCATTTTGGGACCCCTCCCAAAATGGTCTCAGTGTGTTAGATCTGTCCAACAACAAAATTAGCGGAGAAGTCCCAAGAAGTCTTCATGATATGATGTCGAATCTGAATGGTTTGTTCCTTGGTAACAACCTACTAAATGGTTCCATTCCAAAATCACTATGTAAATTAGAGGGTCTTCATGATTTAAATCTTTCAAAAGATAAATTATCTAGCAGGATTTTGAAGTGTTTTGGGTGAAACTAATTGGATTATAGTTATAGATCTATCATCAAATGAGTTAGCAAGCACCATTCCTGAATCATTTTGTGGTTCTTATTCCAATTTGCAATGTTTGAACCTGAGCAACGATAGTTTCCATGGAGAGATTCCATTGAACTTCGGTTATTGCAGCTACCTGGAGATATTGAATCTTGGCAATAATCAACTATTTGAACTTCGGTTATTGCAGCTACCTGGAGATATTGAATCTTGGCAACAATCAACTATTTGGTGTTATACCTTCAAGTATAGGAGATTACTTGCCGTCATTGCAAATTCTCAGGCTTCGACAAAACAAGTTTAGTGGTATCAGACCTTTGAACCTATGCCAACTCTCAATCTTGCAAATCTTGGACCTTGCTGGTATAGAGTTTCTAAGAGAGAGAAAGAAAAGAAAGAACTGAGATTTTATTCAATATTTCCTAATGAGATACACGTATAGCTTTATATCAGTCCTAATCCTATAACCAGCTCAGTTAATCAGTTCCTAACAACTATCTGTTGCTAATTTTATTATCCACGTGGCACAACTAATTTAGCTGCCACGTAACAACTACCCCCCGCCTAAAAAACATGCTTGTCTACAAGGATAGGAGGAGGAGGAGGTGCAGCTGTAGGAAAATCAGGGAATTGCTGCTGAATGAGCTTTAAATCCTCCCAAGTGGCATCCTTGGGGTTAGAATGCGTCCATTGAACCAGGACCTGAGTAACAAGTAGGTCATGGCGCTTAACGATCTTATGTCCCAAAATTGACATGGGTTTCAAAACAAAGTGGTCGTCCGAATCAGTCATGGAATAAGAAGAACTAAGAGGAACTCTGGTGCCAACATAATGTGTCAGGAGTGAAACATGAAAAACGGGATAGATATGAGTATCATCAGGAACTAGAGTTCATAAGCGACGGCACCAACTCGCTTTAGTATCTTAAAAGGCCCAAAGTAATGAGCTACAAGCTTATGTAAGGTAGAGTTGTTCAACAAGTTCTACTGAAAAGGATGTAATTTAAGGTAGACCATATCCCGCTCCTGAAATTCCCTCTCCATATTATGCTTATTGCCCTGGTGGATCATATGATGCTAAGCCTTCTGAAGATGAGTCTTTAAGAGCTGCAAAGTAAGTTCCCGAGAAAGGCACATGCGATCAACCACCTCATTATTAGAATCCCCAGCAACATAAGGAAGATGTACTGGAGGAGGAACGCCATAAACAGCTTTGAACGGGGTCATGCCAATAGCTAAATGAAAAGTATTATTATACCAAAGTTCAGCCAAGGGAAGCCATTTGGCCTACTGTTTAGAAAAATCTCTAGTCATGCAACGCAAATAACATTCCAGGCAATGATTAGGAACCTCGGTTTGGCCATCCATATTAGGATAGTAAGCTAAAGAATATTTCAAAGTAACCCTATTGAGACGAAATAATTCTTTCCAAAATTTACCACATAAAATAGGGTCACGATCTATGACAATAGACTTAGGAAACCCATGCGGCTTAACAATGTTATCCAAAAAAACTGAAGCAACGTCAGCAGCTGTATAAGGATGCTTAAGGGTCATGAAATGGGTTGCCTTGCTCAATCTGTTAACCAAAACTAAAACAGTTGTTTTGGAATAGGAAGGGGGCAGACCCCCAATAAAATCCACGGAAAGATCTGTTTAAACATCAGTGGGAATGGGAAGAGGTTGCAGCGACCCCGGAGAAGGCACATGCTCAGGCTTAAAACGTTGACAAGTAACACAAGAACGCATAAATTCCCTGAGGTCACGTTCCATTCCCTTCCAATAAAATGTAGTGGATAAATGGCGATAGGTAGGAGTAATACCTGAATGACCCCCATAGGGCTACAGTAGAAGAAACAGATCAGAACGAAGTAACCGGTCAGCTCCTACAACAAGACGGCCATTCCGTTCTAAGAGTTTATTGTCCCAAGAAAACTTAGGATGAGAGGAGTGGTCAACTTCTAACTCATGTATTAGCTACTGCAATGGAGCATCATTAAGCTAAGAAAACTGGACTCTAGCAATCAAGGTGGAAGCAACTTGTGTCAAGGCAAAAACAGACCCCTCAAAATGGCCGGACATAGCATTGGCAGCCATGTTGTCTCTGCCCTTGGAGTAAACAATCTCATAGTTAAAGACCCCACAATTTATTGAGCCACCAGAGTTGGTCAGGCAAGACTGATTGCTGTTTGAAAAGATGCTTGAGAGGCAAATAGTCAGTGTGAATAATAAAGAGCCAACCCACCAGATAAGAATGTCATTGCTTGACAGCAAATATAATAGCCATTAATTCTCACTCATATGTGGACATAACTTGCTGCCGAGGACGCAAAGGTTTACTAGCAAAAGTAATGGGATGGCCACACTGAGACTGGACAGTACCCATACCCGTAGTGGAAGCATCAGTTTCCACCACAAACCTTTTAGAAAAATTAGGCAAAGCAAGGATTGGTGTAGAACACAAGGCAATCTTAAGTTTAATGAAAGCAGCATCAGCGGCCGAAAACCATCGAAAGTGCTCACCTTTCCGCAAAAGATCAGTCAGGGGTTTGGAAATAATGCCAAAGTCATGAACAAAGCGTCTATAATACCCTGCAAGTCCCAAAAATCCACGCAGAGTTTTTAAGAATGTAGGTACGGCCCAAGAAGAAACTACAGCAATCTTGTGAGGATCAACCTCCACTCCCTTAGCAGATATTAAGTGGCCCAAATATTCAACCTGGGAATAATAAATAAACATTTACTACCCTTAACAAACAGCTGGTGATCCTGCAAAAGCTGCAGATTTTGACGAAGGTGCTATAAATGGTCCCTCTAAGAGTGGCTGGAAACTAAAATATCGTCAAAAAATACTAATATGAATTTACGTAAGAAGGCCCTAAAAACAGTATTCATGAGAGCCTGAAATGTTGCCAGGGCATTAGTAAAGCCGAAGGGCATTACTAAAAACTCATATCCTTCATATGTGCGAAAAGCAGTCTTGTAGATGTCAACCTCATGCATCCGCACTTGATGATATCCAGCCCTAAGGTCCAATTTAGAGAAATAGACAGTACCTTGTAATTCATTCAAAAGTTCTTCGACAAGAGAAATAGGAAACTTATTTTTTATCGTGTGCTCATTTAATTTCTGATAGTCAACACAAAACCACCACGTGCTATCCTTCTTTTTCACTAATACCACTGGAGCAGCAAAAGGGCTAAAACTCTCTCAAATAATCCCAGTAGAAAGATGTGTTGAACTTGCCGCTCAATCTTTTCTTTTTGGACTGGGCCATACCGATAGGGTCTGGGTCTGCAACTAATAGGCTGGTCAGGAAGTAGATGGATATGAAGATCACAAGCACGTGATGGAGGTAGGCCTGTAGGTTCCTCAAAAACGCCCACGAATGATTCTAACACGTCATGAAGTTGACCCTGTTGGGAAGAAGACAAGGAAGTGACTTGTGCAGTAGCTAAAAAAGGACGAACAGGGTCAATACAGTAAAGCAAAAAACACATGTTGAGCATGGGAGACGTCTGTAGCCGCTAAGAAGGCTTCTGACAATTTAGGAGGCATAGAAGGAATGCTTGAGAATTTAAAGAATTTCTACTCAAAACAAAAGGCCATATAATGGTCATTCATAAGCAGAATAATGCGCCCCAACTTCTTAAGCCATTGAACTCCAAGAATCATATCGAACCCAGCAATATCCAGAACAAGGAAATCATTAAAAAAAACTCATAATTAACAATAGACCAAGGCAAGTGCTTACAATAACAATTGACCAAGAGATGCTCACCCCTAGCAACAGCAACACGCAATTGCTCACCCTCCTGTATCGGTAGATGCAATTGCTTGGCCAAGCGAGCATCAAGAACATTGTGAGTGCTTCCTGTATCGATCAAAATCAAGATAGCATGTTTCTTGATAAAACTTTCAAATCTTCAGAGTGGAACAACCGGCCCATCCCTCAACACATTAATAAAAGTAGTTGGATACATAGGGGAATCGATTAAATCCAAGCCATCAGACGCATCCAGGAATTCCTCTTCCAATTCTTTCGGAATAACCAGCATCATTACTTGGGATTCCTTACAACAGTGGCCTGGAGTATACTTATCGCTACACCAATAACAAAGACCCTTATGCCTTCGATCTTCCATCTTTTTCTTACTTAATGTAATTGACGGCTTCCAGGCAGTAGAAGAGACTGGCTAAGAAACACTAGAGGAAGAAGCACTGGTTTTACTCGAAGGAGGGGATGTAGGAAGGTTAGAAGGTTTAGCACCTGATGTTATGGACGAAAGGCTAGAGTGTGATGAAATGAAACGCCTAGCTGTGGTTGATGAAGGAGTTTGCTCATACATGACCTCAATAGTCCGAGCGTGAAACCTGGCCATTTGCATCATGTTGGCAAGAATAGACGGCTTAAAAGCATATACTAAGGACTGAATATCGGAACGTAGGCTGCCAAGGAAGCAATCCATGGCCACAATCTCTGGAATATCAACCTCTGCTAGTAAATCATCGAAATCCTCAATAGGAGTTTCTTGAGTTCAACCATGGCACTTACTCTTTGGACTTCAGAGAATCAGGCCTCCAATTCATGGAAATATTTGTTCTAAGTCAAATCTGCTTCAAATCGTTTTTTCATAAAATTCAAATGCCATTTAAGAGCCTTCTCCAAATGGATGCTCAAGAGGCAAATAATGTGATCTATCAGAGTACCGTCGATGGAAAAAAATTATCTACAGCAACATGCCCAACCACTGAAGTCTATACCATCGAACCACGAGAAGTCGATCGGGCTATTTTTGGTTGGCAGAATATAGGATCCGTGAGGAGGAGCTCTGAAGGTACCAAACTGTACTATGGAAGGATAACGAGTTGGTGTGCCTAAAGAACTTTCGCCATGAATGTGGCCGCCGGGAATCACAAAATTGGTCATCTTCACAGCAAGATCACTGATGTAAGCTTTGAGTCGTGAAATGGAATTCTTCACGTTCGAAATATCCATCAAATTCTGTTCAAGACGGTGGTTGATATCCACAAGCCGATCGGAGGATCGTGTCTCCAACGCCATTGAGGCCAAAGAGTGTCTCTGATACTAGTTTCGGTATAGAGTTGCCGAGAGAGATAGAGAAAGAAGAGAAAGAACTGAGATTTTATTCAATATTTCCCAACGAGATACACGTATAGCTTTATATCAGTCCTAATCCTATAACCAGCTCAGTTAATCAGTTCCTAACAACTATCTGTTGCTAATTCTGTTATCCACGTGGCACAACTAATTCAGCTATCACGTAACACTTGCAAGTAACAACTTAGTTGAAACAATTCCATGTTCCCTTGGGAATCTTGAAGGAATGGCTCTAAATTTGTCATCAGACGTAGGATCAGTGGGATTACTGGCTTCTGGACCTGTAAATGGTCCTACAGCTGCAAAATCAGCAATTGTGTCAGCTCCTGATTTTAATCAATGGGATAGGGTACATGTCAAGCAAGACATGAAAAGAAGAGAACTTGATTTCTCAAAAAATCTAAAATTTGTAGTCAATTTGGACTTATCAAACAATTCACTAGTTGGTTTGATACCTGAAGCTCTAACTTCTCTCACTAAATTGGTTAGTTTAAATTTATCATACAACTATTTGTCAGGAGAAATCCCTAGCAAAATAGGTGAACCGAAGGTACTAGAATCATTAGACCTCTCATGGAACTAACTTGCAGACCCGCTTTCAAGTAGCATGTCTTCTTTGACTTCATTGAGCCACTTGAATTTGTCATACAACAGCTTTTCAGGGCCTATTCCACAGGGAAATCAATTCCTCACTCTTGATGATTCATCCATTTATGTTGAAAATCAATATCTCTGTGGAGAACCTGTGGTGAAAAAGTGCCCCAACAATTACAACAATGAAGCTCCAACAAATGTCCATTATGAAGACAAGAATGAGAAAGAAAAGATTCTGTTTTACTTTGTTGTAGCCATGGGTTTCATGATAGGGTTTTGGGGGATTATTGCACTCCTAGCGTTCAACAAGAGTTTAAGGTATGTTTACTTTAGATATATGGAGAAACTAGGAGATGAAATATATGTAGCAGTAGCAATAAGGGTCGCAAGGCTCAAGAGAATGGGATTGAAACCTTGGTGATGAGAGGTTTTGTGTTGAGTGTAATGTTTTTGGATTGTTGTTCCTATTAAGGATGGGATGTTTCTCTCCTAACCCCTTTGTACGGTGTCAGTTTTTCCTTTAATTTGGAAATGAATATTTGTAACTTGTAAGCAAGGGATTGGATAAAAATTGTCTTCTGTAATTAATGTACCTTTCTCTTCTCTATTTATTTCCTATTTGGAATTACTGCTATATGGTTTGTGTTGTCCAAGAAATAAATGATGAATAATCTTAGCATATTATATGTATTCAAGATTTCTTACAAATTCCTTCATGCATGTTCTAATGGCTGTATGATAGGAGTTTGGAGTTATTTGTAGTGAAAGTGAATTGCCATTATAATTTAATTTGAACCTTCTGGAAGAGTATAAATATCTACAAATAAATTAGCTGGCTGCATTTTAATTCATTTGACTCAATACTAACCGCTTATTATTGACCCAAACACTCAAGGTGTTGAGGTATCACTCCATTTTCTCAAACTATAGTGATGTTTTATATATGGAGGTCAAAGAAGTAGAAATATCCATGGGTTGCTGTATATCTGATATATTTTGAAAATGCTGGTGGTTTATGAGGATTTTCTTACTGCCCCTTTTCTAATTATTTCTGTGGCAACTTGTTTTTGTGCAAATTAAAAAGTTTAAAACCTGGAAGATGTCCCGATTCTTTTTGATTTTTCACTATCAGGATTGTGATCATATTGGATGTCAAAAATATTACTTCATTAATTTACAATTCTTATATGTTTAATTTTATAAATTTTCATGTTTCAATTTTATTGAAATGTTTATTCACTTTATTGACTTATCCTTTCACAGTTAATAGATGTTCTTTTTAATCATACAATTTCCTAGTGCAAAATACATGGGGAGTGGGATTTTTACCTCAGAGATTGTTCAATTGGTTATTCACCCACATTGTCAAAGAATTATCTTTATTTCATGGGAAAATTTGAAATAAATACCACTTGAAATTCAAAATCCCAAATTGGTGATTTCTCCAAAAACTGAGTTGTCATTGTTATACTCTTTTTGTTAATCTCTTACTCTTATAGTTAATAAAACCAATTTGGGATTTTGAAGTTTAAGTGATATTTATTTAGAATTTTCCCTAATCATTCCTAATATTGTATTATTACAGTGTTTCTACGTTTTTTTCCCCCTTCAATATTATGGGTGAGTCTTTGAAGCAACACAAGTTGACTAGGCCTTATTTTAATTTTGTTTATACTATGTTTTGAAGCATCACAACTCTGTCTCTGCGGGAATCTGACAGATGAAGAGTGCATAGAAGAAGAGAGGCGGGCTCTTTTGAAGTTCACGGACAATTTTGACAATTTCTCAAGGCATGTCCTTGCTTGGGAAGGCAAACAATGCTGCAAGTGGAAAGGAGTCAAATGTGATGTCACCACTGGTCATGTGGTCAACATTGATCTCAGCCCTAAAAGCTATCCAACGGCATGGCAGTTAATCAAAGATGTTCCATGGCTTTCTAGCCCATCTAAGTCTAGCCAGGAATAAACTTGTTGGTCTTTTCCCTATTGCTATTCAGAACATTTCTTCCCTCAAGTTTCTTGACGTTTCCAGCGATAATCTGACTTCTGCAGTTCCATTATGGTTCATCAAGAGAGTTCAACATGTCACAATGAATTGAAAGATGTTACAGAAAGCTTTGGCCAACTTAAGAACCTGGCGCACTTGAATTTGGCTTCAAATTTGTTCAATGGCCCCATCACATCACTCTTTAGAAACTTGACAAAATTTGGGGAACTAATTCTTGAAGATAATCACTTCAATGGAACAATTCCAGCATTATTGGGGCAATTGTCTTCCCTTAGGGTTAGAGCCGGTAAAACGGGCCGAGCCCGTCGGGCCGGCCCTTTTAGGCCCTGACCCTTCAAGGGCCGGGCTTGTAAATTGTAGCTTCAAAAGGAAGTCGGGCCTAAAAGGGCCGGCCCTGTAGGGCCTCGGGCTTAAAAGGGCCGGCCCTGGAGGGCCTCGGGCTGGCCCTTTAGGCCCGTTTATTTTTTATTTTTTTTACTTGGAAAGGAATCATGTTACATTTTTTAGTTATCTTATTGAATCTATATGTCACTATGTCCTCATATTGTATAGAGTATGATTTTTGAGTATATTGTTTTGTCTAATTGAATCATATTGTGATTTTTGAGTATGATTTTTGAGTATATTGTTCTGCCTATTTAGACTAAAATCATATTATATACTATTCTGCCTGATAGAGTATGATTTTTTATGGAGGTTGTAATTATTTTACTACTTGAACCTACTGCTCAAAGTGAAACATAATCAAATGTCCTTGAAATTGATGGTAGTGGCGAAGAAGGTGAAAATGATAGTCGTCATACTCATGTTGTTTAGAGGTTAGAGTATTTAGCTTCTTGCCTTCTTATACTTTGCCCTTTGTGTGAGTTATTTATGGACATGATTTTACCTTTAATTATACATTAGTAAATGTGTTTGTTTGTTTGTTGCAAGAGACGTGTTATTTAAACCTTAATGTTGACAACATTTATGTATTAAATTAAAACTTTAATCGTTGTTATTTACTAATTATATCTCTCTGGGAAAAATATGCAGAAAAAATAGTTAAATATTGTGAAAAGGATTTCCCGGCCCTGCGGGCCGGCCCTGGCCCTGATGCTCTCGGGCCGGGCCTTGAAAAACTATAATTTTTCTGACCTTGAACCCTTTAGGGCCGGCCCTGTTAGGCCCTGGCCCGTCAAGGGCCAGCCCTGTAGGGCCGGGCCGGCCCTGATTCCCAGCTCTACTTAGGGTGTTAGATCTTTCTGGCAATTGCCTAAAAGGTCACATCCCTGATATTCTTGGAAAGTTTCTAAACCTAAAAATTTTGGTTCTTTCTTACAATCACCTAGAAGGTCACATCCTTGGCAGTTTTGGAAAGCTTCTAAATTTGAAAATTTTGAATCTTTCAACTAACTCCTTGGAAGGTGTTTTTGGGGAAATTCTCCTCATAATCTGTACTATCTCCAAGATTTAAGCCTAGGAATGAACAAATTGTCCATGGAGCTTGCAACCAACTTGTTACCTCCTTTTCAATTGAGAAGTCTTGAATTGCCATCTTGCAATATTGGGACTCCATTTCCTCAATGGCTTCGAAACTAAAAGAAGTTAATCAAGTTAGACTTATCAAACACGGGCTTTGGGGAACCCTCCCAATATGGTTTAAACAAAATAATCTAATTGTGCTAGATCTCTCCAACAACAAAATTAGTGGACAACTCCTAAGAAATCTTCATGATTTGATGCCATATTTGAATAGTCTATTCCTTGGGAATAACCTTTTGAATGGTTCAATTCCAAAATCATTGTGTGCATTGTCATTGCTTCAAGACTTGAATTTTTCAAAAAATAAATTAGCCAGTGAGATTCCTAGCTATTGGGGTGAAGTTAGTGGCATTTTATTGATTGATCTGTCATCCAATGAGTTATCAGGCACCATTCCTGGATAATTTTGCTGTTCTTATGGTTCCTACTCATTACTATCTTTGAACCTGAGCAACAATAGTTTGTATGGAGAGCTTCCATCAACATTGAGATCTTGCAACGACTTGGAGATTTTGGATCTTGGCAATAATGAACTTTATGGCATCATACCTTCAGGGATATGGGCCAATTCTAGTGTGCTGAAAATTCATAGGCTTCGCCAAAACAGATTTAAAGGTAGTATCCCATCAACTATACGCCAGCTCTCTTACTTGCCAAGCTTGGATCTTGCAAGTAACAACTTATCAGGCGAAATTCCCTTTTTGCATTGGGAATATGGAGGGAATGATGATGAACCATGAGTTGGGTAATGGATCAAAGGTACATGAAGCTTCTGAACCCCTGTAGCTGCTCCTACTGAATTCTCTTCTGTACAATTTAAAAATAGTGGTTCTGCTACACCAATTTTCCCAACTTTGATCAAATGGGAAAAAGAATATGTCAAGCAGTTCATGAAAGGAACAGAACTTGATTTCGCAAAAAATCTCAAGTTTGTAATTAATATAGACTTGTCAAAGAACAACCTAGTTGGATTTATACCAGAAGTTCTAACTTCTCACATTGGATTGGCTAGCTTGAATTTATCGCACAATTTTTTGCCTGGTGAGATTCCAAGCAAAATAGGGAAACTGAAGCAACTAGAATCGTTAGACCTCTCATGGAACCAACTTGCAGGCCCACTTCCAGGTAGCATGTCCGCTTTGACTTCATTGAGCCACTTGAAGTTGTCATACAACAACTTTTCAGGGGGTTTTGAATAAGATGACCTTTTCATTTTTCATCCTTAATCCTCTTTCAATATGAAAAAGGAATAAAAAGGAGGTGTGTTAAGCTTTATATCATCTTAGCGCCTATTCCTGAGGGAAATCAGCTCTTCACTCTTGAGGATCCATCCATTTATGTTGGAAATCAATACCTTTGTGGAGATCCTGTGCTAAAAAAGTGCCACAACAATGACAACAATGAAGTTCCAACAAGTGTCCATCATGAAAAGAAGAATGAGAAAGAAAAGATTATGTTTTACTTTGTTGTAGCCATGGGTTTCATGACAGGGTTCTGGGGAATCAGTGCACTCCTAGTGTTCAACAAGAGTTTAAGGTGTGTTTGCTTTAGATATATGGAGAAAATTGCAGATGAAATATACGTAGCAGTAGCAGTAAGGGTAGCAAGGCACAAGAGAATAAGATTATATTGAAACCTTGGTTATGAGAGATTCTGCTGTTACTGTAATGTTTGAGTTATTGTTCCCATGAATTTGGAAATGAACGTTTGTAAGCAAGAGATGGTAATGTGTTGGGCCTGTTCATGTACCATAGAATGGAAGCTTCTTTATTTTCACCACAACATTTTCCTTCCTTCACAAAGTTGGTTCGGAGCCTTGAGCAGCAGGAAATGAATTCAGACGATGTAGCTTTTGAATCTCATGTGTGAAGAACACATAACCAAGCATGCAGATATAATACTTGAGATAATCACGGGAGTTCAATTTTTAATGATCTTTTTTAAGCATGCAATTGTATTATCTCAGAAGAGAACAAGAAAATAAGTGTTCTTAAAGCGTTTGCAGATATTTTCCAATTGATTCTTTTTTCATTTTATATATGTTTAATCTTTCAGCCATTCCATGGTAATGTAATAAACCTTGTGGTTGGCTTGCGAAACGTTAAGCCTTCCAAGATATCGTCCCAGCAAGTCGTTACAACAGTTTCTGTCAAGGTATGAAAGACAAAACACACATTTTCCAATCAATTCGATCACAAAAGCTAGACTAATCCCATGCTGTCTGAAATAAAAAAAAATTTTATTTGCTAAATTTAATAAATAGCTAATTAACTTAACGACCCAATTTAGAATTTCAAAATGTGGATTAAATGATTTTACTGCCCTCTTCACCTTCTTCTCTCCTATTAAAAGAGTTTCATTGCTTTGTAAATTATTTTTTTCAACAAGTATATATATACACATATATAAACATTAACATATAATAAAATAAAACATGACTCGCTTGAATCAAAGAAAGTTTTTGTGTTCCAGAAAAATTATCAAAAATAATTCAAGTGAAAAAAAAGGAAGGCTTAACCCCAATATCATTTAAACGATTTTTAGTTTAATATTAAGGATAAAAAATTTATTTTTGAATTGAATTTTCACGAGAAGAAAATCAAACTATGGTAATGACAATTCAAAAATCTGACGTGCGATTTATCAAACTATATATTAAAGAGTTCATTAACTACATATAATAAAAAAGAGTTTCCTTAACAACATAAAAAAGTGTTTCATCATGGTTGACAAAAGCAACATATATATATCACACAAGTCAAAATTGTGTGATTAATGTAGTTTGATTTTCTTTTTCGTAGGGAAAAAATAGTTTAAGTTCTTCCAAAATTAAAATTTACTATTCATAATATTTAACTAAAAATCATTTAATTAATATTTGGGCTTGTGCTTTTCTTTTTTACTTTTTGGCTTTAATTATTCTTAATGATTCTTCTAAAACACAAAAAATTCCTTTAATTTAAGAAAATTATTTTTTTTTATGGTATATTGGTGTTGATATACATATTTATTGAAAAACTAAGTTACAGAGCAATAAAACTCTTTTAAGAGAATAGAAAAGATTAAGAGAGGACAATAAAGTTATTTTACCCATATTTTGAAACTTTAAATTTGGTTAATAACTTAATTAGAGATTTGTTAAGTTTAACAACTTGATTTTGAATTTTCCTATTTCAAACAACTTTATATGAGATTTTTCCTGTTATCAAACCGATTAAAAACTATAATAAATCAACCAGTCCATCACCAATCGCAAAAACAACAATTCTACCATCACCAAATGGAACAACCATTCGAAACTAACAAGATTCTAAACTCTTAAATGCCAGCCTACACATATATGCTCAGAAAATATATACGATTAATTAAAATGAAAATGAATTAGAATTAGAATTCATTAGTAATATTATTTAAATTGGGGGAAATGGTAGATGATTCATTAGATTATGAGAGAAATTTGAAAAAAGATTTATTATATTTTAATCTAAAAATAGAAAAGCATACATGCCATGGTTTCATCATGTAAAAATACCATCAATGAGTTTTTTACTATGCGAAATTGGTTTTAAAATTATTATTAATGATAGTTAAAATTTAAGCATGCTTTGTTAGTTGTAGGTGTGTTTGGTTTGAGGGGAGGGGTGGGGTGGGAGGAGGGGGGATAAATTACTTTTTAGCGTTTGAGGTATTTAAATTTTGGACGGGAACCTAAAATCTAAGAGGAATGAGAAGATAAATTTTGAACAAGAACCCAAAATTTAAAATGAATGAGAGGATAAATTTTGAGTTTCTCCCTTCCAAAATGATAATTTTACCCCCTCCCCTCAAACCAAACACACCAGAGCTATCATTTAAATTTGCTGAGTGAGCATTTTGTGTTAGCGACATTAATGGTGCTAAAATTATATATAAAACTAAGGGTTAAGATGCAAAAATACACATGAGCTTTTACTCAAAATGCGTTCAACACCAAATACATTTTAGAAGTGCAAAAATAATCATGAACTTTGAAAATTAGAGCAAAAGTCACAGTACCGTTAAATCTTGCCTAACAGTGTTAGTTTTTGGGGGTGGGGCCACACTATAGTTTTGAAAATGCCACGATGCCCCTGTAAAAACACCCTCCCAACCTCTAATTCTTTGATCCAGACATGGTGAATATGGCTCCAGCTTTTAAAAGAGCACATCCTAGAAAGATTAGGAGGAAACAATCACTGAAGACCTCCAATCCAGCTTTTAGAAATCACAAGATTGTGACTTTTTGAGCTTCAACTAAGGTTGTGTTTGGAAAAGCGTTTTGAGTCGTATAAGCGCGATTTCAGAGAAAAAAGGCCCGATTTCGACTTGTTATGCTTATTTGATTGTTTGGAATGAGTTTTTGGATATGTCATTTCGCTCAATAAGGAGCTTTTTAAAAAAGCTCTCGTCTCTTACTTTTAGCTAGAGCCGGGAAAACAAGCCGAGCCCGTCAAGCCAGCCCTTTTAGGCCCTGAATTTATAAGGGCTGACATCAAATTTTTGCCTTAAAAATGAAAGGGGGCCTAAAAGGGCAAGCCCTGTATATTTTTTTTATTTTTTAAAATTATTTATATGATAATATTATTATTAATTTTTTATATTTTGTTAATAATGTTGCAAATATTTAGTTGATATTAACTTTTTTAGAATTAATTTTTATAAGAATATCTTGTATTAATAATCCTAAAAATTAAAAACTTATTAAAAAATATTTCTTAGTTCATAAATATTCTTACCAATTTTATATTCTTTGACTTATTTTCTTGTGATTGTTTATTTTATTGACTACCTACACTTTTCAAGAATATTTAGAAGAAGTATTTTTAATTTTGTTAAGTTTTCTCATTAATTATTTGTAATTGTGGTACGTAGACAATAGTTTACCTTTGATTATGAATTAATAATCGTGTTTGTTTGTTGCATGATGTATACCATTTACTCTCTAATTTTGACAATATTTATGTGTTAAATTAGGAATTCCATTTTTTTAATTTTTTTTTAAAAAATTTGAAAAAAAAATAAACTTTGTTCAATCTTGTGAAAATATCTTTAGGCCCTGCGGGCCAGCCCTGACGTTTATGCTTTGGAACCGGGCTTTAAAAAATAGCGATTTTTCTTACCCCGGGCCTAAAAGGCCAACCTTTTTAGACTTTGACCAGTCAAGAGCCAACCCTGTAGAGCCGGACCAACCCTGATTCCCAGCTTTACTTTTAGTTTATCAATGGGTTAAGGTGCTAAAATGACCATAAACTTTTGTAAAAAGTGCAACTTTAACCATAAACTATTTTTTGGAGCAAAAGTAACCATAAACATTATAAAAGAGGGCAAAAGTAACTACGACGTTAACGGACGTTAACGTCCGTTAAGATAAACTTTCAGCAAAATGTTAAGGTGCTAAAATAACCATTAACTAATACCAAAAGTACAAAAGTAACCCTAAACTTTTTCTTAATTGCAAAAATAACTTGTCGAATAGTAATTCATAATTTTTTTTTTTTGCTTTTGAGTGTTTTAGGGATTTTATCATGGTTATCTGACTTAAACCAGACCGGAAATCGGCCAACCAGTTAGTAGATCCGAGTCAAGTTTTTAATTGTTTTTAAAAAAAAAAATTTTTTTATTTTTTCTTTAGAATTTCATACTATAAACCTAAAATTTTTTATTTCTCATCGGTTTTGTCCCAATTGAACTCCGGTCTAACTCACTGACTCTTAACCCAGTACCCCAGGCGGTTCACTGACAGACAAGTCCAGGTTTAATTACCATGAATTTTATCTTTTGGAGTTAGGTGATAATTTTCTTGCATTTCGTTATTTTCGCCAAAATTTAAAAAGTCGACTTCTTGAATATTAATTCATAAGTTTTGTCATTTTAATCTCTAAATTGATAAAACACTCATAACACAAAAAAAAAATTATGAATTAATGTTCAACAAGTTATTTTTGCAATTAAGAAAAATTTTATGATTACTTTTGCACTTTTAGTATTAGTTAATGGTTATTTTAACACCTTAACATTTTGCTGAAAAATTCATTTTAACGAAAGTTAACGTCATGGTTACTTTTACGCTCTTTTATAGTATTTATGGTTACTTTTACTCCAAAAAATAATTTATAGTTATAGTTACACTTTTCACAAAAATTTATGATCATTTTAACATCTTAACCCTTTATCAATAAGGCAATTTATTACCGTTATCCTCGTTAAATGCTGTCCAATTCTCTTTTTTATTTCTCTCTCTTCCCTTCCCTTCCTCTCTTCTCTGTCTGGCCTTCGGCTCTACCTGGAGGAAAAAGTGTCGGCCCTTTAGCTGAAGATCTTCCCTCTCTCGTCGGTCACCTGAAGGGCGTTGCAGTAGGATCTGTTGCTTGGGTTCAGTGGTGTGCTCTGTGGGCCCTGTTGTGGGATAGTTTACGGCGGTGATATTCCTTGAAGCCGTTGCTGCTGGTGTTGACGTCCGACAACTCCTGTGAAGTCCGGTGGGGAGGTTCTTGCTCTAACGGTGGCAGATCTGTGCAAGCTAGGCAGTTGCGGTGAGTTTAGTGGGGCTAGTGTGTATCTACTCTCTCATATGTGCATATGTTCTTCGGCGGTGTATTCTTCAAAGTGGTTAATTGTTGGTTAATCTTTTGGATCAGTTAGATTGAATGCTAGGCATCTGTTCTTGTTGGTTAATCTTTTGGATCAGTTAGATTGAATGCTTGTGGGCTGTGAAGTCGGCTTTCTTACTGTTAATGTGGCCGGATCGGATTTTTTACAAGATTGTCAGTGTGCTACTGTGGTCTTTGCTTCATTTTTTTTCCCACTCTGCTACGGACGATGCTCTGCTTCATGGATTAACAAAGTTCTTACCTCTGTTCTCACATCGGTTTGTGTATGTATTAACAAACTCACGTCTATTGTTGTTTATGTATCACCCTCAATTGATTGGGCTCTCTGTACAGATTGCGCAGATGAGCTGCTAATGCAAATGAAGCTTTTTATCTGATGCACGAGTAGTTCTACATATTAATATTATGTTTGTGTATGCATTTACACGCTCTCGATCTGCTTCTGTTTTTTTTCACAAATATGTATATATTTACACACTCACGTATAAGAATTTCACTTGAAATATCATCTGGGTACGCCTATTAAAATTAAAATAGCTATGTTTGGTAATTACTTTCGTAACATGATAAGAGATCAATTTATGAGACATATGATTCAATTAATTATATAATATTTTTTTGTAAAATTATGTATTTTGGTGTCACATTTTCTGTTTTCCATTTTTCCACTAAGTCTTAATTTTAAATATCTTGTTTTATTATAATTAACACAAAAACATTTATGTAATCGCTAATCCAAATAAGTTTTTATTTTTAAAAAAGAACTTATACAATTGACAATCCAAACAAGTTTTGACTTATAAAAAATAATTTATTCAATCGCTCATCCAAACATAAATCACATTACAAAAACAAACTTTTTTATTAAGTCATTTTTAATAAATCAGAATCATAATAAGTCATTTTTCCTATCCCTGTCTCAAACACACACTAAACCAATGAAGAAGAAGAGGAAGAAAATACAAATCTAACTAAGCAATGTTTTAGAACCATAATATAGGTCTTCCAAATAAAATAAATATCTGATGGGACCATACCTAGAATTAGAGCTGGCAAAATGGGCTGGGCTGGCAGGTCAACCAGCAAGCCCGCAAAAAACGGGCGGGTTCGGGCCGCTATTTGAATTCGGGCTAAATGGGCTCAGCCCGTTTAGCCTGCGGGCTAGCCCGCCGGCCTGCGTTGTTTTTTTCCCCTCCTCAAATGCCCTCTTAGTATCCCTTATCTCCTTTCCTTTGATGATATGTTTAATTAATTCCCCATATTTTTTATTTGACATTTATTTTCATATTATATTTATTTATTCTACTATTATTAAATTTAAAAGAGATGTGTTTATATAGTTTTGTGATGGAAATAGATGGAAAAAAAAAGGAAAATAAGAATGAAATTGACTTCATAACATAAATGTATAAAAGAAAAGAAGTATGATATAAACGGGTGAAAGAGAAAGAGAGTAAAATTTTTTAAAAAACGAATGAAATTAAAAAAAAATTGGCAGACTAGCCTAAACGGGCTTTGCCAGCCCGCAAAGGGGGTGGGCTGATGGTCTGAACCCGCAACCCGCATTACCACCTCTACCTAGAATCTTGAAGGTCAAGGGAGAAGGAGCGAGGGACGAGGGACAAAACAAAAGGAATAAAAGATAGCGAGAAGAAGAAGATCGAATAACACAACACAAGCGTGATTATAATAGGAAAGTTACGAGTAGAGCCGGTAATACGGGCCTAACCCACGGGCTCAACCCTCGAACCCGCGGGTTTTGATGGGTTAGGGTTGGAAAAATCTCAATCCACAAAAATGCAGGCCGCACAAGCCTGCACCGTATAGCCCGCGAGTTGATGCGGGCCAGCCCGCAGGTTGGCGGGTTGGCCCGTAAATTTTTTTTACATATAATAATTATACAAAACTTATAAGTTTTTCATTCTTATCTTGGTGCCTCCCAATCCAAAGAGAAAAAACTCTTCGCCCCTTCCCTTCTTCTTTAAACAAAATTATTATATCTTGGTTGCTTAAAAATGAGTTTGTGTTTTATTTATAAACTTTGACAAATTTGATAACTTTATCTCTTGAATTGTGGGTTATGTTTTTAAATTTTTATAAGAGAAATGATTGATGCTAGGAAAGTAAATTTAATGACTCATATATATATGTCTTATATTTTCGATCTTCTTTAAAAAATAAGAATTTTTTTTTTCAAAAAAAAATGCGAGCTCATGAGCTGACCCACAACCCTCACACTACGGGTTAGAGTTAGCATTTTACCAACCCGCAGAAGTGCGGGCCGCACAAGCCCGCACCACATGACCTGCAGGTTGGTGTGGGCCAACCCGCGGGTCTAGCTCTAGTTACAGGTGAACCTTTACTGCTTAAACCATTACTACGAGCACAAGCAAGCTTTATAAGCAATTCACCGAAATATATTGATTCTAAAGTATTAATTGAAATGTAGAAGCTGATGAAAGAATCACCATAGCCATTAAGTTCTGAAAGGAAAAAAAAAAAAAGCATAATGACCTGGAACCTACCAAACAATTATGACGGCTCTGTCAGGCTTCTAAGCCTCTGTAATAACCCAATCAAACATGGTTTCATTAGAAATGAGTTTGAGCTCAACGGAAACGAGAGAGTCATCGAGCTGATGCAAAGACCCTTCTTGGCAAACCAGAATCTTGAAGAGGTCAGCGCTCGTCATCTCAAATCTTGCCGTTGTTGCCACCAAAGCAATTGCAACCTCCACCGTTTCTATTGTCTTTGAATACCCATTGCAACCCTCCACTTTTACCTCTGAATCTTTGCCTCCACCGATCAGTGAAGAGAGGGAAGATGTCAAGCCTCCATCGTCATCATTAGTGGAGGATTCCGCCGCCGCCGCTACTCTCTGATGTTTCTTGCATTGTGTGTCGCAGATGAAGAATTGAAGGTGGAGAGGGGAGGATTTTTTTAGGTTAGGGGCATTATGGTAATTTTAGAATAATAATGTGAGCTCATCACCAAAAACTAACACCATTAAATAGGATTTAAATGTGCTGTGACTTTTGCCCTCATTTTTTTAAATTTATAGTTACTTTTGCCTCTCCGAAAAGCATTTGATGTTGGGCACATTTTGAGTAAAAGTTCTTGTATATTTTTACACTTTAACCCTCAAACTAATAAAGATACACTTGATAAAGTTAAAGAATTAAAATGAAATTTCTTGCAAATTTAAAGATCTAAAAATATATTTTATCTTGCTCCTTAATTACATTCCCTTTTATAAGATAGGATTAAACAAATTGCATTGTTCAAAGATGTAGGTAAAATAAGTTAGCTACAATAATTATGTAAGAAATGAATTTTGATTTCCAAAAATGTCCTCTTTTATGTGGAAGAGAGAGTATATGTTATATTGAGTACTTTAGTCAAACGTGAAAATTAAATGCAATAGTGGCATAAGTAATTTTTTGTAATTAAATTAGGGTAAAATGGGGAGCTAAAAAAATTTCATACATTCCCTAATTCTATCTTATAAAAATGAATAAAGGGAGTATTATATATATATATATATATCTCTCCAGGCTCTAATCTTTTTTTTAAAACACTTCTAACATGCTTGACACAGATTAAGAAAAACCTTAAATCTTATTAATTCTACCTTATAATTTAACAACTTTCCAACCCTACTTAATATACACAATACCCTATATGAACAAAATCCAACCAATAATAAATGAAGGGTAAAATTTAATAAGATGTCTTATAAATTAAAAAATAATTATCTCCCAGCCTTATAAATAAGGTAAGGTGTGGGTGTGCGGGTGTGTGCGTGTGCATGGGCGTGTGTGTGAAATCAGCGCCACAAGGCAGCATTGACTCAAAGTGTGACTTCCTAGCGCATTCTTCAATCTTACCCAAGGTTATTAAACCTAGATCGGTTAGTGAATTAGTCGGGGTACTAGATCAAGGGTTAGTGGATCAGATCAGAGTCCAACAGGAGCTAAACCGGGACCAAACCAGTGAGAAATGAAATATTTTAAGCTTATAGTATAAAATTCTAAAAGAAAAATTAAAAAAATGATTTAAAAAAATAATAAAAAAACTTGACCTGGACCAATTTAGTAGCTGAGTCGCCGGTTTTCGGTCCGATTCGACCAGTCCGATTCAGGTTAGATAACGTGGATCTTACCTTTTTGCAAGTATATATGAATAGATGGGTGAAGTTCAGCCTTTGAAGTTTGACCCGTTGCATGCAAGTTAGCATTATGGCCAATATGAATATCTGACTACAGTCCACACACACACACATATATATATATGCTTACAATGAATATATATATATATATATATATGCACACAGAGTGTTGGCGAAAAAAAAACACACACACACACACACAGATATATGATTAATAAAAATGTGTTAAAATTCGAATTAGAATTCATCATTCAAATTATTATCAAATTAAAAGTTTAAGTTATTATAATCACAATATTATGGTAAAAAAAATATTAAAATAAATATACATTTGTGTGTGTGTGTGTGTTAGGGCAAAAAAGTTAATATATATGCGAAAACAGTACATAAATAATAGTATAAACTAATAATATTTTATATATAAATATAAAATATTCAATGTGGAAACTTGCGCATTCATCAGTCTTGCATTTTTGCAAGTATATGTGGCGTGAATATGTGGGTGAAGTTGAGTGTTTGAACCATCGCACAAGTTAGCATTGGCTCTGTCTTCTTATCCTGCTAATATGAATATGTGGCAAAGTTTGAGCGTTTGCAACCACCGCACACGTTAGAGTAATAAGCTAATAGACTCAACACTCACTCACTCCCCTCCACACACACACACACACACACACACACACACACACACATTCTAAGTATGAATTTACGAATCATTCTCATTTTCCAGTCTCCTATAAACAGTACCAACCACCTTGCTTTCTCATCCCCATAACTTGTCTTGCTGGAGCATCATAACCCTTTAGCAAGCATGAGATGATCTCTGAGTGAGGTGCTTTTAATTTTGTTTGTACTATGTTTTGAAGCTTCACAACTCTGTCTCTGTAGGAATCTGACTGAGGGTTGCATAGAGGAAGAAAGGCAGGCTCTTTTAAAGCTCAGAGACAGCTTTGAGAATTCCTCAAGGCATTTCCTGGCTTGGAAGGGTAAAAAATGCTGCAGATGGAGAGGAATCAAATGTGATGGCGTCACTGGTCATGTGGTCAACATTGATCTCATCCCAAAACGCTATTCAATGGAACTGCTATTACCATTACCGTTTTCCGACTCCCCTCCCTCTTTGTTAGTGAAACTTACCAATGGCTCACTCATTGTTGAACACTTATTGTCAAATAAAGCAATGAGTACAGCCTTCCTAGAGTTTAAACATTTGACCTCCTTGGATTTAAGTCTCATTGATTTTCAATATAGTTCTATCCCAATGTTCCTTGGGTCCATGAAACAACTAAGGTACCTTAATCTCTCCCACTGTTTCTTTTCGGGGAGGGTACCCAACCATCTAGGGAACCTCACCAACTTGCAAATTCTTGATCTCAAAACTGAAGCTCGCATTTGGGGAGGTGGTCAAGATTTATACATGGATGACTTCACATGGGTCTCTCATCTTTCTTCTCTGCAATACATTGACATGAGTGGAGTGAGAATCAGAAATGAGATCAATTCGATGATGCAGGTAATTCTCAATCTTCCGATTTTATTACAAGCACACTTTGAGCTCTGCGGAATTAATAGCTCAAAAAGTTCTCAGGGGTTTGTGAATTCCTCCTCACTTCCTTCCATGGTTCAAGTCTTGAATCTAGGGGGAAATTTTCTTAATGTCATACCAAAGGCTTTGCAAAACATGACATCTCTTAGATCCCTTGACCTTTCTAGAACCTCTATTGACTCTGTTCCCTTATGGTTAGGAAATTTCAAGTTTCTTGCCCATTTGGATCTAGCCGGGAATAGAATTTCTGGGCAATGCCCCATTGCTATTCAGAACATGACATCCCTTACATTCCTTGACATTTGGAGCAACGAGATTGACTCGGTTCCATTATGGTTAGGACCGTTCAAGTTTCTTGCCCATTTGAATCTAGCCTGGAATAGAATTGCTGGGCAATTTCCCATTGCTATTCAAAACATGTCATCCCTTACATTCCTTGACATTTCTTACAAGAAGATTGACTTGGTTCCATTATGGCTAGGAGAGTTCCCTCTAACCCATCTGAATCTAGCTTGGAATCAACTTACTGGTTCATTTCCTATTGCTATTCAGAACATTTCTATCCTTAATTTTCTTGACCTTACAGGCAATAATCTGACCTCCGCAGTTCCATTATGGTTCATCAAGAGAGTTCAACAAGTCTTTCTTGTCAACAATAAATTCTCTACTCTTGAAAGTTCTTGTCCTCTGAATCCCAAAATCAATTGCAATCTAAGCTCGTCTGGCTTGTTGCCAGACAACAAATTTCATGGAGAAACATTCGGAAGCTTCAACAATACATCTGTGTTCATTAAAAATGACATCCAAGAATTGGACTTAGGTTATAATGCGCTGAAAGATTCTTTAGAAAGCTTGGGCCAACTTAAGAATCTGATGTACTTGAGGTTGGCTTCAAATTTCTTCTCTGGCCCCATCCCATTATCCTTTAGAATTATGACAAAATTACAGGTACTAAATCTTGAAGATAATCAATTAAATGGGACAATCCCATCATTCTTTGGGAGTTTTTCTACCTTGAGGTTCTTGGACCTTTCAGGTAATCACCTAATTAGTGTTATACCTGATAATCTTGGGAAGCTTGACAACTTTAGATCTTTCAGGGAATCACTTAAGTGGTATCATCCCTGATAATCTTGGAAAGCTCATAAAATTGATGTCTTTGGAGCTTTCATACAATTCCTTCGAAGGCACACTCGAGGAAATCCACCTTGATAACTTGTACTATCTCCAAGATTTAAGCCTAGGGATGAACAAGTTATCTATAAAGTTTGCACCCAACTGGTTACCTCCTTTTCAATTGATAAGTCTTCAATTGCCATCTTGCAAAATTGAAACCCCATTTCCTCAATGGATTCAAAACCAAAAGAAGCTAGTAGAGTTAGACTTGTCAAACACTGGCATTTCGGGAACCCTCCCTATATGGTTTCAACAAAAGTATCTCTGTAAGCTAGATCTCTCCAACAACAAAATTAGTGGACAACTCCCAAGAAATCTCCATGATATGATGCCATATTTGGATGGGCTATTCCTTAGTAATAACCTTTTGAATGATTCAATTCCAAAATCATTGTGTAAATTGCCTTGGCTTCAAGACTTGGATCTTCCAAAAAATAAATTATCCAGTGAGATTCCTAGCTGTTTGGGTGATGTTCACGGTATTGCATTGATAGATCTATCATCAAATGAGTTATCAGGCACCATTCCTAAATCATTTTGTACTTTTCATAGTTCCAATTTACAATCTTTGAACCTGAGCAACAATAGTTTGCATGGAGAGCTTCCATCCACATTACGATCTTGCAACTATTTGGTGATTTTGGATCTTGGAAACAATGAACTATATGGCATCATACCGTCAAGTATATGGGCCAATTCTAGTGTGCTGAAGATTCTCAGGCTGCGACAAAACAAGTTTAGTGGTACCATTCCTACGAGCCTATGCCAACTCTCAGTCTTGCAAAGTTTGGACCTTGCAAATAACAACTTAAAGGGAGTAATTCCTTTTTGCCTTGGGAATCTCAAGGGAATGACTCTAAATTTGTCATCAGACATGGTATCAACGGGGTTTCTTCATCATAGAATACCTGCACTACTACCATTCCCTCAGTTTTTTATCAATGGGAAAAAGAAGATGTCAAACAAGTCATGAAAGGAGGAGAATTTGATTTCACAAAAAATTTAAAGTTTGTAGTCAATTTGGACTTGTCAAACAATTCACTGGTTGGCTTAATACCTGAAGTTTTAACATCTCTAACTAAATTGGTTGGTTTGAATTTATTACACAACTATTTGTTAGGAGAAATCCCTAGCGAAATAAGGAAACTGAAGCAGCTAGAATCATTAGACCTCTCTTGGAACAAACTTGCAGGCCCACTTCCAAGTAGCATGTCTTCTGACCCGCTTGAATTTGTCATACAACTACTTTTCAGAGCCTATTCCACGAGGAAACCAGTTTTCAACTCTTGAAGATTCATCTTATGTTGGAAATCAATATCTCTGTGGAGAACCTGTGCTCAAAAAATGCTATGACAATAACGCGAATGAAGCTCCAACAAGTGTCCATTATGAAGACAAGAATGAGAAAGAAAAGATTCTGTTTTACTTTGTTGTGGCCCTTGGTTTCATGACAGGGTTCTGGGGAATCATTGCACTCCTGGTATTCAACAAGAGTTTAAGGTATGTTTGCTTTAGATACATGGAGAAACTAGGAGATGAAATATATGTTGCAGTAGCAATAAGGGTAGCAAAGCTCAAGAGAATTTGATTGAAACCTTGGTGATGAGAGATTTTAATTTGTGTTCAGTGTAATGTTTTAATTTTGTTGTTCCTATTAGGGACGGGACGTTTCGTTCTCAACCCTTTTGTATGTTGTGAGTTTTTCCTTTAGTTTGGAAATGAATGCTTGTAAGCAGGGGATTGAGTAAAATTTGTCTGCTGTAATTTAACTTTCTCTTGTCTACTGATTTCCTACTTGGAATTTGGAATTAATTATCGTTATGTGGTTATTATTGTCCAAGAAAAAATGATAAATAATCTTGGCATATTAATTATGTGTGTTCAAGATTTCTTACAAATTCTTGCATGCGTGTTATAATGGTTGTATGATAGTTGTTTGGAATTATTTCTAGTGAAAATGAATTGCTACTATAATTTAACTTGAACTTTGCGGATGGGTAGAAATATCTACAAATAAGTTAGCTAGCTGGATTTTATTTCATTTGTCAAGAATGTTTGAACGCTTATTATTATTGAACCTAACAATCGAATTCAATTTGTTGAGCTTCTCAAACTGTAGTGATGTTTGTTTTATATATATGGAGTGCAAAGAAAAAGAAATTAATATTAATTCAGTGAATGCTATCTTTAAAAATGTTGAGGGTTTATGTGGATTTTAATATTGTACCTTCTAAATTATTTGTGTGGCAAAAAGTTTTTGTGCAAATTAGAAGGAAGAACAATCTAGTATATAAAATTAGAGAGACTTTTTTTGTGTAGTTATTTAGCTATATGGAGTACTCAAATATGTGACAGATAATTCATGATAGTTTACTAAAAACTTCTCTTCTATATTTATAAAAAAAAAAATCTGTTTATATGTAGAAACATGTATAATGCTTGTTTTTCCATTTTGCTCTCCTTAATTAAAGGGAGCAATGCCCCTTTTATGTAAATTGTATTTTCGGATAAATAAACAAAGTGGTAGGAGTAATAACTTATATAGAATTGGTTTTGGAGCTAATGTCATTTCAAAAACTATTCCGGTAATTGTGAATAGGCCCAATACTATCTTCATGCAGATTGTAAAGCATTCCTCCATTGGCTAAAGTTCTATGATATTCCAAAGATTTCTTAGTTTTTTGTTTTAACTGTTAATAGAGGGTTCTTTTAAATTGCCTCCTTTTTCTTTTGCATATTACGAGTATATATAAAAATCACACAATCTCCCAGCGCAACACAAGTGGGATTTTTCCTAACAGATTGTTCAATTGGTTATTCACCATCATTGTCAAAATGCAATTATTCAGGAAGTATTTATTTGAATAATTAAATGTCCACAGAGGAATAACACCATTGGCTGTAAAGTTACAGACAGTCGCAAGAAAAGAGTACAGCCATCATCTTATTTTTCTTCAATGTGCTGCTAAAGTCAACAGAGTAAGAGTTATCTTTGTTCCACTCCTAAGATTGTAAATACTCATTCCTTTCTTTTTATAAGATAAAAATAACCAAATCAAACGGTAACAAGAGCTTCCTTTCTCTCCAAATGCTACCATGCTTCACTTTTCCGGATCCATAACAAAAGCCTTTTGCCATCAGATTCTTCTTCACCTATAATCATTCACTGTGTAGATAAATATTTCCTCAAGCTTTCTTCGGATCGTTCGTCAAATGTTGATATAACCCGGCAAGAATCTTAGCTTTTTCTTTTTTATTTTTCTGATGTTATGTTTAGGGTTATTCCTAAATCTGTGTTTTATGATTTTTTTAAGATCTCATTTAAGCATTTTTTTTTTTAATGTAACTTATAAACTTTGGTTTCTTGAATATCATTTTGTCTTTTTATCCAAAAAAAAAAATCAAATTATATAATTCAAAGGGTTAGTTAAAATTGGATAAATACAATAAATATGTAAAAAAATGAAACTTATTTTTCAAAAACAACCTACTTTGCAGGAAAGGTGGGTGTGAGAGAGAAAGTGAGTGGAAAAGGTGATGAAAGGGAAAGAGCAAGAAAAGGTATTTTTTTTTGTTTATTTTTCAAAACTTGTTTTTAAAAACAATTTTATAAAACTATTTAGGAAAATGATAGAAAAAGAACTTCGAAATTACAAAATTCTAAATTAGGTATTTCTTATAAAATAAGTTGTGAATTATTTATCAAATCTCGTCATTACTTTATCAATTCTTGATAACAAACCTGATTTTTAATTTTACAATTTCAAAATCCTTTTTCTGTCATTATTTCAAACAATTTAAAAAAATAGAAAATAGAAGACATAGGTAAGCATACAGCTAATAGAGGTACGCAGGGGGAAGGGTGGATGATCTGAATGCATGGAAGCTTACCCATGTTTTGAAAATCAAATCAGACTGGCCGATTTGGGTTGGAAACCGGCCAACCGATGGTTCAACTAGTTTAGTATGGTAGTTGAACCGGTTTGACCGGTTCAAGGTCCGGTTTGATCGGTTTAAAATTAAAATAATAAGTTAATTCAGTTTTTTTAAAATTTTATTCAGAATTTTATATAAATGACCATGAGATCTTTACTTCCTCACCTGTTTAACCTCGGTTTGACTCTAATCTAACCCACTGACCCTTAACTCAATACTCAGGCCGGTCCATGTTTCAAAACCTTGAAGCTTACAGAGTTTCAGGAATACTTAGTGCGTTTA
Source organism: Inga leiocalycina (assembly GCA_963242795.1). Lineage (NCBI taxonomy): Eukaryota > Viridiplantae > Streptophyta > Magnoliopsida > Fabales > Fabaceae > Inga > Inga leiocalycina. Next base: position 18,458,911 of record OY725320.1, read on the forward strand.
TAGAAGATATACTTTAAAAGGATTACAACTTATTTAGCCATAGATACATTCAATTTGTCTGAAGCTTATTGGACTTGCTATATATCATGGTTATGAAAATCGGACTGGACCAGCCAATCTGAGCCAGAAACCAACCAACAGGTGGTCTGACCGGATGACTAGTCCGGTTTGGTAATTGACCCCGGCTAGACCTGCTTTCATGATGTTAAACCGGTTTTTTCACAGTTTTGACTAGCTTTTTTTATTATTTTTAATATTTTATTCAAAATTTCATATAAATAACCCTAAAATCTTTCCTTCCTCATCGATCTAGCCCCGTTTTGGACTCCGATCTGATCCACTGACCCTTAACCTAATACCTCAACCGGTTTAGTGGCCGGTCGAGGTTTCAGAACCTTGCTAAATATGCAAATATTTTTTCTTAGCTATAACCTAAATTGTTATAGTGCCTTATATTTCATAAGGTATCAAGACTTTTTTTAAGTATTCACCATCTGGATTATATATGATCATATTTTGTCAAAAAAAAAAACTCCCTCCCTTCCTTGATTTAAGACCCAATGATTAATTTAGGGAGATTAAGGAAGTTAAATAAATTATTTTGTCATATTTATATTTATCACTTTTCTTCAAACTAATTTGCTTGTCTTATAAGTGGATATATAATCTAATTATACACATAAGTATTTTAGAGATATCACATCACATATGTTATAATTAAATAATTTATTTAGCTTCCTTAATCTCCTCAAATTAGTCAATTAAATCTTATACTCAATATATGAGACAGTACTAGCATTTAAAAACTTTTAAATCTTTCCATTATAAATGTCCTAGAAATTGGAGATATATCGTTTCTATGATTTGTTTACGTTTACACATAGCTGGCAATATCTGGAATACCAATGTCCGAAAAGTCAAGGAAGTGCAAAGAATGTATTGTTAAAGATCAAGTGCATTTATAATCACTTATTAATTCCCAACAACCTTCAATTTCTTTTGATTTTTCTCTTACTAATTTCAACAAGTTTACATTTTTCAGCATTAATAATTTAGCTAGTGGAGTTGACTCTGTAAACCATACATAAGGCAGTGTTGACTAAGGTTAAAAGTACGCGGTCTTTTTTTTTCCTGAAAATTTTTCATAGTAGAGAAAAAACAAAAATATATATTGCATTGTTATGAATATTAATTATATGGATGTCCATTGACTCATATCTAGACCAACTTGAAACGAAGACTTAACATAAAGAAAAAGGAGAAAATGGCATAAATCAAAAGTAAAAGAAGGCGAGGACATAAAGACGTAGTTATAAAATAACTATAGTTTGTATAAAGTAACTATGGTTATGTAACCAAGGTTGATTACCTAATTCTATATAAAGCCTTGTAATTGATTGTTTCATTGAAGTGACCAGGAAGTTCTCTCTAAATTCTCTCTAAAAATTTTATCAATCTTCTTTCTTGAATTATTCTATCAATCTTCTCTCTTATCACACATACTTTTATAATACGTTATCAGCATGAAGCTCTAATTAAGGTATGATCTTTTTATCATTTCTTTAACGATTTTATATACCTTGTTTTATTTGATAGATATGGGATAACCTAAGCCACTATATGGAATTAGAGAGATACTTTTATCGATTGTTATATAACATCGGGTTCTATGGTTAAGATTGGAGATTGCTATTGTTCTTATATCATATATATATATATCCTTTACAAGTTTTTTTAATATATTATTATAGTTATAGCCAAAAACCATACACATTTGATTCACGAAATTATATGATTAGAAGTCATATTATTTTTATTCTTATTTTAATTTCATGTTTGTATTGTTTCTTGTATGCCTCCTTCTTGGAAGGCTTAGGTAGTCCTCTTTCATGGATGGCATAGGATATTATATAAGTAGTCTTCCTTTATAGATGGCATAGGTGGCACATGCATAGAAGGTTTTACCTTCTAACTGAAGTCATATTTCTTTTAATCATATTTTGAGATTATATGGCCAGAAATCATATAACTTTCATCTTCTATCTTATTGTATGGCTAGAAGCCATATTCAACTTTTACTTATCCTAAAGATAAATGGCCACAAGCCATATATATTTAATTTCTCATCATGAGAACTAAATAACTCGAAGCCATAAAGTTATAATTTTATTTTATAAATTATTTATGGTCTTTATGAATTTACAGTTATTTTTGTTTAAGATATTATATCGCATGTTTACATTTTATATTTTAATTATTTCATTTATTTCCTTAATTAGTTTGAACTATGACAAATCTAGCAAAACTTGAAATTGTGGCTCTTGATATTACCGGGAAAAATTATTTATCTTGGGTGTTGGATTTGGAAATTCACCTAAATGCTCAAGTTTTGGAAGACACGAACAAATAAGGGAATCATGCATCCAATAAAGACAAAGATAAATCCATGATTTTTCTTTGCCACCATTTGCATGAGAATCTAAAAATTGAGTATTTGACCGTAAAAGACCCACTTGTTCTTTAGAAAAATTTAAAAGAAAGGTATGATCATCAGAAGATGGTCATTCTCCCAAAAGCTTGTTATGTCTGGATACAATTGCGCCTGCAAGATTTTAAATATATAATCGAGATAATTCAGCCATGTTCAGGATTACTTCTAAATTAAAATTATATGGAGAAAATGTTATTGATGAAGATATGTTTGAAAAGATATTCTCCACATTTCATGCATCCAATTTGCTCCTGCAGCAGCAATATCGTGAAAAAGGTTTCAAGAAATTTTCCGAATTAATTTCTTGTCTCCTTATAGCTGAATAGAATAATGGGCTTTTATTAAAAAACCATGAATTCCGTCCAACAAGCTCAACTCCATTCCCTGAAGCGAATGTAGTAACTAATGAATCTAATCGTAGACGTGGCCGTGGACGTGGCTACAGCCGTGGGTGTGGCTGTGGTCGATATTATAGTGTTCAAATTCGTACTAGAAGTAGGAAAAGACTGATAGAAACAAAAAAGGGGGAACCAATAGGCATAACAATATGCTGATAATCCATATTATCACTGTGGTGGTAAGGGTCATTGGTCTCGTACCTGTCGTATGCTAAGACACCTAGTTGACCTTTATTAAGAATCAATTAAAAATAATGGTAAATGATCAAATATTAAAGTAAATCATGTTCATTAGGCCGAGAATTTTAAGTATGGCGATATGGATAATACCCGTTTGTATATTGTAGATTTCTTAATTTAATTTAAACTGCTATGTTTTACTGTATTTAAAATTGTAACATCCTTGTTTCTAGAATATAATTATAATTTAAAGATAATTATGAATTTAGTAGTAACTTTTTTAAAAAAATATAAAAAATAATAATAAATAAATAAATAAATAATATATATATATATATATATATAAAACTCTGGGTGCCAATTTGGCCCCACAGTTGAAAGATGGGGGAGTCACTTTCGGTGCCTCCACTCATTCATAATTGGCGCCTTATATTAAAGGTGGAGGAGGGAGGTATTATAAATACCCCCTCTCCCTTCTCACTTCACGCAGATCTTCTGCGTGAAGTGATAGTGCAGAAGCCGCATGGTGTATGGTGTGATACTGATAGGAGTATTTTTACATATTTGAGGATCAATAAAGTACTCAAATTCTTTTCTGATCACAACTCTTCTTTTGTGAAAATGTTCTAAATAATTTTCTCTTTCTTATGATAGTAATTTTGTGTGAATTAGAGAAAATTTTAAGATTAGAATTTTGGACAAATTTGAGTTTTATTAATATAAGGCTATAGGAATATAGAGGAGGATTAATAGTTAATTTTAATCAGGTTACTTTTGTTATGTAGTTGGTATATAATTTTATAATCAATTTTCTATATAATTAATCTAAGAATAATTATATATTAGGCTCTTTATCCTATTAAATTTGGATTAAATAATTTATTTGGTTTGTTGATGGTATTATAGAAATTCTAATCGGTTTAGTTTGGTAAATTTTGTTGTATAAGAAATTATAAATTATAATTTGATATTAAGAATTAGATTTTTTATATGATTTTAATTATGTGGGAGTTTCAAATATTGTTTAATAATTAGACTATATTCATATAAATTAGAAAAATATATTTAGTTATTTTAGAAGGTTGATATTGATGATTATATAATAATAGATATGTTAAAGGTGAAACTTTAATTTATAAAAAATTAAGTGGTTGACGAGAGAGAATGATATAGAGGTTGTTTAAGGATTGTTAAGGAAGTTAGAATATTTAAGGATAATAATAGTAGAGGAAAATTGGAGATGAATTGTGTAAATTATTTATTTTAGTATTGCTTGGGGTTAATTGTTACTTAAATTGATAATGTAGAGTTTTCTTGGGATCGGTGATTGTTCGTATTTGGTACTCAAGTTAAAGTTAAGCTTGGAATTGAGGTAACCGGGGTTAATTTATTTTATATGCTTGTTTTGGACTGTAAGGTGTTTTCTAAACCTTACTTTCATCTATACCACTTGTATGTGTTTTGAAAGATTATGTATATGTTTGAATATGAACCTAGTTTAGTGAAGCAGTGTATTTTCAAAATTGTATATATGAGCATAGATATTATTAAAATTGTTACTGTTGTGATGGTTATGATGTTTGAGATGGAATATTGTAAAAGATATAATAATTTGTATATGTTTCGAGAATTATATTGATATATTGTTTTTTTGTTATGGGATGTGGTGGGTTGTGTGGAAGAGATATAGTGAAACTGTGCCCATCAACTCTCTCATTCCTGGCCCGGATTTTGAGTTGAGTGTTTTGGGCGGACAACTCCCTGTTACGGTATATTGGTGGTGGCATGGGAGGGGCAGTATTCTTGAAGTGACTAGCCAACCTTTGGCCGGGTATACTAGCACTGATAGGCTGTACCGCGTCCAGAAGCTATAAGGAAGAGCAGGATGGATGAGTGGGGATGATTCTAATTGTTGAACATATTATATGAAGTTTAATTATTGAGAATATTATTAATATTATGTTAGTTAAAGCTACTTCACTGACTTATAATCTTTTCCTACATATGTTGTAAATTAATTTTTGGTTACTGAGACTTTATGTCTCACCCCGTCGTTATAAATATTTTTCAGGCGAGACCTCTAATTTGGCTAGAGGCCAAGGGGAGCAACCAGAGGCATAGACGTTGAGAGTCCTGTAGGCCTCTTGTGGTATTGGTGTTGTATTATTCTCTATATTGCCATTATAAGACATATTATGTTTTCGGAGATATCATATTTACTGTTTGGATAACTGTTTTAATGAATATCTTTGTAGTGGGTTTGTGGGCGAGTTTGTGTCTTGAACTCTGATATGTTTTAAATGGGAAATTGTTTTCGATTATCACTAGTTAACCAAATTTTGTAAAATCATTACAGTTAATTGTTGTTCGGAGAAAGGGTCGTTTCAAAAATTGCTTCTATCATATGTATTAATTTTAATTATGTTTTTATGTTTCTTTTAATAAAGAATGAATCTTATTGGCATCAATCCTAAAGATTTATATCCCGTTGATAGTGTAACAACCCACACCATACTTAGACATGATAAATATTTTTCTTCCTTGGTAATACAAGAAGCCAACATTTAGACTATATCTGGTAGTACAAATTTGATTGAAGGCTCCGGAAGAACTAATATTTTGTTACCTGAAGAAACAAAAATTATGTATTGATAATGCATTTTATTCTACCAAGTCTAAAAGAAACTTATTGAGTTTCAAAGATATCCGCATAAATGAATATCATTTAGAAACAACAATTAAAAATAATCAGGAATATTTTGTTATCACAAATATAACTTCTGGTAGAAAATGTATATTAGAATGTTTTCCTACATTTTCTTCTAATTTGTATTATACACTTATAAACACAATTGAAATACAAATACATGTTATTGAGAACCATAAGTTCACCAATGCAGACCAGAAGTCTACCAATGTAAAACATAAGTTTACTAATGGATTTAATGTTTGGCATGACCGGTTGGGCCATCCCAAGTCAATCATGATGTGACAAATAATTGGGAATTCATATGGACATACCCTGAAGTGTAAACAAATACCACAATCCTATAATTTCTCATATGCTGCATGTTCCAAGGGAAAGTTAATTATCCGCCCCTCACCAAGCAAAATAGAAAGTGAGTCTCTCACATTTCTAGAACGGGTACAGAGAGATATTTATGGGCCAATACACCCACCATGTGGATCATGTAGGTACTATATGGTTTTAATTGATGCATCAACTAAATGGTCACATGTTTGCTTATTATCTTCTCGTAACCTAGCATTTGCGAGATTACTTGCTCAATTAATTAGATTAAGAGCACATTATCCTGATTATCCTATCAAGAAAATATGACTTGATAATACTGGTGAATTTACTTCATAAGTTTTCAATGAATATCGTATGTCCTTTGGGATTGATGTTGAATATCTTATAGCTCATGTTCATACGCAAAATGGACTTTCAGAATCATTGGTTAAAAGGTTGCAACTGATTACAAAACCTTTACTTATGAGATCTAATCTCCCAATTTCTGCTTGGGGCCATGCTATTTTGCATGCAGCAATTTAATTCACATTAGGCCAACAAGTTATTTAAAAGTTTCCCCTTTACAAATTGTTTTTTGTCAAGAACCTAATATTTTCTATATAAGAATTTTTGGATGTGCGGTATATGTGCCAGTAGCACCACCACAACTCACTAAAATAGGTCCTTAAAGAAGGATGGGAATATATGTTGGGTATGAATCTCCTTCGATCATAAAATATTTAGAACCATCTACAGGAGATTTATTTATGGCATGATTTTTCGATTGTCATTTTGATGAATCATTTTTCCCAACATTAGGGGAGAAAACAAGTAGTTGGTAAAGAAATCAGCTAGAATGAATTATCATTAGCTCATTTTGATCCTCGTAACAAACAATGTGAACTAGAAGTTTAAAAGATGATTCATTTACAGAATTTAGCTAATCAAATGACAGGAGCATTCACTGACTCAAAGAAAGTGACAAAGTAACATGTCTCAGCTGCTAATGCTCCTATTAAAATTGATGTCCTTAAAGGACAACATACTATGAATAAATTTAAAACAAGCCTGAATCGTGGCAGGCCCATCGATTCCAAAGATTAAAATCATCGAAAGAGAAAAGGAGCAAACAATATAGATGGTCAAGTCAAAGATAATCAAGAAAAGTTAGTAGCTCTAAAAAAGTCATCTCCTGAAGAGTTATTATCTCCAATAGAGATATCTCTATAATAGAATGTTATAGTCCCAGAAAAGACCCAGGTACTTGACATATGTGAAAAACATAAGATCTCAATAAATTATATTATGAATGGAATCTTATGGGATCGAAATAAAGTTAACGTTGACGACATCTTTGCTTATCATATAGCATATGACAAATCCCTAATTTTAGTATATATTTTCATATTTTATTTAGCAATTTTATCATAATTACTGAGCTTAAAATGGCTTATTTGTGTTTAATTGAGATTAAGAGTAAATATATTAAATTATGACTAAAAAACGTTAAAATTGTCAAAAAAAAATGTAATTACTCTTAATCATTTATTCTTGGAAAGAATTGATGTTGGATTAATTTCTTTAAATTGTGGGTGCTTGAAGAAATTGGATTAAATATGGAAATAGCAGTTTGGAGTTTGAATTTAAGAAATACCAGAAAAGGATCACAATTTATTATTGCTAAGGACCTGAAATAATGAAATGACAGTTTAATTCCATTGAAACACACCGTTTTTTATTAAAGCCACTAGGTCATATTAGAAGCAGTTTTTGGGAGCTGAGGGAAATATACAAAGAATCTAGACTTCAAAGGCAGAGAGAAAACGACAGACTTGAGAAGTAGAGACGTGACACAAGAGAGCTTAACAAGGAGCAGCCACAAGCTTCTGCCTTAACCACCTTCACCTTCTTCTTCCTCTCTCGTCGGCGGTACCTCCACCATCACCACAGCCGCCGGCGAGTCTACCATCCAAAACTAAAGGGAGCTGCGCAGATCAGGAGAAGCTCAGAACAGAGAGGAAGAGGATCGGAGGTAGCTGAGAGTTGAGAGTGAGTTGTGAGATCAAAAAAGGGTGAAGATTAGACCAGAGGGGCCGAAAGCTGAGGGAGAGTGTTGAGAACCTGAGAGCCGAGAAGAGCTGCAATGTAATATCTCTGAGGCTAGAGTTTCATCTTTCTCATCACTTTATGTTGCCATTACCACCATACCACCACCATTTAGCTATTCTGCCAGTGATATCCTTTGTTCTAATTGTGGCTCCTCTGAATTGTTCTTGTGTTTACTTTCAGCTCACCACCTAATTATAATTTGATTGCCTATTGATTTTGTATGCTCTGTGGTTGTTTATTCATGGCTGCTGTCTTGAAATTGAAGAGGATTTTGACTGCTGAAGATAATTTCATGAGGGGCGGTAGCTAATTTCCTCCTCTCCTACAATAAAGGATTAAGTCTTGATGCTTAGAGCTCCAAAAGGGGGGTTTTAGTTTTAGTTTATTAGCTTGACTATATATTTATGATTTCCTTAGTTTTAGGAGTTGTAATTTGTATTTAAAACTAATATTTGTGGTTTAATCTTTGTTTGAATCAAATTTGTGATTTGAATTAGTTGATGTTGAATTTTGTGCTCATCAATATATGTGGTTACATATGTGTTTCATTATAATTCTCTTGATTCTCTATTATCTTGCATGGTATTGTTTGGATATTGAGTTGATTTTGGATTACTTTGAACCAATTGCATTAATTAATTTAAATCACATACTAAGAGTTCTTAATAACATCTCTAGAGAAGGGATTCCTCTCTTTTGGTGTTAGACTCATCGGTTGATGGGGTTTGGTATTTTAGAGAACTTAGTGATTTTATAAATTGCGTACAAAGTGGTTTTTAATAGTGTTTTAAGAAGTGATTATTTTCTAGGTCTAGGAATAATTATCGATTAATGCACTAGACTTAACGATGTTTAAGGTTTGGTATTTTGAGGGACTTTGATTACAATTGCTAGTGTTTTTAATTAAGTTTCGGTTAGAGGGATTAAGTCTTGCCCGGTGTGGGAGATTTAATTCACCTAACTCAAGCTAGCTCAAAGGGTCTTTTAGGTATTTTTGTCAAACTAGCACACTCCTAAAAATATTTTGAAACAAATAAAAAATGAAATTCATTATTCTAGGAGGCTTTATCACACTGTTCAAAACCAATTTCCATTTCATTCCACTTTTATTCAAAAAAATGCAAAATATCTATTTTAATTACATTTAATTCATAGTTTTGAAAATCAATCAATCATGTTTTACCCTTGTCAATTTTGTATTGTAATTACTTAGTTTACTAGGAATTAATTTTATAATCAGCTCCTCAAAGTGAAACGACCCAAGTTGTACGCTATATTGGATTAATTCGGTTTTTATTCTTGATAACCCCGAGGCAACTAAAAGGGTGTTATTTCAGCATATGATGTAATAAATGATAATAAGGATTATAAGCCAAAATCCATTAGCGAGTGTTAACAAAGAAAAGATTGACTCCTATGGAAAAATGTCTCATGCAGAACTAAAATCATTGGCAAAACGAAAAGTATTTGGACCTGTAGTCCTTACACCTGAAGATGTAAAATCAATTGGATGCAAATGGGTCTTTGTACGAAAGAGAAATGAAAAGGGTGAGATAACAAGACATAAGGCACGTCTTGTGGCTAAAAGGCTTTACACAAAGATCTGGCATTGATTTTGAAGAAAAGTATTCACCAATAGTGGATGCGACTACTTTTTGTTATTTGATTAATCTAGCAGTAAACGCAGGACTTGATTTACATCTAATGGATGTCATGACTGCCTATTTATACGAGTCACTTGACAATGACATTTATATGAAAGTCCCTGAAGGACTTAAGGTGCTAGAAGCATCCAATTCAGATTTTCGAGAACAATACTCAATTAAACTAAATAAGTCCCTGTATGGCCTGAAGCAATCAGGGTGCATGTGGTATAATCGTCTTAATGAATATCTGTTAAAAGAAAGATACAAAAATGATCCAATAAGCCCATGCATTTTTATAAAAAGATCTAGCAATGAATTTGCTATAATTGCTGTTTATGTTGATGATATCAATATCATTGGAACTCCTGAAGAGCTTCAAAAGACAATTAATTGTTTGAAGAAAGAATTTGAAATGAAGGACTTGGGAAGAACAAAATTCTGCCTTTAATTACATATTGAGTACCTCAAGAATAGGATCTTTGTATATCAAGAAACTTATACAAAGAAGGTTCAAGAGCGATTTTATATGGATAAATCTCATCCATTATGTACCTCAATGGTTGTAAGGTCTTTGAAAATGGATAAAGACCCATTCCGACCTCGAGTAATCAGTGAAGAAGGTAATGAAGAACTCTTTGGTCCAGAAGTACCATATCTTAGTACTATTGGAGCACTAATGTATCTTGCTAATCACACACATCTTGATATATCATTTGTTGTTAATTTATTAGAAGGATATAGTTATTCACCGACACAAAGACATTGGAATGGAGTAAAACACATGCTTTATTACCTCAGAGAGACTATAGACAAGGGGTTATACTACTCAAATGTATCCAAGCATGAAACTGGTCAATTATGTGGATACTAGATTTTTGTTTGATCCACATGATGGTAAATCACAAATAGGCTATCTATTTACATGTGGAGGTGCAGCTATTTCATGGTGATCTATGAAACGACTATATCAGCCATATCATCTAACTATGCAGAAATTCTAGCAATACATGAATCAAGTTAAAAATGTGTGTGGTTGAGGTCGGTGATACGTCACATATGCACAACTTGCCATTTATCTTCAGGCAAAATGATTTCAACAGTCTTATAAGAGGATAATGCTACAAGTGTTGCCCAACTTAAAGAAGGTTATATCAAGGACAATAGAACAACACATATTTCACCAAAACTCTTCTTCACTTGTGACCTTTAAAAAGATGAAATAGATATCCAGTAAATCCGTTTAAGTGAAAATCTAACATATTTATTCACCAAGTTACTTCCAGGTACAATTTTTGAAAAGCTTGTCCATAACATTAGCTTTCGGAGACTCAAAGATATCAACTAATGTTGTCAAGAGGGGGAGTCGATACACGCTATACTCTTTTTCCTTTATCTAGGTTTTGTCCCACTAGGTTTTCCTAAAAAGGTTTTTAATGAGGCGGCATTTGATAGTTTATCCCACTGGGTTTTTCCTAATTAAAGTTTTTTAATAAGGCACATGTATAATAGACATCCAAGGGGAAGTGTTATGAATATTAATTATATAGATGTCCATTGACTCATATCTAGAGCAACTTGAAAAGAAGACTTGACATAAAGAAAAGGAGAAAATGACACAAATCAAAAGCAAAAAAAGACGAGGATATAAAGACGAAGTTATAAAATAACTATAGTTTGTATAAAGTAGCTATAGTCATGTAACCAGAGTTAGTTACCTAACTTTATATAAAGCCTTATGATCTATTGTTTCATTGAAGTGAATGAGAAGCTATCTCTAAATTCTCTCTAAAAATTATATCAATCTTCTTTCTTGAAATTATTCTATCAATCTTCTCTCTTACCACACATACTTTTATAACATGCATAAACTAATCTATGTGTATGTGCCTTCCCTTTTTTTCCTTCAATCTAATGGGTGAGTTTTTCAACCATATTACAAAACTTAGCATTATTGACTAGGTCTTTTGTATGACAAGCATGAATAATATTTGAATATATGAGTGAAAATGAGCCAAAACCATTAATTGACACTTCCTCCTTTTCTTTTCTTTTCTTTTCTTTTCTTTTCTTTTCGTTTTTTGGAACATTTGGTATCCTGAACCTACCTCCTTTTAATTTCAAGGATTCATCAAGGGTCCAAGCTAATCTAGGTCGAGCCAGGTAAGACTACAAAGGCAGTAAAGCTCTACCATCAAGTAGTTAACAATACTACATTCCCAGAGCTTGAACTCGAAACCTCTAATTATGTTGATACAAAGCCTTACTCCTTCTATAGTTTCCTATAAATACCAACCAGCTTGTTGTCTTCTCAACCATTACTTTCCATTTAGCAACAATTAGATGATCTCTGAGTGAGGTGCTTTTAATTTTCTTTGTACTATTTTTTGAAGGTTCACAACTCTATTTCTACGGGAATCTGATTGAAAGCTGCATAGAAGAAGAAAAGCAGGCACTTTTGAAGTTCAGAGATAGCTTTAAGAATTGTTCAAGGCATGTCCTTACTTGGGAAGGCAAACAATGCTGCAACTGGAAAGGAGTCAAATGTGATGCCATCACTAGTCATGTGGTCAGCATTGATCTAAGCCTTAAAAGTTATTCAATGGATGAGTTAGTCAAAAAGCTTTCTAAGTGCACTCTCTCAAAAAGCAGAGGAACTTATTAAAGGTTCATTCATTATTAACTACTCATTGTCAAGTAAAGCAATAAGTTCATCCTTGATAGAGTTTAAATATTTGAACCACTTGGATTTAAGCTTCATTGATTTTCAATAATCACATACAATTCCTAATCTCATTAAAACATAAGGAAATATGTACGTTCAATACAAAACCAAGTTCATCAACAACAAAATTCAACATAAAAGCAATCTATCATAGACAAATAACCACTCATGCAATTCTTCTACTCATGTATCAATATAAAATCATCATCAACAGATCTAAATACATGATAAAAGCTAATGAAAAACTAATAAACTCTCATTTGTAGCACTTTGATGTTCTAGCCACATTCTTCACCTCCAAAACTCATAAAATCTAGCCACTCATTAGCTTAATAGTGATCAAAGCTTCTTCAAGACTCAAATTATCCATTGAACAAGAGTGGAAAGACTATGAAACTGAAATCATAGATCTCTCCAGAAAGGGAGGAAGGTGTGTCGATGGTGAGGAAAGAAGTCCTCGATAGTGGTGGTCTGTATACTTCAAAGGAAGGAGGAGCTTCTTGATCAAAGCTAACCTGCATTTGACCAAGAAGTAAAATTAAAAGTTTCAAAAGTTTGTGGAAGACTGCAAATTTTTAAAATGTTTGGGGGTGAATTGTAATTTTCAAAACTCTGGGCCATTTTCTTTAATTTTCTCTGGCCTATTTTCTTCATTGATTTGCAATTTTCTAGAAATTATAGGGCCATGTTTTGTAATTTTTCCCAGTCCTCAAAATATTAATTCTCCCCAATTGACATTTCCCAAAATCACCAATTTTCTTCTTAAACACCTACAATGCAATATTAAACACAATGTCACATCAAAAGTGTAATACCTCGAATTTTGAGATTTGATGGTAGAGAATAAGTCTGAAATAAGTGAATTGCTAAGCCTTGGTTTAGCAGGATCCCAAGTTTCAATTAAGGGTAAATGACTCCAAAAGTGGATGTGATTAGTGATAAATGGACCCTTTTGAAGATTATGATGTGAACTGTGATTCGTATGTGTTATGATTCGTACCCAAACCCTATATTTGAGTTCAGTTATGGATTAATATCTAAATTGAATTGGAATAGAGGGAGGGCGAATATTATGATGGAATAGAAAGTTAGGCAATTTGGTGGTTGTGTTGCATTATGGTTCAAAACTGAATATGTGTGGATGTGATGACAATTTAGTTATGTTAGTGATTCCAATAGCTTCCTTGTGAAAATTTGTGTGGGGAAAGTGTTTGTTGTGAAATTGGAACCATTGGGAACAATTGTGCAAAAGTTGGAAATTTTGTCCATTGAAACTCTGTACAGGGTAGTCGGCTTGTATGGACGTTTTGAATGGGTAAATGGTATCTAAAAATCATGAAACTTTTTAGACTTAAATTTCACATGCCAAGCTTCAAAATGAACATATAATCTGTATCATTTCAATTTTTGAGCTAAGAGATATGATTTTCCAAAATTTGGGATTGGAACTGGAATCTGTTTTAGATCAGTATGAACTTTTGTGCAATTTTGCATTTTGTTTTTGTTATGAACAGCATTGATTCATATTTTTTTTGTGTAAAGGACTTAAATATCTTTCAATAGGCTTTGAGATCACCCCATTTCGATTTTTCTAGAATTAGTTATGATTTTTCAAAGTTTGGGTAGAAAATCTGCCAGAATTTCTGAAAAATCCGAAAATGGGAATTATGACATAAGCAATTAAGAGGATGACTTCAGCATGGACTATTAAACATTTCATCTTCTTCAGCCCCATTTGGACATCCAGCAGGTCTGAAAATAGAGAGAGAACGTGTGGCTTTTTTAGAGAGAGAAAGGAGAAGAAATCTCACAAGGTAAGCCGATTCCTCTGACGATTTAACTCCTAACCCGTATAACTCCGACTCTAAGCTACTACTCTTTGTTCTTTAAGGTTTTGAAGCTCAAAATTTGGTGTTAAGGCAGTTAGGGTTTTAGCCATACTTGGAAAAGCTAGTTGGAGCTTGAGGTAACTTCCAAACTTTTGTATATTGCTTATTCTAGCTGCTGTGAGCAATTTAATCGGTGAAATTTCGCCGGATTGCTATTGGTTTTAAATTTTGGAAACGTGTGTGCCTAAGGGTTATGCTGCCAAAATTGGTTTCAAATTGTAGTTATAACCTAATTTAATAGTCAATAAAGTGGTTAGAAGTAGAAAGGAATGCGTTTACGGATCCGAAATCACAAAACCTCGATTTTCCTTGGAAAACCCATATATTTCGGTCAGGACTTTAAATGGCCTTAGAGTTGGATTTTTAATGATTTGATGGTTCCATTGAGTTCAAGAGGGAAAATTAGGTGGGGTTACAGTTGGTCATTTTTTCGAAAAAGACCGAAAAAGCATAATTACGAAAATGCCCCTAAAACCCTTAAAGTGGGGTTATCAAGGATAATTTTGTAATTTGACATTGAATTTGATAATTATGAGTCCAGAAATGCATTCCTTGGGTGAAAATATGTCAGAATAGCCCATGTCAAAATTTCAGGAAAAGTACAGTCGGACTGGGTACGGCGGGGCCAGGCCGGGCCGGGCTGGGTCCCCAGGGGTATTTTAGTAAATTTTCATAATAGGCTCATATAACTCCCATAAACACTATGGAAGTGTCTAAATTATATATTTAGAATTGTAGGACCAAGTTGTGAGCCTAGTCGTTGGCACGTTTTACGACACATACGTTTCGAGGCATAAAAGGGTTAAGGTAGGGAACTTACCTCTCCTGCATGTATTTGATAATTGTGTTGGTGTATTGATGCATGTTATTGCTTTGCTTGATTATGTGAACATATATGAATGATTGAAGCTCTGTTTCTATTTATACTATGGCCATAAGTATATTGTTGTTGAAACATTGAGCATGTAGATATGTCATTATGTGAGCATGTGTTAATATGATGCAAACATGTCATGCATTAAACACTTATCTTGCATGCATATTGGTCTCTTTTTCCTATTGAGATTCTCTTGAATCTCACCCCCTACCAACATTTAAGACAGGACAAGTGGATCGAGGAAGGAACAAGCAACCAAGGGCAGCTAGGGCTCTTGTTGGAGTTTGATGTTGGTAGTTGGTTATCATAGATGGGAATATTATTTAATTTGTATTCATATTTAGATATGGGAATGTGTATTTGGAATGTATATGTAGATTTGGAGATGATATTGTGTAATCTTCATATGAGAACTTATATATAGGCGAATGTGCCCTTTAAAACCCATTAGTGAAGATATGAACCCGGGATTGCCGGGATTTATGTTGTGCACTCTAATATTAATATGAATGTGATTTATCTTCGCAAAGTAATTGTATTCGAAATGTGAATATGAGACTGTGTATTAGATTTTGAAACGTATTTGGAAAAAACCCTATCTCAAGGATGAAATTGTAAATGAGTTTTGCTTATCCGTTGGTCTCTAATTCACTTTGATCTCATATTTCAGATATAATTACGGAGGGGGTTACAAAAAGTTTAAGAAATCATTTGCATGAATAATTATCAAATTATGACCATTTTGTTCCTAATTATACTTAATTCAATACAAGTGTCCCTAAATCAAATTAGTGCTTAATCATGCAATAATTTCCTACAAATTAAAAATCCAAATTATTCATGAAAAAGCCTATAAAAATATAGTTCATTCATACGTTCACATAAAATAAATGATGATTGTGCTATTTCCACTACACCAAGAGGGGTGAATCTCCTCACGAACTCTGAGACTCAATAGTCCAAGATAGTTATAGATCTTATCATGTCAATGTCATTTCTTGGCATACCTCATTCATATTGACCACATTAGGACCTCAATCTGCATATACCCAGACTAAATCACATAATTCATAATGAAACTTGATCCCAAGAATCAGGTCAGATTTATTTTGATACACAGGTTCCTCTTTAAGAGGCATGTGTAGAGCAAACTAGAATCTCTGGAGAGATAAAAGGAATTATAGGAAGATAGAGCTTTCAGAAGATAAGAGGCTTTGAAAGAAATCATTGGAAAATACTCTTTAGAATATTTTTTTGGTTACATATTTAAATCCTAGAAATAACCCCTCCGCTTGCAGGGTAAGGCAGCATACATTTGACCTTTCCTAAACTCCACCTGATGGGATCCTTATACACTAGACCGCCTTTTTTTATTTTGAAGAGAGATGGGAGATTATTTACTCGAGAAAACTTATGCAAACAACAAATCTCTAATATATACATGCGAACAACAAATCTCTATAAATATAGCTTTGACTTGTATGACTAATTTGCACAAAATATGTTATGTGGTAAAATTCAGTTCAAGTATCATTGCTTTTTCTCCACTCATTAAATTTTTTCTGTTTAAACTAACTCAGGAAGAGCGAGGGAGGAAAGAGAAGAACAGAAAGAAACAGAGGAACATAGTGGGTAAGATTTCATGTTAGAAGAGGAAAAGTTATAGATGAGTTTATTAGAATATGTCATACTGTGAATTACTGCAACTGAGGAATTTTCATAATGGAAGCTCAACATCATCAAATTATTTGTGTACATCGAGAAGAAACTTGTTGAACTGAATTATTCATCTTTGCACTGGAAGCATATATATATATATATATATATATATATATTGTCTAGAATGATATTTTCTCTTTCTTATGTTTTTTATCAACAAGTTATTGGTTGAACTAATATGAAGCTTTAACTTGAAAGGATGACAACACAAATTCAAGTCTTCGGAAGTGTACATACCCTTGGTCAAATAAAAAAGAAAATAGAGATATTATATGTGAGTTGCAAATAACCATGTCTAATAGCTGTGGCAAATATCTATTGTATAATTTGTCCCTGTTATATGTACTTTTTTTAGTGTTTTTGAATTTGTGATTTCTCTATATGTTTTATATTTTGTACTAATATTAATATTAAGTTTTGTGACCTCTGTAAAGGTTTCTTTATGCAGAAAAAAATTACTCAAAACAATCAAAAAATATGTGCAACATATGCATCCTTTGGATGGATAAATGAAACATATTAAATAAATAATGAATAATCACTTAGCTAATTCTCTTCATATTAAATTAAAATTTTATTTATTAATAAGTACACAGGCGTAGGTGTTGTTCCATAAATATATAATAGACCTTTCCGTTTACATTTAGATAGAGTGAAAAGTGCCCATAAGAAAATATCCCTCTACTAGGGTTTATTCTCCCTCAATGTCGAGACCCTCCGTCTCCCTTTCCAGTGGAGTGTCTTGGTAGGGTCCTTATGTTGCTGCCGGTAGAGGTACTGACTAGGAACACATCCAGTGGCAGCGGCGTGGGTGAACGGGACCGTAGGGTAGACAGTGGTGAGGTGTTCAAAAATCATTTTTTTGAGACGTCCTCCTCCGACGACCTCAGATGGGTGCCCCCATGGCCACTGAAGTCGAGGTACGATCTAAATCGATGGATTTCTTCCCTTATTAATGAGAGGACGAACATAGGTGATGCGTTAAATGGTGGGAGTAAGGGATCTCAGGTGTCTGGGGACAAATCTATGGCGGAGGTGTGGTGCACAATTTTGTAGAGTTTAAAGGTCCCTATAGCAATCCCAGATGAATGTAAGGAGATGAAGAATCAACTAATGAGGGGAATTGGGGGTTGCTTAGCCGTTCAAAGGAAGATAAAGGCAACAGCATACACGCCTTTTAAGGTACCTTCTTTGCATTTCTTAGAGCCTGAGGTTTGTAGTTTACTAAAGTTTCGATCTTTTCCTTCTGATGGCTTGTTGGGATTGATATTTGAGATTGGTATAATAGATTCTCTGGATGTTAGGATCTTTATGTTAAATTCCAATGACTGTGGAGAAGATTTGATATCTGGTATGATTTGGTTGGTATCATTTGTATGGGTGGTCCAATATATTTCTTCACTAGTCAGTAGGTCTTATAGGTCAATATACCTCGTCCAAAATGTTTCTGTTCTACTAGTATTAGTGTGGAAGATTAAGGGGGCAAGAGAAGGAGTAGTTGATTCAAGCCCCAAAGATAGGGGACTTAAGACCTTGTCAAATTTTGGTTATGCTTGGTTGATGGTTTCTGAATGTGGAAGGCAAATAAAACACTCTATTGGCCAGATGTCTAAGGAAAATGAATTAGATAGCAACTCAAAATTATCAATTTGACCCTGTTCAGTAAGACTGTGTACGCTGTTTGTCAGTGGCAAAACATGTGCCTGTCCAATGTGAAGATTATCACTATTTATTGTTAGGCTAGACATGTGCCTGTATAGTGTATATGGTATTACTATTCAACCTTAGGCTGGAGTTATGTTTTTTTTTCTTATTGTCTATTTGATTATGTTTTTACTAACAATATGGTGAGAGTGGTTCTCCTTGAGTACATGTGTCCCAAGGAATTTGGTTAGGAATCTTTCTTGTAAAGGCGTTCCCATGGAAGCAGATTTGGCAATCAAGTGGAATGTCAAAGCTTCAATAGAAAAGTCTTGCCCTTTTGGTTGGGTATTACGACCTTCAGCTCAGTTGCGGGCAAATATATCCTATAGTGTGGAAGTTGATCTAGCTTTAGTCTTATGCTTTTGTTGTATTAAAGAACTTTTAAATACTTGTTTTTTATGTTGTCTGCTAGTGTAAGGAGTTTATTTTCCTGTTCTATTGGTGTTAGTTGTTTTAAGTGTACCCATATGAGACTTTGTAGCTCTACTGAATTTAATATTAATAGTTCCTTTATTGGCAAAAAAAAAGATCGTTCCGTTTCTTATCGGCATTAGTATTCTTGACTTTACATCATATTTTGCGAATTTTCTTCTTAACAACTACGATATATGGTGAGTCATTATTTATTGAAAAATAAAAATAAAAATCTACACATCACTATGATAATTAAATTAATCAATCAATACTTACGATCCGCCTAGCCGGAAACGAAACATTAGGAGCATTCTGCAAATGAAATTTTCTATTATTTTGTTATTCCATTATTGACAAATTTTTTTATCATCTTGGTAATTGCAAATTTTACCCTCTTTTATTAGTGTTATGACTATGTACAAAACTGGTTAGGTCTTTTCTAAAAATTGTTTAATTATTTCTGTATTGCAGTACTCATATTTTTGAATAACCCATCCGAGATTTTAAAGTTTAAATTTAATCTTCTTCTTAGCATTTTAATTTTTAACATTAATAAAACTTCTCTTAATTTTAATTTTTAATTATATTATACATATCACAAATTCATAATGAAAACTGACTAAAACTACTCATTAAAAGCACCCAGCATATAAAACTACTCATTAATTACATAAAGCATATACCATGTAATTACATTCTTTTGCCTTCAGATATGACTTTCAAAGATTGATCATGCGTGTTTAGTTAGCTCGTTTTAAAAACTTAATTTACTTATATAAAAATTATATGACGGAATAAGAAATTTCACGGGGAGCTTCCTTGAGACAAGTGAATTTGTCAATCGTAAAAAGGCAAACAAAAGTGAAATTTTGAATTCCCCAATGTCTTCCATTAAAATTTTTTTAATACCCCTTAAACTTATGTCACTCGTTTAACAATTAAACACAATGAACGACAAGGACAACATGAGAACACATAGACTACAAAAAGCATACCTTGTAATATCCCAAAAGTGATTAAGGCTAATGACTTCACAAGTGGTATAATTATTGTTAATCAAATACTTATGAGGTTTATGATGTGAATTATGACATAAAACGTGTTTGATGATGATTTAGTAAATGTTGTGATAATTAGGGGTAAAATGGAAAATTGCCGACCAATTGGTCAGTTACCAATGAGGAAACTCCTTGGTAACCCAAAGATCAATGGTTGTAAATGGTTATCAAGTGACCCATGGGGTGGAATCATGTGCAATTGAGTTCATTATGTGATTAAGGAAGAGAGATCAATATTTTGCCAAGTGTCAAAAGGTGAGCCATAGGATTTGGTCAAATTGTCAAACTCTATTTTATCTCTTCTCTCTCCCTCCAAGTTGGTTTTGAGCATGGAAACAAAGGAAAAACATGCATCTTCATCATTTCCTTATCTTCTCTCTCTAACCTCCATTTTCGTTAAGTAAGGGAAAGAAAGAGAAAGTGTAAAGGTGAGATTTTAACTTGATAGATGCCTTCTAATGCTCAAGTGTTCTTCTTTAATCTTGTTCAGAATGACAAGAGCTTCATTACCATGATTTCAAATTTTTTAAAGGTGGTGTTTTAGTATTGGAGGGAATTTGAAAGTTGAGAGATCAAAGAACTCACTTTGGGAAGAATGAAGAGGTAAGAAAGAGCTCTCTATTAATCTAAGTTTTGTGAACACTGGTTAAGTTTTGAGAATTTGTGATTTTGCCTTGATTTTGGTATAATATTGGAATGCATGAATTGGTTAATGTATGGAGATGGAATTAGTATTTTATGGTATCTTTGTGTCATTGGAGTTGATTTGGAATTGAATTGGAAAGTTGGTCAATTAGTGGTTTTGTGTGACCTTGTGAGCCAAAACTGATTATGTGTTGTTAGAATGGGAATTTAGTTGTTTTGAGGTTACCAATAGGTTCCTTGTGGAATTTTGTGTGGGAGTGAACTTTGATGAGTTTTGGAACCATTAGATCAGTTTTGACAAATCTGGAAAATTCTATCAGTTGCTGCAATTTTGGCTTCTGATAAGCCTCACTTGAGTAAGGTAGGGGTTCACTCGAGTGCAGTGTCATGTTCTTCCTTTTCTTTTAGCATTTCGGTTAAGTGTTCGGTAGGAAGCAAGAGTGTACTTCCTCACTTGCGAGTGATATGGGGTATCACTCTAGTAATATCCCAATTCAGGATTAAGGGCTAATGACTTTGAGGTTAATTGTAAGTGTGTAATTAAGCACTTTTGGAATTAATCTAATATGAATTTGGTGTATGTGTGTGTGGTATTTAAGATCAAGGGTTGAGATTCATTACACATGGGTCAGAATCCAGTGTATTAAGCTTGTGTGAGCTCATTGTGGGAATGAATGAGATGCTGACAAGTGGTATTGTGGGAGTTGTTGGATGAAGTCACAAGAGGACAAAAGTCCACTTTTTCCTCTCTCCTCTTCTCCTATTCGGTGGAAGTGTGTATGGGAGGGAAGGGGAGGCTTGCTCATCACAATCATTTCATCTCATCATTTTCTCTCTCTTCTCTCTCTCTCCATTTCGCTGAATCAAGCAAGAAAGGAAGAAGGAAAAGCTGAATTTTGGGTAAGTAGATGCCCTCCATTGCTCAAACTCCATTCATAAATGTTGATCCTTGAGTGATGAGCTTCATTTTGGTGTGTATAGTGTGCCCATTGGTGGTGATTTCAAGAATCACAAAAATATGATTGTTGGAGAATCAAAGAGTGTCTTTGGAGAAGTGAAAGAGGTAAGTGAAACTAATCTATCTATCTAAGTTTCATGCCATTTGAAGTAGTTTATAAATTCTGGAAATTTTGGCTTGAATCCGAAAATGAGTGCCACTGTTCATTTGGTATGTTTTTGGCATGAGAATGGTATCTTGGAATGAGTTTAGGATAGATAGATTGATTGGAGGTTGAAATGTTAAGTTTAGTGATTTTGGGAAAATTGATTATTTGTGTTGATTCAAACCAAAGCATGATAATGGAGTTGGATTTTGGTCATTTTAATGATTCCATTGAATTCCTTGGGTGTTTTTGTGTGGGAGTAGCTTTGGTTTGGTATTTGGGTTCATTTGGATCACTTGGTAAAAAATTTTGGAAGTGCTGTCATACCTTTTGCGTTTTCTGGTTTTTGATAATCATGCTCGAGTGAGAGTGAGTATGCTCGAGTGAGGGAAAAACATCACTCGAGTGAGGGCTTTTGTGCTCGAGTGATCCTTTTCTGTGGAAGTTCTTATGCTCTCGGGCAAACACTTCCTGTCTTCACTTTCTTGCACTTGAGGTGATGTCCGTACAATGGTCGAATGAGGCCTTTTGTGCTCGAGTGATCCTCTTCTTTAAAAATTTTTGTGCTCTCGGGCAAGCACTTTATGTCCTCACTTCCTAGCACTTGAGGTGTTGTTCGTACCAATGCTCGAGTAAAGGTTTTTGTGCTCGAGTGTCCGTACCAATGCTCGAGTGAGACCATTTTCACTCGAGGTGCAGCAGTGAAAAATCAGTTTTTGTGCTTCCAAAAGGGGATCTTTGGGATAGTTCTTCCTACCCTTTAGGAGTTTTGTTAGGGGTATCTAATGACTCTAAAAGAGCAATAATGATAACCAATTAAGTATTATGAAGTGAATTAAGTCTTGGAATAGAGTATAACTCTTCGTCCCTAAATGTGAATATAGGATTTGATATTTGCCCTACTCGGGAGAGACCGGCGCTAGGACACACACTGAAGGATCAAGGTAGTGACTCTTCTCTCATATTGTGTATGATATTTTGGTATGCATAACTTATCATTAAATTTGTGAAATGTGTGCCATAGTACATTACGGCGTGAGCACTTCAGCATGAGCCGTATAGGGATTGACGTTGGTCGTCTCTAGATCTACCGTTGAACTGTCATCGTAATCGACATGGATCTTTGTGAATCCGACCCGTGGGGCGGCGTTTGTGAAACCAGCCGTGGGCTGTGTGTATCTTGCCTGTATGGCTTGCGTCATGAAATGCTTTATATGGATCCCAGCTGTGGTGAATTATATTGTGTGGATTGTTGTGATGCAATTCAGCGTGAGCAATCGTCAAGGATGACATGTGTCATACTAACCATTACCGTTGAACTGCATTGTAGTTGCTTGTATGGATAATGATTTGATTTCATGCCTTATTCTTGTACATTATATGATTGATTTGACACTACGGGGATTCTTTAGAATCTCACTCTCCCAAAATTTAAATATTTTAGACAGGGCTGAAGGATCGAAAGGCAAACGGGTGACGAAAAGCGGGTAGAGCTCCGTGTTAGGAGTTCCTTTTTGGTTATTGGTTATCATTGTATATTATTAGATATTTTGTGGGAAGTATATGTATATTTTGGGATTTGCGATGTAGTTTTGTGTAATCCCCAAGTAAAGGGTATGAATTATGGGCTTTATGCCTTTGTATAAACCCTTATTAAATGAATGGAACCCGAGTGAATCGGGAATTTACTTTACACTCTGATAATTGTAAATGGAATCCACCCATACAGGTCATATTGGTTTTGTATTATGAATATGAGACCATTGTGAATAAATTTTGAAAAAGTTTTTGCAAATCCGATTTTGGGCAAAAGATTACCTTAATTAGTCCCAATTTGAAATATGGTATCTAATTCTACATTAATTACGTGTTTAAGAACGTAAATCTCGACCTTAATCGCGAAGGGGGTTACATCTAGTAGCCACCTAAAGAGTTCAAATGATAACCAACCTTAAGTAAAATGAAGATAAGAATTTGGAAAAGAGAGTAACTTATCGGCCTTGGTTTTGATTTATAGGTTTTGACATTTTCCCTTATCGCGAGCAACCGGTACCAGTACACACCAGGAAAGAACAAGGTAATGACTCTTTCCCTTATACTATATGTGATACATAGTTTGTTTGTTTGATCATTGTTTGTGGGTCTATCATATGCAGCCCATCGGTGTTGACGATGTGAGGATCGTACCTTCGAGGCGGTGGAATCCGGGGGATGAGACTATGTGAAAGCCGAAAGGCTATATGTGGAAGCTGAAAGACTATTTGTAAGTCTATCACCTGCGACCCATCAGTGGTGATGGTAGGAGGATCGTACCTTCGGGGCGGTGGAATCCGGGGGATGAGAATATGTAATTGTCTGCATATATGGCAGCCTGCGTGCTGTGTTTTATGCTATGATGCTGCTTGATGATTTACTTACATGATATGTGATTATATGTTGTATGAGTGATTTGTTACTACTGGGATTCTTTTGAATCTCATTCTTTCCTTTAACTAACCTTTAGACAGGGCAAATGGCTCTAAGGAGAAGGAGATGACCAAGGGCAGATAGGAATCCTTAAGGAAATTTATTTTTGGGTTGTTGGTTATCATATTTTGATTAGGGATCACTGCATATTTTGGCAAATATTATTTTGAGTACAGTTGAGTAATCCCTTGATTAGGAAATTGTAAGCCCTTAGTTTGTATATAAAACCCAAGGGTTGCTGAGATTTTTGGTGTACACTCTGATGTATAAATGTAATGTGACTGCGCAGGGTGATTATATTTGGATTATGGAATCTGAGACCAGGATAAGGAAAAGTTTTGAAAATATTTGTGAAAACCCTCCCGTAAGGAAGGGATTATAAATGACTTCTGATGATTATTGGTCTCTATTTCATTTTAATTATATATTTCGAATCATAGTTATGAAGGGAGTTACATACCTAATTTTCCACTATCTCATTTTCCCAATAAAAAAAATCTATACTCTTTAATTATGTTCCTAACTGTTAAGACTAAGCCATAATAACCAAACCCAACATGAATTCACAGTTACTAGAAAACCCAAAGCTGTTAAGACTAGAAGGCCCACAATAGCTATAGGTCTGGGTTCTATTTATCCTTAATATGTATAAATTCTTTACACTCTCTTGTATCACTAATACATGTGTCACACTCTTGTAATCTCTAAGGCTCAGTGCCATACTATATAAATGAATAATATACACACAGGGAGGCCACGCCACAATATATACAAATACTCTAATTTTTAACTTGGTATCAGAGCACTGAAGGCTCACAGCTATGGCTACTCCTTCTCTTACTCAGTCTGCATCCAGTGAAACCTTTTCTCTCCTTTCTGTTGTTGTAGCCTTGCCTAAAGGATCAAATGGCAACACTTTGAATCAGACCTGTTCTGTCAAGCTGATGGAACAAACTACGCAGTATGACAACTTCATGTTTTGCCAATCATCAAAGGACACAAACTAGAAGGATTCCTTACCAGAACCAGAGTGTGTCCTCCCCAATTTATAAATGAGGGTGCAAAAACCAAACTGAATCCAGAATTTGAAAACTGGATAGCTGTCGATCAGCTGGTATTTGGATGGCTTCTCAACACTAAGGCCCTTGAAGTATCATCCCAGATGATCTCAGTATCAACCGCTGCTGGTCCCTGGGAGGTAGCAAAAGAAATTGCTAGAGCTCAAACCAAGTCCAAAGTTCTCATGTTAAAATCTGATTTCCAAAGAATAAGGAAAGGAAACATGAAAATGAATGAGTACCTGTCTAAGATGAAAATCATATCTGAGCAGTTGTCAATAGATGGCTATTTTGTTTCTCTGCCAGATCTGTTCATTCAAGTGCTAGCCAGACTTGATGCTAACTATAACCCTATAGTGGTTTAGTTAATAAAAGAGGTAGATAACCTAAGCAGGATAGAGTTTCAATCATCTCTTCTGACCTATGAAACTCACATGGAGCAATTGAATCAGATATCACAGTTATCAATTTCAACTCAGTTTGCTAATTATGCAAAAACTGAAACTCATACCTCTCGTGGAAACTGGCGTGGAGGTTGCAATTATCACAGCTTTCGTGGAAGAGGAAGGCATGGACAGAACAATTATGGTCGTTATTTCAACAGCAGTAATGCAAACGAAAAAATACCACAATGTCAACTGTGTGATCATGTCGGTCACACTGTTAAAAAATGCTTTCACAAGTTTGACAAGTCATTCACCAAACCAAACAAAAAGAAAAGCTACTCTGCTGGCTCAAGCTCAAACTCTAGGTCTAATTATAGAGCTTACTGGGCTACTCCTGAGTATGTCACTGATGACTCTTGGTATTTAGACAGTGGTGCAACAAGCCATGTTACAAATGATGCCAGCCGCCTGAACAAGGCTACTGACCCGTTAGGTAAAATGAAAATTGTTGTTGGTAATAGTGAAAAACTTAGTGTGGCAAAGATTGGTTCCTTTAAAATATCTAACATCAAAAACAAAAAAGTGCAGCTGAAAAACATACTTTACTCTCCAAGAATCAAAAAGAACTTGTTAAGTGTGTACAAGATAGTTGATGATAACAATGCTAATGTTGTATTTAATAAACATAGATTTTGTGTGAAGGAATAGGAGATGAGGGAGATAATGCTGCAAGGAATACCAATTGATGGATCCATGTTTATGGTGTCAAATGAGAAGCAAAATGGAAGCATGGACTTAGTTTTTACTGCACAAGAAGCTGATCATTCAGTATCTAAAAATTCTAGTTCTAATAGAGTTTTATGGCATTATAGACTTGGTCATCCAAGTGACAAGGTGTTAAACCTACTTATTAGTGATTGTAATATCCCTTTGAGTATAAAAAATGAGATTATTTTCTGTGAATCTTGCGAGTTTGGTAAATCTCATTCTCTTCCATTTAGTAACTCCATATCTCAAGCATCCAAACCATTGGAATTAATACACACAGACCTATGGGGACCAGCACCTGTAGTTTCTATGAATGGTTTCAGATACTATATATTGTTTCTTGATGATTACAATCGCTACACTTGGATATTTCCACTCAAAACCAAGGATGAGGCACTAAATGCATTTACACAGTGTAAAAGCTTAGTAGAAAATCAGTTTGATTGCAAAATCAAAACAGTTCAGAGTGACTGAGGTGGTGAATACATAAGCTTCACTAAAATCCTACAAGAAAATGGCATTCATTTTAGACATTCCTGTCCACATACAACTTCTAGAATGGAAGAGCAGAAAGAAAACACAGACATATAGTAGAGATAGGTCTAACACTACTAGCACAAGCGAAAATGCCACTACATTACTAATAGGAAGCCTTTAATACAACTACAGGTTTAATAAATCAACTACCATCAAGTATCTTAGGTGGAATCTCACCTTATTTCAAACTCTTTAGCAGGGTTCCTGACTACTCCAGACTGATGATGTTTGAATCAGCTTGTTATCCATGTCTTCAACCCTACAATCAACACTAATTGCAGTTCAAAATTGTAAAATGTGTTTTTCTTGGCTATAGCAATGCTCACAAAGGCTATAAGTGCCTAAGCTCGACAGAAAATATCTATTTATCAAGACATGTTGTATTTAATGAAAATGATTTTCCTTTTTCCACAGGATTCATCAACAAGAAAGTCATACCTGAAGAACAAGCTCTTCCTCAGATGTTTTTCAAGCCTATGATTAGTACTACCTCTCAACAGGGTTCAGTCATGAATGAAAGGAATTTGCCAAACTCTGCTTCCATTTCTGTGGCACCTCAATCCAGAAATGATTATAACATCACCATTGAAGAAATTCCTGTTGATAACAACAACAATGAAGATGAAACTCCATCTCCAACCACCCTGCAGCAACCTGAAAGTGAAACATAGCAAAACACATAATCACCTAATGAACAGTTGATAGTCAAAAATCAACATCCAATGGTGACCAGAAACAAGGCAGGAATCTCAAAACCTAAGACTCCATATATTGTTGTCATCACAACTGAAAGTGATAATAATCACATTCCTCACAGTGTTTAAGAAGCCTTTTCATACAAAGACTGGAGAAAGGCAATAATGGAGGAGTATAATGCACTCATTATAAATAAAACATGGACTCTTGTACCATACACAAGACAAGGAAATCTAGTAGACTGCAAATGGATCCTGAAACGTAAATTTAATGCTGATGGGTCATTTCAGAAACTCAAAGCAAGACTTGTAGCTAAGGGATTTCAGCAAAGTCCTAGAATTGACTATGATGAGACATTTAGCCCTGTTCTAAAGGCCTCTACCCTCAAATTTGTCCTCACTATAGCAGTAACATTGAACTAGCAGATTAAACAAATGGACATAAACAACGCCTTCTTGAATGGAGATTTACATGAAGTGGTTCTTATGAAGCAACCTGAAGGTTTTGTTGACTCCAGATATCCTAATCATGTTTGTCTACTAAACAAAGCACTCTATGGCCTAAAACAGCCTCCCAGAGCTTGGTTTGAAAAATTAAGAACAACACTGACAAGCTAGGGGTACATGCACTCAAAATGTGATTCCTCTTTATTCTTTCTAAGGTATGAAAGAAATGTTATGTTTGTTCTAGTATATGTAGACGACGTTATAATTATTAGAAACTCAGTCAACATGCTAAACACGTTTACAAAGCAACTAAACTCTCAGTTTGCTCTGAAAGATCTTGGACAGCTACATCATTTTCTAGGAATAGAGGCATACGAGATGACACAAGTTTGTATCTAAAACAGGAGAGCTAAATTCTGAACATCCTGACGAAGAGTGGTATGAAAAATTCCTCACCAGTACCAACACCGATGGTGATCAACAAACATTTGTCTAAAGGTGATGGAACTCCTATGAAGAATCTGACCTTTTACAAGCAAATTATTGGTGCACTACAGTAGTTAGTCAATACCCGATCGGACATCGTGTTTGCTGTCAACAAATTGAGTCAATTCCTTAGTTCTCCAACTAACACTCATCTACAAGCCTTGAAATGAGTACTTAGATACTTAAAGGGAACGATAGATTTATCTCTACACATTAAACCTAGCAGTCATCTCACCTTGCAAGGCTACTTAGATGCCTACTGGGCTGTATGTCTAGATGACCGTCGATCTATTCTAGGATATTATGTATACTTTGGAGATTCTCTAATCTCTTGGTCAGCCAAGAAGTAGAGAGTAGTGGCTCGCTCAAGCGCAGAGTCCGAATACAGGTCCTTCTCTGATCTCGCTTCTAAACTAGCTTGGTTCCAATCCTTCATCGAAGAGATTGGGCTTCATCTAAGAGAGCCACCGATCGCTTGGTGCAACAATCTCAGCACCGTGGCACTCGCCTCAAACCCTGTCTTCCACGCTCGAACTAAACACATCAAGCTTGAGGTGCACTATGTCAAAGATAGGGTTCTGTCTGGGCAACTCACAGTTCGCTATGTACCTTCATCTGACCAAATTGCGATATTTTTACCAAAGCTTTGACTATAGGAGTGCATATGGGAGTGCATACAATAAAATAAATTCATTTAGTAGTTAAAATTAACCTCCTTTAACTATAGGATAATTGCTAGAGTTTGAAAAGCTCCAACGCAATAATGAATCGA
This sequence comes from Inga leiocalycina, assembly GCA_963242795.1. Lineage (NCBI taxonomy): Eukaryota > Viridiplantae > Streptophyta > Magnoliopsida > Fabales > Fabaceae > Inga > Inga leiocalycina. Next base: position 18,488,494 of record OY725320.1, read on the forward strand.
GAGAAAAAAAAACTTTAGGATACTTAACAGTCCTAAGTGAAAATCTTGGAATAAATTTGTGTCTTAATCCAAAAGAAATAAATGGCATATGAACCTTCCAACTCAGTATATAAATTTAGCCAAAAGATGTTCAAACTTTACTACTTGAATACAGCCGGTGCAATATTATTATTATTTGGAAACTTTTAGAATAACATTAAACCAAAAAAATAAAACTTGTGAATACCCGCTCTTAAATAAAATTTTTTAGAACATATCTGTACCTTAATCTATTTAATTTTATAAGAAAATTGAAAAAGAAAATGCAAAAGAGAGAACGACATGTACATTTGTTATGATTTTTATGAGAATGTGAGACAACCCATTGAGGTGATTAGCATGGCACGTGGAGCTGCCTCTCTCGTTCTGGGCTCAATCATTGAGGTAATTTCTTCTGCTTTTTTATGATAGACATGAAAAAAGAGCTTTACTATATAATTAATTAGCTTATGGGATCTGAAAGTGATCGATGCTTTTTAATCAGGTTCATAAATTATAAAGTAGTAGTCTTCCTGCGTGCTCTCTCAGATGCTTGCAATTAATTTCCTGTTTTCTATCAAGTCATCCTTGTCTCTCCTTCATCATCCCTCTGGCTGCGAAGCCACCCGCGATGACGGAGAATATTCTTCGCTTCTTCCTCGTTGGTCTGGTGAGCTCGACGGCGAACGTTATCCTCACAATCGTGAGCTATGTTTTGTAGACTGATATAGTGTAAGAATTAAAAAAAATGTTTTAATTTTAAATATTGTGTAAGAACACAATAAATTGTTGTTTAATTATGACCGCGAATTTTAAAGTGAAACAAATTACTTACACAATAATATCAAAGAAATTAATTCTAAAATAAAGTATGTTTTGTATCTTTAACTTACATGGTCACAATAATTTATACACTAAAATTATAATGGATTAGGGACAATCACTCTCCACTTATGGGTGAAAATAGCCCAGATGACTTAGCTCGATTACGGCTTGGCCTGGTTTGCCTTGATAAAGAAAAAAAACTAGCTCAAGCTTCTTCTTTTTCCTCATGTTTCACATAACAGGTCAGACTCAGGCTAACTGAGAAGCTTATTAGGCCTGACAGGTTAGCTTGACTTATTACTATAATATTAAAAAAAATTCAAACCCTAAATTTTGTGTGAGAATCTAAAAATTAAAAGGAGTGAGAGGATAAATTTTAGGGGAATCCAAAATTAAAAAAAAAAAAAAGAGTAAATTTTGAGTTTTTTATATCTAAAATTATAATTTGTGACCTGATCACTGCCTCCTCCCGTTCTCCTCCAACCAAACACACCGTTAATCTCCACCCTCAAATCTACCGTCGTTTTTTCTCTCCTCTTCCCTCTCCAGTTCCACTCGCTCGCTCATCGTTCGCTCTCCTCCTGAATCTCTCTCACTCTGATTCTCGAACTCTCCTCCTCAACAGACGGCGGCCAGCTGCTCTCCTCTCCATCTCAACCCCGTCACTCGTCATCCCGTGGCCCACTCTTCGGTCTCCTCCTCTGATCTCATCACTTGTGGGTCTTGGTCGACTGGTCGGACTCTCACTCGCTGGTCACCGCAGGTATGTCTTTCTCTTCTTGTAAATCCCCAAACCCCAAACTTTCTCATCTGGGTTTTACTTTTCTCTTCCTGTACATCCCCAAACACTAAAGGTCGATCTGTTAAAAAAAGAAAGAAAAAAGTTAAGTCCCAAACTTTCGCATCTGGGTTTTGCTTTCTTTTAAAAAGGCTTGTGAAGAAAGCCCCTTTTCAAAATAAAATGGCATCGTGATTTACGATTAGTGAATAAGCAAGATTCTGGTGCTAGATTCCGCTATGCATGTGACTTGGATTCGTTAGTGATAAAGCGTGTGGAATTGTTTGAAAGTTTGTTGGAAGTTTGCTCTTGGAATTTGAAGTTTGTTGCGTGTGGCTTGGATTCATATGTGCTGTAACCATTTCATGATTCTAATTCTCCAAATGATGATGATTTCAGATCCTTTTGTTCTCAAACTCCCAGATTGATTATTTTTTAAACATGTCCTAGAATGATTATTTTTTCTGCACTTCAGCGAAATTTTTTATAGATAACTTTTGTTATCAAACTCCCGGATTGATTATTTTTTAAACATGTCCTAGAATGATTATTTTTTCTGCACTTCAGCGAAATTTTTTATAGATTTTACTTGTTAAATTGTGTTATTATCTAATATTATACATTTGATTTATTCTTTTGAAGGTGTTGGAACAAGAAGAAGAAATTATGTTGAAGATTTGATGATTTGAGGGTAGTTGCCATACTTTGATTTTGTGATGTATTTTGGATTAATTTGTGTAATTTTGGCCTGTTTGCCTTGAAGGCCTGTGGGGCCTGTTAGCGTGTTTATAATGTGTTTTAAAATTCTAGGTTGAAAAAAAAGCCTGTAATAGGTCAAAGATTAGGCTCAGCCGCCCTATAAGAAAACAAGCCTGGGCTGTTAGGGTTGAAGTCAAGCCTGGCTGGCCTGTTTTCACCTCTGTCCACATCACAAAAGTTGTATTAAAATTGGTTTAATTTTATTTGTAAATGTTACAATCAATTTTAATTGAAGTAATTTTGCATCCCCCTCCCCCCCAAACACACAAAAAGTATATAGCTTCTAGATCTGTTCCTAACTAAAATAAACTGTGGCATATATTTTAGTAGTATAATTAGAATAATAAATTTTAAGATTATGCAATTTGTTGTTTATAATTTTTTTTAATATAGACATGTTTATTTCTATTCACTAATTACTAAAAAGTAAAAACAGATGCAGCAAAGATGGAAAAATGTTGTTATTTATATGTAAGTACTTACACAATTTTAGTTCTTTTTGTTAGCTGCCATTGCTTTACTACTGTGTGCCTCACAACTACTTTGTCATCTGCAACTTCAGTTTTCCTGGTAAGTAATCGACTCATACAGATCCACATTACTTCCATATCTTCGCCAGCGTATCATCACACTCCATAACTTTTGTTGAAGTTAAAATAGCGTTGATTTCTTCGTTTCTACCTGTAGGAAGCTATCATGGCATGGTTAGCAACAACTTCTTCGTCCTTCAGTTACCAATGGACTTATGATGTCTTTATCAATTTTAAAGGCGAAGATACTCGTCATGGTTTTACAGGAAATCTATATCATTCTCTTTGCCAAAAAGGAGTTCGCACATTTCTTGATGATGAGAAATTAAAAAGAGGGGATGAAATTACCCCAGCTCTTTTCAAAGCAATAGAAAATTCTAGAATGTTCATTACTGTATTTTCTAAGAACTATGCTTCATCCATATTCTGTCTCAATGAGCTTGTTAAGATCCATGAGTGCATTAAGAGAAATGATAGGTTGGTTTTGCCAATTTTTTATGATGTGGAGCCTTCAGAAGTGCGACATCAAAAGGGCAATTATGAACAAGCATTATCTTTGCATATCAAAAAACTCAGGGCTGATGAGGACAAGATACAAAGCTGGATGATTGCATTGCATGAAGTGTCTAATATTTCTGGCTTCAATTTTAATCCGAGGTAATGCACACAATTTAACCTTTTTTATACTTTGGTTTTTTTCATTTCCAAACTTCAAATTGGTTTGATTAGATTAGCATATATTTTTTATGAGAATGAATTCAATTAGAATTGACATAATTTTTTGCAATTTTTTAGGGATGGTTATGAATATCAACTCATTGAAAGAATTGTGAAAGAAATATGTAGTATAATTAATCGAGTTCCTTTACATGTTGCTACATATCCTATTGGGTTAGAGTCTCGAGTGTTGACCATAAAATCTCTGTTACAAATTGGATGTAATGACAAGGCCATCATGGTAGGAATTTGTGGAATTGGGGGAATTGGTAAAACAACAACAGCACGTGCTTTGTATAATTCCGTTGTTGATAGTTTTGAAGGTATGTGCTTTTACCATGATATCAAAGAGGACTTCAAGAAAGTTGGCCTTGCACGAATTCAAGAGACAATACTTTCAGAGATTGTAGGACTGGACAACAAAATACAAGATGATAACCAAGGAGTTGAAGTAATAAAAATGAAACTCAAACAAAAGAAAATTATTTTGATTCTTGATAATATTGACAAACCTGAGCAATTGGTAAAATTAGCCGGTGATTGCAATTGGTTTAGTGGTGGCAGTAGGATCCTTATAACGACAAGGGATAAGCATTTACTTTTAAGACACGGGGTTGAAAGTATATACAACATGGAGGCTTTCAATGCTGAAGAATCACTTGAATTGTTATGTTGGAATGCTTTTAAGAGTGACCAAATAAATCAAAGTTACATGAAGGTGTTGAATCGTGCAGTAAGTTATGCACAAGGCCTTCCTCTTGCCCTTGAAGTAATAGGCTCCAACTTGTGTGGAAGGACTATTGATGAGTGGGAATCTATGTTAGATGCATATAAATTAATTCCCAATAGAGTCATTCAACAAGTATTGAAGGTCAGCTATGATGGCCTAGAACAAGTTGAAAAAGAAATATTTCTTGATATTGCTTGTTTCTTCAAAGGAAAATATTTGAAAGATGTCAAATATATGGTGGAAGTAGTTCATGGCTTTGATAATTTAAGTTATTTTATTGAAGTGTTGGTAGACAAAGGCCTCATAAAGATTGAACGTGATCGCATTAAAATGCATGACCTGATGCAAGATATGGGGAAAGAAATTGTTCGAGAAGAATCACCAAACAAATCAGGAAAACGGAGCAGATTATGGTTCTATCAAGATATTGTTGATGTTTTGGAAGACAATACAGTAAGTAATATTAATTGGGATGATTTACTCTCTTTTTTTTCTTGTTTCCTTGTTATTTTATTGTTATTTTCACAATTTCTTAGTGAAATATCCTTATCAATGTGATCTATGTTTATTTTCGTTGTTATGTGAAATTATTTGCTCATTTTTATATGCATACTCCCTAGAATCTTTATTATAAAAACCAACTACTAATTCTCACAGATTAAGGAATTACAGCTAAGTTATTAAATTTCTCTTAAATTTGTTATTTTCACAATTTCTTGGTGGAGTATCTTACATGTTATCTATGTTTAATTTCATTGTTATACGAAACGAACGGAATAGTTTTGATGAGGTCTGAAAAAACGAATTTTTAATGGTTCATGATCACCTGTTGGATTTTTAGAACTGGTTTTATAGATTTCTGCAATGATATATATATATTTTTTGCCTTCCAGTCAATGATATTTCTGCGCTTTCAAATATATATTTATTACTTTAAGTGTTTAAATTTTTATTTTTATTATCAGTGTTTAAAAATAAAGAGTTTTGTATTATAAAACGAAATCCTTTTTTAAAAACAAATTATATATAATGATATAAAAATTTCAGAAATATTTCACATCATACAAAAGTGAATGTATATTTTGTTAATTAATCTTCAGAAAAAGTTCTATTTTTTTTAAGAAAAGCGAATAAAGTTGAATTTTCAAATACTTAAGAAAATGATGATAGTTTATATTTTCAATAGATTTAATTATATTTCGCTAGATAATATGAAAAAAAAATACAGATATCTCAAATTTTGTACAAAATAAATGAATGTTTAAATTCATTATATATAAATACATTTAAATGACGAAATAATAAGAAACACGTTTATGTTTATGCTATTGTTGGAATTTCATTTGAATAATATCCTCATTTAGGTATAATATGTATGGAAACGAGTTTGACCGTGTGTGTTTGTGTAAAGTTAAGAGTTGAGAAGTAGACAAACACAGTTAACTTATTTTGATTCAGTATATTCAGGTTGCTCTTAGCTTTAGTTAGCTAAATAGCGATAATAGTTAGCTAAATAGCGATAATAGTTAGCTCATAAGTTCAGATAATACGTACAATATAATGTTTATCGCACGATATAATATAAACTTCTTTGTTACATTGCTTCTCCATGTTCATGCTTCTTATATCGAATAGAAAATGAACCTTGAGACTTCATCTTTCCATATTATTTCCAATGTCTTCTTTCCTTTTGCAATTCATTGTATTGATGTGCATTGATGGAGTTTCCTTTTCTAACAAGCAACCGCCATTTTCCTATTTTATCATCCATAGATTGCTAATGCTCGATAATCTTGAACTACCTAAGTACGTACTGAAGATAATTTTTAATTTCTTTTTGCTTTGGGGGATTGTATATCAAGAAGATTTCACTATTTTGAATTTGTGGCAAAATGTTTTCTAGCTATTATTATACATGCTTCAAACTTCTAATATTTCACGACTTTGATTTATTATTTGCTTGAAAGGGCACAGATGAAGTTAAGATGATAATTAAAGACAATTTGTCCAAATGCAAAGAAGTAAACTGGGATGGAGAAGCTTTCAAAAGTATGAAAGAGCTCAAAATTCTCATTTTTGAGGATGTGAAATTTTCAGAAAGTCCCAAATATCTTCCTAATAGTTTAAAGGTGCTGAAATGGCGAATGTATTCTTCTTCATGTTTGCCTCCTAATTTTTGTCCAAAGAAGCTTGTTGTGCTTGACCTTGGGTATAGTTATTTGAGTTCGGTGGAAGCAATTAAGGCAAGATCTGTATCTTATTAGACTATCTTGTTAGCTATCTTGTACTTGATAATTTCTTTTTTTATTAAACTTTTTAGATGGATTTGGTTATTTCAGACATCGGACAATTTGGGCATTTTGAATCTCAGAGGTTGTGGATATGTGACAGAGATACCTAATCTATCAAATCTAAGAAATTTGAAGGAATTAAACCTTGGGGGTTGCAAGAATTTAATTGAAATTCATGATTCAATAGGTTATTTAGTAAAACTTGAGATGTTGGATGTAAGAGGCTGTGTCCGACTTAAGACCTTTCCACGTGCCATCAAGCTGCCCTCTCTTAGAATTCTCGATCTTGCTTACTGCTCAAATTTGAAGTACTATCCGGAAATACTTGAAAAAGTGAAAATAAGACAACTACATTTATTTGGAACTGGAATAGAAAAATTGCCTTGGTCGATTTGCAATCTTTCTGAGCTTAGGTGGTTATGGATTGATCAGAATAAGCAGGTCATTGAGATTCCAAATAGTATTTTTCTATTGCCGGAACTAGAAGACATTGCAATTGACGGTTATGATGGGAAGGTGATGATATCATGTAATTGGAAGGAAGCCCAAGAACACGCAATTTGGTCCCAGCAATGTCCCAACAGAGTTGATATTTTCCTCCGAAGATGTAATATATCAGATGACCTCTTTAACACTTATCTCAGTCGATTTGTCAATGTGGAAAACTTGGACTTGACGGGTAATAATTTCACAATTTTGCCTGCATGGATCAAGGACTGTCATTTTTTGCAAAAACTTAGGGTAAACGAGTGCAAGCATCTAAAAGAAGTGGAAGGGATTCCACCAAACATAACAAGTGTAGAAGCAAGAAACTGCATGTCACTGAGCTTAGAGTCCAAAAGCTTATTATTGAGTGAGGTTGCCATCAATTTCTCTCTTTGGTTTCTTTTTCTTAGACTGATATATCTATTGAGTTTGTTGTGTACTTAGCTCAACACTTGTTTTGATTCACAGGAATTACTTGGGGATCCAAGCAGACAATGTTACAAAAAATACCTTCAAAATCAGTACTTTAGTGTGCCGAGTAGAAGCATACCAAAATGGTTTGATCACAGAAGCAAAGGAACTTCTATTTCTTTTTGGTTTTATGACTGCTTCCCACCAGCTCTATGCTTTTGTGTTCTTTCTAAAGCAACGGATGCTGTTTGTGTAGCAAGTTATCCCTATCCTTGGAAGTTTGTTTCACGGGTGTCCATCAATGGTGAAACTGTATGTTTGCATCAATTCCAGCTTTTTATGGAGGCAGTAAATTTTGATGATGATCATTTAGTTGTGTACAATTTAAAAGAAGATGATATACATGATCGTGAGAAAGAAGTATTGTGGAGAAAACATCAGTGGAATCATGTACAGGTTTATGCACATTCATATCCAACCCAAGCCTTGGTTATAGAAGAGAGTGGGATGTATGTGATCAAACAACTTTGTGACATGCAATATATCTCATTTACAAATCCTTATCATCAAACATTGGATTCCACTTGTGGTGACCAAGGTAAAGGTACGTTCTTCCTCTATCACTATTTCCAAAACTGCATTATTGCCAAATTACTTATTGACTAGCTTCTTGTCATTTCCTCAACCGTTGTCTGAGTTTGTCTCTGCATGAACTTAGTGACAAAACGCTCCACAAAAAAGTAAATTAAGTATTCCTTTTTCTAGTTCTCCCTGCATCTTATGTAGAAGAATATAAAAGAAAATATAATAGCATTAGTTTTAAGAAGAATTGGGCTAGCTCCACTTTCAGGCTATATGTAATGACACCAAGCTCTATTTAACTGAAACGCAAATCTCTATTTAAACTGAAACAGATGTAACTAAATAACAGGTCTTAGTATTGAAGATGACGAGTCTTCTTGTAGTTTGGAACACCCTTTTATGATGAGTCTACTAGTCACCAAGGTAAACAATAGACATGTGTTTCTCATCTCATGAAACCGGATATGAGATTTTTAACAAAATTAAAATGTTAGTTCACGTTTGGATTCCATAATTTCAGCAGCAAAAAAATGTAACTTCCACCATTGTTGAACAAGTTTCAGAAAGCTTTGAAGACAACAAAAGAGCCAAAGGAAAGGAGACGGTAATCTACAATGACAGCATAAATGATGAGTAATGAAGTGGCAATTAGTAACAGGTATTTTTATTCTTAGAAGAAAAATATTGATGCATTTTCTCTTTAATTTAAGAATCTTTCATTAGTTAATTACGATTTCTATCAGCAATTTGTGTGAAAAATATATCAGTCAATGCTAAATGATTCGTATTTCAATTTAAAAACAGAGGAACGTCATGGGGAGGAATTTCAAGTTAGAAAAGGTGAAAAGTTAGATGAGTTTAGAAACATGGTAGCAGCTGTTCTTTTCTCCCAAGTTATGATTGTATTCAGATGGATAACACGTTATACTGTCAATTACTGCAACTCATTTTCATTCTCCATCTATGCTTCTAAATTGCCATGGCTATGCTTTCAAGGATGTGATTTTATTTCTTTACAGTTTACAGTTGCAGAAAAGACTGAGCATACTAATATGTGTGTTTAATTAATAAGATTATGTTGTAGCTGTATGTTACCAATGGTTTCATGTGGACGACTGTTGCTTCTGGGATTGTCATAATCTCACTCTTCCAAAATCACTAACCATGTTGGGTCCTCCAGCAAAGGTAAAAAAACTAAGGGATGGAACATGGAAGTCTACATCTATGGATTCATGGGCTAATCGATATGTGAAGTTCAATTCTGTATGCTTTAAGTCACTTGTCTAAAATGTTTCCAAGACTTGATGATAGATCATATTCTGAATTAACTAGACAAAGTTTCCTTAAAGTTAAGAGTCCTGGAAGAAAGAATATGAATTCATACGTTGGAACAACTAAGTTAATAACAAGTTAAACCAATTCTTTTTTTTAACAATTAAGTTAAAAACAAGGTAAACCAATTCTTTTTTTCAAGGCACATGTGTCCTCGTTTTGGAGACAATCTTGTTCCAGGCACAGTTAGGTACTAAATGTGGACACTTCTTCCTGTGGAGATTCGAATATTGGTTTACCATATTGTGATAGATTAGCTCATTCTGTTATACCCAATCCCTGTTAGTACAAGTTAAATCAATTCTTCTAAGGCAAAGTAGGTTAATACAGAGGCCAGCTTGATGTCACGGAAAACAGCCTTAAGAACTCCACGTGTTAATCAGTTTCTTACAGAATCAAACTTGAATCTCCAAAACTTTTGTGCTTGTATTCCGAAGGAATAAGAAATTTCTTGGGTAGCAACCTTTAGAAGAAGAGATCAATTATAATCTTCAGGCTTTACAGTGATGAATTTGCCCCTCGTAAAAAGGCAAAATAAATTGAATCTTTTCAATATTATAATCCTTGCTCCCTCATTTCTTTCCTTGCAAACTAAGTGAGTGTTTGGAATAGCTTATTTTTGGACAATAAGTGCTTATAAATCGTGATTTACGGTACACAAGATAAGTATGTTAGAGAAGTTTTATCTCGGCTTGCTTAATAAGCACCTATATTCAAAAAATAAGTGTTCCCAAACATGCATTAACACCAAGAAAAAAGTTGTGAAACTCTTCAAAGTGTTTGTGTGAGCGTTTTGTATAGGAAAAACGCATTTATTACGCAAGCCGAGAAAAAACTCCTCTCACATACTTGCCTCGTATACCGTGAATCACGAATTATAAGCACGTTTTGGACAAAAATAAGTCATTCCAAACGGACACAAAGTCCATTAAGCAGTGCTTTCCCTTTGATTAAATTACTCGGTGTTTCATCCAACTACTAATGAACATTCCTTGTGTTTTAATTAGAACTGTATACTGAATGAATGGAAGAAAAATTTATTGGGTAGCATATCCTTTTTATAAGATACGGTTAGGGAATGTAAGAGTGTTTTTTTGTATTTCTCTATTTTACCCTTAATTAATTACAAAAATTATTCATATCACTACTGTATTTGATTATCATATTTGACTAGGCATTCAATAAAACATTCTCTCTTTCATATAAATAAGGGTATTTTTAGGGAAAAAAATTCACTTTTTACCTCACCTAACTAATTTTTACATCTTCAAAAAATGCTTAATCCTATATTATAGAAAAGTAACGGAGGGAGTAATACTTTAGGCACTCGAATCACTGAAATCCTAGTCTCACTACTGAAACAGTTAAAACTTGGTCCGTTTTTAGCTTTCATTCCTGCATAAACAGTAAATCTTTTAAAAAGCCCATTCATCTCCATCGCGAAATTTTTAATTCCCCACTTCTGTCTTGCATTATAAGTTTTTTAAATAACTCATTAACTTCCATTACTCATTTAACGAGAAGATGGGAATGCATAGTCTCCAAAACGCATAACTAACATTCCATTATCTCATTTTTTGTATTTAAAAAATTATCTACGCTTTGATCATGTTTCTTAAATTTGAAGGTTTTGGGCATTTATTTACTTACATGAAAAATAAATGAATTAGAAATGAGAATTGTTTTTGGGCATTTTGGAAGCATCCCTTTACATGAGTTATCAATCCTAATCTTCTTCGTTCATATACTTTCAAAAAATTTTGAATCCCACCTTGCTAAAATAACTGAGAGGTATCTTGATCACGAGACCTCAATTCAGATCGGATTAGTCGATTACCTGGATACTTGGTAATATATTCAGAAAAAGTGACAGACATTAGGTGGTTCAAAGGGTTGTAAAAAAAATGCTTTCAAGAAATTAATTGTGAATTTCTGTGCATTTGACAAAAATTAAAAATAAATTGTTCCTTTTTCCCACCATGGACCACAGTCTGTTAATACCTTTCGGTTTTTCAAATTAAAACTTTCAATTGTTATTTCTGGTGTGCACGTTTAAATTGGATTGTTGAATAATTTTTTTCCAAATTAAAATAGATTATTAGATGCATTAATTTGGTTATGAGTTATGATTAACACTGGATTTTTTTTATATAGTACAGTAAATATGGTGCTCTTAAGTAAATAATATTGAGTTATTATTAATTTATTTATTTAGTTTATTAAAAATAATAATTAAACAAATGTGACTTGCGAAATAAAAGCAAAATTGAGCCAATCAAAATGTTAATTTCAGATTATTTCAGGGCCCGTTTGGTTTGGGAAAATGAGAGAAGACGAGAGGAAAATTGGATTTTCCCACTGGCGGCCATTTAGCTCACCATTTCCATTTTGTGGGCCTACCAATTTTCAACTAGACAATTGAAAATGGGTTCCCACCAATTTTGGTAGCAACTAAGGACCTATTTGGTACACGGAAGAAGGTGGAAGGGAAGGAAAAATAAGCAAGTTTCCTTGTTTGGTACAATTTTAACGTCCAATCTTCTTGAGAACTCAAGTTTTTGGGCTCACCAATCTTCTCTTAAAAGTGAATAGATAAGATCTCACTAAAATTGGCGAGAACAGCAGCAAAATTCAGATTTAAATCCATACAAACAGTGAATAAAATTGGAGAGAAAAATAGAACTACAATTGGAACTGTTGAATCCTCTAATTTAGCTTGGCAAGTGAGATTCGTGAGAATCTCAGTAGTAACAACATTCAAGTTCCCTTCCTCTATGAACAGTGAAGTTTTCAAACATATTTACCTCTCATAAAACATTTATTTCACTTTTCTCTTGCTTCCTCATAATCATCTAAAAGTGCTTGAAGCCAACACTATTTCGGCATAGGGTTAGTTTCTTAGCATCGACATAAAAATCTAACCTGACCACATATTATTTAACAGTTCTTGCGGCGTTGGTGGTATAACAACCTCAACATTACCGATGGGTCCAATATCATTGTTCTCAAATATAATCTCAATAATCTCAAACCTCCTCCATCAATACTTTGTTAGAGTGTAGAAAAGTAAACCAATCATGCAAGTTTGAAAACTATTTTATAATTCACATCATAGTATGAATGAGCCCTAGGTGGCAAGATACAAAGTCAACACATAATTAACAAAAAGAGGAGGATTTACAAGGCGCATTAGCCAACCTAAACCTCAAGTACCTTCCTTGAACGTATCACGAGGAACTTTGCCTGAAAAATAATAATTAACTACGGGTGAATCACATGGACCTAGTAACCACAATTATTATGCAGTGAAAAATTATAAGATAGTTAAACAGGTAAAATATACATTCATATAAGTCTATATAGTTTTATATCAATAGTTCAAGAGAATCATTCAATGCATAGAACTCCCTCAACTACCCTTATAACCTCTACAACCGCTAATAGAACTCATGGGTTACAACACATAATAGGATTAGTCTCTTTGACAAGATCGCACTAAGCTCTCTAATAATGAGGTGTTACCCTATCAAAGCCTACAGAACTCATATCAGACCATGGGTTCCCTTTCCGTTGAATATGGAAAGGTGTCATCTGTCCATTAAGCTGACCCTTAATCCAACCAAAGAAAAGGGTGATACCAAGGGCCCTGAAAATGTCAAAGATAGCCATTGGGCGCCAAATGGCGGCTATACCACGTAGTATAATATCATCAATCCTCCCACAACCACAACTTCATACAATCCAACACACTCAATATGCACTCTAGGAGTTCAACATCACAAACCAATATCATTAAATTATTCTCATAAACAATACTCAATGATATACATTATTAATTCAAATAAAGCATTAAAGTCCACTTAGCTAACAAGTTTACTAAAAATAATCATACTATCATTGTACATTTTTCATATATAAAATACTATAACATATTTATGGCAATAAGGTATTTTTAATCACAACAAGCATACAAGATAAATTGGAGTGTGGTTGCCTCAAGTCTTTGACACAACTAAACTTGAGAGAATTTAAGCTCAACAAGCCCAATTCAAGTTCACTCTATAATAAATGCATAATTACATGTTAATAAAATCATCATATCAATATCCTAGACCAATTAAATCTCATTTTCAGCTTATATGAGCATAACCTTAATTATTTTGAAACCTCCACATAATTAAAACCATATCAAACTCTAACTCTAATATCAAATCATAACTTATAATTTCATATAACTCAAAATCTACAAAACTAAGCCAATTAAAATTTCAATAATACTTCCAATAACCCAAATAAAATGTTTAATTTAAATTTAATCAGTCAAAAAGTCTCTAAAGTATAATTTTTTATCTGTTTAAAAAGAAATTAATTATAAAATCATAAAACAACCGAATGATAAATCCAAACCTATTAAAATCAATTGTTGCATATTCTCTACATATCTATAGTCATCTTTTGTCAAAATTCAAAATTCTCCTAAAATCCTAACCTCAAAATTTTTACTAATCAACAAGATATTACCACTAATAGAAAAATAAAAATATGTAGAACAACTTTTATGAAAAAATTTTAATGAGAAGAAGTGATTTAAGTATAAAAATTATTTGATAAGTTTAAAATCTTACTTGAACTAACGGACTATTGGAGCCCGACACAAATCACACTTTTTTTGGTTTTTGGATCAAAACTTGCCAAATGAAGATAAATTAAAGTAATAGGGGGAGGGGTGTTAATAACGCCCCCACCAACTTTGACTGAAGGGCCACGTGCCCTTTAGTGGATTTTTTTTATTTATTTTTACTTCTTCTCTCTCTCTTATTTTTGGATTAAGGAGTAAATTTATTAACGAAGTTTTGTCCGAGGAGTATTTGACACAAATATGTTTTAGAAGGGGCAAAAATACCAATAAACAATTAAAAATGTGCATCTAGCACAAAAGCCGTTAAATCCGTACTAACGCCATTAAGGGTTTTCTTCTCTTATAGTTTAACGCCGTTAGTACTGATTTAACGGTTTTTGTGCTGGATACCCCTTTTTAATTATTCATTAGTATTTTTGCCCCTTTCTAAAATATATTTGTGCCAGACGCTCCTCGGATAAAACTTTGTTAGTAAATTTGCTCCTTAACCCTTTATTTTTTAATTTTTTTTTATTATATTCAAACCCTTTTTTTCTAATAATTACCCCGCTAAATTTATTTTTCATAAATAATTATTTTCTAATTATAATTATATCATAAAAATAAAAATAATGATGCTACAAACGGAGAATGAGGAGGGAGCCAAAGGCTTTTGATTTGCCATTGATCATCGGGATGTTGCACACCGTAACATGGAAGACAAGGAAAGAACAATGTGTGGCAATTTTGATGTTGATGTGCATGCTCGTCGGAGAAGAGGTTGTGGGTGTTCTAGTGAAAGATCTGTCGTTGATGCCGTGGCTTTACTTGTTGCTCACCGATGAAACTTCTCATTTGGTCAAGACTTATAGTGTGTGTTCGAATTAACTTTTGGAGAATAGTTTTTACAGTTTACGAGGTAAGTATGTGAGAGGAGTTTTGTCTCGATTTACGAAAACGAGATTCTGAAACCATGGTTTTTAGGATGGCCAAACACACACAGGCAGCAATCTCATTTGGTTCCCCTGTTTCACCATTCAAAAATAGGGGATTTTGTTTTTTGTAGTGAAATAAAGGATTCACCACCAAGCATGCGTGTCGTGATTATCAATAGCCCACAAAAGTGCAACCACCCTTATTTTGTGTGTATACTCTTCTTACTAACAAAATTTAATAAAAATTATTTTCTATAAGGCAAGAAAACAGGATTACATTCGAGTTTATGCAACAAATTTGAATTTGATAAGACAAGATTTTAGACAAATTCGCATTTGAAAATTCTAGTGTGGTTAGGATTAATATTTTTTATTAATGATATAGGTGAAGAGTTTTTTGAGATACACTTTGAAGCCGTAAAACTCGCACACGATCAATTTAGAGAATTTCGGCATAATTTAGTCGATTGTTTCATTTTATTATTGTAAATTATCGCTATCAAGCCATAAGTTGCGAAATAGGATAGATTTTATTCAATATCATTTATGGCTGCAACTTTTATTCAATAACATTTTCGGCATAAGTTGATTGTTCCATTTTATTATTTTTATTTAATTTTTTAAGCATTTAGTCCATATCATTTATTACTGCAACTTTTATTTTTCTTCACTTAATACAAAATAACATTTTTCCTTTTCATTTTTAATAAATTACTTTTAAGGGTAAAATATGTATTTCTCAATTCTTTTCCAACTACCACCCTTTATTTTTCTTTTCACCAAACAACTCATTTTCCCTCACCTTTCAAAATCTTCCCTTCCCTTCTCTTAAATTCCTTTCCCTCCTCAAATTTTCTTTGTACTAAACAGGATCTAATTTTCAAGTGGGGAGAGAAAATGCTTAAAGACACAAAAACCCCTATATGACCTTGGATGTGATATAAAAAGGTGAATGAATCTCATGAATATTTAAATAATATTTTTACTTCAGGGCAAAAAGGTCTTTTGACTCATTTTCCTATCTCATTTTCTTCAAAGCAAACAAAAATCTCCATACCAACCCATTTTATTTTTTCAGTGCAAACCAAACACCTGCGTGGCAAAGTATTTTCCACTCCTTTCCATTCCCTTGGGTCCATGAAACAATTATTGTTGTACCTTTACCTTTCCAATTGTAACTTTATTGGGAGGTTACCTCATCATCTAGGGAACCTCACAAACTTGCTGATTCTTGATTTCAACACAGGTGGTGATGATCAAATATCTCTTTTTAATGGCACATGTGGTCAATGCTTATTTGTTGATGACTTCACTTGGGTCTCTTGGCTTTCTTCTCTACAATTCATTGACACGAGTGGAGTTTACATCAAGAATAATGGCAGCAATTCCTTGATGCAGGTAATTTACAATCCTCCCTTGTTGTTACAAGCACACTTTATGCACTGTGGAATTGACGGCTTGAGAATTTATCATAATTCTATGAATTTCTCAACACTGCCTTCCAAGGTTCAAGTCTTGAACCTTAAGGGAAATTAACTTTCTGGGACTGTGCCTAAGGCTTTGCAAAACATGTCTTCTCTTAAATTCCTTGACATTTCTGACAATATGATTGAATCTATTCCATTAAGGCTAGGAGAGTTCATGTTTCTAAACAGTTTGAATCTAGCCCGGAATACGCTTTCTGGTTTATTCCCCATTGCAATTTAGAACATGTCTTCCCTCAGATTCCTTGACCTTTCTTACAATAGTCTTACTTCTGAAGTTCCACTGTGGTTGATCAAGAGAATTCACCATGTCAACCTTACCCATAACAAATTCTCTAATCTCCAAAGTTCTCATAATTCCATAAAAGATTGTGATTTGACATCATTAGAGTTGTCAGATGACAGATTTCAAGGAGAAACATTTGAAAGCTTCAAAAATATAGATTTGTGCGGTAAAAATGATTTACAAGTAGTAGATTTAAGTCATAATGAGCTAAAAGATCATATAGAAAGCTTGGGCCAGATTAAGAATTTGATTTACTTGAATCTATTTTCAAATTTGATCGACGGTCCCATCCCATTATCCTTTGGAGATTTGACAAAATTAAGAGTACTAGTTCTCAAAGATAATAAACTAAATGGGACACTTCCAGCATTCTTGGGGAGATTGTCTATGCTGAGGGTATTGGATCTTTCAAGTAATCACTTAATTGGTATTACACCTGATAATATTGGTATGCTTCAAAACTTGACAATCTTGGATCTTTCTGGCAATCACTTAAGTGGTATCATACTTGATAATCTTAGGAAGCTCATAAACTTGAGAACTTTGGATCTTTCAACTAACTCCTTCAAAGGGACACTCATAGAAATTCACCTTCATAACTTGTCCTATCTTCAATATTTAAGGATAGGAATGAACATGTAATCTGTAAAGCTTTCATCCAATTGGCTCCCTCCTTTTCAATTGGCAAATCTTTAATTGCAATCTTGCAAAATTGAGAGGTCATTTCCTCAATGGCTTCGAACCCAAAAGAAGTTATTTAATTTAGACTTATTAGATACTGACATTTTGAGACCCTTCCCAAAATAGTTTCGACAAAAGGATCTCAATGTGTTAGATCTCTCCAACAACAAAAGTAGCGAAGAAGTCCCAAGAAATCTCCATGATATGATGTTGAATTTGAATGGTTTGTTCTTTGGTAACAACCTGCTGAATGGTTCCATTCCAAAATCATTACATAAATTAGAGGGTCTTCATGATGTAGATCTTTCAAAAAAAAAAAATTATCTAGCAGGATTTCAAGTTGTTTGGTTGAAATTAATTGGATTGCACTTACAGATCTGTCATCAAATGAGTTGGCAAGCATCATTCGTGAATCATTTTGCGGTTCTTATTCCATTTTACAATCTTTGAACCTGAGCAACAATAGTTTCCATGGAGAGATTCCATTGAACTTTGGTTATTGCAGCTACTTGGAGATTGTGGATCTTGGCACCAATCAATTATTTGGTGTTATACCTTCAAGTATAAGAGATTACTTGCCGTCATTGCAAATTCTCAGGCTTCGACAGACAAGTTTAGTGGTACCATTCATTTGAGCCTATGCCAACTCTCAATCTTGCAAAGCTTGGACGTTGCAAGAAACAACTTAGTTGGAACAATTCCCTTTTGCCTTGGGAATCTTAAAGGAATGGCTCTAAAATTGTTATCAGATGTGAGATCAATGGGATTTCTGGCTCCTGGACCTGCAAATGGTCCTATAGCTACAAAATAAATAGTAATTTCAGCCGCTTCTGAATTTAGTCAGTGGGATAAAGGACATGTCAAGCAAGACATGAAATGAAGAGAACTTGATTTCACAAAAAATCTGAAATTTGTAGTCAATTTGGACTTATCAAACAATTCACTGGTTGGTTTGATACCTGAAGCTCTAACTTCTCTCACTAAGTTGGTTAGTTTGAATTTATCACACAATTATTTGTCAGGAGAAATCCATAGCAAAATAAGGAAATTGAAGCTACTAGAATCATTGGACCTCTCATGGAACCAACTTGCAAGCCCACTTCCTGGTAGCATGTCTTCTTTGATTTCATTGAGCCACTTGAATTTGTCATACAACAGCATTTCAGGGTGCATTCCTAAGGGAAACCAATTCTTCACTCTTGAGGATTTGTCACACCCCTAGCTCAATGGTAAGGACTCAGACGTGGAGCGCGTACTTATGCCCTTAGATCGCAACTTCAAGTTCCGGGAGGCGAAAGAAACCCACTTGTGTTGGAGGGGATGGGGATAGCTTTGTGAATCCACGCCCTGTGCTTTATGTAGTTTGGAGTGTGACCATAAAAAGGCGTCTTTTTATTCTAGCTCAATGGCAGGGACTTAGACGTGGAGTGCGTACTTATGCCCTCAAGTATCGACTTCGAGTCCCAGGAGGCGAAAGAAACCCACTTGTGTAGAGGGGGTGGGGATAGCTTTGTGAGTCCACACCCGGTGCTGTGTGTAGTCTAGGGTGTGACAATAAAAAGACGCCTTTTTATTCTAACTCAATGGTAGGAACTCAGACGTGGAGCGTATACTTATACCCTCAAGTCGCGACTTCGAGTCCCGGGAGTCAAAAGAAACCCACTTGTGTTGGAGGGGGTGGGATAGCTTTGTGAATCCACGCCCGATACTGTGTGTGGTCTGGGGTGTGACAGGATTCATCCATTTATGTTGGAAATCAATATCTCTATGGAGAACCTGTGCTAAAAAAGTGCCACAACAGTAACAACAATGAAGGTCCAACAAATGTCCATTATGAAGACAAGAATGAGAAAGAAAAGATTCTGGTTTACTTTGTTGTAATCATGGGTTTCATGACAGGGTTCTGGGGAATTATTGTACTCCTAGTGCTCAGCAAGAGTTTAAGGTATGTTTGCTTTAGATATATGGAGAAACTAGGAGATGAAATATATGTAGCAGCAGCAATAAGGATCACAAGGCTCAAGAGAATGGGATTGAAACCTTGGTGACGAGAGGTTTTGTGCCTAGTGTAATTCATTTCAGTTCTCTCCAAATCCCTTTGTATGTTGCAGGTTTTTGTTTAATTTGGAAATGAATAATGTATGTAAGCAATGGATTGGGCATAATTTGTATGATGTAATTTAGCTTTCTCTTCTCTATTTTTCTTTCATATATGGTTTGTATTGTCCAAGAAAAACTCATGAATAATCTTACCATGTGTATATATGTTCTAATGGATGGATGACACGAGTTTGGACTTATTTCTTGTGGAAGAAAATTGCTGTTATAATTTGATTTGAACCTTCTGAAAGGGTATAAATATCTACAAATAAGTTAGGTAGCTAGATTTTGATTCGATCATTCAATATTAAGCTCTTATTATTGAACCAAACACTCCAAGTTGGTTCTGATGGATTTTAAAATGTTTTGGAACAAATAGATAAAGAGAGACAATGAAAGCTGTGTACCTGAGCAGATGATCCAACAAAGCAAAATGTTCATAAGCCCACCGCTCGCTACAGATATAAATATGGATTTATCTTAGCCGGGATACTTAATTATATTATGCAACCAGATCTCTGCAGAATATTTCGTGTAGTATTATATCAGTTTATAAGTTAAGCAGATGAGTTTGTAGAAAAATGATAAACATGAGAGATAAAAAAAATGTCTTATATATAAGACCCAATCCAACCCAAAATTATTAGGTTCTATATTTAGGATCAAAGGAGTAATAAAGGATTATCTAGTTCTAATACAATTTATTCAAACTCTATAGAATTAATGTACTTAGGAAATGGCATCGTTAGTTGAAATCCAGGGTTCATCATGATACACATTAGAATCACTTGGTATTTGTTTTAAACTAGTGATAGGGAACGGCAAGTGAAATTTAAATTTTTATTTTTTATTTAAATTTTCTTCGGTAATTTTCTTCCAACCCTTATCTGTTTTTATCAATCAAACCATTTATTAACTACAAGAATTACAATGAAATATTTTTTTGAAAAAAAACATGATATTACAATTTCAATTGAATTCATTCTCCCTCTTTTTTTTCTCAGTCTAAGCATGCTGCATTGAAAACCTTTTAGCACCTAGTAGAAAAGCATGTCCTCTTTTTGTTCTCAAAAAATAATAGAACCAACTACGAATATGAATGTATGTGTAATATGAAAATTTTTTAAGAATAATATAATCTGGCAAAAAAAAATTAAAAAAATCCTAATCATAATTTCATTTGAATGATTAAATTATTTTAATACTTTGGCATATAAATTATCATATTTTTAAGTAGCCGGTTGAAAATACAGTATGTATTTTAAATGAAAATAATAAATTTTTAAAAAAATAATAAAATTCATATGACTCAAACCAAATTTAAATAATACTAGAAAAGTATGTACAGTAACAGCATGCATGTCATATATATCTTCGTGCCTTCCATTTTTTTCCTTTTTTTCATGTTTGTGTAATTATGTCAATGATGTGAAATTCAGACTGGAAATAATGCTTTTTGTAACTTTTTCCAATGTCATTGCTTAGCGAAAGCTTCTCATCGTGGAGGAGAATTTTTGTATGTTTGATCAACCTCCCCGTTTTTTAAGTTTGGTAGAGATTGATGAAGTGGTATAATATTTTATACTATTGCTACTGTTTTGAACAATGATATCCAGATCATATTAAAAAAAAAAAAAGCAAGGCATTTTGTCCTGCAAAGACAAAAATGTAAATTTAAAAAAAAAAAGAATATAGGGAAGCACTTAAGTGTGCTGACTTTTTGGCAAAATCAGTTTTAGACTCGAACAACGAGCTAACTATGGTACCTCTGCCCCCGGTTTTTTGTTCGTTCCAAATGCTAACTGACCTTAGCTAACATTTGGTAGATCTAGAATACTGTTTTCATGTTGTATTGGCTTTTACGGCCACCAAGAGACCTTTCTCTTGTCACTTTAATTCAAAAAAAAAAAAGAATACAATTATAAACCACCAATTGTGGTAGTTGACACTTAATTAGTGAATTTAAATATGGATCACAAATCAAATGTCTTTATGTTTAGTATTACCTCCGGTTCTAAATATAAGACTTAATTGATTTTTTTTAGAGATTACGAAAGATAATTAAGTTACTTAATCATATCATATATTGTTTATAATTAAATTATTTATAGGTTTATAAATCAAAAATAAATAAATATAAATACTCTAAAATGATTTAATTAACTTCATTAATCCTTTTAAAAAAAATCAGCTTAATCATATATTTAAGATCAACGATAATACTATTTATTACATAGTTTAAAGTGCGGTAGGTGTTTTTGATCAAAAATAAATAAATATAGTGTAATAGGTGACATGTGAAATCTACCTCGTTAGTTGAAACTAAATTATACCCCGTGCCCCATGTGACATGATATGAAAGCCAAACAATATTTCCTTTTTTTTCCTGCAATTCACGTTCTTCCATATAAATATAATTAATTGTTGGCCCAAAAAAAATATATGTATATATATATATATATATAATTAATTGATTATTTTAAAATGGGAAATAAAACTTTAGTCGTTGTCTGATTTCATAAAAATCAATTGACCATATTGCTCATATTCACGTGGAAAGGTTAAAAAAAAACATTGCATGAGTGACCAACCAACAATTTGTTTTGTAGTCTAATTAAAAATTACAGAAGGCAAGTTAGAAACACAATACATCCATTATTGAAAGTTCATTTGAAATCGTTTTCAATGGAACATTTTTCAAAAAAGCATTTGTAATTGTAAAAATGTGTGAATAGAAGAGTATAGGGTGGGAGATTTTTTTTTTTTAAAATTCATTCTTCAATTTAATAATGAAAGCTCGGCTGGAAAAGTAATGCATGCAAGCTGGAAAAGTAAGGTACATCTAAGAGTAGAGCACAGGAAGATTTTCTTCTATTCATTCTTTAATTTTTAAAATAATAGAGGCTAGGTTGGAAAATAATATTAATTTAACAAATTAATTTATAAGTCCTTATAATTTTATCTTATTTTTAATTTAGGCTCATGTAGCTTTTTTTTTCTTTTTATTAGACATTTACACTTTTTTCAAGTCCATGCATTAGCCTCTATATTTATAATATGTTAATTAGGATTGATGTTGATGTTAAGATGAATATTGAATGTACGACATATCAGTTGCAACAAAATACCTAAAATTATTGGCAAAAAAAAAAACAAAATACCTAAAATGAGGTTTTTAAAAAATAAAATGATTGAATAAAGTGTATTTATTATTAATATAAAAATATAAAATTATTACGCTCATAACTATCTCCTTCTAGTTTTATATAATTAGTAATCTTGTTTATTTTGATTTTGTTTAGATTCAAATGGTAAAATTTAAAATTGATTTATATGTATGTTGAGTGAAAGTCCCGTCATCAACTACTAATGATATTTCTCTAAATTATTAAATTATGAGTATATGAATTAATTAATGGTTTAAGACATATAAGTTATAACTGAGGAAACTAAAATAACTCAATAAAAAGAGGGGGGGAAAATATATATATATATATATATATATAAGAACTTATTTAAAATTAAGTTAAAATAGAAGTTTGCATATTAAGTTTTCATTAATTTTATTAAAAAGATATTGAGGCTCTTGTTACTTACTGTGGCTATTATTTATTGATCTTACTCCTTTAATACGTTAGGTGGGCTTTCATACGTTGGCACCAGTACGGCCACACTTAAGTTTGCATTCTGCCTCCCAATGGGCCATCACAATTGACATCTTCCATCGCTACAAATTTTATTTATTTCTGAAAATAAATACCCGGATTATCTTTGCTGCACTGTACAACAAAGAACAAATAAAATAATTACTACATCTAGTCTTTAATATAAAACTCAGTTGACTTTTTTTTTGGAGAATTTAAATAAGCTAAATAAATTATTTTAAAGTATTTATTTTTATCATTTTTTCCTATACTAGTTTGTCTAACTTATAAACTGATATATAATCAAATGATACATAACATATGTTATAATCAAATAATTCATTTAGTTTTCTAAATTACTTTAGAAAAAAGTCAAATGAGTCTTATATTAAGGATTTGAGAGAGTATTTCAGATTTTTTTCCCCAATAATACATTGTTCTCATGTCAAATAACATAATTTAGATATCTATGAAAATTAACAAAATTGCTAGCATAAGCGCAAACGTAATGTTTTTGGTTTTGTTTGTAGATAGTACTATTAATTATAAAGTCACGTTATAAATGACTTTGCTATTAAACTTTAAAATTCAATTATTTGATGGGTCATGTACTATGCATGAAATGGTTTAGTCATAAAAAATAGGTCTAACTAACTAGGCTTTTGTGCTCGTAACAATTTTTTCTCTGAAGAAAATTAACTTTTACAAAAGTGTCAAAACCAAATATATATATTATACTACCTCCGGTCCTAATTATAAGATAAAGTTGACTTTTTTGGAGAAATTAAGGAAGCCAATTAAATTACTTTGGAGTGTTTATATTTTTAGTATCCTTAGATTATATATTAGTTTATTAGTAAAATTAATTAGTTTGGAGAAAAAAATAAAAATATAAATACTCTAAAATACTTTAATTAGCTTCCTTAATTTCTCCAAAAAAGTTAACTTTATCTTATAATCAGGACCAAAGGGAGTATATGATATCAAAAAAGATTATATGAGTTTTCAGTTAAAACAAAAGATATTATAGATTTCACAAGGTTTGCCAAAGACAGTGTCCAATTTTTTACTAAGTAGGCCGAAATGTATTATTGAAAACAAATTAAATTACTTTTATTTAGCACTGGAGTTGGGTTAAGCAGAGTTACTTAATTCCTCGTAACGTATGTTTGAATTTTATTTTTTTTATTGGGAGATGACTACACTTGGTCTCCTAATGGGATAATTAGTGTCTTTAACTGTGTCACGAATAGGATTGCCTCTCCTAAGTACTGACTCGCACTATTATGCAGAATCTCCATCCCGAATGCTATCCTCGCCAAACTGGAACATCTATCTTAACCGCTTTTATCTTTATATTGTATTCTATTTTTCTTCAGCTCATATTGCCTCTTGTAATTAAAAATAAAAACAGAATACTACCTTTTTTTTTTTTAAGTGAATTTGGCGATGGATTCAATAGTCAAACGTTGGGAACAACGTGGGATGTTTCATTAGTAGCTCCACTTTCTTCATAAACTACTCCCTTCGGTATAAGCAACTTTCTCTTTTATAGGGATAGTCCTTTTTATAAGCAACTTTTATTTTTTGTTTGAAAATGTAAGCTTCTTTTTACTAATTTATCCTCATTAAATACTCACTCTATCAATACTTTTTATCTATTATATCTCCTATACTCTTTTTATAAATAGGGGAATACATGAAAAAAAAAAAACAAGACATTTTTGACATAATTATTATTTTAAACTATCAGTTTGTTTTACACAATAAAAAAAAAATTGTTTATAAATAAGACCCGAGAAAGTACAACCTTGAAGCTGATTAGTCGGAACTGTGTTTAGCTGCATTCTGATTATAGGAGTAATAGAATTTCATAACTGGGGTTACTGATGTCACCATTACGAAAGTTTCTAGAACAACACAAAATTCTTGAAAATATAAAGAAAACGAAAATTACACTCTAGTACAGCTAGGGTCTTGAATTCTAGAAACAAACAGACCGTGTTTTGATTTTTAAATTCATGTTTTAAAAAATATAACAAAAATTATTTATAACATGTAATACTATTATTTACTTTTTCATGTTCAAATATTCTCTTGAGTATGGAGTCTGGACTCTGGACTCTGGACGATTGAGAAAGTTTATTGAAATCAATTCCCTTAAGTTTGTCCTATAATTTCAACATAGTATTTGGATGAATATTTTCATCTTCCCTATAGCATTTTGAGAATTTCTTTTATTGTTTAAAATATCTTGGTAAAAATGCGTTAAGGTGAAGATAAATTGAAAAAAATTATAAATGGAGGTTATGACATCACCATCATGTCCCTTTTTTGAAAATATAAACCCTAGAAAATGATCTTTGGAAAGGTCAAAAGAAACCCTACACAAATGCAGAAAGAGATCGAACGCATATAGGGCAATATAATTTTTCACCCTTTTTTGGCCAAGCATATTAGGCAATACTATTATTGATATAAACCACACAACACATTATATTATTAATTATACACGTAACTTTATTTCAAGTCATCGTTTCCTTATTTCCAAGAAATATGTTGAAAGAGAAAAAGTAAGAGTGTACTACGAGAATTACATTTCTTAAATTATGTACTTATTGAAAATAACAATCATTATACAATTATGAGGATAACTAACTAACATTTTTTTTCATAAACTTGGTAAAACATATATATATATATATATATATATATATATTTCATGAGAGGGAGGCGTTTGTATAATTGCAACTTGAGAATGATTCCTTTTTTTTATGCTTTTGATTCCAATAACCAAAGGCCATGTTAGGGTTTCTCTAGAATACATGAACACACCTCTATCTCCTTTTCCAACCTTGAACTCAGCAAAGGCCGAATCCCTCTTGGATACTAGTAGGCTCCACGTATACAATTGTTTGTTTGTATTGAAATGGTCCATAAAATTGGCCAACCAAATCATCAATGTAAAAGTTAAGGCTAAAAAACAATTGAAAAAGGTCAATGTAAAGGTTTTATTATTTCGGTTGGTTGGTCAAAAGCATCTTTGGTTGCAAATTGTAAAATAACAGAGAAAAAGGTTAGTCAGACTTGAAGGGCGTTGAAGTGTTGAACAGCCTCAGTGACTTTATGGCCTTTGGGTAGCTTCCAGCCAGCCAACTCATTGCCTTGAATGAATAAAAATGAATGCCTTTTTATTCTTGAGTTAACGTCCAATCCCCCCCCCCCCCAAAAACCATATGCATAAGAGCTAATGAGTTATGCTATTATTTTTTTGGGATAGTTTATTTTTAACTTATAAATACTTATAAATTATAATTTACGGTATATTAGATAAGTATGTGAGAGGAGTTTTATCTCAACTTACATAATAAGCACTTATTTTCAAAAAAAAAAACGCAATTCCAAACATAGCTTATGTAACGTACTTGGAAATTTTTTTGGACCAATTTTATCTATAAATTATTAAAAAACAATCAATGGGCTCCTAACCATTCAAAATTAACAAACAGTAATGAATTTATTCTTTTTTAATACTTTCAATGTGAATTTGATCCAATAAAAAATTTTGGAAACTCATAACAGCTATGCAAAATTTTTTAGAGTAAAATTAGACACTAACCCTTTGATTTTTTTTTAATTATTAAAGTACTCTAGATAGTAAATTTAAAAAGTAGTTAAAAGATTTATTTTGGTTTTAAATATAGAATTTTGATTCATTTTTTCATGTAAATTTATAAGTGTTTTTCTGAATTTAGGCATGTTAAATGAATTTCTATCGCATGAACAAATGATTAAAGGTAATACTCTCTCTGGTTCTTAATATAAAATATCGTATTTGAGAAGTTGATCTTAATCATAAATACAAGACATATTTTTTATATTTATTAATCTTTTCTTAATTTATCACTACTAATTCTCCCTCAGCAATAATCAAAGAGAAAAAAGAATGAAAACCAACATGGGTTGGGTCTAATGGAAAGGGTTAACCCCTCATAACATGGTAAACTAATATTCGAATACACATAAGAAAGGTACCCACATTTAGTGCCGATAATGCCTCGAATAAAAATACCTTAAATAAGAGGATAGATATGCTTAGAAAAAAATAAAAAAATTAAAAAAATATGACTATAGTATTTTAAGAAATATATGATATATTAACTAATTTAATTATTTTATTAATCTGATTAAATTAAATAAATATATCTTGTACTTATAAAAACTACAAAATTTTTAAACGCTGGTAGTATCAATAAGAAACAAGCAAACCTCACCAATTCATCCTACTCTCCTCCCCTCTTTTTGGATTTCCCGTTGTCATCACCTTTGATTTGACTCTTTCCACCCTCTTCCCCACGTACTTCTGTCTCCAGCTCACACGGGGTCCCATCCCACTCTCACCGCACGTGCGCCTGTTTCTTTACCCGTTTTCCTTTTTTGGCTCAAAGTTTCTTTACCCTTTTCAGTTTAACCCCAAAAAAAAAATTATAAACGCACCAAATTCATAATAAGCTAGTAATAAATTATTTGTTTGGGAGAGTTTATTTTTTACTCATAAATATTTATAAATCATGATTAACAGTATACGAGTTAAGTATTTAAGAGGAGTTTTATCTCAATTTACGTAATAAACACTTATTTTCTTAAAAAAAGACTATTCCATAAGGCATTATTCCCTCCATCTCTATACGTAAAGTTTTTTCAACTGAATTGTGTTATTTAAGAAAATAGTTAAAATACATCTTATAAGTAGAACCAAGCCAGATCACCCTTATATATATATATATATATATAATCAAAATAAGATAATTAGTGAGCTATGAAAAAAACTAAATTTAGGGTTTTATGAAAAAAAATAAAACTTGGCTTGAATGGCATCAAAGATTATGGGAATTCTTAGTGGTTGAAATTTATATTGTGAGGAGAGATTAAAACAATTAATGGTGGGCAGTAACTTACTTGAAGCCTTTCGGCTTATTAGTAAAAAACAATTAAGTCTCGTT
The DNA here is from genome assembly GCA_963242795.1 of Inga leiocalycina. Lineage (NCBI taxonomy): Eukaryota > Viridiplantae > Streptophyta > Magnoliopsida > Fabales > Fabaceae > Inga > Inga leiocalycina. The sequence goes on from OY725320.1 coordinate 18,516,704, forward strand.
TATTAAGTACAATTAATGAGTGTTGATCTCTAGAAATTAGTATATTTTTTCACATTTTTTTAATATACTTACTGATTTTAAACTCAATTTGCGTATAAAGTTGATAGATATGAAGAAGAATGTGTTGTGATGAAAAAGTTTTGGCAACTATAAAATGTTAAGCTAATTATATAGAGTTTTGATTGAACTGAAGAAATTAGAAAACTTATAAATTTCTTCTCTTTATAAGAGGATGAGGACAATATATAAAAACTTATAAGGATCATTGGAATTGGGGGGGGGGACAAAATATAAAAGAAAGATCAAAGAAATAGCTGAAAATACTCTCTGTCGCTTTTGATTCACTATAGCAAAGCAAAAACAAAAACACCTTAAAAAAGGACCTTTTTATCCGTGTTCGCTATTGCTTCACTAGAGAAAGTTGTGAAACTGATCTTCTGTATTTTGAAAAAGTGACAAATATGAGGGTTTTTAACCTAAGATAAGGTGCCAAAATTGCTCATTCTTGGCTCTAGAAAGGCTAGGCACGAAGTGCAATCACTTGGGAGAGTTCTTGAAGCATTTTGGGCTCTTAGAAGAAGACTCTTGTGGAGGTTTGGGAGTTTTCTTGGGTTTCTTTACTTTCCTCTTCCTTTTATCTACTGGAATTTGTTATGAACATGTATTTCTTACTTTCTTGTTTAGTTTTAGTTCATTTCAGATTATGTCTAACTAAACTCCTCATTTATAATTATTTTTGCCCATTTTATGGATTAAAACTACTAGATTTTCTTGTTTTTGCTAATTATTGAGAATATATGCTGATTTTTTTTTTATGTTTAATTCGATCTTGTGTTTGATCACCACATGATTAGATTAGTTCAATTAAATGATTTTTGATAGAGCTATTTTGGTTGCAGAATTTGAGAAAGATTATGTTAAACTTGAAGTTTGTAAACCCTTGATTTTATTTAATTTATAAATAAATGATTACTTAATACCATTATTATTCCCACAATAAATTTAAAGATAAATTCAGTTTCTAATTCCAAAAAAATAAAAATAAAGATACTGGCAGAAAACATGCCATAAAAAAAATATTTTATTAATACATAGAGTTTTTAAATATATCATCATTTCCTATAAGAAATCTAAAAAACATATGCCTAAAGGAAACTAGAGAGGCTTCTTGTCTGTTGCTCTGGCTCATCTTCATATCGACATGATTTCCAATTTCTGGGACATTACGACAAGATATGAGTTATAATAAATAAATAGATTGTAATTAATAATGCCTAGCTACTAATTTAGTAGAAAATAATTTAAATCCTTGCAATATAATTATATGTGAATATGCATAGAAAAGTATTAAATTCACAAGCATCCACAATACTATAATTTCATCACTTAGAAATACTAGGACGTCCCCTAGGTGGATCCCCAGTTATTCACACAGAAATCTTACCCCATAGGATAGTTCACATAGCAATCCTTCTTAAGGAGATCATAATATTTATGGATACAACAACATAGTCTTAATTGCATATTCTCATACAATTCCAAGAACTTCCAAATACAAGAAGTATTTAAATGAATCACATAAAAAATAGTCAGATAGTAAAACATTCTAAATAATTTTGAGAAGTATGAATAAAAGCAAGGTGTATCACTCAGTAAGAAAACTCTTAGGGCCCGTTTGGTAACATGGAAATCAAGAGAGAAAAGTGGAAGTGGAAGTGAGTTCCACCACTTTGTCCGTTTAGTGTAATGGAAGTGGCTTCTTAGTGGAAGTGGCTTCCACCAAAATCAATGGAATTCACTTCCAAACACCCACCCTTGAGAAGTGACTTCCACCGCCACTTCCATCATCCAAATTCCCCACCTACCCTCCCATTTTCTACAGCCGTCATTGTCATCGATCTTCATCGCTGCCACCAACCTCCATCATACCCATCACATCCTATTCATCTGTCGCCGCCACCGGCCTTTATCTCCCCCATATTGTCTTCTTCAACCTCCGTCGATCCCTCCCTCTTCGTCATCTACATTTGTCTCCTGGCAACTGGTGGTGTCAAGGATGGCAGAGGGGGTGAGGACGACGGCACAGCAACAGAGCGCGGCAACAACGCATCAACAGCGACGACGACGGCACATCAACAGCCAAGACGACAGCAACGCTGATTGCATTTGAACCTCCATCTTCCCAGATCTAATATGACCACCATGCAACAACGAGAAGTTCCATCTTCCTTCCCATTATTTTTTCTTCGATTTTGATTTCTCTCTGGTTCTTGTTCATTAAAGAGCAAGAGACGTCAGCTACGAATCTTGAACTTTGTTTTCCTTCGATTGCGAATTTGGCAATGTTTTTTCCTTCGATTGCAAATCTGGCAATCTTTATTCCTTCGATTGCGAATCTGCAAATCTGGCAAATTTTTTTTTCATCAAAGAGCAAAAATCTGGTTCTTGTTCAACAATGAGACAACGGTTTCAATTTTGATTTTTTTCCTTCGATTGTGATTTTTCTCTGGTTTCTGAATGTGTTGATGGATGATATTTGAGTTTGGGTTTGATTTGTATATTATTTAGATTGATGATTTGAGCATGGATGGATGTTTTCTGGTTGATGATTTGCTGTCAGCGATGGTTAGTTTCTGGTGAAACATGGGTCGTCGATGGTGACTATGGTTTCTGGGTGGAAGAGTTTTTTTTTTGTTGGAGGGTATTTTGATAATTTCATATTACAAATACATGTTTTTATTAAAAATTATATCTCACTTCCACCGTCATACCAAACACACTTTTAAACTCCACTTCCATCTTCACTTCCACTTCCAATTTCACTTATATTTCCACTTCCAATTCTCTAAAAACTCTTTCATTATACCAAACGGGGCATTACTTAATTTTCAACAGTTTCCTTCTATTCTTCCCAATGACTTTCGTTTTCTTTCATTTCTTTTTGTTCGAAAGTCAAAACATAAGAGCATATATATAGACACTGCAGTATGATTCACTTCTTAATGTTCATCCTTATCCATGCTGCATTTATTAGGTTCTTATCCCATATTTTCTTATTCTCCAAGCAAGGCTATGCTTATCGAAAATCCTATCCAACGATTAAGTTTTTCTATTTCACTTATTGCTGCTTTATCCTTTGTTTTAACTTCCCTTCCAAGCCTTCTAGGGACTCCCCAATATATATCTTTTGATATCTCAACGGTTTGTTCCAATCAGGGTTTCTTTTGCTAAATTACTTTATAATTTATTTATATTAAATAAACATATCACTAGATGCTCATATATATAATATTAACAATAATCAGTTTAATATAATAATTATATATATACACACACACAATTTTTTTTTAGGATGTTACAAAGTTTATGGATTAAATAGATAATTTGTTGTTATAATAAAAATATATCTACAGCCTAGCATAGTCTAATGAAAGATTATATTGTTTTGGAAAGATGATTTTCGTTAACTATAAACAATATATTGAATATTTTTAATGAAGATTAAAAATCAATCTTCATTTGAGAGAACTTGGTTGATGATTTTAGAACATTTGATTAGCATATACACTCATTCAACTAGCATAAGTGATTTAGTTGCATAGTTTTATGAAATACAATGGGAAATAAGTAATCTTAAGCCTTTAATCTCTTGAAGTTAGCATATTTTATATTTTCCATTGCTCAACTTTATTATTTTCATCAAAATTCCTTATTTGATTGGCTTAATTTCAAATGTTTTCATTTAACATAGTTAAGAACATGGTTATAATAATTAAGTCACTTTTGTCATATTTCTCATGGAATGACATTCTTTTTATTTCTATATTATTACTTGCAACCCGTGCGCTTGAGGTAAACTAAATGGCGAAAAACAATGACACGTAAACTGTACTTATAATACTTTATTAACAATTAAATATTTAAATGAATAATTAACAAAAAAACTTTGTTCATTATTGATTAACTTCATTGAATGTTCGTTTAGATCGCCCTCTACCATCTATTTTTACGCTCTTCATAGATATGGATTAGAATTGTTAACACACAGGAAGAGAAATAATCATGTAGGAATTGCATCATATGGTGATTTCCATGTAGGGAGAAACTAATTACATGCTCTCATCATGGATTAGTTTTGTAAACATCATAAGAGAAATAATCATGTAGGATTTCAACCGCAAAAAAATAATCATGCATGCAGGACATATGGTGATTTGCTTATTGGGAGAAACTGGCTACATGCTCAAATTAGACTTTTTTTTTAATTTAGATAGATAAGCGATAACAACATCAAGTTATAAAGTGATACTAAATTCATGACTTCATACTTATGTTTGATATAATATCTCGAATATGACTGCCTACTTTCAATAGGGATCTAAGATACATGTGTCCAGAGTTTTCAAACTAGTAAGCTTGTGGCAATGAGGTAGACTTGAATAATGAACTCCTAAGAATTCACTTTCATAAACAAATTTTTATTAAAAATATATAATTAAATAATTAAAATAGCAAATGGCAATGATTTGGTTGAAATGTATTTTAAATTCAAATAATTGAAATCAAATCCATTAACATTCAATAATATGTCATTGACACTAACAAGTTTTGGTCCTAATGGAAATGGCTTTAGGGGTTAAAACACAGGGCATTTAGTTTAAGTTCGTTTGAATATAGAAAATATTTTTAAAAGAGTTACCCATGAGTAGTCCCAACAATACTTAAATATAACTAGAAAATCATTTTAATGGCTAAGTTTGTTTGAAATTGAGTTAAACCGTCATTAAATTTGGAAAAAATTAAAAACCTGTAAAAAAAAATTAACCTTCTCAAAAAATCGCAATAACTTCTTAGCTCATTTGTAACTGCATGGTGTTATTTTATCGAAAATTTCATGACATTAATTACTACTATCATGTTAATTGTTAGATTTTCCATGCATCTAATATCTTTAAAAGATTGGTTGTTAGTTGTTACAACCTCTTTCTAATTCAACCAAACGGTTGGTGGTTTTACATATTAAACTAATCAGCATGCCCTCTCGTGCCTTTGTTTAATTTGGTCCCACACTATATATATATATATAGTAGTATGTACGTAGTAAGATTCAAAGCGCAGAACTCGTGGCAATAACTCACTATTTACAAATTTCTTCTTGCCAAATACTCCTATTTTATTTAGTTATTGAAAAATAATATCTAAACGTGTCCTTCCGTCGTTTCCTTCAATCTCTCGAAATAATCATTAAAATATTTTAATACGGTGAACTGATGCGCCCACAGATTATTTTATATAACGCGGCAGATAACAACTTCTTTTCTTAAATAATTTGTGAAACTTATGTTGCACTTGTTTCCAAACACATCAAATCCAGCTTAAATCGTAAAACAAAATGAAGGGCCCTCTGAGAAATTGACACCGCACGCGTAATGTAAATTAAAGAATGTTCCTAACTAATGCTTAATAGCACTATTCCGAAAAAAACAATATAATATAAAATCAGTTAGGAAAATTCTAAATTTTTTATTAAAAAACGTGATGATTTATTAAAATTTTCTAAAGGGTTTTGTATGCATAGACAAGACATCTATAGAATCTATACTAACAAATATTACTACAATGTCGTATGTTACACTCTTTTTTTTTTTTGGAGAAAATCAATTTATCAAATTATTTTTAATTATTGTTATTGATATTTTAAAATTAGTTTTTTAAAAAAGGAGTAACACTCAAGCCAATAAATTGTCCTTTTTTTTGTCCTAATTTCCTAATTTGGACTACAACAACCCCTCCTAAGCAACCTAAATTCTAAATTGGAGAAAGTAAATTACTTTGCGAGTACTCTTTCCCAACCCCAAAAGGCCAGATTACATGACATATAATATCATATTTCCTCCATTCTTTTTGAATCCATATATTCAACATCGCATTGATCAATTCAAATCATAGAATAATATTGATCCATCATTAAATATTTTAAATGAATTTTAACTTGCCATAATTTTGTGGTTGCTGTGAGGTCCACTTGGAATTAGAAGCCATCACTATTTGAGTTTGAAACGAGATTTGGAATATGTGGCGTCACTTCGGCTCCACCCCTGTAAAAAAACAAAAAAAAAAAGTCCAAATTGTTAATTAAGTATCAATAATTTATTTCATGTTTTTTAATATGATTGATACATGTGAATATTTTACTTTTTCCCTTGTACAAGAATCATTTTCCCCAACGTAGAGCATTTGAATTTTTTGAAAGTGTTCACAGCCTAAAATTATTTCAGTATTTGATGGAGACTGACTGCCAGGCGCCAGCTGAAGATGCATCGTTCAAATCCAGGCTAGAGATGGTTTTATTTTTATTTTTAAAAATCCAATGAGTATTTTCATTTTAGAAAAAAATTACAGTTAAAAATATTTACATTATAAAAATTTAAAATTTAAAATTATTTTGGTAGAAAAAAATATTAAAATATGAACTGAGCAAAAAATTAAAATTAAATTTTAATTTTTAAATTCTTGAGTCTCTCAAACTTATGTTTTTCATTAATAAATTTCCCTGTTAACATTATTAGCTATATTTTTATATAAATATTCTAATTATAAATATTTATTTGTTTTGAATAATATCAAATTTAAATTTAAATTTAATTTATTTAATAAAATTTTAAATGTTTCTCATCAAAAAAATTTTCAATTTCAAAATTTAAAAAATTTAAATTCCAAAAATCTTATATTTATTATTCCAGATTAAGATATAGTTTCAAATAAATCTCCAATGGTGTAGATTATTTTTTGTAATGAAAAGGCATAAGCTATTTTGATACAAGTTGATTATGAAAGCAGATCTTAGACCCGCACGAACGTCTGAAGAGTTCTTGTTTCACGCCGCGTGACCCGGTGTGGCGAGGGATGAAAAGTGGGCCCATGGGAAAGGGCCCCATGGCAATGCCACCTCATCACCCTCATAGGGGATTAGTTACACTCCTATACTTTTACCATGGGATTAGTTACACTCCTATGCTTTTACCATCTACTACTCATCTTAATATTTAAATTGAAATATAAACATGTCAAATTTAATATTTAATTAATGTTTATAAAAAATATTTAAAAATATCAAATTATTAAAAAATAATTAAATAAATTTAAAAATAATAAATTTTAGTTATGATAATTTAAACATGTAATAAAAAATTTTTAAAAATAATATTTTTATTACACCTTAAATCTGAATCGATCAAACTTTAATTTAAAGATTGAGATAAATAGTGAAAAAAAAGAGAACGGAAAAAAAAGGGTAAAATAAGAGGACCTTAGCCAATCCCTGACATGAGGTCGTCATTTCTCAATAGATGGGCTCACCAAAGTAAGTCTGACACGTGGGACCACCTGACTGGCTGTCTCCAGACTAATCCCATCGTCACCGACGACAACCGCTCCATCCCCGAAGGCGACGCGACAGAAACTCGCTCAAGTCACAGTGACCCCACCCACCCCCACGTGGCCACGTCGACGTACACTAGATTACACGTGTTTCCACGCGCTCTTAAGGCAAAGTCGCGCTTCCACGTGTCCCTGAGTGGGATCTTATTCAACCTCGCCTTTCTTATATATTTTTTAAAAAGTCTTCCATAAAGGAATGAAGTCAATGAACATAGCACTGTCAAGCCGGTCGATTGCATGCATTTATTTTGGCCATCTCAGCACGAAATTTAGAGACATTCTTAATCTTAATATTGAAAAATATTAAACAATATCAATTTTAGATATATTCTTAGACAACGGTTGCAGCAGTTGCAGAGGATTTTTGAGAATGATCTGAGAAGAATCCAAGTTGATCTTGGATTGTGTGTTTTGCTCTTATTCATTTGTCTTTTTAGTTGTGTCATCTTGTTCTACTTTTAGACTCTGGTTTCGTGTACTACATATTCTTAAGTATAAAAACTAGTTGCCCCTACAGAATATTTTGCACCTACACCATTGTAAATCCAAAACTAGTTTAGCAGTTACTAGTACCTCTGGATCCCTAACTACAAGGAACAAAATCTTAGATAATCTAATTGGTTCAAGAAATATCTTTGGTGTAATCAATCAATTATATATCATATTTTGACATTATTTATAAGTAATTTTTAACTAAATCTCACATATCAAGAAGAGGTAATTAACATCAATAATTATTGGGTAAATTTTTGACTATACCCTTATTTATGAATTGGTACTTTTTAATTCTTTTTTTTTTCTATCTATCTTTAAATTATTTCTTCATTGGTACATAAATAGGGATAAAATTATCATAATCTCATTTACTATATTGAAATTGAACTTATAAATACGATCAAATTTTTTAATAAAAAATAACTTATACATTAAACCAAAATAATACATATAAACGCATACATAACGCAGGTATGTAAACATTGGCAGGTGATATTTGATGTGATGTTAGAAAATAAAATTTTTTTAAAAAAACATTTTTTTTATTTTCTCAAGAGTTTTTTAAAATCATTTTGAACTTAAAACTAATCTTTTTCTCCAACTTAAAATGTAAAAAGCTCTCGTATTTTCCAACAAATGTGTTTCTAAGGGGGAAAAATTGTAATAACACAAATATAATTTTGACAAGGTTTGGCTAAGGAAAAATTACTCCACAAATGTTTATAATTTATCTCAATTTTAAATTAGGTCCTGTAGTTTATTTTGTTTGGACAGAGTCCTTATAATTTAATATGTAATAGGCATTCAGCTTTAAGTGTGAAAATAGCATGGTTCCCGGACCCGGACCGGAAACCGCCGAACCGGTCACTAGACCGGTCTGGTTCACGGTCCGGTCCGTGTCCCAAATTTAAAAAAAAAAAAAAAATTTTTAACTTTTTCCTTTAGAATTTCATACTATAAGCCTAAAATTTTCAATTACTCACCGGTTTGGTCCCGGTTTAGCTCCGGTTTGACCCACTGACCCTTAACCCAGTACCCCGACCGGTTCAATACCCGGTCCGGGTTTTAATACCTTGGAAAATAGTTAGTTTTAATATATAGAATTTCGTGAAATTTTCTTTATCTCATCTAAAACCGTTTAATACCTATGCATATCTATGAATAAAATTTCATAAAAGCTATAAATTAAAATTATCGGATCAAATAATAAGGGTTCAATTCAAGTAAAATAAATTATAAAACCTGATTTAAAATTGAGATAAATTATATGTAAGGATATACGGATTAATTATTCTCAGGCTTATTTATGCAAGATATGTTTTTTTTCAGAAGGCTCACAAATGCATTAGTTGACCTTCTTAGCCTTTGAGGGATTTAGTTTTAATCTTTCGTAGGGATGAGTTGTGATGCCCTAATGATAACAACACCTTTCCACTTAACAAAGTTCATCGAATATTCAGTTAAAAAACCAAGTTATAAAAGTTAGGGTGTTCTTGGGACAGACCCCGTTCTTGGCCCAGTCCTAAAGAAGGATTCGGAAAGAGAAATCAGTCCCGATCTCAATCCTTAAAATTTTCAGCTCCTATCTGGATTTTTTGGGACATGATCAAGATTTCCTGAAAAATCTAGAAAAGAAGACTCATCAAAAAAGATAAAATTATAATGAGTGTCTATTTCTTGTTTAATTCATTATTTTGTCTTAAAAAAAAGAATATTTATATGTCAAATGATATATTTAACAAGTTTAAAACATTGGAGAAGTGTGATTAAGAAATTGTACTCTTCTTGCTATGTTACATATTTTGTTTATCACAATTTCATAACCCCAAGTAAACTCATAAAATTATTTTCTTACCTATCCTCCAGGAGAATAGAGGAAAACCAAAGAAAATGCTTAATAATATTATTGAGCGATACCTCTTATTTAATAATTTATCAAAAAATTTGGTTTATGATCAAGTTCTTTTTCTTTTTTTTGAATTTTTTTTGAAATAAAGTCAAATGCATTTCAACTAAAAATGTTAATCATCACAAAAAAGAACTCTATACTTCACGTGACAGCATGGATCGTGAAGCAAGAATTAAGGAAAGTGTTGAAATTAACATTAAATTGTTCTAATAAAAGAATCCTATCAAAGTAAAAATGGGCGATGAAAGTATTTAAGTCCTGATAGATAGAATTTGATGTTTGACTGATTGACCCTTTAGGGGGAAGAAATACTTTCTTTATACATACTACTCTCAAATCTTGTTTCGGATTTTCTGTGAAGAATGGTCATTGAAGAATCCAAGATAAAGCAGCCCAAAAACATAGAACAACAAACAGATTAGCTTTGGATGTATTCTTTAGATTTTTGATTGAGTTCAATGCCATCGTATGCTTTATGTAGCCAACCTCATTTTGTGAGGAAATGTTTTTTTTTTTTTTGCGTAAGCACCCAGCATCCCATGGTAGGCCATTTTTCAGACACATCAACGGCCCCGGACTAATCCGGATTGAGGTATGACAGGAACCATCAAGGTTGGCGCCCTTGGCCCCTAGGGTGTTGCATTCCCATGTCTCGAACTCGAGACCCGTGGTTAAGCTATAACAGCCCCAGCCAGTTGATCTAACCCATTGAGGTTAGTGAGGTAATGTTTTGTTATTATTATCTCCTTTCCATTTTCCTCATGTGCTAGACCTTTTGGGTCCGTTTGGTTCAAAGAAGAGGTAAGAATGAAAAGGAAGATACAAAAAAAGAATGGAAATGAACGAAAAATATTTTGCCACCGACGCGTTTGGTTTGCATTGGAAAGGAAAATGGGTTGATAAGAAAATTTTTGTTTAATTGGAAGAAAATAAGATACGAAAATGACCAAAAGACCATTTTGCCCTTATATTAAAAACATTACTTTAAAGGCTACATGACCCACGCACCCCTACACCGTTGCTTACCTACTATATTTCTAACCATTGAGCACCCACCAAACACATGTAAGCAAGCCCGCTTCCCTTATATGCAATATCACTTAACTTAACACACAAAACTAGGGATGCCCGGCCATCAAATTCAAAGCAAATAACAAGAGAACAACCAAAAAGATGAAGAAGAAGCAACTCACTTATTCTTTAGGATGCAGCGTTGTCGTTGGAAAAATTGAGTTTGACAATATTGGGGTTTATAAGCTTTCTGATCACATTCATGTATGTATGTATATTTGAATTTATAGTAGCATCACAACCATCTGATATACCTTTAACATCAACATCTGTATAAAAGCAAAGGAATTTAGGTGGCAGCACAAGGCCTTTGTCGTTTCCATGGACCAATACCATCACTCCAATATGTAGAAATGATGACAGGGAACATCAACACTTGCTGATCCATAGGAATAAGTTGAGACTAATAAGTTGCACTAAATTAAAATTTAATGAGCAAGTTATAAATAAGATAAAGCTATAGGTCAAAACTAAATGATTAATTTTCCTTAAAATAAATGAAGTACCGTTCATATATATGTGATAAATGATGAGTACTTCAATAAAATATATTTTAAAATTTATTCTTATTTCCACCTCTTCCTTTATTTTTATCCAATTTTCACTTTTGTTTCCTTTAACCCTTCCACCATACATACATACATACATACATACATATATATCGAACGCGTGTAGCTTGAAAGTTTTACTCCATCTCAACTAATTTGGCTCCAAGGTACTCGACTAAAGATAATGTGTTGTGTCAGTCTTTTATATCCACTACATACCCATGATGTGCACAGGGTGCATACACGTCGTTGTCTTTTACGTTTTGAAGTTAAATTCGTTTCACGTAACTACTTGGTACCCATATGCAACCCATGGTTGTAGAAATTAAAAATGAAAACGGTCACCGAGAAGCATCTTAACAACGCCGTTATTAGAGTGAATGACTTTTACTAATAGGAGTCAATCGTAACCTCGAGGAAACCATAGGGTGAACAAATTACAACCTACTTAATTCATACACATTTAACCATTATGTGCCCATATACATGTTGAAGTGCTTTGTTTGCCCCTATCTTTTATTATCGAAACAGAGTATATTTTTAAACAAGTGTTTTCACCACAAATATATTCATCCCTCAATGAGGAGTTAACTTACATGCATAACTATGCATTACATAATCAAATTCTCAAAAAAAAAAATGGGGAAATGCATTTTCCATGATATAATTTAACTCATGGTAATGAGACAGTTCTCTGACATCACTCTCAACCGTTGCGCACCTACTAACAGCATCAGGTCAAGATCGCTTCCATTGCTTGGAATACCACAAACTAAACGATGTTCACTACATGGATACTTCATGGTTAGGCTGTGGTCTACCATCATTTGTTGCAGGCATGGAGTTCACACTACCTTCACCAGTTTCAAAACAACCCCCTCGAGTAATGGCCTCTCTGCTTAGTTCAACACCAAAAACTAGGGACTATGGGTTCATCAAATTAAACGAAAAAAGCTAACTTACAAGCAATATCGATGGAGAAGAAGGAACTCACCTATTGTTCGGGATGCACCACCGTCGCCCTCAAAATGCCACTCGCCCTCTCCGATCGTCACCCCCTCTGTTTTTCCAGCTCTCAATGTGTCCATTTTACTCTGCTATTCCCACTATTTATACTATTGCAATGTCACATCAAGAGCAAATGAGACTTTTGTTCAAATTTCCCGCCTCTGCAGAATGGCTTCCAACCATTTTTTGTGACAACCACATTTCATTTATGTAGTTGAAAATTCGGATAGATGGGAACAAGTTCTCCGATACAAATTTCAAACCAAACAGCCTTCGCCACTGACAAATTCTGATTTTCCTTTTCTTTTGTTTCATTTTCGGTAAACCAAACGGGCCCTTGGAGTTTTTAATGGGCGAATTCTGTCATCTTCCCTTCCTATTCGATTCCTTTTCTACCCATAAAATTGACATTGGAACGTTTGACATTTAATCTTTTACAGAATAGTACACTTTTTATTGTCTTTCTTGTCCCTATTTTAAATAGGCCTAAATGGTCATCCTCCTATGGGAAGTAGAGTGGTCAGTCAAGGCCCTTACGCGCTCTCACCATGGCCCGCGGTGGTAACGCGCCCCCGCCGTTGGCAGTTGGAACGTAAAGTCACGCGCAATGGAGGGCAACAAGGCTGCTAGGGATTGTTTGGTCATTTTCCATTTATTTTTTTAAAAATGCTTCCAAATTCAACAACCGGGGAAGGTTTCCTTACGGAGCACGTTTCGTGAGAACCGAAACGCTATAAATACCCTCCATTTCCATACTCCAACCTTCTTTCTCCTTCTATTTTTCCCTTCACCGTTTTCGCGCTGTCTCTTCTTTGCTCCCTTTTTCCCGTCACCGATTTGCTGCTTCACTGCTTTCCCTGTTCACACTGTGCCCCCTTCCCTTTTTAAGCTCTGTTGTGTATTCCTCATCTTCGTTGCTCTTGCTCTTAATCGGCCTACATATTACCCTCCCCTCTCTCCCCCACCGTTTGGCCGCCGATACAATAACTGAGAAGAAGAGATACTGTAGCTGAAATATCCTACCAAACAGTCAGGGAATATACTTTTTTCTGGTTGCTCTGTTATTTTGCTCGCTCTCGAACTATACATCAGTTCGTGCTTTGCTTTGTTTCCGTTTCTGAAGATTTGGCTCCTAGAATCCGCATTCTGAGGATAATGAGTTTTCTCATTTCCTTGTTCTTCTGTTTGGAGCTCGTATGTTAGGTACGTTTTGAATTCATGATTAACTTTAATCTTCATATTTCCGCTTTCTCTCACAGGAATGCTTTTAAAATTTAGATTCTACGAGTCTGGTGAGGATTCGTTTTGCTTTGTTTTCTGTCTGCTTTTGTTATTGTCTGATTTTGACTGCGTAAATTGCTTGCCATTCGGAGAGTTCCATAAGGTGGAATCTTTCCTCTTACCTTCACGGTTTATGTTCTATAACTATTCTGCCATATTTAAAAGTATTAGGAACTGGTCAAAATTGGGCTTTAGTCAATCTTCGTCGGCCTACGCATTCCCTTCCTTCCTCTCCCTGTTTGGCTGCCGAGAAAGTTACTGACAAAAGGAATCTGTAATTGAAATATCCTACCAAACAGTCTGGGTATCTACTTTTTTCTTCTGGTTATTCTGTTGTTTTGTTGGCTGCCGAACTATAATCTAATCGTGCTTTAATTAGGTATAAGTCTTCTTTATGGTTTATCCCCATTTCTAACGTTTCGGAACCCAGAACCTGCATTCTGAGGATTATGGACATTTTTATTTCTTTGCTCCTCTTTTTAGAGCTCCTATATTATGTACGTTATGAATTTACTGAGTCATTTTTTTCATCTTATTTCCCCTTTTTCTAGCAAGAATTCTTTTCACTTAAGATTCTGAAAGACTGAAAGTTTCCTGTTTAAACTTTTTTTTTGGGTTATTGTCCGATTTTGACTGGATAAATTGCTTGACGATTGGAGAGTCCCATGACGATTTGGCCGTGGAATCTTTCTATTTACCTCTGCTGTTGATGATTATTCAATAATATTTAGAAGTAGAAATATCGGCTGGTCAAAATCCGGGCCACCCGTCTTAATTTAAAGATTATGAGTAGTATGCCTCCTTTTGTTTTCTATTCTAACATGTAATCATCTTCTTTGACTGGTCTTTCCTTGATTGGTTAATTCAGTTTTTTTCAGTTTTCCGACCACAGGATGGATATTGTCAAGTTTGGACAAAAAATTTTGATGTGTCTCCCTTGGAAGTATATTTGATTAAGTTGATGTGATTTGTTGATTGTTTATATGCTTGAGTTTTTTTCATAGTCTGATTGTTCCTTGTCCTGAACTCGTAAAGTACTTCGAACCATTTAAAAGAAAAATAGATAGGGAAAAGTCAAATTTGTTTGAATTCGATATCATTCCTTGGTCTATTCACCAGATTTATTTTTATAAATTGGGAGTAATTTCATTTACGCTGAGAAAATAGAACTAAGTTCTGGTCCTTTATATTAACAGGCTCCAAGGAACCATTACATATACAACTATAGATTTTTTTCCTTCAGTTGTCTTGATGCTTACTTGGGATCACAACAGAAGTATGGTGTTCTTTATAAGTGTTTACTGGTGATAATCAATGTCAGTTGTCTGTTTTTTTGTTTGTTACAATCAGTTGTCTGTTTTGTTGCAGAATCTTTATTTGTTGGGTCCATATGTATTATTGAGTCCCATGCTTTGTCGGCCCGTAATGTGTGGTTGCATTGTTCTTTCATGTCCACTACATGGGGTAGGACAACTTGACAATATGTACATAACTATTATCTGCTTAGCTATGTTTTTCTAAGGAAATTTCACTTGCTCACAAATGAGCACAATATCTATTTTCATTTTCTTGATGCTTTTCCCCCCCCTTTTTTTCTTTTCTCCATCCTTTTGCTATTTTTTATTTTTAGTGGGTGGTATAGGTGAACTTTAGTCCTGTGTGCTTCCATCTTTCTGCTTCATGTTCAAGTTGTTCTTGCCAATGGTTTTTACTTTGTTTTTCTGAGTAAGTTGATGGCTTAGTTATTAGGATAAGGATTTTTTTTATGCTTTTCATCTGCCAAATAGCTGGAGATATTTGGTCATCCGTTCTATTTAATCGCTATATGCTATTTGATAATTTGAATTCATTAACTTTTTTCACTTTTGAACCCTTAGCAGCATCTATTGTTATCAGTGTGAGTCTATTAATCCCAAAATCTTTCAAGAAACCCATTAGTCTCTGGCATGGAAGTCTTTGTTATGAATTTAGCATGTTTTCTAAAACTGACTTTATCTTCCCTGGTGTTCGGAATATAAAGTTTACGAGAAAATATATGAATTATAGAAGAAGGTATATGAGTGTCATGTGCAATATTAATAGAGTTCAGGGACACTTTATTTCAAACATGTTTATTCTTATCCTTTTGTTCTCTAGTAGCCGTTTATATTCGTTTTTAGAAACAACAATACAGAATAATTACGTAGAAATGTTAATTTACCTTTAGCTTCAGCATAATAGTCATATTGTCGTTTGGAACTGCAAAAATGCTCAATAATGGATTAACTCAACTGTGATGGTGCTTCTTTTTGCATTTCTTCTTCTTCAAAGACAGATAAATTACTCAATTATGGTTCAAGGTGAGCCCCAATAATATTGAGTTGTCAATTTAGGTCTATGCCTAGTCTGTCTGTGTATTTCAAATCTTAGGTTTACTGCTTGTAGGATGAGATCCTTACTGTCTCCATTTGGATTTTTGTCAATTGGACAGTTTTAAACCAATCAATTAAGCAAGAATCCATGCAACTTCCTTTCTTTTCACCTTTTTTTTTTTTAAATTTTCTTCTTTTGTGTTTGTTTTTACATGGCCAAGTGGATTCATGCTTCACAATTATTCTTCTAATAATAGAACTTCCAGGACCTTTCTTCTTTACTTTCTTCCCTTGTTCCCCACCTTTTCTGGCTTTTTCATATGTTCCATAATATAATTGTCTACGCATGGCAAGCGTCTTTGTCATTTATTGGTTTGTTGTTGACCAAAGCTTTTGCATGTACACTTTTTGTAATAACATCCGCTGAACCTGCTAGCTGTTTTTCTATGCCTACTTGACGCTGTATGTATTTAATGCCCTAACCAAATTCCTCTTTGAAAATATATGTTTTCTGGTAGGAGTCTACTATAATTTTTCTTTAGCTTGTGGTAAGATGAAAAGGGAACACTTGAATGCTTCTTGTTTCAATAATTCTGCTGCTTGATATTCAATGATTTCATAGTAAATTAATCATATGATCATTTTTTTTCAGGAGCTTGGCAGTTGATGGACTGTTACCTCAAGAGTAGTGACAAGAAAACATTGAAGAAGTGGTTTTTTATTGATAAAAGAGTTGGTTGAAGTGAAAATTTGATATTGACTCAATTGTTGATCAATCCGCTACTAAGTTTGTAAATTCCTGCTGCTCTATAAATTAATCTACAAACCTGGATCCAATGGACCTGAAGTCAAATCACACTCCTGTTCTTACTGATGCTGCACCCATGACGAAATCGAGATTGGGTGTGCATTCCAGTCTATTACCTTATTCTCCTACAGGGGCAGCTTTTCCACCTGGCCTGCTTCTGACAATCCCTTGGAAGAAGACTGGAATTCTTGATGATGTTCGTTCTAGTAGTTGGCTGGATGCCATGAAATCATCTTCTCCTACAGCCAAGAAGATAACAAAGGATATTAATCATGGTTTTGCATCATCTGATGCTGATAGTGCTTATAGTACCTGGCTGGTATTACATACTTTCTGCAGCTCATTGTGTTTGATTTAGTTTCCATTTGTATAATTCTGGATAGGTTGTTTATTTTATTTCATTTTCCATTATTTTTCAATATCACAGCTAAAGTATCCGTCAGCACTTACATCTTTTGAGCAAATCGCAAACCATGCAAAAGGCAAGAGAATAGCATTGTTTTTGGATTATGATGGAACTCTTTCACCAATTGTGGATAATCCTGACTGTGCTTTCATGTCTGACAATGTAAGTAATCTTCTCCAGATTTTGGGTCCAGTATTTCAAATGGGAGCTACTCTTTAATTGTTCTTATTTTTCCTGATATCGATTTGGTAACTTCTCTAGATGCGTGCTGCTGTTAAAAAAGTGGCAGAGCTTTTTCCCACTGCAATAATTAGTGGAAGAAGCCGTGACAAGGTACTTGGCTTCTCTTGAACAGTTTATTGCAATTTTCGTTCTCTTTTGTTGTTCTGTATCTATATGCACATTTGTGCTCGTGCAGAGCATTCTAACCTTCACATCCAATGTGCTCAGGTACATGAATTTGTAGGACTAACTGAACTCTATTATGCTGGTAGCCATGGGATGGACATCATTGGTCCTGTGAGACAATCTGTATCTGATAACCATCCTAATTGCATTAGGTCTACTGACAATCAGGTACTAGGGTTCAATCAAAGTTTAGATTCGATATTAGCTTTTATGTCTGTTTCTGTCATCTTCTCAAAAAGGGTCTCTTTTAAGATCTTTGAAAAACAATGCAGGGAAAGGAAGTTAATTTATTCCAACCCGCTGCTGAATTCTTGCCCATGATTGATAAGGTGGGTATATCTGAAAAATCCTACTGTGAATCACATTCCGATCTTTTTTCTCTATTGGACTATGGCATTCTGACATGCTCATGTTTGAGCAGGTGCTTGATTCCCTCATTGAATGTACAAAAGACATTAAAGGAGCAAAAGTTGAGAACAATAGATTTTGTGTCTCTGTACATTATCGCAACGTAGAGGAGAAGGTACATGATTCTGTGCTTATGCTTAATATTTTGCTTAGCTGCCTATTACTTTTCATAAAAGATTAATTGTTCTTAATTAAAATGCAGAATTGGAAAATAGTGGGGCAAAGAGTCCTTGATATTCTGAAAGACTATCCACGTTTGCGATTGACCCATGGGCGCAAGGTACTAAATCAAACTATTGAATTATGAGCGATCACATTGAACTTGAATGCTAGATTCTAGAAAAATTAGACCACAAAAATTAAATGAGCAAGTATTTGGTATTTTCTTTTCTTTTAGAAATAAATTGTATTCTAAAACATAGTAGTAGAGTTCAAAATGGTGATAAGTTAACTTGAAAGTTACGAGCATAATAGTTGTGATGGAAAGTTTTAATTCAGTTGTGGAATTTTAAACCAATCTATCCTATATAAGATTATTTAATAACCTGTGTTTACTATTTTTCAGGTTTTAGAGGTCCGACCAGTGATTGACTGGGATAAGGGGAAAGCCGTCACATTTTTACTTGAGTCTCTTGGTGAGTTAATTTGCTATTTATTGACTTCTGCATTACTTTATGGAATATTAGAATTATCTTTGTTTTGCAGCAAGTGACATTAGAAATATATTTACAGGGCTTAGCAACTGTGATGATGTGCTGCCTATATATGTTGGAGATGATCGGACTGATGAAGATGCTTTTAAGGTGACACTTGAAATGCAGGAATTTAATGGCCCCAAAATGTTATTTTCTTTCACCCTTATTTTTCTTCTTCTCTCAGTTTTCCTGATCAACTGAATTTGAACAGGTTTTGAGGGAGGGAAATAAAGGTTATGGCATCCTAGTTGCTTCTGCACCGAAGGAAAGCAATGCAGTCTACTCTCTTCGTGATCCATCAGAGGTATTTCTCAGTTTCAGCATAATAAATTCGTCACAACTTTTCTGGCAATTATTTTGTATTTTATTTTGAAGAGATGGGCTGCTAGCAAAATGCACTCAAAATACTACATAAATCTTTAGGTCAGGATTGAAAAATGAAAGAGTTGAACAAAACTGATCAAAATCAATATGGTGGGGATCTTGTTCTCCAGCTTTGTTTTCCAATTTTAATCTTATTGTTAACCCATATAAATCTTAAAATACGCAATTATCTAAAAGATTTATAAAATCCCAAAAGATGATATGAACATCATCATATAAATCTACTATAATCCTATCTTCACACTATGTGGCCTTTTAACTTCTCCGCTGATGTTTATGTTTGCAGGTTATGGAATTTCTCAAGACTCTTGTGGTTTGGAAGTCAGGCCACCTGAAAAGTTACATATAGGTTTATAGAGGAGAATATAATCTACTATTTATCTAATAAAGATATCTTTATGTTTCGAGATTTTTGGGTTTCCAAGGAAGTATCCTGGAGGTTTCTTGGAGAAGATATCAGCATAGTCTCTACCTGTGGTAACTGTAAATTCTTGGCTCATAATTATTTCGTAAAGAGCTACAGAAATATGTGCTTAGGGTAAATTCCTTTCAGAGTAAATGAATGTTCAATTTATCTCTTTTCTTTGTCAGTTTTGGTCATTTTTCTTTGGTTATTCATTCATGGCTTCCATGAAAAACCATTTATTTGTTGATTCTTTTATATGTAGAATGATACATATATATATGAATTATATTTTAAATAAGCTTAGTTCCAACTGCAATTACGTGAATGTTGCCTAAGGGCTCATCTTTCCCTATTCAACTGAGCAATAATTTTAGTGGTCTAGTTCTCTGTCAACTCAACGCTGACAACCAATGCGTAGAGTCCTCTCATCGATCTCAATTTCCTCACCGACATTGCGCTTGTTTGGAACAGTAATTTGAATGTTTAAAATTAACTTTTTAATTGTGATTTATAATATACGAGGTAAGTATGTGAGTAGGGTGTTTTCTCAATTTACATGAAAAACAGCTTATAAGTAATCTCAACGTTATAACAAACATATCTATTGATCTCCAGGAAACTCCTAATTGTGGAGCTCCTGAACTGCGAAGTGCAGCTGTCCCAACCAAATCAAGCCATGGCAGCATTAAACGTTGGGGTATCTTCCTGAAGTAGAGGACCCAGTCAGGTTCCATGACATCAACCTTGATGCCGTTTGGCCCAGTTTTAAAAAAATTAGGCTTGTTTATTTTTTCAAATAGTGTGGGGCCCCACATAAAATATAACAGACTTTTTCTAACTGAAATATCACTTACATCTTTTTTTTTTTTTTTTAGTTTATGATTACTTTTACAAAAAAACAAAAAAATAGTGGTTAATGCGTTTTGAAGAAAAGTGTCCATTAACCCTTTTATCCAAAACTGTGAGCATGCTTCTACTTATGCCAAAGAGCATTGGTTTTACTGGCAACTCACGACCCCTCATACTCTTCATTCACTATAAATTCACTTTACTTGTGTCATTAAATGCTTGGCAAAAGTTCAAAATTAAGCGGGGCATTTTTGGACAAAAATAGTTACGTTTTGTGACATACTCCAACCGGTCCCATACACATGCCATGTTCTCGATCGATACAAATATGCACGCATCAAGTTGCTCTAGTAGAAACGCCACCCACCAAGTTTAGATGGGGTTCTGTGTTCGAAGCCAACGTTGACATGATTGTGTGAGTGCGTGTGTTTAAATTGTGTAAAATAAAAAAAATTGGATGTGGATCTTGAAAACTTGGTTGATAGAGAGAATGAACTATCACAAAATATCATTTGTGCATCATTTGTTACCTTATAAGTGTTCTTAAGAAATCTAAGGAGTAAACAAGAGTCAAAAGATGTAATAAAATATGACATGTTTTCTAGGTAGCCTAGTTATGATACCAATCTGGTATGGATTCTTTAGGAACCGGTCTAGAGATCCCAGGTAAAGTAAAAGATTTGAGAATTATAGATACTTAACTAAAAAAATTACACAAACCTGATGAAAATCTTGCAGCCTAGAATCTATAAGAACACAAGTAAATACTTGTGAGAACAAATTTTTCATTCATATTAGATCTTTAAATATACAAGTTATAGTTCTAAATGACTCTAAAGATTAAAAAATGTGCTGAAAATATGAATGACAAGATATCATCGGCCTAAACTAAATTCAGGTATTACAACATAATACCAAGCTATTAAATAATATCATTGGCATCCTTACTCAATAATTCATATATAAAATAATATATCTAGTTGAGTTTATAAGATTATTCAAAGGATTTACTTGAAAATCCTCCAAATTTTAAAAATCCTAAAAAATAAAATTCAAAATGATTGAACAAAAGGACTCAAATTCTCTTTAAGTGGATTGATATTTAAGTAATGGCTCTTGTACCTCCAAGCAAGTCACCTTTAATTTAAGCCCATGAGTCTTCTATGCACTATTCATTTTCATAGTCACCTTTATGCCTAAACACATAAGATTAGAGTTTTGAACCTTCAAGATGTTGACTTAGACTCCAATACACACCATAGCCTCTTGAATTTGAATCTTCTTCCTTCATATTTCCTCTGCTTTATCATGTAAAGTGACACAGTCATTCTCTAGATTAATATCGGTAAGTCTTATAAATCAACACACATCTAGATAAATTTATTTTTATCACATTAAAGAATATAAAAGCTAATCACTTTCCATTTTCTACCTACTCTTTCTGCCTCATAAATTGACCAGATTTTTCTCTCATGTAAAAAGTAGCTATTGGTTGGTATAAAAAAGGAAAAAAAGAAAAGGTAGTTTTTGATTTCCATAAACAGCTAATTCATGGGAATCATGAAAATACCTGTAAAAGCAATTAAATCACAAGCATAATCATCTGATTGGCGTGAAACCCAGCATTTCATCCTCTTCTCCTTTGTTTATCTTCAAAGTTTCCAGAATCTCCTTAATCAATCTAAAGAAATGGTCAATTCAATTTTATATTCCCTTGGCTCATTATTGCGTGTCTTGTTCTACAGTTCTAGAATGACTTTAGTTTCTTCCTTTCAAAATATAAATCCAGTTTCCATGAATGAAGTTAAATGAAAGTTAACCTGTTGAATTTGATTAAAAAAATTATAATACTTTTCAAAATTATGCTTATTAATTTCCAAAGAGATTACACATTTCCTAGGAGAATA
Organism: Inga leiocalycina; assembly: GCA_963242795.1. Lineage (NCBI taxonomy): Eukaryota > Viridiplantae > Streptophyta > Magnoliopsida > Fabales > Fabaceae > Inga > Inga leiocalycina. The sequence goes on from OY725320.1 coordinate 18,539,078, forward strand.
TACTATTTCATATTTAATTTTAAGCAAGAGTGAATTGGAAACAAATTTAAGGCCTTCTATAATATTAAATATGACTTATATTTTGTGTTAGGAAAAGTTCATAAACTCAATTGTTAATTTACTATTACATTATAAAATTTGGATCAAAATTCCACTCTTTGAAGTAAATGCTGTTGAAAAAATCATTCAGTTTACCAAAAAATAATTTTAATGCATATATTTTAAAAATTTTTGGTTAAGTAAACTTACTTATTTAGAATTTTTTAAGAAATTTAAATAAACATATTATTTAAAATAGCTTTTCTTTTTTGATAAAAATCTAAAATAAAATTTCTAACACATGTATAAAAATTAATTATTTAGAAATTAATATGATTAAATATGAATTATTCAATTTAATATATTTTTATTTCAAGCAAAATTTTAATATATTATTTCCATTTTTTTAAAAATATTATCATGCTTGATTATTTATGATGCTTCAAATTGGAGAGAGGGAAGACAATTAAATTATGAGGATAGATTAATAACCTTATATTTTATGACATGATTTCAGATATTAGATTATGAGTAATTTTTAATGGTACTGAAAATTAAATTATAGTGTATATTTTGAATTACCAAGTCCTCCATATTCCCCTTCATTTATACGTCTCTAACACGTGGCAAATGCCAAAAAAATTGGAGACTTGGTGGATTTCTGCCGTGTACGACTGCTCGTCCAGCCACGAGACGAGGTTTCATTTTGATTTTGAATGGAACCTTGACGGCAGCAAAGGACAACATTGTTGATAAAAATAAAAAACTAAACTATATATATTTCATCCTTTTAAGTTTACCTCATGTTTGAGTTTAATCTTTTAAGTTTATAAAATATATTTTTAATCCCTTGATTTTAACACTATTAATTTTATTTAATAAAAAATACCGACCTACCAGATTTAAAAGACAATCCTACAATTAAATGTTCACCATCTCAACTCACCAAGCTGTTAAGACTGGGCAGTATATCAATGTGTTGTACATAGTGTATATATATAAACTAGGTTATTCTCTCCGTGCGATGTGTGGGACAATGTTTATTATTCAATATTGTATTCAAAATATAAATTATCCAAACATAATAGCAAAAGTCATGCATTGTTTACCCCTCCATGCAGTGGAAAAGAATGTTTTGTGTAATAAACTTAAAGAAATAAGAAAAAATGTAGCACAGAATTATTCTATTACATAGCCAAGGATGATAGTATTAGTGACACTTGCAAAAACACAATAAAATATTTAGTTCAAATCATGTTCAATAACATTATCTTTAAAAGATATTCTGTAATTCCTCAATAAATTAAGAAGCATCACTTCCCATTATCAAACAAACTATTTTTAAAAATAGTAGGGTGACAGGATAACATAAAGATAATAGAGTAACTCAGGAGAAAAGAGAGGAGGGGAGCTCGAGGATGTAGCTCAATGTCATCTAACCTTAGTGCATCCTAACCATACACCAAACATTGTCTTTTATAGGTAGAGGACATGTAGCCATTTGGAGAGTCATAATGGTCATTAAAGAAGATTTCATGACAATTAAAATGACAATTAGCAATTTGTGTTTCTTTAAAAATTTAATTTGTGTTTTTTGTTTTTGCCTTCAATTAATTGAAAGTCTTTCTTATCTCTTTTTCACACTCACTCTAACTAATCTCTTTCCTACACTCCCTTCCTCCCACTATCTTCATAAATAAGGGTAAAACGGTAAAAGTAGGAAAAAAATCTACTCTTTTCAGTCTTTAATATAAAATATATTTACCTAATTTGATTAGATTAGGGAAGTTGGTTAATATAATAAGTATTTTCTAAAATACCGTAGTCATCTTTCTTAATTCTATCTCCTCCTTGATTATGGTTGATGGAGCATTAATAGGGGTAAATTAGAAAAAGATTAATAAATATAAAAATTATGTCTTATATTTAGAACCAAAATTAACTCTTCAAATACGTCTTATATTAAAGACTAGAGAAGTATTACTTTTTTTGCCAACAAAAAAAATCTATTACACATTTATTATTTTTAACTAATTTTAAACAAGATTTCAACCCACATGATTCGGCAGTTATTACTTAAATAAAAAAAAGGAGGGGTAACTTTTTGTTTTCCTAATTTATATTCATATCATGTCTCTTTGAATCCTAACTTTTTTAATACTCCTCTAGTCCTATTTATAGGGTAAAGAAAATAATTTTTTGTATATTTATAAGACATTTCATTAAAGTTTTGATTTGACTGTATAATTTAACCCTTCACTTATAATTGTATTGACTTTGGTTTCGTGTGATATTATGTATATTAAGTAGGGGTATTGTTGAATAGTAATTGAATTTTATGGCAGCATTAATGATGTTATTCTGTGTGAAAAATGTTAAAAGTGCCTTATACATATAATAATAGAGGAGTAATGAATTGCATCGATCAAGGATTGTAACTAAAACTTTAGTTGCATTGGTGCAACAGAAATGAAGTAATTAGTGTTTTTTTTCATTAAAAGTATATTTGCTACCTGTCTTCCTTAGTTGGATTCAACTCTCCCCTGTTACTTAGATTTAACGTTGTTATTAAAATGTTTCAACTTGACACCGTACTTAAGCCAAGTTTCCATGTAATATTATAGGTTGATAGATTTCCAACAAATTATAATATGGGTTAAAGGGTAAATTTGATTTACTAAATACAATTGGCATCCTTAATTTTTAGTTAGCCAATGTTTTCTTGAAATTTTTTTAAAAATAGTGATATATATTGGTCTATACTATTATCTTCAATTACAAATTAGATATTATATTAAGTATCCAGACATAATATTAAACAAAATGAAAAAAGTCTTGTTCATTTTACCCTTTAACACCACCTCCATGCCACCCGGTGCCCCCTTTAAGCATTGTATTGAAAACCGGACCGGACCGGACCGGCTGATTTAGACCAGAAATCGATGAACTGGTCACCAGTCTGGTCCGGTTGAGAGGAAAAAATCAGGGTCAACTGAACCAGTCGACCCGGTGTGAACCAGCCTGAATCGGGGTAACCCGGCCTAATCACGGGTTGCCTCTTTTTTTTGTTTAAACTTTTTTTGTAAAAAGCAATTCGATTCTTAGGCAATCCTTTGATTTTTGGGGCTTTTTGCAAAGGAAAGAAAAGGGGAAGCAAGAAGAAGAAGAGGGTAAAATTCGCAGATAATGTGAAGGAAGAAGAAAGCGAAGCCGAAACCAAGAAGAACGAGGATCGACTAGTTGCAAACATAAAACCCACATAAAAAAATGAACAAAGAACGAAACTTTCTCGAAGAAGCATCGATCAGAAAGGAAAATGAAAAAAGAAAAAATAGGGGAAGAAAAGTAAAGCATACTAATATGAGTATAAGCAAGATCAGAGGGCTTTCTGGGAATTTGAATTTGAACTTGAATGATGGAGAAGAGGGAAAGTCTTCTGTAGGAGGAAGCCAAGATACAGAACAGTGTTGGAGACAAGCATGGCATGGTAAGAATGAGACCTTGGGGAATGGCAAATATGTGAGAAAAAATAGAGAGTTGGTGTTGACCTAAAGAGGAAGACTGAAGAAATATGTAGAGAGAGAGGAAGAGGTAAACTGAGTCATAGGAAAAAAGGAGGGGAGGGGTGGGCACAATGAAGGGAAAAAAGAAATTATTTTTCTCAAATTTGTTAATTTGTAAGTAGCTTTAAAAGGATTGTTTGGTGGGAGAAAAATCCTTATTTAATGATATTTTTGTGGGTATTAGGTTTAAGAGGTTATATTGGACTTTTGGTTGAAAAAAACTCTCATGTAGTTTTTTGAGTGGTATGCATTACCACTTAAATTATATATATATATATATATATATATATATATATATATATAAATTACTTGACCCCAATCTGACCCCCGGGTTGACCCGAGTCTGAATCATTGACCCTTAACCCAGTACCTCAACCTGTTCAATGTCCAGTCTGGTTTTCAGTACCTTGTCTTTAAGCCGTAAGAGTACAATTCATTTCTTAATTTTTTTTTTTGGTTCATAATATAAGGCTCATTTAATTTAAATAAAGTTAAAACGTTTTCAATTTAAAATAGATTTAATGAGTTAATTGATATTCCTCCAATATTTAATATAAGATATATCTGGGGAGTTAGTTTTGATCTTAAATATAAGAACATAATTTTTATATTTGACTATCTTTTCCTAATTTACCCCTATTGATACTCGCTCAACAACAATCAATGAAGAGAGTGAATAAGGGAATCAAGGAAGATGACTAGGGTGTTTTAAAAAATACATATCACATTAACTAACTTAATTAACTTCCTTAATCTAATTAAATGAAGTAAACATATTTTATATCAAGGATCGGGGGAGGTATTTCTTAATTCTTGTAAATCAATTGAAAAGATTTATATTGTGTACTAGAAGTCGTTGGAGAATAATCTCTCTAGTCCTTAATATAGAACTTATTTGAGGAATTAATATTGGTTCTAAATATAAAACTTATACTCCCTCCATTCCAATATATAAGAGCCTTACAACCGAATTATGATATTATAAAAAATGGTTAAAAATAGTTAGATGTAATATTTATATAGGATTTTTTTTTTCAAAAATGCCCCTATTTATGAATGGATGAGAAAGAGAGTAATAATGAGAAAATGATGAAATAAAATGTATGTAGTACAATAATTAATTGAGGATAAAATGGAAAAAAATGCATTTATTATTGAAAAAAAAAACTCAAAAGGGATTTTATATTTAGGGAGAAACCCATTAAAAAAAGGCTCTTATGCATAGCGATGGAGCGAGTATTTCATATTTATCAATCTTTTTTTAATTCACCTCTATTCATATTCCCTCAATAATATCAAGAAGAGGAAAGAAGGGAATTAAGAAAGATAATTAGAATGTTTTAAAAAACATATATAATTATAATTAGCTTAATTAATTTTTTAATTTAATCAAATTAAATAAATATGTGATATATTAATAAGCGAAAGAGGACTTTTTGTATTGTTACTTTTTTACACTGTTTTTTTTTTTGCTACAAGAGAAGGTATTAAAGCCTATAGCAACATAAACTAAGCAAAACGAGAATTAGATCCTAATCGATCTGCATCAGCAATAGCTTGCAAGCTTGCTGGGCACGTATCTAAGAAAGCAGAAGACGACAATCCTCGTTTAGATAAAGCATCAGCCAGGGAATTCTGATCTCATGGAATATGTGAGATTTCCAAATTCCAAGGACATGAAAGGAGCTGCTGGATTTGGACAAACACCAAGGAACCACCTCTAACTGCAGCTGGTTTTTTCAGCATGGAAACTAAGTTCTTTGCATCAGATTCTAGAACTACTCTTTGAAAGCCTAAGTCCCGAACCAATTGCAAGCCTTTAAGAATGGCCCACTGTTCGGCATCAAGGGGCTCACAATAACCCAGTGCATGAATAAACCCTGTAATCCAAGACCCATTATGGTCCCTGATTACACCTCCACAGCAAGCTCTATTGCGGGTTGAAGACACCGAGCCATCCACATTTAATTTAACCCAGTCTACAGGGGGAGGTAGCCAAGGAGGTTTGGGCTTGTGAACAACTTGTTGTATTGTGCTCTCCTGTACAAGGATATACCGTTTCTAAGAAAGTAAAATCTCCATATTTGGATTACTTGGTTTGACAAAATCATCATCAAACACCACTTAGTTCCTCTACTTCCAGAGTTTCCATACAACAACTCCTTATATCAATGACCAGTCATCAACAGGATTATTCCTCAAGTTCTTCTTTAGATTTAAAGCAAACCAATTCTTCAAATTTGCTGCAAAGAAACTAGAGAGATACATTGGGCTAACAAGTTGGTTCTAAAGTTGCTGGGAATATGTACAATCCTGCAATATATGGAGAGTATCTCCAATACCATTGCGACACCAGTGACACTCAGCTGAGGCAGAAGACCATCTACTTCTCCATAGATTAGTAGGTAGCCTATCATGGAAAGCAATTCATAGGAAAGATCTGATACGTTCAGCACCCCCCAACTCCATATACATTTATAAATATTACTAAATGAAGAGGATGGGGGTTTTTCGATGAGGTAGTATGCGCTTCTTATTAAGAACTGACCATCATGGGTTCTATTCCAAGACATTATGTCACTACCAAACTCTGGCATTGGTGGGATAGCCGAGATAAGTTTCCTGAATACCTCACCTAACACTATAGAGGATAAACTCTGAAAATCCCAAGAGCCAGCGGCAACCCAATCTGATACTTTGCTATTTTGCTGTGCAAGGGAAAGTGGTCGAATACATAATTCTTCCAAAGTGGTGGTTGGTAGTAACCAACAGTCTTTGAAAAAATTCACCGAAGTGCCATCGCGTATATGTCATCTAGTGCCTATTTGCACAATGTTCTTCTGTTGGGTCACAAACTTCCATAATGATGAATCACTATTAACTAAAATAAATATATCCCCTTCATTCCATAATATATACTTATAGGTAAGAACATCCACCCAAATCCCTTTGTTTCACTTGCTAATTTCCTTGCCAATTTAGCTCCACAAGCATTATTAAAAGATGACAATCTTTTAAATCCGAGACCCCCATGCAATTTAGGCTTTAGCATATGATCCCAGCCAATAGGATGATAAGCATGATTGCGATCATTGTGTCCCCATATGAAGTCACGTTGTAACTTTTCAACTTCTTGACAAACTGCAATCAGTAGTTTAGAAACCATCATTGGGTAAGTGGGGATAGCACTAATAACAGATTTTGCTAGTATAACCTGCCCTGCCAGAGTAAGGCTTGTTGCTTTCCAAGAAGCTAACTTGGTTTTAACTCTATCAATAATGTAGTGGTAAGTTTCTGTGGTTTTCCTTCCTCTATCCACTGGAACCCCAAGATAGCGCCCAATTTCAATAGAAATTTTAATCCCTGATATGTCACAGATCAACCTCCTTCTATCCATAGGAACCTTTGGAGAGAAGAAAATCGATGACTTGAATTTGTTGATCTTTTCCCCTGACCCGTAGCAAAAATTCTGAAGACAACTTAGCATTATATTAGTTTGCTGAGTTGTTGCTGCTCCAAAGAGTAACAAGTCATTTGCAAACATAAGATGGGAGATAGTAAGACCTCCTTTGCTGATCTGGATTGGTTTCCAAGCTCCCTCCCTAACTGTATCGCAAATAATATGAGATAGTTTATCCATACAGAGGATAAAGAGAAGTGGGGAGATAGGATCTCCCTATCTTAAGCCTCTCTTGGGAATAAAAGAGTCCAATTGGTAACCGTTCCATAACACACTGTAGGAAACAGTGGTGATACAATTCATAATTAATTGAATAAAGTGCTTCTCAAAGCCAATTTCCACTAGAACCTGGTACACAAAATCCCATTTAAGTCTATCATAGGCCTTCTCTAGATCTAGCTTCATGGCCATCCAGCCTTTTTTACCCTTTCATTTTTTCATGGTATGCAGGATTTCTTGTCCTATTATGATGTTGTCCTGAATTAGCTTGCCTTTAATGAAACTGGACTGAAAAGGGGAGATAAGATCATCTATAACATCTCTCAGCCTTTTAACAATTACTTTAGTAATGCATTTAAAATGTACAGCACACAGAGATATTGGCTTAAAATGACTTACAAATTCAGGATTATCCCTCTTAGGAATGAGAGATATCAGAGTCTTGTTAGAGGCTGGGTTAACAGTGCCAGAAGAGAAAGCTTCCTTCACAAAATTACAAACTGAAGCACCAACTCTCCCCCAATTCTTCTGGTAAAACACTGGAGAAAAGCCATCATACCCTGGAGCTTTATAGGGTCCCATGGAAAAGATAGCTTCTTTGATTAACTCATCAGGAGGAAGGTTACCCATATGCAGCAGCACATCATTATCAAGTCTTGGGTAAGAGGAGGTAGTTTGAACCCCCATACTCCTACCATCAGTATCATCATATAACTCCATAAAGAAAGTCGTCACCAAATTTTTCAGAGCTATATTATCCTTAACCCATGAACCATTAGCATCTTTCAAGGACAGAATCCGATTGCGCTGCCTTCGGATCTGGGTTTTTAAGTGATAGTAGCAAGTATTCCTATCTCCCTTAGTAACCTAATCAGTCCTAGCTTTTTGGAACCATTTTATCTCTTTCAGTTTCAAGATCTCATCGAGCTCAAATTGTAAAGACTTCTCTAAATCATTAAGGAAATGAGAATAAGGGTAATTCGGAGAACGTTGAATTCCTCCTAGACGAGCAAGTAAGATACGCTTCTTCTTTTCAACGAAACCAAATATATTTTTATTCCATGTAATAAGAGAAGAACGTAAATCATCAAGCTTCCTATCGATATCACCATTATTTGACCACGTGGTCTCTAGAAATTGTTCAAAAATTTCATGGCTGAGCCACATAGCTTCAAATAAAAAAGGTTTCTTCCCATTGGTTAACATATCATTCTGAAATTGAAGTGCTAATGGGTGTGTCAGAAAATCGGGTTCGAGGAAGTACCTTAACTGCACAGTCGGCAAGCTGGAGAAGACAAAGTGAGTTAGCTAGTGCTTGATCCAATCGCTCATAGAGGCGGTGGAATCCTGAGCTTCTGGGTCCCTTCCAAGTAAACTTCAAACCTTGGGCTCCTAAATCAACCATAACACATTCATTCACACGGTCTCGAAACCAATTGATGCGAGAGAATGCGGAATCCCAGATCCTCCTACCCTTTCTGAAGTATCAAGAATGTCATTAAAGTCACCAAACACTATCCACAGAATGGAAATTGAACCAGACAGGTTTTTTAGTTTGTTCCATAAAGTCTGACGGAGGCTAGAATGAGGGATTGCGTAAACTGTAATGAGGAGAAATGTTGGGTGACCGACCAAAATACATTCTAGATGAAAGAACTGACGGTCCTCCTCTTGGATCACTACCAAAATCCTTTGAGAGTTCCATGCGATCACCAGACCACCTGATCTTCCTACACTTAGTATTGCTTTGATCGAATCAAATCCCAACGTATTAAGGACTCTAACATGTGATTCATTTTCACACTTTGTTTCCGCCAAAATCACCATTATGAACCTCTGGCCTTGACAAATGCTTTTAAGATTTCGGACAAGCCCCTTACCGCAGGCTCCCCTAGTGTTTCAGTAAAGAATATTATCCATAAAAACCATTAATGGGTTAGGGCATTTTCACTAAGTTTATTAGGACTCCATGTCGCATTGGGTCTCAGGAACCATTGAGCCCAAAGTTCCTTGGATCTCCTCAAGACAACTCGATGATTCCAAAATTCTTGGTCCTGGGTTAGAATCTCTTGGGTCCAATTCATCTATACCCACCTGCTGGATTGGCCTAGTGTTATCTGACTCTTGGGTCAGATTATGGCTACACTGGCCCAATCCCTCATTGGGTATACCATTTCCCATTTCTTCATCGCGTGGGTCCTCACTCCTGATTCCCTCATCGTTCTCCTCACCCATTGTCAACATAAGTACTTCTTTGTTATTATTCTCCATTCTTAAATCCTCCCTAGTCCTTTTCTCTAACCGTTTCTACCATTCACGTTTCTGCACGTTGGCCACCTCAGTCTTGGCTACTTCCTTCTCTATATTTTTCATTAAAGCTTTTTGATTTCCTGGTCCCCCCATCTTCCTTCCTTTCGGGGCCCGTACCTTTGTGTAACCAGCCCACCCAGGGAATTGAGGTGCACTAACTTGTACGTTCTGCAGAGTGTCAGGTATGACATCTACAGGTAGTGATCCTCGTTCCTCCTCTTCTGCCAAAACAGCAAAACGTGTGCCATGTGTCTCTAGTTGGGCTGAGTCACCTTTGGGGTCCTTTGGTTTCCTCTGCCGGCGCCGCTTTTCAACAACTCAACAGTGTTCTGTTTGGATATGATTTTCGGTGAGTGCCCCTGTTTCAGTGCTTCGGGATCATGGCCCTGATGTTCATCCATGTTGCATTGTCCCGCAGTAGAGGGTTTATTTGGACACAATTCAACCCAGTGCCCATATATTCCACAGTTTGAGCACAGAAGATGTAGGCCTTCATATTCTAAGTAGTATTCTTCATCATCAAGGGAAAAACCAAACATGAGTTGTTTCTCCAAATCTACTAGAACACAAATTCTGGCATAATATTCCCGAAGTTGGCTCAAGGTATTAACATCGACTTTCAGGGTCTCTCCAATATGATTGTCGATTATTGTAAGGGCCTCCACATCATAATACTCCAAAGGTAGTTTCAGAAGTCTCACCCATACTGCCACCTTGTTTATGGAAGCGCTCTCTAGACGAAAATTTGGTTCCCATGGTCTTACTGTTAGATAATGGTCATAGATCATCCATGGCCCCCTGTTAACGCGTTGAAATAGTCCTCCCTATTTGTCATCTTAACCACAAAGAAACCATGCCCGATATTTTTACATTGTTGATCCCAACTAAATGCTCCCAAACTGAGTGTGCAGGACACCACTATATCCCCGTAAGTGCCTTCTTTTTTTTTTTTTTTATTTTCTTTTTTTTTTTGGGTACAATCCACGAAGTGCTTTTGTTTATTGTTGATGCCAACTGCCATATTCAATTTGGCCCAAAAAAACAAAACACACCATATTCAATATATTTTGTGGTAGCATTTAATGATTTGTCTCCTTTTATATTAATTATGTGAACGAGGTGTGTTGGAAGTTTATAGTATTATTTATTTTAATTACAATTTAGATTGAAAAAGTAATATATTGCTATGTCAGGATAAGTAGTTTGTCATGTTGAAGATACATATGCCCCATATATTTATATGATTAAACTTATAAATTTATCAAATGTAAGTTTAAATGAAAAATTAAAATTTTAATTATTAAGTTGTATATGGATTTTTAATAGTCTATTGTATATGGAAGGGGTAGGGGTGTGTATATATATATATTTATATATATATATATATATAATTTAAAACTCAATAAATCTGAAAACTGAGACTTATTAGGACGAACCCATATATATATATACACACACACATATCAAATTTTATTATATTTTCATTTTAAAAACTGTATGTTATTTTAAGTAAACCACACATTCTCAAATTATTAGGGGGAAAAATCTATTTAGACAATGATCAAAGGAGAAAACTACAAAATTTAATTGTTATGGAAGAAAATAGGCAAGACATATAAGTATTAAAAATATTTGTCAGTCTAGCCTTGTCTACGTGAAAACACTTACATATTTACATGTTTAAGTTTATATATACTTGAACATTATATTTTTCTTTCAAATTAAGATGTGGGGGGTTTTTCACCCATTATATTATTCATTTTATGTTAGATTTAAAATAGGTATGCAGAAAATAACTTGTGATGATTCATCATAATTCACAACGAAAAAGTAATTTTAAAACCTTTTTTGGTTGTAAATAGATCGAATTTGATTTATAAATAAAAGGTATAAATTTATTTTTTACCAAAAAAAAAAGGTATAAATTTATTTAGTAATTATTTTGACTCCTACGAATTGCGTGGAGTCACGTTTAATCAATCAATGGTCAATATTAAGATTGTGTGCAAGAATTAGACACCCAATTAAAATTACTATATTCAGTTCCACGTAATCATCCACTTCATCCATAATTTCTCTATATTATGTATTTAAATAAAAAATAAAAGTTAGATACGCATTTCCTTAGATTTTGCTCAAGTAATTTTTATGTACTTTGAATATTTCAATGTAACTGTTGAATTTGTAACTAAAATTTTTATTAACCTGTATAAATTTTAATACTTATTTAGTGTAATTTTATAAAAATTAGCGCATGATTATGCTGTTCACCTCATACCTCACTTCGAGTATATTAGATACTAAAATTAACTGACTCGAAATGTGCAAAGCATATATAATTTATTTTACAAACTCTTGTTTGTTCATATATATTTATATAAGGACTTATCTTGAATTTTGTTGAAAATAGAAAGGATTCTTTTTATTAATTTTGAAAAACATCGATCCTCTTTATAAAAAAAAAACCATATAGCATTCTTTAAATTTTATAAATTTTGTTCACGCATTTCAATAATTCAATCTATTTGGTGTTTGAAGAAATAGAGAAACAAATTATACAATTTGAATAAAATTGAGAGAAAATCTATATTAATTCTAAACATAAAAATACATGCATGTCGTGTTATGTATTTACTATTATTTATGATTCATGAACGGTAAATAACTTGCCAGATGTTTTAAATTATACACAGAAAACTAATTTATATAATTTCACTAAAACTCAGCAAAAGTTTATACGAGTTATTTTAATTTAAAGAGATTTAGTAGTATATGGAAGAAGAAAAAGTGTGGAGGTCGATCTTCCATATCTTTGGTTTAAATAATGATGTCCGTGTTCTCCAACCTAATTATCGCATGGCGGGAACTCTCTCTCTCTCTCTCTCTCTCTCTCTTCCCATTTTGTTGAAACCCCTCGCCAACTAACATTCCCACACATACCTCTTCAATTATATATGTATAGTTCTTTCTTCTTCTTCTTCTTCATTGAGCTCACAAGCACACAAAGCTTGATTATATTTGAGCTATAATGGAAGCCACCGAGCAAGCTCAAGTATTACTGCGCAATCCCTTGCTTCAAGCGCCGCCACGTTCAGACAAGACTTGCCGCCGGCGACGGGTGGTGACGATCGTGTGCTCCGTCATTGTGCTGGCATCTGTAGTTGCATTATTATTGGTGAGAAACCAGAGGGAGGAGGCACGGTCAAAGGAGAAAACAGAAACTACGTCGTTTCGAGAGAGGTCATCGATTCCAAGAGGAGTGTATGAAGGAGTATCAGCCAAGTCTAATGTCGTTGCAGAGACGCTTTCGTATAATTGGACGAATGCTATGTTCTCTTGGCAAAGAACTGCTTTCCACTTTCAACCCCAACAAAATTGGATGAACGGTATGTGTTCTTTTCTGTACTGTTATTAATTTGTTTTGTATTATCTTCACGTCTTAAATATAAGAAATAATTGAGAAGTTTCCGATAGTTCCAAATGTAAAACATCAATTTATTATCTCACAAATTTACTATTCTTTTCTCAAACAATCCTATTAATTATACATATTAATTGGGTTCTCATCATCGATATAGAGTTGTTTCCAATGCGCACATACATATATATCAACAGTAGGCTCAAACCCAATATACCTCATCAAATGTGATAGGTGTTTTTGATATTGTAACAACTAGCTATTGACATTGATTCTTTTTCTCATTGTGTCAAATATATAATTTTGTGGCTTTATATAACGTTACTTTTATATAAAAAAAAAAATACATACAAAACATTTTCCTAAATAAACTTATTTTTAGGTGGGAAGAGGGGATAAAAAACAAAATTTATGACCCTACCTTTTAACTCAAATGATATTTTAAGGCCAATGACTGCTTGTAATCTAGTGATATGGAAGTTTCTTTGTATGTGAGAGGTCACAGATTCAATCATGTATGTTTGTAACCTCATGTCATTAATACATGCCTTTTTAATTCAAATGGTTTGATAAGAATTCTCTATTTAAAGTTATTTAGCAATATAGTCAAGTCCTTGAAATTTAAGTGGAATCCAAAATTCTTGGCATTTTTTCTTATTTATAAAATCAAAATTTATTTTCCTTAAAAAAAGTTAATTGTCTTATTGGATATATTGATATCTTATTAAAAGAAGCCATCAAAGAAATTGATCTTACTATAGAATAAACTATATATTTTACGGTCGTCCTCGAGAATTTGAGCACAATCACCTGCGAGTCAAAATTTTGGTTATTTATTGATTTTTTTTTTTCATACTTGAAATGATTTGTCTGAATTTGAAGGGCAGGTGAGATCCGCCGAGTTTGGGGGCGGGGGGAAGGTTAATTAACTTTCCAAATTTAGCTGTCTTCTAACTTCTATTTTCTTTTGATAATTAGTTTGTTTGTCCAAAAAAAAGAAGAAATCATTACCTAGTTGTAATAAATAAAAAAGGCTAAAATATATTTTTAGTTTTTTAAGTTTTATATGAGGTATATTTTTAGTCCCTTAACTTTATAAAATATATTTTTGGTTATATAATTCTAATACCGTTAAAGTTACTAACGGAAAATGCCGACATGGTGAACTTAAGTGATGACTAATATAATTTAATTACACAAATTATATATATATATATATATATTTTCAATTTACCCTTATTTAAAATCTAAGCTTAATAACATTTAATTGCACAATCATTATTTGAGTTTGCATTTTCAACTAGCAAAATTAATGGTGTTAAAATTATAGGACTAAGAGTATACTTTATAAAGTTAAGGGACCAAAAGTATATCTTATGTAAACTTAAAGGACTAAAAGTATACTTTAGGCTAAATAAAAACGAGGAGCATTTTAAGTTTGGTATATTTATTTTAAATAATTTAAAAATTTTAAATTAAATTAAAGTTGAAAAATAAAATATGCTAAATTAGATAAAAATTATAGCTCAGAGGTATAAAATAATTTTATGATTGAAAATTTAAATTCAATGTTTTTTCTTTGATATAATATCAATGAAGTTGTTAGTGACAAATTATCTTAACTATAGTGCCACTCGTTCTGTTTATATGAGGCCTTAAGCTTGAGTATATCATTGACATGTTTGTGTGCAAGTTCAAATCATATAAAGTAAGAAAAATAAGTTATGAAGAATTTTTTTAAAAAAAAATCAAACTAGCTAAAACTTAAGTTCATGATTTGTATGAAGTTTGATATCAATCTCATTAATCATGACTTATAAACAATTTCACTCCTATAAGTTTTATTATATGTACATATTGATATTAATATTAATGTCAAAAAATGAGTCCCATGCTTTATATGGGTCTTGAATAAGAATTGTACAAATAATTGTTACATTAACGATTAGAAAATAACTAACAATATCTTTTTCTTGTGAATGGATTTCTGTTTGGTGTGGCTTTCGCACAAATCTATTTGGTCGGTTCTTCTGCTTCAGATCCTGATGGTGCGTATCTCTCCGTAATATTTTTATTTTTGCAAAGATGTTTATATTTTTCTTTATTTATTATTTTTGTTGCTCAATACTCCAGCAGGACCTAAATAAGAGGATTAGAAAACTAATATACATATATATTAAAAAAATTAGTTAAATATTAATTATTTATAGAAGATGTGTATTGGTTTTAAAAAAAAAACATTATAGTCATTTGCATTGAAAATTACATCATTCATAGAAGAAGTATATTTGGTTTTCCTAAAATATTCATTATGTGTCATTGATAACGATATAGTTTGAGAAAAAATTATAAATTTATTAGGAGATAATATAGATTAAGTTTTTAAATTTAGAATTAAAAAAACTCCCTGATTATTTCTTTCATCTAGGTTCAATTCTTATAAAAATTTTAGGGCATGAATGACCTATCAAGTTAATATTTACGGCAAAGACCATAAAATTAAATTATAATTATTGAAAGAATGTTGCGTGTGTATCAATTATCAATTACGTTGGTAAAAATTAAAAAAAAAAAAATCAGTCTTCTAGATCATTGAAGATATATACGAGTTATTGACCAATATAAATACTAGGCCAGAAAAGATAATAAAAACAAGTTATTGACCGCATTAATTTGATGATTCCAATTTTTTGCTTTTGAAGTCACTATCATGCAATATTTTGTTGAAGAAATTAATGGAAAAAAACTTTGCATAAGATTTTGCTGGCAATATAATATACCAATTTCACTGTTTTAAATAGCGAACAATTTCTGTTCTAATTTTATTTTGAAATTGAGTTTTTATAATTAAGATGTGGAATCGAATTTGAATTGTGAAATCTTGGTCAATTAGGAAAAGCAACATGAAAAATTCCAAAACTACTAGGTTTAGGTTCTATCTACCAATTCTCTTACATAGTTGACTATTAGATATATATATATTGCACCACGTGAGCTTTCCAACTTTTATGGGTATGCAAATAACTTTAGACTTTTTTTTTTTTTTTTTGCCAAGGCAAATAACTTTAGACCAATCTTTGTTCCGGACAAGTCTTGATTAGATGCAACTTGTTAATTCTGTTCCCATGTTAAATGTAATAATTAGTAGAGATTTAATTTTATCTCAAATATAAGATTTAATTCCAATTTATCTCTCAAAGTTATACTTGTCCTCCCAAATATATATTCCTATTAATTATACTATCCTGATCTATAATATAAGATTTTTTTTTCGTAGTATAATTTACACTATCAATAAGATCTTAAATTAAAAACTGGACATAATATTTTTTTAAAATTTTTTCATTAAAGTGGTTTTCAGTACCAATAATTACAGGAGTAGGTTAGCTAAGAATTATGCACACATGTTTATATAAATAATTAACTTAATTACTTTTTTAAAAGCCTATAAAATAGTTATATATTTCTCTTTGTTTTCTTGGAGTGTTATCTATCTTCATTTTAGTAGGATAGTTGTATGTTTTATAAAGATAAGTATGCTGACATTTCTCCTTATAAATGGCTTAAACTTTAGTTACTCATGCCCTATTATTTTACCTTTCCCATTTCTTAACTAATCTTATTTTGCCCCTTTTGCTGAATTGATATTAGTAAAATTAGTAATTGGTAAATGAATTAATAAATTTAACAAAAAAAAGGTAATTAAAGATTACTCTCTCCGTTCCTTTTATAAGAAAAAATCGTCGTAAATTTCACGTTCCTTTTTATAAGAAATATTCATAGAATGTCTTATTTTTTTCTTCTTACTTTCCCATTTTCATAGAATTAATAAATTTAAAAAAACAAGGTAAAGATTACTCCCTATGTTCCTTTTTATAAAAAAACAATTGTCACTCATACCACGGTCCTTTTTATAAAAAACATTCATAGAATGTCTTTTTTTTTTCTTTTTACTTTCCCATTTTTCCCTTATTTTATTACCCATATTTATTGTCAATATAATAAATTTTCACAATCCCCATTGATCTATTACTTCTGCCATATTTATTTTCTTATTCTCTCTCTTCTACAATCATCCTTATTATAATAATTTCCTTATTCTCTCACTTATTCGCTATATAATTATAAATAAGGGTATTTTAGTAAAAAATATTATATTTTTAACATATTTATTGTTCTTAACCGACACTTTGAATTTTGATATTCAGGTAAACACTTCTTATACTCCCTTTGATTCTTTTTATAAGAGCTCAATAGTTGAAGACAATAGTTAAGATTGATAAAAAATAATAAGTATGTATGAAATAAACATTGTATTTTAAATATGCCCTTATATATGAAGAGGCAAGCAATAGAGAGAAAATAGGTAATAAATAAGGAAAAGTAAAAAAAAGAATGTAGAATGGCAAGAGTATTAAAAAATGGGGAGAGGGAATGAAAAAAGTCCACATTTTAATTAATGCCATATAAATGATTCATGAGGAGTAAATACGGAAAAAAATCATTAAATATTGAGACAATTTTTATAATACTCTTATAAAACAACCCAAATTAATTCAAATATTAAGCTCTTACGAAAAAGATAAGAGAAGTAAGTCAAGTAACGTTAAATTGGGATTGTTTCATGTGGTGGCAGGGCCCTTGTATCACATGGGGTGGTACCATCTATTCTATCAATACAACCCTGATTCAGCAGTGTGGGGCAACATCACATGGGGCCATGCTGTATCAAGGGACCTGATTCATTGGCTCTACCTTCCCCTTGCCATGGTTCCCGATAGGTCGTTCGATATCAACGGCGTATGGACCGGATCAGCCACATTGTTGCCAAATGGCAAAATCATAATCCTCTACACTGGTGACACCAATAAAAATGTACAGGTACAAAATCTTGCCTACCCCGCCAATCTATCCGATCCCCTTCTCCTCGATTGGGTCAAATATGCCCATAACCCAGTTTTGGTTCCCCCAACCAACATTGCCCCGAAGGATTTCCGTGACCCATCCACTGCATGGATCGGGTTCGATGGAAAATGGCGAGTAACCATTGGGTCAAAAATAAACAAGACAGGCTTTTCATTGGTTTATACTACTACAGATTTCATCCACTTTAAGAAAACTGCTCACCACTTGCATTCGGTTCCGGGTACGGGTATGTGGGAGTGCGTGGACTTCTACCCGGTTTCAATAAACGGGTCGAAAGGCTTGCCAACATCAGTAAATGGCCCAGGAGTTAAGCATGTGTTAAAGGCTAGTATGGATGATACTAAAGTGGATCACTATGCTCTTGGGACTTACTTCATTGAGAATGATACATGGGTACCCGATAACCCGAAAGAGGATGTGGGTATCGGGTTAAGAGTGGACTATGGAAGATACTATGCATCAAAGTCATTTTATGACCGGGTCAAAGAGAGACGTGTCCTTTGGGGTTGGATTAATGAAACAGATACTGAAAATGATGACCTGAAAAAGGGTTGGGCATCTGTTCAGGTATTACTTTTATTGATTATGTATTTTGCTTGTTGATGTTAGGATCTGAACTTAATAGCTTCAAATTAAGCCTTCTAAACTTAACATGGAGACCAAGTTTGCATGTGTTTAAATTTGAAGTAAATTGAAACTGAAACAATTTGTTTCCTAAAAGAGAAATGCTGATATGTGAATTATCTATGGTTTGTGGCAGACTATTCCAAGGGAAGTGACATTTGACAAGAAAACTGGAACTAATATTCTTCAATGGCCAGTAGAGGAGATAGAGAGTTTGAGGCTAAGAGGGTCTGAATTTGAAGGCATCGTCCTCAAGCCTGGCTCCGTTTTGCCCTTGAACATAAGCTCCGCAACACAGGTCTGTCTATAACATCAAGTTCTGAAAAACATTCACGTTTTGTGTTTTCATTCAAAAATTTATTAGCAAACTCATGGAAATTGTGAATCAAGATCTTTCTAGGATTTTAGATTTTAGTTACATCCTGCTTTACCCACAAGGTGTTTGTTGAATTGCCGCAATAGATGAGCCTGTTAGTTGACTATTTGAACAGAACTTTGAGTTGGAAATTGACAAACACATTTTATGTTTTCATTCAAAAGTTTTTTAATAAACACGTGAAACTCACGGATCAAGATCTTTCCTGCAAAGATACCTGATATGAACCATGATCGTAGTCACATATTGCTTGGCCCAAAAGGTGTTTGTTGAATTGCCACAATTGAAGAGTCTCCTAATGGAGTGTTTGGATTTGTTGGAAAATTGATCCAGTTGGACATAATTGCTGAATTTGAAATCGAACCGTTGGGTTCCCAAGAGATTGACGAAGACAGTGTAGGCTGTGGGGGTGGAGCTATTGATAGAAGTGCTTTGGGACCATTTGGCCTCCTGACTATAGCTGATGATACACTTTCTGAGTTGACGCCCATTTTTTTCCGTCTCTCTAATTCAAGCCATCAAAATTCAACTACTTTTTTCTGTGCTGATGAAACCAGGTATGTATAAACTTTCCTTTTCTGGCCGTAATTTTCCTTTTAATTAGAAAAAAATTAATTAGATTAAGGTGATGTCAGAAGCTAGCTATATCAGTTTTATCATTTATGCTGTACCCATACTGGGGAGGTATTAGAGTATTGATACTGTTTTACTACTGTTCAATACATATGAAGTGTTTTGCCATTAAGTTTGGTTTGGATATATATTGAAGATAATGTACAGGGGAATGAAGAGGATTCTTGGAGTGAACTTTCTGGTGTTATTTGAGAGTAAGCGTATGTGTTTGTTCGTGTCCCCTTGGTGACTTTCTTTGTTTTTTTTTTATTGAGTTGGAAAGAAGGTTAAACTGACCTTATGGGGGCTCAAACCCACCACCACCCATATACAAGGGTCAAGGGGATATTTTGCTAGTAGGGCAATGCACCATGTGCGTGTCTCTGTTTCCTTTTTTTTAGCACTTCTGACTTCCACTTTTTTGGGGCTTATGCTGTAGTTTTCCCCATAATTCTCTCCACTTTTGCCATTTGCCTAGCACGTTGCCATTATTACTTTGTTAAAAGTAACCTCCCTCCCCTCTCCAAAGCCGTGTTTGGGCCAAAAATGGAAATGTGGTGCTAACAATACTAAATACTCCCTCCGGTCCTAATTATAGGACAACATTTGGAAGTTGATCTTGGTCCTAATTATAGGACAAAATTTTAATTTTTGTCAATTTGTTCCCAAAATACCCCCATTGCTTTAGATAATGGTTGGATTGCCTCATGGTAGACTTATATAATATTCCTAAATCATCCCTATTAAATAAGGGCATTTTTAGAAAATAAATAAAATTAACTAATTTAACTACTATCCTTAATTTCTCCAAAGTTAGGTAAATATGTCCTATAATTAGGACCGGAGGGAGTATGATATAAACATATTACTCCGTACACTGTTTAGTTACTTTAAGAACGAAACAGGTTTGAGACTGGCAATCTCACTGTTTACAAATGCTCTGGAGTATTCATATCAAATTCCATGCATTCAACAATAATACACTTGATTGCATTAACAACTCTGGTATCTTATGTTAGTCTGAAAATCATTATTTTTGTTGGGATTACATGAATTTTGAATCCATTTAGAAACATAAATCAGCATTTGGGTACGCATCACAGAATCAATAACTTGAACAGGAATTGTTGGATTATGCAGGTCATCTAAGGCTCCTGAAGTTAAAAAGACAGTTTATGGGACGCAAGTTCCAGTGCTCAGTGATGAGAAACCGTCAATGAGAGTATTGGTGAGTAAAGATCAAACACTAACTGCTCTTGACTTAATCATCTTGCTGGAGAGAATCCAAGTGCCCCCAAAACAGAGAGTTCTTCCTTTCTTGATTTGCACGTGCCATCCCTGCACAGGGGCCATGCTAATTTTCTCTGTATCATTCCAATTTTATCAAATGTCCCCAAAGGGATGAGTTCTTCCTGTAACCCATCTCAAAATGCCTTTTTCTGTTTTTCATATAATATTGAAGTTAAAGAGAATTAATTTATTGAAACTCTGGATGTGATTAGGTTGACCATTCAATAATTGAGAGCTTTGGTCAAGGAGGGAGAAGAGTGATCACATCTAGGGTTTATCCAACAGAAGCAATATATGGAGCAGCAAGGTTGTTTCTGTTCAATAATGCAACAGCCGCCAACATTAAGGCCTCCCTCAAGATTTGGGAATTGAACTCTGCTTTCATACGCCCTTTTCCCTTTGATCAGAGTCTATGAAAGGCTCTAATACCCATGTTATTTGTATCTTATTCTGGCAATATCTGTTAGGGAGAATTGCCTAAAAATATCTTGGAGGCAAATTAATCGCTGATTGCTATCAAATGTACAAGTGATCTTCCATGTGTGCAAGCAATCTTCCTTTTTGTGCAAATCATCTTCCGTGTGTGCAAAAATCTTCTATATAAATATGTAAACAATCTTCCGTTATGTGCAAAATATCATCCATTATGCGCAACAGATTTTCCATGGTAACAATCAGCAATTAATTTGCCTCCAAAGTATTTTTGGACAATTCTCCCTATTTGTTATTGCCACAGAAAATAAATGATTATAATCTTGTGGTGCAAGGATGAATATTTACGGCCTGTTTGAGTTGACATTTGAAAAGTATGTTCACATAAACCTAAACAAAACTTCTCTCATATATTTGTCTTGTACACCGCAAATCACATTGTAAAAATAGTTTTTACCATTAATCTAAACGGGCACTTAGTATAGCAGTTAGATTTTAACCAATCAAATCCCTTTTCACACTATTGTCAACTTATATGTGTTTGGGTAAACCATAAACTGTGGTTTCAAAAGCCTTTTTCCATAAATTGAGACAAAACTCCCCTTGTATATTTACTTCGTAAATCGTAAAAGCTATTCTCCAAAAACTAACCCTAACACACACTACTAACAAAGGCTGTGCTGGTTTTTTTTTATCTTTTAGAATTGCTTTTATGTTTTTTGAGGTAAATATATAAGAGAGATTTTATCTCGATTTAAAAAAAAAAAAAAAACTTCCGAAACCATAACTTGAGTGGCATTTCTTAAATACCAATTTTAATCATTACCCATAACGATGAAAACTGCTTTTAACGGAGTATATGCAATCTCTTTCATTGCTAATGATGAAAATTTAAAAGATTAGAAGATAATTGAAGGAGGATCCTGAGTTCAAGTTTTATGAATGAATTAATGAAAAAATCATATTAGAAGAGTTTTCCTCCTATTTGAGGATCGATTCAGCTTTGAATTCGAATTTGTCATAATACTGCACATCCAATGGTTAGATGCTAAACGTCACTCCTATAATTAAAATACCTTTAGATATATGAACCACAGCCTATTGAGAGTCAAACGCAAACTTCTAAAAATGAAAAAAGGGGGTTAAAACTTCAAGTCAAATACGGTAAGAATGGCGTGAAATTTTTATCTTTTGAAATCCATAATTATGATCCAACAATGCGTGCACACACTATATTAATTTTTGACTTTGCTTTGATTGGAAGGGACTTTCACACCTTCTGTTTATTTAGAATGATGGTAGAAACTGTTTTTTTAATATGATTTATATTATACGAGATAAGTATGTGAGAAGAGTTTTATTTTGATTTGTGTGAACATGCTTTCCTAACACTAACTCAAATAGGCGATTAAGGTGTATTTGAATTAGCTTCTGAAAAATAGCTTCCGTAGAAAAAGTGAAAAAAGTGATTTTAGATAATAGATTTTGGAAAATAACTTCTGAAAATATAAAAATATAGCTTGGAGAAAACCATAGTTTCAACTCTAAACCTTGGTTCTTTTGACAAAACAATGGTTATGCATAATTTGAGAGTGTTTGGGTTATTTATGCTAAACCATGGTTTTGAGAGTTAAAATCTATTGAGTTTTGATGTGGTGTTTGACAACCTCTTTTTTTTTTTTTCCATGGTGCATTTGGTATCTTAGACTTACCTCCTTTTAATTCAGATGGTTTATCGGGGGTTCAGACTAATTTTGATCAAGTCAGACAGAACCACAAGGGCGGCAAACTCTACTATCAAGCATTTAACACTGCTGCATTCCCAAACTATAAGGGTGACAAGGCTCTACTATCAAGTATTTAGCACCGCTACATTCCCAAATCTCAAACTCAAGACTTCTAGTTAAGTAGGTGCAACCTTTACCAATTTGCCAACCTCACTTTTAAAATTATGATTTAGAACAAAACCAAAATCTTAAAAGTGATACCAAACACTAACTTAAACAGTGTCCGCTTGCTTATCACATTAACAAACGGCTTACGAATCACATATTTTATTTTTAAGGGAACACAGTAAGTTTTGGGGCCCGAAATGGCTGTTAAAATCGAAATAAGCAAAGGTCTCCCTGCAATTATCAGAGGGATCGGAAGGATTGCTAATAATTTCTTCACCACGCGTGCTTTATTCGGCCTAGCATCATTTCAGAGGGATCGGAAGATTTCGAAATTGCCTTTATATTATAATTATAATAAATTATAAAAAAAATTAGCCACTGGTGCCCCCGGGTACACAAAAGAAGTTTTAATTTTCATAATTTCATTTCAAGGTCTCATCCCCAGACGCCGCGTTTTTCTAGAATCTTCATAATTCTCCCCCGGCTTGCTTTTCTTGGGTCCAATCCAAACCAGTGAGATTTGATCCTTGTCATTTTGCCCCCAAATGTCACCGTCGGAAAACGCAGTCGCCGCCGATGACCCTTCTAAGTTCAATGTGGAGTTCAGGAGCCATGACGATGAGGCATGGTACTCCGTCAGGGTTGTGCTGGAGCGGCAAGAAGTTCTGAGGATAAAGTTCCTAAACTTCGGCGATGGTCACGATAAGGTCTTTGAAGCTCAGTGCTTCAGTAGCTTGACGGAGGTGGAAGAGTTCAAGAAGCGGTTCAGACCGGTTTCGTTACAGCTTCAAGACCACGAGTGCCGCAGCGTCAGACCAGGAACGACCGTCTGTGCTTGCTATCGGCATAGCCCTGAAGATATTCGCTTCTACGACGCCAACGTTTTGGCGGTGAGTTCTCCCATTACCACTTCACCTCCATTTGCTTTACTGTTATTTTGACGGGATTATTTTTATTTTATTATAAAAATTATCGCGAGAAACTTCATCTCAAATATCTTGATATAAAAGAAATAATATCCACTGAGATTGGAGATGAATAGACCGCATTTTGCTCTATCAACAATATGCATTTCTTTAATTTTTTTTTTTAAAAATACCTTCTCTCCAAACATTTTCTTTCTCTTGGTAGCTCAAATTATACTATAAGAAATCCCTAAGGGAATGGTTTGGCTAATAACTTTAGCTTGAGTGGGAGTAAGTGTGTGTTTGGCAAACCTCCAAACCATGGTTTGCGACCTGAGACAAAACTCTTCTCACACATTTACCTCGTAAGTCGTAAAAGTTATTAAAAAAATAATTCAAACACACACTAAGACCAATTATATACAACAACAAGCCTTATTCCACTGGGTGGTCGTCCAGTGCCATTGTGTAAGACCCAGCCAATGGCCTTCTTTGTATGTGTCTCAACTATCTTGAACGATTTTTGACCATTTTCTCTTTAATAAATGTCATCCAACTCTTTGTTGCATGTGTTCATTACGAATATTATCTTTTCTCATATGGTCCTCATTTCAGCCACTCTCACTTTATCCTCTTATTGTCAATTTAAAACCCAACATTCACTAGTATTGTTGGTCTTTAACTGTTTGATAAAACTTCACTTTTACCTTATTAGGTACCTTCCATTCGCAAATAACTTACATGGTGGTTTTGACTAATAACTTTAGCTTGAGTGGGAGTAAGACCAAATATATACAACAACAAACCTTATCCCTTTAGGTGGTTGCCCAACACCATTGTGTAAGGCCCATTTAATGGCCTTCTTTGTATGTGCCCGAACTATCCCAAACCATTTTTGACCATTTTCTCTTCAATAGATGTCACTCAACTCTTCCTCGCATGTGTATATTATGAGTATCATCTTTTCTTGTATGGTCCTCATTTTAGCCACCCGCACTTTATCCTCTTATAGTCCCAAAACCCAATATTCACTAGTATTGTTGGTCTTATAGCAATCTAATAAAACTTCCCTTTCACCTTAGGTACCTTCCATTCACAAATAACTTGCAGGGTCTGTTTTGTGTCTAGACATTCTTGTATGGTTCTGATATATGCAGCACAAACCTTTTTCCTTTCCAAGGTTTTCCAAAGCATTTCTTTTGGTACATGGTCATAAGTTTCTTCCAGATCAATGAAAACCGTATGTAGTTCTTTTCCTATACTTTGTTATCTGGTGGAGACTTCATAAAATGTGGAGTAGTATGTGATGCTCAATGGAGTATTTAAGTGGGTTAGTTCTCTCAATATACAGATTTTGGGGTTCTTCATCCCACATAAGTATCCAACAATTGTTATCAGAGTCAGGTTGTTGGCTGTCTTGAAAAAGGTTACTCATGGAGAGTTTTGACTGTAAGTCAACAGCTTGGATATCAGTTTTCCAGTGGGGCCAATTGATGGATATGTCAAAATAAGATTCATGTTAAGCTTCGGAGCATGAAACGCATTTGCTTATGCAATGCCTAAAGTACATGGGTTTGGCTCAAGCAATATTTTCATCTCTCTTTTCAGTGGGAAATGGGGGTGGCATTGCTGTATTCTTCAACATATACTCTGTTTTGGTGGGCTGCCGTTCTCTACATTCAACTTTTGAGAGTGTTTATGTATATTTTGAGTTATGGGATGGCCTATATCTAATAACGAATTTCTTGATCCATTTAGTATTTTTCTTCTCCAACTTTTATTGAGTTGAGCAATATATGATTTTACTCTTAAAATGGCATTAATACTGCTGTAGACTAAATTCTATCGAATACAAATCTGACAACTTTTATTGGGGTAGGAAGGTATTTCCAGGAATATTGACATTCTCCCTTCTTATTTGCTTGATCTGGTAGGTGCAAGAAAAGGAACATTCTTTTAATGAAGGAGAGGAGGAGTGCTTATGTACCTTTGCACTTCTCTGGTTACATGGACCTATTTCTGGAATTTACAGTCATGCAACTGTAGCGGATATTTGCAAAATTCAGCCGACTTCAGGGCTGGATCCTGTAGTGGCTTCGTTTCTGAAGATTGCAAGGGAAAGAGCTGAAGTTACTGCTAAATCTGTTTCAATTTCCATGGGAGATAATGGACGGGAAGTGGGACAACCATGCAATGGAAGCCAAAAAATTAAACCAAAAAGGAGTTTTCTTGAGTGCCTGTACAAGGTAAGTTACATGCATTTTTATGTCAGCTGGAAGCACTAATTATTAGCTTGCATTCTGACGAAATGGAATTGTGCTTCATGTTCTATTTTTTGTTTAATTTTTAGTGTGTAATGTAATATTTGCCTATGTAGGAAACTCGCTGTGCCAGGCGGTCCATCAGTGAAAAATCATCTCCATGTGAAAGTTCGTATATGTCATTTATGACCTTTTTTGCTATTTATTTAACTTAAATGTGATGCATTTTTTTCCCTTTACTTTTTGACTCTTTATTAAAGCAGATAGGATTGCCAAGCTTCTTACCAAAAGGCTCGAAGATAGAGATCTCGGTGGAAAGAAAAACATGTGTATGATATTAGTTGGGAATCTAGATAAAACGTTATCTCAACAAACAATTGAAGAATTCCTGCATAGACACGCTTCTGTATCTCCCAAAGTGTACATTTTTCCAAGTTTATCGTGGGAGTTATTTACTAGAGGGGCCTTTGTCTTTGACAGTGAAGGGGATTTCAGTAAGCTTCGCAACTTTTTGAAGGATCCCACTCTGATGATAACATCTTCGACAGGAAGGTATGTAGTGTTTATAGTTCTTTTTTTTGATGTACAATAGATTACACGAATATGCCGATCTACCATGCACTACATGGAATTCGTTTTTTTTTTCAACCGTTGCGCAGTCAGCATTGTACATATTATAACTGTGCCTTTAAATAATATCTTTTATTTGATATCCTTACCTTTTCTTCCTCACTCTTACTCCTATATTCTTGACAAATTCAATCAAGATGTGTAAATTCGTATCTTAAGATAACTTGCTTGAATTTGTTAAGAATATATGAGTGTTTAGGTGAAGAGGGTATGTTGTGTGGCTTTCTAAGTTATTTAGTAAGATTTTACTATTTAAGAAAATACTTGATGATTGGAGGGAAAACACTTTGTTAACTATTTATTAGAATAAAGGGGGTATTTAGAATTGTACAAGGTTCATAGGGATAAAACCCATACTATGAAATTGTGAGATTTGAACGTAGGTTGATACTGGATAACTTGTCAAGTAGGGTCCACAACAGAAGCGATTTCTTTATTAAGGGATTGATGGAAAAGTACTAAAGCAAAAGAAGAGAATTACATATGATTTTTATTGAATCGGAAAAAGTTTACATTTGTGTATTAAGAGATGTACTTTGCAAAGCCTTAGAAAAGAAAGAAATGTGTTGCATATATCAAAGTCATACAAGATATGTATGGGAGTGTAACAACTTGTGTAAGAATACCTGGAGGTGAAATAAAGGACTTTCTTTTAATGATTGACCTACATTGGGGATTATCTTTAAGTCCTTGTTTGTTTAGCCTGGTGTTAAGTGTTATAACTTATAGCTTATACAAGAAAAAATCTGTAAGTGTATGCTTTTTGCTGATGATATAGTTCTTATAGCCAAGTCAAGAAAAGGGATTGGCTCTAAACATGAGTTATGATAAGTGTATACTTTTTGCTGATGATATAGTTCTTATAGCCAAGTCAAGAAAAGGGATTGGCTCTAAACATGAGTTATGATGAAGGACCTTGGAGTCGAAGTGTTTTTGCCTGGGTAAGCGTAAAACAAAATATATGCATTGCAATTTTGATAAGAGACACAAGTTAAAACTGATTGATAGGTTAGAATGGGAGATCAAACCGTTCCACAAGTGGCATAGTTCAAATATATCAATTATACAAAGAGATAGTGAAGCTGATGGAAATGTTAATCATAGAATCCAAGTTAGGTGATTTAAATTGGGAAAAGCTATAGAAGTTATTTGTAATCAGAGGGTACCTAATAACATAAAAGGCATGTTTTATCATTTTGCCATAAGACTAGTATTGTTATATGGTAGTGAATGTTAGGTTTTAAAAAGACAATAAAAGTATAAAGTGGCGGCAGGTTAGATGAAGATGTCGAGATGGATATGTGATCATATAAGAAAAGATAAGATTTGTAATAAACATATATGAGGAAGAGTTGGAGTGACATTTATTGAAAAGAAAATGGTAGAAAATCATTTGAGGTGGTTCAGACATGTACAAAGAAGGTATAGGATGTATTAGTGAGGAGGGTAGATCAAGCAGTATAGAGTTGTCTGAAAAGGGTAGAGGAAGATTGAGAATAACACTTAATGAAGTTATTGAGCGGGATGTTTTGCTTAAATTTATCCAAAAATTTGGTTGTTGATGGAGCATAATGGCCCTATGCAATCGATCCTACCTAGGGGGTAAAGATTGCTTGCTGCTTATGTGTTAATTATATTGATTTTTGTTAGTTCAATATGTATTTAAGGGTTAAGGGGCAATTTTGTCTCGAAAGTATCAAAAAAGGAGCAATTTTGCTCTTGTAGTTATCCCAGTCAATTTTGATTGTTAATTGACTAAATATGCTGAGCTGACAGTCTACATTATTTTTGTTAAGGTGTAAATTTGTGCTGGACGTTCATATGTCTACTTTATCTTTTTTCAAAGTTAGATCTAAGACTTTCAGAACGATATGGATGATATATGGAGTGTTAGCTTAGCATATTTGGTCAACTAACGATCAAAATTGACTGAGAGAATGGTAGGAGCAAAATTGCTCGATTTTTTACACTTGTGGGGTAAAATTGCCTTCGAAAAACTTTCGGGACAAAATTACCCCTTGGTGAAAACTTTTAGGGCAAAAATGCTTCATAACCCTAAATTAATAAACATGTTATTTTTGTATTTAAATATTATCATTTTGATTTATTGTCTTTCTATTTCATTTTGTTGTCGTTGTGTGCAATAATGTAGTTACTATTATCCAATTATGAAACATGAATTTTTAAAACTAGGCCATTTCTCTGTGAAATGGAGAGTAATGTACCCTTATCTTTTCCAGGCCATGGGTGATCATTGATGAGGTAGTGGGGCTTAAAGACATCAAAGCATCAATAGGAACATTGATCCATGCTCCAAAGGTAACCTCGCATGACCCCTCTAACCAATAGAAAAATTCTTTTAGGACACATTATGATTTGTACTTCTGGTATCAAGTGTCATTCAACCCATTTGAGATTTGTTTATGATACTCCTCTGGTCCTAATTATAAGATAAAGTTGATTTTTTTGGAGAAATTAAGGAAGCCAATTAAATTACTTTAGAGTGTTTATATTTTTAGTATCCTTAGATTATACATTAGTTTATTAGTCAAATTAATTAGTTTAGAGAAAAAAATAAAAATATAACTATTCTAAAATAATTTAATCGACTTCCTTAATTTTTCCAAAAAAGTCAACTTTATCTTATAATTAGGACCGGAGGGAGTATTTCTTAACCACCTCGTGCTATTTATTTAAAATTCGATAGAAATATTTATGGCTACTAAATGAATGCTTTTTTTGCATGGTGCAAGTTTTTGTGGCGTTTTAATCCATTATTTGAAGGGATAAAAGGTAGGGAAAAATAGAGAAAAAGAACTTTGAAATTGTAAAATCCTAAATTAAGTTTGTTACCAAGAGTTGGGAAGGGAATGATGAAATTTGACAAGAAATTCACAACTCATTTTTTTGAGAAATATTTGATTTTGAATTTTATAATTTCAAAATTCATTTTCTGTATTTTTGCCATCGAACTATTTTAGGAGGAGCACAGGCTATCGTCAATTATTAATTGAAGCAATATTGCCCTTCAAGTGTCAAGACTCAAAATCCCTAAGCCGTCCCTGTGCTAACAGACATTAATGCTGACCATTAACCTTAGGTTGATTTTGGATTAAAGAGCATTTTTATCCTTAAAGTACTCATGGAGGGGTAATTAATACCCTCAAATTCAATAATGTGAAAGCAATTAACACCTTTTTAGTCGAAGCATGTGGCATCATGTTTAGGATGTCACATGGCTGCTAACTAGACATGAATTACTTCCTCCGGTCTTTAATATAAGACATATTTGGAGAGTTAATTTTGGTCTTAAATATAAGACATAGCTTCATATTTGTCAATCTTTTCTTAGTTTACCCCTATAGATGCTTCCTCAACAATAATCAAGAATGAGAAGAAATGAGGGAATTGAGGAAGATGATTAGGATGTTTTAAAAAATACATGTCATATTAACTAATTTAACTAACTTCTTTAATCTAATCGAATTAGGTAAATATGTTTTATATTAAGGGTTGGGGGGATTAGTTAAAAAAGAAGGATCTTCCGATCTATATTAATGATCAACTAACAGTACTGTCATAGGTTATATATGTGTGTTTGTCCAAAAAAGTTGATCAGTTCTGTAGTTAAACAGAATAGATATATATAGTGGGCCGAGAAACTTTTTTATTTTTATTGACGAATCCCGAGTTGACAAATGACATCCATTTCTCGGTCGTGTTTTTTTTTTTTTTAAACTAGAACATGTGCACCATGTTTTGACACTATCCATTACTGCAGGTTGAGATTTTTCTTTTTTAAAAAAATTGGGGAGTGCCTAGTTAGCAGTCCAGATTCTATAGATTACTTGTGATAACAAAGTTAATTGACAATCAATGGGGACTGACAAACTTTTTTTTTTAACCAATGAATCTTAAGCCAAATGGCATCCATTTCCCCCCCCTATTTTTTTAGCCAAGACATTTGCATCATGTTTTGATGTTGAACATTGATAGAGTACCAAGCTAGAAATCACTTGCGGTTCATTTAGGGGATTGAACTAATCTGATTTTGTTTTATTAATATTTATTTAAGTTGTTTTAGTAGTGGTTTGTTAAGTGCTCAGTAAGATTAGGATTAAGTGAAATTAGTTAGGATTATATACTGAGTTAAAGTATTTCATTTATTCAATAAAATGTATTCAAGTATGTTATTTCTCAAAGTCGTGGTTAGTAGTCCTAAATTTTAGGGAGTCATGGTTATGCTTTTTCTCTATAAATAGTGACTCTTGTTATATGTAAAAGCATTCTGAAAATATATGAAAATTATGAGAGAAATATTTATCTAATTATGGGAGATTCTTCTTGGGCTTTATTAGTTGATGAGTTAAGATTCTGGCTCATCTTCTACTAAAGATTTATCCTTTTCTTTATTAATTATGAGATTAGATTGTGATTTTATAATTTAATAGAGATTTATCTTTTTAAATTCCATCCTTCGGTCTCTGCCAATAGTTAGTGAAGTTTGAGAGTTCTTTTTTTCCCCACTGACAAGTGCCTAGTTAACAAGTTAAGATCATGCTTATTGAACCCGGACCGGACCGGCCCGGGAACCGGCTAACTGGCCGGTAAACCGGTCCGATCCGGGTTGGTATTTTAAAATTTTTTTTTTTAAATTTTTCCTTTAGAATTTCATACTATAAGTCTTAAATTTTCAATTTCTCACCGGTTTGGTCTCGGTTTGGCTCCGGTTTGGTCCCGGTCTGACCTACTGACCCTTAACCCAGTATCCCGACCGGTTCAATGCCCGGTCCGAGTTTTAATACCTTGGTTAAGATAGGCATATATGTTCATTAGGGGTTTTATCTTTTCTTATATGATTACACATCCATCTTATGCTCATGTTGCCCTCTTAAAGCCTAACATCCACTACCACATAGGATCATTGGTCTTATATGGTGCGATAAAATAGGTGTTTTTCAATTACAATTAACTCTTGTAACTTTTTTCCATTCAAATCACCCAGCTTAAATTCTATAATTAACATCTCCATCAATTTTACCATATTTTTGTATGATTGATTGCCAAAAATCTAAGTTGTGTCATTTGTGGGATGATTTGGTCTCCCAATTTAACTTCTAAATTACTTCCAACCTGTTTCATATCAAAATTGTAATGCTCACATTCAGTCTTACTACTATTAAAGTGAAAACCTTTCAACTCCAAGGGGCTTCTCTATATCTCAGTCCACCTCTTACAATTACACATAATTATTATTGGTAAATTGTTTGAGAGTTTATTGTTGCAATCTCTGATCTGGATATCCTTTATATTTGATCAGTAGCAAATGAAAAGTTTGAACGACATATTTTAGCTCAACTCCCTAAAAGCCATCTAGACATGTGGTCTTGTAATATTAAGTTGTGTTTTGAAAGGTTTGATTGTATGAAAATAAAGGATTATCGATTGCCTCTTTCCTACATGGTGTGGTCAAAATTTCTGATTGAAAATTGCATTCTTCAGAGCGAGACATTACAAGAACAACACAATGACAAGAGAACTAATTTAAAAATTGTTCGCGATGGAACTCAAGAGTTCAAGATCGCCGGTAACCTTAGGGACATGTTCTTGGAATTTTTTACTCACCAGCAGCAACTCCACCAGCGGCTCGCATTTGAGGAGGGAATGGTACTTTTCGACTTATAATTCCCTTGCTCCAATCTGCCTTCACAGTAAATAGTAGGACCTAGAAATGTATTCCCTATGCTGAGTGTTCTCTTTTTTATTTTTCTAGTCAGTATGTGAATGTTTACACTGTAAATATCACTATGCTGTTAGAGACGGATTATAGCATTACACCATTTTGTGTACATGGGATTTAAATCCTCTGTATTTAGTTAGTAAATGCATGATGTACATTCATTCAAAAAGGATCTTTGAGAAAAAGTTAGGAAGTGAGGACAAAT
This sequence comes from Inga leiocalycina, assembly GCA_963242795.1. Lineage (NCBI taxonomy): Eukaryota > Viridiplantae > Streptophyta > Magnoliopsida > Fabales > Fabaceae > Inga > Inga leiocalycina. The sequence goes on from OY725320.1 coordinate 18,571,983, forward strand.
GAAAAGATGGAAGTTAAAAAAAAAAAAGAAAAAAGAAAAGATGGAAGTTACATTTTCACTTGTTTGTGTCACCTTCATTTATAAATCTACAATACAATATTAGTATCATGCTACTTCGTTGGGTATAAGTTATTTTCAACATATTTTACTGGAATTAAGGAAAACTTTAAATCTTATCAACTTTGTCTTAAAATTTATTCCCTACGGTCTTTTTTATAAGTAATTTTTATCCTTATTGCGTAAAACGAACTAACGGTTAAGATTAATTAAAAACAATAAATGTGTTAAAAATGTTATGTTTCTTCCAAATATGCCCTTGTTTATTAAATGAGCATAAGAGAGAAAATGAATAATAAATATAAGAGAGTATGAGTATAAAATATGAGAATGTGTAATAAATGATTAAATGAAAAAGAATTAGTGGTGAGCGGGGGATAATTAATATAAAGACATGTATTTAATAGGGGTAGAAAAGAAAAAATTAGTTTAAATTTTGAGACACAAGGAAAAAGTTGTTTATAAAAATGAACAACTCCAAGAAAGAGAAAATTGCTTATAAAAAGGATAGAAGGAGAAATGAATTTCTAACTTTACATTTATTTAATATGCATTTTAGGAGAAGTGTCCACATTTAATATTTGACAGTATTTTTAATAGGATTATCTTCAATAATAGAATGCATGTGGTTAAACGTGGACTTGCAATCTTTGAAGTGAAATTTTTGTGTTTTATAGTTTGAAAAAATTGTACTTTTAACCTGTATAAAAATGTTTGAACGATTTGATCCCTAGCTAATCCATTAAAGTATTTAACCCAAGTTTAGACAACCTTAATCTAAAGCTGATGTAATTATTAGCGTGGCATACCCTATATAATTATTGGATTGGTTGTGTAGCTTCCTTTCTACATATTATGTATCTCATCTTTCTCATTCTTCAATATAGTAACACTACTAGCAGAAAACACCAAATGGTCTAATTATAGTAATAGGATTAAAAAGAGGGAACAATGGAGATGCATTAATTTGTAATTCCATTTGATATATGAACTCAAAATTGATTAACAAAAGCGATGATCATCGAATTTAATAGCAGGAGGGATGACGAAATGCCAAAGCCTCCCAACCTCACTAACTTTATATTTTAAACACAGAAACTCTTTGGCATATCTTCTCTCCACCTTCCTATCCACGTCATGCACAAACACGTGCGTCACCCCCGGCTTCTTCCTCCCACGTGCCATCACCGCCGCCGAGTATATCACCGCCATCCTCCCCGGCAACGATGCCTCATACCCTCTCGGCCCGTCGATCAATATGATGTCCCAATCATTATTATACACCTCCTCCGGCATGTTGTTCAGGGCCAACTTGCACCCTTCATTCCCTCTCAGTCTTATTGTAACATTAGCCCCCCAACATTCGTCTTTGTAGGAGCGGAGGAGGGCGTCGGCCTCGGAGAGCCGTGTCCGGTAGCGCATCAATCGGACGTCGAGCACCGGGAAGCGGCGGAGAATAGAGCGGAGCCACTTGGGGTCTTCTTCGAGGAAGAGAGTTGTGCCACGAGAGTTAAATGAGTCCCACATCAGAGAATCATGGCCGGAGCCGAAGACGAGGAAGTTGCAGGGAGCAAGGGAGAGGAGGATGTCGTAGGGGCCTCGTGTCTCCGCCAGAGATAGCTGGGGGGTCACTCGAGAGGTGACGTAGTGGAGGATGGCGACAAGGGGGCTCGGAGTTTTGTCAAACTCCGCCGCGATGACGGCATCGGCTTCGGTGAAGGGCATGGAAGATTCATAGCATGATGAGGAGGAGGTGTCGGAGGATGATCTTGACAGGTAGAGAATGAGGAGAGTGGCGGAAACGGCGCCGATTACCAGGACGGTGGTTAGTGGAGGCTTACCGGTAAGAATGGAAATAGGATGATATCTCTTTCTGGACGAGTCCTTGCGGACATATTGCATGTTGCATGTGAGATCGGAGAGACGAATTTAATGTTAGGGTTGTGTGAAATGTGAGAGGGAAGGAAAAGGAATAGCATGAAGAAGAAGAATGTGAGGGAAGAAGAGTGATGTTGTTCTTGGAGATTAAATCTAATTAAACGTGGTACTTTCAGGCTTATTAAATTGACTTTATTATTATTGTTTCTAAAATTAGTACTCATTGGACTTTGTCTACGTTATTCACTCCCGAATCAGCCATATATGCACCATTTTCTTGTACTTATTTTATATAAGATAATTTAAAATTAACATCTGAACAATCAAAGGCGACTCCATTTTGGCTTACAAGCTTGGGTAAATTATTGGGAGAATCACTCTTAGGTTTCAAGAAAGAAAGATATTATCAGAAAGGTCCCTAGTTACAACCTCAAAGCGTGTATTAACATGTTGAGTGTGTTTTACAACCTCGAAAGATCTTTCTGATAATATCTTCCTTCTTTAGGACTTAGGAATGATTTTCCCTAAATTATTTGTTGGGCTATTTTTTAATAGAACAGCCATTGCGGCTTACAGAAAATTAGAAATACTTCTTTATAGCCTCTAACCTCTCTTTTGTGCTACATATATAATTTGGACATGATATTTGCCAAGCATTTTTTGCATTCACTTGAACTTGAGACCTTGTATTTAAGTAATCAAAACTCTTTCTACTAATATCAATGCATATTGGTTTATTTATACTTGTACAATTCTGCTTTACACCTTTGAGACATTAATTATTACTTGTAAAATTATTAAATTAATATTTATTCAATATATTTAGCTTCTATATCATCTTTTTATAATCGGGCTGGTTCAAGAAAATTAAGAAGACATGTTTGAGGCTTAGAGTGTCAGGATTTAAACTTATATTATTCTCTTTATAAGAGTGATGTTGCTTACTATTTCAACCAACAGCTTATTATTTTATTCTTGTTATTTCTCTTTATATATATTCTCCCTAATAAAAAAGTATAAACTCACTTGTTATTTTTTTTAAAGATTGCATTTATAAACATCCTCCTTTCCTCTCCTCCCCTTCATTTCCCTCAAACCAAACAAAAGGATAATATTCCCGTGGATCACACACCCGCCCTAAAATCCAGTTGAGAGTAAAATAGATTATGATTTCATTTTCTATACAAAGTCTAAAGTAGTCTGTATCGTTCATGTCTCACATGTTGTGCGCGCGCGCGCGCACACACACACATATATATATATATATATATATATATATATATATATATATATATATATATATATATGACTATTTATGGATGTATATATTATAAAGATGTGAATGTGAGAATTAGAAAATGAATTATGTATAGATTTTACATATTTTACATTGTCTACTTGAGATATTTTTTACAAAATAAGTCGTATTGTTTATAACTTACTATAAATAATGTAATAATATGTTTATAGGTTTTATAACATATAGATGCATATAGATGAGAAAGAAGAAGATGGAATTAATCCAAGTTCATATCATATTTAAGTAAATTATAGTAGTATTATCTTTTGTCTAATATTAAAACTACATTAGTTTGTTAAAGGAAAAAAAAAATTAAAATCATACTAATCAACTCCTCCATAAGATACCTTATCATCATTGCTCACATCTCTTTCATTTCCCATTTTAAGATATAATTTCAACAAACCGAACTTTGCCATAATTACTTTATGACTCATTTCATTAACGTTACCATCCATTGATCCATTTTCATTGACTTCATTGACTTCATTTTCATCTGCACATAATAATATGCTCAAAGTCAACCCCCCATTAACTTATAAAAGGTTATGCCCATTTTGCAACTTGTTCACTTGTCAAACCCACTAAAACCAATTTAATGGCTTGTGAGATATGGAGTCACTAGAAATTATTTATTAAGGATATTAAATTTAATATAGTGTGGCATAATTATATTTGACATATATGTTTGACAACCACTCAGTAGTGCTTGTTTTATTTAATTCTTTGGAGTACTACATTACACTTGGAAAAAAATAACCCAGATTCATACGATCAAACATAGAGATAGGCATCAATTTTTAAACTTATAGTTATAATGAAATGTGAACCATTTAAATCACTAAATTTAAAATTTTTAATGTAATCTTTATTTTACATTCTACCGTTATTAAACTAAAAAAATTATTAAAAATTATAATTTAAATATTACCATGACTGTCAATATTTTTAATTTAAACAGTTGATTTTGTCTATATTATCACTCCTGTTCTTATTATAAGTTGATTGAATATAGTTTTCATATATAAAAAAAATAAAAATTAAGTCATTAAATATATTTTAGATTGATAAATTTTTTTAAGTTTATCCTTATTAAAATTCTCTCATAATTTACAAATCATTCTTGCCTCTTTCACCTGCCTCTTATTTTTTTTTAACGAGAATTAAATAAAGAAAAAAAATTTAAAATAAACATTAATAACCCTTTAAATTAACTTACATTTAGAAAAAAAAAATTTCTTTCTCTCTCTTTTTTTTCTTGATAAACGACAAAAAATTTCTTCAACAATGGATTTATGATTAAGTCTAGAGTGATGCTCGATGAACCTGCATGTAAACCAATTTCAGAGTTTAAAGGATCATGTATAAAATTATGTTCAACATTTATCACTCACAAATTAAGGTGGGAAGATTTTTGTTAATATTAAAATATTTCCCTAATTAATCAAAATCACAAGCTGAATGATTTTATAATTTATGCGGGTCAGTTCATAATTTCCCTTGATAGACGGGCCAAAATATATACTCAATCACTGAAATAAAGCGCCTAGCCGCATGCATGCTTGATGATTTTGTTATTGACAATACCCACGAAAAGTATTTAACATAATGCATTATCCCTTTTGAGATTATATTGTAATAGTATTATATTTGACGTTTTCCTTAAAATTATGTTCAATTATATTTGTGATACAATAAATTATGTTCAATTATTCTCACATTTGAATCGAGCATTCATTATAAAAAGAATTTTTCACAAATTTATTAGGACCTGAACCAATATAAATCATGTACAAATGTGTATATATATATATATAATGCATTATCTTCGTAAAAAAGAGTTAAAGTATAAATCTACTAAAAAATATTCAAAAATTCTTAATGTTGTCTTGAAATTTTTTTTCAATTCATATCACCTCAAAAGTTTAAAAAATGTCACAATGTCACTCTCAATCATTAACAAAATTAATATTAACCGTTGACTCTTTATTTTAATTGATATAATACACCAAACAATCAGTATAACACATAAGAGATGATGAGGTGGGGTAATGACTAATAAGTGTCAGATAAGAGTGTTATGTCTATTATTTTTATCAAACTAAAAAATTAATGATTAAAATTAACTCTATTAATGATTAAGGGTAACAATGTTATGTTTTTAAATTTTTAAGTAACATTGAGATTGAAAAACCTTTTAGAGTAATATTGAGTTTTTTTTTGAATGTTTCTGGGCAGATTTGCACCTTAACTCTAAAAAAAAAATACTTATATTATGATGTAAATTAATTAATTATGAGGACCATAAGTGGACCCAAAAAATAACTATGTGGTAAGAAAAGACAAAGATCCCATGTCATACATTAGAACATTTATTCCCAAATATCCCCAATAGGGAATAATCAAATCAGATCACGGAATCGTAGGATTTAATATATGCACTTAATAATTAGGTAAAAAAAAAGTACACAATTAATCTTAATTGTCTCAAAGCATATAATAATAAAGACTAAATCTTCACTGTCATCTTTAATTCTTTATAAAATATGAGATCCTTCATTTTGATCTCTCATATTATTATTATATTCTTAATTTAGCCTCTTCACCATAAAACAAATGATCTTAAATAATCAATCTCTTAGGAGACCACATGTTAAATATCATTGAAAGCGCCCATGGATGGTGGATTAGACTATATGCAAGTATGCAACCCTTTGAAATTGGCAGGGTAGAAAAAGACTGAAAAAAAAAGTTATTTTAATTAACAAATTATCCAAATGTCTAGTCGTTGATGACCCACCTAGTGTAATGATAATTGTTAGTGTTGCTGTAATAAAATTTAGGATAAATTATATAGAAACCCTGAATTTGAGGCCGGTTGCATATAATTCTATTGATATTTTAGAGTTTAAATTTAGCCTCTCTAAACTTTTATTTTTTTTTTTACCACAAATTCCTTGCTGTTAATTCACCACCAGTTTTTTTAACCAAATTTGTCACATCAGATTGATATAAGCCACATGGCATCTTATGTAATCTAATAATTAATTTTATAGTAATTTTATATTTTTATATAAGGATTAAATTATCATTTTATCACTAAAAAAAACCCTAATTCTTTTTGTGGCACATTATTTATATTTTTATACAAGAAGCACTAGAGTGTTTTTAATGATAAAATGACAATTTAATTCTTATATAATTACTATAAAATTAATTATTAGATTATATAGATGTTATATGAATTATATTGATCTGATGTGACAAATTTCATTAAAAAAATAATTGTGAATTAATAACAAAGCTCGTGGTAATAAATTAAAAATTTAAGAAAGTTAAATTTAAATTTTAAAATGTCAACAACTAATCTAAAGTTCAGGGTGTTGTACAATTTACCTAAAATTTGTAACAAAATAAAGTATTGATGAATATTGAAAAATAAAAATTAGTGACTGAATACAAAGCTTATCTATATAATTAAGAAATAATTAAGTTGGAATTGGGAGGGAAGTGGGGCCCGCATGGGTGGATGCATGTGGGAAGAGTGGCCAGTCCCTTCTTTTCAGAAATCTGAACGTTACAAAGGGAATGCCTCACTACGCGCCCAAACTTGAGCGCCTACCCTTTCCCTCCTCTTGCTGCTTCTTTCACCCTCGTACTTCACCGGCTATAATCGGTCCTCATTTTATTATAAAAAATGATAGGAAAAAAACCAAATGTTGCATAAATATGAAAAATATTACATAAATTAGTTAAGAAAGAATTGTGCTAATTTAATTAGTAATTTAAATTTTTTAAAAAAACTTTTGTCATATATGTGGTCTTCTCTGATTTAACATTTCAATTAATTAGAGTTCAACATAACGTAATTTAATACTAAATAAGAGAAAAAACTAAGAAATAAAAATACGCTTACAATCTTTTAAAAATTTGCACAAAAATCTTATTATTTACTAATAGTATATGATACTCCATACAACTTAACAAATATAAGAAATTTGAAATATTATATATGGCAATATATGGCTAGTAAATTTGACATAATAACTATAAGAAATTGTTTGGTTCATACTAATATAAGTCATTTCTACCTCTATGCAACAATATACTCCCTTCGGTCCTAATTATAAGATAAAGTTGATTTTTTTGGAGAAATTAAGGAAGTTAATTAAATTACTTTAGAACATTTATATTTTTATTTTTTTCTTCAAACTATTTAGTTTGACTAATAAATTAATATATAATCTAGGGATACATAACATATGATATAATTAAATAACTTATTTAACTTCCTTAATTTCTCTGAAAAAAGTGAACTTTATCTTATAATTAGAACCGGAGGTTGTAGTCGAAAACCATATTATTTGAAATATATAATTAGTTGTTAAATTTTTTTTCATAAAAAATCTGTGAGTTGAATCTCATTTTTCACTAGAGATAGATTCTCTCCACTTAAAGTATGCTTGTAGAAATACTAAAACGTTAATAGTTAATAACGTCCTTACATCACTAACAAGATTTGAAATCACGATCCTCTAGTTTACGAGTAGAGCCGGGAAAACGGGCCGAGTCTGTCGGGCCGGCCCGTTTAGGCCCTGAATTTATAAGGGTCGGGCCTCAAATTTTTGCCTAAAAAATGAAAGCGAGCCCTGAAGGGCTAGCCCTATAGGGCCGAGGACCTAGAAGGGCTGACCCTGTATGTTTTTGTTATTTTTTAAAATTATTTATATGATAATATTATTATTGCTTTTTTATATTTTGTTAATGATATTTCATAAGAATATCTTGTATCAATAATCCTAAAAATTAAAAACTTATAAAAAAATATTTCTTATTTCATAAATATTCTTACCAATTTTGTATTTTTTGATTTATTTTCTTGTGATTGTTTAATTTATATCTTGTGTCGTTTATTTTATTGACTACTAGAGCAGGAAAATCGGGCCGAGCCCGTCGTCATACTAATGTTGCTTAGAGGTTAGAGTGTTTAGTTTCTTGCCTTATGCTTTGGCCTTTATGTGAGTTATTTATGGACATGATTTTACCTTTAATCATGCATTAGTAACTGTGTTTGTTTGTTGCGCGAGACGTGTTTAAACTTTCATGTTGACAACTTTTATATATTAAATTAGAACTTTGTATATCTCTCTGAAAGAAAATACGTAGGAAAAATAGTTAAATATTGTGAAAAAGACTTCCCGGCCCTGGCCCGTATGCTCTCGGGCCGGGCTTTGAAAAACTGCAATTTTTCTGACCCCGAGCCCTTTAGGGCCGACCCTGGCCCGTCAAGGGTCTGCCCTGTAGGGCCGGGCCAGCCCTGATTCCCAGCTCTATTTGCGGGCCAACTTCTTATTAATTTGATTAACTTTTGTTCGCTATTTAGTTTTGCTAGCTTTTTATTGACTTATTGCAATATTGGTTAGTTTTTTGGAAAGAAAGAAACAACGGGTTGAACCGGTAGTCAGTCATTGATCAGGCCAAGAACTTGCATAAACGAAGTCATGCGGAGTACTGCATTCCTCTCGCAGACAAACTAGTAAAACCAGCAGAGCTCTCTCTCTCTCTCTCTATATATATATATATGTTTTGCAGTTAACCACAAAAACTCTGAAACTTTCTTTCAAGCCCATCAACATGGCTCTTTGCCGCTTCTCTTCCTTCGCTCTGCTTTCGTTTTTACTCATTGCTCTGCTTTTAGCCCTCTGCTTCGCCGGAGACCCATATGTTTACAGTGAGCTTCATTTCTCCTACATCACCGTCTCTCCTCTCGGTGTTCCTCAACGGGTTCGCTCTTTTCTCTACTCTTGCTGGTCCCTTGTAAACTTCTCTTTCGTTCGTTCGTTCTTCTTCTTTCTTGTGATTTATGATCAATAACGTTTGCTTAGATCCATTTTCGGGCCTCACTTTGGTCGGGATCCGTGTTTTCCGTGTTTGTTTCTCATTTTCGTTCCTGAAATGGCCTGTCGTTTATGCTAAGAAATTACTTTATTGCATTGCTGATTGGGTTTTTATTTTATTTCTTTCCTTTTCTACTCATATTCTCTATTCAAATGCTGTCTAATATCCCTCAAAATGTTAAAAAATATTGAATAGTTGGATTCCAGCTGTAATTCTAGTAGAAATACAATCCTTTTTCATTTCTTAAATTCGGATTTCCCGTTTTTCATACATACGGACCGTATTTTCAGTTTTGTATTTTAGCTGGGATTCAGTAAGCTAGTGCTTCTTGAGCATCACTAAATTTGTCTGGACTGACATAGTTTCATCCATGTAATACCGAAACTGATAGTGGAATTTCGGTATGGTCTCTGGGATTTCTTAAGTATTTTTAATTCCCTTTTCCGACTACGTATTGTTCCATTCTTGCCTCTTTTTTCTTTGCTTGATCTTTGATGCCATTCTGTTTTCCCCTGGGGAAAAGAATAGTGTACTATTGAGACGAACTAGTAAAACAGATTTTGAGTTTTGATAACAATATGTCTGGCTTCACTGCCCCATAAAATCTGATTGCAGGTCATTGCTATCAATGGGAAATTTCCTGGCCCTCTTATCAACGTTACTACAAATAACAATTTTGTTGTTAATGTATGGAATGAATTGGATGAAGATCTTCTCATTACTTGGTTGGTTCCACTTACTCTCTATGTCATATTATCCTTTTACTTGTACAGTGATTGTGGTTTAACAAAATTGTCACATGATTGTAACAGGCCTGGTGTTCAAATGCGACGTAATTCATGGCAAGATGGTGTTCTTGGCACAAATTGTCCAATTCCTTCCACATGGAATTGGACATACCAGTTTCAAGTCAAAGATCAAATTGGGAGTTACTTCTACTTCCCTTCTGTTGGTTTTCAAAGAGCTTCTGGTGGCTTTGGTCCCTTTGTGATCAACAATAGGAATAATATCCCCATCCCTTTCGCACAACCAGATGGGGATATTGTCATTTTAATTGGTGACTGGTTTACTCAGACCCACACAGTCAGTAACTTCTAGCGTTTGCTTTTTTTTTTTTTTGGATTGTTCTTTTTATCATTTTTCATAAAAGTTTTGGATTATTCTGTATATATTGGTGATGGGGTTTGTTCTGATTGGTTTCTTTTACATTTGCATCTCTCATATTTAGGCCCTGCGAACAACACTGGATGGTGGAAAAAATCTTAGCATGCCAGATGGAGTTCTTATTAATGGGAAGGGGCCTTATCGTTATAACACCTCTCTTGTACCTGATGGCATTGAGTATGAAACTATTAATGTTGATCCAGGTATTATTATTTCTCCCTTTAACTTGCTAAACATGTTATGCTTTGTTTTTCCTCCTATTAAAGGTATTGAGGTTTCGTTTATGTACTTTTCTTTTCTTCCTTCCATTGAATGGCAGATATTCCCAATTGGCAATTTTCATGCATAATGAAGTTTATCTTTGTAAATTTGATGTTTTCAATTTTTTTTTTAAAAAAAACATTTTAACCAATCTCTTTCTCTCTGTAAATTATCTTCTTCTTGTTTTTCCCCCATTTTCAAAGGTCTCCCTTCATTTCCTGATTGCTATTACTGGGTTCCAGTGCTAATGTAAATGTGAGTTAGCCGCTTCTTCTTTTACCCTTTTTTTAAGCAATCTTTTTTTTTTTTTTTTTGGTTTTGGACTGAGTTATTTTTAAAGCAATCTGGTTTAACATCTTTGGAGATTTTCTTGGGTATGCTTTCAATCAGGCATTAAACCAGTACTGTTGTAACAACTCGAAGTTTATGTAAGAAATTCAAATTATATTGGAATTAGAGGTGTTGCATGAATGGCAATAATTGCATTCATGACATTATTGTTACTGAAATGTTAGGTTATGTTTTACCCTTCAAAATGCTATATAGCATTCTGCAGGGTAACCTTTTGGAACATTTTGAATACTTATTGGGATTAAAAATTTATGTGGCAGGCAAGACATATCGGATTCGTGTTCATAATGTGGGAACTTCAACTAGTTTTAACTTCAGAATTCAGAATCATAATCTACTTCTGGTAGAAACAGAGGGGTGTTACACAAGTCAATCAAATTATACTCAATTTGATATTCATGTTGGGCAGTCATACTCTTTTCTGGTTTCCATGGACCAGAACGCAAGCAGAGACTACTATATTGTTGCAAGCGCCAGATTTGTTAAGGAAACATTGTGGCAAAGGGTTACAGGTGTTGCGGTTTTACACTACTCCAATTCCAAGGGACCAGCAACCGGCCCTCTCCCTGATCCACCCAATGATTTTTATGACAAGGAGGCATCAATGAACCAAGCGAGAAGTGTCAGGTTTGTCATTATTGATTCGTCACTGTGGTTCATAAATCAGTACTATTATTTACCAAGTACATGACGTTAGAGTCGTTCATCATTGTTGGTGACCTATATGAATTGTCCTTCTGGTTTTGCATTGATATTTTGAAGAAGAATTATGCCTACAATATTTCAAAGAACTAGGGAGAATGACAATTAAAGACCCTATAAGGAAATTAATACAAAATGAGGATTTGTTTACAGCTAAGATTTCGAAATTTATAACTCAAACTTCGATATTTTCAGCTTGAAGGTCCTCAGTTTATATTCGTTTTCTTATAAGGTTCTTAATTCTTATTCTCCTTAAAAAATTCTATCATGAAAGATATGAGTTGGTATAATTTATTCCATGGCTGAAAGTAAATAACAAGGCAGCCCTTTCCATCTTGATGATTTCGTGAACCTGTTTACTGCATCCTCTAAGGTTCCTTTGTTGATTAGGCAAAATACTTCTGCCAGTGGAGCTCGTCCCAATCCTCAAGGGTCCTTTCGGTATGGCTCCATTAATATAACTGACACTTATATGTTAAAGGTTCTGCCGCCAACGCTCATCAATGGCCATGTTCGAGCTGCCATCAATGGCATTTCATTTGTTAAACCTGAGATACCGTTTAGGCTCGCTGACCAACGCAAGTTGAGAGGAATTTATAAACTTGATTTTCCCAGTAAGCCACTGAATAGACCTCCGGTGATGGACAGATCTTTAATTAATGCCACATATGAGGGATTCATTGAGATTATATTGCACAACAATGACACAACAATACAGAGTTTTCACATGGATGGCTACTCCTTTTTTGTTGCTGGGTAAGAGTCCCTTTTCTTTTCCCTTGGTGTCTTAAAAGGTATGATAGCGTCTGTGATCATTGAGTTAAAAAATTTTGTGACTCCAGGATGGGCTATGGTGAGTGGTCAGAAAATTCCAGAGGTACATATAATAAGTGGGATGGAATTTCACGCTGCACAATTCAGGTTTGTTTTCCTTTGGAAAATACATCACTTTGCCGCGACAACAAAGCCATTCATTTATATATCGCATGGCCATATTGCTATTGTGATAGTCTTTTGCAAGAATCAAATATCTTGTGATTTTCATTTTTTGATTCCACACCTTTTTAAGTTTTTAGCTCATCTTTGAAACAATGTTGAATGAATGTTTCCCCAATGTCAAATGTTGAAATTTGACGAGCAATTGAATCAATCTTCATTGTTCGCTCTTCACAGATGTCTTTTGGTTTGAGCACTTCTCAGATACTGAGAAATGAGAATAACCCTGGGCTATATAAAGCCAACTGAACGTTCGAACTACCTTGAGCTTGATTGTAATTGTAGAAGTGCATTGTTAACTGTTAGTTGAGCATATAACAAGTGGTGTGTGAGTCCATAAAAAAAGCTCTGCCTCCTGGTTTTGAGCGTGTGCATATATATATATATATATATAATAGCATCTGATTTATCACTATGAAACACAAATAGTTCAATAATGGAGTGACACTGATACTAGATAGCACTTGAAATTGCATCCACAGATACTTTGTATGGGGGTGTTCTTTTTCTTAGTAACTGACTGATGTGTTGCCATGCAATAATCTTCAAACTTTGAGGGACTTGAGTTCTGTTATGTGTTGTGTTTGAAGTTTTCCATGTTCCCAATGAATAGGTTTTTCCTGAAGCATGGACAGCAATCCTTGTTTTTCTTGATAACACTGGAGCATGGAACCTGAGAGCAGAAAACTTAGACCGGTGGTATCTTGGCCAAGAAACATATCTAAGGATTGTCAATCCTGAAGAAAGTGGGGATACAGAAATGGTGCCACCAGATAATGTTCTATATTGTGGACCCCTCAAGTCTCTTCAAATGTATCGAATCCTTCCAACCCATCACTTTATTCATTGTTTATTATCAAGTCATTTAATATAATCATTACGTGAGAAGAGAATAATTATTGAGGACTCAATAATTTGACTTCAATTGTTTTATGAATTTTACATGCAGGCAGCAACACCACTCTTCTGGAGTTCATTCTTTCAGAGTAAACTTGAAGCATTACATGATGATGATGATGATGCTGGCACTTTTTACTGCCATTTTCATATCTAGCTAAGCTTCCCTGCTATTCCTGTGAGGTCATCATCTTCACAGTTTCACTTGTGTGTCGAGGTTTTGGAGATCTGTGGGATAGTTAAAAGGATGGAAAAGGACGGGAAGGGAAAAGGATGGAAGTCAGATCCTATACCCAAAGGGTGATACAAATTTTTAGGTTTAAAGAATGTTCTGAGTCAAGATTTTCTTTCTTTCGCTTTGCCCTCTTTTGCTTTTTAACTTAGTTGTTAATGGACTAAAAGATGAATTAATGATTTAGTTGGGCTTGATAATTCTTTAGCCTTATTCATGTTGCAAAATCATATTTGTTTAGTTCCTTAAACATTCTAATCCATGTCTGCTCATTTTAGTCAATGAATGCATCCTTGGACCTTGGTTTTGTTTCGTTCTTTCTGTTTTTGAAAATTAATTTGTCAGTCCTTAATAGAAGTGCAATTTGCACTACTCATGAAATTTTGTATTAAGTATCGGATGTAGTAATATATTGAGTATTGAGACTAATATTTATAATTGAATTATAGGGACCCAATGAAAAGAAACAAATTATGAGAATCTGATTAAAAATAAGGTAAAATTATAGGGACTTGTAGATTAGTTTTCTCCTTCTTTTTTACTCTCTTCCTCTTCTAGTGCACAAGGAACTTATAAGGAGGGGACAAAGAAGAAACACGTACGAAACCTTACTCTAGAGGACAGGCTATTTTTTGGATTTAAATAGCAAACTCTAATTTATTTTATGTAGTAGCAATCTTGCTATGGCTGTAAGACTCACCCTCTACCCTCTTTCTCTTTTGAATTTGGAAAATAAAGTAGAATATATTGAGCTGATGGAGAGTTGACCCAACTGAGCCCTGAAAAATGATTACCGTTGGTCATAGATTTAAAACGCTTTCATAAACCCAAAAGAGGGATATAGCCCTTAACTGTTCGGGTCAATACATTAGTGGGCTGAACATAATTTATCCCGCTCCCATAACAATTAAATTATCCAAATTTTAATTTGGATCATTGAACTTAATAAATTATGTATTAGGTTATAGGTCATAATTAAGGATTTAAAATTTGGATCAAAATGTCTCTTTATATCTTGGTTATTATAACAACAAAATTGAAAACATAACCCTCTTATTTGTGCGCTACATAGAAGCCCTAATTTTGTTGAAGGAAGATTAATACTAACAAAAATTTATTATTTGATCCATCATTTTTTTATTTTGGTGGGAGGAAAAAGAATAATATTTTATAGGACCAAATGTATACTTTAATCATATTTAACCAATCATACTTAATCCTACTAATTTTCTTATTCTTCAAAAAATTATGGCATATTATATTTATCAGTGAAGTTTTAGGTTTTGATAAACATTTTAACAAGAAATCATATACACCATAACAAGAATAACAAGTTAGACACTTGTTATTGCGTGTATGACTGTTTGTTAAAGTCTGAAGTGAGGTTTCAAAATTTTTTCATTTTATTTCTAAATGAGATGCTGCGAGCCTGCAGCCATACTTACCGATATCCTCCTAAAAATTTAATACTTTTTATGATAAGATTTTAGAATATAAATAAAAATGATAGCGTTAATTAAAAGGATAAAATAAAATAAACTAGAGTGACGATGAATTCCATGTATCAATAATCATATTAATTCTTACAAAAATGATTCAAAATTAATTCTCACAAGAATTTATAATTTGAGCCAATGTTTTAATATTATCAGGCAACATAACTACTGTACATTGTGTGACGTTGGGTTGCAAAAGAAATTGGGAAGTTAATATATGCTTGACTTGAGCCTCCTACTCTGCCAGGTAACGATGTGTTTTGGTGGAGAATGTCTTTGGATGGGAATTTTAACGTCAAATCAGCTTATTCTATGATCTATCGCTCGTATTCTGCGGGTAGTGAACTTTTTTGGCAAAGGATCTGGAGATGGCCTATTCCGGAGAAAGTGAAATTTTTTATGTGGCAAGTATTCCAAGAGAGAATTCCAACAAACTCAGTTCGAGCTAAGAGGGGCGTGAGCAATATCATAGAGTGCCCTTTTGAGTGTAATTGTGAGGAAACAGTTATACATACTCTGAGAGATTGTGAGGTTGCTAGTAGTGTGTGGTTTTCTTGTGTTAACCTATTATATTATTCTACTTTTTTCTCTGGTAATTTGTAGGTATGGATCAAGTGGAATATGCATCATTCACTGGGAACGCGTAAGTTTGGAAATTGGCCTTGGTTGAGGACGTTTGGTTCACTGTGTTGGCTTATCTGGAAGAACAGGTGCAAGAAAGCATTGGAGGGATATGGTGATCGCCCAAATCAACTAGTGCACACATGCATCCACTTTTTGTAGGAAGGAGTGGAAGATGGTCGGCTCAAACACAAGGTATTCAACGTCCTAGTTAGAGCGCTAGATAGATGGTTCGTGCCTCCATCCGGGTTTGTTCGAGTTGATGTAGATGCGGCTATGGATGATCAAAGACAATCAGCGGTCGGCGGTATAGTTCATGACAATATGGGATCGTGGGTTTGTGGGTTTCAACAGGGCTACGGTTTCAACTTGGGCCCAACTGCAGCGGAAATCCAAGCCATAAAAATTGGATTGCAAGTATGTCAATCTATGAAACTTAGGAAAATAAAGCTGTATTCTGATTCTATAGAAGCTATTCAATTGTTATTACAACCCAATGGACGTTTCCACCCACTCAACATGGAGCTAGAGGAGGTCAGATCTTTGATTTATTTGGATTGGGATGTAGAGATATATCATGCTCACAGGGAAGCCATGAAATGTGCTGATTTTTTGGTCAAAGAGGCTTTACAAATGAACAGTGAGTTGGTTGTGCTACAAACTCCTACAACTTTTTGTTTAAGTCAAATGTTAACTGACCTCGACTAAGATTTGACTTGTTTTTCATAGTTTATGTTTGTAAGTTGTGTTGTAAGGGTTTGTATTAACCTCAAGAGTAAACTCTTATCCATGTAATTCAAAAAATAAAATTATATATGCTTGACTTGTATGCTTGTACTGCAAAGTGTGATCGTAAGTCATAACATTCCAGGAATGTGAACCAATCAGATATGCAACGAGGAAGCTCTGTGCGCTGTTCTTCTTTTGACGGCAACAGGATCTCTGTCGCCGGATAAGGAGCACTTCTTTGCGTACTCTACGCTGAGTCTGCCACGTCTCCTGTGCATCCTCCAATAAACAACATACTCACTTTCCATTCTCAGATCCTAAGCAGTGGCTCCGAGTTTACCTCACTTACGTGATTAAGTTGAGTCACTCATAAAATCATGTCCATTATAAACTTAATTAAATTCATTCGTTTTTATATTTTTAATTTATAAAATTATATTAATTCATTTTTAAATTCGTGTTAATTTTTTTCTATTTAATCATATTCAGTAGTTTTATATAAGAACTTCAAAAAAATTTCTTAGTTAAATAGGATAAATTATAAATGTTTGTTGCATTTAATTTCATTTATTTGAATTTAAAATACATTTAAATTAAAATATTATCATTTTTTATATTTTAATTATTTAATTATAATATATTTTTGATATCCATTTAATGATAAAAATAAACTTTTATAAGTTTACTATTTAAGTTCATCATATGAACTTACGTCAGTCACAATTTACTTAAACCTGTGATTTTGATCACCTAAATCCTACGTGCTTCCCCTCCCCGTCCCCTGGCTCATTTATGTCTTTTTTTTGGGGAAAAAATTGGAAAAATTTGATGGATTGGAAGATCAATCCTGGGATTGGATATTTTCTTACCAAATTATCCCTCCAACATTTTGCAAATTCCTAAATTATCCCATCCAAACCTCCCTTCTCGTTTTCTTTCATCTGTCTACCTCTCCTTCCTTGGAACCGTTATGGATTGGCACCATCGACTCAGCCAGATCAGATGGCGTCTGTTCAACGTTCAATTCAACAGTGACCTTCTTCCTCCACCCACGGCTGAGACGACGCTGCCTGATCCCTTCTGCCTTCCACCGCCGCGACCTTCTTCCTCCACCCGGCACGGCGACCACCCAGATTTCCAATGGCACGATTGAATTGTTCGCAACCCGACCCTGTCTGCAAACCGAGTTCAACGATTCCTTCATTTCCAAACAGCGCCGATTCAGAACCTTCTCACTCGGAGGGTTTGACGGATCCTTCACTAGGAGCTCCCAGTATATCACGTAGTGATCCGGAATCGTTTTCGTGTCGGCGTAGCTTGTGTATTCAACAACGCTGGTGTTGAACTCCGCGAGGAGCCTCGACGGCGTTCTGTAACTCCGCCTCGTCGGTCTTGTCGGAGTCAATGCGGAGCAGCACGTTTTTCCTCCTCACGAAGTGGAATTGCTGTCACTAATGTAAGTTTGCTTGTGAGCTGCAACTGCTGGTGAGATTTTTCGTTTCAATATTCCGTCAAAAAAAAAAACTTCAACCTCAAAATATTAAAATATTCAAATCTAATCTTAATAAATACTAAATGATATCTCTAATAATAATAATAAATTAATATTTCTAAACCTGATATTCTCAACACTTCCTTTTAAGCTGTAAGCAGCTTACATGTGCAACAATTAATCTTTAAGAAAATAATGATCCATATCTTAAAACTCGAACAATAAAGAATATCAAACAAGAGCAGAAGCCACAACAAACGGTCTCACAAAGGGCCAAATCAACAACAAACTTCTTAACAAGGACAAATACCAAAGGTCTTACTAGGGGCCAAACAACACTCCAACGCTAACACAAGGTAGCTTAAGCAAAAAGAGCTAAACCAAACATCTCTCCAAGGGTGAATACTTAAACCAAACAATTTATAACGATCTCACCAAGGGTCAAAATCAAAAGAACACAATTAGAAGAAGTTGCAGCTCACAAACCCATATTCAAAACCCCAATCCCAAAGTTTGAAAGCATAAGAGGCAAGCAGAAAATTGTGCATCAACGTCAAAAATGGAAATCATGGCCGGAAAAAGATCATCACGCACCTTCACACATGGCGATTTGTGAAATTTCATCAAAACTCAGGGTGGCGTGTGTGCTCCATGCGCATGTCGGATGGCGATCACAATGATGGGGTTTTGCCAATCGGAGCACTCTCAATCTCCCTGGATGGCGTGTAAAGCGAAAAGCACCCAAGCACAAAAACCTCCCCCCTCTCTCTCACTGCTTCTATTCTAACAGCAATTCGTATGCTCTGATACCATATTGAGATTGAAGAATCACATTGAAACACAAGGGAAACACTAATATTATTGATCCTTAAGAATAAGAAAATACAAAGAGGCCTTTATATAGGCAATAATAGACTAACTGTAACTCTAGAATCTATCCTAATCTATCCTAAATCAAATCAAATCATAATAATAAAATATTCAAATCTAATCCTAATAATTACTAAATAATATCCCTAATAATGATAATAAATTAATATTTTTAAACTTGATATCCTTAACATTTTGTTTGATAAGTAGATTTTAGATCATATATAATTATTAATATATAATGGTCATGTCTCAAAATTTTTTGTTGACTTGATCTTTCTTTTAATCTTTGAATGAACGAAAACTTCCTTTAAATAGTGTTGATTTTATTATATCACAACCAGTGGTTAAATAGTTAAACAAAGTTCAATACAGAAATGTATTTCACCTTAAAAATA
This sequence comes from Inga leiocalycina, assembly GCA_963242795.1. Taxonomy (NCBI): domain Eukaryota; kingdom Viridiplantae; phylum Streptophyta; class Magnoliopsida; order Fabales; family Fabaceae; genus Inga; species Inga leiocalycina. Next base: position 18,591,325 of record OY725320.1, read on the forward strand.
GAACCAAATAAAAGTAACTAATGTAACCCCCATCCAGAAAAAGGTTGTAAATACAGTTCGAAAACATTTCATAATTAAATAAGAAATTGAGAACAATTTAAAACTTTTCAAAAAATTTTCTCAAAACCTGTACAATACAGTCTCAGTCCACTTCAAAATCCATTTGGCCTGTTCGGTTTTGTTTCATACGTCAATATCAAAGTGCTTAGTAAGATTCCCGACATCCACCCGGGATATATTCATTAACTAACAAGGTTTACATGGCATCATTGCCCGTCACAGTTTCCCTTATCGGGGATTAATACACATAACATTCTACGGTCAATATGTACATCTATCCAAAAAGAATATTGTTCGATAACCAACAACTAAAACTAAAGTTTTCTACTGGCAATTCTAGTCGCTCTTATGGACTTGTTTGTCCCTTGATTGGCTTGCCCTGACTAAAAATTTAATCATTGGAAAGAGTGAGATTCAGAAGAATCTCAGTAGTAACATTTCACTCATATGATATATAATTCACCAAAGCATGTAAGTAATTATCACAATACAGCATTCAGTATAACATTCACAGCAGCAGTCAGTCATATCTCTCTCATCACAACGTGACAAGTCTGACTGTAATGCCCCAAATTTTGATTAAGGGCTAATGATGATTATTGTGAATGATTTGGTGAATTAAAATTGATTTGAGATCCAAATTAATTATTGGAAATGCCCAACACCCTGTATTTTAGCATAATTATGTGACAAAATAATTATTTGGGCTAAATATAGGGAAATGGTGCATGAAGAAGAGGAAGATAATTTAAATATGTGTTATGTGGCAATTTAAGATAATGTGTCAAAATCAGTGGAAGATTTGAAAGGATGGAAAATTTTCGGTTAATTAGTCAATGATTAAGGAGAAAATTAATTACTAACTAAGAGGAAATGAGTGTGTGATTAAATGGCTAATGGAGTGATTAGAGTAACTAGTTAGTTACTTACTTTATGAGAGCCAATAAGAGGTTGACATGTGGCAAGTGAGTGTAAAGGGAGAATGGGTAAGAAAAGTCAAATAGGAATATTTTAACATTTCTTCTCTCTCTCTTCCCTCCCTCCTATTCGCTGAAACAAGCATGGTGAGGAGAAGCATCATTATTTCATCTCCTTCCTCACAATCTTCCTTCTTATTTCTCTCTCTTGTTCGGCAGCTATGGGAGCTTAGGAGAGAGAAAGGAAAAGCTTGATTTTAAGGTAAGCTAATGACCTCAAATGCAAAAACTCACTTCATTAATCTTGTTCCTTAGATTGTGGGCTCCATTTCTATGGTCTTAGATTGTCCATTGGTAGTGTTTTGAGCACACAAGGGAATCTAAGGATTGGTGAATCAAGGAACTTCTTTGAGAAAGTTGTTGAAGTAAGTGAAATGAACATTTTTATCTATATTTTGTACCAAATGATTAAGCTTGAAATGAACATTTCTATCTAGGATAGTTGCCTTAGTCGTAAATGATTACTTAGGATTGTTGGTTGTATACAATTTCTGCTGTTTGTGGATATATATAAGTTTTAAAGACTATATGTATACATTTGTTATGGTACTGACATGGTGAATCATTTGTAGAGTTAAAAGGACAAAATGGTTCACCCTAGACTCAGACCAGTGGATCTAGAGGTGGAGGAATTGAATGACAATCCACATGATCCAATGTGAGAGATGATGAACCTGATCAGAGAGAAAAGAGACATGATTGCTGAGCTAACAGAAGAGCTAAAAGAAGAAATGGTCAACTGCAATTAGGAAAGGGTCCAATCTACACGTGAGGAGACCTAAGAGGAAACCTAAGCAGTGACTCATCATGAGGAGACAGCTAAGGGGTCCAATCAGTCTCATGAGTCCCCACCTTCTACGATACCAAATCAAGAGTCATAAGGGGTACCAATCCGAGAGGGTAGAGATCTACAATTCTGGGTTTCGAAGTTTTGTAAGCATCTACCTCCGGTGTTCAGAGGCAGATTTGAACCCCAAGCCGTTGAGGACTAGTTGAACTAGTTAGAGAAGATTTTTGAAGTCCTCGAGTGTCCAACGGAGGAGAAGGTGAAGCTGGCAGTATATAAATTAGAGGGGGATGCAGACCGGTGGCGGCGAAATATTACTATGACATTGCAAAACCGGAATGTACCACTGATTTGTGATTTAAGTCATTTAGTCGCCTCAAGTTAAATCAAAATAAACCAAATTATGCAGTGAAGGGCACAACTCGGGTCGTATTCTCTTGAGGAGCCTTTAATTTAATTCCTAATCTAAACTAAGTGACAAAAAATTAAGTTGGGTTTTAAATTGATTTTTTTACTTTTTAATAATGGAAAATAACCTAAACTACTATTTTTTTGGGTTTTTGAGAAATTGTTGAAATAATTAATGAAATTGTGATTTAAACAAATTGATGATGAATGCTTCTTGGAGAAATGGAATATAGGTTATCCTTGCTCAAAATGATTTCGGAGTTAAACTACTCACTAAGTCAAAAATCAAACCTTAACAACTCGCTAAGTCTAGTAATATTAATTAGTGATTATCCATAGAACTCTAGCTAGATAATTATCTCTTAATATATTATTAAATACCACTTAGTGTGCAATTTAGGATTGGATTTATGCAACTTGTTCCTCTATACAATGAACACTCAACTGAGATATTCAAATAAGATTAAGGCAGTCATAATATTCATTCAAACTATGAAAGAATAGCACAACCACATTAAACCAAAAAGGGAATATAGAAATTTAAATCTCAAACCACATAATATAATCTAAATCACAATTGTTCAATCCAAACTAAGATAAACAACTCGCAATCTCAGTAAATTAACCACATAAAATAAAATCCTAACTTAGGAAATCCGTTACATAGTTAAATAAAAAAGATTAAAACAAATAACTTCCCATCTCTGGAGTTTAAACCAATCTTCCATCTCTAAAAAGCACCGAAGGATTTAACCTCTTATCATAAAATTGATCGTAACTGCAACTATTTGAAGGCACCGAGAATCCATAACAATGAGGTGGAAAACAACGATCAGAGAAGGAGGGAGGCGCTGCTTGTTGACTCTTTTTGTGTCCAGCTCTTGGTTGTAGGTACCAATGGATGATCTCCTCCTGTTCGAAATCACTGCCTCTGAATCTCGTCTGTGGTTGCTCCTCTCCGTCTCCTCTGCCGCTCGTGAAGGTCCCCTCCTCGTCTAATTTCAGGTCTCTCTTCAAGTGCCGATGGATACACCTCTTTTTTTTTATTTTCTTTTTTCTTTAAGATTTGAAATCTCATCAAATCCTCTCTACGTTGTGGCCAAATCCCTCCCAGATTTTATTTAGATTGGATTTCCCTAAATTCTGTACAGCTGGCCAGAAAAAATCAGTTTCAGAGGTCCAAGATGATAGTTTCGGATTTTTGCACCAAACTGGACTTTTGGAGATTCGGGGTCTTATTCTGTAATTTTCTCTGATAGCCAAGTGAATCAGTTTCGGTGGTTCTTCGTATTTTGGGACCCAAATTGTGTTTTATAAATTCGGGGTACTTTTATGTAATTATTTCTGATATTTCCCTCCTAAAAGCGAGAGCTAATATTACAGAACAGTACCCCTTTTCCTGTCAAAATTTCCCTGTAGCCACATGCAGAATTTATTTTCCGTTTCAGTCCTTGCAAATCTTTACATTTTGGTCCTTCATATCTAACTTTCCAAAATGAGTTATAATTCAAATCAATATATTATAATATCTTTATTCAAAATTCAAATTTTTAAAGAACAATTACAAGATTATAACAAATATCTCTTTTTAAGATTTATTTTCATATAATCATCTTTAATTCAATTTAATCATAATAAATGCTATTTAGCCCAAAATTGATGATAAAATCCCTAAATATAATATTAAATATTATGATAAAATCGGGATATATCAACTTGGGAGGCATTTCAAGAGAAGTTCAACGAGAAGTACTTCCCTAAATCGGTGAGAAATATTGGGCCGTGGCCAACTCTCCTTTGGCTGCGGCCAAGACCAGCTTAGAAACATTTGGGTTGCGGCCAACATCCCTGGGCCGCGGCCAAGAACTGGTATGATCTTTGGCTGATTTTAACTGACTATAACTCTTAGCACACAACTCCAAATTACACAAACTTTATACAATTTTAAAGCTTGCAATATCTACTATCAAATTAGAAAGTTTCACAACTTTTTGACACCATTTGCTATTTCAAAATATTGTGCAAAGTAGGTCCCTTGCACAGAATTTTCCATTGCCAAATTTCTAGTTTTGCAATCTAAGTCTTCAATGGTTCCAAAATTCACATCCAAGCCTACCCCCACACAAATTTTCACATAGAAACCAATGGAGATATCAATATAACTAAATTCTCATTCTTTTCACAAGTTATGTTTTAAGGCAACAATTCAACATAAAGCCCCAAAACTCCAAACTTCACATTCAAGGTTCCAATCAATTCCATTATCCAAAACTCAATGCAAAACACTACTTCCATACTCAAAACATCCCAAACTCCCTTATACCCCAATCCAACGAAAATAGGGAAAAAATTCTAGAAATTAAATCCTCAATCAATGGCCACAATATTCATATCAAAAGGTTACTCTTACTCACCTTTATCACTTTCTCTAACTTGGTCCTTACTTCACCAACCTCTAGATTTTCTTGAATACATAAATCACCACCTCTTGAAAATCTAAAACCATACAATTGAAGTTTTCAATAAGAGGAACAAGATTAAAGAAGATGTTTTTGACATTCAAGGTCATCTTCAAGGCTAAAATGGCTTACCTACACTAAAATATTCTTCCTCTTTCTTCCTTCACCATGGCCGACTAGAGGGGGGGGGGGAGAGAGAGAGAGTAGGATGATGAAATGATCACCCTTCATCCTTCCCATGCCTTGACAGTCAAATAGAGAGGAGAGAGGGAGAGAAAAATGAATTAAAAATTCCTATTTGACTTTTCAACTATCTCCCTTCATTCAAATCATGACACTTGTCACAAATCTTTTGGCTCCTTATTAGACATGTAACCATATGATTATACTAACTAATTCTGTTAGTCATTTAGTCACACTACTCATTTCTTTAGCTAGTAATTAATTTCTTCATCAGTTGTTGACTAATTGGAGGTAAGTTTTATTCTTCCGGTTTTGCCCCCAACTATGACAAATTCACTTGAATTGCCACCTGACACATGATTCAATTTCTTTTCCCTTCTCATGTGCCATTCCCCCTTCTATTTTAGTCCAATTATAACTTTGCCATATAATTAAACTAAAATACAGGGTTTGAGCATTTTCTACTGCTAATTCGTCTTAACCCATACTTTATTTTCCCAAAAGCATTCATCAAACATTCTTTACAGTCTCATATGTGGTCATTAGCCCTTAAACAAAATTTGGGGCATTACAACTAACAAGTGCATTTTTCAGGATTTACTTGTGCTATCCTCCATACTGGCTGAGACTGCTTATCACATCAACTAACAACTTGTTGATAAATAGGTGTGACTTTTTTTTTGTGGTAAAAGGAGGTGTGGATTTTTAATCTCCAACAGATTAGCCAAAGATTTCAGTAGCTTCGGGCTAATGTTTTTGCTTCATTTTCCTTTTAAAAAATAAAGCAAGAGGTATTATTGTCTTTTTACTTTTAAAACTTATTTTTATTTTAGTCTTTGATTATGCAGTGAAATTTTAGACTATTTTGATCCTTGACTGAAATAAATTTGGTCATGTGATCATTTAATGAAAGTCTCCCTTTAAAAAATCCTCAATAGTACTTTGTTAATTATTATACTACAAATCCAATAGTAATGCTATATTTTTTCCCAAAGTTTTCATATACTCCCTCCGGTCCTTAATATAGAGTATATTTGGAAAGTTTGTCTTGGTTATAAATAGAAGACATATTTTTTATATTTATCAATATTTTCCAAATTTAACCTATTGATGTTTACTCAACAATAATCAAAGAGAAAATTAGGGAAGATGAATAATGTATTGTAGAAAATATATATTATATTAACTAAGAGTTAAAGGGCAAAAATACCCGAGAAGTTTTTGCAACTGAGCTATGGGTGTCTGGAAGTTTTAGAGGGGGTGTATTTGCCCCGAAAGTTTTACAAATGGGGCAATTTTGCCCCTTCGTTAACGTATCCAAACGGTCAACGTTTATTGACCAAATTCTGTAGAGGTGCATGCCTATGTAGCATCCACCTCACCCTTTTTCCATATCATATTTTCAAGGGGAAAAAATGCCCCAGAAGTTTCCACTGAGGGGTATTAGGTGTCTAGAAGTTTTTTGGGGGGCAATTTTGCTCTGGAAGTTTTTAAAATAGGGCAATTTCTCCCCTCTATTAACATACCCAAATGATCAACGTTTATTGACCAAATTTTCTAGAAGTGGCATGCCTACGTGGCATCCACCTCATCTTTTTTCCACATCATACTTTTTATAAAAACAGATAAAAAAACTCAAGGTCGCTAATTATGTAAATTTTTAGTCTCTCCTTCTGATTCACCCAGAAATTTGCATTCAACAAACTTGGAAGACATATCGATCTCCCTTACTCAAATCTCATAGAGACATAGGGGCTGTGTCTACCAGCAACGAGTTTGAGCTTCTAATGGCGGAAAGTGATGGGCTTAGTTTAGCTGGTGAACTGGGTCTTCTCCGACAACATTTCTCCGACGATTTGACTTCTGAGTTTCAAGAGAAAGGAGAGTGGACGAAATGGAACCCAGATCAACCCTCAAACACATGGTTAATTGCAGCTAACTTTCATCGATTTGTAAATTTTAATTCTCCATCGCATCTGGGGAGCGCTAAGAAAAAGTATGAAGAAGGCTAATTTTACTATATTCTTATTCAATCCCTCACCCAACAAGAGAGAAAAAATAAATGAATATGAGAAATTGCACTTAGGAGCAATCTAGTTTTTTCTTAAATATTTTCCTACTAAAAAATCTGAGGGGGAAGCAATTTTTTAGATACGACTTTTTGGATTTGAGTCGAAAGGGGGATTGAGTTTGAGGGATCACACAATCTAGGAAAGCAATGAGTTTGTTTTTTTAAAATATTTTCCTGCTAAAAAATCTAAGGGGAGTGATTTTTTGGATGCAAATTTCTGGGTGAATTAGAAGGACATGCTGGAGAGTTGCACAATCGATGACCTTGAGTTTTTTTTTAATTTATTCTCATGAAAAGTATGATGAGGAAAAAAGGTAAGGCGCATGCCACCTCTGTAAAATTTGATCAACAAATGTTGACTGCTCGGGTATGTTAACGAAGAGGCGAAATTGCCCTATTTTTAAAACTTTCGGGGCAAAATTGCTCCAAAGAAAACTTCTAGACACACAGTGCCTCTCAATAAAAACTTCCAGGGTATTTTTGCTCCTTAAAAATATGACATGGAGAAAGGGTGAGGTGAATGCCATATAGGCATGCCACCTCTGCTTAATTTGATCAACAAACGTTGATCGTTTGAGTATGTTAACAGAAGGGCAAAATTGCCCCATTTTAAAAACTTTAGGGGCAAATACGCCCTTTCTAAAACTTCTAGACACCCATAGCTCAGTTGCGAAAACTTTCGGGGCATTTTTGACCCTTATTCCTATTAACTAATTTAACTAATTTTTATAATCAAATCAAATTAAACAAATATGCATTATATTAAATATCCGAGGGAGAAATATTTTTTCATTATAATTATTGTCCCCAATATTGATATAAAATGGAAATCAAATTAAGATTCATGCCATGTTACCTAAATCACTAGGACATCCAAATTTTGGTGAAGCCGAACATGATATGCGCATTGCGGTTTTTATTAGTCCTATACTTCTATTCAAATTTGTCCAAACAAAAAAAGGCTAATTATATTGATGTATCAAGTAAGGAATTTAATTACCGAAAAGTCCCAATAATAAATGAAGTGTTGTCATTTCTTACTTTAAAATTTGTTATCGATCTGCTTTTCAATTCTTATTGGGACTTATAGATAATTAAGTCCCTACCTTGAAATTTCACTATAATTCCTCCAAAAAAAAGATAAGAATAAGATTTTTTTTTTTTTTGCGAATAAAGAAACACATAATATTAAAAGCAAAGTGAAACTACAATGTCTCAAACACAAGAAACAAAACAACCAACAAAATAAAAATAAAAAAAATAAATAAACACAGATTCTAAATAACAAAAGCGTATCTAAAAAACAAGCAGCTAAAAGATCTTCAATGCAGATCACGAACACCACCATGCCACGTTATCATCCAATAGATTGATGAAATCCAATTTGTCCAGATGAGGTAGGATAAATGTAAATGGATCATTAGGAAAACAATTTTTGACTCGTTATCATCTGATTATGTGAGGCTCTCTTTGAGAATATTATTTTCTCAAGAGAACTAATTAAAAATCATTCTCATGTTTCGGTTCTTAAAGAAATAAATTTGGCAGCAGACTGAGTTTCTAAAGTTTATTTCTTGAGGTCTTACCTGAATGATTGGGTGTGGCAACCACCGTTGCAATTGAGGAAGATTTTAGAGGTCAACTTGAGAAATCTAATTGTAGATCCGGGTTACGTTGATGACTCTTAGCATTTATTTATTTGGTTTTGTATTGTTTTTGTTTCTTTAGTATACTTCCTACTTTCTTTGTCCTATGTTGGTTGTAGACTTTGTTTTAATTTTTTAATGAAATGAAACGTGCTGGGGACAAAAAGTGTTACCCGAAGAACTCAATTCAAAGATGAACATCCTGTTCTCTTTCTTGATATCCTCATATCAAGAATAGGTATGAACATCCTGTTCATACCTATTCTCTTTCTTGTCGGTATAGTGTTCTTGGGAGATAGTTTTAAATATTGGTTTTTGATATAGTTTATTTTTAACTTATAAGTGTTTATAAATTATGATTTACAGTATACGAGATATGTATGTGAGGGGAGTTTTATCTTGACTTACGTAATAAACACTTATATCCCAAATATGTGCTCGTTTGGGATAGTTTATTTTTGACTTATAAATATTTATAAATTGTGATTTACGGTATATGGGGTAAGTACGTGAAATGAGTTTTATCTTAGACTTACGTAATAAACAATTATTTTCCAAAAAAAATATTTCAAACGTAATAATAATTGAAAAAAACAGTACTGCCTCCTATATTAAATACGGGTCCTCATACTATGCTCATCTAAAAGATGAGCACAACATGCTCATCCCTTTAATTTTGGGGTTAGGGCCATTTTTTTTATTTTTTTTATGTATTCTTATTTATTTGGATTAAATTGTATACTGCACTCTGAAATATTTTTATCATTCGGTATCTCAAATGAATTAATTTCTAATTCTACATTCAAAAATATTTTTCCTGCAACACCAATAACCTGAAACATTTTTTTAATAGCACCCAATATCTAAAATATTTTTTTGACACCTAGTATTTTAAGCTAATTAAATTTTTATACATGGAGTATTTTTTCAAAAAATAAAAAAAATAAAAAACCCCCCAAAATTGGGGGATGAGCATTACATGCTCATTTTGGGATGAGTATGGAATGTAGATTCATTAAATACCTATAGAAGTTAAGTACGGTCTGCTGGTCCTCACTACTTATATGGGTCCCACAGGGATTTTTGAGTCTTAACTTGCTCCCATTTCTTTACTAGTCCTGACATTTGCTACGGTGACCGCCGAATCAAGAAAATATATACTATTTTTCTTGCCAATGTGGTGTATACACACACACACACACTCACTCTAATTCGTTGGCAAGAAAAAAAGAAATAGACACACATTTGTGATTTATGAGGGTCAGAAGATGAACAGAGTAGATATGGAGAATGAGCATGAGCATGCTCTAAGCTGCGGAAGCCAGCAGCAGCACCCTTCCATGCCAAACACTGCTCCTCGTGAGGTCTTTCCAAATTTGTTGTTGTTTTTTTTTTATGAAATTTGAAAAAAATATTCCTTGAATTTTAAAATCTGAAATTATTGATTTGAGATAAAAATTTGTGTTGTCAATCTTATTCTTTTTATAAATTTTATTGAATGTGTTTGATTTGAAGGGAGCGGGATAAATTATAATTTTAAACTTAAGAAATTTAAAATTTATCTTCTTATTTTTTTTTTTTAATTTTGAATTCCCATATACTTAAGTTACAAACCTTTAAACTCTAAAATCATATATTCCTGGATCACTTTTTATCCTTTTACAAATTTAGTAGGTATTTTAATTTTTTTTTAAAATTCAAACAACATTTTTCTTTCGTTTTTCTAAATTTGAATGAAGGGGCTCATAATCCCCCTCATCCACTGTATTTGAAATTTGAATGATCATGTGATGGAAGAAGATCCTCTCATCATTTCATTTTCTCATTATCCCTTATGAATCCATCTGAACCGTTGATTTGGAAGATGAGCCATTTGGACCGTTGAGGGAGAGAAAAATGAAAGGAGTGATAACTTGATGACGTGGCTCATTTTTTATCTTTTAGATTGATTGGACGGATATAATTTAGAGATTATGGAGGATGATGAGAAAATGGATAATGAGAGAAACCCAACCCTCATGTGATATGACTTCAATTTTTGTTGTGTGCAGGTACAGCAACCAGGGTCGAAGGAACAGCCATAGCCGCAACAGGATCTATCCTCTTCCTTGCGCTGTGTTGTTCTTCAATGTCAATATCTTCAATTTCTCACTGGAATCCTCCTCCTCCAGCTTCGTCTTCGCTCCTTTGCTTCCAATTTTACTGAGCTTCCTCCAGATTCAGAGCTCAGGCACGAGTCTATCTACATCTGAGCTTCGTCCTGTGGCTTTCATGTTTTCTGTCGTGTGTTCAGTCTCTTATTACTTCACCTTGGCAGCCAAGTTCGTCTTCCCTGGCTTTGCTTCTCACTTTGGAGTGCTCATGTCTCTGTTTGGCTCTATGTCTTCTTCCACTTTGATAGCTTTGACTCTGCGCCTTCCATGGTGGTCCGTTTTCTTTATTCTATTATTCATCGGAGGCTTCTTTAAGCTCCTCAATCATCTTCATGCAACATATGCCACTATACGTCGTCCCCGGGCAAGAACGATGCGACCACACCTACCATTTTATGATGTCATATTCACCCATTAGAGGAAAAGATTGATATCGAAGACCACTAGTTACCTTAATCTGGGAGCGGGGTCCCTGATGTGCATTACCTGATGCGCAGTGTGATGTGCATAATCTCAGCCGTTCGTTTCATCTACGGTGAGAAATATTTCATTAATCAAAACGACGTCGTTTTGATTACTGAATCTGGACCACTCGCTCAAAACCTCAATCACAGCCGTTCATAACATTTTATTTAAACTTCTTTTGTTAACCTTTTTCCTCAACACGCTGTGACCTCCGGTTCTTATATATTTTTTTTTTGCCATTCAGTTTTTATATCAAGTGAAGCTTTGTCTTTATATTCTATGGAATTTTTACCTTATTACTTTTGTAATTATAAATTCTCCCAGTTATTTTATTTCTCACTTTTTTTGCCAAGTATTTTATTTCTCACTTAATTTAATGTAAATGTTTCTTTACATCAATAAATTTGATTAAAAAAATAAAAAATTACCTCCAACTTGATGCGCTGATAATATTAATGTCAACCTCCCAATTTTCTCCTATTAGTTACGTATTTGTCTCTTCTTTATGTAAAATGCAATTCATCCTTCTATTATATAGAGATAAAGAGAAAAACTGATAAAATACAATGCCAAAAGAATTAGTCAAAATACAATGTTTTTGCTCTCCATCCATTAACTTACTATCATCTCATCTATCACAATAATTAAATATTTAGTATTAAATTACCAAAATTATCGCTACATCAAAATGGTTGACGGAACCCAAAAGTCCTGCTGAAGAATAATGAACCACAATCTCTCAAGAAGGTACATTGTTCTGCCAAAATGGGTAGCTAAATCAACATATAAACCCAAAGATGGAGGAGCTGGCAAAATTATCTGAAATCTCATTTCTACACAAGACTAATGGTGCTACATTGAGAACCTGTTATTAAGACAACATTGTCAAAATATAATTATTGTAAAAAATTGAAATAAAATTTCATGTAATTAATATTGATTGTCTTGATGCAAAAAGTTGAAGTGTACCTAGTGATTGAAGAGATTTGATTTTTCTTTTCTTGCCTTGCTTTTGATTTTTCTTTTCTTGCCTTACTTTAGATTCAAGAGGCTTTTGCAAAGAGTTGACATTTTGTCTTCTCTTACCTTGCTTTTGAAGGACACAGCTGGGTTTATTTTGTAACACTTTAGCACCCTGCAATTAAAAAATGATCAATATTAGCTAAACTTAAGATGAAAATGACAAAAGAAAAATTTAGTCATTACCTTGTATATATGATTAGATTGAACTTTTCTTTTTTTGTTTGATTGATTATCAACCCAACTCATCCATCGCCTTTTATGCCTCTTCCCCTCTTTCTTCTTCAAAACAGCAGTTATAGCACATTTTGTACACATTTTGCAAGATGTTTCATCTTCAGAAGATTCACGCATGGCCAGAATATCACTAACTTTCTTGCTTAGTTCTAAGATCGCATGTTGCACAATATCAAAAGTCTCTTGACATTTTGACGCTTCAGATACCAATCTTACAAACATAGGGCATAATTGCCTGTAACGCATTGAACTTTCCATCTTTGGATCAACTTTAATCTCATTACCCAATATATCTTGTACAATTTCACATCTTGCTTCCCTTGTCCACCTTTTTAATATATATTGTTTCGGAAGTTCATCAACTTCTAAATGTGTATATATCCTTAATGCATGGCAACAGATTAGTCCATATTGCTGAAACTTCATGCAACTACAATTGGTGCAACCATTAGTACTATCATAAGTAACTTTCCACTCTCCTGGTCTAGTAATCATTCTAACCACATATTGCTTTACATCACCTATCTCATCTCTTTCTTTTATACGACATGCACAACTACAATCCCATTCATCTTGGAAGACATCAAATATAGCAGGAGTGTAGATTTGAGAAACTTGTTGGAGCATCGGTGCATTTCTCACAATCAATCTAGGAAGTTTCTCACGTGTGTTAAAGTCTTGTTGCAACTCAGTATATCGCTTGTCATGAACAACCATTTCAAAGAGTTTCAAGAATCTATTGATATCAAGTTCAGGAGTCATACAATCCTTCAAAGATGAATTGACACTTTCACTTAATTGGGTGCTCCTCATGCCAATTGTGAAAGCATGTTTCATATAGCAAACTGCCCATTTTTCTTTTATCTTGTATATGGAGGACAACCAAGAATTTTCTTCCAAATTGTAAGTCGATAGTAGCTTTCTCCAAGCATCCTCAAACTCAGATTCTTCATCATAGTTGAACAAGCACTTGTTAAGATCAGTCAAGAAATGTGATCCATCTTTCATCAAGTTCCCTAAATGTTTAATGCCATTTCTATGCAAATGGAAAATGCACAACCCATGTTTAACCTCAGGCATTACATCTTGTAGTGCTCTAGCCATTGCTTGATCTTGATCAGTAAAAATGGTATGTGGTTGCTTTTGTTTGTGAGCCTGCAAGAATGTTTCAAAAAGCCATTTAAATGACTCTATTGTCTCATCATACAATAATGCAACACCAAATATTACCGCTGTTCTATAATGGTTGAAACCTGAAAATACAGCAAGGGGTCTATTTTGACGATTTGTGCAATATGTAGTATCAAATGAAACAACATCACCAAAACAAGCATAATCAATTAGCATGTGTGGATCAGCCCAAAACACATTTGTTATTTGCTCATCAAAATCCATCTGATAAGCATGAAAGAAAGATGGATTCTCTATCAGCTGCTGTTGAAAATATTGTAATAGACATCCAGCTTCTCCATACTTCATTTCTCGTTGCCTCCTTTGCCTCAAATAGCTTTTGACATCCTCTCTTGTAAACCCCAAATTGGCTCTACCTCCAACTTGTTTACTCATTAAATTAAATGTATCCTTCTGTTTAAGCCCTACATCATTTGCCGTCTCTATTTCAATGCCTTGAGTTGCATTTACTTGGCGTTGAGATCGTAGGAGATGTGCTGATTCTTTAGAATGCAAAGGGTGATTATGTTCACCAACAAATTCGCTAACTCTCCACTTTCCATTCACAAGCTTCACATACATTTTTGCTTTGCAATCCGTTCTAGTCTCTGCTCGAGGATATTTTATTGTATAATCCCTCTTGTCTGGCTGTCGCACTCCTTGCTTACTACATACATATCTATAACAAGTAATGATAGACTTGTCCCTCCTACTATAAGTGAAATTGTGCTTCCTAACATTAAAACCCATTTCATGTCCATAATTGGTCCAAAATTCATATGCCTCATCTAAATTTTCAAATTCAAGACCTATTCTCGGTGTGAAGTTGATATTCATCCTGTTGAATCTACACAATCTGGGTTGCAGTGACTACAATCACAAAAGCAATTAAAAACTAGAGGGAATTCATTCAAAATATATCCAGAAAAATTTAAGTGCATGAGATTCAGTTCATATTAACAAGTATGTACTCATATCATGTAGCAGCAAAATGAACTCGGCAGTTTAGAAGCTTAGTGATAATGCAATGTCATTAATCAAAACAATTTTGCACAAGCTCTACAATTTATGGACAGCAGCGAGTGATGAATTCAGGGCACAAACATATTTAAATTCTCAATTCCAAGATTCTTGTCATAGCAGCTAAATGATAACAAGAAGTAATTTAGCAAGTTTCCAAACAGGTATAGTTCAGGGTAATGACATCAAGAAATGCACAAGTCACAATTTAGGGAGTGTAGTAGTGAGCAACTTCTAGCAAATTCAAGAGACAACAATTTTAGTAAGTGTAAATCAGATTTAGGTGACTGAATTTATTCCCAAAACATCAGATGAAAACTCACTACCGCAATTTCAGGTTTGACAACAAAAAATAGACCCATATTCAGGTTTGAAAACTCACATCTTGCCTGCATCTTTATTTTTTTAAGTGAAAAAATATACCCATATCATATATTATTGTCCACATCTTTATTTTGGTCAATAGGCATATCGTATACTCAACCAAAGAGCCTATCTCATATTATTGATGACTGATGTAAACATTTTTTATGATTTTATTTCATATAAATCATGTCATTCTATTTATAAATTAAATTAAATTGTGAATGGCATTGTCATCACTTGATTTATTGTATACATTATGATGATGATGTAAACATATTATGTTTTTGACTTTTTAATTGCCTCTGCATCTGATAGGGTCACATGTAAAAATCAACTAGCGTGGCTCTCTTTAATCTATCAATTATGTGGTTTATTAAAGCTGCATTAGAAATAGAGTTATTCACTTATTCCTTAACTTGTATTGTGACAATAAGCTACTAAAACATCTTTGGGACATTTTGCCCCTTTCGACATTCTCCATAAAAACTCAAAAAGATGGATTTTTTAATCATAAATCCGCATATTTGAAACATTTTTAGACTCATAAATATCAAAAAAGTTATAAAAAACATACCTTTAGACTTGCCCCCACCTCAATAGAGTTTTCCCGCGCATACTTCAGCCACAAAGGTGAATTTCAGTGATCTCTGTCTGCAGCAACGTGTTGGAGAAGAAGAAGTTTAAATAAAATGTTATGAACGGCTGTGATTGAGGTTTTGAGCGAGTGGTCCAGATTCAGTAATAAAAACGACGTCGTTTTTATTAATGAAATATTTCTCACCGTAGATGAAACGAACGGATGAGATTGTGCACATCACACTGCGCATCAGGTAATGCACATCAGGGACCCCGCTCCCCCTTAATCTAGGGTATTTTCATGTACTCGTTCCCCCCATCCATTTACATGTCTTGGAATAGTTCTAATCCAGCTGATTTTCTAGTGAAAAATGCGTCCAACGCTCTTTTTTCTTTTCCCATGTCCTAAATTAGGTTTTCCCACCCAAGTATTGTTCAATTCTTGTTTCATTTTTCTTTATTTAAACTTTCGATGCCATTGTTTTTTGATATTATCCTCAAATATAGAAGGCCCTTGGTTTTCAAAGAGCTTCAGGTGGCTTTGTCCCCTTTCATATCAACAACATGGAGATTATCCCCATTGTTTGGCACGACATATGTGGATTATTTCCTTCTGATTGATGTCTGCTTAATTCAAAATCAAAAAGTTAATAATTCTCTCGTTAGTTTCTCTCGCTTTTGGTTTATTTTGTTCATATTGCTGGGTGAGGTTTGTCCTCTTTTTTTTTTTTCTTTTTTTTTTGTGTTTATTTTAAATTTTAGGCCCTGCAACCAAAACTTGATGCTGGAAGGGGCCTTACCTATGATATACCACTCTTGTAGCTGATGGTATTGTTTGTGAAACTGTAAACTTGCACTTTGCTGCGTAAGTTTTTGGATGAGTTTAAATATTGATTGGGATAAAAATTATATATATGGCGAGCAATACTTACTACATTTGTGTTCATAACGAGGGAAGTTCAACTTCTTTGAACTTCCAGAATTAAGAATCATAATCTAATCCTGGTAGAAATGGAAGGACATTACACAGTTCTGTCCAATCATCAATCAATAAAAACTGAATAAATTGCTACTTCTACTCCAATGTTCTCTCTATCCACTTCAGCCTGTTGAATTACAGAATGCCTGCTGAATTACTGAACCTTTCTCCCTTTATCTATCATTGTTCATCAAGTTTCAATGTCATCTTATCTATGAATTTGTTGCTTTTCAGTCAAAAAGTTGCCACTAGCTAGTTGCAGCATTGGATGAATTTTGGAAGCCCTGTAGGATATTGTTGAATTCAAAATTATTTGAATTCCATTTTGAAACATGAAGCAATATGATCACACGGAGACCTTATCACATTTCATGCTTCATCATCTCCATAAACTCTATATGTTTATCTATCAGTTAATGTTTGTGTTAAAACAGAACAAAAGAACAGTAAACTCTCTTCTCTCTCTCTCACAGCAAGTATCTCACTGTAAAAAGGATGAAGAAGCCAAAGAGAATCTCCAAGTGGTAAAAGAATATTTATTCACTCGTACCTTAGCATAACAGGCTTTAGGTATTTAAAGATTCTGAATTACAGTGGAAATAACTGACCCTCCCTACATTATCGGGAGCAAATGCATGACTGACTCAATGGACCTATTAGTGGCCTAGTGGTCCGATATTATTCTGTTAATCATAATACGACTAACTTAATAATTAAATAAATGCATAACTTAAATAAATGAACTTAAATAAATGAGACTTGGTCAAGCCTCAACTACTTTCCTATTCTTACGCCTCTGGTAGGTCACTAATGGCTTACTAGGATTTGTAACATTACTCCCTCCCTGAAAACATGACTTGTCCTCAAGGCGAAAATCTGGATACTGGCTTGTCAACAGGTCATATTCCTCCTAGCTTGCTTCTTCGGATGGTCTGGATTTCCATTTGATTAAGAGCTCCAAGGTCTGTCCCTTCCATTGGTGAGACAGCACAGTTTCTGGTTCTAACAGCAGCTCGAAGTCAGCAGATATAGGAAGATCTGCCGGCGGGGTAGTTGGAGGCAGCCTATGTGCAGGTCGAAGTAAAGAGATATGAAAAATTGGATGGATCCGTGCAGATGGCGGGAGTTCCAATTCATAAGCAACTTCTCCAATACGTCGTAAGATAGTGTAGGGCCCAAAAAACCTTGGAGATAACTTAGCAAACTTCTGGTGTGTAAGAGAGCGCTGACGGAAAGGCTGAATACGCAAGAAGACAGTATCCCCTGGATCAAAGGAAAGCTCACGTCGGTGCTAATCAGCATAAGTCTTCATTCGGGTCTGAGCTTTCTTGAGGTTATCCTGGAGCAACCGTAGAATGGCATCTCTAGTTATCAATTGGTCTGCAAGCTCCGCTACTTGAGTTTCTCCTTGAACAAATGGATGGAGTGGTGGCGGGTCCCTACCATATACTGCTTTGAAAGGAGTGATGTTGGTAGAGGAATGGAAACTTGTGTTAAAAGAGTATTCAGCCCAGCACAAGTATTTGCTCCAAGTTTTAGGTTGTTCATGCGCGAAACATCGTAAATAAGCTTCAAGACAGCGGTTGACAACTTCCGTTTGGCCATCCGTTTGAGGATGATATGCCGTGCTCATCTTCAATTGAGTTTGGCTTAACCGGAAGAGCTCTTGCCAAAAGGCACTGAGGAAGAGTGGGTCCCTGTCAGAAATAATAGATCTCAGAATTCCGTGTAAGCAAACCACTTCTTCACAAAATCGGCCAACCACTGATTTAGCTGTATACGGGTGGCTTAATGGAATAAAATGGCAGTATTTACTCAAACGATCAACCACTACCAGAATAGTATCATAATTTCCTGATTTAGGCAAGCCAACCACAAAATCAATGGAGATATCCTCCCAAATCTGTTGGGGTATGGGTAGGGGTTGTAATAAACCAGCAGGTGACAAGGTCTCATATTTACTCTTTTGACACGTGAAACATTGCTGAACAAGTGTCTTAACATTAGCTTTCATGTGAGGCCAGAAAACAGTACTTGATAACCGCTTTAAAGTCTTCAGAAATCCGCCATGCCCTCCTGAAGGGGTAACATGGGCCTCTTCTAGTAATTTAACACGAATTGGGGAACTTCTTGGAATCACTAGCCTCCCATTATAATATAGTCGGTTCTGGACCAACGAGTAACCTGGTTTGGAGCTGGGATCTAGTTCTAAAGCTGTAATAATTGGGGCTGTAAATTGGTCATGTCGTAGCGCTTCGTCCAGATTCAAGAAATCCATAGGTAATGGCACCACGAGATGGAGAAAATCAGCATGTTGGGGTTTTCTGGATAACGCATCAGCCCCTACATTCTCTTTGCCAGCCTTATACAGAATGCTGAAATCGAATGGAAGAAGTTTGAGGATGAGGTGTTGCTGGGTATTAGTAAGTGTTCGCTGATCCAGCAGGTTTTTAAGGCTGTGGTGGTCAGTCTTGACTGTGAAATGACGCCCCAGTAAATAATGTCGCCACTGTTGTAATGCTAAGACCAAAGCTAACAATTCGCGATCATAGGCTGACTTATACCGGTTAGAAAACGAGAACCCTTTGCTATAAAAAGCAATAGGATGGTCCTGCTGCAGAAGTATAGCCCCCACATCCTCCATTGAAGCATCACACTCAACAACAAATTCAGAAGTGAAATCTGGGAGCTTCAGCACTGGTGTGGTCATTAAAGCGACCTTAAGCCGTTCAAAAGCTTTCTGGGCAACCGGAGACCAATGAAAAGCATTTTTCTTAGTGAGATCAGTTAAAGGGCGAGCAATCATACCGTAATTTTTCACAAAGCGCCGGTAGTAACCTGTGAGGCCTAGAAATCCTCGAAGTTCAGTGACGTTGGTTGGAATCGGCCAATCTCGGACTGCAGCAATCTTCTCGTAGTGTGTTTCCACACCATGAGCTGATATTCTATGGCCCAAAAAAGAAACCCGAGCCTGCCCCAGGGCACATTTTTTGAAGTTGGCGTAGTAAGAGTTCCGCTGTAGGGCTTGAAAAATAATGCGGAGATGAGCTTCATGTTGTTCCGACGTCCTACTGTAGACCAAGATGTCGTCAAAGAAGACTAGTACGAATTTCCTCAGGTAGGGTCTGAACAGATCATTCATTGCTACTTGGAATGTTGCAGGCGCGTTTGTGAGACCAAACGGCATAACAAGATATTCATAATGGCCACTATGAGTTCTAAAAGCTGTTTTGGGAATGTCAGTCGGTAGAATCCGGATTTGGTGGTAACCAGAACGAAGGTCAATTTTTGAGAAGCGGGTAGCACCATGTAGCTCGTCCAATAACTCGTCAATGTTTGGAATGGGATATTTATCGGGGACTGTGATTCGGTTGAGCGCCCGGTAATCAACACACATGCGCCAAGAATCGTCTTTTTTCTTGACTAATAAAACTGGACTTGCGAATGGACTCGAGCTAGGCCGAATGAATCCCTTCTGGAGTAGGTCTTCTACCTGTCGCTCAATCTCATTCTTTTGGAAATATGGGTAGCGATATGGCCTAAGATTTGGTGGGGCAGCCCCTGGAAGTAAGGGTATAGCATGCTGCAAATCCCTGAAGGGGGGTAAAGATGTAGGTTCATCAAAAACACCCTTAAAATCAGATAGTAGTCTTTCCAAGTTTAGACCATTGCTGTTGTTTGTGCGCAGAGTTGATTCAGAAACCACCATGGAATGAAGGCTTGCGTTTTGGACATTAGCACGAGGGATCCCCTGTAATCTGTACCTTTTTCCATCCACCCAAAATATTAAAAACATTTTGTTCCAGTTTGCCTGAATAGTGTTAAGTGATGCCAGCCACTTAATTCCCAAGACTAAATCAGACCCCACAAGAGATAATGGATAGAAATCTTGCGTGATGTTCAAACCTGGAAGGTGAACCGTGACTACCTTGCACAAGCGGTTGCAACGAACCACACTGCCATCACCAATCTGAACCCCTAACGTGGGAATAGAAGTTGTAGGTAAACTCAATTCTCGCACCAGCGATTCCGAGATAAAGTTGTGGGTCGACCCACTGTCGACGAGGAGCACCACAGCTCGATTCTGAATTGAGCCACTAAGCTTCATTGTGGCCGCCGAAGGTCTCCCTAAAATGGCATTGAAGGATATCTCGGCTTCCTCTGGAACCTCCTCCGATTCTGGTATGGGCTCGAGCTCCTCCGGAATGGGGTTACCATCGGCGTCAACTTCCATGAGTGAGAAGGAAGAAGACCCGCATCTATGACCTAGACGAAAGGGGGCACCACATCGGTAGCATAGTCCCTTCTCTCTCCGTTGCTGCTTCGTCTCATCCCAGGAGGTCAGCTTGGTCGCACTCGACGCTGACGGACCGACCGAGCTAGAAGATGACCCCGAGAGTGCGTACTTTGAATTCGGGTTGTAGGAGCCAGCGTTGACCCGCGAGGACAGACCCGATAATGTGGACTGGGAAGCCCGACCCTGTCCAGCTGCAGCAACATTGGGCTTAAGCCCACTCGTGGATGCTTGCTGTTTCTCGAACTCGAGAGCTAAGCTAGCTGCCCTGTAGACAGTGCGAGGTTTATGAATCCGAACTTCAGATCGTAATTCCTCCTTCAATCCCTTCAGAAAGACCCCCAAAAGGCAGTGTTCCGGCCAGTTTGAAATTCGAGCAACCCGGCGTGCCCACTCCTGACGATACTCCCCCATCGAACCGGTTTGTTTGATATCACACAAATGCTCGTCGGGATTCAAATACTCTGGAGGTCCAAAGTGTTCCTGCAGAGATTTCACCAACTCGTCCCAATATAGCATAGTGCGCTATGAATTTGTCCAAGAAAACAAATCCAAAGCATCGCCTTCTAAGTACATCGATGCTATATCCACCTTATCGTCATCGGGTGTCTCATAGTAACGGAAAAATTTCTCTGCCTTGAGGATCCAACCTCTTGGGTCACCACCACTAAATGTCGGGAAATCAATTCTGGCGTGGGGAGGATTCGGGCGTCTCCGAGAAACGTCGGAATCGTCGTCACTATCATCAGCCCAGCGACGGTGTTTTGTTGTTTTCCCATGGCGTACGGACTGAAGCTCCAGGGCGATCACCTTCTCCCTCAATTGGTCTAGCGTCTCCAATTTGGCGGCAATGACTGCTAAGGGGTCACCGGACAATGGGTTGTTCTCAGGATCAGTGTTGGCGCCGGAAGAGCGTGTTGTCACCATCGTGATCAGAACGAGGGCTCTGATACCAAATTGTTAAAACAGAACAAAAGAACAGTAAACTCTCTTCTCTCTCTCTCTCACAGCAAGTATCTCACTGTAAAAAGGATGAAGAAGCCAAAGAGAATCTCCAAGTGGTAAAAGAATATTTATTCACTCGTACCTTAGCATAACAGGCTTTAGGTATTTAAAGATTCTGAATTACAGTGGAAATAACTGACCTTCCCTACATTATCGGGAGCAAATGCATGACTGACTCAATGGACCTATTAGTGGCCTAGTGGTCCGATATTATTCTATTAATCATAATACGACTAACTTAATAATTAAATAAATGCATAACTTAAATAAATGAACTTAAATAAATGAGACTTGGTCAAGCCTCAACTACTTTCCTATTCTTACGCCTCTGGTAGGTCACTAATGGCTTACTAGGATTTGTAACAGTTTGTTTCTTTTTTGTGTTCCTTTTTTGTTTTTTTGTCTCTACTTCTCTTCTCCCCTCTGTCGGTGTGTGTGGCTAATTAGACCATAATTAGGAGAAAGTTGCTATGGGGGTATTAATGTCAATTAAGGGATTTTGTGTGCTAACTGCCATATCTTAGTGATATTTTAATTCTTTGATGATTTATCCCCTTCAGACCAGATGATTTTCCACTTGGTTTCATTTGTGTAGGTGAATGAAGGATTAATTGCAGAAAGGAATAATGGCAGCCAATGACCTAACAAATAGCACCCAAGGACCTGAATTGAATTAAATACATCTGCAGATGGGGAGACAACATTCGCCATTGGCTGCACGACACAATCACAAGGACTCTGGCTGACATGGTTTTGACCTTTTGTTTACAAAGTTTTTTTTTTTTTTTTCAGTTTTTCTTTTTCCTGGTTCGATTATGAAAAAAAAAAAAGGAAAGTTTTGTAGGGTAGAGGAATTTCTAGTTTCCCATTTTATCTATGAATTCTACTCCATATGTTTATCAATGCCGTAGAAATGGGAAAGCTCATCAACTTCGTCTTGTACTGGCTGAACAAGGTTCATTCTGACATAGGGTTCAATTTTCTGGTTTTATGATTAAATATATTATCTGCGTCTTTGAATGCTGAAACATGGTCTAATCAAATGAAAAACTTTTTGCAGATTGACGTCTCATTTTCATAATATGGAAATTTCAGTTATTTTGAACGCCAGAATTGAGAATCATAGTCCAATTCTATGAGAAACAGAGGAGCATTTCACAGGTCAATCCAATTTCAATGTGATATTCATGCTGATTTGGTTTCAAGTGCAAGGTTCATGTTTGGAGGAACTGCAAATGCTAGCTTTGTTAATGAATCATTGTGGCAAAGACTTATAGGTGTTGCGGCTATACTCTATTCCTATTCCAAACATGGGACCAACAATCAGTCCTCTCCCTTATCAACCCAATGAACCAAGCAAGAAATGGCTGGTTTGTTAGGAAGGATTGCAAGTCAATGTATCTTTTGTCGAATCTATGTTCTTAATCTTGATTTTTTTGGCTCTGCTCTGGTGTTTTTTGTATCTGAACATTTCTCTGTTTCTGAGAATAACCCCACTGCAAGATAGAATTGGCTTGAGCTGATTTTGATTGTAAAGAGTATATTGTTAACTATTGAACTCATCAGATAACAGTTAGGCAAAAGCTTTCTAGATTCATTTTCCAAGATTTTGTATATATACTAGCATCTGAGATGTTACTAGCCGAAATTTAGGATTTGAACAAACTTAAGAGACATATGAAGCACAGATGATTCAACTATGGAGGTGCGTCCATGTTTGGCACTCATACTAGATGTTAGAGATAGTAAGGTGAAACTAATAGATTAGTTAATTGGTTAGGGCCCTAGTCTATATAAAGGGTCTTAGTTAATGTGGCTTAGTGTGTTAGGATAGTTAGATCCTCACCATATTTAAGGAGAACATGTTGCTCTTATATGGTTAATACATGATTCTTCATCTTCTCCATAATGTTCCTCTATTTGCTATTGTTTTACACTAGATGGGTCAGTACGTTTTGACTCTTTTATTTACACTTGGAACATCTAACTGTTATTGGATTTCATTTTCTCTAATCTAATGGACTTGGGCCTAGGCTTAATCTAATGGCCTTAGCATGTTCTCTTATTTTGACCAACTCTTTATGACACTTATCTCTTGCTTCCCCATATTTTCCTATACACAAACATAACTATAAATTTATTCATCTTGCATAGATGATCATCAATCAGAGACCAACCATATATCCCTCACCGTGTCAGCTTCATCCTCTAGCTTCCATGCCTTCTGTTACTTCTCTCTTATGCAATTAAGTTTTTTCTCTCTAGTTTCCTAGTTTAGCTTGTCTTCCTAAGTGGACTAGTGCTTATGTCTGTATTTGGCTTTTATCGACTGTTCCCACTCTGATATCTTTGATTTTGCAGCTTTCATGCATGGTCGTTGGGATGAATCTAAAAGCTTAGAGAAATTTGAAAAAGAACCAATAGCTTTATCCTGTAAGGTAGTGATTAACTCTAACTTTATGTGGCACGGGTGTACAGAGAAGTTAAAGTTTTAAACGCAAGTGAACCATTCCAGCTGCAGAGGGGCCCTCTCCCATGTAACGAAAATACCATATTGCCCCTAGATATTTTAGTGCTTCCCTTTTCTCATAAGAGGGCTCTGATTTAGCGTTGGGCAAGATCTGGATAGGAGAAAGACTGCGTTTGAATCTCTCTGAGGATCTAATCATCAGATCCATAATTACTTACGGAAGCATCTTCGGTCATATTGGATGCGACCAAGTGTTTCTGTGGTTTCCTCAACAACAAAGCTTCTTATGTTTACGACTTGGAAGACAATCTCAAGTTGCTAGAAACAAAATGGGAAAAGCTTGAAATGATGAAGAAAGATGTGGAGGCAAATATCGAAGCAGAAGAAAATACCAGAGATATGCAAAGGTCTCATAAATTCACCCGTTGGCTGAAAAGCATCGAAGGCATTCAAGAGGCACTACACATTATATATTCTTACCTGGGTAATTTTTAATTTAATTATTACATAATTCTATAGACCATAGTCTTATATACTTTCACTTAATCATGTCTGAGATGCTACAGATCATTTTACTTATACTTATTATTTAAATTTTAAATTAATTTTAGAGTCGATTTGAATGATGACGTTGTGAAAATAATTAAGAATATTATATTCACAGGAAATAAAAGATACTCAAGTTCGTGGAACTAAGCAAATAGAAAACAAATTGCTGAGTAAATGTTGTCCAAAGAGTTGCATGTCAAGCTACAAGTTGGGAAAGAATGTTGCCAAGATCCAAAGGAATGTAGACGAACTAGAAACTGAAGGGGAAAGGTTTTGTAAGGATTTTAAAATTGCCCTCAAGCATCTGTGCAAGCCAAGTGAGATGCCTTTAGGTGACAGTGGGCTTAGATTTAATGTTCGATAAGGTATGGAAAAGTATAGAAAAACAGAATGTTGGTTTCATTGGCTTATCTGGGATGGGCGGGATGGGAAAGACTACCTTGTTAAAGAAGATTAATAATGAACTTGGAAAGAGACTAGATTTTTACGTTAAGTGGGTGGTGGTATCAAAAAGTCCCAATTTAGATGGTATTATGGACAGCATCAGAAAATGGGTACGGATTGGAGATGACCTTTGGAATCATTGCAGTAACCAAGATGAAAAGGCTGCTAAGATTTACGAAGTCCTAAAAGAAAAGAAATTTGTTTTGTTATTGGATGACATATGGGAGAGGTTGGACTTGGAAAAGGTGGGAGTGCCATATCCAAAGGAAACTAATTTTCAATCCAAAGTTTTATTCACAACACGATTTGAGGATGTGTGCGAGAAAATGAATGCTCAAAGAAAATTTAAAGTTGAAATTCTAACAGAGATAGAAGCATTAGAGTTATTTTGTATGAAGGTTGGTGAGGAAACTCTAAAATCTAACCCTATCATTCCAAAGATAGGAGAAGAGATGGTTAAAGAATGTAAAAGGCTGCCACTTGCATTAACTGTGGTTGGAAGTGCCATAGCTGGCGTGAAAAGTGTTGAAGCGTGGGAACACTCAAAGAATAACTTAACAAGTTCTTCATGGACATTTTCAGATTGGGAGACAAAGGTGTTTTTTGTCCTCAAGTTTAGCTATGATCGACTACCAAGTGATACACACAAAAAATATTTTGTATATTGTGCATTATACCCAGAGGATTATGTGATTCCAGTGTACGTACGATCTCATTGATAAATGGATAGGAGAGGGATTTCTTTATAATGATAGGATGAGAAGTGTAGATGATATGCATAGCCATGGTGGGTCCATAATTGAAAAGTTGAAGCTCTCATGCTTGTTAGAGAATTTGGAAGATGATATCTTTTTGAAGCGCTCAATTAAGGTGCATGATGTCATCCGTGACATGGCATTATGGATAGCACAGTGATCAAGACAAAAACAAAAAGAAGGTTATAGTACAAGAAGATGCATGGACAACATTTCAAGCTAATGATGGAAAATGGGAAATGGTTGAAAGGATTTCAATGATGAATTGTGTTGAATCATGTATACAAAGCATAGATTGGACAAATCTCATTATATTATTATTGAAGTTCGATATTGATTATGTAATTAATGGATTACAAAACATCAAATACGCGAGGCAATTATAAGTCTTGGAACCACATGGAGTGACAAATGTATCTATCATCACATATATAGGCGGCTTAAATCTTTTGGAATATCTATCATTGGAGGTATTCGATTTAACCAAGGCATCACACATTTCAAGAAAGTTGAAGAATTTGAAAAACCTGAAGGTTTTCCATTTGTGTATAAATCGTGGTGTCATTCCTTTGGGACTAATATCAAATCTTCAATAATTAAAAGTGTTTAAGCTTCACACTACTGGAGTATTCCCAAATGACAGTGAAGAGAGTGAATTTCTAGAAGAGGTAGAGCACTCATTGAACTTGGAGGAGTTGTGGATGGAAATAAGAACTGTGAGTGGCTTCTACAGATTATTTAAATCAGCCAAGTTGCAAAGCTGCATATATGGCCTTGAGCTTTCTGATGTTCTTGCCCCAATTGATGTGCCATCATTATTGGCAACCATGTCAAAAATGAAGCACCTGCAGTGTCTTGCCTTCTACAAATTGCATAATGAGATAGATCCTTCTGTTTATGGCACATGTTGTCTATCCATGCTTCGAGCTGTGAAATTCTTTGATTGTCGTACAATACATCATTTGACATGGTTGAAGTATGCTCCACTACTTCAACAACTTGCGGTTAGAAATTGCTCCTCAATAAAAAAAGTGATAAAAGGAGAAAGATTAGAAGATGAGAAAGATACAATATTGCCATCTCTTGTAGGGCTGCAATTGAATGATTTGCCACATCTTAAGAGCATTCACGAGGGAGTCTTGTCTTTCCCTTCCCTGAGATCCATCATGGTGAGTGGCTGTGGAAATCTAAAGAAGTTACTGTTTGATTCCGATTCTGCCAAGGCTAACTTGAGGCTTATCAAGGGAACTCAACACTGGTGGGACAACTTGAAGTGGGATGACCCAGCTATTAAAGCCACTTTCCACTCAAAATTTGAAGCATCACGTTCTTGAATAGTTCTTTGTCTCATAGATAAAGGTATTCCACTTCTAGTATTATTATTATTAGTCTTATTTTTTTGGCCTTCAATGTTAATATTAGTCTTTTTATTTGTGTTTAATTAAGACTTATAAGTTAACTGCCTGTATATCGTTGCAGATCGATTTCGTCATGGTAGATACATTATGTCTGGGATGTGCTTGGCTTTCATGTATACTTCTCTTGCATTTGAGATTGCATAATTAATTAGCCTGGTACAATATTCTTCACTTTTATTTAATTTTCCCTTTTTGACATTTAGTTTGATTTAATTATGTCATATTCGAAATGAATTTTTTTATTGATAACAGAACTTATGTAAATTACTCTATATATATATACTGCCTCAAGACAACAAAGAGAAGGAACTAACAGAAAATATGATATTCCCTCCCTCCGGTCCTTAATATAGAACATTTAAGAAGTTGATCTTTGTCTACAATGAGATCTATTTTTAATATTTGTAACTATTTTCTTAATTTATCTCTATTGATGCTCCATCGACAATAATTAAGAAGGAGAGGAAATAAGGGAATTATAAAAAATGACTAAGGTGTTTTAAAAAACATATGTCATATCGACTAGCTTAACTATGTTAACAAGAAGGGAACATCACCTGATTGGAGATGTGAGGCTCTCTTCCAGAA
This sequence comes from Inga leiocalycina, assembly GCA_963242795.1. Taxonomy (NCBI): domain Eukaryota; kingdom Viridiplantae; phylum Streptophyta; class Magnoliopsida; order Fabales; family Fabaceae; genus Inga; species Inga leiocalycina. Next base: position 18,619,425 of record OY725320.1, read on the forward strand.
TATTATCTTCTCGAGGGAACTAATTAGGAATCATTCTTGTGTTTGTATTCTTAGGAAAGTAAACTTGATAGAAGACTGAATTGCTAAAGTTTCTTTAGAAGGGTCTTGCCTACTTGATTGGGTATTTTGACCCGATACAGCTAAGGAAGATTTTGGAGGATGGGCAGAGTGCTGTTTTTGACAATGGATGACGTTTTTCCTTGTTTTGTTTTTCGGTGATTATGTTTAGTTTTATGTTTTAGCATCTGGACTATTTTGGAATATTGGTGTTTAGAATATGCTATTTTATATGAAATGCATTCAGTTGGTGAAAAAAAAAAGTTTAACTAGTTTTTTTAATCTAATCAAATTAAATAAATATATCTTATATTAATAAACGGAGGAAGTAATTTAAGTGAGATGATAAGGCAGAAAAGTGTCAAAAAAATGTATATATATAAAATTCAGTTTTTCTTTCTTCTATTTATTATTATTATTTTGTAAGAAGGCTTTTGGTTTTAACCTGAACCTCTATTTATGACATAACACACCTATATAGTTTCAGTTTTATGCTTCTATTGTTTTTTTTACCTTAAGAGGTGCAGAATTAATTTATGTAAAAATTAATCCTTATAATTTGATCAAATTTTAAATTAGGTCCTTGAACTTCTATTTCTTTTTATTAAGTTGTTGTACTTTAAATTATTAGAGGCATCCATCCCTACCGTTAATGAAAGACTAACGCGGGCTAACACCGTTTATTTTGAGTGATGTGGAAGATTACTCTGCATCATTCCCGCTGTCGCCCTTATCGCTTCTACTGTGGAACCATTGTGGCTTTAAGCCAATCCCATTCTTCCCCTTGTTTTCACTGAACATATTTAACCGCTGAATCTTTCATAGCTTGAGAATGGGATAATGAGGCTTTAAAGTTGACCAAAGTTATAACTCCTGACGATGAAACTGAAATGTTGCCATGCAAATCTTTAACCAATTTCTCTAATTGCATTCCGGGCTTGGCATTCATAAATGAAAGATGGTTACAACTTCATAAAATAGTCACACACATTACGCAGTTGTGTAAAAAGAGAACAATTTAATGGTGAAAGGCAAAACCAGATTTGAGAGTCAAGGACGACTTTTATATAACATGAAGTTTCCTGACACATTCTTAGGATGAAATTGTAATTAATATGAATTTTCAAAATATGGAAGGATATTTCTGTAACTTAAAAGTAAAAATTGAGAAGTTTGTTACTATATTTTACACTTGTATTTATATGCATACACACAGGTGTGTCTTTAAATGCAAAATGCTTGCATAGTCTCCTTCAATGTTTCAAACTTCAGTTTCTCTCTCCTGCAACTTCATGTTGGCCCCCCTGATTCTGATTCTTCTCAGTTTCCTTCAGGTTCGAAGCTCAGGGATGAATCACAGTCACCATTAATTTGAGCTTTACGCCCATCACTTCAACGGGCTTTTTGTTCCTGTAAATTTACCCTGTTCCAAAACAGAGCGCACATAGCATTTAGATTGGTTGAATCAGGGACACTTTAATGTATGTTATATTAATAAGTGAAGACTAAAGACAAGTATTTAAGAGCAAGTGGGGTTACCCAAGCAATGCCTCCTACACCAGCTTCTTCTTGTTCTATGAGCACTCCACACAGAGAAGCCAAACAAACATTGAAGGAATAGAGCTCAAATGTGGAGTGTGATTCATCCCCGAGCTTCAGTATCTGAAGGAAACTGAGCAGAATGGGAATGAATCATGGGGGGTCAACATGAAGTTGCAGGAGGGAGAAATTGAAGTTTACAACATTGAAGGAGACTGACCATACAAGGATTTGGCCTTCCTCAACAAAAGCTTTCTCCATGGCTGTTAGGCATTCTTTCTTTCTTTCTGTGTCTGATTGTTGAGAGAACAATATGGAATCTATTATAGACACACCTTTGTGTCACTGTAGTATTTCATACGAGACGTGTTGGGTTAATTCCGCGAAGCTTAACAATACTCAAAAAGTCTTCATTCAATCATGACTCTTGATAGTGGGGAGAAATTTCTTCTTGGTTACTTTTCGACGGACATGATCTATCGTCCCAAAATTTACACTCATCTCTCCTCTCTCTTGCCTTTACAAGGAAACACCCAAAAGCCAAAACCTCGTACCAAAATTTATGCGACTTCACTTCTCAATTTTCTTTTGTTTTTTTAAAAAAAAAACCAAGAAATAACAAAGAGAGAACTCCGAAGTAATTTATGCTTTATTAATTTCTATTCAATAATGGCATATTTAAGAGGCATTTTTTATTAGGAATTTGCATTATCATTAATTGGCACTTGTAGCTTTGAAGTTATGTTAAATGGGGGATTTATGCTATCAATAATGATCTAGTTTGGTATTTTTGTATCTCCACACATATTTATAAGCTTAATCATATCAGTAGTAAGGATGGTGGTGAGGTTCGCATATTGCTTCACTCTACCAGGCTACCAGCTAAGTTCATGTTCCCTGGTTTTGCTTCTCAGCTTGAAACGCTCACGTCTGTGGTTGGCTCTCTGGCGATTATGCAACTTTCATGGTGGTCCATTTTCTTGATTCTATTATTTATGGGAGGCTTCTTTTAATACACTTCGTGCAACATATGCCGCTATACGTGGTCCCCATCCAGGAACGATGCAACCATTTTAGTATATTCAGTCATTAAAAGAAAAGACTGATTCAAAAGATCTTTATTTATTCTTGTCTATTCAAATGCGATCTACTATGTTTTAGAATAGTAATGCGTCCAACACTCCTTTTTGACATTTCTGATGTATTGGTGTTAATTTGGACATGTGTACTATTGGGAAATTCAAAGGGTAATACTACCTCTGGGCCTATTTATAGTCGACCAATTTGTTTCTTATAGGTCTAAATAACCATGCCTCCTGATTTTCTTTTGGTTTGCCCTCATTTTCCTTGTAATTTAGTTGGTTAATGGACTAAAAGAAGAAAATAATAATTTAACAGGGTTTGATAATTTTATCTATCTATCTTCATGTTATACCATGGAAGTACTTAGTTCTAAATTAGTGCTCATCCTGTCCCTTGATATAAGATAAATTTAGGGAGTTGATTTTGATCCTCAATATAAGATATAGTTTTCATATTTGTCAATATTTTTATTATCTGCCTCTATTGATACTCCTTCAACCAATAATAAAGGAAGAAATGGAATGGGGGAATTAAGGAAGATAACTGAGATATTTTAGAAAATATATACTCCCTCCGGTTCTAAATATAAGACTCAGTTGACTTTTTTTAGAGAAGTAAAAGAAGCTAAATATATTACTTAATCTATTATATGTTGTGTATCATTAAATTATATATCAGCTTATAAATAGGGCTAACTAATTTGAAAAAAAAAAACGTAGATATAACTATAAGTACTTTAAAATAATTTATCTAACTTTTGTAATACTTTCGAAAATAGTTTAAGATGTTGATTATACTTTTAAATATTTTAAAATGATAATTACACCTCTAAAAGTAAATCGTTGTTAGACTCACCTTTGCCCAATTTCATATACTAACGGGTAAAACAAAAATCCCACGAATCAACAAAATAATGCAGAGGGGGAAAAGAAGTCAAGTGATGATAGCCATTGAAGGGAGCGAAGTTGGAAGTAGTTGGTGCTGTCTTTTTTTGTTTTTTTTGGCTTCAGCAAAGAGCAACAAATTCCTGAGCCGCCTAACACGCGGGTCCTACCCTGCTTCCTGCTCCCCAGTTCCCTTCAATTTCCTGGGATTGGCTTCTCTTCGTTGGATCCGGAATGTCTCCACTTAGGAATCCCTCCACTCACCCTCCATTTACACAAAACGACCGTGCTTTGATTTTTTTTTTTTAAAAAAAGTTAAAACTATTTACATACTTATTTAATGATAGAGCAAAACATTTCATCTTCTTACAAAATTTTCAATTTTTTATGATTCTTTAATAAATTTACATACTTATTTACTTAAACAAATAAAATTCGATATAATATTTTTCAGAAAAATCTCTGAAAAACAAATATATATTTTTAGACTGAAATTGAAAAAAATATTATTTTTAATAAGTAAATCAATTTAGATTCATGAAATCATGTAAGCATTTTCTTTTAAGTAAATTGACAATATATATTAAAGGAGGAAAACTTTATTTCTTTTTAAAATTTAAAAACTAACAATAATTTAATAAAATAAATGATTAAATTTTAATTTAGTGTAAATTGAGAAAAAATAAATTTATTGTCAATTTAATAAAATAATTTAATTAAATTACTGATGTTTTTCTTTTGTATTTTAATTTATTGATATTATTTTCTTAAATTATTCCATTCCCAAATTAATTTCTGAGCATTGATCCCAATTTTCCCTACTTTTTATAATATGTATATATTAATTTTAGATAAATAAAATGAAAAATAGGCTTGCTGCTTATTGCTCCCTCTAGAAAGAGCATGTAATAAAATGGGGAAAGAAAAAACAAAAAGAAAGAAAGAGCATGATGTGATATGAGTATGACTTGATTTTTTTTGTTTGGTTGTGTACAGCTACCGGAGTCGAAGGAACGACCATAGCCGCAACAACTCCCATCCAGGAAGACCCGTGCCTTGCGCTGTGTTTTTCAAAGTCAATATCTTCAATTTCCCCCAGCAATCACTTTCCTCCAACTTCGTCTTCGCTCCCTTGCTTCCAGTTCTGCTCAGCTTCCTTCAAAGTTCAGGGACGAGTGCCTCACCATATTAATATCACAACCTCCGTGAAAAATCATACTTCATTGGACAAGGTATACAGTATGATTTTATTTTAAATAGGCAGAATAATATACTTAAAAATCACGATATGATTCAATTAGGTAAAATAGTATACTCAAAAATCATAATCTATATAATATAAGGATAGAGTGACATATAGATTCAATAAAACAATTCAATAACACAACGCGGTTTCTTTTTCTAAGCAAAAAGCAACAACTACAATTAGGCAGACAGAATGACATATAGATTCAATAATGTAATTTAAAATCTAAGACAATCTAAATTAAAAGACTAATAAGACAAAAATTGTTTGAATCCGTATCAAAATTCAAAGCTGCAACACAGAATGGAAGGGAAGAGAAGAGACAAGCTGCGGAAAGAGATTAAAAAAATATATAAACGGGCTTAACGAACCGATTCTTACCCTACATGGTTGGTCTTTTTAAGTTTTCAATCCTATAGGATCAAAATTTTTAGGCATGATTTATGTTGGAGGTTTCAATTTACAAACTCAATCCGACACTTAATAGAATTTAAAAGGATGACTCTACGCAAACATACTCAGCACCGTGCCTCTTTGAATCAGTTATCCTCCTTAGCCTCTTCCCTAGTTCTTTTCTTGTCAATCACTATTGGTCTGATTGATTTGTCTTGTCAAAACCGACACCTATCATACTTTTCTCACCACCTGTGTGTGTGTAGTGTTTATATATATATGATGTTTGTTTTTTTTTATAACCCCACTCTCTTTCCATCAACAGTTTGAATGTATATTTTGTTACTAACTTCTTTGTGACCGACCCATTTCAATCTTTGAATAGAGCGCACATTCACTCCATTTACCCTCTATATCCCACACCTACTTCCTTAGTTTTTCTCTTATATAGGAATATGTATATTCTCTTCTAAACTCGACATCCCCTTTTCCCATCATATTTCATTTATATAATTTTATCCCAAAAGTCCTCACCACTTTCCATTTTTCAATGCCGATGCTTGTGTTGTGTACACGTTATATGGTTATGTCATCTAGGACCCACATGTTTTTTTAACTTTTTTTCTTTCTTCTAAAGTTCAGCCACCTAAACTCTGATCAATCGTAATCGACTTAGAACAATGGAGACATTGCACCAAACTAGTACACCAAAACACATTGGATCTTGTGACCAAAAACAAAAAACTCTCAGCAACTTGTCAATACTTTTGTCATTATTGTGTATAAATATAAATATAAATATATATATATATATATATATTGTCCTCCTTTATAAATGTTGCTCCAGCTTGCTGATTGACATGCACATATTTTAAAAGGTTAAGGTGTAAAAATACTCATGTGATTGTCTTCGAAGTGCACCCAACACCAAATACTTTTTTTAAGTGCAACAGTGACTATGTGGTTACAAAATAGGTGCAAAAATACCTTTTGACTATTAGTTTGACTTTTTGACCTTGAAAGTGATGACGTACGATGACATGGATGCTAGAGTAATATTTTGGAGAAAAAAAACTTGCTGACTGGTAAAGCTTTGCAATTAATATTACCCACATTTCACTATTTTAGTACCACCTTCACTGAAGTAGATTCAAATATGAGTGCAGAGTGCTTAACTCACTCAGCAGAGCTGTTACCCTAAAAAACATATTGATTGGTCAATTTTTTCCCAACCCTAGATTCCCAATATTATTAAATTAAAATCATTATAATATATATATATTATATTACTAATTTTTATTAAATTATATGATTTATTAGGAAAATTTGATTTTCAGCAAGTTTTTTTTTTCAGAATGTCACTCCAGCGTCCATGTCATCGTACACGTCATCACTTTCAGGATAAAAAAGTCAAACTAACGGTCAAAGGGTATTTTTGCACCTATTTTGTAACCACATAGTCACTGTTGCACCTAAAAAAAATATTTGGTGTTGGGTGTACTTCGAGGGCAATCACATGTATATTTTTGCACCTTAACCCTTGAATCTATTGCCTTGTACAATAATTAATATTAAATACGAATATAAAAGTTGTCCTGGGGAGGCTAATAAGTGTGTATTCATATAACATAAAGTTTTAAAGGGTAGCTTGAAACTTTAGAGTGGTGTTAGAGTAAATCTAAAGTTGTTTTGAATAGAATATTAATAGATATTTATGTTTGTGATTTTATAGACTCTCATTGAGAGCCTTTAACTAACTCTATATGATAACCTGTGAATTAGGACGTAATAAGTAATTCTGAATATTCTTCCATATATTTGTAAATTGTGTATGATTGTGAATGATTATTTTTTTTATAAAAAAATGGATTGAATTATATATATATATATATATGTATATATATTATAAATTCCCAAGTAAGTAATGTTACAAGTAAAGTTCTTTATAATTCACCTTATTCACATAGTTAATAATTTAATTATACTTAATGTATTGTTTGATTATTATTTCTTTTTTAGCATATTTGAATATGTGATGATATTTGATATGAATGGAAGCATGATTTATTGTACCTTGTCTTTTAATGATATTTTATTTGTTGGTGATTGAATATAACTGTCATGGCGGTTGCATTTGTTATGGATTAGAGTAAGGAGAAATTTGTATGTTGAGATCTTTTACCACGTGGTATACCATCACTCGGTGCACAGTGGATGACATTTGTCAGGCCCCTTCTTCCATGTTTTCCTTTAGCCGAGATTGCATTAGAGTTGTGGGACATATGACACCTCCTTAGTTGTATTATTTTAAGGAGGGGAGTCATAGTCTAGACTTAAGCTCTACACCTTTGGTCATGTGTATCTTAAGAAATGGTGAGCTGGGGACAATCCAGTTAAATAGATGAGTTTCTATTAGATTATGTATTAGCCTATGACTCTAGTTAGCCGTATAAGAATGAACGGTGATATAAGGATGGTTGCATCTTGCATATTGCATAATTGTATATTATATATTGTGATGAAAATATAGTTTGGCATAATGATGATTAAATTTTCAATTGTCTTATATGAGGATTATGGTATATACAAATATATATGTAATCAGCTCCTTTTTATCATATGTGGTTTGCTTGTATATGGTAGAATCTTCCAGTAGTTACTAAAATGTGGAATCTCATCAATTATATTAACATTTTTCAAGTGATTGTTCTAGTAGGAAGCAAGGGAAGACACCTATGGAATGAGAGTTGAAGGCTCTATTATGCTCCTTGTGCACCTTTATGCCACTTTATATTTAATTGCCATGACACTAAGATTATTTTTTGTTCTAAAATATTTTGTTGTTAAATATATGTTTGGAACTAAAACTTTGAAATAATAGTTGAAAGTATTAAGTAAGTGTTGTTCAAGTTTTGTTGGGATAGAGCCTCTAAGTTTATAAGTGACGTTTAACGGATTGAACGTTAAGTATATATGTCATTTTGATGAGGTGTTACAGTACTCACTTCTTTGCCACCGGGTAAACAAACCATTGGTTGTAAATGGATTTATTGTACTAAGTTCAAACCAATAGTGAGATTGAACGACATAAGGCTCGATTAGTTGCAAAAAGTTATACTCAGACTGAGGGTATCCACTACTTTGATACTTTTTCACAGTAGCAAAAAGGACAACTCTTTGTTTACTCCTTTCTATTGCTGCTTTGAAAGGATGGTTTTTACATCAATTAGATGTTAATAATGTCTTTTTGCATAGTGATTTAAATGAAGAAGTCTATATGTATCTTCTTCCTGGTTTTACACCGCCTACACCAAATTGGGTTTGTAAATTACAAAAGTCCATTTATGGTTTGAAACATGCTAGTGGGCAATGGTATTCCAAGCTATCCACGTCTTTACTCTCTTATAGCTATTCTCAATCTGCCTCTGATCATTCTTTGTTTTTAAGGCTTCTTCTTCTTCATTTACTGTTATTTTGGTTTATGTTGATGATGTTGTACTAGCTAGAAATGATATTTCTGAGATTAACTATGTCAAGCAACAACTAAATCAAGCTTTTACATTCAAAGATCTTGGTGAATTACGTTATTTTCTTGGTCTTGAGCTAACAAGATCTAAAGATGGTATTTTCCTTTCTCAAAGAAAGTTTGCTCTTGAACTTCTTGAAGATTCTGGTTTCTTAGCATGCAAACCAGCTACTACTCCTATAGATCAATATTTAAAGCTTTCTCAACATAACGGCACCCCTTTAAGTGATCCTTAAGCTTATCGCTATCTCATTAGTCGTTTACAATATTTGACCACTACTCGGCCAAATCTGAGTTTTGCTACCCAACAACTCAGCCAATTCATGTCTGATCCTCGGGATGTTTATCTTCAGGCTGCTCATTGAGTCTTGTGCTATCTTAAATCATCCCCTGGTGCTGGTTTATTTTTGTCTTCTTCTTCTGATTGGGCTGGCTATGTTGATTCTATACGTTCTATTAATGGTTTTGCTATCTTTCTGGACTCTTCTCTTATCTCATGGAAAGCCAATAAGCAAGCCACTGTGTCTAAGTCTTCTTCTGAAGCTGAATATCATGCTCTCAATGCTAACATGTGAAGCTCAATGGATTATTTACCTCTTAACTAATTTTCATATATCTCATATTAATCTAGCTCTTATTTATTGTGACAATCGATCTACCATTCAAATAGTCACTAATCCAACCTTTCATGAAAGGACTAAACACATTGAATTGGATTGTCACCTAGTCCGAGAAAAGCTTCAAGCAAAAATCATTCATCTACTTCCTGTTCAGTCCTTAGATTAGCTTGCCGATGTCTTCACCAACCCTTTTACATTCAACTCGGTTTCATGAACTCATTTCCAAGCTGAGCGTGACCAATATCCATGCTCTAGCTTGCGCCCCGGGGGTGTCAAGGGAATAACAAGATTATTATTACAACTAATTTCTATTGTAAGATTAGTATTTGTTGTAGAGTTGGGTTACATTATTATTAGTTAATTCATTTGTATACATAGAGATACACTTATCAATAATAAAGTAACAATTCATTTTCTCCCAATTTGATTTTGTATCAAAAGTTTATAGTAGTCATATGTCATCCACATTATTTTTGTTAAGGTACAAACTTACCCTAAAAGCTTTCACTTAGGAGTAATTTTATCCTAAAATTTCCAAATCCTAATAATGTCGCTCAAATATCATGAACTCTTTTTTTTTTTTTTAAACAAGACAAAATGAACTCTTCGGTCACAAGGCATTGTTAATAATATTTTGTCAGCAATAGAAATTAAAAGAATACCATGTTAGGTTATCATATCATATAAATTTCTGGGCAGATCAGCGCGCTCGTCCTGACTCCTTCTTATCTTCCTTTTTCTCCTCCCTTTTCCGTAAGCATCACGGTCAGAATTTTAATAGATTATATTTAATATTTAATAAAATTAAGATCATTATTTTATATAAAATACAAAGATAAATTAAAATCATTAAAATTTGACTTGAATAAACTGTTAAAAATGTTCATACGAAAAGCTCATAATTTCAAATGATTATTTGAAATATATAATTCCTCCACTCATATTTATAAATAATTTTCTCTCTAATATCTTTTATAAACAATTTTTACTTTTTGTCTAAAAATATAAGCTTCTTTTTCCTATTTTATCTTTATTAAATGCTCATTCTCTCTTATATCTTATACTCATTATCTCTCATATTTTTTATCTATTTTCTCCTATACTTTTTCATAAATAGGGGCATATATAGAAACAATATAGTATTTTTGACACATTTATTATTTTTAACTATCAATTTATTTTAAACAATTAAAAAAAATTATTTTTAAATAAGATCGAAAGGAATATTTATTGACAAACCGGGTGGCCCAGAGAAAATCTGTATATTGATCAATGAATCATTACAACAGTTCATACATGCTCTGGACCTCTTTTATACATCAACTCTAATGGGCTTTAAAGAGCATTAAGGCCCAACCGACACTAACCAAACTACTCTAATCATAATTACATATTTACACAAATTCACTATGTTTTACACATATTATTTTCCACACTCCCCCTCAAATTAGGGGCAGGAAACACGTTGACAGTACCTAATTTGCTCATTAACCTACTGTGAGCTTCTTTTCCTAAAGCCTTAGTAAATATGTCAGCCTCTTGATCGTGTGAACGGACATGCTTCAGATCAATCAGACCAGCTTGAACCTTTTCTCTTACAAAATGCAAATCGATCTCAATGTGCTTGGTGTATTCATGGAATACAGGATTGGAGGCAATATACATTGCTGCCTTACTATCGCAATAAACACTAATCGGATCCTTGGCTGAAACTTTTAAATCTTTAAGCACTCCAGTGGCCCAAACCACTTCTGCAACTCCAGATCCCAGCGCTCTATACTCTGCCTCAGCCGACAATCGTGACACGGTCTCTTGCTTCTTACTTTTCCATTTAATGAGAGAATCTCCAAGTTTGAGCAGGTACCCCGTGACTGATCGCCTGGTGGTTTCACATGCTCCCCAATCTGCATCAGTGAAGCATGATAATGTGAGATCCTGTTCTGAACTTAGCAGCACTCCAACTCCAACACTTTGTTTCAGGTATCTAACAATGTCCCTTGCTGCCGCCATATGTGCCTTGGTAGGCCTTTGCATGAACTGGCTTACGACCTGCATAGGAAATGAGATGTCAGGACGAGTGTTAGTCAAATAAATCAACCTCCCAACCAACCTTCTATAACGTTCAGGGTTGCTCAATAAGTCTTCCTTTCGATCTCGACCTTCTTCATAAGCTAAAAGCTTCAGGTTTGCCTTCATTGGTACCGATAAAGGTTTACATCCACTCATTCCCATATCCGAAAGCAAATCCAGAACATACTTACGTTGTGAAAGAATAATCCCCTTATGGGATCTCGCTACTTCTATTCCTAAGAAGTATTTCATCTCACCCAAATCTTTTATTTTGAATTGTTCATGAAGAAATTTTTTCACCTCAGCTATTTTGCTTGCTGAACTTCCTGTAATAATTAGATCATCTACATAGACAAGAATCAAAACACAACTACCATCACATTCCTTAATGAATAAAGAATAGTCATGTTTACTTTGTCTAAATCCACCACTCAATAAGGCTGTGGTCAATTTATAATTCCATTGTCGTGAAGCTTGCTTAAGCCCATACAAGGACTTTGTTAATTTGCACACCATTCCCTTTCCTACCTTTCCAAAACCTTGTGGAATACACATGTACACTTCCTCATCTAAATCTCCCTGCAAGAAAGCATTATGCACATCCATTTTGGTACAAGTTCCATCCCAACATAGCAGCTATCTTTAGGACAATTCTAACAGAAATCATCTTAATCACAGGGGAAAATGTTTCATGAAAGTCTATGCCTTCTTGTTGGGTGTAGCCCTTGGCTACAAGCCTAGCTTTATATTTATCAACAGACCCATCAGAATTATATTTAATTTTATATACCTATTTACAACCAATTGCCTTCTTTCCCTTGGGAAGAGGCACAATTTCCCATGTGTTATTGGCTTCTAAAGCACCTATCTCTAAATTCATGGCTTTAATCCACTTAGTGTCCTTTATAGCCTCATCATAAGAACTAGGTTCAACACTAGAGTCTATTGAGCACAAGAAATTAACATAAATGGGATGGGGACACAGCTTTGTAAGACATATAATCTGCAATAGGGTACTTACAACGATTTTCTAGTTGTTTATTCAAGTGTGATTCAGATTTACCTATATTTCCTTGTGAAATCAGATTACATATGTAGTCATGAGACCAAATAGGTGGTCTCCTTTCTCTTGCTGACCTTACTGAGGTCATTTCTGGTTCAGATTCAGAAACAGACTCATTATCATCATTACCTTGACTTTCTGGTGTGTTTTCATGTGCTGCATCTTCACTGTGACATTCAAGTTGGTACTGACACTGTTCATTGTCAGACTAGAACAAATCAGTTGCAGCCCCTTGATTTGCTCCCCCTTGCTGAGAACCCCTTTCTTCCATGAAGGGAAACCTGTTCTCAATAAACCTTACATGTCTACTAACAAATATCTCTTTGCTTTTAATGTTACAGAGTACAAAACCCTTTTGATTGGATGGATAGCCTAAAAACACACATGCAGTAGATCTTGCTTGAAATTTATCATTATTAGCTAGATTTGTTGCATATGCAAGACAACCAAAGACCTTAAGATATGAGTAATCAGCCATGGTCCCATAAACAATTTCATATGGCGTTCTAAATCCTAGAATTCTAGAAGGAATCCTATTAATCAAGTGAGCTGCAGTTTTTACACATTTACCCCAATATCTAGTCGGTACTTGTGATTGAATCATTAGGCTACGTGAAACTTGCATTAAAGTCCTGTGTTTCCTCTCAACTATACCATTTTGTTCTGGGGTATATGCACATGATGTTTCATGATGGATTCCCTTTCTAAGAAGGAAATCTCTAAGTGTATGGTTAACAAACTCTGAACCATTGTCACTACGAACCCTTTTAATAGTAACCGCAAATTGATTTTCAATATAGGCAGTAAAATTCTGAATATGTGCCATTGTTTCAGATTTGTGTCTCATCATAAATACCCAAGTTGCACTTGAGAAATCATCAACTATCGTAAGAAAATATCTAAAACCAGAATGTGTAGGGGTCCGATATGGTCCCCACACATCCAGGTGCAAGAGCTCAAATATCCTTTTTGACTTAATGCAACTAGATGCAAAAGGAAGTTTTGTCTGTTTAGATTGGAAACAAACATCACAATTTTTATTCAAGGCAACAGTTTTATCACTTATCAAGTCCAAATGCCGTAATACGGAAATAGGAGCATGACCAAGTCTTTTATGTAACAAAGATACATCAACATGTTTACTTTTTTTGGTACAAACATTAGCCGTATTCACTATATCATCTTGGTTACATTGCAAAACATATAGTCCTTCAATCAGCTTACCAGTCCCCTTCAACTTGCCACCCTGAAGGCCCTGTATCAAACAAACATTAGGAAAGAAAGTTACCAAACATCCTTGTTCCTTAGCTAATTTTGACACTGAAATTAAGTTAAATTTCAGCATAGGAGCATATAAAACGCTGCTTAAGGTTATGCTATTAGAGAATCTAACATTTCCTATGTGAGTTATGTGAACCCTATCTCCATTAGGAATTTTAACAGTCCTAATTGGCCCTGAATAAATGTTATAATTATCTAACAATGACAAGTCACTAACTAGATGTGTGGTTACTCCAGAATCAATAACCCAAGTTACATATATATTTTTATGGAAGGTAGATTTAGTCAAACCTGTACCCGTAAGAGCATGAACACTCTCATCTGGATCCTTCTTCAAGAGCTCAAGCAATCTGTCGTATTGCTCCTGTGTGAGAGATGGCGAAACCATGCTTGATGAATGCATAGCTTTTTCTGTGTCCTTTGTGCTCTCAGTACCCTGCTGATTGACTTCTTGATTCTGTCTTCCTCTTGCTCCTTTGAAGTCAGGAGGGTAGCCTATAAGCTGGTAGCAATTCTCCTTAGTGTGCCCATTCTTCTTACAATAGGTGCAATTCAGTGAGGAGTTATTTCTTCCTCTTCCTCTTCCTCTCCCCCTGGCTGCCATGGCTATACCTTCAGTGGGAGTTATTCGGCCTGATCCTACAAGACCTCCTGTGCCTCATCTTTTACAACCATTGCAAAAGCCTGATTGACAGTGGGGAGGGGAGACATCAACAATATCTGGCTCCTTGCAATATGGTAGGTCTCGTTTAAACCCATCAAGAATTGAAGGAGCTTTTGTTGCTGCACCAAATCACCTTGAATCTTGGATGCTCCACATCGGCAACAATTGCAGGCGGGTCCTACTGCCATAAGAAAGGACTGTTCTTCCCACAATTCTTTCAAGCGTGAGTAATACACTGCTATCGACGAGTCTCCTTGCTGCAGTGAATTCAACTTGCGATAGATTGCAAATATGCGAGACCCTGTGACCTTATCAAATCTTTCTTTCAAATCGTTCCACACCATGTGTGCATCACTAAGATATACCATTCCATTTACCAGTTCTCGCGACAAAGAATTTAGAATCCAGGATAAAACCACGGCGTTACAACGCTCCCACTGGTCTTCTAATTCTTTATCGTACTTCTCCCTCTTACAAGATCCATCGATAAAACCAAGTTTGTGCTTACCTCGGAGAGCGATTTTCATAGCTTTGCTCCAAACGGAATAGTTGTCGTTACCGATGAGTATGAGCGGTATAATCGTCGCGCCTTGGGTGTCTGACGGATGGAGATACAGAGGGTGAGCGAAATCGACGGTAGTCGCTGGCGATGCTACACTCCCTTTTGGATCTGCCATGGAGATTTCCGGTTGCTGGGTTCACTCACCGATCGAAAACGTTGATCTTGAAATTACAGGAAGGGAGAAACAATAGAGCAGAAGCCTTGATCCAGCGAATCTTGACAATCAATCACCGATGCTGCGATCCTCTTTAGGTCCACCACGGCCGTCGTTGCGTTGTCGGAGGATCGGTTCTGGGCAAGTCATCGATCTTGCACTATCACGGAGAAACGCGTCTGTAAGAGTGGGTCTCAATCTAATGGATCTTGAGAAATGACCCAAAACAGGCGAAAGTGGATATGGATCTTGAATATCCGATAACCTGGCTCTAATACCATATTGACAAACCAGGTGGCCCAGAGAAAATTTGTATATTGATCAATGAATCATTACAACAGTTCATACATGCTCTGGACCTCTTTTATACATCAACTCTAATGGGCTTTAAAGAGCATTAAGGCCCAACCGACACTAACCAAACTACTCTAATCATAATTACATATTTACACAAATTCACTATGTTTTACACATATTATTTTCCACAATATTAAATCTAAATCAAAGGTGTGGATGAGAAAGACAAAGACAGTGGAGGGAAGACTTCAGAAGAGGCTGGTGGGTGCGGACTTTGGTGTCATCTTTTTAGTCGTTTTTTATTTTCGTTGCCATGGGAAAAGGTTGACCGGCAAAATCCTTGTAATTTCGAAAGATGCTGCATGTATCCCAAGTAAAAAAATACGGAAATAACGGGGAGGGGAGGGGTGACAAGTGGGGGACCCATAAGATGAAGTGTCACAATTTCCTTGGTCAGTGCACAATTAAAAATGGGCCTCGGGCACTACTCGCCTACTATATAAGGATGATCTGCTTAGTTAACAAAAAGAAAAGAAAAACATCAATCGAAAGTATACAAGTATACATCATCGGGAGAGTTGGTACCGCGATCAACCAGAAAGTATGACAATCTATCACAAAGAATGACAATCTTTGAGATAACGATTGAGGAGTTTAGAAGTGTGTTTCAGGTTAATTATATATATATCACCATTGAAAAATTAGCTAAAGGATTCAATTCCAAACAATCAAGTTAACTCGATTCAGCTGCCCAAGTAACCAACAACTCCCGCTGGTTACAGCGGATTGTGGAAGGCGAAACCTTTGTTCACGGCGAGCTCGCCTGGTGAAGTCCCTGACGCCACCCTCATCATTGGACGGTGAGAACCAGAAAGAGTAGTGTCTCAGCTAGAGCTGGGAATCAGGGCCGGCCCGGCCCTACAGGGCTGGCCCTTGACGGGCCAAGGCCTAACAGGGCCGGCCCTAAAGGGCTCGGGGTCAGAAAAATTGCAGTTTTTCAAAGCCCGGCCCGAGAGCGTCAGGGCCAGGTCCGGCCCGCAGGGCCTGGAAATCCTTTTCACAATATTTAACTATTTTTCCTGCATATTTTCCCTAGAAAGATATAATTAGTAAATAACAACGATTAAAGTTCTAATTTAATACATAAATGTTGTCAACATTAAGGTTTAAATAACATGTCTCTTGCAACAAACAAACACAGTTACTAATTTATAATCAAAGGTAAAATCATGTCCATAAATAACTCACACAAAGGCCAAAGTATAAGAAGGCAAGAAGCTGAATACTCTAATCTCTAAACAACATGAGTATATAACGACTATGATTTTCACCTTCTTGGCCACTATCATCAATTTCAAGGACATTTGATTGTGTTTCACTTTGAGCAGTAGGTTCAAATAGTCAAATAATCACAACCTCCATAACAAATCATACTCTATCAGGCAGAATAGTATATAATATGATTTTAGTCTAAATAGGCAGAACAATATACTCAAAAATCACAATATAATTCAATTAGACAAAACAATATACTCAAAAATCATACTCTATACAATATGAGGACAGAGTGACATATAGATTCAATAAGATAATTCAAAAATGTAACATGGTTCCTTTCCAAGTAAAAAAATAAAAGGGCCTAAAGGGCCGGCCCGAGGCCCTCCAGGGCCGGCCCTTTTAAGCCTGAGGCCCTACAGGGCCGGCCCTTTTAGGCCCGACTTCCTTTTAAGGCTACAATTTACAAGCCCGGCCCTTGAAGGGCTAGGGCCTAAAAGGGCCAGCCCGACGGGCTCGGCCCGCTTTCCCGGCTCTAGTCTCAGCTACCCAAGCAACCAACAATTCCGTGTAGGGTACTTACCCGAATTTGTGGAAGGCGTAACATTGACTTGATTCAGCTGCCCAAGTAACCAACAACTCCCGCTGTTTACAGAGGATTGTGGAAGGCGAAACCTTTGTTCACAGCGAGCTCGCCTGGCGAAGTCCCTGCCGCCACCCTCATCATTGGACGGTGAGAACCAGAATGAGTAGTGTCTCAGCTGCCCAAGCAACCAACAATTCCCATTCATGCCTGCTCATGAGGTCTTTCAGTCTTTCCTTTACTCTTCGCATTCCCTTTTTTCTAAAAAAAAATTTTACCCACCAACGCTATTTTCAATGCCTGTCACCAATATTTATCACTTCACATAAATAAAAAGGTTGATGTGTCGCGGTTTTTTGAAAACAGAAACATCTCAGTAAAGGCAACAAGGAAATTATTGTCTGAACACCAACAGTAAATAGATTCTTAGCACATGGGCTGACGTGTCTTATTTACCACCATACACCTAGATATATAGTTTTGCTTCCTTTTTTTTCACAATAACTTAAAAGAAAATCTAATTTACTCTCATGTCATAGTGCGTGTTTGGATGAGAGATGGAGAAGGAGTTTTTTTTTCTAGATGGGTTTTTGAAAAAATCATATAGAAAAAAAGTTAGATTTTAGATGTGATTTGTGTTTGGATTAGCGGTGACAGAAGTGACTTTTTTCTAACTTGAAACCTGTTTGGATTAGCGTTTGAAAAGCCCGTTTAGATGGAAAATAACTGAAAAGGGCATGAGTTTTATTGAATAATATATATATATATTAGTTGTATATATTGTGATAATTGAAATGAATTTTTTTTAAAAAAACTAGATAAAATAAAAAAGGTGTAATTATTATGAAAAAAAATACACGAAAGTATTTAATTAAAAAAAGGATAAATTTATATTTAAATTAGAATGCATACATGAAATGTCTCATTATTGGATCATCTACCCCTAACAAGTTGGATATATTCTCATTAATGAAATGAAAATAAAATTGAATAACTTAAAATTAAATATAAAATTTTCTAATGTAATATATTCTCACAAATGAAGATATTTCAGACATTTTGATTATTTGTATTTTTAAACTAATGTGAAAATATATCTCCTTGTTTGACCAACAAGTGCAAGCAAACGAACAATTTGAAATATAGCACGTTGCCGTACACATTATTCTCCATATATATCAAATCACCAAAGGAATATAGGGTCCCACACATCAAGAGGGAGCTTTTTCACCAGTGAGAAGCAATGAAAATCAACTTCTTTGAAAAGCTACTTTTTATTTATAAGCTCAGTGACAGCTATCGTCATCCCAAACGAAGCTATTTTGTGTCAAATGAGCTTTTGTGGTGATTTGTGAAGCAACTAGGCTTTTTTTATTCCCCGGACGCGTTTCCAAACAGACCGTCAGTAGGGTAGGTGGCTCCATCATAAAAAAAAAAAAAAAAGATGGTAGGTGGCTTCATTTTTTTCCCCAGAATGGCGTCTGGAGATTTTTAGCACTGAGATTATTTATTAGAATATATAATTAGGTCTCTGTAAGTATTGGATTTAAAAGCTTTGATTTTTTATATTAAAAAAAAAAGGTTTTAAGCATTTTATCCGCCTTTTTTAACTAATAATTCAATATGAGTTATCATTATATATAACAATAATTATAACATTTAATTCATATATATCTCTCACCCCTTTCATAAAATCAATGTCAATATAATTTTTTTGATGCTTTTCTTGCTGACTGAAAGTATTTTACTTTGATATTATATTTCTATTGTTGTGATGCATGTACTATGTGTATGTAAATTTAATGTACATATATCATGTAATTTGATTTATAGTATGTTTGATATACTCCATTTTGCAAAATGTATTGTCTGGAGTTACCTATTTTTGGACTAAATTACTAAACATGGTATCCACAAACCCAAAATTGGTTGATTGTATTATGCACAATTTTCTGACTCACTTTTCGTTCAACTAAGCTATGTACCACTAAATTCATAACATACAATGCTTTCAAGAATCTTTTTACAGTTCTTATCTCTGATTCTTATTATAAGTGTAAGTTAAATTACCGAACAAATCATAATTCTCTCATCTAATAGAAGTATTATCTTTGTCGCACAGGGATTGTGACTTTTTACTGAAGTTTGTATGAAACGGGCCGTGCATCGCACAGGATAATCCATCTAGTTCATATTAATGCTCGTCAAACATTTTCTACATATACAAACAAACGAGGGTCCGTGACAAAATAATTTAATTAAATTACTGATTTTTTTTTATGAACTTTTTGTTCCAGCTTTAGTCTAATTTGACCCACTGATCCACCCAGTATTACTACCGATTGAATGACTGTTCCGAGTTTACTACGTTGGAAGAAACAAAGAGCGTGTGTTATGAGTATGACTTGATTTTATTTTTTTTTCTCGGTTGTGTACAGCCACCAGAGTCGAAGGAACAGACATAGCCGCAACAACTTCTATCCAGGAAGACCAGTTCCTTTCGCTGTGTTTTGCAATGTCAATATCTTCAATTTCTCCCGGGAATCCTTTTCCTCCAACTTCATCTTGGCTCCCTTGCTTCCAGTTCTCCTCAGCTTCCTTCAAAGTTCAGGGGCGAGTCCCTCACCATTGGAGCTTCATCCTACGGCTTTCACGGTCTCTGTGGGATGTTCAGCCTCATATTACTTCGCTATAGCGGCTAAGTTCATGTTTCCTGGCTTCGCTTCTCAATTTGGAGCTCTCATGTCCGTGTTTGGCTCTCTGTCTGCTACCACCTTGATATCTCTGACTCTGCACCTTCCATGGTGGTCCATTTTCTTTATTCTCTTATCCATTGGAGGCTTACTTAAGCTCCTCAATAAACTTCATGCAAAGTATGCCAATATACATCGTCCCACGCCAAGAACGATGCAGCCACTCCTACCACTGTATAATGTTAGATTAAATAATTAAAGGAAAAGAAAAGATCGATTCAGAAGATCACTAGTTAACCTAATTTTGGGTATTTTCATGTACTTCTTCTTCCCCCCCCTATATTTTCTTGTCTATTCAATTGTTATCCTGCAGGTCTGAGAGTAGTTGTAATCAACTGTTGTTATAGTGGAATATGCCTCCAACACTCTTTTTTCCCCTTTCAATTCTTAAATTAGGTTTTTCTATCCGTGCATTGTTCAATTCTTATCTCATTTTTCCTTATTTGAACTTCAGATGCCATGCTTTATTCACATTTTCCCCAAACATAGAATGTTCTTGATTTTCAAAGAGCTCCAGGGGGATTTGTCCCCTTTCTTATCAACAACAATGAAATTATCCCCATTCTTTGACACAGCTAGATGTGGATTATGTCCTTCTGGTTGATGACTGGTTTATTCCGAAGCAAAAAGTTAATAATTCTCTTGTGTAAATTTCTTACGGTTTTGGTTTATTTTGTTCATATTGCTGGGCGAGGTTCGTCCTCATTGGTTTCTTTTTTTGTGTGTTTCTCGTAAATTTTAGGTCCTGCGACTGCGAGCAAAACCCGATGCTGGAAGAGGCCTTACCTATGCAATACCACTCTTGTAGTTGAAGGTATTGTGTGTGAAACTATAAACTAGCAATTCTCTGAGTAAGTTTTTTGATGAGTTTAAATATTGGTTGGGATAAAAAATATAGGGAGAATTACATTCAGGTCCTAAAGAAAAGGAGAAATGAAGAAATGGTCCCTATAGATTGCAAAATGAAAAAATGGTCCAATGGAGTTGTTAATACAGGCTCCTGGAGTTGTTAACAAGTTGTCAATACAGGCTCATAGAGTTGTTAATGGGACTATTTTTTCATTTTGCAATCTACAGGGACCATTTCTTCAATTTTTTTCTTCCATGGGACCTAAGTGTAATTCTCCCAAAAATATATACATGCCAAGCAAGTCTTACCAGATTTGTGTTTGTAATGTGGGAATTTCAACTTCCTTGAACTTTCAGAAATCAGAATCACAATCTACTTCAGTTAGAAGTGGAGGGCATTACACAATTCAGTTGAATCATCAACCAATATATATATAAAAGCCGAATAATTTGCTCCTGTTACTCCATCGTTCTCTCTGTTCACTTCAGCCTGTTGAATCAGGGAATGCCTGCCTGCTGAATTACTGTAAATTTCTCCCTTCATCTATCATTGTTCATCAGTTTCAGTGTCTTCTTATCTATAAATTTGTTATTCCTCAGTCAAAATTATTTGAATTCCATTTTGAATTATGAAGCAATATGATCACACGGAGACCTTACAGCAATTCATCCTTAATCATCTCCATCAACTCTACATATTTATCTATATCAGTTCATGTTTGTTCCTTCACTGTGTTGTTTTTTGTTTTGTTCTCTTCACTTCTCTTCTCACCCCCCGGTAGGTGTGCGTGTGGCTATGATGAAGGTTTTGGACTGTGCGGGGATCCGACATCTGGGAGACAACACTTGCCATTGGCTGGGCACAATTTTTGATTAATATGGTTTTGACGTTTTGTTCTCTAAAATGCTTTTGTTTTTTGAGTTTTGGCCATTTTTTTTGGTTTAGCAAGTTATTTTCCTGATTGGGATTATGAAAATAGCTTTTCTAGGGTGGGGGAACTTCTAGTCGCCCATTTTATCCATGAACTCCATATATTTCTCAATCAGTGCTGTAGATATAGGAAAGCAATACTTGCAATGCTTACAAGTAGGCCTATTTGGGTCCTGATCCCGAGAAGCGTTCGGGAAGAAATTTGATTTCTGATTTTGAGAATTTCCCGTCCTGACGGGAAGGGAATTCCCGAATTCCCAATATTTTTTTCCCATTGAATTTTTTTTTGCCTTGTTACATTCTTTTTTTGGATAAAAATGGCAAGTCTTTTGAGTCATTGGGGGTACTTTGATTACTTCTGTAATTGGGTTAAAAATGGCAAGATTTAGCTTGAATAGTTTTCCTAGGAGGTCTCCCTAGGACATTAAAATAAGAGAATCAAAACAAATAAAAACACAATATTTTCAGTAGCTACAAATGGGCCCGAAGATCTTCTAACACATTGAGCTTCTGACAGTACAGGTAACTCAATTCATCATCCACAAATGGGCTTCAATAGTTTGTGTTGTGTGTTTTAGTTAGACCAAAAAAAAAAAACACATGTATATTATTTTGGGATCGGGAAAAGGTCAGGATCGAGAAATCTCATTCCCGATCCAGATCCTGATTTCATTTTCCCAATCCCGATTTTTTCCCGTCCTAAAAATTTTGGGATGGGGTTTTCCCGTCCTAATTTGCTTGAGATCGGAATGGGAAGATCGGGACGGAAAAATAATGTACACCCCTACTCACAAGTGCTTGAAGAGCTTGATTTGAGTAAATCTAAGTAACTAATATGGACAAACACTGAGTTGGTGCCATGAAGAGTACAATTTCCATATTTTTCAAAATGTAATATGTTTTAATTTCTAAATTTGCATTTTGTAGAAAATCATGGACACAAAGAGAACACATCTAAAGCTAATATTGATACCCCTGAAGCTTTTTAATTAGTATTTCGCTGTTGGTGCTCACTGCTCAGTATCATCATGCTCGTAGAGGTCAATATTCTTTGATTTGATCTTTAATATTTGCATGTGTGAGTAATGTGTCCTAATAGGTTATTATGAATCGTTTTAGGCTTTTTATATTGATTGCCAAGTTTTCATGACCTAATTTTTGCTTCTTGCATATTATCATGACTTCTCCATTCATAGGGCACAATTTGCTTAATATGTTATGCTTTTCTCCTCCTTCTAAAGATTTTATGGTTTCCTTGGAGGTTTTCATAATTGACATTTGGAAAATAACTCATTGCCTTCTCATTCTCATGTACAATAATGTTATTTTTGTATATTTAATCGTTTCACTTGGTTTATTTTTTTCAGTAATTTTCTAACCAAATTCTCTCTCACCGTGAATTATTTAATTTTCATGTGAAAAGGTCTAAATTATAACTTCATTTCTTTATTGTTATTGCTTCCAGTTTAGAAATAATGTTTTTTTATTGGTAGGTTTTGTTGTTTTTACCTGCAATCAGGCACTCAACCAGACTGGAATTTCTTAATGAATGTCAGAACTTCATAACATTTGGGAATTAATGATGAAGTAAGATGCCACCTGGCAATAACTGCTTTCATGACATTTGTTATTGAATGAGTTTTATTTTATCCTTTAAAAGGCTATCTTATCTAACCCTTTGCAGTTTAAGTTTTTGGAACAGTTTGAATATTTATTAGGATTAAAAATACTTATATGGCAGGCAAGACTAGTCAGATTTCTGTTCATAATATGGAAATTTCAGTTAGTTTTAAATCCAGAATTGAGAATCATAGGCCACTTCTATGAGAAACACAGGACTACAGGAGCATTTCACAGGTTTCAAATTTGGTGGCACTGCAAATGCTTGTGTTTTTCTTTGTAAAAAAAGGTTTAGGAGGGTTGTGTCCAAGTTCAATTCAAAATGCTTGCCTTGTTAATGAATCATTGTGGTGTTGCAGTGAAGAATAGGTGTTGTCGGCTTTTTATTTTGGTAACCTCTTCAAATATTAAATTAAGGATTGCAATATAGGGTGCAATCCCAAATCGTTTCTCGAAGAGCCTTTTATTAATTACCTAGAAATTAAGTGCAATGATTGACATAAAACAAGTTAAAAATGATTTTTAGCTTTTTATCTAACCCTTAAATTGTAATTAAACTAAAATGCTTTAAAAATTAATATTTTTGGATTTTTTTGGAATAAAAGTGGATTGAAATGGAAATGAGTTTTGAAGAGTGTGGCAAATGCTTTAAAAGTCTTCTAGAACAATGGATATCATCTATCATTTGCTTCAAAATATTTTTAGGAGTTTGTTAGTTTGACAAAAAATGTCCAAAAGACCCTTTGAGTGAGTTTGAATTAAGTAAATTAAATTTTCTATACCGAGCAAAACTTAATCCCTTTAACCGAAACTCAATACAAAACATTAGCAATTGTAATCAAAATCCCTTAGAATACCAAACCTCAAACATTGTTAAGTCTAGTGTATTAATCATTGATTATTCCTAGATTTAAAAAATAATCATTTCTTAAAACACTATTAGAAACCACTTTGGATGCAATTTATGAAATTACTAAATTTTTTAAAATATCAAACCCCATCAACCAATGAGTCTAGCACCGAAAGAAAGGAACCCTTACTCTAAAGATGCTATTAAGGATTATATGTTCGGATTAGCTTTTAGAGAATATCTTTTGCGATTTATGAGGTAAGTATGTAAGAGGAGTTTTGTCTCAATTTGCGGAAAAGTACTTCTGAAACCATGCTTTTAGAGCTTGCCGAACACACATGTGTGCTTGTGAATTAATTGATGCGATTGATTCCAAAACAATCCAAAATCAACTCAATATCCAAATAATACCATGCAAGATAATAGAGAATCAGGAAAATTACAATAAAATATATATGTATCCATATATAATTATAACCTTAAAGTTCAACATCAACTAATTCAAATAATAACTTGATTCATATAAAGATTAGATTAAATATATTAATCTTAACTATAAATTACAACTAATTCAAATAATAACTTGATTCATATAAAGATTAGATTAAATATATTAGTCTTATCTACAAATTACAACCCGTTTAAAATGAAAATTAAAAAAAAATCATAAATATATATTCAAGTTAGCTAGTGAATTAAAACTAGAACTCGCTTTTGTAGCTCCAAGCATCAACCATCAATTCCTTACCTAGGAGGCTAGGAGAAAATAAGCTCAGCCGCAACCTGCCAAAATTCCTGGCATATAGAACGCCAATTTAATTAACCAATTAATACTGAAATACGAGATGTTGGTGTTGAATATGAATCAAGAAACAGAAGCCACGGGTTGTGGTGGTTTCAGAAACAGGGGAAGCACAGCTATGGAGGACAATGAAGTGCACAGCGATGGAGGACGATGAAGTCCAGTCGAAGGACGGAGTTGGCGGTGTGGTGGCTGTTTGCCGGAGAGAGTGAAGATCGCTGCAGATCGAGCCTGAAACTCCGTTCTTCTTCTCCCGTTCAGGTCGCCGGCAAAGATAGTGAAGCCTGAGTTCTGAGCTTTCGCGGATACCGCTGTAGATATTGACGACGGATGGTGGATGGTACCGGTGACGGTGGAGATGAGGAGGGATGTCGCCGGCGACGATAGAGAAAGATGATGATGATGAAGCCGATTCAAGGTACAGGGACGCTGAGAATGGAAAATGAAGGCCTCGGTTCTGTGTGTAGCCGCGTCTCTGTTCTCTATTCCAGTCTGCTGAAGCTCCCCTTAATTCAGACCTAGCCAAAAACGCTGAGTTTTTACTAAACTAAATTGGCATTTTAAAATTTCATGGTACCAAACTGTCATTTCTAAAATTCAAGCCCCAAATTGTTATTTTCAGATTTAATCCAAAATTTCAAGGTCTTTCAATTGAAAACAATTAAAACAATGTCAAATCCTCTCAAGAATCAATAATTAAGAGCAATTGTGATTATTTTGACAATTTTGTCCTTTTTAACCCCAATTTAATATATTTACTCTTAATCTCAATTAAGCATAAATAAGACATTTTAGGCTTAATAATTATGACAAAATCTCCAATTGAAGTATAAAAATATATAATAAAAATAGGTATTTGTTATGCAGCTATACATTGTTCCTACTCCAAGGGGCCATCATCTAAGTTGTCTCCCCAAGCTACCCAATGATTTTTATGTCAAGGAGGCACAATGTAGCTGGCAAGAAATGGCCAATGAATCTATGCTGCTGTTTGCATTTTTTAAAAAAAAATGAATCTAGTATTCTAAATGCAAAATCAAACATACTTGTCGATACGATGTTCTTTTATTTCTGAGAATATCTTTGGGCTTTCCAAATCCAACTTTTAGTTAAAATTAACTTGAGTTGATTTTGGTGATAAAAAGTGGATAGTTTACATCAAATAACAGTTAGCCAGAAGATGTCTAGATCCTCTTTTTTAAGATTTTGTGTCAACGAACTCCTACAAATACACTGTATAATCCGAGTCATGTCCAAGGACGCTGTCCTTAAGAGCTATTTCGTGACCACCAGCTGACTGGAAGCGGCACTCCCTAGGATAAAACGGACTCTTCCTGCAGACATAGGGGGAACAGAACAGCAAAATACAACAAGGCAACCAGTAGGCAGAGAGAACCGTAAGAGGAGGAAGAGAGAGCTCAAAGATGTCAGATTTGGGACAGCTGAACCTTCTGTCAAGCCCTCCTTATATAGGCACGACCTCAGAGATGTTGGGCAGGATTTAATCCACATAAAGGCCATTGAACTATTGGTTACACAGCAATAAATCCACATGATGAGGCAGTTTCTAAACGTTGAAGGACTGTGTACGTTTAGCAATTTAAAATGTAGTTTGGCAATTTAAAATCTGATTCATGGCCTCTATACCTGAAATGTTCAGGTTTCAAAAATCAAATGCCTCAAAATTGGGTTATTCCGGTAAGCCATTTTCATAAAAATAAATTTTAGATTTTTTCAAAAAAAAACATTTGATAAAAAGTGCCCAGTCCATATTTAACTCATGTGCAGGGGGGAAATCACCGGACTTCCACTACATTTGCCTTCTAGTGGCCCTTTGTTGTGCACGCGAGCCTACTCTTCCTCTTGGCCCATTTACTAGCCTAAATTCACAATGTATAATATATATACTTGCATTCTCTCTTTCCCAAGCAAAGTGGAACTTGTTCCATTTGGCACACCCACATATAACTTTAAACTCCAACAATTCCCGATATGTGTCGAAAGGAACGCCTTTAGCTTGGTTGCACACACGGGTATAACCATTGTGTCTGGTGATCCTATGAACTTAAAACCAGACCTAGACCGATAACACTTAGTACACAGAGGTGTCGGTGGCCCTATGAACTTAAAACTAACATCTCTTAGGTGTATACTAAAGGTATTAAAAGTCAGATTATACCCCCACATTTCGCTGTTAATGCAGTTTTGCACGTTAAGACAGCCATGCGCGTGCCTGGTTCATAACGAATGCTCTAGAGATTTTACTACTATCTTATAGGAGCGGCCCCACTCCACATTCGTAGAGGTGATTTCATTAAATGTACCTGCAATAGCACACTGTTCCATAGAATTATGAAATCATTAAGAGCTTTTGCTCATCCTCACCAAAATGCATTCTAGCACATTCTTGGCATCATAGGAAGGGACTAACAATTTACTTTAGTGCTAGCAGGACTAACGCACGTCTTGTTCTTGCCCATTGAACCTCTTTCATGGGATCACCAATCACAGAGGTTGGGTTGCCATCGCTGTTAATTTCGTAATTGCTTAAGTCTCATTCCCCTCGATGAATCAAAGATTTGTTTCCTTCCCAGGGGTTTTGTAAACGGATCCGCAAGGTTCACCGCTGACCTTACATAATCGATTGAGATTATATCATCTTTTAGCAGCTGCCGTATTATATTATGTTTCAATCGAATATGTTTACTTTTACCATTAAAGGTTCTAGTTTAGCCGTAGCTATTGCAAATTGGCTATCACAATGTAAAGACATTGATGGTGTTGGTTTTTCACCTAGTGGGATATTCGCCAAGAAGTTTTTCAACCACTCAGCCTTAGTACCAGTCAACTCCATAGCAATAAACTCAGAATTCCTTGAGGAACTAGTTAAAATAGTTTGTTTGACTGACTTCCATGTTATGGCACCACCACCAAGAGTAAACACATAGCCACTAGTAGATTTGCTCTCCTCTGAATCTGAGATCCAGTCAGCATCACTGTATCCTTCCAATACAGTGGGAAATCCACTATAATGAATACCATAATTCATGGTACCTCTCAAGTATCTCAATACCCTTACCAAAGCCTTCCAATGCTCATTGCTTGGACAATGAGTATATCTGCTCAATCTACACACAACATATGCTATGTCTGGCTTGGTATAGTTCATTAAATGCAACAGACTCCCAATAATCTGTGCATAGTTAGATTGAGCAATTGGTTCTCCTCCATTTTTCTTTAAATGCACATTAAGATCATAAGGAGTATTCATAGGAGACTCATCAAACAGTTCAAACTTTCTTAGGATTTTCTTAATGCAATGTTCCTGAGAAACTATGATACCATTATCATTCCTTATGATCTTTACACCCAAAATCACTTTCACTTCACCCAAATCTTTCATATCAAAATTAGAAGACAGAAAATGTTTTGTCTCAAGCATAACACTCATGCTAGTACCAAAGATAAGCATGCCATCCACATACAAACAAATAATCACACAATCATTGTTTACAAGTTTTGTATAAACACATCTTTCTACCTCAACAGTAGAGAAACCACCACTTAACAAAACTTGATCTAGTTTTTCATGCCATTGTTTAGGCACTTGTTTCAAACCATATAAGGATTTAACAAGTTTACAAACTTTATTTTCTTGCCTAGGAACAATACACCTTTCAGGTTGTGTCATATAAATCTCCTCTTCTAAATCACCATTTAAAAAAGTTGTTTTAATATCCATTTGATGAATGAAAAGCTTATGAATAGAAGCTAAGGCAATTAGGATTCTAATAGAAGAAATCCTAGTTACATGAGAAAAAGTGTTAAAATAATCAACATTTTCTTTTTGAGTATACCCTTTTGCTACCAATCTAGTTTTGTATTTATCAATAGTTCCATCAGGAAAATACTTTTTCCTAAAAATCCATTTACAACCAATAGGCTTTGCTCCTGGAGGCAAGTCTACCAAAACCCATGTTTTATTTTGATTTAAAGAATCAATTTCAGTTGTTATTGCTTCTTTCCAAAAAGATTCATTCAGAGAAGAAATAGCTTCGGAAATTTTTTTTTGTTCATCTTGTACCAAGTAAGTATAAAAATCATCTCCAAAAGATGTTTGTTTTCTTTGTCTTTTGCTTCTCCTTAAATCTTCAACCAAAACTTCATTTGAATTTTGTTCAAAAGAAGCAGAGGAATTTTCAACTTTTTTAGGAATATGCTCAACTTTCAAAGGATTCAAAAAACTCTGCATCTTTTGTTTCAACAATTGTGTTATGATATAAAACATCGCTTTTCAAAACCAAAAAACGATAAGCAGCACTCTGTTGAGCATATCCAATAAACATGCAATCAGAAGTTTTAGAACCATTTTTCCTCTTTTTAACATAAGTTAGTAAAACTTTAGCAAAACACCTCTACACTCTCAAATATTGAAGGTTAGGCACAAAACCTTTCCATAACTCATAAGGTGTCTTTTTAGCTTTCCTGTTAGGTATTCTATTTTGCAAAAAAACAAGTAGATAACAAGGCTTCACCCCACAGGTTATTAGGTGCTGCAGAACTTATAAGTAAATCATTCATCATTTCTTTTAAAGTTCTATTTTTTCTTTCTGCAACACCATTAGATTCAGGTGAATAAAGAGGAGTTACTTCATGAATTATCCCTTCTTTTTTGCAAAAATTATTTAATAATAAATATTCTCCTCCTTTATCTGACCTAACCCTCTTAATCTTTTTATTTAATTGATTTTCTACTTCTACATTGTACAAAAGAAATTTTTCAAAAGCATCATCTTTATTTCTCATCAAATACATTTTGGTGTATTTTGAAAAATCGTCAATAAAGGTAATATAATACCTTTTTCCACCTCTAGTCTCAGTTTGTTTTAAATCTCCCAAATCAGTATGAATTAAAGCTAACAACTCAGTTTCTCTTTGAGTAGAAAAATGCGGCTTTTTAGTTTGTTTAGTTTCTGCACAAACTTCACACTTTTGAAAATCATCTTTAGTTTCAGAAATAAGCCCAAGATTTTGCAATCTTTTAATATAAGACTTATGAATATGTCCTAATCTAGCATGCCACATATCATAAGAATCAATCAAGTA
Organism: Inga leiocalycina; assembly: GCA_963242795.1. Lineage (NCBI taxonomy): Eukaryota > Viridiplantae > Streptophyta > Magnoliopsida > Fabales > Fabaceae > Inga > Inga leiocalycina. The sequence goes on from OY725320.1 coordinate 18,649,633, forward strand.
AGCAGAAAAAGATGCATTCTCATTCATTTCAGAAACACTAAGAACAAATAGACCTTATTACAGTAGCCCTTCCCAATAAGAACATTATTCTTGGTCAAGACAATCTTATCAGATTCAAAGCATACTCTAACCCCAGTTTTCCCAAACAACGCCATAGAGACTAAGTTAGCTCTGACTTTAGGTATATACAGCACGTCATTCAGTGCCAAGGTCTTTCCAGATGTGAGCTTCAATACCACCCTTCCTTTTCCATGAACCTTAGCGATTCGGGAGTCAGCCATATAAACGTGATCTTCCCCTTCTTCAAAAGAGGTAAACATCTCTTTGTTTGCACAGATGTGCTTGGTAGCTCCTGAGTCTGCCACCCAATTCTTCACATTAGAGAAAAGAAGGGCTTGTGACACCACAACAATAATGATTTCTTCATCACTACTATCATCTCCTTCAACCAAATTCACATTTGGCTTAAGAGGATTTCCACCCTTTTGGGAGTTATCTCCCTTAGCCCTTTTCCTGCACTGTACTACATAATGACCTGGTTTTCCACAGACAAAGCAACTGCTCATCTTCTTCTTGGGGTTAGTATCCTTGGGCTTATAGTAAAGTTTCTTGTTTTTATTCTTTTTGTTTTTAGAGTCGTACCTCTTGTTATGCGGCTTTTCCTCAACTAAGTTTGCTTTAGCAGCCATCTCTTTGCCCTTTGTAGCTTGTATTGCCTTCCTGTCGTTATCTTCGATGATGATATGAGTGATCAGATCATTCAAGGACAATTGTTTCTATTTATGTTTCAGCTATTGCTTGTAGTCATTCCATGAATCTGGAAGCTTTTCGATCAGTACACTAGCCACGAACTCATCTAGCAAATTAATCTTCTCAGCTCGAAGCTCCTCATTCAGCTTGTGGTACTCGTTGATCTGGAGCTTGATGTCTTTGTCATCTGTCATCTCCCACTTGTAAAAGTTTCCTATCACGAACTTCTGCTTTCCAGCATCCTCAGCAGTATACTTGAGGATAAGTGATCCCCATATCTCATTTGCTTCTTTGTAAACATGGTACATATCAAACAAATCGTTAGATAAAGTAGTGATAAGAGTATGTCTGCAAACCTTGTTAGTATAGGCCCAAGCATCCTTCTGGGATTGGTTAGTATCTGGGGATGGTGCAGATTGTGTAAGTGCATCAGCAACTCCATGCATGTCAAGAATAATGTAGACACGTTTCTGCCAGTGTCTGAAGTTCTTCCCTTTAAACTGTTCAATCTTGGAAATGTCTGAAAACTGCTTGGGCATAGGAATTACCATCGGAATAGGACCAGAATCGGCGTTGTTAGCCTCAGAAGAAGTAGCATTGTTAGCCTGAGCACTAGTTCCCGAACCAGCAGGATGAACAAAAGCCATGTAGCTCTTAAGATTGTCGGTGAACTCCTACATATACACTGTATAATCTGAGTGACGTCCAAGGATGCTGTCCTTAAGATCTATTCTGCGACCACCAGCTAACTGGAAGCGGCACTCCCCAGGATAAAATGGACCCTTCCTGTAGACACAGGGGGAACAAAACAACAAAATATAACAAGGCAACCAACAGGCAAAGAGAACTGTAAGAGAAGGAAGAGAGAGCTCGAAGATGTCAGAGTTAGGACGGTTGAACCTTCTGTCAAGCCTTCCTTATATAGGCACGACCTCAGAGAAGTTGGGCAGGATTTAATCCACATAAAGGCCATTGAACTATCGATTACACAACAATAAATCCACATGATGAGGCAGTTTCTGAACGTTGAAGGACCGTGTACGTTTGGCAATTTAAAATATGATTCATGGTCTCTGTAACCGGAATGTTCAGGTTTCAAAAATCAGATGCCTCAAAACTGGGTTATTTCGGTAAGCCATTTTTGTAAAAATAAATTTTAGATTTTTCCAAACAAACATTTAATAAAAAGTATCTAATCCATATTTAACTCACGCACAGGGGGAAATCACTGGATTTCCACTACGTTTGCCTCCTGGTGGCCCTTTGTTGTGTGCATAAGCCCACTCTTCCTTTTAACTCATTTACTAGCCTAAATTCTTAATGTGTAATATATACACTTGCATTCTCTCTTTCCCAAGCAATGTGGGACTTGTTCCATTTGACACACCCACATATAACTTAAAACTCCAACATTTTGCACATATACTAGCGTCTGAATTTAAGAGACACATGTGCATCTGAATTTAAGAGAGACATGAAGCACATATGACTCAATTATAGAGTTGTATCTATGTTTGACTCTTATACTTGATGGTACTTCAAATTGCACCTATACATACTTCTTATTCATGCCCTATATCTGTGAGTGTTTGTTCCTTTTAGTAAATCTAACAAACAACAACCATTGTGGGATTTGAGTTTTGTTGTGTGTTGTGTTTGAATTACATTCTCTAATTGTATTCCGGGCTAGGATTAGAGTCTCAGATTGCATTCGTAAATGAAAAATAGTTACAACTTCATAAAATAGTGCAGTTGAGTATTAAGAGAACAATTTAATGGTGAAAAGAAAAACCAGATTTGAGAGTATTGTCTCCGTCATAAACTCCTACAAAGACTCAGATTTGAGAGTCAAGGACTACTTTTATATAACGTGAATTTTCTTGACACGTTCTTAGCATGAAATTATAATTAATAAAGGTTTTCAGAACATAGAAGGAGATTTCTGTAACTTAAAAGTAAAATTGACAAGTCATTGCTATATTATACACTTATATTTATACGCGCACACAGAGGTGTATCTATAAATGAATGTTTCCATCGTGTTTTCTCAACACTAACGCATAGAAAGAAAGAATGCCTAACAGCCATCAACAAGACCTTTGTTTCGGAAGGCAAAATCCGTGCATAGTCTCCTTCGATGTTTGAAACTTCAATTTCTCCTGCAACTTCATGTTGTTCCCCCTGATTCTGATTGTTCTTAGTTTCCTACAGGTTCGAATCTCAGGGATGAATCACACTCACCATTAATTTGAGCTTCACCCCCATCACTTCAACGGGCTTTCTGTTCTTGTAAATTTACTCTGTTCCAAAACAGAGCACACACAACATTTAGATTGGTTGAATCAGGGACACTTTTATGGATATTATATTAATAAGTGAAGACTAAAGACAAGTATTTAAGAGCAAGTGGGGTTACCCCAGAGATGCCTCCTACAGCTGCTTCTTGTTCTATGAGCACTCCAAACAGAGAAGCCAAACAAACCAGCAGGAAGAGTATGATTCATCCCTGAGCTTTGTATCTGAAGGAAACTGAGCAGAACGGGAATGAATCAAGGGGGGACCAACATGAAGTTGAAGGAGGGAGAAATTGAAGTTTCAAACATTGAAGGAGACAGACTATACAAGGATTTGGCCTTCCTCAACAAAAGCTTTCTCCATGGCTGTTAGGATTTCTTTCTTTCTTTCTGTGTCTGATTGTTGAGAGAACAAGATGGAATCTATTATAGACACACCTTGAGTCATTGTATAATTTCAGATGAGACGTGTTGGGTTAATTCATAATTTTAGATGGAATCATGGACACGAAGAGAACACATCTAAAGCTAATATTGATACCCCTGAAGCTTTTTAATTAGTATTTCGCAGTTGGTGCTCACTGCTATGTATCATCATGCTCATGCTACAGGTCAATATTCTTTGATTTGATCTTTAATATTTGCATGTGTGATAATGTGCCATCAGTCCTAATAGCTTATTATGAATCGTTTTAGGGTTTTTATATTGATTGCCAAGTTTTCCTGACCTAAGTTTTGCTTCTTGCATATTATCATGACTTCTCCATTCATAGGGCACAATTTGCTTAACATGTTTTGCTTTTCTCCTCCTGCTAAAGATTTTATGGTTTCCTTGGAATTTTTCATAATTGACATTTGGCAAATAACTCATTGCCTTCTTATTCTCATGTACAATAATGTTATTTTTGTATATTTAATCGGTTCACTTGGTTTGATTTTCTCGGTAATTTTCTAACCAAATTCTCTCTCACCGTGAATTATTACATTTTCATGTGAAAAGGTCTAAGTTATAACTTCATTTCTTTATTGTTATTGCTTCCAGTTCAGAAATAATGTTTACCTTCAATTAGGCACTCAACCAGACTGGAACTTCTAGATGAATGTCAGAGCAACTTGATAACATTTGGGAATTAATGATGAAGTAAGATACCACCTGGCAATAACTGCTTTCATGACATTGTTATTGAATAAGTTTTATTTTATCCTTTAAAAGGCTATCTAACCCTTTACAGTTTAAGTTTTTGGAACAGTTTGAATATTTAATAGGATTAAAAATACATATATGGCAGGCAAGACTAGTCAAATTTGTGTTCATAATTTGGGAATTTCAATTAGTTTTAAATCCAGAATTGAGAATCATAGACCACTTCTATGAGAAACACAGGACTACAGGAGCATTTCACAGGTCAATCCAATTATGTTCAATGTGATGTTCATGTTGATGTGGTTTCAAATTTGTTGGCACTGCAAAAATGCTTGTGTTTTTCTTTGTACAAAAAGGTTTAGGAGAGTTGCGTCTGGGCTCAATTCAAATGCTTGTCTTGTTAATGAATCATTGTGGTGTTGCAGCTATACACTATTCCTATTCCAAGGGGCCATCATATAAGTCGTCTCCCTAATCTACCCAATGATTTTTATGTCAAGGAGGCATCGATGAAGCCAGCAAGAAATGGCAGGAAAATCCATGTTGCTTTTTGCCTTTTTTCTAGTAAATCCAGTATTCTAAATGCTAAATCAAACATACTTGTTGATTCGATGTTCTTAATCTTCATTTTTTGATGTCCTCAGGCGTCTATTGCATCTGAACACTTCTCTGTTGTTTCTCAGAATAACTTTGGGCTTTCCAAACCCAACTTTAAATTAGAATTAAGTTGAGCTGATTTTGATGGTAAAAAGTGGATTATTTACATCACATAACAGTTAGTCAAAAGATGTCTAGATCATCATACTAGCATCTGAATTTGAGAGACACATGAAGCACACATGGTTCAATTATAGAGTTGTATCCATGTTTGACTCTTATACTGGATGGTACTTCAAATTGCACCTAGCCACCTATACATACTTCACATTCATGCCATGTATATGTGAGTGTTTGTTCCTTTTAGTAAATCTAACAAACAATAACCATTGTGGGATTTGAGTTTTGTTTTGTGTTGTGTTTGAAGTCTCCTCTTGAATTACTTTCTCGAATCTCATTCTGGGCTAGGCAAAGCAAATAATTAGAGTCTCAGATTGCATTCATAAATAAAAAAAATAGTTACAACTTCATAAAATAGTCACGCACATTAGCGGTTTAATAAGAGAACAATTGAATGGTGAAAAGGAAAACCAGATTTGAGAGCCTGTCTCCGTCATAACTCATAAACTCCTAGCTACAAAGACTCAGATTTGAGAGTCAAGGACTACTTTTATATAACGTGAAGTTTCCTGACACGTTCTTTGGATGAAATTATAATTAATATGAATTTTCAAAAGATGGAAGGAGATTTCTGTAACTTAAAGTAAAATTGACAAGTCATTACTATATTATACACTTAAATTTATACGCGCACACAGAGGTGTGTCTTTAAATGAATGTTTCCATCTTGTTTTCTCAACACTAACACACAGAAAGAAAGAATGCCTAACACTCATCAACAAAGCCTTTTTTTCGGAAGGCAAAATCCTTGCATAGTCTCCATCGATGTTTGAAACTTCAATTTCTCCTGCAACTTCATGTTGTGCACCCAAAAGCCAAAACCTCTTACCAACATTTAAATCCTTGCATAGTCTCCATCGATGTTTGAAACTTCAATTTCTCCTGCAACTTCATGTTGTGCACCCAAAAGCCAAAACCTCTTACCAACATTTATAAGACTTCTTCAATCAAATTAAATGAAATAAGAGTACTATGATATGTCTGTGTATGGTTGAAGTAGTCAAAAGATGCCTATTCATTACGTGAATTCACATTAGGCAGACATGTCAAATATATGCCATAGAATTATAGAAATAAGGCAGAATTTCATAACCACCACATGACCAAATTTATTTTCGTCGAGAATCAGAACATTCTAAAATTTCACTGTAGGATCAACACTTGAGGACACTTGTACCAACTCTTATCTCCTTCATATCACAGCCCATACCTCCTTATGACATACTTACTCCATTAAGCTTCCCATTGGTTTTGAACTAACTTCCTCCCTCTTGCTCTTCTAACCAAATGAGTGCTCATCCAACTAAACCAAACTTACACTTAACCTCGCACTCAAGTTAATCCCTTACCATCACTTATCATGATTACTATGTACATATAGCATTATCTTAATGCAATTTGACATGTGCTCATCCACATCAATTATAATTTAATCCACTCCTCATATGATCATGACACTTGACATCTTTAATTCTATTAATCAATTTCTAACACATTTTATTTTCAATTTTTGAAATAATGTCAATTCTGGCAGATTTTCTATCCTAACTTTGAAAAATCATAACTAATTTTTCAGACATCGTTTCAGAGCAATTCCAAAGGCTATGAAACTCTTATTGAGTCTAGTTTTAAGAAAAAATATGGTCTTTAGCCAGTTGGAAGCATATTAATACTAGATTTCATTTCTTTGACCGCTGCTCCGGAGACTTTCTAGATTTTCTGGACTAACTTCAAAAATTCATAACTCTTTGAGCATAACTTCAATTGATTCATATGACCTATCAAATTAAATTTTAGGATGTCTACTTTTCCCTTGTAAAATTTCATAATTTTTGTTTATCATTTGGTCTTTCAAAACCACATGACAAACTCACTGCTTCGCAGGCGATTTCACTGAAAACACTATTCACCTTTCAATTTTCAATATTTAATTCCTTTGGCTTAAATATTCATCATTTTACTGGATATATAAAATTATCACAATATACTCTTGGTGAATAAAATTTGGGGTGTTACAGAATTCTGTTATAGACACACCTCTGAGTAGTCACTGTATTATTTCATATGAGACGTGTTGGGTTAATTCCGCGAAGCTTAACAATACAAAAAAAGTCGTCATTCAATCATGACTCTTGATAGTGGGGAGATATTTCTTCTTGGTTGCTTTTCAACGGACATGATCTATCGTCCCAAAATTTACATTCATCTCCCCTCTCTCTTGCCTTTATGAGACTTCTTCAATCAAATTGAATGAAATACGTACCATGATATGTTTGTGTATAGTTGTAGTAGTCAAAAGATGCCTATACTTTATATGCATTCACATTAGGAAGACGAGTCAAAAGTTATGCTGTAGAAACAAAGAAAGAAACAGAGGTGGCTGGGTTTTACTCTTACGATCCCCGCAAGTTAAGTTTAGCTCACTTCTCAATTCTCTTTTTTCTTTTTTCTTTTTTTTAAAAAAAAACCAAGAAATAACAAAGAGAGAACCCCGAAGTAATTTATGCTTTATTAATTTGTATTCAAGAATAGCATATTTAAGAGGCAGTTTTTATTAGTAATTTGCATTATCATTAATTGGCACTTGTAGCTTTGAAGTTATGTTAAATGGGGGATTTATGCTATTAATTTGTATTCAAGAAACGCTCACGTCTGTGTTCGGCTCTCTGGCGATTCTGCAACTTTCATGGTGGTCCATTTTCTTGATTTTATTATTTGTGGGAGGCTTCTTTAAGCTCCTCAATACACTTCGTGCAACATATGCCACTATACGTGGTCCCCATCCAGGAACGATGCAACCATTTTAGTATATTCAGTCATTAAAAGAAAAGACTGATCCAAAAGATCATTATTTATTCTTGTCTATTCAAATGCAATCTTGTATGTTTTAGAATAGTAACGCTTCCAACACTCCATTTTTACATTTTCTGATGTATTGGTGTTAATTTGGACATGTGTGGTATTGGGAAATTCAAAGGGTAATACTACCTCGGGGCCTATTTATAGTCGAGAAATTTGTCTCTTGTAGGTATAATTGTCTAAATAACTATGCCTCCAGATTTTCCTTTGGTTTGCCCTCATTTTCCTTGTAATTTAGTTGGTTAATGAACTAAAAGAAGAAAATAATAATTTAACTGGGTTTGATAATTTTATCTATTGATCTTCATGTTATACCATGAAAAGTATTTAGTTCTTAATTAGTACTCCTGTTGTCCTTAATGTAAGAAAATTTTAAGAAGTTAAACTTGATCCTAAATATAAGATATTGTGTTTATTTATTGTGTTCATATTTGTCAATATTTTCATTATCTTTTGGCCAAAAAAAACTATTTTTTTTTTTCATTATCTATCTCCATTAATGCTTCTTCAACCTATAATAAAGAAGGAAATGGAATGAGGGAATTAAGGAAGATGATTACAATGTTTTAGAAAATATATACTCCTTCCGGCCCTAAATATAAGACCCAGTCGACCTTTTTAGAGAAGTTAAGGATGCTAAATATATTACTTCATCATAGTCGATGTTGTGTATCATTAAATTATATATCATTTTATAAGTATGACTAATTAATTTGGTGAAAAATGATAGATATAAGTATTTTGAAATAATTTATTTAACTTCCTTAATCTCTTAAAAAAAAAGTAAAATGGATCTTATATTTAAGACCAGAGGTAATATCATATTAGCTAACTCAACTCAATTCTTTAATATAATCAAATTAGGTAAATGTGTCTTATATTAATGACCGGAAGAGTATATTCTAACCCATGCATGCTAAATTTATGATGCATCCTTTTCCAGTGCAGTGCTGAAATTAATCACATTTTTTTAAAAAAAAGGGGTTTTCATTTGGTCTTTTAATTTGGAAAATAAAAAAAATGAAATGAATTAAATTATAATAGTTAAAATCATAAGTTTTTTGAAAAATATTTGAATACTCATATTCATGTTAAAATTAATTATGAATCCAAAACCAAATAGCTTCCGTGCATGTCAAAATTAATTATGAATTCAAAATCACAAATATCTCATTCTCATAAAGATACTATATTATTAGCTTTTAATTTCATAATTGATTTTGACTTCTCTGTTTTGTAAAACTCATCTATGGATGTGTCTCTCTAAGTTTGCATACATGAATCACCTTTGGACACACCTTTTGCAGAAAAGAATCACTACTACAAAAAAGTAAAGCTGTGACGCTTATAATTGCATTAACTGTGGCGCTAGAGAAGTGCCACATATCTAGACGTCACTAAAAAAAGCTGTGGTGCTTGGAAGCGCCACAACATTTTAAAATTTTTTTTTAAAAAAAATATCCTCCTGTGGCGCTTGCTCGAGCAAGCGCCACAGGAGGGTCCTTTTTTTTATTTTTTTTTCTTTTTTCTTCTTTTTTTTTCCTGTGGTCCTTTTTTATGCTTCCTGATTGTGAAGCTTTATATAAAATGAGTGGCTTTCGTGTTTATCATCTCCACAAATTGTCAATCTTTCTATTTTATATTTCAACCTATTATATATATATATATATATATTTTTCACATTTAAAATTCAAGTTGCCCAACAATAATGTTCTTACATTAATACTCTCCAAAGCTAACATAAAAAATATCACAATACAAGAACTTGATATGTGAACACAGTACATCAACAACTAATTAAGTAAATTAAAATATTACTAAAAAACGCAAGCTTGTCGGCAAAAAAATTTAAACAAAGCAAGCTAGAATGAAACAGTCTTCTTCTTACAAATCCAGTAATTGACCAGCGCAGGGAGTGGGAGACCACATTGGTGACGCTAGCTTGAGTGACGAGTGAGCGTATGGGTTTGCTTTTTAGTGTGAAGATTATAGGAAATGGAGGGAGGGGGCCGACGGATCCACTAAGAAGATGAGAAAGGGAAAGTAATTTAATGGATGAGAGAGTAGTTGAATAATTAAAGTGGAGTAGTAGTCAAAAAGAAAAGGAATGGGAGACGGATACGGGACTACTACGCGGGAAATGAAATAATTAAGAGATATATACTATCCATTTGAAATTTAAAATTTTTCCTTCTATTTTTTTTTTTAGAAATGGGCATCAGCTGTGGCGCCTAGGCATTAGGCGCCACAGCTGATATATTATATATCATGTGTGGCACCTAAATAGGCGCCACACATGATATATAATATATCATGGGTGGCGCCTAATGCCTAGGCGCCACAGCTGATCTTTGATGCAGCTGTGGCACCTGGTGGGTTAGGCGCCACAGCTGCTTGCGTGGTGTCAGGTGTGGCGCCTGTGTAGGCAGGCGCCACACTAAACCTCCCCATTTGTGGCGCCTAACCTATTAGGCGCCACAGCTGGTATAAAAAAAATTATATAAATAAAAAATAAAAAAAGGAAAGCTGTGGCACTTGTTTAAAGAAGTGCCACAAAATGTGCGCCACCTTTTATCCTTTTTGTAGTAGTGAAAATGCATTATATGTGTGTGTCTTATTTAAATAGTTATTGTATGAATACATGTATAATTTATATGTGGGTTAGTGTTTACGCACTATTACAGAAATCGCGATCTGTGATAGTTATTAATTGTCATACATCACAGTTTCAAACTGTCATATATGTAGGCGCTATAAAAGTTTAGCGCAAATACATTATCGTTCCGAACCGTTATTTATTCCAGACTTATTATAATGGTTATAATATAACACCTATTGTTATGATAATAATTAATAGGCACACGTAAATAACTGTCATAATATATGGTAATGCTTGCATGATATATAATGACCTCATTTTACAACCGTTATTTATATAGTAACATACATAATAGTTTATATATAAGAACCATGACTTTTAATAAACTTCACGTAGACAACTGTTATGAAATAAGTACATAAGTAATGGTTTATAAAAATAAACCATAAACATTTATAAATTATAATGCATAATGATTTTTATATAGTAATAATGATGTATGGATATAAGACTTTTCAAGTAAGAGTTTCTAAGCTAGTTGACCTCATTTATATATATAGAATAACAGTACCTCTAACATGATGTGGCTATGCAACTTGGCATAGATCAAGACATTCTAAGCTATGTAGGAAGAATCAATGACAATAGTTAACGTATATAAGTGATAATGTAATTGGTCACCTATATATAATTGTGTTTCTTCACAAGAACTAATCCCTGGAAAGCAAAGGACTATGGGAAAAAACATATACCCTATCAAAAAAGCTGGAGGGGTATTTAAACGCTCGAGTTCAAAGGTTTGTATAACCCTTGTCCCCTTTTCTGAAAGGGTGATTTTTTCTTCATCTTCCATTGCTTTCCAACCTTAATTGGTGACGAGGTACAATGTATAGGTGAACACTTACATTATTATATATATAGATCAAGAGTGTGATTGATTCTAGCTAGAAAGCCCAGAAAAATTTGATCCATCCAAATTGCATGGCTACTTGATGTCGGAAGTATTACTTTATTATATATATATATATAGATGAGACCAAGTAGCTCAGAAACTCTCACATTGAAGAGTCTATAATTGATTGCAATGTTAAATTTCATAGCTTTTAACTTGGTGTCACTTGCTTAATAGAAACACAAGAGAAGAATATTCAGTCTGAGTTATATGGGATTTCCAAAAAAAAAACATAACTTCACAATAATAAATTCAATATATCACCTAAACTAGTTTATTCACAGAGCTTGTTCATGTGTGACTTTTGGTATATCTGAACTAGTTTATTTATAGAACTTGTTCATATATGACTCTTACCGGTACACATGAACTAGTTTATTCATCACACCTATTGAACTTTTTGAAGTAACTTTTGGAAATATGGACACTTCCAAAAAAGGAGATGTATTTTTCTTAGGGGTCATATGTCCACAAGTTACTTCAAAAAAGATTAATATAGTATAAACATTTAGGGTGTGTTTGGTTTGAGGGGAGGGGTTTAATTACCTTTTTGGGAGAGAGGAACCCAAATGTTTGAACTATTTAGTTGACTATTATTTAAGAGAAACCATTATATTATTTTTCTGATATGAAGTTTGAAGACAAATCATATATATATTCATCTAACATTTCATAACGATTTTATCGTAAGAATCGTCAGACAATATATGAAGGTTACAAAGTAAAACGGTTATGTATTTGTATGGTATTCTAATAAGTGACAGTTGTTACTTAAAAATTGCAATGCATATACTTTTCTTTTCTTTTCTTTTCTTTTTTTGTAATTTAGTTGTTTGCAATAAAAAGAAGACAGACTAAAAATAAAAACTTACAGAGATATTTTAAGAATATGATACATCATCAAAGTCTTCGTTCTCCAGTAACTTGTCTACCTTCTCGTTCAAAAAGCAAACTAGAGAGGTAAGTATCTTTAAGGTCTGGTTCATGCGTCTTTACTCTTGCAAGTAAACTTAGACCATATGATGGAGCTCGTTGTTTGCGTGGATAAGACCTTCAATGCTTGTTGGCGAAGGGAGTTTATCTTTCAGTTTTTTCCAGATGATGAATCAGAAGTTTTCTTGCTTTTGTCTATAATGTTTTATTGAATCAGAAGTTAGCTTTAAGAAGTTGAAATGAAAGTAAAGAAGTGGAGTTTAGTTTTCTGATGTTTATATAAAGAGGGTTTCGTGGATTATTGAGCTGCCACGTCTTTTAGTATTTACGATCATTATATTTTATAAATAGCGACAGTTAACTCTTAATAATTGTTATGTATTTGACTTTTTTTTATTGTTGTCTACTATTAATTATATAATCAACCACAATTTTAACCCAAAATCATTAAGTATGGTAGCAAAAATATTTTATGGTTCTTAATTAATAACCTTGAATTATGAATTTTTAACTTCATCTCCCTCCTCTGATGATGAGAATGGGGATAGGGATGGGGATGAGGAGGAGGAGGATGACAACAATGGTGGTGACTGTCATCCTTATCATCCTGTTCATCCTTGTCATCCTCATCCCCATTCTCATAATCGGAAGAGGGAGATGAAAGTCATGTTAGAGTATTATCATCAGCGTGCTGAAGGAGAAAGGTTTCGAACCATCACGACGTTTGTTGTTTCATGATGGTTTTTGCTTAGCACCATCATTATTGTGAGGAAAAATATCATGGTTACTTATTGTTAGATCTCACATGTTTTGATGATAACAAAAATTGGTATGAAAAAGATTTGATAAACAAACAAGTTTGAACAAAGTAATAACAGGGCAAATAATCACTTGAAGTAAGCATTGGAGTAATGAAGAAAGGCCAAGAGAAAAAGCTGAGAAACTTCATCACTGGCAATATTTCTAAATGGTTACTCGAGTAAGTACTCGAGTAATGATACAGAAACTTGAAGTAACCAGAGCAACCTTCAAGTAACCTGACAACGTTACTCAAGTAAGTACTCAAGTAAGAAGGTAAAAGACTTCCAGTTGTTCTTGGCCTGCCAACGTTACTCGAGTAACCAGCTAAATCACTTGCAGTTGTTCTCGGCCTGCCAACGTTACTCGAGTGAGTACTCGAGTAACCATGTAAAAGACTTCCAGTTACTCTCGGCCTGCCAACGTTACTCGAGTCTGTACTCGAGTCCGCTGTCTAAAGAAATATGTTTCTCTCGGCATTTTCAATCCTGCCAATGTTAGTCGAGGAGCTACTCGAGTAACCTACTGTGGTAAGCAAAACTTAAAGATAATACTCGATTAACTTGATATGCTTTTATCACACTTCACTCGAGGCACTACTCAAGTATGCAGGTATTCAATTATTCTTTATCAAATATTTTAACGAGATTACTCGAGTCAGTAATCGAGTAATTTGCAGACTTATTTACACAGCACTTGAAGTATGTACCCGAGTAAGCTATGCAGAAAATTTATGTTTACTTGAGTAAGTACTCGAGTAACAGGGTAAGAAAACTTGAAGTGCTCTCAGCCATGAAATCCTGCCAACATTACTGGAGTGAAGCATCGAGTAACTTGAAGTTTATTTGAGACATTACTCGAGTTGCTACTCGAGTAACCTATGAAGAAAAGTGTGCCATACCTGAGTAAGTACCCGAGTAAACATGTATTTTCAAGGTTTGTAAATTTGTTTACTTCATACACTACTCGAGTTATGTGATGTCATTTATTAACTTGCTATCATTACTCTCACGATGATACTCGAGTAAACTTAATGAATACTCGAGTATGCAAGTCCAGAACTTCAAAAATCATTTCAAAGTTCATTGATTTGTTTCCTATGTGATTAACCCTTCATTGTATTAGTATTCTTAGCATATCCGCAGATAAACAATGAAGAGATCTTACCAAATTAGGAAAGTCAAAAGCAACATTCAAACGCTACCTACCGCCACCTACCGCAAACGGTTATTTTTTAAATACTGGAAAAGTCAACAGTGGCTGCGCACGCTTTAACGGGCGAGAAGAAAATGTTCCAACGATCATTACCAACACATCTATATATATGGGAACATCCAAACAGAGAAACAATAAGAACACACACACGAACGCACTATCAAGTTCAATACTCTGTTTTACATATACTTGTAATTTTGTACTTCAGTGATTCTTATTCACTCTGTGAGAGAGATATTTCATTCAAACTCAATATTTGTTATTGAGGTAGCTTAAGGTTGTGGAACCTTGAGTTGGGATTGGATTACAACTTGTAAGGGGGAGTGAGTGTCCAGGCGAAATAACTTGCTTGTACTAAGGTGCCAAGAACCCACTGAATCTTGGAAGTTATAGTGAAACTCTCAGAGATACTCTGAGGACTGGACGTAGGTCAAAGTGGTTGTGGCCAAACCAATATAACTCTCGGTGTACACTTCGGTGAAATTTCTCCTTACTCTTTACTGCATTATATTCACCATCAAGTTTTATATTTGCAGCGAAAAATTTAATATCACCCAATTCACCCCCCCTCTTGGGTGAAACGCTTGCTCTAACACTAATTACTACCGTTATTTATTTGCTTGAACTTCTATTAATGACGGGTTTACTTAATAATTGTTATGTATCTCAAGCCAGTGCCTCTGCCCAATCCATCTATTGTGCCAAATGACGAGATGGTACAAGAGAAAAGAGCACTAGGAAAGAGTCTTGTTGTCATGAAGGAAGTCCAAAGCAAATTACAAGAGAGGAAAGGAAACTTACTGTGAGGAGGAACAAAAAAGGATAAATTGCGAACTTACTCGATTTTAAAATTTGACCTTTTATGTTCCTCCCTTTCTATTAATTTGGTTTTGGGACCTCCTTAATGACCACAAGACCCTTCCCAATGCTCTTTTCTCTTGTGTCATCTGGTCATTCAGCGTGATAAATGGATTGACGACGGGGGAGGAGGTGCCGACTACGATGGAGGGGGCAATGTGATTAAGATCCATAATACTTGAGCCATTTGTTGCCACCAACAAGCATTAAGGAGGAGGAGCTGGTGAAGTAGGGGTAGTGGTAGTGGATGAGTTCCCTGGGATCTTAACACGATAAAGGAGAGAAGGATAATGCCGATAAAGAAAAGTAGTAAAAATCACAAGGAATACTTGAGTTTAAATAGAGGTCTAACGGATTGTGAAAGGTTATGAGTTATACTTATGAAGGTCTAACGAGATTATGAAGGGTTTTAAAACAGTTAGATGAGCGTTGTTTGTGAAGATCGTTATGTTTTGTCATCGCTGATATAAGTGTTTGGAAGATGAATCGTTTGTAATTGTTACATGACAGTTGTTTCTTAAAAACCGCCATTTTTATCACTAAATAAATTACGGTTGTTAGCTTACAACTGTTACATTTGTGTTTTCACGAATTTCATCTCGTAATACATAACGGTGTCATAATTAACCATTACGCTTAAGTGCTATATATTCCTGTGCGACCTTCGTGTTGACATATATGATATTTATTAGTTATAACCATTATATATTAGACGCTATAAATACCCAAATATGTAGTAGTGACGTACATAATATATGTATAAATAATGTTCACAAAATTTTTTTTTGGAGATAATGAGTCGGACAGATTGTGGAACTATATTTGCATAATCATGAGGGATGGTGTAGCCTCTCTTTTTTTTTTTGTATTTCCAAACAGTACACGGATAGAATGGGTAAGAGTGTCTTATAGGTAAATGATTTCTTAGAGTCGTCACATATTTTAGATCGAGGAGGGAGGACAATGTCCGATCAAATTGAAATTTGGTTCCACGTGACAGCCCCCCCGGTTAAATCTAGAGTCGGGAAATCGGGCCGAGCCCATTTAGGCCCAAGTTCGTCAATGGCCAAGCTTGTGATTTAAGGAAAAAATAAGGATGCGGGTCTAAAAGGGACGGCCCTATATCCCTGTAGGGCCTGCCCTTTTAGGCCCATTTAACTTTTTTCTTTTTTTTAACTGGACACAGGGTAGCAAGTAATGGTCGGGGGGCACAGTTAACCTAACTTAACCCTCAAATCAAAAACGCTCTCACACTTACTCATACCTCTTTTGAAACTTCTCTTTTTTGATTTTCTTTTTTCCTTTTTTATATGTGTACCCCAAAATCCAAATCAGGTATTCTATTATTACTGACATTTGAAGTTTGTAGACTTGCTTGATTTGTGGCCATGGACTTGTTTGATTAGTTTTAGACATTAATTATGGTTTGGACTTAAGTCTTAATGTTTATGTTTTATTAAACTTGGATAATATTTATGTTTTAAATTAGTTTTGATGATATTTATGTTTTAAATTAGGTATTTTAATCTTTAGGAGAATAAGGAAAAAAAAGGCATGGAAAAAAAACTTAAATGGGCCAGGCCTATAAAATTCGATACTTTATTGGACTCGAGCCTAAACAGGCCAGCCCATTTAGGGTCGAGCCCATCACAGGCCGGCCTGTTTTCCCACCTCTAGTTAAATCTCTGTAAAACCCTTTAGACTAAAAGTGTGAACATCCTGAACAAAGGCGACAGCCCCCTATATGACTTCATTATCTATTTTAAGCGACAATTACATCCCATTACCCAAACTTAATGAATTTTGGGTTAAGTAGCAAGTTTATTTTAGAAGTATGCATCTAGGAGCAATTATACTCTGAAAGTTTTTGAGAGAGCAATTTTGCTTGGGAATTTCAAAACGTAGTAATATGGTCTTTTTCCGTTAAAAAACAAACGTTGACAATTAAAAAATTGAAGTTGACTATTAATTTTTTAACGGAAAAGGGCGACATTATTACGTTTTGAAATTTCTGGGACGAAATTGCTCTCTAAAAAACTTCCAAAGCAAAATTACTCGTAAACATATACTTCTAGGGCAAATTTGCTATTTAACTCATAAATTTTTGTGGTGTTATAACCGTTATATATATTAGACGTTATAAATACTCAAATATGTAGTAGTGACATACATAATATATATATAGGGGTGGAAATAGGTTAGGCTAGGCTTTACCTAAATAGGTCTGGGCATGCAATAAAAATTTAAAGCCTGAGCTTGGGCCTGAGCCTGTGTGTAGGCTTTTTTTAGGTCTAAGCCTGGGCCTTCAAAAGACCTAACAAGGCCTGAAGCATATTTAAAAGTCTACTTAAAATATAGACCTTTAAAACCTGTGCATATAAATTCATATATAAATGCCTTCACACTTATTTAAAATATTACACTATGTTTTAAACGCTTAGTATCCATTCTTGTTGTAACATAAAGGCTTAGTAAGGAAAAGAAGAATCTTTAGTGACAATAATTGTTCAAGCAAATAGGAATAAGAAAAACTAATTTCTGCAGACTAATGAGATATATTTTCTAAAATTGACCAAGCATGACAAGTAACATGTAAAACTAGATTTTATCTCTTTTACTGTTCCCACATAAATTGGGACAAACTCCTCATACTAAGATTATAATATTTTATTTGGTACTAAAATAACTCATATAAATTATTATGCTTTAGTGAACAGCGCAAATCAAGGGAGACGAAGTGAGTTAGTATTACCATCTCGAGCGATCAGAGAGAAGAGAGATGGGGATTAATGATTGATACGAAAGTAAAGGTTGAGAGTAATAATGATGAAATGTGAAACTTAGAATTAAGGTTAAGTTGGTAAATTTATAAATAATTTATACAATTATTTAGATGACATTATATATTCTTATATTATAATATAAATTAAAAAAGTTAAATAGATCAGGCTTGTAGACTTGTAGGCTAGGCCTTATGAAAATAAGCCTGATCTATTTATCTAAATAAGCTTGACAATAGGCCTGAGCCTGAACCTAGCTTATTTACTAAATAGGTTAGGTTAAGCTTTATGTAGGTTAGGTTATAGCTCCTGTTAGAGACCTGATCTATTTCCATCCCTATATATGTATATATAATGTCCACAATTTTTTTTTTTTTGGAGATAATGAGTCGGACGGATTGCGGAATAATACTTGCATAATCGTGATGGTGTAGCCTCTCTTTTTCTTATGCCAAACAGTCCACGGATAAAATGGGCAAGAGTGTCTTTTATTAAGATGTTGAGTGAGCATTATAGGGAAATTATTTCTTAAAGTCGTCACATATTTTAGATCGAGGAGGGAGGACAATGGCCGATCAAATTGAAACTTGGTTCCACGTGACAGCCCCACAAAGTGTGAACATCCTTAAAAGCGACAACCCCTTGTATGACGTCATTATCTATTTTACGTCCCATTACCCAAACTTAATGAATTTTGGGTTAAGTAGTAAATTTTTTTCGAAAGTTTGTGTCTAAGAGCAATTTTATCTTGAAAGTTTTTTGGAGAACAATTGCGTTCGGAAGTTTCAAAATGTAGTAATGTTACCCTTTTCCGATTAAAAAACAAACGTTGACTATTAAAAAATTGACATTGATTATTAATTTTTTACAAAAAAGGACAACATTGATATGTTTTAAAACTTCAGGGACAAAATTGTTTCCCAAAAAACTTTCAGAACAAAATTGCTCCTGGACGTATACTTTTGAAACAAATTTGCTACTTAACTCATGAATTTTTATGGCTTTATTAAGTACTTTGTCAAAGTGGCTCATCTTTAATTCTGCATGTTTTGCTTTTCATCTTCAATCCTATTGTTTAAGCAATGCTTTACTATATTATCAACATTAATGGCTTTGCAATTTAGGAACACGAAAATATTTCTGTAAGTGGGTCGTAGAAACAATTCTGTTTGCAATCTCATTTTATTTGTACATGCTCCTCTTATATCAACAATCAATACACTACTTAAGAAGGTATTTTAGGTCATGTAATAATAATAATAATAATTATTATTATTATTATTATTATTATTATTATTATTATTATTATTATTATTATTTTGGGTGCTGAAATTCATGCCCTATATTATGTCTTTCAACAAAAGACCCTTTTTTAGCAAAAGATGTTCGGCAGCTTGGACTTATTTTGCTTCCTTTTCCTACTACTATTAATGTTTCTTTTTCATTTTTTATGCCAACTAATGCTTGGGAGATGAAGGTATAACTTGATTCTTTATTCTAGAAAAATACTTTCTCCCTTTGCGCCAAGGTAGGCATTAGAAACTTGAGCATTTCAAAATCAATTTATATAAAATAACTTTTGTGTTTTAAAAATAAATCTTATTATTTGTTATATTTTGTTGGACCACGTTATTATTTGTTACATATGTTGTTATGTTTCGTAACTGTTAAGTTTAAATTTAATATTGAATATTAATTGATTTATCTCCTTCGATTAAGTGCCTGCTTATTTTAACTTTTTAGAAGTGTTTTTATGATTTATGAGGTAAATATATGATAGAAGTTTTACTTTGACTTACAAAAAAATGGCTTTTAAAACCATGGTTTAGGGGTTTCCCAAACAAGCACAAAATATGAGCTGTTAAAATTTAATCAATGGAGCTAACTTTGATAAGGGGGAAAAAGGGAAAATTAAGGAAAACAGAAGATGCTACGGGAAAAAAAAACGGACGGAACGACATGAAAATATACTTCTTCTGGCCCTTAATATAAGACATATTTATTTAATTTGATTAGATTAAGAAAGTAAGTTAAGTTAGTTAATATGACATGCATTTTCTAAAACATCCTATCCATCTTCCTTAATTTCCTCATTCATTTTATCTTTGATTATTGTTGAAGAAGTATCAATATGTTTAAATTAGGAAAAAAATGATAAATATGAAAACTGCGTTTTATATTTAGAACTAATATCAATTTCCTAAATATGTCTTATATTAAGAATAGGAGGGAGTATCATAATTCTTTAATAAAAAAAGCAAGACAAAGTGAACTCGTTGCTCACAATATATTATAAAGTAACAAATTTCTGTTCGGGCAAAAAAAAATCTAAGCAGCCCAGTGTGCTGGTCCACTCCAATCCTAACTCCTTCTCCTTGCCATGATAATAGGGTTTAAAAATATGTTTGGTATGTCATGAAAATGAGATAAAATTTTTATTAAAAATACCAAAATATCCTTCAAAATTGGAAAAAAAAAAAAAGAATCCTTCCAAGAACCAGAACTTCATCTCCTCCTAGAAAATTTGCACCATTCCATTTTTTCAGAAAAATTTCATATCTTTGAAGGTTAAGCAAAAACCACCACTAATTTGAGAACAAACCTAGACACCTGCGAACGAAACCAAAAATGGATCTAGCAAAGGTGAAAATGAGGGTGGGAGGCCAGATTTGAGAGCGTTCTAGCAAACTGGTGCACCTTTGAGATCGGAAAAATGGGGATTAAAGAAGGCCGTTGCAATGTTCTTTCTTTGAACTCCTGAGATATATTTTCGGAGAAGAAGTAGACGATGTCGCTAAAGAAGATCCAGAGTTCAGCGTCGTCTTTGCTGTCCTTGCCACCGCTGCCGCCTTCCCCATCGTCCTCGATGTTAGTTATTAGTGCCAGTGAAGGTTTGATGATGATCTGGTGAGTGGTAGGTCTCGTTGGAGAAGTTGAAGAAGCGATCTGGATTTGGCAGAGGAGATGGTGGGGGGCTTACTGGCGACGATGTGTGAAGCATGAGAGGGAGAAGCTAGCCGATGCGGGACGGGGGGAGGAGCCATGCTAGCGGTGGAGCATCCTTGCTCACTTCCTTCTTATGTGAGATATTTTAATTATTATAATATAATTATTAGTTATTAATTAGGTTAATTAAAATATCCTGAGTGTGGCCCGTCAGTTAGATCCAGGCCCAACTACAGGATTAGGGTAACAAGTGGACAGGCCATTTATGTTTATTTCTGATGGTGAAATAAACAATATAGGTTTACAGTCGTCTGAATTGAGTATACGAGTGAAAAGTCTAGCTGCTCTTTGAGGTTCCCTGACTGGCGATGGCTCTCACACCAGTTGCCATCACTGTGCCCTACAGTCAATTAGAAGAGTAACCTGTCAACCTTTTCTTCTGACTCATTTCTATTTTGTAGTTTCAATTCCCAGTGTTCGTGAACTCCTTCTGATAAGAGATAAGCTATGGCAAGAGGTATTTATTAAAGTCTTTCGCTGTAACTTGTAGAATATCTTATGCTATGATTATTGTGATGTAATTGAGAAAAAGCATGATATATTCTAACATGTGGTATCAAAGCCTTGCTCTCTGAACCTCTACCTGTTTTTCTTTGATTAGGGATGATTCAAATATAGAATTTAATGAGTCTATCGTAATAGTTTTTATACGGGTCCCATATGTTGAATCAAAGATCACAAATTCTGGGTTTTCAGAAAATTTGTTTTTCAATTATGTATTTGGAGAATTTCGAAATATTGTTTTCGAATTTGATGTGTTAAATCTGTTTGGCATCTCGATTATTGTATCGCTGACGAAATTGTGAACCCTTGTTCTTGGAGAGATTTTTGAAATCTATTTCAATTTCGTTATGTTTTGTGGTTCTTTCTGTAAGATTATTTCAATATCATGGTTTTTGTTACTGCAATCATCGTTGCCGTCAGAACCTCCATTTTGGTTTTTGAATATGAAATATTTTGTTTCAAAATCTTGCTTTTAATTGACGATTAGCACATTTCTATGTTTAAAAACTATTTCAGGATGAATTTTTGAAAGAACTGCCTATAAAGCGTCAGTATTGGAGCCTCCGATCCCCGGAAAGGACCGCCTGGGTTTTGCGAGTCACGGCGGCCTAACCGGGGCCACTTAGGCTGGCGGGTCAAGTAAGGTTCAGGAAACCGAGTGGGGAAGAAGACACAGAATGACGTTGTTTTGACATTATTCAAAACGTCATCGTTTTGGGTCATTCAGAAGATCTTCCCCCACGCGCACGAACAACGTCGTTTGGCCCTTAAGTGAAACGCTGCTTTTCACTTATCCAACTGGTAGACTGGATGCGTTTCTAGGTTGGGCGTGTGCTATTGGGACGAGTGCAAATCCTCTAAGCAGAAGGGTTTTGGCTTGATCAATATTTTTTCCTCTGCCAATTGATGAATGATGCGATATTGGGCCTAATTGACTAGGCTTTTGTATTTTTTTTTGTTGCTATTAAGAGATTTGTTCTTCTGGGCCGAAACAAAAAAAAACATTTTTGTAATTGAACAGTGACGGGTTTTTGTTAAATTCTGGGCCCTATCACGTTTTTTGTTTTTTGGACCATGAATTTTAAAATAACCAAAAACAAATTATTGGGCTTATGAGTTTTTTGTTCTTCTGGGTTATGGACTTTAAGATTTCCAGAAAACGTTTTGGGCTTCTCTTAAGCCTTTACTTCACTGTTTAATTAAATAAATTTCTGTTTTATGTATTTTTTCTTATTAATGACATTAAATTGTTTAAATTAGTGACAGTGATTAATTTGGGCATTTTCACATACTGGAAAATTTACAAAATTGTTTTCATGAGTTAATTAATTGTCTAGCATTTTGAAAATGGCTTTAGACAATTATTTAACATTTCAAAAAAAAAATTTTGCAAAAATGAAATTTGAGTTGAAAGGTGCCAAAATTAATTCTCTGAACAATTTTGAATACATAAAACAGTGGGAGGGATTTAATTAATTATTTATTGAATTTATTAAATTAATTAATCTCTCTATTATGACGTGCACATTTTTATTTAAATGCACTCAAATGATATTTGTGACTAGCATGCTACTTTTCCAAGGAATAGCCACAACATCCTTTAGTTTTGCATGCAATATGATCACATATGGAACTTATAAAATATCTAATTGTAATTAAATATAGAATTATAATTGATCTTTACCCACAGGTAGACAGTTATGATTATATATTTAATTAGGGTGGGATAGTTTGGTCTTATATTTTCTAAATTGCCCACAGGTTTTAGGAAATGTAAATTATACACTCTAGGCCCACCAATTTGAGATAAATGCATGCAATGCTAGGTTATTTGCCCACAGGTAGAATTTAGTGATACACATTTATATATATAGCATGTTTCTATTGGTGCATAACATGCATTCAAAAGGCACAAAATTTGCGATTGTCTCAAATATTTATCTTGTGAGCTAACTTAAGTCTTTAAATTGCAGCACCTACTACTTTCCTTAATCTTTTTGCTGACACTATTGGAAAAATTGTGTTGGATGGTACTAATTACCCTGAGTGAAGAGAGGACATAACTTTGTAGATCAATATGCTACACATGCACTTTGTAATGGAGAAACCTAGACCTCCCAAACCAATTGACAAGTCAACTAAAGATGAAATTGACTATCAGGAGCGCTGGGAGCACTACAATCGCATGTGCTTGTCATATTTTAAGACCAGGATCTAAAGAAGCATTAGGGAGCAATTCCCAAATGTGAAACTGCTAAGGAGTTCCTGGAAGCTGTAGACAAACAGTTTAAGCCAACTGACAAACAGATGGGTGGTTCCATCATGTCAGAGCTGTGTGCCATGAAGCTGACAGGTACTAATGGAGTCAGACAACATATCACGAGGATGAGAGACTTGTCCTCCCAGCTGAGAGCCTTTGACATGGAACCAATAGAGTAGTTCTTGGTGCATTTGGTATTGAACTCCCTTCCTTCTCATTATGATGCCTTTAAGGTCTCCTATACCACACATAGGGAAAAAATGGACAATTGATGAACTGTTGTCCATGTGTGTTCAGGAGGAAACTAGGCTTTAAATGAGTGGTAGGGACGCACCTAGGGCAGCTCATTTGGCTGAAAGTTCCAACAGAAATTGTGCCAAGGGCAACAAGGACAAGCAGAAAAAGATTCCTATTGTGCCATCCATTAAGAAAGCTGAAGCTATTTGCTTCTTCTGCAAAAAGCAAGGGCACATGAAGGATGAGTGCCTGAAGAGGAAGGCATGGTTGGAGCGTAAGGTATGTATTTTTCATTGTTTTGGAACCCGAACCGGACCGGCCGGTCCGACCCGAGAACCGGTGAACTAGAC
This sequence comes from Inga leiocalycina, assembly GCA_963242795.1. Lineage (NCBI taxonomy): Eukaryota > Viridiplantae > Streptophyta > Magnoliopsida > Fabales > Fabaceae > Inga > Inga leiocalycina. The sequence continues at coordinate 18,673,949 of OY725320.1, forward strand.
CATAAACCAGTTGGTCCTGTGACCGATTCGGTTCACCATTTTTTTTTAATTTATTTTTAAATTGATTTTTTAATATTTTTTTCTTATAATTTCATATTAATAAGCCTAAAATATTTAATTTCTCACCAGTTTAGTCCCGATTTGGCTCCAGTTTAACTTCGATCTGACCCACTGACCCTTGACCCAGTACCCCGACTGATCTAGTGATCGGTCCGGGTTTTAGAACCTTGGTATTTTTCAAGTTTAGCTTTAGAAGCTCATCATATTAGTATTAGTAATGATACTTGGTGGATCAATACAGGTTCAATGATCCATATTTCTACTACCATGCAGAGGTTTCTAAACACCAGGCCTCCACTTCCTAATGAAGCACGAGTCCTTTCAGGAAATGGGAACGAAGATCCGGTCAAAGTAATTAGAACTTTTAGAATTGTTTTCCCAAATAAAACTGTACTGGATCTTTTGAATTGTTTTTACATTCCTAGTTATATGAGAAACTTGATTTCTATGTCGAAACTCATTCCTTTGAATTATGGTATTTATTTGCAAAAGGACTTGATGTATTTCAGCAAAGACTACTTTCCAATTGAAAGGTTTATTATGATTGATGATTTGTTTAAAATTAATTCCTGAACCGCCTGAAGTTTTTTCTATTTCGTATTGTATTAGACAAAGTATCATTGATGAGAATTCTATTAGCTTGTAGCATAGGAGATTAGGACATATCTCTGTTGATAAGATCAAAAAGTTAACTAAAGATGGAAGGAAAGATGGAATCCTTCCATCTTTAGACCATTCAGAATTTGATACATGTGTGGACTGCATAAGGGAAAAGCAAACCAATAAGTTACAAAAGGGAGCTAAAAGAAGTTCCGATTTACTTGAAATTGTACATACCGATATTTGTTATCCTAACTTATCCGCAAGCAGTCAAAAATACTTTATCACTTTTATTGACAATTACTTGTGATATACTTATATCTACTTGCTTGATAATAAAAGCGAGGCACTAGATGCCTTTAAGGAATATAAAGCTGAGGTAGAAAAATAAGTTGGGAAACCAATAAAGATCGTAAGATCCGATAGAGGTGGTGAGTACTACGGTAGGTACACTAGTGAAGGACAAGCGCTAGGTCCTTTTGCTGATTTTCTTTAGGAGCATGGTATAGCTACACAATATACCATGCCTGGCTCACCGGATATAAATGGTGTAGTAGAAAGAAGAAATATAACCTTGCTAAACATGGTTAGGAGCATGATGAATGGCTCCAAACTTCCAACATCCTTGTGGAATGAGGCACTTAAGACAGCTGTGTACTTATTAAATAGGGTTCTAACAAAGGCAGTGCCAAAAACACCCTTTGAAATCTGGAAAGGATGAAAACTCAGTTTAAGACACCTTAGGGTATGGGGCTGTCCTGTGAAAGTAAGAGTGTACAATCCACAAGAAAAGAAACTAGATCATAAAACTATTAGAGCTTACTTTATAGACTATCCATGTATGACTAAGGGTTATAGGTTCTATTGTCCTCCACCTTCTGCACGTTTTATAGAATCTAGGAATGCTGTCTTTCTTGAGAATGACGTGATTAGTGGGAGTGATCAAACAAACAATGATCATATGGAAGTAACCCTTGATTTACGTCGTGAATGATTTGTTTAGATTTATCCACCTTCCACACATGGAGAACCAAGACAAGTTGTGGTGGAGGATGTCCCGAATGAACAATCTAAACCAACCCAAGAGGTTGAATTAAGAAGATCAACTAGGGAACGAAGGCCAGCATTACCTAGTGACTACGTGGTGTACTCTGTTCACACTGATTGCAATATTAGCATTGAAAATGATCCATTAACATTTACTCAAGCTGTTAAGAGTGAGAACTCTAAGTTGTGGTATGATGCTATGACTGAAGAAATGAATTCCATAGCAAACAATGATATATGGGATCTTGTGGAGTTACCAAGTGGATCTAAAGCCATTAGCTGTAAATGGGTTTACAAGATCAAAAGGGACTCACAAGGTAACATTGATCGATACAAGGCTAGTTTGGTTGTCAAGGGCTTCACACAAGTAGAAGGGGTCAACTATAGGGAAACCTTTTCTCCTATATCAACGAAAGACTCTTTCCGCATAATCATGGCATTGGTTGCACATTTTGATTTAGAGTTGCACCAAATGAATGTTAAGACTGCATTCCTTAATTGGGTTCTTGAGGAAGAAGTCTACATGAAACAACCTGAGGATTTTGTTGCAAAGGATAAGGAACATCTGGTATGCAAATTAAAGAAATTGATCTATGGCTTGAAGCAAGCCTCATGACAGTATTACTTAAAGTTTCATGAGGTAATCACATCATTTGGTTTCGATGAGAACATCATAGATGAATGCATATACCGCAAGGTTAGTGGGAGCAAGATCATATTTCTTGTTTTGTATGTCAATGACATACTACTTGCAACCAGTGGTCTAGGACTATTACGTGAAGTGAAACAGTTTTTGTGCAAGAACTTTGATATGAAGGATATGGGTGAGGCATCTTATGTCATTGGCATCAAGAACCATAGGGATAGAGCTCAAGGCATTTAGGCTTTTTTCAACAAACCTATATCAACAAAGTTCTAAAACGATTCAGGATGCAAAACTGTTCAGCTAACGTAGCTCTTCTTGAGAAAAGGGACAAGTTTAGTTTAGGTTAATGTCCTCAAAATGAGCTTGAAAGAAAGCAAATGGAAAGGGTCTCATATGCATCAGCAGTGGGAAACTGGATATATGCACAGGTCAGCACAAGACCTGATATAGCTTTTGCTGTTGGCATGTTTGGAAGGTACCAAAGCGATCCAGGGGAAGCACATTGTACAGCTGCAAAGAAAGTGTTTAGGTATCTACAAGGTACTAAGCACTATATGCTCTCATACAGAAGAACAGATGACCTGGAAGTGGTTGGTTACTCAGACTCTGATCTAAGAGGATGTTTAGACACAAACAAGTATACTATTGGTTACATCTTCCTACTAGCAGATGGAGCTATATCATGGAAAAGTATAAAACAAACACTTACAGCTCCTTCTACTTGTGATGCTGAGTACATAGCGTGTTTTGAGGCAAGTTCACAAGCAATCTGGATAAGGAATTTCATTGCTGGCCCTAAGGTTGTGGACTCAATCTCTAGGACAATCAGGATGTACTATGATAACATAGTTGCAGTAGCCATTGCAAATAACAAAAGGAGTGGAAGTCGAAGCCGGTGGGTCGAATTGAAATTCCTAAGTTTAAGAGAGAGAATTGCATATGGTGAAATTTCGGTTGATCATATCAATACAAAGGATATGCTAGCTGATCCTTTGACTAAGGGAATGAAACCGAATGCGTTTGTGTTACACGTCCCTTAGATGGGGGTTAAACCTTCATTAATATAGAAGATGTATGTAATGAAATTAACTTTATGGTTTATTATCTCTATCATTATCTGTATACATTCTGTTGATGAAAATAATAAACACTAAGTTTGGAATCGAATAAACATTAGCGTTTATTCATAAGGTTATACCCATTAAGTAAGGGTATTGCATGTAATACATGGAAGATAATACTTGATCCAAGAGGACTTATCGCCATGATTCTTGCAGCATAGCCTTAATTTAATGTGGAAAAGGCAACTGACATTTAGATACGGGCCAAGTGGGAGAATGTGAGATATTTTAATTATTATAATATAATTATTAGTTATTAATTAGGTTAATTAAAATATCATGAGTGCGGCATGTCAGTTAGATCCAACCCAACTAAAGGATTAGGGTAACAAGTGGACAGGCTATTTATGTTTATTTCTGATGGTGAAATAAACAATATAGGTTTACAGCCGTCTGAATTGAGCGTGCGAGTGAAAACCCTAGCTGCTCTTTGGGGTTCCCTGACTGGCGACGGCTCTCACACCAGTTGCCATCACTGTGCCCTGCAGTTAGTCAGAAGAGTAACCTGTCAGCCTTTTCTTCTGACTCATTTCTGTTTTGCAGTCTCAATTTCCAATGTTCATGAACTCCTTCTTATTAGAGATAAGCTATGGCGAGAAGTATTTATTAAAGTCTTCCACCGTAACTTGTAGAATATCTTATGCTATGATTATTGTGATGTAATTGAGAAAAAGCAAGATATATTCTAACATCTTATTCATGCAAACTCCAATAGTGCAGTATCTGTTAGGTGTCCCCAAAACCTCACGTTTTCCATTCTTATTGACCACAACTTCTCCTCCAGTGTTGAGAAATATTGACTGTAGCAGCAGTTTCACAGCAGAATCAGGGATATCAGAAGGTAAGGTAGAAGAAGCATCATTGCTCACTTCCTTCTTATTCATGCAAATGCAAGTTTTCACAACTGTCATGCGGTTGGTAGTTAATGTTCCAGTCCTGGCACTGCATATTGTTGTGGCTGATCCCGTGGTTTCACAAGCTGCTAAGCTTGGGACAAGGGCCTTGTCATTAATCATCTTCTTCATAGCAAAAGTAAGGCTCAACGTGACAGCTAATGGAAGCCCCTCTAGAACAGCAACAACAACGATTGTAACTGCAACAGCAAAGAATTCCAAAGTTTGCAACGCCTCATCTCCAGACCAGGTCAAGAGACTTCCTTCTTGGAACTTACGGGTCAAAAGGCCTTGACTAAAACTGCAAAAGTAACTACAGCAAAGAACAGGCCTATCTCCCCGATGATGGTTGCCACTCCATTTAACTTCACCTGCAATGGGTTTCATCATCTCCTCCTTCACTGAGAGTTGCCATCAACTTACCCCATTGAGTTCTCATCCCAATTGTGGTAACCATCATTTTGCAAGAGCCATCTTTGACCTTAGTACCTGAAAGAAGAAATGGATTTTCAGAACTCACCATCACGGGCTCACTCTTTCCAGTTAAACTTGATTCAACGATCATCAAAGATAATCCTGAAAGAAACAGGCAATCTGCTGGGACTTGGTCTCCTATAACAAGATGCACAATGTCGCCGGGAAGTAAATCATATATTGACATTTTCTGCCTATAACCATTTCTTGTGACATGAATAGTGATCTTCTTCTTCTCTTTGTCCAAGTCCTTGAATTGTAACAATTGGCGGTAGTCACTTGTTGCTATCACTAAAACAACCAGTAAGATGCTTGCAACAATTCCAAGACATCATGGGCCCCATGGGGCCATCCTTCCATTGCTTGATTGCTATGCCAATTTTGAGAGACACAAGAGAACATACTCCAAGGATCATGAGAGTCATGTCTTGAAGGGCTTCCCAAACAAAAACCCAGAAACTCCGAGCCTCACTCTCGGTAAATTTGTTGATTCCATAAATCTTTTGTCTCTTGTTAAGAAAATTAGTGTCATTGCTAAGCCCATCAGTGATTGATGCTGAAAGCTTGCCTGCAAGACCATTAGCCCATCAGTAAAATGAATTGCCTCTTTGCAAATCAGAAAAGCAGCCCTCAGCTTCTCCTGCATCAAAAAGACAATGAATATTAGCGAAATATTAACATCGACTGTGGCATTACAAAGGAAAAGGTTGAGGAATATGCTCTTTAAAATTATTTTTCAAGTTTACTTGCTAGAAAAAATATAATCCGTACATACTGTCAGACAATAATGAAAAATTTGAAGAAAGATAGAGTTTGAAGCTGGATGAAGAACTAACTAAAAACACATGTAATCACTTACCTGAAACAAGAAAGAGAAGGGAAAAAAATCGCAAGGGGCATGGAAAATCAAGAGTATAACTGTCTAGGGAAGGCATTTCCAACCCGCATCAACTTCAAATTTATGGCCAAGTAGTAGTTTGATTGATAGTGCCTTTATTTTGAAATCGCAGATGTGGCAAAAGTATCAGACTAGTACCAATTCTCTGGATTTGCATTAAACATGCATATCAATAAAGCAATCTAACCTTTCATGAGGCCGGAGCCACTCTGTTTCCTTCACGGTTTAACTCATTAACTATATTAGTATAATCACATAACACTTGATGGTAGGGCCTTTGTATTGCACGAAATCTCATGTAGTAAGCCATACAGTTTATTGCGTGAGAACAATACGACTTCTTATAAACTTATATGTATGTGTGTGTTCTACAGTAGGCCACATCAAGAGAAGCTTCAGAGGATTATGTTTTTTTTTTTAAAGAAACCAAGTAGAAATCTGCTAGTTTAGCTGCATTTTAAAACATTCTTCCTCTCAGTAAGTATCTTCAACCATAAATTATAAAAATACTCTTTTGCATAACCGATGGAGGCGAGGCAATGCTCCTATGTATTGACATTTTGGCTAAATAAAAAATTTCTTTTTTCTACCACAAAAAAAGAAATTCTTCTGGCGCATACATTTAAAATATTTTGAAATCACAGCATTATTGCATTACAATCACCCCCTTCCCCACCCAAAAGAGAGGCGAGTCTGATAAAATACTATGATCTATGAAGCAGATACAGCCAGAAAAAAATGAGTCACAGAGATGCATAAATCAGTGAGCAATTAATAAATAAATAAATTGAACACTTTAAAATATGTTTAATAATAAATTAGGAATATTTAAGTATTAAAAATTGAAATATTTCTTTTGTGAAAACATCATTTATGGACGTTTGTAGTATGTTGCTGTGCCAGGCATGAAGAGTTAGTCTGATTCATCTCTCTGTTTTACGGAATAGAGTTGAAGTGCAGGTAGAAGACAAGTCAAAGAACAGAACTGTGAAGAATAGAATGTTTGGCTTTGATGGAATCAAAATTTCTAATGAGAGGGCTTTTCATAAGTCCCTTTCCTTTGCTTTCATTAATTAATTGTTCTGTTCGTATAGTTTTGAAGTTTGAACCATAAGCTGATTCAAATAAGAAGCATCTTGAATCTGTCCCCATAGTCTCCAACAGTGGACCATACATACAAGAACGATTCATACAAGATAGAAATACCTGATTGCTACGACGCATCGCATCCGCTTCGTCTCGCTTGGAGAGATTGGCTGTGAAACTAGAGCGTCGCTTGGGGTTCTACACTATGCTGCACAGGTTCCTCCATTTTTCAAGAGCTTCTCTTGACGAAATCTTACATCTTACCCTTGTAAAGCGTTTCATCTAATAAAACTTTATCCATCGCGTAGCAGTATCCTTTGCTTTGCTCTCAATTATTAAATCGGGTACGAATCGTGAATAGAAACCTATTGCATGTGATTCATAAGATTCATGATAAATTATTTAGGATGAGTAATGTTTATACGAGAGAATATCATAAATTTATAGATATTAGCAATTTAGTATTTTAATGGCAAATAAAACAATAGCATTAATTAATTAATGTTAAATTATATAAAACCCACTTGAATTTTGGGGCAGTTGCATGTAACCTCTTTGATATTTCGACATTTAAATTTAACCCCCATGAACTTTGTTTTTTTTAATTTGGACCTCCTACCGTTAATATACCATTATCTTTTAAACAGAATTTACCATATCAGATTAATAAAAGACACCTTATCATATTTTACATGGCATCCTATTAAGTTTATAGTTGTATAAAACCCCCTTAAACTTTAATTTAGTTGCATATAACCCTTTCGACATTTTAAACTTTAAACTTAACTCCCTTGAAGTTTTATTTTTTAATATTAAACATATGCCTTTACTTTTTTTATCTAATTCTTATCAGAGCGAGCTCATTACTTTCAAATGATCCTACCGGCTTCTTCATATATTAAAATAGCATTTTTACAATTTTATTATCTTAATTTATAATATTAATAAATTCATTAATTTTTTTTGCTATATATCAATTGTTAATTATAATAATATTTGTTGCATGGAGAAAAATAATATTTCAAAGTTCATGTTAACAAGAAACATAAGGATAGAAATTCAATCTCTAATCCAACAAAAAAAATAACAAATGCTATTTTAATTAACAAATATGATATATAACAAACAAAAATTAATGAATTTATTAATACTATAATTTAAGACGATAAAATTGTAAAAATGCTATTTTAATAGAATACATACGATATTATTTTGAATCGCTGAAAAATTGTATCTCGACTTACGTAATAAATGTAAAATTTATATTTTAATAGAATACATACAATACTATTTTAAATCACTGAAAAGTTTTATCTCGACTTACGTAATAAGTACTTATTTTTAAAAAGTTACTTTTGGATTGATTTGAAATTCGATTTGGGCTTCTGATTCTCTTGTTTTGCGCAACCTTAGACAAAATTTCTCTCACACATTTACCTCGTAAGTCGTAAAAGCTATTAAAAAAAGCTAATCCAAACACACACTTAATTTTTTTTTCTGGGAAAATGAAGTATGTGGGGCAACACTGTTTTACTTTTTTGCCACTAATTATTTTAAAGCATTTTGGGCCACTGTTTTAAAATGCTTTTAAAAAAAATGGGTATTCTTTATTTGAGCCATTCTGTTTTGGGCTTTTATTTTCCAGATTCTGGGATATTTCAGTAAAAAAAAAGGAGCTTACCAAGCGCTTTAGACCTTCAATTTTGATTATTTTTGTTACCAAACATTTATTTTGTTTATTTTTTTAGTCTCATGGTTTGGGCCGCCTTGTTTTTATCCCTTTTGGATTAACAATGATGTGATGGTCTCTTATTTGCGCTTGAATCATTCTATTTTGTCTTCTGAAAGTTGTTTTAGGGACTATTAAAGGTTATTGATGTTTTAGACCATTAATCTTTTGGGCCATGTGGTTTAATTCTGGAAAATTATCTTGGGCTTGTCTTGGGATTCTTGTTATTAAGGCTGTTTTATTTTATTTTTCAAGAAGATATTTAGGCTAAATAAATGTTTTGTTGGGAAATTTGTTTTATTTGAAATTTATTTTTATGTATCATTTTGATTGTTTAAATATAAGAAAATCAATTTTGGCTATTTTTGCATTAGGATAATTTTGCAAAATTTGTTTTGATATATCATTTAATTACCTAAATATTTACGTTATTAAGTTTGGACAGTTATTTCAACTGTTTGAATTTTGTAAAATTATATTTGAGTTGAAATATGCTGAAATTTATTTTTTAAAACAATTTTTGAATGCATAAAATATATTTAAAAATTCAAACAGATAAATTCTCCCACTATTTTTAATTAGTTAATCCCTCCATTAAGATGTGTATATATTATATTTAATTTGGATGCACAAAATAGTGGGAGAATTTATCTGTGATGATTATTTTAGTCAATTAAATTTTTATTAAAGATTTTTGCGTATATAGAATTTAAAAGCATATAGTTGATATATGTGATTAACATGCATCTTAGGGAGTAGCTACAGCGTTCTCAATGTTGCATATGTAAATAATTGCTCATGAATTTTCAAAAAACATCAAATTGAATCGGTGATTAATTAATCTAATCAAAATGGGAGAATTTCGGTTATTTAGTCACTTTTGTTGATTAAATTAATTATTCTCATTAGATTATTAGTGCATATTTATATTTTAACTGCACACAATATTCGTGGTTAGCATGCTTGTTTAATGAGGAGTAGCCACAACATCCTCAATTTTATTGCGTACACGTATTTAATCACATATGGCTTTATAGAATATCAATTATAATTAGCCTATGCCCACATGTAGATAATTATAATTGGATATTTAATTAGGGCGGAATAGAATGACATTATATTTTCTAAGTGGCCCGCGAGTATTAGAAAATATAACTGCATTCTAGATTCATCAATTTGAGATAAATTAATGCTATGCTCATGTCTTTACCTACATATAGACCTTAGTGATACAAATTTATAATTGTATGATCTACATTGGTAATTATACACCTTTTTTATGATGGTTTTTTTTCTCTTGCCTTTTATATTTATTTTGTAAGCATGATTAATTTTTATTTTGACTTTGTAGCATATGATTGTTATCGATTTAATTGTTTAGTTCAATAGAATTTATTAGAGATAATTGTTGAGCCTATAAGGAGATAAATATTACTCCTTCTATTAGGATAAAATTGGCATTAGGAAAATTCTAGTACTTAATAATATTGGTATAAGAAGTGGGATAACATTATGAGATATAATTATCTCATTAAATTAATCTCAATTAAGAGCTGCTCATCATGAGTACATAAGAATAGAGCAAAGTCAATTATTGGTTATAGGCTAAAGGATGAATTTAGAAATTCTCATAATTGCTGTTACATTGTTTTGTTGACTATAAAGTGATTATCCCTAATAGGGCATGATGCCTCCATTAATTTTGGTGGAATATACCCTTAGTTTATTATCTCATGAGTCATTACTTCCTTTTTATAAGTATATGCATGGATATTAGGTATTCATTGAAAATATGTATTTATAAGTTTTGCTCATACTTGAAAAAGAATGAGATTTTAAATTAGGGCTATCAAGCTACTGACTCCAAAGCCATAAAGTAACAGGCACATAGAGAATAATGTGCTTGTAATTAAAAGGCTTGATTTAAGGACAATAATGGATATACACTTGCCATTAATTATGTTTTAACTGTAAAATGATCTCTTCTTATAGTTAACATTTCATAATACCCAAAGGCTATTTGCTTTACAATTAAGTAGTGTCGTTTGACTCATTTGGAGTTTATAAAGTAAAATTGGATGGTTAAAATGATAAACGGATTAATATAGTAAAATTAGTAGAAAGATATGGGTAACATGATAAATATATCATTAGTGGACTGTAACTTAGTCTATATGTAAAGTTTCTTCATATTTGAACTCACCTAATATAAGTGGAATTGTGGCAAGAAGAAACGTAATGCTAATAAACTTTCTACATGATACAGTTTTCTTTTTAAAGGACACATTGAAGATAAGTATGTATATTTTAAATGAAATTCTAACAAAATTTATGTTTAAATCCTTTTAAAATTTTAAAGGTTGGAAGCTCAATTTAAAATACACTTTTACATAGAGTTGTCTTATAAAAGAAAGAGTGTAGAGGGAAAATGTCCTGAGATTGCATGGTTTGGTTAAAATGCAAAGATGTCTCAAGAATTTAAGTGAGCTGTCTATTTTATTTTACAGTTTTGTGTAGTATTTTGAAATATCATATTATTTAGGAATGCTAAATTAGTGGGAGTGATCAAACTCATTGAGAGTGATCACATATGGATGATTGACACCTCTAATTTTTGTAGAGCATTGGTTTTACGTGGGACTCACCTTGTTGAGCTTTAATCTATCAATGGATTCAGTTGAGATCAATGGTGATTAAAATTTGGCAATTAATAGTTACTACGTGAAGTACTTCAGGAAATTCGATTAGAACATAAATATTGAAAGTGATCATAAATTTCAAATGTAGGCATTAATTCAAAATACACGTAAGGTAGGCAATAATACAGGTTTATTTATAAAATTGTTAGTATGAAATATTAAGTAATACAAATAAAGTTGTCTACTATAACTTCTTTGTGAAGAAGGAATTAATTTAGTAAGGTATTTCCTCTAACATTTATGTATAATTTCTTCCATAGTTTTATGGTAGTCAAATGTCTATCTTGAGTTAGATTGTCATTTGTATCTTTCCATTTTGGATATAAGACAAGATATATGTGTGAATAGTGGAAATGGTCACATAAATACAAAGGATTTAGTCAACAAAATTAGGAGTTCATTTTGTCATGAGTAAATCTCACAATAGTGATAGTTAAGGTATCATAATGTGATTACATACAAAACCATGTTAAGAACATCATAAACGTTATTATATCACTGAATTAGTAGACGTTGAGTCATCTATATGGTACATAATGATGATTCATTTATAGCTTGTGCATTTTGACTTAAAGTGTTATAAATGACTAAATTACCATTGTTCAAAGTTGTGATATGACCGTGTTAGGTGTGGTATTCTTTTATAATGCATAAAGAGATTAATCTCAAAATATTTGAGAATATCATGAGTAATTTATGATCACAAGCATTTAAACATTTATGGATAATGGTTGTTGTTGAGAGTAACATCTATTATGAGAATATGATTAGATTGTTCATATGTCTTTGATATATTTTATTCCTCTTAATTCAATCTCCAAGGCATAAGCTTGCTTAAATGTGCGCACAAACAGGCAATGCCATTATAAAAGAATTTTAGGAGGATTGTCAAGCATATTATTGCGTGAATAATAACTGAAAAGCTACAAGTCATGTAGTGCATTACCAAATGTACATTAAGTTTCATGCTTTATATATAGTAAAATAATTAGCTTGTTTAGTTTTGTAAGATAAGTTAACTATAAAAAAGTTAACATTATGATACATATTTACACTTGCTGAACAAGTTGCATCATGGAGGGGTATAAGATATCTAAGCAGCCAGTGATTACTTAGTTCCACCATGGATTGCTTGACCTAGTTATTGGAGGCAAGTTACAAGATTGCTAATTAAGGAATTTCATCAGAGGGTTTTGGAATTATTAAATTAATTCAAGCCAATTAAGGGTGTTGTATGACCATTAATGGGTCATAAACTCTTAAAGCATATATCTTTTTAATGAAGAGCATGCTTTTTAAAGAAATCAAAAGGATCAAATATCTCATCAGAGATGGATCATATTTGATAATCTAGATGAGACATTATTAAGTGATTAAATTCAAGTTGAAGTTTGTTGTATCAATTATTGGTACCTAAATTATGAGATTTTAGAAAATATTTAAGTTAGAACCGAATAAACATTTTGGGTTTATTCATTAAGTTTTGACCCATTAAGTAAAAGTACTACTTGTGATGCGTGGAAGTTAATACTCAATCAAAGAGGACTAGACATGATTGTAGCTTGCACGTGATTTGGATAGAGATTTGGTTTAGGTTTACCTGTTAGACTGGTAAGCTATTACAAGCATGGTGATTAAACCTGGATCGGATCATCTAGTTCGGACCAGGAATCACCAAACCAATTATAAAACCAATCCAGGTTACATGTTGAACTGGGGTTACACTGATCCGATAGACTCAGACTGACCCAGTGTGACTTGGTATTAACCCAGGCCACTCAGGGGTCAAGCGAGTCGCCTGAGTTAATTGTTTTTAACTCCTAGAATTTTAATTTTTTTTTATATAATTTGAAAATTTTGACTTAAATCTTGAGTCTGTTTTCAATCCCGAGTATCGCCACGCCACGCCTTCTTCTTCTTCTTCTCAGTCTCGCTCTCAACTTCCTGTCGATTATCGAACAGCCAGTGAGACTGCCTGGGTGACCATACTCTCCCATTCCTAAGTTGCCATTTGTGTCATTGGAGTTCGGCTTTGCCATTCATCTTCCTTGTCACTTGAGCCGCCATCGTTCATTGGTAGGTTTCTCATTATCGGTGTCATCGTCGGACGTCATGACTGGTTGCAAGGTCTGAGCTTTGGGGCCAAAAAGGCTTTGATTTCACTTCTTTATTGTTTCTCCTTCATTTGTTTCTTCAGTCGATTGAAACGCCCTTGAAGAAGGGTTTAGCTGATTGGGTTTGGCCGTTCCAGTGGCACAGTGAACCATGGCTGATGGTTGGTTTTAGCTTTATGATTTGCTTTCTATATTCTTTGACCTCTATTTCTAATTCTAGTTCCTACTTTCATTAATTTTTCATTGTTTTGGTTTGCTTCAAAAATGGTTTTCTATGGCTAATGCAGTGATGCTCTGTTTTTTTGTGTGAGGAAAACATAAACGTGAGTCAGATAATAGAAACTCTTCCCTTTTCCAGTTTTCCCCATTCATGAATTTCTTCTATATGTGTGTAATTATGTATGTGGCTATGGGTTTGTAATTTTAAATTAGACAGTTTTTTTTGCCCCCAACCTTTGCCAACCTCTCTGCTTTTGTTTTGCTTTATGGTAACTTAATTGGTCTCATAAGTCATACCATTGTCCATATTCAATCTGCTCAAGTGCTTATCACCCTCAGTATGTGCATTATTACTTTTAATTGTATTTTGGGAGATTTCTAAATAAGTCTTTTTGTTTAGAATTCCTAGGTTGATTTGCTTCATTTTATCAGATAATGGACAATATTCTAAAAGTTGAAAATTTTTATTAGGTACTGTGTGAATTATGTTCAGGTTAGATATTCTGAAAGCTTAGATATTTGAAATAATGGAACAAGAAGGACATAATAACGGAGTTGAGAAAAAAAACTAACCCTAATGATAATTCTACCAATCTTCCTAATCCTATCAGTAGTATGCCCACACCACACTCATCATCAGGGAGTGTGAGAAAAATAGACCCAACTTGGCATGGTTAAGGAATAGATTAGGTTGGAAGGAAATTGTACGTCCTTGTGCAAAAAGATTCGCCACCACATTCATCACCCTTCACAGCATATATTTGCATAAACATGGTTTACAAGCTTTGGTTGTTGATCTGCATATTGTGCAGCACAGATTAGCAAGCACTGAACCTGAAAAAACTTTCAATACAATCATTCTAAATAATAAGTTTTGGGATGATTGCTTTGAAGTTTTAAGACTTGTATCTCCGTTAATAGGATTATTGAGGATTGTGGATTCGGATGAGAAACCTTCAATGCCTTATGCCTATGAAGGCATTTAGAGAGCTAAAAATGTAAGCAAGGACATGTTTCAGCAAAAGAAGGAACTATACAAGCCATATACGGATATTATTCAAAGTTGCTGGGATAATTATTTAAAAAATAAATTACATGCAGCGTCATATCTATTGAATCCTGCATTTTTGTATAGTCCTAACTTTGTTTGAAAGCATAGACTGATGGATGATGTGGTCAATTTGTTTGAGGCACACTCACTTGACAATGATGATCATTTTGTTACAATGATGCAATAAATCAATGTCTACCGTGAATATAAACAATTGTTTGATAAGTTTTCATGTGAAAAAACAGCACGAAAACTAGTTCCTTGTAGGTATATTAAGTTTTAATATATTTGAAAGCACATATTATGATTATTATTTATTAATACACACTAAACGTCTTTTATTTTATTTTGTATATGGGTGGTGGTTGTACTAGGGGGTTCAGTACCAAAATTGCAACAAATTGCTATACGTATTCTCAGTCAAACTTCTTCTTCTTCTGGCTGTGAAAGAAATTGGAGCTTATTTGACCGTATCCATACTAAAAGAAGAAACAGATTGGAGCATCAAAGGCTTAATGATTTGGTTTTCACAAACTACAATCTAAAGTTAAAGTATATGTAATCTTAAAAGTCATAACTTTTGAATGGTTGTTATATAGTTTTATTAAATTTTATTAAATATTGGTTTTCTATCATGTTGGCATTATAGGAATCAATTGAAGAAGAAGAAAGATAATTATGATCCCAATAATTATGAATCAATTGATAGATTAGACTTTTTGGTGCTTGAAGAAGATCCAACTCCTGAATTTGATAATGTAGAATCAACAAATCTTCAATTTGAACAAATGACGAAGGATTATGGAGGTTTTTAACTATCGTTTCTATTATCTAAGATTGTATTCTTATTTCTTACATAAAAGAATATAACTATATTTTTAACATGACTATTGCTAATTTTATTCATTTGATATCTATGTGATGACGATATTGTTGGGGCTCCATCTTTAAATGTTGACTCTATTGCTTATAGTGCCTTTACTCTTCCTCCTATAGCTCCACCTCCTAATATCTCAATACCTAAAGAGTTGAATGATGTAGTTGATGCTTATTATAATGTCGGTACTTATTAGTTTACTAGTTTAGTGATACAAGAAGATGGGAATATTTTGTTATCTTAAACATGTTTTAGTATTTTGTTATGATGAATATTTTGGGATTTCAGGTTATAATAGGTGTCATTAGGTGGTATAATATGATATGATGTTAATTTGGAAGGGAAATTGTAAAAAACATGTGATAACTACATGATTATTTTGATATTTTTAGTGTTTTTGTTAGTATTTTGAATTTGGATATATAGTATTCATAATTTGAATGGTGTAATGAGAAATTATATTATTTTTTAATTTTCTACTCCTCATAGGTCTGCGCTCGGGTTGATTCTGGTCTGACCCACTGACCCTTGACTCAATACCCCGGCCGATTAAATGACCGGTTTGGGTTTAATTACCTTGGTTACAAGCCTTGATAGGAGGTTATAAATAGCGTAGGCCAGGTCTTAAAGAAGTAACATGAAAAACCCACTTATTTGCTCTTTAGGGGTTCCCAGGTCTTAAAGAAGTAACATGAAAAACCCACTTATTTGCTCTTTAGGGGTTCCTTGACTGGTGAAGACTATTCTTAGACTATCCCTATACCTCTTCTTTTTGTTAGAAAAAGCCCTAATCTATTATATTATATTCTAATTCTAAATTTTTCTGATTCTCTATAATTTTTAGATTGTGAGATATTAGATACATAATTGCTATGACTGAAAATATTTTATGAAGTCTTCCGTTACTATTGAATTCATATTTTATGTTCAGGGAGTTATTTCAGTATTTATTTGAACATGCTTCATATATCATTGAGTCGGGGTCGACTAACACTCGATGCTGACTTTTTTTTTTTTTTTTTGGCCTGGACTTATGCTGACGATCAACAAGTTTAAGTGTGTGTTTGGAATAATAATAGGAAAAATGGAGTTTTTCAATTTAGCTTTTGGTAATTTTATTTTTGGTAAAAACCCGATTATGTAATGTGATTTATGTTTGGAACAACGATTGTATAAATGACTTTTGTAAAAGTAAAACTTATTTGGATTGATTTAAGCACAAGTAACTTTTGTGATAATAGTAAGAGAGAGTGGGTAAAAAAATATTTTAAAGGGTTAAAAACACCAAAAAATAGTTTAAAATAATTTTTGGAACTGAAAAAGTACATTAAGGATAAAATTACAATCAGTCTGATAACACACTGGGTATAGTTGAAAAAATATTTTAAAGGTTAAAAGCACTAAAAAATAGTTGAAATTAATTTTTGTAGCCGAAAAAGTATATTAAGGATAAAATTGTAATAATTCTAATAGCACACTAGACACAACTGAAAAAATATTTTAATCATTCACATTCTCCCCAAATATTAAATCCATAAAAGCTCCAATATTAAACTTATAACATAAGCTATTTTGATAATCACAAACTCAATTGACAATTGAGCTTAAAAGTTAAAAACATCCCCCAAGAACATACTTAAAGCTCCTGCCAGGTGCCCCAAACATCCCCGCCTCAAAATTGCTGGTACCTTTCCACGAAGCAACGTTTTCACTTTTCAGCAATGCAAAACCAACTATCCATCATATATCTGAGACACGAAATGCCCCTTCTTAATGCACTGCCCCATCTTAATCCAAGTCTGACTAGTATATAACGATACCTGAGAGCGAATTTGAAAATTAAAACTATCAATCAACAAGAGATATAAGAGAAAATGAATGCGGAGTCGGGACATTCATGCCTGCTCATGAGGTCTTTTCCATCTTTCCTTTATTCTTCACATTCCTCTTTTTTTTTTTGGCCAAATTTTGTATCATTAGCATCTTCCAAAACATTTGCAGCTTTAAATTCCCTTTTTAATTTTTATCGATCAACGCTATTGTCGACGGCCATAACCAATCTTTATCGCTTGACATGAATTAAAAGTAATGCTTTTCATACCTTTTCTACATATACCTGCAAACCAGCGTACGTGAAAATTAATTTAATTAAACTACTGATTTTTTCTTTTGTATTTTAATTTATTGATATTATTTTCTTAAATTATTCCACTCCCAAATTAATGTCTGAGCATTGATCCTAATTTTTATAATACATATTAATTTTAAATAAATAAAATGAAATTTTCTGCTGTATTTTCTTTTGTTTGGGACTTACGTGGAATCTCTCTCTCTCTCTCTCTCTTTGTGGTTGAGTACAGCCCTCCAAGTCAAAGGAACAGCCATCGCCACAACAACATCTATCCAGGAAGACCAGTTCCTTTCGCTGTGTTTTTCAATGTCAATATCTTCAATTTCTCCCGGGAATCCTTTTCCTTCAACTACATCTTCGTTCCCTTGCTTCCAGTTCTGCTCAGCTTCCTTCAAAGTTCGGGGACGAGTCCCTCACCATTTGAAATTCATCCTACGGCTTTCACGGTTTCTGTGGGATGTTCAGCCTCATATTACTTGGCTATAGCGGCTAAGTTCATGTTTCCTGGTTTCGCTTCTCAATTTGGAGTTCTCATGTCCGTGTTTGGCTCTCTGTCTACTGCCACCTTGATATCTCTCTCTCTGCACCTTCCATGGTGGTCCATTTTCTTTATGCTTTTATTCATGGGAGGCTTATTTAAGCTCCTCAATAAACTTCAGACATGTTTGTTTTAGCGATTCGATTGCTTATAAGTAGCTTTTCAATAATAGTGATTTACGGTATACGAAGTAAGTATGTGAGAGGAGTTGTGCCTCGATTTACGTAAAAAGCAACTTATAAACAATCATAACGCTCAAACAAACATGCCTTTCATGCAACATATGGCACTATACATCGTCGCACGCCAAGAACGCAACCACTGCTACCACTCTAGAATGTTAGATTCAATTATTAAAGGGACAAGAGAAGATTGATTCAGCAGATCACTGATTAACCTAATTTTGGGTATTTTCATGTACTTTTTTTTTTGGTTTTCCCTGCATGTCTCAGAGTAGTTGTAATCAACAGTTGTTACAGTGGAAAATGCCTCCAACACTGTTTTTTTCCTTCAATTCTTAAATTAGGTTTTTCCTTCCATGTATTGTTCAATTCCTATCTCATTTTTCCTTATTTGAACTTCAGATGCCATTCTTTTTTTGCATGATCCCCCAAACATAGAAGGATCTTGATTTTCAAAGAACTTCAGGTGGCTTTGTCCCCTTTCTTATCAACCACAATGAAATTATCCCCATTCTTTGGCACAACCAGAGGGATTATGCCCTTCTGGTTGATGACTGGTTTATTCAGAAGCAAAGGTTAATAATTCTCTTGTGTAAATTTCTTACGGTTTTGGTTTATTTTGTTCATATTGATGGGCGAGGTTCGTCCTCGTTAGTTTCTTTTTTTATGTGTTTCTCGTAAATTTTAGGTCCTGCGACTGCGAGCAAAACCTGATGTTTGAAGAGGCCTTACCTGTGCAATACCACTCTTGTAGTTGATGGTATTGTGTGTGAAACTATAAACTAGCAGTTTGCGGAGTAAGTTTTTTGATGAGTTTAAATATTCGTTGGGATAAAAAAATATATACATGCCAAGCAAGACTTACCAGATTTGTGTTTGTAATGTGGGAATTTCAACTTCCTTGAACTTTCAAAAATCAGAATCATAATCTACTCCAGTTAGAGATGTAGGGGCATTACACAATTCAGTTGAATCGTCAACCAATATATATAAAAGCCGAATAATTTACTTCTTTACTTCTGTTACTCAAATGCTCTCTCTATTCACTTCAGCCTGTTGAATCAGGGAATGCCTGCCTGCTGAATTACTGAAAATTTCTCCCTTCATCTATCTTTGTTCATCGGTTTCAATTTTTCTTATCTATGAGTTTGTTACTCCACAGTCATAGTTATTTGAATTCCATTTTGAATTATGAAGCAATATAATCAGGGAATGCCTGCCTGCTGAATTACTGAAAATTTCTCCCTTCATCTATCATTGTTCATCAGTTTCAATTTCT
This sequence comes from Inga leiocalycina, assembly GCA_963242795.1. Classification (NCBI taxonomy): domain Eukaryota; kingdom Viridiplantae; phylum Streptophyta; class Magnoliopsida; order Fabales; family Fabaceae; genus Inga; species Inga leiocalycina. The sequence goes on from OY725320.1 coordinate 18,693,593, forward strand.
TCTTATCTATGAGTTTGTTATTCCACAGTCAAAGTTATTTGAATTCCATTTTGAATTATGAAGCAATATAATCACACGAAGACCGTATAGCAGTTCATACTTAATCATCTCCATCAACTCTATATGTTTATCTATATCAGTTAATGTTTGCTCCTTTACTGTGTTGTTTTTCGTTTTGTTCTCTTAACTTCTCTTCTCAGCCCCTATGGGTGTGCGTGTGGCTGTGATGAAGGTTTTGGACTCTGGGGGGATCTGCATCTGCAGATTGGGAGACAACACTTGCCATTGGCTGGGGACAGTATACTGGCATCTCTGAACTTAAGAGGCATAAGAAGCACACAAAATTCAATTATGAGTTGCATCCATGTCTGACACTCATCCAACATGACACTTCAAATTGCACCTATCCATTCCTTGCATTCATGCCCTGTAGCAGAGAGTGCCTTGTTCCTTTTAGTAAGTAACAGCAACCATTGTGGGATTTGAGTTCTGTTATGTGTTGTGTTTGAAGTGTCTGTGTTCCTAATGAATTGGTACATACTGTTTCCTGAAGCATGGACGACAATCTTCCCAGCCCTGGATTAATTGTGCATTATCAGGTTGTTTGTTGTAATTATGACTGAGCTATATCCCCAAGCCAAGTGGACCTGGTTTTCAAAGAGCTTCGGGTAGTTTTGTCCCCTGTTCTTTGGCCCTACCAGATATGGATTATGTCATTCTGATTATTGATGATTGGTTTATTCAGAATCAAAATTTTTAACATCTCTCGTGTTAAGGATGTGTTTGGTTTTTGTTCAAAGATTTATTTTACTTTTCTTTTCTTTTCTTTTCTTTTTTTTGATTTGAACAAGGGTTTATCCTTTCGTGACTTAAAGAGCTGAGTGTTTGCCTCTCCTAATAAGTGCACTTACCATGAAGCGAACTTGTGTTCTCCTCCTTATAGAATATGGGACCGCTTACCATCTGAACCAACAACTTTCCTCCTCCTTGCATATTATCGTGCCTTCTCCATTTATAGGGCACAATTTGCTGAACATCTTATGCTTTTCTCCTCCTTCTAAAGATTTTATGGTTTTCTTTGAAGTTTTCATAATTGGCATTGGGCAATAACTCATTTCCTTCTTATTTTCATGTCCAATACTATTATCTTTGTATATTTAATCGTTTAACTTTGTTTGTTTTTCTTAGTAATTTTCTAACCAAATTCTCTCTCACCGTGAATTATTTCATTTTCATTTGCAAAGGTCTAAGCTATATCTTCATTTCTTTATTGTTATTGCTTCCAGTTCAGAAATAGTGCTTTTTATTGGTAGGTTTTCTTGTGTTTACCTTCAATCAGGCACTCGACCAGACTGGAACTTCTTAGTGTATGTCAGAACTTCATAACATATGGGTATTAATGATGAACTATCATGCCACTAGGCAATAGATAACTGCTTTCATGACATTGTTATTAAGTTATATCTTATCCTTTAAAAGGCTATCCAACCCTTTGCAGTTTAAGTTTTTGGAAGAGTTTGAATATTTATTTGGATTAAAAATACATATATTGCAGGCAAGGCTTGTCAGATTTGTGTTCATAAAATGGAAATTTCAATTAGTTCTCCAGATTTGAGAATCATAGTCCACGTCTATGAGAAACTGAGGAGCTTTTCACAGGTCAATTATATTCAATGTGATATTTATGCTGATTTGGTTTCAAGTGCAAGGTTCATGTTTGGTGGCACTGCAAATGCTTGCTTTTTTCTTTGTACAAAAAGGTATAGGAGAGTTGGCTTCGGGCTCAATTCGAATGCTTGCCTTGTTAATGAATAATTGTGGAGTTGCAGCTATCCACTATTCCTATACCAAGGGGCCATCAATCAGTCATCTCCCTAATCTACCCAATGACCAGGAGGCATTAATGAAGCAAGCAAGAAATGGCAGGCGAATCCATATTGCTTTTGCTTTCCTTAGTTGATATTATGAATGCAAAATCGACTTAAGTATTTGATTTGATGTTCTTAATCTTCATTTTTTTGCTCTGCTCGGGTGTCTTTTGCATCTGAACATTTCTGTGTTACCCAATTGTAAGTTAGAATTTACTTGAGCTGATTTTGATTGTAAAAGATGGATTATTTAAATCAGATAACAGTTACTCAAAAGCTGTCTATATCCTCTTTTTGAGATTTTGCACACATGTTTGACTTTTATCCTTGATGGCACTTCAAATTGTGCCTATACATACTTCACATTCATGCCCTATATCTCGAGTATTTGTCGCCATGCAAAATTTTAACCGGCAACAACCATTATGAGATTTGAGTTTTGTTATGTGTTGTGTTTGAAGTCTCCTCTTGAATTACTTTCTCTAAATGCATTATGGGCTAGGCAAAGCAAATAATTAGTCTCAGATTGCATTCATAAATGAAAAATAGTTACAACTTCTTAAAATAGTCGTGCACATTAAGCAGTTGTGTAACAAGAGAACAATTTAATGGTGAAAAGCAAAACCAGATTTGAGAGTACTGTCTCCGTCATAAACTCCTACAAAGACTCAAGATTTGAGAGCCAAGGACGACTTCTATATAACGTGAAGTTTCCTGACACGTTCTTAGGATTATAATTAATATATATTTTGAAAATATATGGAAGGAGATTTCTGTTACTTAAAAGTAAAAATTGAGAAGTTTGTTACTATATTTTACGCTTGTATTTATATGCACACACAGAGGCGTGCCTATAAATGATGGCATTTTTTTTTTGTCAACACTCAGACACAGAAAGAAGGAGAGAATGCCTAACAGCCATCAACAAAGCCTTTGTTGAGGAATGCAAAATGCTTGCATAATCTCCTTCAATGTTTTAAACTTCAATTTCTCTCTCCTGTAACTTCATGTTGGCCCCCCTGATTCTGATTCTTCCCAGTTTCCTACAGGTGATGCTCAGGGATGAATCATAGTCACCATTAATTTGAGCTTCATCCCCATCACTTCAACAGGCTTCTGTTCCTGTGAATTTACACAGTATTTAGATTGGTTGAATCAGGGACACTTTAATGGATATTATATTAATATGTAAAGACTAGATACAAGAATTTAAGAGTAAGTGGGGTTACCCCATAAATGCCTCCTACACCAGCTTCTTCTTGTTCTATGAGCACTCCAAACAGAGAAGCCAAACAAGCCAGCAGGAAGAGTGTGATTCAGCCCCGAGCTTTGTATCTGAAGGAAACTGAGCAGAATGGGAATGAATCACATGGCACCTACCTCTCCCTTGGGGAGAGATCACAGGTTCAACCTGCACCTTGTGTGAGTGTGTGTTTGTGTGTTAATTAACTTGTGTGCTTTCATTTGATCCTTATTAAAGGAACAGAGGCAGTTTTCATTAGTAATTTTCATTATCATCAATTGGAACTTATAGCTTTGAAGTTTTGTTAAATGGGGGATTTATGCTATAAATACGGATCTAGTTCAATGTTTTCGGAGTCAATTCCCAATGTTTTTTAATCTCCACACATATTTATTAGCTTAATCATATCAGTAGTAAAGATAGTGGTGAGGCGTATATATTGCATTTTTGAAAATGCAATATAATCATACTTATGAGTTGTGATTACATTTTTTAACAATAAAGGAAAACATAAACCAACAAAACTATTCTAATTTTTCTTGGTTTATAAATACCTGACTCATATAAGTCAAAACACAATATGCAAGGTGCTCTTTTTAATTTATTTTTCCCCCCAAAAAAAGCAGTTATTAAAAACAACAATCCAACGGTTGCAATCAATTAAAATACTAGTAATTTGGAAGAGTTTTTGTTGAGATGTATTGTGATTTTATTATATTAAAGAGATGATGTTTCTTTCGGTTTTCCCCTGTTCTTTCTTTTCTTTCTTATTTTTTTTAGACAAAGAAAGCAATAAAAACTAATCTACATTATAAGAAAGAAACAAACGAAAAATCACCTAAAGAACTAAATGAAAACTAGGGGTACATTAAAACACGCTTTACTAGCATATCAACTTCAAAGTTCTCTCTTCCAACATGTTGAAGATCAACCAGCCAATCATGTTGAAGCATATTATAACATTATAAGATTAAATTTCAGTTATTATGAAGATCGTTATTTCCTTCTTTGATGAGCTTAATGGCATCTTTCTTAAACAAACACACCAGTAGTTCCTACCCCAGGCCCTTTTAAGACCCATAACACATGCTTGCCCATGTTTATGCTATCTACAAAGGATCTCCATTCGGTATACAAAGCATGAAGACTTCAATTGGATTGCCTCTATGACATTTAATAATACCCCAAAATTCCACTTGCCATCCTTATGAGAGTAAGCTCCATTGACATTGATAGTCATCCACTCCTCCAACCCCTTTTGTATATAGTCCTTATTCGTCATTTTAATGCCTTGGATTTTGGCTTAACTCATGTGTACCTGGCTGCATTAAAGTTAGAAAATATGGTTTTAGCTTTTGGAAGAAGTCCACGAGCTCTAGAGTAGATAGTCTCAAACTTTTTCATTGTATCGCTCCCAAATAAACCAAAAGATAGTAATAAAAAACTCTTTCCACGATTCTTCACATTATCCCACCTTATCGTTGAGATTCAAACAAACACCAAGTTTAGAGCTCACAATTAAAAGATCTCTCATGAAGGCATGGTTGAACAATTGAAAACCATAAGGATTTGACCTCAACGTAGTCCAGAAAAGCATGTAAAGAATCTTTAGTATCAAGGTTACACCAAGTATAAGAGGCTGTCTCACTAATGCCTCGTTTCATTCTCACTTCATTGATAAGTAACTTGTTGTTGTGTAGTATTAGCCAAAGAAAAAACTTACACCTCTGTGGCAGATTCAACTCCCAAATTTTGTTCCATATAGGATCCTCTCTTGACTCCTCACCTTTCAAAAAATTGTATGCTGATTTGATGGAGAAGTTTCCATGCTTTTCAAGTTCCACCTGACTACTTCCTCTTCTGTCCTTATTGTTTCTTTTTTTTCGTTTTGCTGCTTTCTTTTATGCAGTGATGTACAAATCTGGTTTTTTTATAGTAATACATATGACATCGTTTTCTCTTGCCAAAAATAAAGAAGGTATTGCTCACAAAGACGGACTTATAAGTGTTGAGTTGGGATAGATGCTCTAACAGAAATTAATAAAAATAAAAGATATGTTAATATTAATTAGATCTACATATATCTAGTAGTCTTGAACCTTCTAATTCTAAATTTAATGAGTTTTTAGCAGTGATTATTAAAGAATCAAATCAAATAAGACAATTCAACTAATTTAGACCCTCGGCTTTTTGCCTATACTCGCTAACAGGTCGGTTTTTACCATATAATTAGTTTTATGGTTGAGTTGGGTTGGACTAGAATTGGGGCATCATTGAGGGATAACCTGAAATTAGATAGAGAACTACAGCAGGTTTTAGAAAACCATAAAGAACAGGTCTTAGTGCATGTTTAGATTAATTTTTGAAAAATTGTGTTTACGATTTACGAAATATATATATGAAAGAAGTTTTATCTACGGAAAATGGTTTTTGAAACTACGGTTTTGTAGTTTACCAAACATACACTTAATTTATTGTACTTTTATGCATGCTTTTTTTTTTTTTTGGTTCCTCAAGAAAACAGGATAAAAAAAATAATATTATTTGTGATAGCAAGGATGCTTTTACTTTTATTCCTATTGTGCTTTACCCTTAAGCCTTGATCTTTGAGTCACTTTCTTTCACATTTTAAGAAGTTAATTTTAAATATATGATTCTATGAATTTACATATGAATTATTTTTTGGACTGAATAATTTACAGATGAATTTAAGTAAAATATTGATGATCAAGGAAGTTTCAAGAAATTAATTTGGAAATAGACTAAATACGTACCCCCTTGGACCAATCGCTTGCTTCACTCGATTGGACTGAAGAATCCCACGATTGGGCCTGAAACGTTGAGCCAAACACACTAAAATGTCTTCTTATATATGAGTTTGTTACTCCACAGTCAAAATTATTTGAATTCCATTTTGAATTATAAAGCAGTATAACCACACGAATACTTAATCATCTCCATCAACTCTATTTGTTTATCTATATCAGTTAATGTTTGCTCCTTTACTGTGTTGTTTTTCGCTTTGTTCTCGTAACTTCTCTTCTCACCCCCTGTGGGTGTGCGTGTGGCTGTGATGAAGGTTTTGGACTGTGTGGGGATCCGCATCTGCAGATTAGGAGACAATACCTGCCATTGGCTGGGCACAACATGCTAGCATCTCTGAACTTACAAAATTCAATTATGAGTTGCATCCATGTCTGACACTCATCCAAGACGACACTTCAAATTGCACCTATCCATACCTTACATTCATGCCCTGTATCAGAGAGTGCCTTGTTCCTTTTAGTAAGTAAAAACAACCATTGTAGGATTTTAGTTCTATTATGTGTTGTGTTTGAAGTATCCGTGTTCCAAATGAATTGGTACATACTGTTTCCTGAAGCGTGGACGACAATCTTCCCAACCCTGGATTAATTGTTTATAATCAAGTTGTTTGTTCTAATCATGATTGAGCTATATCCCCAAGACAAGTGGACTTGGTTTTCAAAGAGCTTCGGTTTTATCCCCTGTTCTTTGGCCATGCCAGATATGGATTATGTCATTCAAATTATTGATGACTGGTTTATTCAAAATCAAAATTTTTAACATCCCTCAGTGTTAAGGTTGTGTTTGGTTCTTGTTCAATGATTGATTTTTCTTTTCTTTTCTTTTCTTTTTTTCCTTTTTGATTTGAACAAGAGTTTCCCCTTTTGTGACTTAAAGCGTTGGATTTTCGCCTCTCCTAATAAGTGCGTTTACCATGAAGGGAACTTGTGTTCTCCTCCTTACAGGATGAGGCCACTTACCACCTCAACCAACGACTTTCCTCCTCTTTGCATATTATCATGCCTTCTACATTTATAGGGCACAATTTGCTGAACATGTTATGCTTTTCTTCTCCTTCCAAAGATTTTATGGTTTTCTTGAAAGTTTTCATAATTGGCATTTGGCATTAACTCATTGCCTTCTTATTTTCATATGCAATAATGTTATCTTTGTATATTTAATCGTTTACTTGGTTTGTCTTGCCTAGTAATTTTCTAACCAAAGTCTCTCTCACCGTGAATTATTTAATTTTCATGTGCAAAGGTCCAAGTTATAACTTCATTTCTTTATTGTTATTGATAATGTTTTTTTATTGGTAGGTTTTCTTGTGTTTACCTTCAATGAGGGACTCGATCAAACTGGAACTTCTTAATGAGTGTCAGAACTTCATAACATATGGGAATTAATGATGAAGTAACATGCCACTTGGCAATAGCTGCTTTCATGAGATTGTTGTTGAATAAGTTATATTTTATCCTTTAAAAGGATATCTAACCCTTGGCAGTTTAAGTTTTTGGAACAGTTTTAATATTTATTAGGATTTAAAGTACGTATGAAAGGCAAGACTTGTCAAATTCGAGTTCATAATATGGAAATTTCATTTAGTTTGAACTCCAGAATTGAGAATCATAGCCTACTTCTATGAGAAACAGAGGAGCATTTCACATGTCAATCCAATTATATTCAATGTGATGTTCATGCTGATTTGGTTTCAAATTTGTTGGCACTGCAAAAATGCTTCTATTTTTCTTTGTACAAAAAGGTTTAGGAGAGTTGCGTTCGGGCTCAATTCAAATACTTGCCTTGTTAATGAATAATTGTGGTGTTGCAGCTATACACTATTCCTATTCCAAGGAGCCATCATCTATGTCAAGGAGGCATCAATGAAGCTAGCAAGAAATGGCAGGTAAATCCATGTTGCTTTTTGCCTTTTTTCTGGTGAATCCAGTATTCTAAAATCAAATATACTTGTTGATTTGATGTTCTTAATCTTCATTTTTTGATGTCCTCAGGTGTCTGTTGCATTTGAACACTTCTCTGTTGTTTCTGAGAATAACTTTGGGCTTTCCAAACCCAACTTTGAATTAGAATTAAGTTGAGCTGATTTTGATGGTAAAAAGTGGATTGTTTACATCAAATAACAGTTAGTCAAAAGATGTTTAGATCTTTTTAAGATTTTGCACATATACTAGCATCTCAATTTAAGAGACACATAAAGCACACATGGTTCAATTATAGAGTTGTGTCCATGTTTGACTCTTATAATTGATGGTACTTCAAATTGCACCTATACATACTTCACATTCATGCCCTATATCTGTGAGTGTCTATTCCTTTTAGTAAATCTAACAAACAACAACCATTGTGGGATTTGAGTTTTGTTTTGTGTTGTGTTTGAAGTCTCGTCTTGAATTATTTTCTCTAATTGCATTCCAGGCTAGGCAAAGCAAATAATTAGAGTCCCAGATTGCATTCATAAATGAAAAATAGTTACAACTTCATAAAATTGTGCAGTTGTGTGATAAGAGAACAATTTAATGGTGAAAAGCAAAACTAGATTTGAGAGTACTGTCTCTGTCATAAACTCCTAGCTACAAAGACTTAGATTTGAGAGTCAAGAATGACTTTTATATAACGTGAAGTTTCCTGACACGTTCTTAGGATGAAATTATAATTAATAAAGGTTTTGAAAACGTGGAAGGAGATTTCTGTCACTTAAAAGTAAAATTGACAAGTCATTACTATATTATACACTTATATTTATACGCGCACACAGAGGTGTGTCTATAGATGAATGTTTCCATCTTGTTTTCTTGACACTAACACACAGAGAGTAAGAATGCCCAACAGCCATCAACAAGGCCTTTGTTTCGGAAGGCAAAATCCTTGCATAGTCTCCTTCGATGTTTGAAACTTCAATTTCTCCTGCAACTTCATGTTGGCCCCCCTGATTATGATTCTTCTCAGTTTTCTACAGGTTCGAAGCACAGGGATGAATCACACTCACCATTAATTTGAGCTTCAACCCCCATCACTTCAACAGGCTTCTGTTCTTGTAAATTTACCCTGTTCCAAAACAGAGCGCACACAGCATGTAGATTGGTTGAATCGGGGACACTTTAATGGATATTATATTAATAAGTGAAGACTAAAGACAAGTATTTAAGAGCAAGTGGGTTACCCCAGCAATGCCTCCTACACCAGCTTCTTCTTGTTCTATGAGCACTCCAAACAGAGAAGCCAAACAAACGTTGAAGGAACAGAGCTCAAATGTTGAGTGTGATTCATCACCGAGCTTCAGTATCTGAAGGAAACTGAGCAGAATGGGAATGAATCATTGGGGGGCCAACATGAAGTTGAAGGAGGGAGAAATTGAAGTTTAAAACATTGAAGGAGACTAACTATATAAGGATTTGGCCTTCCTCAACAAAAGCTTTCTCCATGGCTGTTAAGCATTCTTTCTTTGTGTGTGTGTTGAGAAAACAAGATGGAATCTTTTATAAACACACCTCTGTGTCACTGTATTATTTCGACGAGTTGGGTAAATTCCGCGAAGCTTAACAATACAAAAAAGTCGTCATTCAATCATGACTCTCAAGAGTGGGGAGAAATTACACTCCTCTTCACTCTTGCCTTAACGAGGAAGCGCCAAAAACCTCTTACCAAATTTTATAAGATTTCTTCAATCAAATTTAATGTAGTACGTACTATGATATGTTTCTGTATGGTTGAAGTAGTCGAAAGATGCCTATACATTACATGCATTCTCATTAGGAAGACGTGTCAAAAGATATGCCATAGAAACAAAGCAAGAAACGGGTGTAGGTGGCTCTTACTTTTATGAGCCCACAAGGCCACAAAAGAAGTTTAGCTCACTTTTCAATTTTCTTTTTTCTTTTAAAAAAAACGAGAGATAATAAAGGGACAACCCAGAGTAATTTATACTTTTCTACTTTCTATTCAAGAATAGCAAATGAAGAGGCAGTTTTTTTGCCAATGAGCTTTAACTCGCATGATACCTACCTCAACTTTGGGGAGAGATCACAGGTTCGACTTGCGCCTTATGTGGATTTGTGTTCGTGTGTTAATTAACTTGTGTATTTCCATTTCATCCTTATTAAAGGAAAATAGGCAGTTTTCATTAATTTTCATTATCATCAATTGGAACTTATAGCTTTGAAGTTATGTTGAATGGGGGATTTATGCTATAAATAATGACATAGTTCAATGTTTTCAGAGTCCTCCGAATGTTTTTTTTATCCCCACACATATGTATAAGCTTAATCATACCAATAGCAAAGATAGTGGTGAGGCATATATACTGCATTTTTGAAAATGCAATATAATCATACTTATGAGCTGTGATTACATTTTTTTATAATAAAGGAAAACATAAGCAAACAAAACCATTCTAATTTTTTCTCGGTTTATAAATACCTGATTTATATAAGTCAAAACACATTATGAAAAAGATGCTCTTTTTGATTTTTTTATTTTTCAAAAAAGCAGTTAGTAAAAACAACAATCCAACTGTTGCAATCAACAGTAGTAACTTGGAAGAGCTTTTATTGAGATGTATTGTGATTTTATTATATTAAAGAGATGGTGTTTCTTTCTGTTTCCCCTGTTCTTTCTTTCTGTTTTTTTAAATAAAGAAAGCAATAAAAGCTAATCTATATTATAAGAAAGAAATAAACATAAATCATCTAAAAAAAGTAAATAAAACCAAGGGTATTTTAAGGCACGTTTGGCTAACGTATCAACTTTAGAGTTCTTCTCTCTTCCAACATGTTGAAGCAGTCAATCATGTTGAAGTATATTATGATATTCTAAGATTAAATTCCAGTTGTTATGAATATTGTTATTTCCATCCTTGATGAGCTTAATGGCATCTGAAGGATTATTTCTTAAACAAATACGCCAGTGGTTCCTATCCCAAGTCCTTTTAAGACCCATAACACATGCTCATGGTTATGCCATCAAAGGATCTCCATTCGGTATATGAAGCATGAAGACCTCAATTGGATTGCCTCTATGATATTTAATAATACCCCCAAATTCCACTATGTCATCCTTATGAGAGTAAGCTCCATGGGCATTGTAACCTGGCTGCATTAAAGCTAGACAACATGGCTTTGACTTTTGGAAGAAGTCCACGAGCGCTAGAGTTGGTATTCTTAAAGATTTTTTCACTTTTTCATTGCGTTGCTTCCAAATAAACCAACAGATAGTAACTAAAAACTCTTTCCACGATTAGTCACATTATCCCACCTTATCAGTGAGATTCATACAACACCAAGTCTAAAACTTACAACTAAAAAAACCTCTCATGAAGGCATGGTTGAACAATTGAAAGCCATAAGGATTTGACCTCAAAGAAGTGGCAAAAAACATCTAAAGAATCTTCAGTATCAAAATTACACCAAGTATAGGAGGCTGTCTCACTAATGCCTCGTTTCATTGTCACTTCATTAATAAGTAACCTGTTGTTGTGTAATGTTAGCCAAAGAAAAGACTTACACCTTTGTGGCAAATTCAATTTCCAAATTTTGTTCCATATAGGTTCCTCTCTTGACTCCTCTCGTTTTAAAAGATTGTATGCTGATTTGATGGAAATGTTTCCATGCTTTTCAAGCTTCCACCTGACTACTTCCTCTCTTCATTGTTTTTTTTTCCTCGTTTTGCTGCTTTCTTTTATGCAGTGATGTACAACAGTGGTTTTTTTTATAGTAATACACATGACATCGTTTTCTCTGGCCAAAAAAATAAAATTGCTCGTAAAGACGGACTTATGAGTGTTGAGTGGGGACAGATGCTCTAACAGAAATTAATAAAAATAAAAGATACGTTAGTATTAATTAGATCTCCATATATTTGGTAGTCTTGAACTTTCTAATTCTAAATTTAATGAGTTTTTAGCAGTGATTATTAAAGAATCAAATCAAATAAGACAATTCAACTAATTTAGACAGTCGGCTTGTGGCCTATACTAGCTAACAGCACGGTTTTGACCATATAATTAGTTTTATGGTTGAGTTGGGTTGGACTAGAATTGGGGCATCATTGGGGGATAGCCTGCAATTAGATAGAGAACTACAACAGTTTTTAAAAAACCATAATTTTTTTGGCTTGACAAAAAATTTGAAGAACGTATAAAAATTGCAAAAAAAAATGTCCTCTTAAAAAAATCCAATATAAGAAAATAGTGAAATTTAGTGAAAGGGCTTAAAAGCTCGTGGGCTGACTCTAGGCCTACATATGTGAGGATCGGAATTAAAAATAGAATTAAATTTTTTTTTTGTTCAAAAATAGAATTAAATTAAAGTGAACGGATTTTATAGGCAAGTCAGAGAGCCAATACTTTAAGGTAGCGTTAGCCTATTTTAAAATCCTTATTTATTCTTGTCGGGTTTAAAATATTATCAAATTTCATTTTCTTAATTGAATAATAAAAAAAAAAAGCCCACACTATGCTCACTTTATCACTTGGGCCTAATTCAGGCCTAGGCTTAATCTAATGTCCTTAGGACGTTCTCTTATTTTGACCACGACCTTGTGAAACTTGCCTCCTGGCTTATCCATATTTTCCTCTATACAAACATAACTATAAATTTAGTCATCTTGGCCTTTCTTCGCAAGCATAGATTATCATCAGTCAGAGACAATGTATATGACAGGAACACCCATAGGCACAGCTTCGATTATAGGATCCCCAAGTCCTTCTACTCTGTCCTTCTATGTAAACATCTTCAATTCCTACCCATGAACACGCCACACGATTTTCCATTCTTCTTAGTTTCCTCTAAATACAAAGCTCAAGAACCAATAATATCCCTCACCGTTTCAGCTTCATCCTCTGACTTCTATGCCTTCTCTTCACTTCTATGCAATTAAGTTTTTCTCTTGTTTCCTAGTTTAGCTTCTCTGCCTAGTGGACTAGTGCTTATATCTGTGTTTGCCTTTTTTTTTGAGTGGAAACGAGTAATGTATTATTCTGCAAAATCTATGAATGTACAGGTGTGTCAGGTGTATTACAAGAGAGACTTAAAACAAGAAAAACTCTTAATGGTATGACTAACTAGTGCTTATATCTGTGTTTGCCTTTTTGACTGTTCCCACTATGATATCTTTGATTTTGCAGCTTTCATGGTGGTCCACTTTCTTTATTCTGTTATTTTTAGGTGGGTTCTTTATGCGTTTTTGCAAAGGTAGGCATTAACAGTTTGATATTACAAGCAGAATTGAATCTACAATCTTCTTTTCATAAGTAATTTTATATTCCTTCCGGTCCTAATTATAAGACAAAGTTGACTTTTTTAAAGAAATTAAGGAAGTCAATTAAATTACTTTAGAGTATTTATATTTTTAGTATCTTTAGACTATATATTAGTTTATTAGTCAAATTAATTAGTTTAGAGAAAAAAAATTAAAATATAAACACTCTAATGTAATTAAATTGGCTTCCTTAATTTCTCTAAAAAATCAACTTTATTTTATAATTAGGAGCGGAGGGAATATATCACTAATTTACAAGGCCAATTTTTTAAGCTAATATGTGATTATCACTATTGTAAACAAAACTTTTTATGTCGATGGAAGGAGATTTTGTACGTCGATTTGTGGAGTCCAGTAATGAGAGCGTAATGGCATGTGACAATATACTTTCCCATCATACAGCCGCGCGCGCGCGCGCGCGTGTATGATGCGACCACTCTTGAGAGTATAATGATATATCCAATTATTTAGTGTCTGTTTGGATTAATGGTGGAAAATGAGCTTCTTTTATATATGGACTTTTGGAAAAATCTGATAGACAAAAAATCAGATTGTAGATGTGATTTGTGTTTGGATTGACGGTGACAGAAGTGACTTTTTTTCTAACATTAAATTTGTTTGGATTAGTGTTTGAAAAGCCCATCTAGATGAAAAATGACTGAAAATGACACGAATCTTATTGAATACTATATATATATATATATATATTAGTTGTATATATTTTGATAATTGAAGTAAAAAAATATTAAAAAAATTTGATAAAATAAAAAAAGTGAAATTATTATGGAAAAAAAAAGGAAAACACACGAAAGTACTTAATTAAAAATGAATAAATTTATATTTAAATTAGAATGCATATATGAAATGCATCATTATTAGATCATCTGTCCCTAACAAATTGATTTCTCATTATGTCAGGAATATTATTCATTTGTGTACACTTTGACCAGTGTATGATGTGAAATGTTTTAGTAAATAGTTTATCTTATGAATTAATATGGAAGGACAGTAAGATTGCAAGTTTAAACTTAAGATCGTTGTTGAGATGAATCCCACAGTAAAAATGTTGGAATTTCTAAGTTGATCATGAAATTCCCATAGTAGAAGGTCACTTAATTAAATGCAAGTACAACACTTTCTTATCATCTCATGCATGTGTCAGAGAGATAGAGAGAGAGAGAGCGAAAAATAAAAGAGAAAGGATAAAGAGAACACTTAGGCATGAAAAAGCACTCCAAGGTAGCTGTAGCCGCGGCACGTCGCCCAAAAAAGCTCTTCAAGACAACTTCTCCAATAAGCCGTTTTTCTATTTAAGCCCATCTCATCCTACCGTATTCCCAAACGCATGCTTCTCACTCAATTGAGCTTTTGGATCCCAATTGGATTTTTTTTTACCCCATGTTGTGTTCCCAAACAGACCCTTAGAGCAGTGGAGATTGACTTGAAAGAATAGGTCTTAATTTGTTGTGTTTTTATGCATACTTTTTTTTCCTGAAAAATTTCTAATAAAGAACTTTAAAAATGCTAAAAGAAAAAAAGATGTTTCGAATATTCATAATCCCAGAGAAATGTTAGGCTCAATTTGTTTTTATTGAAATTAAAAAGAAAAAACCAATTTACCCTTACATATTTTTTTTTATTTAAAAAAAGACACCTCCACTGCCACAAGCACCCACCTTGACGGTAGCCGGAGCTCTGGTGGCGATGTTCTACTTAAGTTGGGGGTAAGGTTCAAACCCCCACAACTTATTTTACACAAAATGTTGGTGGCCATTGAGCCACCAACGACACTCAATATAAATAATGTAAACAAAAATATATATATATTAACATTTGATTTTTAACCCAAGCCAATTAACAAGTTCAAATAATCAATTGGCAAGTTTAGATAAGAAATTAAAAATTCACTCTCTTAGGCTATTCATAAGTTCAGATAAGGAATTGACAATTTTCATTTTTAAGTAAAAAATGCACTTATTCTCTCATGTCATTCACAACTTTAGATAAGGAATTCATAAGTTCAGATAAAGAATTCACAAATTTAGATAAAAAATTCATAACTTAAAAAAACCTTAAACCCTAAAAGCAAAGGTATGTGAACAAATTAATACAAGGAAAAATTCTGATTTTTTTTTTATTCTCTAAAATATTAAAAAAATGATCAGAGCATTTAATTTGAAAGATAAATGAGGTGATTTTTTTTCCTAAAAAGGGTACGAATTATGTAAACAGCTAAGCCACTGTGTTCTTCTTTCTAATTTTGTGTGTATATATTTTTCAGAATTTATCTTGTATGTCTTTTCCGAAATTTATCTGATATGTGGAGACAACAAATACAAGAAATCTGGCAATTTATGTGTGCGCTCAAGGAAACAAACAGATTAATGGTGAGCTTTTACTTTTAACAAATATATACCGAATACTAGTATATAGTTGAAGGCTTTTTTTTATATATAGAAAAATATAGTGATTACGTTGTTTATATTTGGAATTGGGATGGCTTAGCATTGTGGGGGAAGTTGTAGATGATAGCCGACACTAGAAATCAAGTTGGAACGTGAGTGTCGAATTTGCAGTCCTCATCCAAACTTGTGAATGTCTTATCTAGACTTGTGAATTATCTGAGAGAGTAAGTGAATTTTTTACTTAAAAAATGAAAGTTGTGAGTTCCTGATCTAAATTTGTTAATTCCTTATCTGAACTTATGAATTCCCTATCTAAATTTGTAAATCGTCTGAAAGAGTAAGTGAATTTTTTACTTAAAAAATGAAAGTTGCGAATTCCTTATCTAAACTTGTCATTTCCCTATCTGAACTTGTGAATTCCTTATCTAAACTTGTGAATGATCTGAAAGAGTAAGTGAATTTTTTACTTAAAAGACGAATGTTACTAATTCATTATCTGAACTTATGAATAACCATCGTATCTAGCTAAGCTTCCTTATTATGCATGTGAGGTCATCATCTTCACATATTTAGTGATGTGTCGAGGTTTTTGAGACCTGTGGGATAGTACGCGCAAAAGGTGACACAAATTTTTAGGTCTAAAGAAAGTTCCAAGTCAAGATTTTATTTCTTTTGGATTGCCCTCATTTTCTTTTTAACTTAGTTGATGAACTAAAATATGAATTAATGATTTAGTTAGGTTTGATAATTCTTTGTCCTTATTCATGTTGCAAAATCAGATTTGTTTAGTTCTTTATACATTCTAATCCAAGTCTTCTCATTTTAGTCCATGAATGCATGCATCCTTTACTTTAACCAGGGTTTTCTTTTTCTTTTTCTTTTCTTTTATGGAAATTAATTTGTAAGTCCTTGTATTCATGTGGCAAAATTAATCCAGGTGACTCAGCCACCAACTTTGTTTCTCTTATAAATTATTACCTTTGGTCCTTAATTGTAATGCAATTTGCACTGCAAAGGGATGTTATATTAAGGATGAGAGGTAGTAACATATTATAAGTATAGGACCTAATACTTATAATTGAAGAAATTATAGGGACCAATAAAAGGGGGTGGGGGATGCCACAAGGATCGTATTAAAAATAAGGTGAAATTATATGGACTTGTAGATTAATTTTCTCTTTCCTTTATACTATATTCAATGTCTAGGGCACAAGACTTCTACTAGGTGGGATTTAACAAAAAACATATGTACGAAGCATTACTTTTGTAAGAGGAGAGGTTGTTTTCATAATTTAAACCACAACCTCCTCCAATTCACATGACAATAAGGCTATTTTGAAAATTTAAACCGAGACCTCCTCCGGTTCATGTAATGCCAATCTTGATGACCCTATACTCTCTTCCTCTTATAAATTTAGAAAACAAAGTATTTGGAGAATATATTGAGATGATAAAGAGCTGGCCCAACTGAGCCCAGGAAAAATATGAACTCTAGTGATAAATTCAAAACGTTTTCATAAGCCCCAAAAGAGTGATTAATCGCTTAACTGCTCAGGTCAAAACATTAGTGAGCTAAACATAATTTAACCCACTTTAATAGAATTTGGAATTTTTTAAAAGAACAATTCATCATGTTAGTTCAAAGTGTATGTGTGCATGCCAACACAGGTTGGCTCAAGTGATAAAGGGTTTATGTTCTTTTAAACACTCTAATCTTGGGTTTGATTTTTGGGATGACGTTTATGGAGAAAATCTGTTTGAGAGAGTCACCTCCACCTTGGGCCCGACAATATCCGAGGGATTAGTTATCGGGTTCGCTCCGGTGGATATCCTACGTAACAAAAAAAAAAGTATGTGTGTGTATGCTAACAAAAGTTGGTTAAATTAGTAAAAATGTTTACTCATAATTATAAAGTTATGGGTTTAAATCCTACTAATATGAGGATCTTGTTGGTGGGTGATTTGTAAGTATCTTTATAAGCATCCTTTAAATCCGAAGGTATGTCTTGACCCTAATGAACCATCAGGGCCCAACTGACATAAACTTTCTTATACCAAAAAAAGGTGGGTGGGTCTGTGTTCCTGTAATACAACTCACCTAACCTTGTTGTAACAATATATATAGTTAATTTCATTGATGAATTTGTTGAAGGAAGATTAATATTTAATACTCGCCAAAATTTATTATTTGATGCATAATATTTTTTTTTGGTTGGGTGGAAAAATCATAATATTTTACAGGACTAAGCCGATACTTAGAACCAATGTTTTAAAAGCCGGACCGGAGATTGAACCGGAGAGGTCAGCGGGTCTTGGTTCAACCGGTTGGACCATCAACATAATATTTAAATAAAAAATAATATGATATATATAATAACATATAAGTATGAAAATAAAATACCAAATTTTGTTAGATAATTTGAGAAAATAATTAAATAGCTTAATTTCATGATTTCATATATGCAATTCAACATATCAAAATCAAATAACAAACATAATAATAATATAATTATGTAAACAAATAAAACCATATTACATTTTTTTAGATTTTCTTACAGATGAGATTGTAAGTTCAACATATATTAGTGCGCCTTACAATAAAAAAGAATGAGATTACTATAAAAACTGAAAAGACACACAGGGGAAGATTAAATTTCCTATATTTAGAATTATTTTTTTTAGCAAAATTTCAATTAATTTGATTTTTTTTTCAAATTATTACTCAATAGTTTTTAAAAGAAAAATTATTAAAAAAACAAATACACGATGGACGAGGCGCAAGTCACGCCACTTGAGAGAAATGATATGACATTCAAAAAGACAATGCTTTTATCCATGAGTATTAAGCCATTCGATGCAGTGTTTTATTCATTGGTCTCTTGACAGATCCACTAATAAAGTAATAATATCTTTCATCTTCCAGACCTAGTTTCTCTTTCTCAATTTCTCACGCCGACGGTCACCTTCTCCTCTCCTTAGTCCAACATCTCCAATCCGGGAAGCACTCTATTCTTTTCTTATTTTTTTCCTACAAAATATCATATCATTGAAATAAGGCAAGGAATGACATAGATAAGAACTTTAAATCTAACAATTTCTTCATCCATTGTTCTCTTACCTTGGCTCTGTTTTCGTCTTCATTCTCCATTTTTTCCGTTGAACTTTAAGCCGCCTAGCTATTTCAAATCCGCTCCGGTTCACGGGTTAATAGCAGATCCTGGCTCAAAAGCCGGCTTGAAACGGATCAAAATGGTCGAACACTAAAAACGGTTGAACACCTCAAAACGGACCGGTAGACTTTTCGGTCGACGGTCCAGCCGGCCAGACCGTCCGGTCCGGTCCGGTTCTTCAAACATTGCTTAGAATCATTTTTAACTATTCCTATTAATTTACTCATCTTCAAAAAAACAACAAAGTTATGGCATATTGTATTTATGGGCGAATTTATAGGTTTCGTAACTGTTAAATTTATATTTAATATTGACCGTTAATTGATTTATTTCCTTCATATTAAATATGAGTTGTTAAAATTTTAAGGTTAAGAGTCTGTTTTACCCTGAAACTCTGAAAGTTATCAGTGGAGTAATTTTGCTATGGAAGTTTTTCGGGGTGCAACATCAAGCGAGGAGTTTCCAAATCGGAGCAATTTTGCTAAGTCATATGTTATCCATGTTTATTTTTGTTAAGGTACAAATTTGCCTCAAAAACTGTCGCTTAGGAGCAATTCTACCCTGAAAGTTTCCAAATCGTAATAACGTCGCCCTGACAAGAATCTTGGTTAAGTTTCACTGTCACTTAACCAAATATGTTGAGCTGAAGGCATGAACAACATTGAAGAACAGGAATTTATATATGGAGGAGAAGCTTCCATTTGTTCGAGAATAATTAAAAAAAGATTCAATCACTAGACGCGTAACACACTATGTATGATTGCCGAGAACAAGGCCATCTAAAACTCTCTGCCATCGCACCCCAATGATGTTGAGATAAGTACCTACCTCTTTGATTTTCTTTTTATCGCACAAGATATTTTCAACTCTTTGATTGTCTATAATCCTTTAGACCGGATGCATTTTTTTTCAAAAAAAATTGTTACGTATTTTTAAATCTAACTTAGGAAAACATGAAGTAAATGACATATGGATTTGCCAAATAAGTATATTTGGTTAACTAATAGGTAAACTTAATCTGAATAACAGCCAAAGTGAAATTACTATGATTTGAAAACTTCCATGGCAACATTGCCTATGAGTGAAAACTTTTGAGGTAAATTTGTTCCTAACCTCAAAACAAAAATAAAGTGAATGACATATGGATTATTAGTTCAACATATTTGATTAACTAATGGGTTAAACTTAACTATGATAGATTGATAGTGGACAAGACAAAATTACTACGATTTAGAAATTTTTGAGGCAACATTGCACCCTAAAAATGTCCATGACAAAGTTGCTCTACAGTGACAATTTTTTAGAGAAACTACACCCTTAACCTAATATCATGAACTTTTTTCTTTTTAAACAAGACAAAATGAACTCTTTGGTCACAAGGCATTGTTAATAATATTTTGTCAGGAATAGAAATTAAAAGAATACTATATTAGATTATCACATTATATAAATTTCTGAGCAGACGGACGCGCTGGTCCTGCCTCGTTCTCCTTAGACCTCACCTTTTCAGCATCACGGTCAAAATTTTAATAGATTATATATTTATATTTATATTTAATATTTAATAAAATTAAGATTATTTTATACAAAATACATAGATAAATTAAAATTATTAAAATTTGACTTGAATAAACTGTTAAAAATTTCATATGAAAAGCTCATAATTGTATATTATTATTAAAATACTCTATAAGTAGTAGTTTTTTTTTTACTTTCTTTTATGACAGTTAAGATCTGTTTATTTCAACTCAAGTTAAGGTATCTCCAGCACCTTAAAGTATTTTTTCAGGGGCATCTAGTGATCTAAAGTATTTTTTCCAGTACACCTAGTACCATGAAGTATTTTTTTATATATGCATTCAGTACCATAAACTATTTTTTTGGTGCATCCAACACCCTAAAACATTTTTTCAGGTTTATGTAGCATTCTAAATTATATAAATTGTTAAATGCAAAGTTGTATAAAAAAGTACTTTAGGGTGATAGACACCCCTAGAAAAAATACTTGAGGCTTGAGGGTAGAGCAAAAATACTTTAGAGTGTTGGATACACTTTAACCCTTTCAAATTTTTAAAAATTTAATTTTTATATGTAAGATTATTAAATTTCAACCACCAAAACTTTAATCAATAATAATTTGAAGAGAAATTGGGGGAAAAAAAGGAGGGTGGGGAAAAGGTAACACGTAAGTCAACACTCATCAGCCTCTTCTGTTGTCTTCCCTCCACTGTCTTTGGCTTTCTCACCCACACCTTTGATTTAGATTTAATATATTTTTCAACAATTACGTTGAAATTTGCAGGTGAGGCCTCAGTGAAAGAGGAAAACCATTGGCCTCTTGAAAGAGTAAGGATGAGAACCAGAATGAGTATCGTCTCAGCTGCCCAAGCGACCAACAATTCACATTCATGCCTGCTCTTGAGGTCTTTCAATCTTTTCTTTATTCTGCAGGGTAACCTTTTGAAACATTTTGAATACTTATTGGGATTAAAAATTTATGTGCCAGGCAAGACCTATCGGATTCGTGTTCATATTGTGGGAAGTTCAACTAGTTTGAACTTCAGAGGGGTGTTACACAAGTCAATCAAATTATACTCAATTTGATATTCATGTTGGGCAGTCATACTCTTTTCTGGTTTCCATGGACCAGAACGCAAGCAGAGACTACTATATTGTTGCAAGTGCCAGGTTTGTTAATGAATTATTGTGGCAAAGGGTTACAGGCGTTGCAGTTTTACACTACTCCAATTCCAAGGGACCAGCAACCGGCCCTCTCCCTGCTCCACCCAATGATTTTTATGGCAAGGAGGCATCAATGAACCAAGCGAGAAGTGTCTGGTTTGTCACTGTTGATTTGTCACAGTGGTTCATTAATCAGTACTACTATCTCCGGTCCTAAATATAGGACAAAGTTTATAATGTAATTTATACTACAAACTTTATCCTATATTTAAAACCGGAGGGAGTATTATTTACCAAGTACATGACGTTAGAGTCGTTCATCATTGTTGGTGACTGCATTTGATATTTTGAAGAAGAATTATGCCTGCCTACAATATTTAAAAGAACCAGGGAGAATGACAATTGAAGACCCTATAAGGAAATTAATACAAAATGAGGACTTATTTACAACTAAAATTTCGAAATTTATAACTCAAACTTCGATATATTCAGCTTGAAGGTCCTCAGTTTACATTAGTCTTCTTACAATATAACTGACACTAATATGTTAAAGGTTCTGCCTCCAACGCTTATCAATGGCCATGTTCGAGCTGCCATCAATGGCATTTCATTTATTAAACCTGAGATACCATTTAGGCTCGCTGACCAAAGCAAGTTGAGAGGAGTTTATAAACTTGATTTTCCCAGTAAGCCACTGAATAGACCTCCGGTGATGGACAGATCTTTAATTAATGCTACATATGGGGGATTCATTGAGATTATATTGCACAACAATGACACCACAATACAGAGTTTTCACATGGATGGCTACTCCTTTTTTGTTGTTGGGTAAGAGCCCCTTTTCTTTTCCCTTGGTGTCTTAAAAGGTATAATAGAGTCTATTATACCTTTTTTTTTTTTTTTTTTTTTTGAATGAAAAACTGGAAATCATGCCCAAATACAAGGCTACAAGAAACACGCCCCAGAGGAGCACAAAACAACACAACCCTCCGCAGGGTTGTATCTGAGAAGTGTCTTGATCAATCAAGTTTGAGGGTTGTGTTGTTTTGTGCTCCTCTGGGGCGTGTTTCTTGTAGCCTTGTATTTGGGCATGATTTCCAGTTTTTCATTAAAAAAAAAAAAAAAAAAGGTATAATAGAGTCTGTGATCACTGAGTTCAAAAATTTTGTGACTCCAGGATGGGCTACGGCGAGTGGTCACAAAATTCCAGAGGTACATATAATAAGTGGGATGGAATTTCACGCTCCACAATTCAGGTTTGTTTTTCTTTGGAAAATACATCACTTTGCCCGGACAACAAAATCATACATTTATCATGGCCAGATTGCTATTGTGATAGTCTTTTGCAAGAACCAAATATCTTGTGATTTTAATTTTTTGATTCTACACCTTTTTAGCTCATCTTTGAAAAACTCTTGAATGAATGTTTCCCTTATCTCAAATGTTGAAATTTGACGAGCAATTGAGTTAATCTTCATTGTTCGCTATTCACGTATGTCTTTTGGATTTGAGCACTTCTCAGATACTGAGAAATGAAAACAACCTTGGGCTATATAAAGCCGACTGAATGTTAGAACTGCCTTGAGCTTGATTGTAATTGTAGAAGTAAATTCTTAACTGTTAGTTGACCATATAACAAGTGAGTCCATAAAGAAAATCTCTGGCTCCTGGTTTTGAGAATGTGCATATGTGTGTGTGTATACATAATAGCATCTTATTTATCACTATGAAGCACAAATAGTTCAATAATGGGGTGAAACTCATACTAGCGTGAACTTGAAATTACACCTACTGATACTCTATATGTGAGTGTCCTTTTTCTTGGTAGCTGACTGATTTGTTGCCATGCAATAATCTTCAACCATTGAGGGCTTTGAGTTCTGTTAAGTGTTTGTTGTGTTTGAACTGTGAAGTGTCCAATGAATAGGTTTTCCTTGAAGCATGGACAGCAATCCTTGTTTCTCTTGATAACACTGGAGCATGGAACCTTAGAACAGAAAACCTAGACCGGTGGTATCTAGGCCAAGAAAGATATCTAAGGATTGTCAATCCTGAAGAAAATGGGGATACAGAAATGGTGCCACCAGATAATGTTCTATATTGTGGGCCCCTCAAGTCTCTTCAAATGTATCCAATCCTTCCAACCCATCACTTTATTCATTGTTTATTATCAAGTCATTTAACATAATCATAACATGAGAAGAGAATAATTATTGAGGACTCAATAATTTGACTTCAATTGTTTTATGAATTTTACCTGCAGGCAGCAACACCACTCTTCTGGAGTTCATTCTTTCAGAGTAAACTTGAAGCATTACATGATGATGATGCTGGCACTTTTTACTGCCATTTTCATATCTAGCTAAGTTTACCTGCTATTCCTGTGAGGTCATCATCTTCACAGTTTCACTTGTGTGTTGAGGTTTTGGAGATATGTGGGATAGTATGCCCAAAGGGTGATACAAATTTTTATGTCTAAAGAATGTTCCGAGTCAAGTTTTTCTTTCTTTTGCTTTGCCCTCTTTTTCTTTTTAACTTAGTTGTTAATGGACTAAAAGATGAATTAATGATTTAGTTGGGCTTGATAATTCTTTTTCCTTGTTCATGTTGCAAAATCATATTTGTTTAGTTCCCTCTACATTCTAATTCATGTCTACTCATTAGTCAATGAATGCATCCTTTGAACTTGTTTTTCTTTCGTTCTTTCTTTCCTTTTTTGAAAATTAATTTGTCAGTCCTTCTATTCATGTGGCATAATTAATCCAAGTGATTCAGCCACTAATGCCGTTTCTCTTATAAATTACTACCTCCAGATCTTAATAGTAGTGCAATTTGCACTACTCATGAAATTTTGTATTAAGGATTGGATATAGTAATATATTGAGTATTGGGACTAATATTTAAGGGAACCAATGAAATGAAAGGGGAAAAAACCACGAGAATCTGATTAAAAAGAAGAAACATATGTACGAAACCTTACCCGGAGGAGAGGCTGTGTTCAGGATTTAACTGCAAACTCTAGTTTATTTCACAGCAATCTTACTATTATTATAAGCAATGATTTCAGACCCAGACCGGACCGGATGGCGGAGTTCCGAACGGTCCCTTTTTTAAGAGAAAGCCGGTTAAGCCGAGTTGAGTCGGCAAGAAGTGTCTTTTTAGCCGGCAACCGTCGTAAAGCCTGCACCCGGAGCGAATCTTCAAAAACCGGATGGGTCACGACATGGGATGTAGCTACAGTGAAGAAGACGGAGGAAGACGAACCAGAAAAAACAAAGCCTACCCGTCATTTCTTCAATAAAAACAGGAATATGGAAGAAAATTGATAGCAAAATCAGAAGATTAAACCTCCTGAGTCACTTGCTACTGCTAGCGACGAACTTCAAATTTGCCAGGGTTAAAACGAAGAAGAAAGAAAAGTGGGACTTGCTGAAAATGAGATGACGAGAGAAAGATAACGGGGAACAGATATGAAAAGCAAAGTAATGATACTATTTGGCTTAAAAAAAACAAGAAAGGAAATGGGACTATACTACTAGTGCCCTTTTTCTTTTTCTTTTTCTTTTTCTGTTATTTAAATATTTTAAATTATAATATTCAAACATCAACGGTAATTATTTTTTATATTTAAATATCTACGATTCAAATTACTTCTCACATTTTGACACATCTCTTTCCACTATCCAGCTTTTCACTCTCTCCCATAATCCAAGCACACACGTTACCTTTCACACACATCTTACTTTTTCCTACTTTCAATAATGGGTTCATCAGTTAATGACCCCATTAAAGATCCAGCATGTATTCGCAGCTTTTGTTTGACCTTGGGATAATTCCAGGATCAGGTTGAGCAGGGGTGTGCATCATTTTTTTCGTCCCGGTTTCAAATAAATCGGGATGAGATGAAGCTTTCGGGTCAGAAAAAAATCGGGACTTAGAAACTTAAATTTGGGATAGGGATCGGGATCGGGATCGGGATCAGGAATGGACTTTCCGGATCAACACTCTAACTAAAAGCATTGAGCAGTGAGCCAAGACTGAAAAATTTCATTGCACTGATGTCATAAAATACGAGAGCGTTATTTAGGAATTCGATCCTTGTTTCAATTACAAAGTCACTCAAGTTAGTGTATATTTGGGAACACTTATTTTTTGAATATAAGTGCTTATTACGCAAGCCAAGATAAAACTATTCTCACACACTTACCTCGTATACCGTAAATCATGATTTATAAGCACTTATTACCTAAAAATAAATTATTCCAAACAATGTTTTAGCCTCATATCAAATGGAGCCGTTTCCTCCCGATAGCTCATATTCTTTGGAGGCATCTTCTCATATTGATATTGTTCTTTTTTTTATTATAAAAATATTTTTGATGGCAAACAATATTATAAAAATATGTTTAACCCAACAATATGTATGTGTTTTTTTTTTTTGCTGAATCAATTTATATATATAATATGTATGTATTAGTTTCTATAATGAACATGTGAAATTTTTTTAATGCTCCATTATTATTGTTATTTATTTATTTGTTATATTTATATTTTATATAAAATTATTTTTAATTTAATTACTACATTACAAGTTCGATCAAATGGCTCGACTGCTTCAACTGTTTGAATCATGACCCACTGACCTTTCCGGTTCAATGTCCATCTCAACTTTTAAAGCATTGATTATATAAGGCTCACCCTCTTCTAAATTTGGAAAATAAAGTAGAACAAATTGAGCTTATGGAGAGTTGACCCAACTAAGCCTAAGAAACTTCAAAACGTTTTCATAAGCCCAAAAGAGGAATTTAGCCCTTAACTGTTTGGGTCAACACATTAGTGGGCTGAACATAATTTATCCCACTTTAGTTGAGTTTGGATTTTTTTAAGGGTAAATATAAGTTTTGGTCCCTCAAGTTTTGGTCAATTTGGGTTTTGGTCCCTGAGGTTTGCCCCGTTATCATAGTTAGTCCCTGAGCTTTGAAAAGGACTTGTTTCCCCATTTAACAGCGTTAAACGATCTCATGTGGCGCAAACAGTGTTAAATAATCCCATGTGTAATGCTTAGTAGGCACTTGATGTGGCAATAATAATATATAATATTGCTCTTTGACAAAAAAAACAGAAGGCTGATGACGCGCGAGAAAACAAAATGCACTGAGCCTTGCTTCAGCAAAACGTGGAAGAGGAAAAACAGAAAAGCTTCGACTTTGAAAAGAAGAGGAGCAAGCGTTAGGCTAGGGCAAGACGGGGTTCAACGTTGAGAGCAGCGGCTAGCTTTGACGAGGTCCAACGGAGGGTGTGCAGTATGAGTGACGCTGCGACCGAATTTCTGGGGTGAAGTTGAGGACAACTGTGATCGAATTTGAGGGCACCTACGGACAGCTGTGAAATTGATCACCTAGAGAATGCTTAATCACTAATATAATAAAGTGTTAGAGTGATTAGAATCAATAAGAACAAGGTTACAAAAAAGTTCAATGATTCTAAGAAGTTTCAAGGTGATACTCTGTTTTCTGGAAAATCAGTTATTCGGATAACATCTGTTGTATTCGAATAGCCTTCTTTGATAATGAGTAATATTTATTCAAATACTTTATCCTCTATCCGAATAAACTTTTAGAACTTGAAGTGTATTCGAATAGTGACTTCCTTATTCGAATAGCTGCCTTGTAAAACAAATGATATTATTCGAATAGTTTCATTTGTATTCGAATAATGTTTTCTCATAATGAACTTTAATATTCGCATAGACGAACCCTTATTCGAATAGCCTTTCTACACAAGATATGATATACTATTCGAATACAACTTGTTGTATTCGAATAATGCACTTTGATGATGAACTCACGAGCCATCATGAGCAGCAACTTCTAGAAGTCATAGCTCTTAGGATATAGCTTCAAATGTGACAAATTATATATCCATGGAAAGCTCTTTGAGTCTACTTTGATATGGCATCGGTTTCGTTGCAATCCGATGTGTAGTTTGGAAGTTATGTCCAAAATACCAAAGCTTTCCAGGAATATAACGCTGATTCATGTATCAACTTCAACAGATCATATCTCTCACATCTGAACTCCTTTTAATGTGATCTTGGTGTCAAAATGACACAGTTGGAGTCTATTTTCATATGCCATTGGTTTCGCCTCAATCCGAGTTGTGGTTTGGGAGATATGACCAAAATACTGAATGTCGCCCGTGCTGAAAGAAACAGAATCTGCTGCTGTTATTCGAATAGCACTTCTTGTATTCGAATAGAATCACCTTTTTCAGTTATGACTATTCGAATAGTCACTTCACTATTCGAATAATATTTGAATTTTTGCACTGAGACTATTTTGATAGTTCAATTACTATCCTGATAGTCATATAGTATTCGAATAGTCATTCCACTAATTGAATAATATTTGATAATTTTACACTGAGACTATTCTTATAGTTTCATTACTATTCGAATAGTTCTTTTTGAAATATGTCAAATATTATTCTGATAGTCTCCTTACTATCCTGATAGTAATCTTACTATTCTAATAGTAACTTTACTGTCCTGATAGTTTTGTGATATTGGATGTTGAAATTCATCAAAAGCTTATCCGGATAATCATCATACTATTCGAATAATCCGCAATATTAAATCACATGAATCTTTTCAACCCAACTTGATAGCTTTATTCATTGATTGACTAATCTACAAGATATTTCACATTAAGCACAGTAGTTAGCCAATGTAGGAGATAAACAGATTAAGTAAACTTTTTGCACACAATTTACACTAACATAATAATTACATCCATATTATATCCAAGAATCATATTGCTCACAATTTTCACTAACATAACAATGGAACAGGAGAATCATATTTTAGCAGGCAAATCATATATTAGCTTGAGACATCATATTATATCCAACAACATTTCTCCTAACAGTAGAAGAATTACATTCAAAATATTATAAACTTTTCTTTTCAAAGTCGAAGCTTTTCTGTTTTCCCTCTTTCACTTTTCGCTGAACCAAAGGTAAGTGCGTTTTGTTTTCTCGCGCGTCATCAGCCTTCTATTTTTTTTTGTCAAAGACCAATATTATATATTATTATTGCCACATCAGGTGCCTACTAAGCATTACACATGGGATTATTTAACACCGTTTGCGCCACATGGGATCGTTTAACGCTGTTAAATGGGGAAACAAGTCCTTTTCAAAGCTCAGGGACAAACTATGATAACGGGGAAAACCTTAGGGACCAAAACCTCCTATTTGAAACCTCAGGGACCAAAACCCAAATTGACCAAAACTTATATTTACCCTTTTTTTAAAAAAGAACAATTGATCGAGTTAGTGGGGGGAAGTGTCCCAAAATTGAGGGACAGCAGGGACACAGCTCTAAAGGCAGAAGGCGCCCCCTGCCCGTTCACTTCACTCAGGCAGCCAAGTTCATGTTTCTTGGCTTTGCTTCTCAGTTTGGAGTGCTTGTGTCTGGGTTTGGCCCTCTATCTTCTTCCTCTTAAAAAGTCTACGGCTTCCACGGTGGTCCATTTTCTTCATTCTATTATTCGTTTGAGGTTTCTTTTAAGCTCCTCAATCAACTTCATGCAACATATGCCACTATATGGCGTCGTCCCCCACCAAGAAGGATGTAACAACTCCTCTCACTGTATAATGTTATATTCACTCGTTAGTGTATGTTTGGCAGTTGAATCAAAATCTAGGTTTAGTTGATGAACACTCAAAAATTTTCCAAACCTAAGTTTTAAACTTTTGGGAAAAGCTATTTTTTTTCTAATTTTTTTTTGTGTGGGCCCCGTCTACTCTCTCATTATTCCGTTTTCTTTATGTGGGCCTCACCCTCTTTCTCATTGATCTTTTCTCATTATGTAGGCCTCACACCATGAAAAAAACTATTCAGACCATAATATCAAAACACTCTCATTTTATCAAAATCACTTTTTTTTTCATAATATATTCTGCTCAGAATCTATTCTCCAGGAGCTATTCTCCAAAATCTAATCCGAACACACCCTTAAAAGAAAATAATTAATCAAGTCAGAAGAACAATTCCCAATCGGCAGAAAAGAGTTTGGCTTTTCGAAGCACACTTTAGTTTTAGGTTTTAATTCTTTGTTGGCAGGTGCTAGGTAGGAGAGGAGAACAAAATTACCTGCTTGTGGGTCCCAGCTTCAACACTTTTTATTCATGATAGGATCATTCTCCCATTAGGAATTGCCTACGAAAACATTAAACTAAGCTAGATCTTTTTCTTTTCTTTTTTTCTTTTTTTTCCAATTGAACTGGAACTTTCATTCATGAAACTACAGTATCGTTACATCAATACTATTACATCTGTTAAGCAAATACAAATACAATTAAACTACAGGCAGTATTATCTATACATCAAAAGCTGCCTACTAATCCGGAGCTCTTGGCCTAGCCACTGCATCTTTGTTCAGCAACATTCTCAGCTACTCCGGTGGCCTCTCAGCCTAATCCGAGGGACAAGACCCACCTATTGAAGTTTTAGTAACCTAGTCGGCCACTAAGTTTGTTTCTTTGGAAATCCAATTACAAGAATCGTTTCTTATCAGATTCCTTGAATACTGAATATTCTCAAAGATATTTATACATCTCTAATCATTTGGGCTTACATCATTGGAGATACAATTTATCAGCACTTGGCAATCTGATTCGAAATGGACCTCATCTAGTTGTTTTCCTGGACATATTTCACAGCTTCCAAAAATGCAATTCCTTCAGCGATTAAGGCCGAACTTGCATTTACAATACGTGAAGATCCATCCAGTAGCCACCCATTAGAGTCTTTTACCACATGCACCACAATAGCTTTATTTTCCAATTCTAAGAAAGCGCAGTCAGTATTTTCTGGAATTTTCCACGCCTGCTGCCTCTTACCCTCCATCTCCCTTAAAGGAAGTGATTGACGCTCAGAGCTGCTCGATCCTTTAGCCTCCCAAAATTCATTAAGCAACCTATTAGCCTGTTCTCCAATGATGTCCCAAGCTTTTTGGTAGAATAATCCAGTGAATCTGTCTGGGCCCGGCCCCTTCTGGCCTCACAACTGGTACACTGCTCTTTTAACTTCCTTATCTGTGACTCTAGCCATTAGCGCTCTGTTATCTTCATCTGTTATCACTTGATCCACATAGTTTAGTACTTGAGACAAGTTTTGTGCCCTTGCTGATGTAAACAGTGAACTATAGAATTGAGCGAAGTGCTTACCCAACTCCTTCTCATTCACTATCCATTCTTCATTATTTCCTCTTACTTTTGTGATCTTGTTGTGGCAACTTCTGCGGATAGTTAACATGTAGAAGTATTTTGAGTTTTTGTCCCTGCATTTTAGCCATTCTACTCTTACTTTCTGAGCCCAATCAATTTCTTCTTGTTCCCACAACTCTGCTATTTTCTTCTTTAGTTCATCTACTTCAATAGCCTTCCCTTCATTCCAATCTGATTCTAAGCATTGTTGAACCTGGCTCACCGGATTATTGATATGTCTTTGCCCATTTTTGAATTCTTGTTTTCCCTACTTACTAAGACAATGTCTTAGCCTAGTCAAGCTTCTCACAAAATCATCTAAATCCATTCCTTCTTTTTCTAGTCTCCAGTTCTTCTTGATTATATCTAAAAGATTAGGGTGACTGATCTATTGTGAATCAAATCTGAATAACGGTGGGTTTTTGTTTCTTCATGCTCATACTCTATGAGAATCGGACAATGATCCGACCTTATGTTCTCTAAAACTTGACCCTGTCCTTTTTGAAATATAGTTCTCCATTTTTTATTACTGCTCTATCCAGCCTCTCTCTTATGAAATCATTCCCTTCTATATTATTCATCCATGTATAATTACTTCCAGAAAATTGCAACTCCATTAATTCCCAATTGATCATGAAGGTTCGAAGTTGATCTAAGTCCCTTTGTGTACAATCCCTCCTACCTTCTTTGTCTGAGGAGTAAAACAGTTTATTGAAGTCACCCATTACAATCCACGGTATCTCAAGTCCAGGATTTAGCTTCTCCAATTCAGCCCACTATCTTCTTTTCATACCATAGTCTATTGGCCCATATACCATACTTATAGTTCCCAGATCCTTCCCATCCATTTTCACATTCTCCAAGCGTATAATAAATCTGATCAAAAGTCCTATATTTAACTGCACCCCCTCTCCCAACCATATTGCCAGTCCCCCTGATCTTCCAACTAGATCAAAATATTCCCCATGATCATATTTAAGCTTTCTTCTAATTTTTTTTATTTTTACTCTTCTCATTTTTGTCTTTGATAGGAAAACAATCTGAGGTTTCAATTTCCCACATCAGACTTTAAGTTGCGAACTGTCAGGGTAGTTCCAAGACCCTGACAATTCCAACCTATACAAGTCATGGCTGCCTGGTAGCTGTGATAGGCTAGCTACCCAACCTTTCTGAGCTATTGTCATTGTTAAGTTCCCCTCCCTCCGTCATAACAGATTCATCTCTCACTAACTCAATATTCAACATAACAGAGATCTTGTAATTCGGTTCAAAAATCAGGGCCTTCCTTATTTTTCTCCTCACCTCTCCTGATCTATTCTGATTACAACCCAAATTAAAGTTCAGACATCCATCGTACCTATAATCAAAGGGGTTAGGCCCACCCATCTCCTGCCAACGCTTCAGCTTTATTTTTGCTCTTTCCTTTTCCCCCGCACCTTTCAGAGATTCTTGCTTGTAGTCCTTCCGTCTTTTATTTAACGGTGAATTCGGTAGCTCCGCCGCCTTCCTTTTAAGTAACACCTGTCTCAAAGCCTTGAGCTAGTTCCCCGATTACCTCTCCTTAGAATGGACCTATTGTTCCTGCGTTTTTACATCTATCGTCTTCTTCATCTGCTAGTTTTACCCAGTATCTATTTTGGGCTCTTAGTAATTTTTCTCTTCTAGCTCTAATGGCACTCATTAACCCATCTATTTTTCTTAATAGATGATCCAATTCATTCTCATAGCCCACTCTACCTTTTGTTTGGGCCTCCTTGATTGAGCCTATATTCATTTTCGCTCCCCCAATTTCGGGCCCCTTTTTTAAATTAAAGTCACTTCCCTAGCCCACCACACCGAAGCCTCCTACCGCCACTTGTGGAAATATAGCCAATTCTTTTGCCTTTCCTCTATTTCTAACAGCTGATTACCTGCCCCTTCTTTTTTCCATAAGTTTTTTACCCGGCTCAAGTCTCCATAATAGCATTTATTACTCTCCTCTTCCCCATGCATCCCTCTCATTTCTGACGTTCTCCCTTTGTTCCAGCCACCTTAAAATATTCCTTACTCCTTAAATGCTTGCACACATATACTTGCGTTATGCCCTCGGCTAACCTTTGAACCATGAACTCCATAATATCTTCTTCACAAACTCTGCTTCATGGCCTA
This sequence comes from Inga leiocalycina, assembly GCA_963242795.1. Taxonomy (NCBI): domain Eukaryota; kingdom Viridiplantae; phylum Streptophyta; class Magnoliopsida; order Fabales; family Fabaceae; genus Inga; species Inga leiocalycina. Next base: position 18,726,459 of record OY725320.1, read on the forward strand.
ATTTTCCATAGTTAAAACAAAACCTCATCAATTTTTCATATTTCACCTAGATCCATACATCTTCCAGGTCGTCCGGTCTAAGAGCATAGAAGCCCGGAACTAATGGTTTCTCAACATCTATTTCCATTCTAGCTCTTGCAAAGTTCCACCAAGAAAATCTTCGTTCCTCTGGGTTCTCAACTTCTACTACTCTGCCCACCTGTTCAACCATTATCCTTACATTCTCTGTCATTTTACCTTCTAGTAGGATGTTGTGAAATTACACCCACAATTCGCAAGTGTTTATGAACACCTCATTATCACTTATAAAGGGTCTTCTTTTTTAAAGGCTTAATATATTGTTTCTTACAATCCATGAACTTTCTTTCAACACTCTGTTCGCTTCTTTCGGATCTTTAAACTTGAATTTAAACAAATTGAATCTTATCATTTTCGCGTCTAATAATCCGGCAACCCTCCATGCAGCTTTAACCGTATCCCTTACAGTACCAAAATCCATTCTCGAGTTTGAAATGATTTCCCCATCAGCTCACATTCTGTCTCCCTTCCCTTTGTAACATTTTTCTACTGTAATTGAACATCTCGCGACCTCTGTACATCCTTCTGAGCTTCCCCAACTAAACTACTAGAATAGTCCGTCACTGTTATCCTTCACAGTACTTAGGCTGATCACACCATGTAGGCGAAGAGCAAAGGGACAAACCCTAGCAGACACTCTCACTCTAGAGAACTCACTTAAACTAAGCTAGATCATTAATTATTTATAGCATATATCCCACATAAACATAACTTCAAAGCTAGAAGTACGTACCAACTAATGATTATGCAAAGAAATTACCAACCCTTCCATACCTTAATTTCATGTTACAAATTTTACTAATGAAACATGTGTGCCTCTTAATTTGCAACTCTTGAATAGAAATAAAGCATAAATTTTTGGATTTTCTTGCTTTGCTTTTGTGGCAATGGTGAAGATGGATATCTATATTGTTGACCCGTTCAAAACTCTTTCTCCTTCCTTCCCATCCTCTTCCCTTCTTTTATCTTTTTTTAATCATTAGATCAACATTTGAATGGTGTAAATTTAATTTTATACAAGATATTATTTTTATTTTCTTTATTGTAATATTGAATTACCCAAATCAAAGATTAAATTTACACCATTCAAATGTTGCGCTAATAGTTAGAAAAAGAAAAGAGGTGGGAGATGTACAAGGAAGAGGAATGGTTTCAAATTGCTCTTAGACATGTCTTTTTAAAGTAGGTGAATGCTTATATATACACCTTTGACTGGTTCAACCATACACAAACATCATCTCTATATAACTTATATTTTTTGTGTTGAGATTAAAGGATCACATTGAAGCATAAAGAAAATACTAATATTATTAATCTTTAAGAAGAAAAAAAATGCAAAGATGCCTTTATATAGGCAATAATAGACTAACCATAACTCTAGAATTTATCCTAAATCAAATCAAATCATAATAATAACATATTTAAATCTAATCCTAATAAATACTAAATGATATCCATAATAATGATAATAAATTAATATTTCTAAACCTGATATTCTCAATACTCTCGCTTAAGCTGGAAGCATGATCCATATCCTAGAATTCGAACAACAAAAAATACCAAACCAGAGTAAAAGTCACAACAAACGGTCTCACAAGGGACCAAACCAACAACGAACATCTCAATAAGGACGAACACCAAAGGTCTCACCAAGAACCAAACAACACTCCAATGCTAACATAAGGTAGCTCAAGCAAAAAGACCCAAACCAAACGTCGCTCCAAGGATGAATAATTAAACCAAACAATTTATAACGACCTCACCAGGGGCCAAAATCAAAAGAACACAACAAGAAGAATTTGAAGCTCACAAACCTAGATTCGAAAACCATAATCCCAAAGTTTGAAAGCACAAAAGGCATGCCAAAAACTGAGTGTCGACGTCGAAAATGGAAAACATGACCGAAAAAAGATCATGACATGCCTTCACACACGGTGACGCGTGAGATTTCATCAAAATTTGGGGTGGCGCATGTGCTCCACGCACACGTTGGATGGCAATCACAATGACGGGGTTTTGCCGATCAGAGCCCTCTGAATCTCCTTGGATGGCGCATAAAGCGAAAAGCACCCAAGCACAAAACCCTAACTCTCTCTCTCTCTCTCTCTCTCTCACTCACTGCTTATATTCTAATAAGCAACCCATACGCTCTGATTGATACTATATTGAGATTGAAGGACCACATTGAAGCACAAGGAAAATACTAATATTATTAATCCTTAAGAATAAGAAAATACAAAGAGGCCTTTATAATAATAAATATTCAAATCTAATCCTAATAAATACTAAATGATATTCTCAACATTTTGTTTGATAAGTAGATTTTAGATCATATATAATTATTAATAGATAATGGTCATGTCTCATAATTTTTTATTGACTTTATCTTTCTTTTAAGCTTTGAATGTACGTAAGCTTCCTTTAAATAATGTTGATTTTATTATGTCACAAGTAGTTCTAAAATAGTTAAACAAAGTTCAATGGCATGCCTATATATAATTAAGACAAAAATGTATTTCACATATGCCTTAAAAATAGAACCAAATAATACTAACTAACAAGTGTGTTTTTCAGAATTTAAACTTGTACTCTCTTCCATACTGGCTGAGACTGTTTATCACATCAACTAACAACTTATTGATAAATATGTGTGACTTTTTTTTTTTTGGGGTGGTAAAAGGAGGTGTGGCTTTTTAATCTCCAACATATTAGCCAAAGATTTTAGTAGCTTCAGGCTAATGTTTTTTGCTTCATTTTCTTTTTAAAAAATAAAACAAGAGTTATTTTTGTCTTTTTACCTTTAAAACTTATTTTTATTTTAGTCTTTGATTCTGCAGTGAAATTTTAGATTATTTTGATCCTTGACTGAAATAAATTTGGTTGAGTGGTCATTTAATGAAATTCTCTCTTTAAAAAATCCTCAATAGTACTTTGTTAATTATTATACTACAAATCCAATAGTAATGCTATTTTTTTTCCCAAAGTTTTTATATACTCCCTTCTGTGCTTAATATAGAGCATATTTGGAAAGTTTGTCTTAGTCATAAATAGAAGACATATTTTTCATATTTATCAATATTTTTCTAATTTGCCCCTATTGATGTTTACTTAACAATAATCAAAGAGAAAATTAGGGAAGATGACTAATGTATTGTAAAAAAGATATGCCATATTAACTAATTTAACTAATTTCTATAATCCAATCAAATTAAGTTAATAAGCATTATATTAAGGATAAGAGTGAGAAATATTTTGTCATTATAATTGTTGTCCCCAATATTGATATAAAATGGAAATCAAATTAAGATGGGAGAATCCCATAAAAAGTACTTAGAATTTGTAAAATTACAATTCAGTCATCTCCAAAAAAAAAAGGTTAGGACTTATTAATCAAGTTTTGACATTTTCTAATTAACTTTTGTGAAGAAAATTGATCTGACATTTTACAAATTCCAATTTTTTTTTAGAGATTCTCCCAATTAAGATTCATGCCATGTTACCTAAATCACCGGTACATCCAAATTTTGGTGAAACCGCTAATGATATGCGCATTGCGGTTTTTATTAGTCCTGTACACTTCTATTCAAATTTGTCCAAACAAAAAAAGGCCAATTTTATTGATGTCTCAAGCAAGGAAATTAATTACTGAGAAGTCCTAATAATAAGTGAGGTGTTGTCGTTTTTTATTCTAAAACTTATTATTATCGATCTGCTTTTCAATTCTTATTGAGATTCATAGATAATTAAGTCCCTATCTCGAAATCTCACTGTAATTCCTCCAAAAAAAGATTAGAATAAAATTTTTTTTTTTTTGCGAATAAAGAAACACATAATATTAAAAGCAAAGTGAAACTACAATGTCTCAAACACAAGAAACAAAAGAACCAACAAAATGAAAATAAATAAATAAACACAGATTCTAAATTACAAAAGCGTATCTGAAAAACAAGCAGGTAAAAGATCTTCAATGCAGATCACGAACACCACCATGCCACGTGATTATCCAAAAGATTGATGAAATCCAATTTGTCCAGATGAGTTAGGATAAATGTAATTGGGTGTGGCAACCACCGTTGCAATTGAGGAAGATTTTAGAGGTCAACTTGAGAAGTCTCATTGTAGATCCGGGTTACGTTGATGACTCTCAGCATTTATTTATTTGGTTTTGTATTGTTTTTGTTTCTTTAGTACTTCCTACTTTCTTTGTCCTATTTTGGTTGTAGACTTTATTTTAATTTTTTAATGAAATGAAACGTGTTGGGGGAAAAAAGGGTTACACAAAGAATTCAATTCAAAGATGAACCGATCTGCTTCATTCCAAAACGACACCGACAATGTTTAGGAGATTATTCCGGTCCAAAATATAAATTTGGACCACTAAACTCGAATGAAAAGAAACGTGGTTAACTCATAAAATTATCATCAAAGGGATTTTTCAACATTTTACCCCTATTTAAATCTATCTCATATCTATTCTCTTTCTTGATATCCAATGTATACTAAGAATGAATATCGTTATAATTGAAAAAAAAAGTACTGCCGCCTATATTAAGTATAAAAAAGTTAAATAAGTGATTTGCTTTACTACTAAGTGCATGTTTGGGAACACTAATATAAGTGTTTATTACGCAAGTTGAGATAAAACTCCTCTCACATATTTACGCAAGTCGAGATAAAATCTTAAATAATTGATTTGAGACAAAAGTCTAAAGGTGTGTTTGGAACAACGATTGGTAATTGGGCTTGTTTCAATTGGGCTTGTTGTAATATTACTTTTGGTAAAAGCTAAATTGTGTAATGTGATTTATGTTTGAACTGGCGATTGTTAATTGGGCTTTTGTAAAAATAAAACTTGTTTGGATTGGCTTAAGCATAAGGGCTTTTGTGATAATGGTAAGAGAGAGTGGTTGGAAAAATATTTAAAAAATCAAGTAATTACTTTAAAATATTAAGTGCTACTGGAAAAATATTTTAGAGTTGGTGGAAATCAATAAATCAGTATTCTAAGTTTTGAGTGCTCTTTACTACTAAAAAAAAAATACATTAAAGGTAAAATTTTGGTTGGTCTCCTAAGATTGGGTATAACTGAAAAAATATTTTAAAGGGTTAAAAGCACAAAAAAATATTTTAAAGTAATTTTTGGAGCTGAAAAAATACATTAATGGTAAAATTGCAATCAGTATGATAACACACTGGGTACAGTTGAAAAAATATTTTAAGAGGTTAAAAGCACTGAAAAATATTTTAAATTAATTTTTGTAGCTGAAAAAATATATTAAAGATAAAATTGCAATCAGTCTGATAACATACTAGACACAACTGAAAAAATATTTTGATTGCAGGCAAGAGAGAAAGAGAGAAAATATCCACCCTTAATTATAATTGCAAGAGAGAGAGAGAGAGAAAAGAAAAAAAAACGTGGGACCATGGGATATATTTCAATTGAGCTTTTGATAAAAGCTCCAACATTGAGCTTTACCCAATCTTATGTGAATAGTGCTCAATTTCCCAAAAGCCCAGTTGCTCATTTTGTCAACTAAACATGCATTTTTTTTCTCTCAGCCACCTATTGAGCTTAAGGCTAAAATAAGCCCAATTGACCCCTCCAATTAGGCCTGAGCAAGGAGCCCGCAACCCGATAAGCCCGCCCACACCCGTAATAAATTTATCCATTTTGGGCCCGCCCAAAACAGGCCCGTAACGGGCGGGCAAATTACCCTCCCCTTTAAGCATTAAACGGGCGGGCTATGGGTACCCCTTCGGGCTGCCCATACCTGCCTGTTTATTTTTTTTATTTATTGGTTTTATTGAAGATTCAATAAAATTGTAAGGGTGATGCATGTTAAAAAGACTGATTATGAAAAGATGCCAATACTTTTATTGAATGACTTTTGTTAACAGTTTTGTTCCTTTAGATTCAAAGTTTGAATACTCTTTTTAGTTGTGATTTAAGGCTTAAATTCTGAATTTCTAATTGTGAATGTTACTATGTGATGTTTTAATTTAAATTAAAAGGTATATTGCAGACAGTTATATGAGTATTATATGTTTGTTAAATGCAAAAGCGCAGTATTGTAGGACTTAACGTATGGTAATGAATTGTTTTACACTTTGCAATAATAGAGATTTTTTTAATATCATATGCTAAATGGGCTGCCCATTACCCGCCCAAATTTGGACGGGTATGTCCAGCCCGTTTATTACCGGGCTATCTCATGTACTTAACGGGTACGGGCTAGCCCGTACCCATTAAGACATAAACAGGCGGGTAATGGGCTGACCTTCGGGTCAGCCCAACCCGCCCATTACTCAGCCCTACCTCCAATTGGGTTTATATTTGGACAAAAAGTCCTTATTACACAAGTCGAGATAAAACTCCTCTCACATACTTACCTCGTATACCGTGAATAACGATTTATAAGCATTTATTACCTAAAAATAAGTTATTCCAAACGAGCACTAAGTTATCAATCCTGTTACTCTTTTTATCAATTTCATTGGGTGTAGTTGGTTTGAGGAGAGGGGAGCGGAGCAGGATAAATTATAATTTTAGACTTAAAAAACTCAAAATTTACTCTTTTATTTTTTTAAATTTTGGATTCTATATACTTAAGTTGTTAACCTTTAACCTTTAAAATCATATATTTCTATATCACTTTTTGTTCTTTTGCTAATTTAGTAGTCATTTTAATTTTTTTTTAAAAATTCAAACAGCATTTTTCTTTCGTTTTCCTAAATTTGAATGAAAGGGCCGCTCGTAATCCCCCTCATCCCCTGTATTTGAAATTTGAATGATCATGTCATATGACTTCAATTTTTGTTGTGTGCAGGTACAGCAACCAGGGTCGAAGGAACAGCTATAGCCGCAACAGGATCTATCCTCTTCCTTGCGCTGTGTTGTTCTTCAATGTGAATGTCTTCAATTTCTCACTGGAATCCTCCTCCTCCAGCTTCGTCTTCGCTCCTTTGCTTCCAATTTTACTGAGCTTCCTCCAGATTCAGAGCTCAGGCACGAGTCTCTCAACATCTGAGCTTCGTCCTGTGGCTGTAATGTTTTCTGTGGTGTGTTCAGTCTCATATTACTTCACCTTGGCAGCCAAGTTCGTCTTCCCTGGCTTTGCTTCTCACTTTGGAGTGCTCATGTCTCTGTTTGGCTCTATGTCTTCTTCCACTTTGATAGCTTTGACTCTGCGCCTTCCATGGTGGTCCGTTTTCTTTATTCTTTTATTCATCGGAGGCTTCTTTAAGCTCCTCAATCATCTTCATGCAACATATGCCACTATACGTCGTCCCCGGGCAAGAACGATGCGACCACACCTACCATTGTATGATGTCATATTCACCCATTAGAGGAAAAGATTGATACCGAAGACCACTAGTTACCTTAATCTAGGGGGGTATTTTCATGTACTCTTTCCTCCCATCCATTTACATGTCTTGGAATAGTTCTAATCCAGCTGGTATTCTATTGGAAAATGCGTCCAACGCTCTTTTTTCTTTTCCCATTTCTTAAATTAGGTTTTCCCACCCAAGTATTGTTCAATTCTTGTTTCATTTTCCTTTAGTTAAACTTTCGATGCCATTGTTTTTTGATATTATCCTCAAACATAGAAGGCCCTTGGTTTTCAAAGAGCTTCAGGTGGTTTTGTCCCCTTTCATATCAACAACATGGAGATTATCCCCATTCTTTGGCACGACATATGTGGATTATTTCCTTCTGATTGATGTCTGCTTAATTCAAAATCAAAAAGTTAATAATTCTTTTGTTAGTTTCTCTCGCTTTGGTTTATTTTGTTCATATTGCTGGGTGAGGTTTGTCCTCAAATTTTTTTTTGTGTGTGCGTTTATTTTAAATTTTAGGTCCTGCAACCAAAACTTGATGCTGGAAGGGGCCTTATCTATGATATACCAATCTTGTAGCTGATGGTATTGTTTGTGAAACTGTAAACTTGCACTTTGCTGCGTAAGTTTTTGGATGAGTTTAAATATTGATTGGGATAAAAATTATATATATGGCGAGCAAGACTTACTAGATTTGTGTTCATAACGAGGGAAGTTCAACTTCTTTGAACTTCCAGAATTAAGAATCATAATCTAATCCTGGTAGAAATGGAAGGACATTACACAGTTCTGTCCAATCATCAATCAATAAAAACTAAATAAATTGCTACTTCTCTCTATCCACTTCAGCCTGTTGAATTACAGAATGCCTGCTGAATTACTGAACCTTTCTCCCTTTATCTATCATTGTTCATCAAGTTTCAATGTCATCTTATCTGTGAATTTGTTGCTTTTCAGTCAAAAAGTTGCCACTAGCTAGTTGCTGCATTGGATGAATTTTGGAAACCCTGTAGGATATTGTTGAATTCAAAATTATATGAATTCCATTTTGAAACATGAAGCAATATGATCACACGGAGACCTTATCGCATTTCATGCTTCATCATCTCCATCGACTCTATATGTTTATCTATCGGTTAATGTTTGTTTCTCTTTGTGTTCCTTTTTTGTCTCTACTTCTCTTCTCCCCTCTGTCGGTGTGTGTGGCTAATTAGACCATAATTAGGAGAAAGTTGCTATAGGAGTATTAATGTCAATTAAGGGATTTTGTGTGCTAACTGCTATATCTTAGTGATATTTTAATTCTTAGATGATTTATCCCCTTCAGACCAGATGATTTTCCACTTGGTTTCATTTGTGTAGGTGAATGAAGGATTAATTGCAGAAAGGAATAATGGCAGCCAATGACCTAACAAATAGCACCCAAGGATCTGAATTGAATTAAATACATCTGCAGATGGGGAGACAACATTCGCCATTGGCTGGGCGACACAATCACAAGGACTCTGGCTAACATGGTTTTGACCTTTTGTTTACAAAGTTGTTTTTTTTTTTCCAGTTTTTCTTTTTCCTGGTTGGATTATGAAAAAAAAAAAGGAAGCTTTTCTAGGGTAGGGGAATTTCTAGTTTCCCATTGTATCTATGAATTCAACTCCATATGTTTATCAATGCCGTAGAAATGGGAAAGCTCATCAACTTCGTCTTGTACTGGCTGAACAAGGTTCATTCTGACATAGGGTTCAATTTTCTGGTTTTATGATTAAATATATGATCTGCGTCTATGAATACTGAAACATGGTCTAATCAAATGAAAAACTTTATGCAGATTGACGTTTCATTTTCATAATATGGAAATTTCAGTTATTTTGAACTCCAGAATTGAGAATCATAGTCCAATTCTATGAGAAACAGAGGAGCATTTCACAGGTCAATCCAATTATATTCAATGTGATATTCATGCTGATTTGGTTTCAAGTGCAAGGTTCATGTTTGGAGGCACTGCAAATGCTAGCTTTGTTAATGAATCATTGTGGCAAAGACTTATAGGTGTTGCAGTACTCTATTCCTATTCCAAACATGGGACCAACAATCAGTCCTCTCCCTTATCCACCCAATCAACCAAGCAAGAAATGGCTGGTTTGTTAGGAAGGATTGCAAGTCAATGTATCTTTTGTCGAATCTATGTTCTTAATCTTGGTTTTTTGGCTCTGCTCTGGTGTTTTTTGTATCTGAACATTTCTCTGTTTCTGAGAATAGCCCCACTGCAAGATAGAATTGGCTTGAGCTGATTTTGATTGTAAAGAGTATATTGTTAACTATTGAGCTCATCAGATAACAGTTAGGCAAAAGCATTCTAGATCCTCTTTCCAAGATTTTGCATATATATTAGCATCTGAGATGTTACTAGCCGAAATTTAGGATTTGAACAAACTTAAGAGATATATGAAGCATAGATGATTCAACTATGGAGGTGCGTCCATGTTTGGCACTCATACTAGATGTTAGAGATAGTAAGGTGAAACTAATAGATTAGTTAATTGGTTAGGGCCCTAGTCTATATAAAGGGTCTTAGTTAATGTGGCTTAGTGTGTTAGGATAGTTAGATCCTCACCATATTTCAAGAGAACATGTTGCTCCTATATGGTTAATACATGATTCTTCATCTTCTCCATAATGTTTCTCTATTTGTTATTGTTTTAGATGTGTCACTACGTTTTGACTCTTTTATTTACACTTGGAACATCTAACTGTTATTGGATTTCATTTTCTCTAATCTAATGGGCTTGGGCCTAGGCTTAATCTAATGGCCTTATCATGTTCTCTTATTTTGACCAGATCTTTATGACACTTATCTCTTGCTTCCCCATATTTTCCTATAGACAAACATAACTATAAATTTATTCATCTTGTATAGATGATCATCAATCAGAGACCAACCATATATCCCTCACCGTGTCAGCTTCATCCTCTAGCTTCCATGCCTTCTGTTACTTCTCTCTTATGCAATTAAGTTTTTTCTCTCTAGTTTCCTAGTTTAGCTTGTCTTCCTAAGTGGACTAGTGCTTATGTCTGTATTTGGCTTTTATCGACTGTTCCCACTCTGATATCTTTGATTTTGCAGCTTTCATGCATGGTGGTTGGGATGAATCTAAAAGCTTAGAGAAATTTGAAAAAGAACCAATAGCTTTATCCTGTAAGGTAGTGATTAACTCTAACTTTATGTGGCACGGGTGTACAGAGAAGTTAAAGTTTTAAACACAAGTGAACCATTCCAGCTGCAGAGGGGCCCTCTCCCATGTAACGAAAATACCATATTGGCCCTAGATATTGTATTGCTTCTCTTTTCTCATAAGAGGGCTCTGATTTAGCGCTGGGAAAGATCTGGAGAGGAGAAAGACTGAGTTTGAATCTCTTTCTGTGGATCTAATAATCAGATCCATAATTACTTATGGAAGCATCTTCGGTCATATGGGATGTGACCAAGTGTTTGTGTTTTCCTCAACAACAAAGCTTCTTATGTTTACGACTTGGAAGACAATCTCAAGTTGCTAGAAACAAAATGGGAAAAGCTTGAAATGATGAAGAAAGATGTGGAGGCAAATATTGAAGCAGAAGAAAATACCAGAGATATGCAAAGGTCTCATCAAGTCACCCGTTGGCTGAAAAGCATCGAAGGCATTCAAGAGGTACTACACGTTATATATTCTTACCTGGGTAATTTTTGATTTAATTATTACATAATTCTATAGACTATAGTCTTGTATACTTTCACTTAATCATGTCTGAGATGCTACAGATCGTTTTACTTATACTTATTATTTAAATTTTAAGTTAATTTTAGAGTCGATTTGAATGATGACGTTGTGAAAATAATTAAGAATATTATATTCACAGGAAATAAAAGATATTCAAGTTCGTGGAACTAAGCAAATAGAAAACAAATTGCTGAGTAAATGTTGTCCAAAGAGTTGCATGTCAAGCTACAAGTTGGGAAAGAATGTTGCCAAGATCCTAAGGAATGTAGATGAACTAGAAATTGAAGGGGAAAGGTTTTGTAAGGATTTTAAAATTGCCCTCAAGCATCTGTGCAAGCCAAGTGAGATGCCTTTAGGTGAGACAATGGGCTTAGATTTAATGTTCGATAAGGTATGGAAAAGTATAGAAAAACAGAATGTTGGTACCATTGTCTTATATGGGATGGGCGGGGTGGGAAAGACTACCTTGTTAAAGAAGATTAATAATGAACTTGGAAAGAGACTAGATTTTTACGTTCAGTGGGTGGTGGTATCAAAAAATCCCAATTTAGATAGTATTATGGACAGCATCAAAAAATGGGTACAGATTGGAGATGACCTTTGGAATCATTGCAGTAACCAAGATGAAAAGGCTGCTAAGATTTACGAAGTCCTAAAAGAAAAGAAATTTGTTTTGCTATTGGATGACATATGGGAGAGGTTGGACTTGGAAAAGGTGGGAGTGCCATATCCAAAGGAAACTAATTTTCAATCCAAAGTTTTATTCACAACACGATTTGAGGATGTGTGTGAGAAAATGAATGCTCAAAGAAAATTTAAAGTTGAAATTCTAACAGAGATAGAAGCATTAGAGTTATTTTGTATGAAGGTTGGTGAGGAAACTCTAAAATCTAACCCTATCATTCCAAAGATAGGAGAAGAGATGGTTAAAGAATGTAAAGGGCTGCCACTTGCATTAACTGTGGTTGGAAGTGCCATGGTTGGCGTGAAAAGTGTGGAAGCGTGGGAACACTCAAAGAATAACTTAACAAGTTCTTCATGGACATCTTCAGATTGGGAGACAAAGGTGTTTTTTGTCCTCAAGTTTAGCTATGATCGACTATCAAGTGATACACACAAAAAATGTTTTGTATATTGTGCGTTATACCCAGAGGATTATGTGATTCCAGTGTACATACGATCTCATTGATAAATGGATAGGGGAGGGATTTCTTTATAATGATAGGATGAGAAGTGTAGATGATATGCATAGCCATGGTGGGTACATAATTGAAAAGTTGAAGCTCTCATGCTTGTTAGAGAATTTGGAAGATGATATCTTTTTGGGGCGCTCAATTAAGGTGCATGATGTCATCCGTGACATGACATTATGGATAGCACCGTGATCAAGACAAAAATAAACAGAAGGTTATAGTACAAGAAAATGCATGGGCAACGTTTCAAGCTAATGTTGGAAAATGGGAAATGGTTGAAAGGATTTCAATGATGAATTGTGTTGAATCATGTATACAAAGCATAGATTGGACAAATCTCATTACATTATTATTGAAGTTCGATATTGATTATGCAATAAATGGATTACAAACTACTCCCTCCGGTCCTAATTATAAGACAAAGTTGACTTTTTTGGAGAAATTAAGGAAGCCAATTAAATCACTTTAGAGTATTTATATTTTTAGTATCTTTAGATTATATATCAGTTTATTAGTCAAATTAATTAGTTTGAAGAAAAAAATAAAAAAATAAAAATTCTAAAGTGATTTAATTGGTTTCCTTAATTTCTTCAAAAAAGTCAACTTTATCTTATAATTAGGACCGGAGGGAGTATCAAATACGTGAGGCAATTATAAGTCTTGGAACTACCCGGAGTGACAAATGTATCTATCATCACATATATAGGCGGCTTAAATCTTTTGGAATATCTATCAGTGGAGGTATTTGATTTAACGAAGGCATCACACATTTCAAGAAAATTGAAGAATTTGAAAAACCTGAAGGTTTTCCATTTGTGTATAAATTGTGGTGTCATTCTTTTGGGACTAATATCAAATCTTCTACAATTAAAAGTTTTTAAGCTTCACACTACTGGAGTATTCCCAAATGACAGTGAAGAGAGAGAATTTCTAGAAGATGTAGAGCACTCATTGAACTTGGAGGAATTGTGGATGGAAATAAGAACTGTGAGTGGCTTCTATAGATTATTTAAATCGGCCAAGTTGCAAAGCTGCATATATGGCCTTGAGCTTTCTGATGTTCTTGCCCCAATTGATGTGCCATCATTATTGGAAACCATGTCAAAAATGAAGCACCTGCAGTGTCTTGCCTTCTACAAATTGCATAATGGGATAGATCCTTCTGTTTATGGCACATGTTGTCTATCCATGCTTCGAGCTGTGAAATTCTTTGATTGTCGTACAATACATCATTTGACATGGTTGAAGTATGCTCCACTACTTCAACAACTTGCAGTTAGAAATTGCTCCTCAATAAAAGAAGTGATAAAAGGAGAAAGATTAGAAGATGAGAAAGATACAATATTGCCATCTCTTGTAGTGCTGCAATTGAATGATTTGCCACTTCTTAAGAGCATTCATGAGGGAGTCTTGTCTTTCCCTTCCCTAAGATCCATCATGGTGAGTGGCTGTGGAAATCTATAGAAGTTATAGTTTGATTCCGAATTCTGCCAAGGCTAACTTGAGGCTTATCAAGGGAACTCAACACTGGTGGGACAACTTGAAGTGGGATGACCCAGCTATTAAAACCACTTTCCACTCAAAATTTAAAGCCACTTCTAGTATTATTATTATTAGTCTTATTTATTTGGCCGTCAATGTTAATATTAGTCTTTTTATTTGTGTTTAATTAAGACTTATAAGTTAACTGCCTGTATATCGTTGCAGATCGATTTCGTCATGCTAGATACATTATGTCTGGGATGAGCTTGGTTTTCATGTATACTTCTCTTGCATTTGGGATTGCATAATAACTAGCCTGGTACAATATTCTTCACTTTTATTTAATTTTCCCTTTTTGATCGTTTCATTTAGTTTGATTTAATTATGTCATATTCGAAATGAATTTTTTTATTGATAACATAACTTGTGTAAATTACTCTATATAAATATATATTGCCTCAAGACAATAGAGAGAAGGAAATAGCAGAAAATATAATAGTCCCGCCCTCTGGTCCTTAACATTTGAGAAGTTGATCTTTTTCTAAAATATGAGATCTAATTTTAATATTTGTAACTATTTTTCTAATTTACCTCTATTGATGCTCCATTAACAATAATCAAGAAGAATAGGGAATGGAGGAATTAAGAAAGATGACTAAGGTGTTTTAAAAAATATGTCATATCAACTAGTTTAACTGTGTTAACAAGAAGGGGATATCACCTGATTGGAGAAGTGAGGCTCTCTTCCAAAATATTAAATTCTTAAGGGAACTAATTATGAATCATTCTTGTATTTGGATTCGAAGTAAACTTGACAAAAGACCGAACTGCTAAAGCTTCTTTAGAAAGGTTTTGCCCGCTTGATTGGGTATTTCGGCCCGTTACAGCTGATGAAGATTTTGGAGGATGGGCAGTGCTGTTCTTGACAATGGGTGATGTTTTTCCTTGTTTTGTTTTTCGGTGATTATGTTTAGTTTTATGTTTTAGAATCTGGACTATTTTGGAATATTGTTGTTTAGACTCTGCTATTTTATATGAAATATGCATTCAGTTGGCCAAAAAAAAAAGTTTAACTAGTTTTTTTTAATCTAATCAAATTAAATAAATATATCTTATATTAATGATTGAATGAAATAATTTTAAATGAGATGATAAGGCAGAAAAGTGTAAAAAAAAAAATGTATATAAAATTCAGTTTTTCTTTCTGCTATTATTATTATTATTATTTCATATCAAACGTGTTGGGTTAATTCCGCGGAGCTTAACAATACACAAAAAGTCTTCATTCAATCATGACCCCTGATAGTGGGGAGATATTTCTTCTTGGTTGCTTTTCGACGGACATGAACTATCGTCCCAAAATTTACACTCATCTCTCCCCTCTCTTGCCTTTACAAGGAAACACCCAAAAGCCAAAACCTCTTACCAACAAATTAGTAAAATGAAGATAGATAGATAAAATTATCAAAACCAGTTAAGTTATTTGGAGAGTTAATTTTTATAATAAATATAAGACATAATTTTTATATTTATCAATATTTTTATTATCTGCATCTACTGATACTCGTTCAACCAATAATATAGAAGGAAATGGAATGGGGGAACTAAAGAAGATGACTGAGGTGTTTTAGAAAATATATATTCCCTCCTCTACTAAATATAAGACCTAATTGACTTTTTTTAAAAGAAGTAAAGGAAGTTAAATATATTACTTAATCTATTATATGTTGTGTATCATTAAATTATATATCAGTTTATAAGTAGGGCTAATTAGTTTGAAGAAAAAACGTAGATATAAGTACTTTGAAATAATTTATCTAACTTCCTTAATATCTCTAAACATAGTTTAAGATATTGATTGTACTCTTAAATACTTTAATATGATAATTACACTTCTAAAAATAAATCGAGATGCTAGATACATCTTTACCCAATTTCATATAATAACACGATGTATAATAAAACCAAATCCCATGAATCAACAAAATAATGAAGAGGGGGAAAAGAAGACAAATGATTGGGTGTGTTTGGATTGGTGATTGGATAAATGACTTATTTTTACTTAGACTTATGGAATCTTAAAATTGAAAAAAAGTTAGATTGAGTAAAATGATGAGTGTTTGGATTGACGATTGGATAAATAACTTATGAAAAAATAAATAATGTTCGGTTTGGCTTTTGCATAAGTGGATTTTGTATTATTTAAGAGAAAAAATTGTAAAAATTATGAAAAATGAAAAAAATGAAGGGATAATTGTGAAAAAAGTCCTCATTGGTAACTTAATTGTCAAATGGGACCTGGGAAGATATCTACACACGGAGGGATTTTTTCACAATTTTCTCAAAAATTAACTTTGAAAATTTGGTAATGGTACAATTTTAATAAAATTATATCAAACTCTAATTTAAATTGGTACACTTCAAAAGCCTTTTCTATTATGCATCTCAAGCTTAAATTTTATAAATTATATCAAACTCTAATTTAAATATTAAATTATAACTCATATTTTCACATAACTTAAAATCTAACAAAATAAACCGATTAAAACCTCAATAATACCTCCAATAATCTAAATAAATTATTTAAACTAAATTTAATAGGTAAAAACACCATATAGAAATTAATTTATGACATGTTTATAAAAGAAATTGATTATAAAATCATAAAACAACTAAATAATAAATCTAAACTGATTAAAATTAATTATTAATTATTCTCTACATTTCTACAGTTATATATTGACAAAACTCAAAATTTACCTAAAATCTTATCCCAAAATATTCTCTAATTAGTAGAAGATTACTATCTAAAGAAAGAGAAAAATATTTAAAACATTTTTCATAGAAGATGTTTTATGATTAGAAGTAATTTTAAGTACCTCATTGATCCCCAAATATATAAAAATATTCTTATCAATGTTATTTTATATATACACAAGCTCTAATAAACTTTATTTTGAGGCTTATTACTTTTTCTAACTTATAACTTTTTTTACCTTAAATTCCATCACTGAATCAAACACCCATTTTAATTTTTTCACTGTTTAAATCCGATTTCACACCCAAACATCAAAACAAACGAGCACGATATCAATTGAAGGGAGCGAAGGCGGTTATTGGCGCTGTCTTTCTAGCAAAGAGCAAGAAATTCCTGAGCCACCAAACCCGCTGGTCCCACCGTGCCCGATGGACTTTTCTTAGTTTTCCTGTCCATACTGGAAATGGTAGGAAGGGGCGCCAGCACACGCTTTGGTGGGGTCAATCGGCTCATCCTAGTCTGAGGATTTTTTTTTAAAAAAAATTCTTCATTATTTTTTTTATTTATTTAAATTAAATTGTATTTAATAGTCTGAAGTATTTTTTAGTAACACTCAATATCTCAAATTATTTAATTTTTAATACATCCATCACTCTATAATATTATTTTCATTTAGTGAGTACTACTGGAAAAGTGCTACATGGTGATGGATGCACAATAATTAATTAATTAATTAATTAATTTGAGATACTGGGTGCTTCTGAAAAGATATTCTAGAATATTAGGTGTTATTGAAAAAACATTTCAGAATACTGGATGGCATCGATTTTTTTTTGGATGCTGGATATGTTAGAAATTAATTAATATGGGATAATGGGTACTAAAAATATTTTAGGGCGCAACAAATAATTTAATCCAAAAAAAAAAAAAAAAAAAGAAATTGGGTTTACTACATTTTGGTGGATGAGCAATCGCATTTAGCATTCCCCGCTACACTAGTATATAAGCACAAAGTTCTGAAATCCGGACCTGTCATTAAATCGGTCAAGGTATTGGGTCAATGGTCCGTGGGTCAAACCGGGCTTAGACCGGTAAGGTATAAAAAATTAAAAAATAATTTCAACCAATAGAGCAATACTTGCAGTAAGAATCCCGAACCAAATGGCAATGACATAAAATAAAATTAAGGATATCTATTAATCAACTACTATATTATAGTAAGGGAAACAACTAAAATTTGTCAGGTGCTGAGGGAGAGGGCTTAAGACGGAGGTGCGGAGAAGAGAAGACAGAGTGAGGTGCTGAGCGTGAGATGTGAGAATTGAATTGAGAAATTGAAGACCTCAGTTTAGCCATTCAGATTTTTTTTTTAAAAAAAGTCGCTTGGTTCAGCATTCAAAAAAAAAAAAATTAGTGACCCGGGTCTGACTCTCTAACCCGGCTGAGTCAGGCCGGGTTAGCCGGGTCAACCCTGGTTGACCCGGTGACTCCGGTTCAGTGGCAAACCGGACCTGTTTTCCGGCCGGTCCGGTCCAGTTTACAAACCATGTATAAGCATTCCTCACTTTTGACTTAGTCTTTTTTTATTGTGAAATTCGCATGATACTGAGAGGATGAATGAATAAGTGCTTGTTTGGAATAGTTTATTTTTTGGCAATAAGTGTTTATAAATCGTGATTTACGGTATACGAGGTAAATATATGAGATAAGTTTTATCTCAACTTACATAATAAGGATTTATTATCCAAAAATAAATGTTCCCTGTTATGCACTAAATGATATATAAGGATGATCTGACTAATTCCAAATTTAAAAGCGTCCCCTGACTTTGCCCGTCCGTGGGTCCCACACTCAGACTAGTATATAAGGATGAGCTGATTAATTCCAAATTCAAAACTATCAATCAACTGTCCCTTTACTACAGAGATTAGAGAATATGAATGCAGAGTCGGTACAGCGATTGATGGGGAGCATAACATTGTTTATGGCGAGGCTTGTAAGGTCACCACCGTCACCGTCGGTACAGCGATTGGTGGGAAGCATAACATTGTATATGGCGAGGCTTGTAAGGTCACCACCGTCACCGTCGGTACAGCGATTGGTGGGAAGCATAACATTGTATATGGCGAGGCTTGTAAGGTCACCACCGTCACCGTCGGTACAGCGATTGGTGGGAAGCATAACATTGTATATGGCGAGGCTTGTAAGGTCACCACCGTCACCGTCGGAGGGTGAGAACCACAGTGCCCATTCATGCCTGCTCATGAGGTCTTTCAATCTTTCCTTTATTCTTCACATTCCTCTCTTTTTTTTTGGGCCCAATTTTTTATCATTATACATCTTCCAAAAAATGCATGATTGCCACACAGTTGCAGCTTTAAATCCCCTTTTTTATTTTTATTCATCCACGCTATTTTCAATGCCTGTAACCAACCTTTATCACTTGACATGAATTAAAATTAATGCTTATCACACATTTTCTACATATAAGTAGAAACGAGCGTACGCGAAAATTAATTTAATTGAATTAATGATGTTTTTCTTTTGTATTTTAATTTATTGATATTATTTTCTTAAATTATTCCATTCCCAAATTAATTTCTGAGCATTGATCCCAATTTTCCCTACTTTTTATAATATGTATATATTAATTTTAGATAAATAAAATGAAAAAGAGGCGAGCTGCTTGTTGTGTAAATTTCTTACGGTTTTGGTTTATTTTGTTCATATTGCTGGGCGAGGTTCGTCCTCATTGGCATCTTTTTTCATGTGTTTCTCGTAAATTTTAGGTCCTGCGACTGCGAGCAAAACCCGATGCTGGAAGAGGCCTTACCTATGCAATACCGCTCTTGTAGTTGATGGTATTGTGTGTGAAACTATAAACTAGCACTTTGCTGAGTAATTTTTTGATGAGTTTAAATATTGGTTGGGATAAAAATATATACGTGCCAAGCAAGACTTACTAGATTTGTGTTTGTAATGTGGGAATTTCAACTTCCTTGAACTTTCAGAAATCAGAATCATAATCTACTCCAGTTAGAAATGGAGGGGCATTACACAATTCAGTTGAATCATCAACCAATATATATAAAAGCCGAATAATTTGCTCCTGTTACTCCAATGTTCACTCTGTTCACTTCAGCCTGTTGAATCAGGGAATGCCTGCCTGCTGAATTACTGAAAATTTCTCCCTTCATCTATCATTGTTCATCAATTTCAATGTCTTCTTATCTATGAATTTGTCACTCCTCAGTCAAAATTATTTGAATTCCATTTTGAATTATGAAGCAATATGATCACACGGACACCTCACGACAATTCATACTTAATCATCTCCATCAACTGTATATGTTTATCTATATCAGTTAATGTTTGTCCTTTTACTGAGTTGTTTTTTGTTATGTTCTCTTCTCACCCCACTGTGGGTATGCGTGTGGCTATGATGAAGGTTTTGGACTATACGGGGAACCCACATCTCCAGATTGGGAGACAACACTTGCCATTGGCTGGGTACAATATTGGTTAATATGGCTTTGACGTTTTGTTCTCTGAAATGCTTTTGTTTTTTGAGTTTTGCCTTTTTATTTTTATTTTTCTTTGTTTAGCAAGTTATTTTCCCGATTGGGATTATGAAAATAGCTTTTCTAGGGTGGGGGAATTTCTTGTTGCCCATTTTATCTATGAATTCCACTCCATATATTTATCAATCAATTCTGTAGATATAGGAAAGCAATACTTGTAATACTTACGAGTGCTTGAAGAGCTTGATTTGAGTAAATCTAAGTAACTAATATGGACAAACACTGAGTTGGTGCCATGAAGAGTACAATTTCCATATTTTTCAAAATGTAATATGTTTTAATTTCTAAATTTTCATTTTGTAGAAAATCATGGACACGAAGAGAACACATCTAAAGCTAATATTGATACCCCTTAAGCTTTTTAATTAGTATTTCGCAGTTGGTGCTCACTGCTAAGTATCATCATGCTCATGCTACAGGTCAATATTCTTTGATTTGATCTTTAATATTTGCATGTGTGAGTAATGTGCCATCAGTCCTAATAGCTTATTATGAATCGTTTTAGGCTTTTTATATTGATTGCCAAGTTTTCCTGACCTAATTTTTGCTTCTTGCATATTATCATGACTTCTCCATTCATAGGGCACAATTTGCTTAACATGTTTTTCTTTTCTCTTCCTGCTAAAGATTTTATGGTTTCCTTGGAATTTTTCATAATTGACATTTGGCAAATAACTCATTGCCTTCTTATTCTCATGTACAATAATGTTATTTTTATATATTTAATCGTTTCACTTGGTTTGATTTTCTCAGTAATTTTCTAACCAAATTCTCTCTCACAGTGATTATTACATTTTCATGTGAAAAGGTCTAAGTTATAACTTCATTTCTTTATTGTTATTGCTTCCAGTTCAGAAATAATGTTTACCTTCAATCAGGCACTCAACCAGACTGGAACTTCTTGATGAATGTCAGAACAACTTCATAATATTTGGGAATTAATGATGAAGATACCACCTGGCAATAACTGCTTTCATGACATTTTTATTGAATTAGTTTTATTTTATCTTTTAAAAGGCTATCTAACCCTTTGAAGTTTAAGTTTGTGGAACAGTTTGAATATTTATTAGGATTAAAAATACGTATATGGCAGGCAAGACTAGTCAGATTTGTGTTCATAATATGGGAATTTCAATTAGTTTTAAATCCAGAATTGAGAATCATAGACCACTTCTATGAGAAACACAGGACTACAGGAGCATTTCACAGGTCAGTCCAATTATATTCATTGTGATGTTCATGCTGATATGGTGGAATGAATATGCATTTGTTACTTTCCTGGATGATAAAAGTGCTTTGGGATTGGAAAAGCTGTCTATGGGAGGCGAGAATATGGGGGTCTTTGGTTTCATTTTGCCTTTTCAATCTATTTGGCTGACTGCAGAGGAAGTTAACCGTTCAGTAAATCGAACAAACAAATCAGAAGCAAGTGAAAGTACGACTGTGAGTAGAAAAAAAAAATGATAATGGCAAGTGAAAGTGAACCAATCCAGATGGTGTTCGTAGAGCACACTAAGGGCATTAATGACCTTGACAAAATCGTTCTTAGAGAAGTCTCTGGATTTTCCGCTGAAAAGGTACGCACACCGAATTTATGCCTCCAAAACCTATACGCGGTGGCATTCAATTGTGTTTTCCTGAGGGAACAATGGGCATGCCATAACAGCCGCAATATTCATGTTGGATGATATGTTCCTTCCAATAAAGATAAAAGGAAGTAGATTGTGTTTGAGAACTTGTTGCTGCCTCTCACTCATCTGACTTGTTTTCTTTTAAAAATTCTGAGATCTATGAAAAAAAATATTGTTGTATATTATCCAACTGTGGGGTGCTTCATGATAAGCGAAGTAAAGATGACTGTCTCAGAAAAGGATATATATATATATATATATATATATATATATGTTGGTCCAATGATAATTGAGAATGAAGGGAGTGAGAATTGGGCCTTACTGTATCTGATGAAAGTATATTAAAATAAGCTTATGATCAAGGTAGATCATGTGTAATTGACGAATATCCAATTTCTCTTTCAACCGGACTATTTAAATCTCTATGATAAAGAGATTTTGAGGGCATCATGATTCTTGCAAACATGGCAAGAGGCAGAAAAGAAGTCAGCAACTTTGATCAGAAATAAAGAATGTCTTTCCATGTTTGAATTGGTCCAATGCAACTATTTGCATATGACCCTCCAGAGAAAACGATAGAGAAGAATAAAGGTTCAAAGCCTCGATCGTTGCGATGCAACTGTTTGACCTCTTGTACACAGACCAGAGGAGGATTTATGAACTAGTCTCGAAGGACACATCCGATAATAAATGATCTTCTTAGGTACGCGATGATTGAGAATAATTGGTGTGAATAAATAAGATATATTATATATATAATCATGCAGTTATCTTGATGTTAATCTTGGATTTTCTACATGGGATGATACTATATCCGTGAAAGGCTTTATTATTTTTCATTTAATAAATAAATTAATTTAATTAATGGGGTAGTTACTAAAAATCATATTAATTTGTTATATTTGTCAATATCCTATGATTTCTCCTCGAATTTTGCAAACCTCCTATTATATCTCCTTTTATTTCAATAGGGATCTGTTACATATTAAATTAGTTAAGTGAGGATAATCATTGATTATCATATGGAGAAAACGTTTTGGACCGAAAAGTCTATGCTGATAATAAATTATTGCTGTTATGGTGAATATTTTTACAGGATTATATTTAATATAATGGATATTATATATTTTAACTGTTCATATTTATGAGGTTATATTAGTTTGGATTGAAAAACAAACTTGGGAATTTTGAGATTGTTGTGATATGAAATTATCTTTAAACATTGGTATTTCAAATAGTCAGTACTGAAAAATTGATGTCATGTGGAGATATGCGATATGCTTATGTATTGGACTATTATGAATATTATATGGAAATTTTAATTTAATTGGAATGGGGTGATATTCTAATTTAATTAGAATTATTTCTGAAAAACTGTGAAATCTATTTGAAATATTTGAAAGTGTGGGGGTGCATAAGATATGGAGCATCTAATGGGGGCACCCTGAAATATATATTGATATATTGAAAAATTATAAAATTGCTATATATGACATGTGCTATGATTAAAATTTATTTAGTGAAGGCTTTGTTATTTGCTGTGAAGAGTAAATCTTGTGATGTGAATTATTAAAACTTGCATATAGCTTTAAATAAGCATTATGGTAGTGATGTGGAAATTTAATTATTTATCTAGTATTTAGATAAAGGTGTTTTAAATTTTCATGATTTGTGGATATGTATTTATCTTGGTATATGCATACTGTAAAAATATATTGAATTTTTATGTGGATGACTTGCATGGTCAAATATATCATATCATGCTCTTGAAATCATGAGAGAATCACATGTGATTTAGGGTGTTAATGATCATAAAAGACAAGTGAATAAATAAGAAATGTTTCTGAATATTGGTTCTGAGAACCACTATGTGAATATTCTTCATGATACTACTTGAGATTACTTTAAAGCTCAATCAATGTATGCACAAATTGTTGAGAATTTGTAGCACTGATAGATGTTAATCCTGTGACATAGCAGATGATGTGTGGAGATTAAGCATTTATAAACTCTAATTGAAGAGAAAGAAATAGTTAAGGGATGTCATAAATGATGACATCATGTATAGTGGATTCCCGTTGTATTGATATGCACGGATGGTAACTAAAATTCAATATATGTGTGAAAATCCAATGGTTATCATTGACCATAAGTGGTGATAAAAGTAAAATATTACATGAGTCAAAGTTGGTTACTCTGAAAATTGGTGAAGTGCTAAGAATGTTGAAAACCTCTTAGCAAATATTTTCATAAGAAACCGACTCTTAGCGTCGATGATATGTGATTATCAAATGGTAATAGCCATTGTAGAAAGAACAATGATATAAGTGAAAATCGTTTGAGATATGATATAAATGAGTGCTTAAGAATTATGATAGAGTTATCTCAATCGATTTGGTGAGGTGAATAATATACCTATCGAATCCGTTAACAAAACCCCTTGGGAGGAAAATGATTATTGAAATGTCAAGAGGAATGGGACTAAAGCCGACTACTAATTGACAGCGATGGCAACCCATCCTTTGTGATTGGTGATCCCATGAAGAAGGTTCACTGGGTAAGAACAAGTCGTTCGTCAGTTCTGACTAGCACAAATATTTTACGTCCCTTCCTATGATACTTTGAATGTGCTAGACTGCATTATTATAGGTTGACCAAAGCTCTTAATGATTTCATAGTTCAATGAGGCAGTATGCATAGTGCAGGCACAAAGTTAAATGAAATCACCTCTATGAATGTGGAGTGTGGCCGCTCCTATGAGATCTTGGCAAAATCTCTAGAGCATTCATTATGCACCAGGCACGCGCATGGCCGACATAACGCGCAAAACCGCTGTTAACAGTGGAAATGTTAGGATATAATCTGACTCTTAATGCCTCTGATACACGCCAAGAGATGAGAGTTCATAACCACTGACATCTCTGTGTATCATGTGTTATCGGTCTAGGTCTAGTTCATAGTCCAAAGGACCACTAGATACAATGGTTATATCCATGGGTGTAACTCAGCAAATGGTGTGTTTTCTTTGACACATGTGGGGGATTGTTGTAAATATTGCATATGGGTGTGTCAAAGAAAGAGTCTCTCCAATATTATGGAATGTGTTCAAATGAAGAGATGCGTTTTGAGAAGTCATGTTCTTATGAATTAAGGGATTTGTGTTGGTTCATGAATCAACATGGTTCATGGATTCAACATATAGTTATGACTTTCCAATTAAAGAGGTGTAGTCTTCAAGAGGCATAACTTCAAGGCATTGATTCATTGTCTATAAATACCCCAACCGTGACACCATTTGAAAGTAGAGAAATAGAAGCCTCAGTAATCTCTCACTGGGTTACCTTATTTTCCACCAGTTCTGCCACCCTGTATCTTAACAGGAAGGGTTCGTTTAATCTTGGGGAGATGCCGCTTCCTATTTACTAAAGGGGCTGCGGAATATCTCTTAAGGACAGTGTCTTTGGACGCGACTCGAATCAAATATTTTCTTATTTCTTTGCAGATTTTGCCTACATGAACATGCCACACGATATTCCATTCTTCTTAGTTTCCTCCAAATACAAAGCTCAAGAACCAATAATATCCCTCACCGTTTCAGCTTCATCCTCTGACTTCTATGCCTTCTCTTCACTTCCATGCAATTAAGTTTTTCTCTTGTTTCCTAGTTTAGCTTCTCTGCCTAGTGGACTAGTGCTTATATCTGTGTTTGGCTTTTTGAATGTTCGCACTATGATATCTTTGATTTTGCAGCTTTCATGGTGGTCCACTTGCTTTATTCTGTTATTTTTAGGTGGGTTCTTTAAGCGTTTTTGTAAAGGTAGGCATCAAGAGTTTGAGATTACAAACAGAATTGAACCTGTAACCTTCTATTCACAGATAATTTTATATACTACTAAATTACAAGGCCAATTTTTTAAGCTAATATACGTGATTACCACTATTGTAAACAAGACTTTTTATGTCGATGAAAGGAGATTCTGTTCGTCGATTTGTGGAGTATAGTAATGAGACCGTAATAGTATGTGACAATATACTTTCCCATCATAAAGCCACACACACACACATGCGTATATGTATATATATATATGATGCGACCACTCTTGCCAGTATAATGATATATCCAATCATTTAGAGCCGTGGAGATTGACTTGAAAGAATAGGTCTTAATTTGTAGTATTTTTATGTGTACTTTTTTTTTTTCCGAAAAATTCCTAATAAAGAACTTTAAAAATGTTAAAAGACAAATAGATGTTTTGAATATTCATAATCCAGATGTTACTTCGAGATGTTACTTCGAGACTTACCCTATACTCTCTTCCTCTTATAAATTTAGAAAATAAAGTATCGTAGAATATATTGAGCTGATAAAGAGGTGGCCCAACTGAGCCCAGGAAAATTATGAACTCTGGTCATAAATTCAGAACATTTTCATAAGCCCAAAAGAGTGATTTAGCCCTTAACTGCTCGGGTCAATACATTAGTAGGCTGAACATAATTTAACCCACTTTATTGGAGTTTGGATTTTTTTAAAAGAACAATTCATCACGTTAGTTCAAAATGTATGTGTGTGTATCAATACGGGTTGGCGTAAGTGGTAAAGAGTTTATGTTCTCTTAAGTGTTCTAATATTGGGTTTGATTCTTGGAACAACACGTATGGAAAAAATCTATTTGGGATGGTCGCCCCCATCTTGGGCTCAACAATACCCGAGGGATTAGTCATCGAGCTCGCTCCGGTGGATACTCTACGTAGCAAAAAAAAAAGTATGTGTGTGTATGCTAACAAAAGTTGGTTAAATTAGTAAAAAGGTTGATTCATAATTATAAAGTTGTAGGTTTAAATCCTGCTGATATGAGGATCTTGTTGGTGGGTGATTTGTAAGTATATCTGTAAGTGCTCTTTAAGTCCAAAGGTATGTCTTGACCTTAGTGAGCCCCCAGGACCCAACTTACATAAACTTTCTTATACTAAAAAAATGTGTGTATTCCTCAAACGCAACTCACCTAAGCTTCTTGTAACAATATATATAGTTAATTTCGTTGATGAATTTGTTGAAGGAAGATTAATATTTAATAAATTTATTATTTGATGCAAGATATTTTTATTTTTTTGGGTGGAAAAATCATAATATTTTATAGGACTAAGCGGATACTTTAACCATTTTTAACTATTCCTATTAATTTACTCATTCTTCAAAAAAAAAAAAAAACAAACAAAAAAGTTATGGCATATTGAATTTATGGGCGAATTTATAGGTTTCGTAACTGTTAAATTTATATTTAATATGGGACATTAATTGATTTATTTCCTTCATATTAAATATGAGCTGTTAATATTTTAGGGTTAATAGTCTGTTTTACCCTGAAACTTTGAAAGTTATCACAATAGAGTAATTTTGCTATAGAAGTTTTTCGGGGTGCAACGTCAAGCGAGGAGTTTCCAAATAGTAGTAATTTTACTAAGACAATTATCCAAATTAAGTTTAATCATTAGTTAACTAAATATGTTGAGCTAGCAGTCATATGTTATCCATGTTATTTTTGTTAAGGTGCAAATTTGCCTAAAAAACTGTCGCTTAAGAGCAATTCTACCCTGAAAGTTTCCAAATCGTAATAATGTCGCCCTGAAAAGTATCTAGGTTAAGTTTCATTGTCACTTAACCAAATATGATGAGTTGACAGAGTGAACAGCATTGAAGAAAAGGAAGTTATATATGGAGGAGAAGCTTATATTTGTTAAAGAGTAATTAAAAAAAGATTCAATCACTAGATGCTTAACACACTATGTATGATTGCCGAGAACAAGGCCATCTAAAACTCTCTGCCATCGTACCCAGTGATGTTGACATAAGTAAGTACCTCTTTAATTTTCTTTTCATCATACAAGATATTTTCAACTCTTTGATTGTCTATAATCCTTTAGACCAGATGCATTTTTTTTAAAAAAAATTGTTACTTATTTTTAAATCTAACTTAGGAAAACATGAAGTGGATGCAATATGGATTTGCCAAATAAGTATATTTGGTCAACTAATGGGTAAACTTAATCTAGATAACAGCCAAAGTGAAATTACCATGATTTGAAAACTTCCATGGCAACATTTCTCTTTAGTGAAAACTTTTGAGGCAAATTTGTTCCTAACCTCAAAACAAAAATGATGTGGATGACTTATGGATTATTAGTTCAACATATTTGGTTAATTAACTGTCAAACTTAACTATAATAATGTCCAAGGCAAAATTACTATGATTTAAAAATTTTCAAGCCACATTACACCCTAAAACCGTCCATGACAAAGTTGCTCTACAGTGACAATTTTTGAGAGAAACTACACCCTTAACCTAATATCATGAACTCTTTTTTTTTTTAAAAAAAAAAAACAAGACAAAATGAACTCTTTGGTCACAAGGCATTGTTAATAATATTTTGTCAGGAATAGAAATTAAAAGAATACTATATTAGGTTATCATATTATATAAATTTCTGAGCAGACCAACGCGCTGGTCCTGCCTCCTTAGACCTTCCCTTTTCTCCGCCTTTTCTGCAAGCATCACTATCAAAATTTTGGGAGAATTGTCCAAAAATACTTTGGAAGCAAATTAATTGTTGATTGCTACCAAGTGTGCAAGCGATCTTCCGTGTGTGCAAGTGATCTTCCGTTTTGTGCAAACCATTTTCCATGTATACAAAAATTTTCCATATAAATGTGCAAGCGATCTTCCGTTTTGTACAAATCATCTTTCGTTTTGTGCAAACCATCTTCCGTGGTAGCATTCAACAATTAATTTACTAAAGAAGTATTTATCAGCAATTCTCCCCAAAATTTTAATAGATTATATTTAATATTTAATAAAATTGAGATTATTATTTTATACAAAATACATAGATAAATTAGAATTATTAAAATTTGACTTGAATAAACTGTTAAAAATTTCATATGAAAAGCTCATAATTGTATATTATTATTAAAATACTCTATAAGTATTAGTTTTTCTTTTTTACTTTCTTTTATGACAATTGAGATCTGTTTATTTTAACTTGGGTTAAGATATCTCCAGCATCTTAAAATATTTTTTTACAGGCATCTAGTGCCTTAAAGTATGTTTTTAAGTGCAACTAGTACCCTAAAGTATTTTTCTATATATGCGTCCAGTACCATAAATTATTTTTTTTTAGTGCATCCAACACCCTAAAATATTCTTTTAGGTTTATCTTGCATTCTAAATTATATAAATTGTTAAGCGCAAAATTGTATAAAAAAGTACTTTAAGGTGATAGAAGCCCTTAGGAAAAATACTTGAGGCCTGAGGGTAGAGTAAAAATACTTTAGGGTACAGGATGCACTTTAACCCTTTCAAATTTTAAAAAAATTTAATTTTTATATGTAAGATTATTAAATTTCAACCCTTAAAATTTTAATAAATAATAATTTGAAGAGAAATTGAGGGAAAAAAAGGAGGGTGGGGAAAAGGTAACACGTAAGTCAGCACTCATTATCCTCTTCTGTTGTCTTCCCTCCACTGTCTTTGGCTTTCTCATCCACACCTTTGATTTAGATTTAATATATTTTTCAACAATTTCGTTGAAATTTGCAGGTGAGGCCTCAGTGAAAGAGGAAAACGATTGGCCTCTTGAAAGAGTAAGGATGAGAACCAGAATGAGTAT
Source organism: Inga leiocalycina (assembly GCA_963242795.1). Taxonomy (NCBI): domain Eukaryota; kingdom Viridiplantae; phylum Streptophyta; class Magnoliopsida; order Fabales; family Fabaceae; genus Inga; species Inga leiocalycina. Next base: position 18,755,943 of record OY725320.1, read on the forward strand.
CGTCTCAGCTGCCCAAGCGACCAACAATTCCCGTTCGTGCCTGCTCTTGAGGTCTTCCAATCTTTCATTTGTTCTGCAGGGTAACCTTTTGAAACATTTTAAATACTTATTGGGATTAAAAATTTATGTGCCAGGCAAGACATATCGGATTCGTGTTCATAATGTGGGAACTTCAACTAGTTTGAACTGCAGAATTCAGAATCATAATCTACTTCTGGTAGAAACAGAGGGGTGTTACACAAGTCAATCAAATTATATTCAATTTGATATTCATGTTGAGCAGTCATACTCTTTTCTGGTTTCCATGGACCAGAACGCAAGCAGAGACTACTATATTGTTGCAAGTGCTAGGTTTGTTAATGAATTATTGTGCCAAAGGGTTACAGGTGTTGCAGTTTTACACTACTCCAATTCCAAGGGACCAGCAACCGGCCCTCTACCTGATCCACCCAATGATTTTTATGACGAGGAGGCATCAATGAACCAAGCGAGAAGTGTCAGGTTTGTCACTGTTGATTTGTCACAGTGGTTCATTTATCAGTACTGTTATTTACCAAGTACATGACGTTAGAGTCGTTCATCATTGATGGTGACTGCATTTGATATTTTGAAGAAGAATTATGGCTACAATATTTAAAAGAACCAGGGAGAATGACAATTAAAGACCCTATAAGGAAATTAATACAAAATGAGGACTTATTTGCAACTAGAATTTCGAAATTTTTAACTCAAACTTCGATATTCACAGCTTGAAGATCCTCAGTTTACATTAATATTCTTATAAGGTTCTTAATTGTCATTCTCCTTCACTAAAGATATGAGTTACTTGGTATAATTTATTCCATGGCTGAAAGTAACTAACAAGGCAGCCCTTTCCATCTTGATGATTTCATGAACCTGTTTACTGCATCCTCTAAGGTTCCTATGTTGATCAGGCAAAATACTTCTGCCAGTGGAGCTCGCCCCAATCCTCAAGGGTCCTTTCGGTATGGCTCCATTAATATAACTGACACTTATATGTTAAAGGTTCTGCCTCCAACGCTCATCAATGGCCATGTTCGAGCTGCCATCAATGGCTTTTCATTTGTTAAACCTGAGATACCATTTAGGCTCGCTGACCAACGCAAGTTGAGAGGAGTTTATAAACTTGATTTTCCAAGTAAGCCACTGAATAGACCTCCAGTACGATGGACATATCTTTAATTAATGCTAAATATGGGGATTCATTGAGATTTGTTAAGGAAATATTCTATTATTATTATTAGATTAATTAGCATAATTAGCGGGATTGATTGACTGTTACGATCCCCTCATTTAGGAGCAATTAATATTTAGGCTCCTCACTTTTGTATATATATAGTACCTTCCTGTGAATAGAAATATACAATTCATTCAGTATTCAAACACTTTCGTAACATGGTATCAGAGCGTAGGGTTTCCTAAATTTTTTTTCGGGCACTGTTCATCGACTGTAGCGGCACTGTTTTGGCGACACTGTAGTGAATATTGTTCATCGACTATAGCGGCGCTGTTCATCGGACTGTGGCATCACTGTTCTTGGTACTGTTCGTTCACTGTTCATCGCACTGTGCGTCACTGTTCTCGGTACTGTTCTGTCACTGTACGTCATTGTTCTCGGTACTGTTTGGTCACTGTTCATCGGTATTGTGCGACACTGTTTTGCAGTATTTGGGGTGTTGTTTGGTACTTTTTTGGGTGTTTTTTGGTGCTATTTTCTCTTGTTGAATTGGACTTCTTTATTATTGTTCTTTGCTTATGGATTCCATGGCTGACTCTAAGACTCCTGAAATGTTACCCATGTCTACTAAGATTACTTTCTCCCAATTGAACTGGACTAATTATAGTGATTGAAGCACCACTGTTAAAATCTATATTATGGGTATTGAGAAGGAAGAACATTTAACCGATGAACCCCTTAGTGATAAAGACAAACTGGTTGCTTGGAAAAGGGCTGATGCTAGAATCTTGTTTCAAATTAGAAATGCTATTGAACCCCGGATCTTGTCTTCAGTGAGTCATTGTACTACGGTTAAGGAAATAATGAGTTATGTGGAATTTATGTTCTCTGATAAAGGGAGCCTCACCTGGATTCACGAAGTTTGTAAAGGTTTTTATCGCTTCCAGCAGCAGGGTCTCCATTAAAGGACTTCTTTTTTGGACTATAAGCGGTTGTATGAGGAAATGAAAGTCCTTATGTCTCCTTAAGCAGATCTTACAACTCGTATTAAGAATCTAGAACTACAGGCCATTATTGGTTTTCTCGAAGCTCTTGATCCATCTTACGAGACCATTCGCTCTCAGATTCTGTCTAGTCAAGAAATCCCATCTCTTGACGATGTGTTCGCACGTGTTCTTCGTGCTGATGGTATGACCCGTCCGTCTGTGGATCCAAATGCAAGTGCTTTGGCAGGTCGGGGTCCCTTTGACCTCAAGAACTATGGCTCCAAACAGGGTTCCAGCACCCCGCACACAACTTCTGGCAGTATTATCTGTAATTATTGCAAGGAACCTGGCATATCAAGAAAAATTGTCGAAAATTGCAAAATAAATAGCAGCGTGATCAGCAGCGTGGCTTTGCTCATGTTGTCCAGACCTCTGATCAGCCTGACCTTGGTTCGCCCTCTGTCGCGGCCTTATCTACAGGTACTCTGCCCTCTGTCTTGCTACCACTTCCTCGAAGTGGGTCATTGATTCTGGTGCTACAGATCACATGACAGGTAACTATCGCTTATTTTCATCGTATGCCCCCTATGCTAACCCATCCTCTATCTATATTGCTAATGGTTCCCCTGTCCGTGTCGTTGAATCAGGCAATATTAATCCCACTCCCTCCATTACATTATCCTCTGTCCTTAATATTCCTGATCTCACATTTAATCTTCTGTCTCCCAGTAAACTCACTCGTCATTTGAATTGCTTCATTTCATTATTCCCTGACCATTGTTTGATCCAGGATCTGTTGACGAAGCTTATTATTGGTAGAGGTTATGACTCTGGTGGGCATTACATTCTGGATGATCAAGTGCCGCGTTCCGTTGCCTGCTCTGGTGGATCGTCTCCTTTTAAAGTTCATTGTCGTCTCGGTCATGTGTCCATTTCGTCTCTAAAGAGGTTATATCCTCAGTTTTCTTCTGTGTCTGCTTTGGATTGTGAGTCGTGTCAGTGTTCCAAACACCATCGTGTTCAATTGGCACCTCGAGTCAATAAACGGGCTGCGTCCTCCTTTGAGTTAGTACATTCTGATGTTTGGGGTCCTTGTTCAGTTTTATCTCAGACTAGTTATCGTTATTTTGTCACTTTTGTTGATGATTTTTCCCGAACGACTTGGCTTTATTTAATGAAACAACGTTCTGAATTGTTTACTCATTTTCAAAACTTCTGTGCTGAAATTCAAACTCAGTTCAATACTCCTGTCAAAATCCTTTGAAGTGACAATGCGAGAGAATATTTTTCCGCCCCTTTTACTGATTATATGCAAAGTTATGGTACTCTTCACCACTCCTCCTGTGTCGATACCCCTGCTCAAAATGGTGTTGCTGAAAGGAAAAATCGCCACCTTTTATAAACTTCTCGAGCTCTTATGTTTCATTCTAGTGTTCCTACACCATTTTGGGCTGATGTCGTGTCTACTGCATGTTTTCTTATCAATCGCATGCCTTCGGCTGTTCTTAGTGGTGACATTCCCTATTCTGTTTTGTTCCCCACCACTAAGCTCTTCCCTGTTGATCCGAAAATCTTTGGTTGTGTTTGTTTTGTTCGGGATGTTCATCCGAGTGTCAGTAAGCTCGATCCTAAATCTTTAAAGTGTGTATTCCTTGGTTATTCTCGCGTCCAGAAAGGTTATCGATGTTACTCTCCTGATCTTTTTCGTTATCTTGTATCCACTGATGTCACCTTCCATGAGTCCTCTTCTTTCTTCAGGTCTCCAGTGTTCTCTGCATCTCCCTCGGTCATTAACACGACGGATGATTTCTTAGTTTATCGTGTCCCACCAGTTCAGGCTGCTGTTCCGGTTCCTGCTATTATCACTGAGACTGCTCCAACCAACTCTGCTCCTCTGTCAGTAGATGCTTCGCCGTCGGATTCTGTCCCTGTAACCCTAGACCCTCCTACTCTTGTCCCTGATACAGTTGTGCCTGATTCTGCCATTGACCCGCCCAATGACCTCCCTATTGCCCTCAGGAAAGGTATCCGCCCCCATTGTCCTCCTTAACGCTATACTGACTGCATGTATCCTATATCAAACTTTGTTTCTTACCAACATTTATCTCCTGTTTCCTCTTCCCTTGTGGCCACCCTTGAGTCCATCACCACCCCTACCACCCTTCACCAAGCCTTAGCCCATCCTGGTTGGCGTGCTGCGATGGAAGAAGAAATAATGGCCCTTGAAAAGGCTGGTACTTGGACTCTTGTTGATCTGCCTTCTGGGAAGAAGGCCATTGAGTGTAAATGGGTATTTGTAGTTAAGACTAAGGCTGATGGTTCCTTGGAACGGCTAAAAGCTTAGCTTGTTGCTAAAGGGTATGCTCAAACTTATGGCATTGATTACTCTGAAACTTTCTCCCCGGTCGCTAAGCTCACTTCCGTCCGTCTTCTTGTCTCTTTAACTGCCACCTATCGTTGGAATTTACATCAGTTGGATGTTAAGAATGCCTTTTTGAATGGTGACCTTCTTGAGGAAGTTTATATGGAGCAACCTCCTGGTTTTGTTGCTCAGGGGGAGTATGGGAAAGTGTGCTATCTTAGAAAGTCATTGTATGGTTTAAAACAAAGTCCACATGCCTGGTTTGATAGATTTTGTAACGTGGTTCAGAAGTTTGGATTGCACCAAAGCAAGAGTGATCATTCTGTGTTCTATCAGCAGACCAATGCAGGTCTGATTCTTCTGGTTGTATATGTTGACTACATTGTGATTACAGGGAGTAACACTTCTGGAATTTCCGCGCTTAAAGTCTTTCTCAACCTTCACTTCCAAACAAAAGACTTAGGACTATTGAAGTACTTTCTAGGTATTGAAGTTATGAGAAACAAGAAAGGCATTCTGTTGACTCATAGGAAGTATGTTCTCGACCTCCTGAATGAAACTGGGAAGCTTGGAGCTGCACCAAGTAGCCTTCCCAGGATTCCAAACCCATTCCTGGACTTGAATGATAGTATGTTTGATGAACTTCCTGATGACTTGAAAAAGAAGATTGATCCAGAGAAATTGAAGCCATTTGCATATCCTGAGAGATATAGGAGATCGGTTGGAAAGCTGAATTATCTAACAGTGACTCGTCCTGATATAACCTTCTCTGTTAGTGTACTTAGTCAGTTCATGGCATCTTCGACAGTGGCACAGTGGGAAGCCTTAGAACATATCTTGCACTATCTGAAAGGCTCCCCAGGTCGGGGCATTCTCTATTCGGATTTTGGACACACTAAAGTTAAGTGTTTTTGTGATGCGGATCATGCAGGATCAAAGGCCACGAGACAATCTACTACGGGTTACTGTGTGTTTATTGGTGGCAACCTGATATCTTGGAGAAGTAAGAAACATGGGGTTGCATCTAAATCAAGCGCAGAGGCAGAATACAGAGCTATGTCTCAATCCGTACAAGAAATTGTATGGATACTTCAGCTCATGAAGGAAATTGGCATTGTCACGACATTACCTGCGAAGCTTTGGTGTGACAATAAAGCAGCGCTTCATATATATAGCATCGAATTCTGTGTTCCATAAGCGAACGAAGCACATTGAGATCGACTGTCACTTCATTCGGGACAAGATCAAAGAAAATGTTGTATCTACAGGACATATGCGATCTGACGACCAGCTAGCAGACCTTCTGACAAAAGCATTGACTGGGATACGGGTTGAGTATCTTTGTAACAAATTGGGCATGATTAACATATATGCTCCAACTTGAGGGGGAGTGTTAAGGAAATATTCTATCATTATTATTAGATTAATTAGCATAATTAGTGGGATTGATTGACCATTACGATCCCCTCATTTAGGAGCAATTAATATTTAAGCTCTTCACTTTTGTATATATATAGTACCTTCTTGTGAATAGAAATATACAATTCATTCAGTATTCAAACACTTTCGTAACAAGATTATATTGCACAACAATGACACCACAATACAGAGTTTTCACATGGATGGCTACTCCTTTTTTGTTGTTGCGTAAGGGCTTGTTTGGTATGAGGGGAGGGGAGGGAAAGTGGGCGGAGAGAAAATTTTTTTGAGTTGAATTAAAAAAAAAAAATTAGAGAAATGGGGTTGTTAATTAATTTTTCTGACTCTTTTATCTTATATACTCTATTTATTAAAATTTTATTACCCTACTTCTTCAATCTTTTAAAATTCAACTCATACAAATTTTCTCTTCCCTTCCTCCCCCTCCAAATCCTTCACACCAAACGGACCCTAAGAGTCCCTTTTCTTTTCCCTTGGTGTCTTAGAAGGTATAATAGCGTCTGTGATCACTGAGTTCAACAATTTTGTGAGTCCAGGATGGGCTATGGTGAGTGGTCAGAAAATTCCAGAGGTACATATAATAAGTGGGATGGAATTTCACGCTACACAATTCAGGTTTATTTTTCTTTGGAAAATGCATCACTTTGCCGGGACAACAAAACCATACATTTATCATGGCCATATTGCTATTGTGATAGTCTTTTGCAAGAACCAAATTCTAGTGATTTTCATTTTTTGATTCTACACCTTTTTAGCTCATCTTTGAAAAACTTCTGAACGAATGTTTCCCCAGTGTCAAATGTTGAAATTCGATGATCAATTGAGTTAATCTTCATTAGTTGTTCGCTATTCACGTATGTCTTTTGGATTTGAGCACTTCTTAGATACTGAGAAATGAAAACAACCTTGGGCTATATAAAGCCGACTGAATGTTAGAACTGCCTTGAGCTTGATTGTAATTGTAGAAGTAAATTCTTAACTGTTAGTTGACCATATAACAAGTGAGTCCATAAAGAAAATCTCTGGCTCCTGGTTTTGAGAATGTGCATATATATATATATATATATATGTAATAGCATCTTATTTATGACTATGAAGCACAAATAGTTCAATAATATGGAGTGAAACTCATACTAGCTGGCACTTGAAATTACACCAAATGATACTTTATATGTGAGTTTCCTTTTTCTTAGTAACTGACTGATTTGTTGCCATGCAATAATCTTCAACCATTGAGGGATTTGAGGTTTGTTATGTGTTTGTTGTGTTTGAACTTTGAAGTGTTCAATGAATAGGTTTTTCCTGAAGCATGGACAGCAATCCTTGTTTCTCTTGATAACACTGGAGCATGGAACCTGAGAGCAGAAAACTTAGACCGGTGGTATCTTGGCCAAGAAACATATCTAAGGATTGTCAATCCTGAAGAAAGTGGGGATACAGAAATGGTGCCACCAGATAATGTTCTATATTGTGGACCCCTCAAGTCTCTTCAAATGTATCGAATCCTTCCAACCCATCACTTTATTCATTGTTTATTATCAAGTCATTTAATATAATCATAACACGAGAAGAGAATACTTATTGAGGACTCAATAATTTGACTTCAATTGTTTTTTAATGATTGTTTTATGTATTTTACCTGCAGGCAGCAACACCACTCTTCTGGAGTTCATTCTTTCAGAGTAAACTTGAAGCATTACATGATGATGATGCTGGCTCTTTTTACTGCCATTTTCATATCTAGCTAATCTTCACAGTTTCACTTGTGTGTTGAGGTTTTGGATATCTGTGGGATAGTATGCCCAAAGGGTGATACAGATTTTTAGGTCTAAAGAATGTTCTGAGTCTAGATTTTCTTTCTTTTGCTTTGCCCTCTTTTTCTTTTTAACTTAGTTGTTAGGGAAAATCTCATATAAAGCTATTTAAAATAGGACAATTCTAAACCAGGTTGATAAATTTAACAAATCCCTAAATGAGTCATCAACCTAATTTAGGATTTTAAAATGTGGGTAAAATGATTTTGATGTCCTCTCCTCTCTCATCTTTAAAGAATTTTATTACTTTGTAAATTATGTTTTTCTCTATATATATATCAACATTAATATTTAATAAAATAAAATATGATTAATCTACAATTTAAATATATTAATTATCATCTTATGAACAAAAGCTTACAATATTTTTAAGCAAGGAGTTCATTTTATTAACACGAACAAATTTTTCAAAAAAAAAAAGAAAGAATAAGTGTCACAATAAAAAAATTATTTTTTAAATAAATATATTAATTGTAAATTTTAATATATTTATTTCATATATAAATTTTTTCTTGGAAAATTCCATATTTCAATAAGCAATTTATGAAATTTTAAGTGTATTTAATATTTTTATCTAAAATATCCTTAGAAGTATATCAAAGTTTCTAGCCTTTCTAATAGAAAAGAAAAATTTACATTAAAAAAGTGAAATCTTAACTAAATTATTTTGAATAAATTCACATTTATGCATTAGGGAAAACTATTTAGAGTTTGTTTAGATTAATGTTGGTAAAAGTAGTTTTTATTTCAATTTATTTTTACAAACTGAAGTTAGCAAGTATTATCCTTTTCTTTTTTTTTTGTCTCACTTGATAAAAAGAACTATATTATTTTTTTAATAAAACTCAATTTTTTATTCTTTTTTATCTTTAATATCAATTGAATGATTTTTGGTTGAAAAAATCAAATTTTTTAATTGATTTTTAATATCAATTAAATGATTTTTAGTTGGTATGTATCATAGCTCCTTTTTTTTTTTTTGCTTTTATGATCCTGTTAGAGCATAAAAAATTCCTTTAATTTAGAAAAATTATATTTTGTTTGATTATATATTAATGTTGATATATATAGAGCAATAAAGTCATATAGCAATAAAACTCTTTAAAGAGGGGAGAGAATTGAAGAAAGGGAAGGGCATTAAAGTTATTTTACCCATATTTTAAAATCCTAAATTAGGTTAATGACTTAATTAAGGATTTATTGAATTTATCAATCTAATTTAGAATTTCTTTATTTTAAGTAGCTTTATATGGGATTTTCCCTTGTTGTTAATGAACTAAAAGATGAATTAATGATTTAGTTGGGGTTGATAAATCTTTATCCTTACTCATGTTGCAAAATCATATTTGTTTAGTTCCTTATACATTCTAGTCCATGTCTACTCATTTTAGTCAATGAATGCTTCCTTTGACCTTGGTTTTCTTTCGTTCTTTCTTTTTTTGAAAATTAATTTGTCAGTGCTTCTATTCATGTGGCATAATTAATCCAAGTGATTCAGCCACTAACGTTGTTTCTCTTATTTATAAATTACTACCTTCAGACCTTAATTGCACTACACATAAAATTTTATATTAAAGACCGGATGTAGTAATATATTGAGTATTGGGACTAATATTTGTAATTGAATTACAGGGACCCAATGAAAAGGAAAAAACTATAAGAATTTGATTGAAAAAAAGGTAAAATTGTCAACACCCGTTTCCATTTCGATATTCACAAAGTAATAGAGACCAAGTTCCACAGGCATACAGAAAAGTACATATATACTGATAAAAGTATTTGTTTACAGTCCAAAGTTAAGATACAAAAGGTGACAATATTTACAACATAATCTATCTATAACCACAGACTTTAACTTCGCCTCAAGACACGTGCCAGTCACTTTCCTTTATCCACGTCCTTGCCTTTTGATCCACTAGCACCCGCTGAGATGTTTGGTTTAGAAAAAGGGGAGAGATTCCAAGGAATCTCAGTAGAAACATATGATCAGCATATAAAATGCAAAAATAAAATATGCAATGCACCGTATCAAGTAAAATGAAAACTCATATCATCCGTATGTGTACACAAAATTCAGGGCCAACTAACCCATTGAAACCCCTACATGTACCTTAGCTGAGTCCTTAACTACAGCTAGGTAAGACTAGTGTACTTCAGCTAGGTCCTAGACCACAGTTAGGTAATGTGCCTCCAGCACGTGTTCATATCACAAAATACAGTAACACGCATCATACAAATAATCACATAGTATATGAGAGATAGTAGTCCCTACCTTAATCTCTTTCTTGTCTCAAAGGGTCCGCCTCGTAAAACGTGTCAACTATAGGCGTTCAACTCAGTCCTAAAACATCAAATGTACAAGAAATAGGTTATAACCTATCCAAGTATCATTTTAGACACTTCCATAGTGTTTCTAGTGGTTATAATAGCTTATGGTAAAAATTTACCGAAATGCCCTCGGGACCCCGGCTCGGCCCTGCGTACCCGGCCCGATGGCACGTTTTCCCAAATTTTTGACTAGGGCTATCTTGACGTATTTTCGTCTAAGGAATCCATTTCCGGATTCAAAATTATCAAATTCAATGTCAAATTACGAAATTGCCCTTGGCAGCCCTACTTTTAGGGTTTTAGGGGCGTTTCCGTAATTATGCTTTCTCGGCCTTTTCTGAAAAAGTGCCAAACTGTGACCCCACCTAATTTTCCCTCCTGAACCCAATGGAACCATCAAATCATTGAAAATCCAACTCTAAGGTCCTCAAACATCCCTGGCCAAAATTATGGTGTTCTCTAGGAAAAATCGGGGTTTTACGATTTCGCCTCTGTAAACGCATTCCTTTATACTCCTAACCACTTTATTAACCATCTAATTAAGTTATAACAACCATTTGAACTAAAATTGGGCAGCATAACCCTTAGGGACACACTTTTCCAAAATTTAAAACCAATGGTAATCCGGTGAAATTTCACCGATTAAATTACCCACATCAGCCAGAATAGTTAATATACGAAGGTTTGGAAGTTACCTCGAGCTCCCACAAGCTTTTCCCCAAAGATGGCTGAAACCCTAACCTTTAGAGAACATATTTTTGAGCCTCTAAACCCTAAAGAACAAAGAGGAGTAGCTTAGAGTCGGAGTTATACGCGTTAGGAGCTAAATCGTCGGAGAAATCGGCTTACCTTGCGAGATTTCTTCCCTTTCTCTCTCTAAACTCTCTCAAATTTCTCTCTCTTATTTCAGGTATGTTGCAGCACGAAAATGGGCTGAAGAGGATGATGATATATTTATTTATCATATATTTTGCAATATTTTATTTATTTGTTTTATTTTCCAAAATTTCAAAAATGAACTTATGTACATAAATTCTTATGTACATATAACCATGCTCATTAAGCCCAATCAATATTTCCTTATTTATGCCACATGTAGGAGACACCTAGGGGTCCCTCCTTATGGTCTCAGTTGGCTTCACAACTTGTTCTGGTTACGTATACACGTAAAGTCTCAATTTTGGTCAAAATTGCACTTTTTGCTCAAATTTTCCATAAATTCATATTAAATTGACCAAAATATTCTAAATATATTTTTAACCTTTATTTTTATTAATTAATTGAAATTAAATTCAATTAATTGGAAAATTATTTATTTTGTGCTATTTTGGCAAAATCACGATTTTACCATTACCTTTCTAATCCAATTTCTTTTCTTATTTTTTCTTTGGCCAATTTCCATATGTTTTTGGACCAAATATTTTCTCTAATATTCCTTCATTTTTGGACCTTAATATTGGGCTTTTTAAATTACCTAGATTAATTCCATAATTATTTTTGCTCAATTTCCCATGAAATTGAACATTTATGAAATTCATAAATTCCAAATTCATGAATATTCACAATTTTATTGAATTTCCCAAATAATTACAATATATTTGGTGAATATAAAATTTGGGGTGTTACAAAAATTATATGGACTTGTAGATTAGATTTCTCTTTATTTTTTACTCTCTTCCTCCTCTAGTGCACAAGGATCTTATAAGGTGAGGACAAAGAAGAAACATATACACGAAACCTTACTCTAGAGAAGAGGCTGTTTTAGGATTTAAACAGCAAATTCCAATTTATTTCACATAGCAGCAATCTTACTATTGCTAGAAGGCTCACCCTCTACCCTCTTTCTCTTCTGCATTTGGAAAATAAAGTAGAATAGATTGAGCTGATGGAGAGTTGACCCAACTGAACCCTGGAAAATGATGAACGCTGGTCATAAATTTAGAACATTTTCATAAGCCCAAAAGTGGGATTTAGCCCTTAACTGTTTGGGTCATTACATTAGTGGGCTGAACATAATTTATCCCGCTCCCATAATAATTAAATTATTCAAATTCTAATTTAGATTATTGAACTTAATAAATTATATATTAGATTGTATGTCATAATTAGATATTTAAAATTTAGATCAGAATACCTTTTTATCTCTTAGTCATTGCAACAGTAAAATTGAAAACATAACCGTCTTATTTGTGCGCAACATAGGAGCCCCAATTTTGTTGAAGGAAGATTAATGCTCACAAAAATTTATTATTTGATCCATCATATTTTTGTTTTAGTGGGAGGAAAAAGCATAATATTTTAGAGGACCAAATGTATACTTTAGTCATATTTAACCAATCATACTTAATCCTACTAATTGTCTTATTCTTCAAAAAATTATGTTATATTATATTTATCAGTGAATTTTTAGGTTTTGATAAACATTTTAACAAGTAATCATACACACAATAACAAGAATAACAAGTTAGACACTTGTTATTGCGTGTATGACTGCTTGTTGAAGTCTAAAGTGAGGTTTCAAAATTTTTTCATTTTATTTCTAAATGAGATGCTGCGAGGCTGCAGCCATACTTGTTGATATCCTCCCAATAATTTAACACTTTTTATGATAAGATTTTAGAATATAAATAAAAATGATAGTTATAATTAAAAGGATAAAATAAAATTAACTAGAGTGATGACGAATTCCATGTATCAATAATCATGTTAATTCTTAAAAAAATAATTCAAAATTAATTCTCACAAGAATTTATAATTTGAGCTAATGTTTTAATATTATCAGGCAACATAACTACTGTACATTGTGTGACGTTGGGTTGCAAAAGAAATTGGGAAGTTTCATGGGAAATTCATGATACATAATCTGAAAATCCGAATTTAATCTTAAAAAATTCGATTGTTAATATATGCTTGACTTGTATGTTTGTTCTTAGGGATGGAAATAGGCCAGACCCCTGTTAGGGGCTTACGGCCTAACCTAACCTATTTAGTAAATAGGTTAGGCTCAAGCATATTGCTAGACTTATTTAGATAAACAGGTCAGACCTATTTTCATAAGGCCTAGCCTACAAGCCTACAACCTAGCCTATTTAGCTTTTTTTTTAATATATACTATTACATAAGTATATACAATATAATTTAAATAATTTTATAAATTTACCAACTTAATCTTAATTCTAAGTTTCACATTCCATCATCATTACACTCAACCATTATTTTCGCATAAATCATTCACCCTTGCCTTTCTTCTCTTCGATTGCTCGAGATGGCAACACTAACTCACTTATTCTCCCCTAATTTGCGCCCTCCATTTAAACATAATAATTGCTATAAGTTTATTTTAATGTCAAATGAAATTTATAATATGAGTAAGAGGAGTTTGTCCTAATTTATGTGAGAAATGTAAAAGAGGTAAAACCTAGTATTACATGTTATTTCTTATACTTAGTCAATTTTAGAAAATATATCTCATTAGTCAACAGATGATTAATTTTTCTTATTCCTATATGCTCAGACAATTGTTGTCACTAGACATTCTTTTCTTTCCTTACTAAGCCCTAATATTACTGAGAATGGATATTAGGCTTTTAAGACATAATGTAGAATTGTATATAATTGTGAAGGGTTATATATGAATTTGGAGGTAATTGCTTTAAAGGTTATTATTATTATTTTTTTGTTGCCCACCCGGTTCACCGGAGCTTTGCCCTGATTACATCTGGATCCAACTCGCGTCGCGCATCTGGTTATGGTGGGAGAGTCTCCCAATGGGAATTTTCTGCATACACAAGACTCGAACCCGAGACCTTGCTTAAGCGAAACTAAGCCGCTTACCACTTGGACTAACTCCCATAGGTTATTTTAAAGGTTATTTAAAGGCCTACATTATTTAAGTAGGCCTTTAAACAGGCTTTAGGCCTTTTGAAGGCCCAGACTTAGGCCTAAAAAAAAAGCCTACATACAGGCTCAGGCCCATGTTCAGGTTTTGAATCTCTGTTACAGGCTCAAGCTTATTTAGAAAAAACCTAATCTAACCTAACCTATCTCCACCCCTACTAATTCTGCAAAGTGTGATCATGAGACATGACATTCCAGGAATTTGAACCAATCAGATGCACAATGAAGAAGCTCTGTGCGCTGTCCTTCTTTCGATGGAAACAGGATCTCTGTTGCCGAATCAGGAGCACTTCTTTGCGTACTCTACACTGAGTTTGCCACGTCACCTGTACACCCTTCAATAAACAACATATTCACTTTCCCTACTCAAATCCTAAACATTCTTAATGGCTTTTGTGAGTTTATCGTTTTTATATTTTTAACTTATAAAATTAAATTAAGTTATTGATAAATTTATGTCTATTATAAACTTGATTAAACTCACTCATTTTTTTGTTGATAATTTTTAAAATCGTGTTAACTCACTCTTAAATCCGTGTTAATTTTTTGGGAAAATTCCAAAAAACTACGTTGCAAAATAGAAAAGGACAATTTAATACAGCGAAATTTGGAATTCCCATATCAGTGTTGTGTCAGAGCAGACGAGGGATATGGGATATGATATCTTGTCACAATGACTTTAATGCCCTTAGTGACAGGGAAAAGGGAAAAAATCAGAAGAGGGAAGGCCGAATAACTGTCAGATGAGAAACCTAAGGGACAACGGAGAGATGACGGGAACGATGGTGTAGTGATGGTGGTTGGCGGCAATCTGGGGTCTCTTGGAAGGATGTTAACAAAGAAAGGACGAACATAGGAGGTCAGCGGCGAGGTACAGTTCTGCGACCTGCATTTTGTCAAGGGGGTTGGAGCGTTGTTCCTGCGAAGATGTTAATGAAGGAAGCGGAGTCGTTAATGATGAATGTGGTGTTGTTAATAGTCCAGGAGGTGTTGTTTTTGGACATCCACATTACGACTTTCCATGTAATTCCGACGAAGATATTAATCAAGGATGTAGAGTCGTTAATGAAGAATGTAGTGTTGTTAATAGTCCAAGAGGTGTTATTTTCGGACATCCACGTTACGCCTTTCCATGTAGTTTCAGTGAAGATGTTAATGAAGGAAGCGGAGTCGTTAATGACAAATGTGGTGTTGTTAATAGTCTAGGAGGTGTTGTTTTCAGACATCCACATTACGACTTTTCATATAGTTCTAGCGAAGATGTTAACCAAGGATGTGAAGTTGTTAATGATGAATGTGGTGTTGTTAATAGTCCAGAAGGTCTTGTTGTGAAGATTTTAATGAAGGAAGAAGAGTCGTTAATGAAGAATGTGGTGTTGTTAATAGTCCGGGGGGTGTTGTTTTCAGACATCCATATTATGACTTTCCATGTAGTTTCAGTGAAGATGTTAATCAAGGATGTGGAGTCGTTAATGACGCATGTGGTGTTGTTAATAGTCCAGAGGTGTTGTTTTCATACATCCACATTATGACTTTCCATGTAGTTCCATCGAAGATGTTAATCAAGGATGTGGAGTTGTCAATTATATCACATATGTTGTTTTGAACCTAATAGCAATGGCAAACAAAGTTGAAACACGCAAAATATTAACAATACTACATTCGTTATTAACGACTCCATATCCTTGATTAACATCTTCGCAGGAATTACATGGAAAGTCATAATGTGGATATCTGAAAACAACACCTCTTGGACTATCAACAACACCATATTCGTCATTAACGACTTCGCTTCCTTCATTAACATCTTCACTGAAACTATATGGAAAGTCGTAATATGGATGTCTGAAAACAAAACCTCCTGGACTATTACAACACTACATTCTTCATTAACGACTCCACATCCTTGATTGACATCTTCGCAGGGATTACATGGAAAGTCATAATGTGGATGTTCGAAAACAACACCCCCTCAACTATTAACAACACCACATTCTTCATTAACGACTCTTCTTCCTTCATTAACATCTTCACAAGAAGACCTTTTGGACTATTAACAACACCACATTCTTCATTAACGACTCCTCTTCCTTCATTAACATCTTCACAAGAAGACCTTTTGGACTATTAACAACACCAGATTCATCATTAATGACTTCACATCCTTGATTAACATCTTTGCTGGAACTATATGGAAAGTCGTAATGTAGATATCCGAAAACAACACCTCCTGGACTATTAACAACACCACATTTGTCATTAACGACTCCACTTCCTTCATTAACATCTTCGTAGGAATAGCACTCCAACCTCCCTCGACAGACTGCAGGTCGCAGAACTGTACCACGCCGCTGACCTCCTATGTTCGTCCTTTCTCTGTTAACCTCCTTCCAAGAGACCCCAGATCGCCGCCGACCACTGTCACTACACCATCATTCTCGTCATCTCTCCGTCATCCCTTAGGTTTCTCATTTGACAGTTATTCGGCCTTCCCTCTTCTGATGTTTTCCCTTTTCCCTGTCACTAAGGGCATTCAAGTCATTTGACAAGATATCATATCCCAGATTCCTCGTCTGCTCTGACACAACACTGATATAGGAATTCTGAATTATTCGCTGCCCTGAATTGTCCTTTTCTATTTTGTAATGTAGTTTTTTGAAATTTTTCCTAATTTTTTCAACTCGATCATGTTCAATAGCTTTATATAAAAATTTCATAGAAATTTTTTAGTTAAATATGATAAATTATGAATATTTGATAAATTTAATTTAATTTATTTAGGTTTAAAATATATTTAAATTAAATTATTGTCATTTTTTATATTTTATTATTTTATTATATATTATTAATACCTATTTAATGATTAACATAAATCTTTATGAGTTTACTATTTAAATTCATAATGCGAATTTACGTTACGATCATAGATTCACTTGAAATTAGGAGTTTGACGATCTTAATCCTACGTGGTACCCCTCCCCCCGGGCTCATTTGTGTCTTTTTTTTTTGGAAAAAAATTGGGAGAATTTGATGGATTGGAAATTCAGTCTGGATTGGATATTTTCTTCCCAAATTGTCCCTCTAACATTTTCTAAATTCCTAAATTATCCCAGCCAAACCTCCCTTCTCGTCTTTCACCCGTCTGCCCCTCCTTCCTCATATTGCAACAGTGACCTTCTTCCTCCCCCTCGGAGGAGACGACGCTGCCTGACCCCCTTCCGCCTTCCACCGCTCCGACCTTCTTCCTCCACCCAGCACGGCGACCACCCAGATTTCCAATGGCACGATTGAATTGTCCGCTACTCGACCCTGTCTGCAAACCGAGTTCAAGGATTCCTCCATTTCCAAACAGCACCGATTCAGAACCTCCTCACTCGGAGGGTTTGATGGGTCCTTCACTAGGAGCTCCCAGTAAATCACGTAGTGACCCGTGTTAGAAGTAAAATGTCAACGAAATCCCTTACCGACAGGAAGCACAGTCAATAATGGTGTGTAGGAAAGTCGTAGAGTAGGAACGGCTTGTCTAATTCATACGTGTAAATTTGTATATATAAAGATCATATGTAACGTTGAATGAATAAGAAGAGAACCTTGAGATTTCATTAGCTTACATGGTACCAGAGCCTGGTTCCTTTTTTTCATTTCTGGCTTCATTTCTTTTTCGGTGAAAAACTCCATTTTTTCCGGTGAGTAAGCTCTCTTCCCTCTCAGATCTGTTGCCGTCAGAGCTCTAATTGCACACACGCGCCTGGTCACTGTCTTCTCCACCCCAAGATCGGCCAGCCACCCGTTTCCGGTTGCATTCCGACTGCGCGTGGCCAGTCATGCGCCGCCCTCTTCTCCGGCGCTCCAACACACGCGCGGCACATGTGGCTTGCTCTAACCTCCATTCACGGCGGTGTTTACGGCGCACTGATCGATTGAACCTCCTCTTCCTCCTCCTAAAGTTTCGTAGGTATCCGACATCATTTGATTTTTTGCGCTTTGCTCTTCGCTTTCAGTTTCAACGTTCGTGGATTGCAAATTGGTTACTAACTTCATTTTCTAGTTAGTATTTCTGTCCCTGGGTCCCTTGCCTTGATTAAGGTAATATTGATTTAATATATATTTCTGCGGGTCCCGTGGGTTGCAACTTAACGTTGGTTTGCTCGTGAAACGTTGTGAGTCCTCCTGTTTATTTGTTGATATTCTGTGAAAATCGTTTGTGCACTGCTCACGTCATGGCTGACTCTAAAAATTCTGATATGTTGCCTATGTCTTCGAGGATTACTGCTTCCCAGTTAAATTGGACAAATTATTGTGATTGGAACAAAACTGTTAATGTTTATATTTTGGGGATTGCTATGGAAAACCATTTAACTACGGATCCTCCTTCTGGTGATGAAACCAAACTTTTAACTTGGAAAAGAGCAGATGCTCAACTTCTGTTTCAAATTCGAAATTCTATTGAACCACGGATCCTGTCTTCTGTTAGCCATTGTAACACTGTTAAAGAAATTATGAACTATCTCGAGTTTATGTTTTCCAACAAAGGAAATATTACTCGGATTCATGAAGTCTGTAAAGGTTTTTATCGCTCCCAACAGCAAGACTGATCATTGAAAGATTTCTTCTTGGATTTCAAGAGGATGTATGAAGAAATGAAGGTTGTTATGTCTCCACAGGCAGATCTCTCAACTCATATCAAGAACTTGGAACTTCAGGCTATCATAAGTTTCCTTGAAGCTCTCAATCCGTCTTATGAGACCATTCGTTCTCAGATTCTGTCTAGTCAAGAGCTTCCTTCTCTTGAAGATGTTTTCTCCCGGGTTCTTCGTGCTGATAGTCTAATTCAATCTTCTGTTGATCCAACTGCAAGTGCTCTAGCTGGGCGTAGTCCCTTTGAGAACAGGAATTATGGGTACAGACCAAACAATCATCCTCCGTCAATACCTTCTGGCAGTATTACCTGCAATTATTGCAAAGAACCTGGACATATTAAGAAAAATTGTCGAAAATTGCAAAATTAACAGCAGTGTGATCAACAGCGTGGCCTTGCTCATATTGCCCAGACACCTGGCACCTCTGATTCTGGATCTTCTTCTGCAGGGGCCTTAGCCACAGGTACTCTATCCTCTGGTCTTACTACTGCTTCAACTAAGTGGGTCATTGATTCTGGTGCCACCAATCACATGACAGGTAATCATCACTTATTCTCTTCATATGTCTCCTATGCCAATCCGTCATCCATATTTGTTGCCAATGGTTCTCCCATCCATGTTACTGGTTCCGGCACTGTTCAACCTATCGCATCCCTCTCATTATCTTCTGTTCTTAACGTTCCTGATCTCACCTTTAACCTTTTATCTCCAAGTAAACTTACTCTTCAGTTAAATTGCTTTATCTTACTCTTCCCTGACTATTGTTTAATTCAGGATCTATCGATGAAGCAGATTATTGGTAGAGGCTATAAATCTGGTGGCCATTACATCCTTGATGATCAGGTGCCACGTTCTGTTGCTTGTTCTGGTGGGTCGTCTCTCTTTGAAGTTCATTGTCGTTTAGGTCATATGTCGTTGTCCTCTCTCCGAAAATTGTATCATCAGTTTTCTTCTGTGTCTACTTTAACTTGTGAGTCATGTCAATTTGCCAAACACCATCGTGTTCATTTGGCACCTCGAATCAATAAACGGGCTGCGTCCCCCTTTGAGTTCGTCCATTCTGATGTTTGGGGTCCTTGTTCAGTTCTGTCTCAAACTGGTTATCGTTATTTTTATCACTTTCGTTGATGATTTTTCCCGAACCACCTGGCTTTACTTAATGAAACAACGTTCTGAATTGTTTACTCATTTTCATCATTTCTGTGCTGAAATTCAAACCCAGTTTAATACTCCTGTGAAAATCTTACGAAGTGATAATGCAAAAGAATATTTTTCATCACAATTCACTAATTACATGCAAAGTCATGGTATTCTTCACCAATCCTCTTATGTTGATACCCTTGCTCAAAATGGTGTTGCTGAAAGAAAGAATCGACATCTCTTCGAAACTGCACGAGCTCTCATGTTTCATTCCTCTGCCCCTAAACGTTTTTGGGCTGATGCTGTCTTTACGACTTGTTTTCTAATCAATCGCATGCCTTCAGCTGTTCTTAGTGGGGATATTCCATATTCCGTTCTGTTTCCCACCTCTAAGCTATTTCCTGTTGATCCTAAAATCTTCGACTATGTTTGTTTTGTTCGGGATGTCCGTCCTAGTGTTAGCAAACTTGATCCCAAGTCCTTAAGATATGTTTTTCTTGGTTATTCTAGAATTCAAAAAGGTTATCGGTGTTACTCTCCAGATCTCCGACGTTACCTTGTGTCAACCGATATTATGTTTCATGAGTCATCTTCTTTCTTCAAGACATTGTCCATCTCTGAGTCTCCTTCTGTCATGGAGAATTCAGATGACGTCCTGGTTTATCCTGTTCTTCTCTCACCAGTACAGGCAGCTGTTCTGGAACCTGAAATCATCATTGATACTGATGTTACTAATGATTCACAGTCGCCACCTCCTGCTTCGCCAATTGATGCTGTTGATGTCTCCCTCGTTCCTGCCTCTGTTTCCACCGATCCTCCTCTTGCTGTTACTGAACCACTTGTTCCTGCTTCTATTATTGATACTTCTGTTGACCAACCCATTGCACTTCGTAAAGGTACAAGATCACACTGTCCTCCCAAACGATATGCTGACTGTATCTATCCTATCTCATCTTTTGTCTCTTACCGATCTTTATCAACTGTTTCATCTTCTCTTGTGGCCACCCTTGATTCCATTTCCACACCTACTACCCTTCACCAAGCTCTATCTCACCCTGGTTGACGTGCTGCCATGGAAGAAGAACTTTTGGCATTGGAAACAGCTGGTACCTAGACTCTTGTTGATCTCCCTCCTGGCAAGAAAGCCATTGGATGTAAATGGGTATTTGTTGTTAAAACTAAGGCTGATGGTTCCTTGGAACGACTGAAAGCTCGACTTGTTGCCAAAGGATATGCCCAAACTTATGGTTTTGATTACTCTGAGACTTTCTCTCCTGTAGCCAAACTCACTTCAGTTCATCTACTTGTTTCTTTGGCAGCAACATATCATTGGGATCTGCATCAATTGGATGTTAAAAATGCCTTTTTAAACGGCGATCTTCTGGAAGAAGTTTATATTGAGCAACCACCTGGGTTCGTTGCTCAGGGGGAGAATAGGAAAGTATGCTACCTCTGGAAGTCATTATATGGTCTAAAGCAAAGTCCTCGAGCCTGGTTTGATAAATTCTGTAATGTGGTCAAGAAATTTGGGTTACGTCAAAGCAAGTGTGATCACTCTGTGTTCTACCAACAATCTGATACAGGCATGATTCTTCTCGTAGTATATGTTGATGATATTGTGATTACATGAAGTAATTGTTCTGGAATCTCAGAACTTAAAATCTTTCTGAACTCTCACTTCCAGACAAAAGATTTAGGATCATTAAAGTACTTCCTTGGTATTGAGGTTTTGAGAAGTAAGAAATGTATTCTTTTGACTCAACGAAAGTATGTTCTTGATCTCTTAAAGGAGACTGGAAAACTTGGAGCTGCACCAAGCAGCATCCCCATGATTCCAAATCCCTTTCTAGATCTTGATGCTAGTATGTTTGATGAGCTTCCTGATGATTTGAAAAAGAGGATTGATCCAGAGAAATTAAAGCCATTTCCATTTCCTGAGAGATATAGAAGACTTATTGGGAAACTGAATTATCTAACAGTAACTCGTCCTGATATAACCTTCTCAGTCAGTAGGCTCAGCCAATTCATGGCATCACCAATAGTGGCACAATGGGAAGCTTTAGAACATATCTTGCATTATTTGAAAGGTTCTCCAGGTCTTGGTATTCTTTATACAGATTATGGGCACACTAAAGTCGAGTGTTTCTGTGATGCGGATCATGCAGGATCTAAAGCCACAAGACGATCCACTACTGGTTATTGTGTGTTTGTTGGTGGAAATTTGATATCTTGGAGAAGTAAGAAGCAATTAGTTGTGTCAAAATCAAGTGCAGAAGCAGAATACAGAACCATGTCACAGTCAGTACAAGAAATTGTGTGGGTATTTCAACTCTTAAAGGAAATTGGCATTACCACGATATTGCCTGCAAAACTATGGTGTGACAATAAAGCAGCACTTCATATAGCTTCAAATTCTGTGTTCCATAAACGAACAAAACATATTGAGATTGATTGTCATTTTATTCGTGATAAGATCAAAGAAAATGTTGTATCTACAGGGCACATACGATCCGACGACCAACTGGCAGATCTTCTAACAAAATCCTTACATGGGACACGGGTTAAATATCTCTGTAACAAGTTGGGCATGATCAATATATATGCTCCAACTTGAGGGGGAGTGTTAGAAGTAGAATGTCAACGAAATCCCTTACTGACAGGAAGCACAGTCAATAATGGTGTGTAGGAAAGTCGTAGAGTAGGAACGGTTTGTCTAATTCATACGTGTAAATTTGTATATATAAAGATCATATGTAACGTTGAATGAATAAGAAGAGAACCTTGAGATTTCATTAGCTTACAACCTGGAATCATCTTCGTGTCGGCGTAGCTTGTGTATTCAACAACGCTGGTGTTGAACTCCGCGAGGAGCCTCGACGGTGTTCTGTAACTCCGCCTCGTCGGTCTTGTCGGAGTCAATGCGGAGCAGCACGTTTTTCCTCCTCACGAAGTGGAATTGCTGTCGGAGTCAATGTAAGTTTGCTTGTGAGTTGCAACTGCTGGTGAGATTTTTCGTTTCAATATTCTGTCAAAAAAAAAAATACTTCAACCTCAAAATATTACAAATTCGTGGACGGCTTCTTTTCCTCAAATAGAATGATCATGACAGAAAATGGGAAAAGAAGAGAATAACAATGAGTAATGAATTTTTTGGGTGATAAAGTGGAGCATCTCCGCCACTGGGTTGGGCCCGCGATATCATGGAGGATGCAATACAGAGGAAGATTAGGGAGGGGACGTTGGTACGAGTAGAGGCAAAAGGCTCTGAGATCATTTTTTTTAAATATTTATTATGAGTAGTATTATAATCTTTTATATTTTATTGTTAATAATGAAATAAAATTAATTTATGCATTCAATCCAAATATTACTATACAGCAAACGTAATTTTAAAGTTTCAATGCTACTCCTATATTCTCAATCTCAATTTCAATCCATCAAAATTCAGTGTTTCATATCAAACTGAGCCAGCAGATCCTGATGCAATTTGATTTCCATTATTCACCCATAATTAAATTATGAAATTTCACTACATGATAAAGAATGGAGTGAAATTATGTTTTGATAGCAAATTGACCAAAATAAATGTTATTCATTTTAAATGACGTGCGAGAGGGAGAGGTGGATTACCCACAAGGTTTACGAAGGGTGATGTGGAACGTTTTTGTTGACAAGTGTATAGATGACGTGGCACAGTCAGAGTATGCAAGAATTTTCTCTTTACATTTGATAGGAAGGTCTACCGGAGGGAAGAAGTGATATTGGACTTGTGTGACCATTTAGGTATCGTGTATGGGTCCTATGTTCCACTGGCACTTACCCAACATATTGTGCCTATAAATAAGAGGCCAACTCCATTGTAAAATTATCGATGAATATTGCAGACACTCGACAACGATGGCTGAAACATCTAGCCTTCGCCATAAAACTCATCAATGTTGTTGCAGCGGTGGTTGCCACCGTTGCCGCCTTCGGAGCATGAGAACGAGAATGAGTACTGCCACTGATTTGGTATTCCAATGTTTCATTCATTAGATTCCCTCTTTTTATGCATATATCAACTATATTTTCAGATAGATGCCTGTAACAAATATTTTTATATATAGAAACGACCCTTTTAGATCAAGTGAGATATTTGACTTTGATCATGTTTTCTTGTGTAGGTACAGCAACCAGATCAATGCAAGGAACAACTATGGCTCCTGTAACAGCTTCTATTCTATGTGCTTCTTTTTCTTGTTCAATATCTCACTGGAATCCTTTTCCTCATGGAGTGCTCGTGTCTGTGTTTGGCTCTCTGTCTTCTTCCACTCTCATAGCTTTGACTTTACGGCTTCCACGGTGGTCCAATTCTTCATTCTATTATTCGTTTGAGGCTTCTTTAAGCTCCTCAGTCAACTTCATGCAACATATGCCACTATACGGCGTCGTCCCCGGCCAAGAAGGATGCAACAACTCCTCTCACTGTATAATGTTACATTCACTCGTTAGAAGAGAATAATTAATCGATTCAGAAGAACAATTTCCAATCAGCAAAAGAAGAGTTTGGCTTTTCGAAGCACACTTTTTAGTTTTAGGTTTTAATTCTTTGCTGGAGGGTGCTAGCTAGGGGAGGAGCACAAAATTAACCGCTTGTGGGTCTCGCCTTTAACACTTTTTATTCATAATAGGATCATTCTCCCTTGGGAGTTGCCTACGAAAACAATAAACTAGATCATTAATTATTTATAGCGTATGTAAATATGCATTATATTAAGGATCAGAGGGAGAAATATTTTGTCATTATAAGTATTGTCCCCAATATTGATATAAAATGGAAATGAAATTAAGATTCATGCCATGTTACCTAAATCACCAGTACATCCAAATTTTGGTGAAACTGATCATGACATGCGTATTGCGGCTTTTATTAGTCCTACACTCCTATTCAAATTTGTCCAAACAAAAAAAGGCTAATTACATTGATGTCTTAGTTAAGGAATTTAATTATTGAGAAGTCCCAACAACAAGGGAAGTGTTGTCATTTCTTACTCTAAAACTTGTCGTTGTTTGTTTTTCAATTCTTATTGGGCCTTAGGTAATTAAGTCGCTTCCTTTAAATCTCATTGTAATTCCTCCAAAAAAGACAAGAAGAAGTTTTTTTTTTTTGTGAATAAAGAAACAAATAAAATTAAAAGCAAAGTGAAACTACAACGCCTCAAACACAAGAAACAAAACAACCAACAAAATAAAAACAGATTCTTGTTGTGAATTGTATTAGTTAGACACACAAGTTGTTTAGTTGTTGCACGTGTATTGTTAAGTCTCTCTTGTATGTGTATATGTATTAGACCAGTTGGACCTTATTTGTAATAAGTATTTTTGTCAATCAATAATAGTGTGTATTATTCAGTGAAAGTAGCTCTCTTGTTTACCATGGTACCAGAGCCTGTTTACAAGGCCTATCTCCTGTGAGTTGTAGACTTAGGTCAATTTAGAAATCCAAGGCAAATCGGGGTGATCGTATTTTGGCCATGTGAGTCCTCCCTTGTCCCTTTAGGATGTGTTTGGTTCAACGGAGGTTAGGTTAAGTGAGGTTTATTTAAATTAGGTTAGAGGAGGTTATAATGTTGTTTGGTTCAAACAGAGGTTAGGTTAGATTTGGTATCTTGTTTGGTTCAGGAAGTTAGGTTAGATGAGTTAATTATAAGTGGACCAAAATGCCCTTCTACATATTTTCTTTCTTCTTTTACAATGTATTTATAACTCGAGGAGGCGGCGGCGGCTGCTGCTAGATCTACAAGACCCGAGATGCTGTTGGAGGAGCAGCGTGGCAACATTGGGTAGGAGAGGGAATGAAACAAAGTGACGACTTTTTATGGAGGGCAGTGCTGGAATTTTATAAAGTTGGGGAATTTAGTCACAATTGAAGAAAAATATTCTCTCACCTAGGAAAAATCCCAATTTTGGAGGGTTTACAATCTAGGTTAGGTGACTATTAGAAGACAAAAAAATCCAATACCTAACCTAACCTCCTTCTAACCAAACATAACCTTTTTACCTCCAACCCCACCCCAACATAACCTAACCTAATAAAACCTCCAACCAAACAAAGTCTCAGGGTTTCATTCTTGGGAAAATCACTCTCAGGTCCCAAGCAACAGACATATTCACAGAAAAGTCCCAGGAAAAACTCAAATATCAGAAAAGTCCCTCCCAGGAAAAACTCAAATATCAAAAAAGTCCCTAGGGACTTTTCTGATATTATTTTCTAAAGTAAAATGACACATATGCCCCTCTTGTAATTTAAACTCTTCTTTAGGAGTGGGAAAACGGGCTGGCCTTGAAGAGCCATATCGTGGGGCTATCAAATAAAACTAAGCTAAATGCAATATAGGGCAACTAACCTAGGTCGATCTCTATGTGGAGCCTATA
Source organism: Inga leiocalycina (assembly GCA_963242795.1). Classification (NCBI taxonomy): domain Eukaryota; kingdom Viridiplantae; phylum Streptophyta; class Magnoliopsida; order Fabales; family Fabaceae; genus Inga; species Inga leiocalycina. Next base: position 18,782,162 of record OY725320.1, read on the forward strand.
TTTAGTTCCTAAGTAATCTAGTGTAAATAACAAATTAACCAAAGAATATGGGATGTGAATTTCATCTATCTAATTAAACTAAAGAGCTACTTGTTTATGAATTTTTCAATGTATAAAGTGAGTGAGTAGGTGTAAATGCAAGAGATGAATGTCCTAGGTGATTGAATCCACTAACCATCCTTGTCCAATTTTAATTCTATGTTCTTCACTTAACTAAGCACAAGGACTAGCAAGAACCCTTACTAATCAATACTCCTAACTTCTCAATTATATCTAAGCTTAGACTCAATTATTAATTAGGAGCATCTTAAGTACTTAGCTCATGCTAAATTCATAAGAGATCCTCTCTTCCACCAATTAATTCCTAGGAACCTAGCAAACAATTGATTCAAGAGAATAGAGGAAAGCAATTGAATAACAAAAGAGTGCTATAGTCCAATTACAATCCATGAGTACAAATCTAGCACAAGTTTCATCATCCAAATTACATCAACCGATCATAATCCTCAGACATATGAACAAATTATAACCTCTAGCAATCTAGAATTATAATATGCACATTTAGAGAGTAGAAGATGAAATTAAGATGCAAAGAACTCCCCTAGTTGCTCGCTCAAGGACTCAAGTTAGCTTCACCATCACCATCGGACGAAAGATTCTAGCTTCTCATGATTCGAAAATCAGCTCCTATGGACCTCTCAACTGTCATGTTCGAAGCAGATCCGAGAAAACAGAGAAGAGAGGGATTTTTTGGTGGAAGTGGAAGGAGGAGCCAAGGTGGTGATCGGTAATGGAAATGGAGGAATGGTGCGGTTGAAGCCGAATGGAAATGGAGGCGGGTGTGCGTGTGTCGGCTTCTCCAAATGATAGAAAAGATGCCCTTAATAATCTGATTCCAGTGGCCCAACGCTGATTTCCGGATTTCAGGACTAAAATGTCATTTCAGAAATTCAGGCATTAAACTGACAATATCTTCGGGGTACTAAAATGTCATTTATGCAATTCAGGGACTGAACTGAAATTTCCAAAATTCGTATGCTTGACCAAAATACCCGGAAATGAAATTCAAACTATTGTAATACCTTGTATTTGGATAATCATGAAAATAATGACATTTTTACCCCTTTTATCAACTAATTCATGCAATCACTTTTAATCCCAATTAATCATAATAAATGCATGTTTGCCCAAAATAATATGATAAAATCCCTAAATAAAGTATTGAAAAATATGATAAAATAGGGATTCATCAGGCCCGCGGGTTACGGGCCAACCCGCACGGGCTGCAGGTTATAGCATGCAGCCCGCCCCCTTCGCGGGCTGGCACCCGTTTAGGCGGGCTGGCCCGCCAGCCAGCCAATTTTTTTTTTGAATTTTTAATTTTTTTCTCTTTCATCCGCTTATATCACACTTTTTTTCTTTGATATATTTGTGTTAAGAAATCAATTTCATTCTTACTTTCCTTTTTTTCATCTATTTACATCACAAAACTATATAAATACGTCTCTTTTTAATTTAATAATAGTATAATAAATAAATATAATATGAAAATAAGTGTCAAATAAAAAGTATGAGGAATTAATTAAACACATCATTAAAGGAAAATGAGATAAGGGACCAAGGATATTTGAGAAAAAAATTTTAAAAAAATAAAATAAATTTAAGCGGGCCAGCCCACGGGCTAAACTGGCTCAGCCCATTTAGCCCGTTTTTAATCAGGCTCCTTTTTCCCCAGCCCGAACCCGATTATTTTTTGCGGGCTGGCTGGCCAACCCGCCAGCTCGCCCCGTTTTACCAGCTCTACTCTTCTCTATTCAAAGCAAATTCCCAAATTGTGAAGCTATGATTTTCAAACAGGAGCTTGCCCTACCTCTCCGTCTATCTGTGGTCTGTCGTTTGGCATGCCTCTCCGTCACTAGTGGTCGGGTCCAAGTGACGTCCGTTGTCGCTCCTCCGCTTGAGTGTCCGTCGTTGCTCTGATTGAAGTCACCTTCCGTTACTGCTCCCATCCCAGTTGGTGTCCATCACTGCTGTGAGTGTTGGTATTTGTTGAATTACTCATGATATTTTAAGAGTTTGCATAGTTGTATTGTGTAAATTGTTGGATATGTTGTTGTGAGCGCAAGCATTGTCTTATTGCTGTCATTCTTGGGCATTGCTATATATTTGTGGTAGTTTTGGATTATTGAAAATAATTGCTGCTGCCATGAATTAGTCTGAGCATAGTTTATATCGTTGAATTGAGTACTTGGTAAAAAAGCAGAAATAAACTTGTTTGAGATCATTTATTAATCTTCTTGACACTTGATTACTTAAGGCTAACCTTTATTTAGTTGCCATAAATTGCTGTAAAGTATGACTGGACTTGCTTGTTTTTGGATGAGAATTGTGAGTTGATGTGATCTTGGTTTAGGTTCTGCTAGGCTGAGTACATAACTGCGGTGATATAATTGATTGGTTTGGGAAACTGAATTAGCTGATGTGAAATGAGTTTGCTGGTTTAAATTGAAAAAAAATCTGAAAAGCAAACTCATCCTTCTATTTAAGCTGCTGATTTGTGATTATTCCATTAATTATGAACTCAGATTGTTTGTCTGCACGTGGAACTAAAATTTTGGCAGAATTGCATCATTTTGAACACTATCATTGGGCTAATGAATTTTGCCATAGTTTTTTTTATATATATACCCTTAACTAAGGTTGTGAGTTTGCAAGCCTTTTTAACTGAATATATATATACAAAAATGAATCTTTGCTTGCTGAGATCTTAAACTGTTGCTGTCATTTCACTGCTGAATTTTGCTTGTTTACAACTCGTAAAGCTTATATTAACAACAGGTTGAGTGTGTTTAACAACAGACTCAAGGTTCCTCCCTGAAAATATTTTTTTCGCATTCAATATCACAAACAGATTGTTTACAACTCATAATGCGTGCATTAACAACAGGTTGAGTGTGTTTAACAACGTCCTCCACGTTCTTCCTTGAAACAATGTTTTATCATGTTAAATATGACAAACGGTCTGTTTACAACTCCTAAAGCGTGCATTAGCAACACTTTAAGTGTGTTTTACAACTTCCTACATATTCCTCCTTGAAACAATGTTTTATCATGTCAAGTATGGCAAACGTCTAGTTACAACTCGTAAAGTGTGCATTAACGACACTTTGTGAGGTAGAAGTTGTTAAAAAGACTCAACGTGTTGTAAATGGACGCTTGACGGGTTGTAAATAAAATGCTTCGCTTACTTAATGTGAAAAAACCATGTTTCTGTCCAATGTGAGGTAGAAGTTCTTAAAAATACTCAACATGTTGTAAATGGATATGTTTGATAGGTTGTAAATAAAGAGATTCGCTTACTTATCGTGAGAAAACCTTGTTTCTATCCAATATGAGGTAGAAGTTGTTAGAAAGACTCAACGTGTTGTAAATGGATGCTTGACAGATTGTAAATAAAGCGTTTCACTTACTTAATGTGAAAAAACCTTGTTTCTATCCAATGTGAGGTAGAAATTGTTAAAAAGGCTCAACGTGTTGTAAATGGATGCTTAACGGATTGTAAATAAAGTACTTCGCTTACTTAGCATGAGAAAACCTTATTTCTGTCCAATATGAGGTAGAAGTTGTTAAAAAGGCTCAACGTGTTGTAAATGGACGCTTGACGGATTGTAAATAAAGCGCTTCGCTTACTTAATGTGAAAAAACCTTGTTTCTGTCCAATGTGAGGTAGAAGTTGTTAAAAAGGCTCAACGTGTTGTAAATGGACGCTTGACGGATTGTAAATAAAGCGCTTCACTTACTTAATGTGAAAAAACCTTGTTTCTGTCCAATGTGAGGTAGAAGTTGTTAAAAAGGCTCAACGTGTTGTAAATGGATGCTTAACGGGTTGTAAATAAAGCGCTTCGCTTACTTAACATGAGAAAACCTTATTTCTGTCCAATGTGAGGTAGAAGTTGTTAAAAAGACTCAACGTGTTGTAAATGGACGCTTGACGGGTTGTAAATAAAGCGCTTTGCTTACTTAATGTAAGAAAACTTTGTTTCTATCCAATGTGAAATAGAAGTTGTTAAAAAGACTAACGTGTTGTAAATGGATGCTTGATGAATTGTAAACAAAGCACTTCGTTTACTTAATGTGAGAAAATGTTGTGACTACACGCTTTAAGAGTTGTAAGCAAAACATTTGTTATAATTAACGTGAGAAAATATCATTTCAAGCTGAAACGTGTGGGAGGTTATTAAAAACACTCAACAGGTTGTAAATACACATTTTAAGAGTTGTAAACATACACGCTTTGAGAGTTGCAAACACTACAATTGGTCATACTTAATGTGAGAAAATAAGTTGTAAAGCAGAAATGTGTGGGAGGTTGTAAAACACACTAAACCAGTTGTAAATACACGCTGTAAGCGTTGTAAAACGGATATGAGGTCTTTTCATTTTTGCTTCGCTGGGGCGTTGCAAAAGTGAATGTAGTCAGAAGGACCTATTTTTTTTGTGTGATTTCGCTTTTGCTTCGCTGTGGCGAAGCAAAAGCAATTAGGCACACCTTCAAGTTGTAAAACACACTCAACACATTATTAATAAACACTTTAAAAGTTGTAAACAACACATTTGTCATACGTAACGTGAGAAAACATTGTTTGAAGCTGAAATGTGTGGGAGGTTGTAAAACGCACAAAACCTATTATGAATACACGCATTAACAGTTGTAAACAGAACATTTTCCATACTTAACGTAACCACTTGTACAACAAGGCATATGCAGTTGTCAACTTATCTAAAGAAGTTGTAAATATGAAGTTGTTACCTACACATGGCAGTGAACAAAAAGCATTGCACGATTGCCCTTCCTACAACTAGCCTTTCCCATAAAAGGACATAAGGTTCTTGAAGGACCCACAAAATAGCAATATATCTACATAACATTATGCGTTGCGTACAAAATAACATCATAAATGTTACTTGTCTCTCTTCCTCTTCATTTGTTTCTTGCCAACTAGAATGGACAGCACCTTTTGGGCATGTTTGTTCTTCTCATGTGTCACAAGCCATCATAACGAATTGACCTTCATCTGCCAATTTACTTTCCAAGCACAACATTCTAATGATGGCTGTGTATTCAATGTAGCAATATTTACATGTACATCCTGCAAGATCTAACTTCGCCAAATATATGCTTTTCCTGCAAAATTTCATGTAAGAAGAAACAAACATATCATTCATTTTGGAAATCATAATATCTTCCATCTAAATACTCATACACATTGAGAGAAAATAGGTGTATGTGTATATACATTTCTGTAGTTATTCAAGACTGTAGTCAGAAAGCACACCCACTTCCATGGATTAAGGAGGCACAACATAGAGAAGAAAGTAATGGGTGTAAACCTTTAAGAAAAGAGAAATAGTTATAGGAACTGCTCCCCAAAAATATTGATACTTTTAAATAATGCTAAAAAGAGATGAAAGTAGCGCAGAACTAAATAGTGCCGCCATATTGTAAGTAAAAACTAGTTTTAAGTTTACCCCATCTTTTGCAGACACGCTAAACTGTCCTTTAGCATGTTATTCAAAGCATTGAAAACATCTTGTGGGGCGTTCTTATCGCCAAAATTCCTCTCTCTTGACCAATTTTCAGCATTTAATTGGCAGTCTTTTTGCAAATTTGACATGAAATCTTTGTCAGATAATGACAGCATACACTCTTCACCATTAGTCCTAGATAAATAACGAGAACATCATGATAACATTGAGCCAAAAGTTTCATCTAAGATCATAATAAGTGTATGTATTGTGACAGGAGACAATCTAGAAAATAAAAGTAGAAAGTAAAACAAATACATTGATTACTAATTCTGTACTCTCCAAAGTAATGAATTAATAGTTCATATTTCTATCTCTTGCCTTTTTACCATTTATAAAAGTTAAAACTACTAAAACCCTATCCTTCACATTACTTTTGTGGTAAGAAAACACAATAAAAGAAAGACTATAGGATTGAACACCCAAAAAAAAAAAGGTGAGAATCAATGATATTACCTTCCATTTCTATCCTTGGTTGGAAGTAGAAAATGCTAGCCACAATCTGACCAACATCATGATTGGTACACCCAAAGCTCTGATTCAAAAATCTTAAGAGAACAATATGGAGTGGCAGGAAAGGTGATTCTCCAAAGGAAGCTAATAGCTGAGGCAATTAAAACAAATTAATTGGCGACAAAGTTAAACAAAATCAACTGAAGATGGGGCATCATTAATCATTAGAAAAATTTTCACTTACTGCCATTTATCTCTCTTAGATTTTTTTTATTCTCAATTTATATTAAATAAAAACATTGAAAACATCTACAAGTAAAAGTGAAACAAGCCTTCAGCCAAAGAGTTCAAAGAATTTCTGGCTAGTCACAAATATGATCAAACATGTGAGACACATGGTCAGCCAAGCACAATATATGATCAAACATTTGGCACTACCACTACAAAAAAAAATGTGATTTAGTAGCGGTTAAAAATGGGTATTCGTAGCGGTTCTAACCGCTACAAACTAGATTAGTAGCGGTTACGAAAACCGCTACTAAATCGTACGTTGCAAGCGGTTTTGTAGCGGTTTTATAAAACCGCTACTCAATTAAAAATAACCGCTACAACCTTTGTAGCGGTTCATAGTAACCGCTACAAAATCAAGAGATATTTGTAGCGGTTATATAACCGCTACAAAGATAAAAAATTTTATTGAGAGCTTTAAAAAAGGATTTTTTTTGTAGCGATTTAAAAACCGTTACAAATATATAAAAATGAAAATTTGTTAAAAATGACATTTTTTATTTGTAGCAGTTAAGAAACCGCTACTAATTTTGAATTTCATGAAATTAGTAGCGGTTTTAAAAACCGCTACTAATTTCATGAAATTCAAAATTGGTGCCAAAAAATTTAAATTTAGCTTTAAAAAGACGCGTTATTTAGTAGCGGTTTAATAACCGCTACAAATATTTAAATTTTTTTTTAAAAGTATACGTTGATTTTTTTCTTTTTTTTTTAATATTATATTAAATAGTTTAATTTGTTATTATTTTATCTATTTCAATTAGTTTATTATTTAATAGTTTAACTTAATAATAAATTAAAAAGAAAAAATGTAATTGAATATGATTAGTATAAAATTTATGTTAATAATATTATTAAGGATAGTTAGGTAATAAGGAATTATTATGTTTTATAATATAATGTAATTGTATATGAAAAATAAATGAAAATGAGATAGAGTTATGATATATCTAGAAAAAAAGATGTTTAGAATAAATTTTATAGAAAGGAAAGAAGTATTCTAAAAGAAATTGAAAATCTTGTTACCATATTTGATCGTATTATTCAGCTCCTCTACTCATACGAAAGAAGTTGTAAATGAGAGGAAATGAAAGAAGGGTAAGGTGAAAAGAAATTGGGGAGTGTTTGAAATGAGTTGTGATAAGGGTATTTATAGAGATTCACGTATTATTTGTAGCGGTTAATGTAGCGGTTACTAATTAGTAGCGGTTATTTATATTTTGTAGCGGTTTAATTATTTGTAGCGGTTAATGTAGCGGTTATTATTTAGTAGCGGTTATTTATTTTTTTGTAGCGGTTTAATAACCGCTACAAATATTATATTAATTTTTTTTTAAACTTTTTTTTACATTTTATTTTAACACAAATTTTTTGCATTCTTTGTAAAGAAAAATTTTTTACACTTGAATTCTACAAATATGATTTTAATTTTTTTTTAACACAAATTTTTTGCATTTTTTGTAAAGACGAATTTTTTACAATTGAATTTGATCACTCATCGTCGCCATCCCTACAGAAATTTTGTAGAAAAATTATTATTATTGATGTATTATGAAATTTAAAAAATTTAATTGAAATGACGTGGACTTAAAAAAACTCACTGCAGTAGAGGTAAATTGTCATCGCCTTCAGGGAAGTAGTTTTCAAAATCAGCTGGCTGAAATGGCCCACTCTCGTAGGCGATGTTATCGCCTTCACCCATGTCGTAAAGGTCTCTTGGCTTTAAATGAACGACCATGTGCCAATCCCTATGCCGCTCGTCCTCGACATAATAAACCTGATGTGCCTCTGAAGCTAGAATATACGGCTCATCATCTTGAGAAATACCAATATGAATCGGGCGTGAGAAATTGACTGATGTGATCCCTAGGTCGTCAGTTGTCAGTCCCCGAGAAGTAGTGGTATTTGCCCACAAACACTTGAACAGCGTCACGGTGAAACGGCCTTGATAATTAAGCTCGACCACATCAAGAAGCTTGCCATAGTAAGGGACGCCTCCGAACTGCATGTTGGCGTCACTGCTGCTCGCATAACTCCTTGTCCCAAATGTGCCATAAACACCCGAATTTTGTGTTTGCAATCCCTGATCCCGTGAAACCGTGCAAAACTTAAAACCATTGACATTGTATGCTGTAAACCGTTTTGCATGATCAAGAGGGCCGATTGCGAGAGCTCTGAAATCTGGTGAGTGTGGGTTGTGGTCATTTAGTATTCTGCGAGCAAACCAGCCCAGGAATTCTCTGTGGACGCTCCTATCAACTTCCGAGGATGTCTGTGTACGGATCCTGAGCTGACGCTTGACATGACTTCTGAATTCCCTGCAATTAATAATGGAAAGGCGTTAGTGAAATGAAAGTGAGAAATGTTACGAAAGATATAGATCGAATAACATACATGTGAGTGTACAATTCTTACCGTATGAAAGGCTCAACTTGAGTGCAATTAATCAAGACATGTCTATGTGCTTGGAACTTCTCAGTTGCCGTTAGTTTGAAGTTCTCAGTTGCTCCAACTGGTTTACCAACACGAGGGATAAATTCTCCTGATGTCGGCGCAGGTTCAGGACAATCGTCAACACGAGGCGGGCGGTTGAAAGCCGTCTCAAGATCATCAAAGTAACTTGAGCAAAAATATAGCACCTCATCCCCTATATAGCCTTCAGCTATAGAACCTTCTGGCCACGCCTTATTCCTCACGTAAGATTTTAATTTCCCAAGGAACCTACGAAGTACATAAGAGAAAATTGATATAAAATGATGAAAAGGACGACGAGCAAACATTAAATACGGACAATAAATGAAAGCACATATTTAAAATGAGTACCTCTCAATCGGATACATCCAACGATATTGTACTGGTCCAGCGAGCTTTGTTTCATGAACGAGATGGACTGTGAGGTGAACCATCACAGTAAAAAAGGACGGAGGAAAGATCATCTCCAAGTGACAAAGCGTAAGAATGATTTTCGACTGCAGCTGATCGAGCTCCTCAACGATCAAAACCTTAGAACACAACTTCCGAAAGAAAGAACAAAGTTCCACCAAAACGATGGAAACATCGGGAGGAAGTGTATTCTTTATAGCCAGAGGGAGTAACTGCTGCATAAGAACATGTGAGTCGTGACTCTTCAGGCCAGCAACCTTTCGAGCCTGCAAGTCAACACATCGAGAAATGTTACTTGAATACCCATCAGGAACTTTTAATTTCTTCAAGGTCGCGAGGAACACATCCTTGTTCGGTTTTGTGAGGGTAAACTTTGCCGGTGTAAATATGTCATGCTCATCTGGCCAAGCGTCTTCACGAACTCCCATGTCGCGTAAATCTTTCCTAGCTTGAAGGTGATCTTTTGTCTTGCCGGGTTCGTTAAGCAGCGTATACAGCACATTGTCGCAAACATTCTTTTCAATGTGCATTACATCAAGACTGTGGCGAAGTAAATTAGATCTCCAATACGGAAGCGTGAAGAAGATACTTATCTTCTTCCACTGCTGAGGCGTCGAAGTCCTGCGCGTCTTTCGGCGAGTTTGTGCTGAATCGTCGCTTTTTCCAAACTCGACGTCAACATGCTCAAGCTGCTGTAAGATATCTGTACCGGACAAAGTCTGAGGTGGTCCTCTTGTCTCTGGTTTCCCATTGAAGCGATTCCGTTGCAATCTGAACTTATGCGTTCCATCGAGAAACCTCCGATGCCCCATAAAGCACCACTTTTGGCTGTGGGGAAGGCGCAGTGCGTCAGAGTCGAAATTGCAAGCCGAACACGCCGACCCAGTGTGCACATTCCAACCAGATAATGTGCCAAGGCCAGGAAAGTCACTGATCGTCCACATCAAGGCTGCACGCATGTTGAACAAAGTCTTGCTGTGAGCGTCGTACGTCTCCAAGTCGACATTCCACAGGTCAAGCAATTCCGCAATAAGCTGTTGGATATACACATCGATGTCATTGCCCGGTGCCTTTTTGCTTGGAATGATCATAGACATAATGAAAGAGCTTTGTTTCATACACATCCAGGGGGTAAGTTGTAGGGAACTAAGACTACCGGCCAAATGCTATAACTTGTGCTAAGATTCCCGAAAGGATTGAAACCATCGGTCGCCAACGCAAGCCGGACATTTCTGGGGTCAGTCGCAAAATCTGGAAAGTCGTTGTCAAACGTTTTCCAAGCAGCTGCATCCCGCGGATGTCTTAATTTACTGTTTTCATTTTTATCAACGGCATGCCACCTCATGTGCTCAGCAGTTTTAGACGACATAAATAATCTTTGTAGACGAGGTTTCAAAGGGAAATACCTGAGAATCTTTGCAGGTTTCTTCTTCTGCTTTTTCCCCTTCCGAATTGTCTTGTACCTCGATGTGTGACATCTCTTGCACGTCTCCCTGCTGGAATCGTCTCCCCAATACAGCATACAATCATTTGGGCACGCATCAATCTTTTGATAATTCAACCCCAACCTGTTGATGATCTTCTTGGCCTCGTAGAAGGTTGTGGGAATCTCGGCGTCGGGGAACGCATCTTGTAATAAGTCAAGCAACATCGACATTCCCTTATCCGTGATCCCACACAAGCACTTGATATGATACAATTTGATCAAGAAAGATAATTTAGAATATTTGCGACAACCTTGATATAAAGGACGATCTGCCTCATCCATCAAGCTGAAAAAATCCCGAGCTGCTTCATTCCCCATAAAAGCCGGCTCAGAGCCGTGCACTTCTTCGTTGAAGTTGTCGCCTTGAAATCCAAACGCATCACGCACAGCATCATTCACAGGATCATCTTCATATACTTGAACGCCTACTTGAGAACTTCGAGGAAGAGCCTCGTCATATCTAACGCCGGCCTTCTCATCATGAACTGCCCAGAACGTATAGTCCTCAGGGAAAGGCTTCACAAGCAAATGTTCCTTCACAACATTTCGTGGATGCCACTTCTTGAACTTGCATTTCCGACACGGACAGACGATCTTGCCGTTACAGCTGGCGTGAGTGAATGCGAAATCTAAGAAACTGTTTAATCCGTACAAATATTCAGGAGAATTGCGCGGCAACCTTATCCATGATTTATCCATAGCTACAAGTGAGAGAGAAGAAAGTATAGAGAAGAAGATGAGTGAGAAGATAATGACGAATGCCTAGAACCTTATATTTTGAAAATCCAACGTTTATAACTTTGTAGCGGTTATTAAACCGCTACACCAACCGCTACAGAAATTCCAACGTTTATAATTTAGTAGCGGTTACATATATAAAACCGCTACTAATATTCAAGCCGTTAATTGGTGGGAAATTCAAAATGTACTTGTTGAGAATTAGTAGCGGTTATATATATTAAACCGCTACTAATATTAAAGCCGTTGGACATTAAATATAAAAATAATTTTCTAATTTGTAGCGGTTATACATGAGATAACCGCTACAAATGTGCACAAAGGCGGAAAATTTCAAAATTCAAATGATTTGAGTATTTGTAGCGGTTATTAGTAAATAACCGCTACAAAGGTTTCTGAATTTTAAAAAACAATAAATTATATATATATTTGTAGCGGTTTTTGAAGCGAAACCGCTACAAATATATAAGTAAATTTGTAGCGGTTATGAGTTCAAAACCGCTACAAATATATATCTTTGTAGCGGTTATGAACTAATAACCGCTACAAAGATATACATTTGTAGCAGTTTTAACTTAAAACCGCTACAAATATATATATAATTTATTTTTTTTAAATTTAGATTTAAATCATTTATAAATTATTTCAATGTGATATAATAATATAAATATAATTATATAAAACACAATAAGAAAATTCTGAAATAAAATCTCATAAATATTTACAAATGTTTAAAAGAAAAGAAAATGTCCTAAACTAAGAAGCTGGGGGCTGATCCTCTGGTGCTCCCTCAGGTGGGGCTCCCTCAGATGGCGCTGGATCGGGCCGCTGCGTAGACTGAACCGCACCATCCTCATCAGCAGGAGGAGGAGCTGTAGGAGGAGGAGTAGTGCTCGGGACGACGTAGCGAGGGACAGGGGGGACCGCTGGATGCTACTCGTCCGGGAACAGCCGACTCCATGCTCCCTCGAGCATAGTGTTCGCGATCTCACGCCACTGCGTCTGCTGCGCGTACATAGCGTCTACGTGGATCTGCAGCTGCTGCTGCACCTGCATCTGCTGCTGCTGCTGCGCCATCTGTTGCTACTGCTGCGTCATCTGCTGCTGCGTCTGCTCCAAATCTGACCGCAGCTGGTCAATCGACTCATCCCTCCGACGTCTGACCCCTCTAGAGCTGCCAGCCTCAGACGCGGCGCTCCTGCCGTAGATCATGCTGGGTCTGGCGCCTATCCCCATCCCCCGCACTCGTCCGGGGTGCTCAGGCTGAGCCAGACCCGCCTTCAGAGGAGCCGTCGGGTCCACTGACCCCTGTGACTCCTCAGGCTGGGTCTGTCGCTGCTCAGCCTGCGACTGCTGCATCCGCTCCTGCCATTTTATGAAACAATTAATAATTACCATTTTTCATTATTAACTTGGTTTTATAAAAACTATAATAATAAAATAACTTACAATGGCCGCCTCTGCCTGCTGAGAGGTCGCAGTCCCGTCACGGTGTCTGTGTGTGATGGCGTACAGCTCCGCATAGTCCGTCTGACGGTTCTCCTGCTGTGCCTTCGTCTCCTGAAACAATTACAAAACAATAATTAGTGTTATGAATTAATCAGCTAAAAGTAAGTGATATTTTGAAAACTTACCAGCTCGCTGTAGGTCACAGCGAAGGTCTTCGATCCTGCTGTGTGGTGGATCGTCTGCTGCGCCCGGATCTCGGCGTTCCTCCGAGCAAGCTCCTGGAAAAAAAAATTAAATGTATTATAATTTAAAATTAAATACAAAATAAATTGATATTATAATTTAATATTTAACAATTACAAAATTATATATCAAAAATCTAATTAATACATTACTTGCGCCTCAGGGCTCCTCCTGAATTGGACAAAACGCGCCCAGTCTTTCGGCGGCACGCCGTCCGGGACGCTCTCCTGCAGCTGCTCCAGAGGCATCGTCCCGTCCCCGTCCACCCTGTGGAAGAGACGGTTCCTCCTGTTCCTCCAGGCGTCGCCCATCTTCACGAGGGCGTACCTCTTCCGGTTGGCCCGGAGGGCAAACCGCAGCTGAAAAAAATACATTTAAATATCAATAATTATAAAAACCATAATTTAAATAAAATAATTCAATAGAATTAATTAAAAAAATATTAATTAAATAGTTTTAATTACCTGAATCACCTCCTCCCATGCCTGGTCCTTCGGCCCCATCGGAATGTGCCTCCAGGACGGGAAGTGAAGGGGGAACCGCATCCAATTCGCTCCCAGGTCGCTCAGGAAGCGGTTGAGCAGGTGACCCCCATTGTGGATCGGCTAGTCAGTGCCCTCGTTCCACGGCACTATAACTCGCAGGGACCGGTCCATGCTGTTCAGACCGGCCACATCCAGCCTCATCGTCGACACGTTCCCCTGCTCATCTGCACAGTTGACCGCACGTTAGATAAATTATAATTCAAAGTTAACATTTCTAATTTAAATAACTAATTTACTAAATTAAAAAATTAATTTACCTTCGACCTGCACCTCAAACCCAGTGGACCGCGAAGACGACCCTCGTGAGTTGTTCTGCTCCCGAGCGTCCTCCTCATCGAGGAACCGCTCCATCTCCCTGAACCCCATCGGCATCTCGAACTCCTCCTCGTTGAGGAAGTCCTCAACGCTAATCTCTGGTCCCTCCACCTCAGGCACCTCTGCTGCGGTCGTCGCCTGTGGGATCGTCTGCGGTTCCTGTTGGGGGATGGGCTGAGATGCCTCAGTAGACCTGCCTGCGCGCTGCCCCCTGCCCGGCTGCTGCCACCCCGTAAAGTCGGTCTGGGGTGCTCATGGGCCTTCCCGTTATCTTGCCCTGAAGCCATATCAACTGTACAAATTTAAAAAAAAATTAGTCCATTATTATACAAAAATATAATAAAAATAAAAATATAAATAAAAATACATGTTATATACATACCTCAAGTGCAAATACTGCGGAATACGGACCAAAAACTCCTATAGATACGTCTGAAAGCTCAAATCTCGAAGAAATCACTCAGAGAAACCTCAGGAAACAAAATGAGCAAACGGAGAAATGAAGGAGGTGGGGGGTTTAAATAGCCAGTAATTAGTAGTGGTTATTAAAATAACCGCTACTCTAACCGCTACAAATTTGAATATTTGTAGCGGTTCTACAATAACCGCTACAAATCTTCACAACGTTTGAAATTCTGTAGCGGTTATTGCCCAGAACCGCTACAAATTTGGAGTCTCTTGAAATTCTGTAGCGGTTTTCAGTAAAAACCGCTACAAAATTCTGACCTTTGGTATTTTGTAACGGTTTCTGTGCATTAACCGCTACAAAGTAACCGCTACAAGTTTTGGCGGGAATTTCGCGCCAAATTTGTAGCGGTTTTTTGTAGGAAACCGCTACAAAATATCTTGCCGCTACAAATTTGTAGCGGTTTAGGTAAAACCGCTACAAATGCCATAATTTGTAGTGGTTATATTAAACCGCTACAAATGCACCGCTACAAAATACCTTTTTTTTGTAGTGTACCTGTCACCTATACAAGAGATTATAAGAAAATCATAAGAATCATGGATGCCCAAATATAAATTCAAGTTAAACTACTGGCAAATAATAAATATGAACATGATAAGCAAAATTAAACTACAATGGTTTGAATATGCAGGGACTAATGTAGGGACCAAGATAAATATAAAGAATTAGAAATAGTCTATCTATTATCCCCACATGTGTTGATATAGAGCATACAATAGATTGCCCGAAAAAGAAAGAAAAAGAAGAAATTCAAGAATTTATAAATACCAAAGCTAAAGAAAATAAAGAAACATATGCATTTCAATAAGAGAAAAGGTTAAAACAGAACAGGATCCCTACAAGGACGGATGGCAAATATATACTGAAATTATAAATATGTGATCATTAGTAGAAAAACATGGATCATATATGTAATGACCACCAATATCTAAGCAGTTGATACACATAATCAAGGATCAGAAAGCGTGCTCCCAATTCTTATCATAAATCATTTTCTCAAAGAGGAAAGCATGATGACAATGACACAATGCCTTTAATGCAAGAACCATGCAACAACAAAAGAAAAGGCAATACATAAATAACGTTTCAGGAAACTCGATATGAGTAATCAGGTTAACAAAAACTATGAAATCCCAGATATACAATCATATTCACCCACAAGAACTAGAAGGAAATGTATGTGAGAAATCATTAAGAACAAACAGTAAATGATGCTCTAAACAATCGTATACAGTAACAAGTGACAGGAAACAAAACCCAAAACAAGACAAAAAGAAAAAACTCAAGAATAAATGTTCAACCTAAAAACGATAGCCTCCTGACTCCAGTAATGTTAGTAGTTTTTTGCACTCACAGCAACAAATCCAACAATTTACACAATATGACTATGCAAACTCTTAAAATTTCATAAGTAATTCAACATATACCAATACTCACAGCAACGATGAACATTGACTGGGATGGGAGCAGAGATGGAAGCCGACTGTAAGAGGAGCACTGATGGACCGCGAGTAGAGGCGAACCAGCAATATTGGACAGCAGTGGCGATTTTGATCAGAGTAGCGATGGATACTCAGAGCGGAGGAACACCGACGGACGCCGCTAGGAATCGACCACCAATGCCGAAGAGGCACGGCTAACGACCGGACCACCGATGGTCAGGCAGGGCAAGCTCCTTTTCAAAAATGGCTCTGAACACAATTTGGGAATTTGCTTCCAATAGAGAAGAGTTTAAATTACAAGAGGGATATGTGTGTCATTTTACTTTGAGAAATAATATCAGAAAAGTCTCTAGGGACTTTTTTGATATTTGAGTTTTTTCTGGGACTTTTCTGTGAATATGTCTGTTGTTTGGGACTGAGAGTGATTTTTCCTTCATTTATTTTCTTCCAGTTCTTCGTTAACCCAACCACTCTCTTAGCCTGATCTGAGATCCGCACCACATTTCAGGATCTCTCACATTATTATCCACGATTCTTTCTCTAGAGTATACGTTACCTTCTCTAACCAAGACTCATGGTGAAGGTTTCATCTGGCAAAAAATACTTATCAAGAATTGCAGCGGCCATCGTTTGGTCCGTCAGCTTCTTCCAATCAAGAATCGTGGTTTTACTGTGCCGTCTTCCTTGTTCTCAGCGCGGTAGTTTCTTTTCTAGTTCTGGTGGTCATGGCGAAGGTTTAATCCGACAACTCTTCCAATTAAGAGTCGTAGCAGCAGTTGTCTGATCCGTCGGCTCTTCTAAATAAGAATCTTGGTTTTGTCGTGCCGTCTTCCTTGTTCTCAGCGTGGTAGTTGTCTTTTCTAGTTCCAGTGGTCACCTTCTCCAGTTCTATCCTTGCCAGTTCTACCGGTAATTGCATTTTCTGGCGGCTCATTGTTTCGGTTCTCGCCGGCGTGTATTGCATTCTTTGGACAATTTTTTTCTGGTGAAATTCTCTTGTCGCCAAGAAGTATGTTCTTGGCTTTAATTTCTGGTTCTCCTATTTTGTTTCAAGTTTATGTTTCCACTTGTCTCTGTTGGTTTTACACACTATATTCTAAATGGGCAAAGAATATGAATCACCCATGTTGGAGAAGTTCAACTAACAAAATACATAAAATTAATAAATGTGTATGCAAAAGAGTTTTGTTACAATCGAATTTCAGTTGCAAAGTTAGCTTTGGATTGTTCTTGTGCAATTTCGTTTTCCCCCCACAAGTTTACTGTAGGATTTGAAGAGTGGAATGAACAAAGAGATTTGTAAACTCTCCTTAGGACTTTACTTGCTCAAACGTGATAATAGGACTAGACTTGTTAGTATGGTAGATCAAAGATGTAATGACAAATGTTCCCTGTGACATCATAGGCTAGGCCATGCCCCTTTTCATGTTTTGAAATATCACACTAATGGAAGAAAGGATTTAGGTCCAATGGAGGATTTGAATAAAAATAAATGTGAAATTTGCATTTAAGCAAAACATACAAAATTGCCTTTTCTTCATAGCTCTTCTAAAAGCACATGTTTTTAGTTGTTGCATATGGATGTGTGGGGACCATATAGGACTCCCACATACCAAGGATGTCGATTCTTTTTAACTATTGTTGATTACTACTCTAGAAATTTATGGATTTTTTTATTAACTCACAAATATGAAGTTGTTAAATTTAAAAGATAGTTGTTACCTATGTTGAAAATTAGTTTTCTGCTAAGATAAAAGCTATAAGATATGATAATGGAATCGAGTTTACTAATCAAGATATGCAGGATCTGTTCAACTCTAAGGGCATTCTTCACTAGAGAACTTGCCCAAGGACATCACAGCAGAATGAGGTGGTGGAAAGAAAGCATATGCACTTTCTAGAGGTTGATAGGCAGTATGGACTACTACTTATTTAATTAACCGCACTCCATCCAGAAATCTAGGTAATGTTTCACCATATGAGTTGTGGAATGATAAACCCCCTGATTTGTCACATTTGAAAGTATTTGAGTGTTTATCTTTTGTTGCCAACTTGAATTCAAATGATAAGTTTGCACATAAGGCAAATCCTTGCTTTTTTTAGGATATCCATATACTAAAAAAGGTTACATTTTATATAACATTACTACTAAATCATTAATTGTGAGTAGACATGTCACATTTGTGGAAAACCGGTTTCCTTTTAAGGACAAAGAAAGGGAAGTTTTAGATAAGAACCATGAGTTACACCCAGACCCATTTAGTCTGATGTATTATTTTCATCCACTTCCTTTAGGGAATCCTCAACATAATCAAGTAGTCAAAACTAATGGTGAGAAAACTGAAAACGTTTTGAGACAAATTGAAAATATTTTCAATGAGTTGCCTTCCCAAGAGCAGTCCTGATTCAAAACTGTTTGGGAGACGTGCCCCCCACACATCTTAAAGATTATCATTTTGATTATTTGCCTTCCTCAAATAACCTTGAAGAGTCCTAATCTGACTTAGTAAATGCAAATGCCATATTTGAAAATGTTTGTTTTAATGATCTTTCTTATCAATACCAACATTTTATTATTTCTATTGATAAGGTCATAGAGCCAGAGAGTTATGTGGAAGTAGCCAAGGATCCTCGATGGGTTAAGGCTATGGAAAATGAAATAGAGGCTTTAGAAAGGAATAGGACTTGGGAAATAGTTTCCCTACCTAGGGGTAAAAGACCTATAGGCTGCAAATAGGTATACAAAGCCAAATATAAGGTTATGGGACTTTGGATAAGTTTAAAGCCCAATTAGTTGCCAAAGGCTATAGTCAAAAGGAAGGAATAGATTTTTATGAAACTTTTTCTCCTGTTGTTAAGATAGTGACTATTCACATTATTCTTTCTCTTGCTGCCATTCATAATTGGTCATTGTGGCAAATGGATGTGGATAACACTTTCTTGCAGGGAGGCCTCTATTACGAGGTATATATGACATTACCACCTGGTTATAAGCCAAAGGGGGAGTATGGTTACAATGTATACATGTTATTACAGTCTCTTTATGGCCTTAAATAGGCCTCGAGGCAGTGGAATGAGAAATTGACACAATCCTTGATAAAAGGTAGTTTTATCTAGAGTAAACATGATAATGCCTTGTTTTAAAAGAGGAAAGGTTCTGATATTGTTTTTATTTTAGCTTATGTGGATGACTTACTGATCATTGGAAATAATATTCATGCTATTAATAAAGTTAAAAGATATTTGCATACTGAATTTAGAACTAAGGATCTAGGAACTTTAAAGTATTTTTTGGGTCTTGAAGTTTTAAGGTCTACTCAAGGTATATTTCTTAACCATAGAAAGTATGCAACAGAGTTGATTGACCAAACATTAATTGATGATTCAGCAACTTATGTTACTCCTTATAAGCAACACCTTAAGCTCATTACAATAGAGATTAAATGAGATCCATTCGATGAAGAAAATACTAAAGAGGATCTCTTTCTCAGAGATCCAGGGCCTTATAAAAGGCTAATTGGTAAATTATTATATTTAACATTGACTAGACCTGATATTGCTTTTAGTGTGCAGGTTCTGAGTTCATTTATGCAGTTTCCAAAGGATTCTCACATAGTTACAGCACTAAGGCTGGTTACATACTTGAAGAATTGCCTAGGAAGTCAGATTTTCTTATCGGCAGCAAGTTTGATGACTATGGAGTGCTATTGTGACTCAAATCATGTCGGATGCTCTAATACAAGAAGATCGGTTATTGGTTTTTTGGTAGGTGTGTTGGAAATAGAAAAAGCAAACTAAGGTTTCCAAGTCCTCAGCTGAGGCCGAATATAGGGCCTTAGGAATGGCAGTTTCTAAATTAATTTGGATTGTTAGATTGATGAATGAATTGCATGTGTATAATATCAAGCCAATACAAGTTTATTGTGATAAGGCTGCAATTCACATTGCAACGAATCCAGTTTTTCACGAACACACGAAACATATTGAGGTAGATTGTTACTTTGTGTGGGAAAAACTGTTGAAGAAAGTTATCACTTTTGGTTACTGAAAGTCTTCAGAACAATTGATAGATATCTTAACAAAAGGTCTTAGAGGTCCTCAACATCAATATATTCTGAGCAAGTTAGGAACTTGTGATTATAGGGTTCCTAACTTGAGGGAGAGTGCTGTGGATTGTATTAGTTAGACACGTGAGTTGTTTAGTTGTTGCACATGTATTGTTAAGTCTCTCTTGTTTGTGTATATGCATTAGGCTAGTTGGACCTTATTTGTAATAAGTATTTTTTCAATCAATAATAGTGTGTATTATTAAGTGAAAGTTGCTCTCTTGTTTAACAATTCTAAATAACAAAAGCATATATAAAAAACAAGCAGGTAAAAGATCTTCAATGCAGATCACAAACACCACCATGCCACGTTATCCAAAAGATTGATGAAATCCAATTTTTCCAGATAAGGTAGGGTAGATGTACATGGATCATTAGGAAAACAATTTTTGACTCGTTATCATCTGATTATGTGAGGCTCTCTTTGAGAATATTATTTTCTCAAGAGAACTAATCAAAGAGCTAATTACGAATCATTCTTGTGTTTCAGTTCGTAAAGAAGTAAATTTGGTAGCAGAATGGGTTTCTAAAGTGTATTTGGTGAGGTCTTACTTGAATGATTGGGTGTGGTGACCACATTGCAATTGAGGAAGATTTTAGAGGTCGAATTGAGAAATCTGATTGTAGATCCGGGTTACGTTGATGACTCTTAGTATATACTTATTTGGTTTTGTATTGTTTATGTTTCTTCAGTGTTTCAGACTTTCTTTGTCTTATTTTGGTTGTAGACTTTGTTTTAATTTTTTAATGAAATGAAATGTGTTTGTGGAAAAAAATGTTCCACGAAGAGTTCAATTCAAAGATGAACTATGTTTCATTTCAAAACGACACCGAAAAGACTTTGTTTTAAAAATTTTGAATTTATATCTACTATAACTTTTTTTGGCTGTATAATTGTTTTGAAAAATATAAATGGTGAAATAATTATTATGTTAAATGGTGGTGTTTTGGTCAAAATCCAAGTTTAAGGGTCAAACTAAAATTCACGGTGAACTAATGGCTGAATGGATAAAAATTAAATTTAAAAAATATAAGAAATGTTTGTGTAACATGTATTTTAATTTTAAGAGAGGTTTATATAGGTTTTAAAAATAGATATGGTGTTTTTATACTTTAGGTAAAACAGAAGGGTAATTAATGTAATGTACTCTTTCTTTATTGTTATTGTAGCATGAATAGGAATAGTAATGTTTTTTTGGTAGGTTTTCTTGTGTTTACCTTCAAACATATAATTGGGATTAATACGAGTATATACTGGTATATGAAGAACCACTCGCATTTTGTCCAAAAAAAACCTACTCGCATATAGTAATTGGGATTATATATCATGAAAATGAATTGACTCAAGAAATGGGCCAGTTACTCTCAGCTTGACCGACCCCAGTTGGACTTGGCTTGTCTCATTTACTTTTCCCATTCACTGCCCTCCTGTACCTTAAAACGACACTGTTTTGTAACTCAAAATGAGATATCAGCCGTACATGCCTGTTTAATCAAACCCGTTGGTTTTGAGGGTTGTTTACTCTTCGTTTGTAGAGAACAATTGAATAAATCTAGTAGAATAGCTTAAGCACCTCAAGGAGCTCCGATCTGTGATGAAATCTCTCTCTCTCTCTCTCTCTCTCGTCAATTAAAGAGGATAAAAGCATCCTCTCTTTCTAATTGAAGATGAAGAAAATATTGCCTCACATCAGTGTCTTCCTTTCTCGCCAATTGAACTAGGTGTTAGGATCGGCAGGTGCAGTGGAAGAATTTTAAAATTTTATCAATCCTAATCGAGGATCTATCAACGACGTTTAAATTGAGTTAGAAAGATTCGTACCTTTTTCAACTTAGGGTTTTCACGATCTCTAGGAGTCAACACCTTAGGTCCGCTCCCTCTACTAGTATCCACACAAATGCTCTCCAACAGAGACTGTGTGCTAGAGCCTCCAAATGTCTCCTAGGGTTTTCCTTACGGCTTTGAATTCTCATACGCGTATAAGTATATCTGCTCTATCAAGTTTATAATCTGAGGGCTATATTCAAATTTCAAAATTAATCATCATTAATTTTGAAATTAATCAACAATTAATTATCTTGATGAGCTAATTAAATAAATTTAGTTTATATTAAATCTGTCCAATAGTTTTAATTTAACCTATTTATTTAATCCAAATAAAGAGCCATTAGATTTAATTTATCTTCATAAATTAAATTTGAGATACTATATCTCTATTATGTTAGTTATTAAATTTAATATATCTTAATAAATTAAATTTAAAACTAACACAATATAATAATATCATATAATACACACACACACACACACATAATATAAGATGTGTATTTCGAAAATATATATCTATATAATATTATTAACAAATTTTATATTATATATATATAAATATAAAATTCGTCCACCCTAAATTAAACATTATCTCGTGTTGGACCATTCTTGTGTGCGACCCTGTAGGCCCATATGAAGTTAGCAGTGGGCTAATAACTGTACTAACCAAAAAGTTGCAAGCGGCCTCTAGTAAGACATTACGACTACCTAATTCATATGAGGATCGTTATCACAATGCAACCTGTTATACAACCATGTCACATCCCTTTTGTTACACGATATATTGATCAAGGATAAGGTATAGATAATGTCATCCTCTTATTCCTGATCATTACTTTCTCGATTCCTGAGTAGCCTGACAATAGAAATGGAAACTCCTTTTCATTGTAGTATGGCCATATATTTCTCAGACTCACTCATCGAGGGGCCCAGTAATATTTCTCTACTAATGTGAGGAACAAATTCCATCTTGATCATTCATATTTCTCTGCATGAAAAACCACCAAGCCTGATCATAGCCTTTATCATCACCCGGTCAAAAGTGACTTTTGACTAGTTCAAAGCTTAGCAACTCTCATGTAGGAATCCATGATGACCTCAAGTCTAAGGGCATTGTGTCGTGGTTGTACATAAGAAAAGCTTATGACTTGATCCATGTAGCTTTCTCATAGTGGGTTGGTCCAGCACCTTGTACTCTTACAAGTGCCTAAGACTTTGATTCGTATCTCCATATCTTATCAAAGTCATACTGGTCTTGTTTCATCTCTGCTGCCGCATAGATGACCGACCAAGGACATTTTAGGACAATCTTTATGAATTATCCAAGGATACAATTATCACAGTTAACATGCAAATAATATGATAACAGAATGGAGAAATTTCATTAAAATAATAATGTTCGAAGTACAATGATTGGCCCTTATGGCACAATTTCCAACACAAGGTATATCGAATCATGGGTCGTTGAGTCTCTTCTTGAATGAGGCTACTTACTCAGCTTAGCTTACAGAACATCTTCCTCAGAGTGTTGGAATTTGAGCAACTTACAAAGATTGTAAGTTGGCTTTTATTCTTCTTGCAACTTGTTAACCAATTTTAATTGGGGCTATATAATATAAATGTCATTTCATTATTATTTTCTGAAACTTGAATGTTTGTATGAAAATGCAGATTTCTTGGTGCAAACAGTTTTAGGGGGACAATTCCAGAAACTTTTGGGAATCCGAAGAACCTTACACTTTCATGAGTGAAGTATTTTTTTTTATTTTGTTTTTCTATTTGGATTGACCTTTGTTCTATACTGAGATAACTCCTAATTTTATGGCAGTTTCATGGATAGGAACAACTTACCAGGGAAGATGCCAATTTTTATTTTCTGCAATAGCTTGAGATTGTTTAGAAATCATCCAGCTTTATAGTTTTTGGTGTAAGCCTCATTGTCTTTAATCTTTATTTTGTGCAATAGCTTAGGATAGGTTTCTGGTCATTAAATGGTCATTAAGAAACAAGAAAATAACTTACTGCATTAGACAAGCTTTCATTTTGTTGAATATTTTCTCAATATTACCTAGTGCTACTTCATGTTGTTGATTTGACTTTTAATTCATGATGTGCTGTTTCATAGCCACCTTTTTTGGGGTTTTTTGATATATTGTTGCAGTGCCCTACTTCAATAGCCTACTAATATAGAAACATGAGCACTTGTGTGAACATTGGATGACGAATAAGAGTGTGTTCGGCAAACCAATCAAAACCTAGGTTTGGTTGACGAACACTCAAAATTTTTCCAAACCTAGGTTTTGGGAAAAGCTATTTTTTTCTACTTTTTCTCTTGTGTGGGTCCCATCCTCTCTCTCTTTTCTACTTTTCCTTTATGTGGGCCCCACCCTTTCTCTCTCATTGGTCAATTCTCATTATGTGGGCCCCACATTATAAAAAAAAGCTATTCTGACCATAATACCCAAACGCTTTCATTTTATCAAAATCACTTTTTTCTCATAATCTATTCTGCTCAGAATCTATTCTCCAGAAGCAAATCCGAACACACCCTAATGGGAATAGAGGAAATTAATAGTTTAGCTTAACTAGAGAATTTATTTAGTGATGTCTGATGCTTTTCTTTTTTTTTCTTTTTCCTGTTTTATATTAGGCTATAGCAGGTTTGGACAATGGTTCCTTAAAATTATATGACATCCATCATATTGGAAGAAAAATTACAGGCATATATGGCAGTTATGGTTGTGTTACTTTCAATTAGTTTGATCAGTTGACATCATGGTGACAAATGTTCTGTTTTACTCATTCTATTTGCTATCAAGAATGACTAATACATGAAGAACTTTAGTTGTTACATTCAAATTCTTATCTTTCACTTTTTCAGAGAAACAAAATAGGATTGAAACTAGTTATGTGATTAATTGTGGGCTTTGTTTCATAACAGATTACACAAATAATAAGCAATCTTGACCCAAAAATAGAGCCAACTCAGACTACATCAATTAAGAAGACATGAACATACTTGAAAAACAACATGAAAGGCTTGCTTGACCCAAAAAAATGAGCAGCCAGAAGAACAAAATGGTGAGCTTGCTTGACCCAAAAAGAGAGTAGATATAAGGAAGTCATATGTTGTACAAAAGAGCTGGACAAAATAAGGAGGAATGGAGACTTCATGTAGGATAATCTAAGTCAATCATTGAACCTATAATTGTAACAGAGTGTAGCTTTGTAGTGTTAATAAATATAATAGCGAGAGTCTTGAAAGCTTCCACTCTCTTAAGATGAGACAATGCTATGCGAGAAATTTCAAATTTTAATAAAAGTGACTAAATTGTTTCTTGTCATTATCATTTTTCTTCATGCTTACTAGCATTATATGTTTGGCTGAATTCCAATAGTCCAAGCAATGTAATGTTGCTGTCAAGTGTTGCCTACGATCAAGAAATAAAAGAATGTCTTAATATATACATGTATTCTATAAACAAAGTAGTTGAGGATGCAGTATGACATACCATCAATAAATTTGTAAAAGTCATTTAACTTGATTGAGAGTCACCTAACATCATATTATTATATGGTACTTGAGTTGATGTCTCATATTATTGAAATTGATTATGGTGACCCTAAAACACATTTGAAAGACATAAATAAATATATAATAAGCATATGTAACAAAATTAAACCGATCAAAAGTATACTTGTGAAGCTTGAGGAAGCTTTTTAGAGGTTTTCATTCTTTGTCTTCTTGGACCGAGTTCAACACAACTCTTTATCTATTTACTTATCTTTCTACCATATCTCTTTTTAAATCCAACAACTTTGCCTGCATCATTACTACAATCATGGTTCCCCACACCATTCTCATCACATTTACTATGATCTAATGTGTATTTTATGTGAAACTCAGTCACTTTTTTACTTACTTCCAGCATAGCTTCATGAATAAGTGAGAATGCCTTTGAACTTTCTGATGCAACATTAGCTAATTTAACAAGTAAGGGGCATAATTGTCTATACCGATTTGACCTTGGTAGTTTAGGATCACCTCAATTTGTTTCCCCTTGATATCATACACCACACCACATTGTGCTTCTCTTGTCCACCTCTTTAATATATATTTACAGGGGAGTAATTTCACATCACGTTCATTCAATACCCTCAGTGCATGACAACATAATATGCCCCCTACTTCAAACTTCTTGTAATTGCAGGTAATTGTCTCTGTTAAAGGATCAAATGTCAAACTATTCTCCCATTCACTACCATCCATGGTAATCACATAATCAAATACGACGGCACTACCATCCTCATCCATAGTGATATTTCTTTCTTTCCTATCTTTTATACATGTAGCGTCACTAAGATCACATTGGTGTTGGAATAAGTCAAAAATAGGTTGAGTATATACATCAGAAAGCTTACGAGGCATACTTGAACCTTGCAATATCAACCTTGGCAACTTGTTTAGTGCATTAGAATCACTTTTCAATTCGTTATAGCACTTATCCTCCAGAACTTGTTCAAATTGTTGGACGAATAGATTGATATCCAGTTTAATATGGGTGTAACTTTTGACAGATGCATTAACACTTTCACTAATTTGTGTGCTTCTAATGCCAAATGTCCTTGAGTTTTTCATATAGCACGTTGCCCATTTCTCTTTTATTTGATATATGGACATCACCCTCAAATTTTTTGTCATATCTTGCTTTGACAATAATGTCTGCCAAACTTTTTCAAACTCGGCTTTATCCTAATAATGATAGATGCATTGATTTAAATCCCTAACCATTGAGTTTGGAAGGTGTTAATTGCATTTTTTGAAATATGCCAAATGCATAGGGCATACTTTACACCTGTCATCACTTCTTGTAATGCTCGTGACATAGCAGCATCTTGATTGATAAAAATTGTTAATGGCCTTACATTTTTGTGTGCACACAAAAAAGTCTCAAAGAGCCATTTAAAAGTCTCAATAGTCTCATCATATAGCAACGCCACTCTAAATATGACCTCTCCTTTGTAATGGTTGAAGCCAAAAAAAATTGCAAGAGGTCTATGGTCACGATTTGTGCAATAAATTGTATTAAGTGAAATGACTTCTCCAAAACAACCATAGTCAACTAACTTACATGCATCAACCCAGAATATATTTGTCACTTGCTCCTCTGAGTCCATTTGGTGAGCATGAAAAAAAGAAGGATTTTCTACTAATTGTTGCTCAAAATATTGAAATATACATCCAGTTTCATCATATTTCATGGCTTATTGCCTTCTTGAATTAAGATAATTTTTTACATTACCTCTTGTATATCCAAAATTGGCTCGACCTCCAGCATATTGGCTCTACAATTTGAATGCTAATTTTTGACTAATTCCAACTTTTTCAACATTTTCTAATTCATAACATTAAGTTAGTGTTAATCCTCGATATGATGCGAACAAGTGAACAGCTTCAGAAGGCTGAAGAGGATGATTATGATTTAGGAAAACTTCATTTATTTTGTATTTCCCTTTTACTAATTTAACTCTCATCTTAGCTTTGCATCCTATTCTTGTCTCGTATCTAGGCTTCTTTGTTTTTACATCTCACATGTCTAGTTTTCTTATCCCTTCTTTAGAACAAACATATAGATAAGAGGTATACTTTGACTTATCTTTTTTACTCTTGTTGAAGCTCTATTTATGAACACCAAAACCAGTTCTTCTACTATGTGACCTCCAGAATTCACATGCTTCTTCTCTATCATTAAATTCAAGATCAAGTCTAGGAGTTAAATTTATATCCATCATATAAGCTTCCTGCAAAATAAAAAAAAAAAAATCCAATATAAACACAAACTCATGGCTACTAAGTCATAAAAAATGTGACCTCATGGCAAACTGCCCATCTTTACAAATTATACTACTCCCTCACGTTAACTAACATTTACATATTTACTCCCTCACATGTATATCTAAACCAGAGCACACAAACATATATTTAAAAAAACTTTTACACATACATGGCGCACAAAGACATTAAAACACAAACATATTTAAAAAAAAAAAATTTACGCAAATAAACAAATTGCACAAAGACATTCAAAAACGTATAAACCAAACAAATAAAAAAACAAATTTTGAAGACAGATTATAAAAATTATAAATGCAAAAAGTAAATATGAAATATCAAGCAAATTTTGGGTATTTGTTTAAAGACAGTTATTTTCTCATCAATCTTTGATGTTTAGTACCCACATAAACTCCCTTGTGGTTCCTCTTCTCAAAGAAGTCTTCCCACCAGATCCTTTGATTTTCCTGGGCAACTGGACATTGGAGAAAGAAAAAAGACGAAGCGTGCCAGAATGATGTGGCAAGGAAAAAATGACACTTTCATATGATATTACATGGACGGTTGAGATTGACTAAGAAATTCAACGGGTCAGATGAAATATTCAAAATGACGTCGTTTAAATTATTTGCTTATCATTACCGTTGATGCACTTGTTACAAATAAATGGCCCAGATTCTAGTTTTTAATAAAACAACATGGTTTTAAAGAAAAAATGGCAGCCAATGGGAAATGTAGGGGAGACAATCCTCAGAGTCCTGCTAAACAGGACAGGCTTCCCTCCACTGCTCTTTGATCCATTGCTCCTCCTTTTCTTTAAAACGTGGCCGTTTGGGAGGCAAATGGCAGGAGAAACGAAGCAATGTTATGAAGTGAATGGGGACATTGCCAATTAATTTACTATGAGAAATATGACTCCCTGTGCAAGAATAAGGAAATAGCTTTTGACCCAAAAAATAATAAACGTAGCTCAGCTTTTTTTTTTTTTTTG
This sequence comes from Inga leiocalycina, assembly GCA_963242795.1. Lineage (NCBI taxonomy): Eukaryota > Viridiplantae > Streptophyta > Magnoliopsida > Fabales > Fabaceae > Inga > Inga leiocalycina. Next base: position 18,810,817 of record OY725320.1, read on the forward strand.
TGCCTGAAAAATAATGCAACTTAGCTGTTAAAATTTTTTATGAGTTTTCATTTTTATTTTTATTTTAAATTTGTATTTAAATCATGGAATTGTGCTTTCATAATATGTAGCTTAAAATTTTGGTTTTTTAATAAGGGTTAAAAATTTGGTTTTTTAATAAGGGTTAAGGTGCAATTTTTATGACCAAGTTTTTCCCGATAGGAGTCTGACACAAATAAGTTTTAGAAGGAAAAAAAACAACAAACAATTTAAAATGCCATGTTGGGTTTTCTTCTCTTATAATTTAATGTCGTTTAGTCAAATTTAACGGTTTTGTTGAATTTGCGCCATTTTAAATTATTTATTATTATTTTTGTCCTTTCTAAAATTTATTTGTACTAGACGCCCTTCGAGAAAAACTTGATTCTTAAATTTGCACCTTAACTCTTATTGAAAAACCAAGTTTTTTTAAGCTATATATAATTAAAATACAAATTTAAAATAAAATTAAAAAAGAAAACTCATCATAAAAAATTTTAACAGATGAGCTACATTATTTTTACGGCGGAAAAAAAAAGTTGAGCTACATTTATTATTTTTTGGGTTAGAAGCTATTTCCAGATTCTCACTCAATGAGTCATACTCCCTCCGGTTCTAATTATAAGATAAAGTTGACTTTTTTGGAGAAATTAAGGAAGCCAATTAAATCACTTTAGAATATTTATATTTATATTTTTTTCTTCAAACTAAGTAATTTGATTAATAAACTAATATATAATCCAAAGATACTAAAAATATAAATACTCTAAAGTGATTTAATTGGCTTCCTTAATTTCTCCAAAAAAATTAACTTTATCTTATAATTAGGACCGAAGAGAGTATTTCTTATAATAAATTAATTCGCAATACCTCCATTCATTTCAAACATAACTTCGTTTCTCCTGTCATTTTCCTCCCAACGGCCACGTTTTAAAGAAAAGGAGCAGCAGCAGATGCTAAACGGCCTCTTCTTTTCTCTTTTCTCCACTGTCTTTGTCTTTCTCATTCACACCTTTGATTTAGATTTAATATATTTTCGAAATGAGAGGAGGACTGTAGAGGAAAATATCTTGCCTAAGTTCGTATCGTGGAAGATGCGTTGGGCCCCATGGGCCACCTGTCCCTGGGGTTCCTTTCCTTTTCCGCGGAAATTATATAATGATCTTGATTAGTTCCAAATTTTAGCCTATCAATCAGTTGTCCCCTTATTGGCAAAAAAAAAAAAGAAAATCAGTTGCCAATTTACTATGTGCTTGTTTGAATGACGATTAGCATATTTAAAAGCATTTTTTCAATTATGATTTATAATATATGAGGTAAGCATGTGAGATAAATTTTATCTCGATTTATATAAAAAATAGCTTATAAGTAATCTCAACATCAAAACAAATAAATTCATACAGAATATGAATGCAAAGACGATACAGCGATTGGTGGAAGGCCTAACATTGTTTATGACGAGGCTTGTGATGTTATTAAGATGTTATAGATAAAAATTGGGATGTTACATTAATCAATGGATTTGAATTTAACAAAGGGGAAAGAGGGAAATAAAGGAAAAATGATGTCCCTAATTAAGAAAAAATGACACGACCGCACAATAAAAATATCATGAACTCTTTTTTGAAAAAAAAAAAGGACAAAATGAACTCTTTGGTCACCAGGCATTGTTACTGATATTTTGTGAGGAATAGAAATTAAAAGAATCCTACGTTAGGTTATCATATTTTATAAATTTTTGAGCACACCAACGCGCTGGTCCTGCCTCCTTCCCTTTACCTTCCTTTTATTCTCCCTTTTCCGTAAGCATCACGGTCAAAGTTCTAATAGATTATATTTAATATTTAATAAAATTAAGATTTTTATTTTATATAAAACACATAGATAAATTTAAATTATTAAAATTTGACTTAAATATTTAATATATTAATATTTTATGATGCATTCAGCATTCTAAAATATTTTTTAGCTCACAAAGCACCCTAAAGTATATCTGATTAGTTCCAAATAAAAAAAACTGTCATGAATAGTCCCCTCGCTTAGTATATAAGGATTATCTGATTAGTTCCAAATTATAAACTATCAACCAATCGTCCCCATACCATACAGAATATGAATGCAGAGATGATACAACGATTGGTGGAAGGCGTAACATTGTTTATGGCCAGGCTTGTGAAGTCCCCACGGCCTCCGCCACAGCCACCGTCGGAGGGTGAGAACCAGAATGAGCATCTTCTTAGCTGCCCAAGCAACCAACAATTCCCATTCATGCCTGCTCTTGAGGTCTTTCAATCTTTCCTTTATTCTTCACATTCCTTTTTTTTAGGGAGAATTGCTGAAAAATACTTTGAAAGCAAATTAATTGCTGATTGCTACCAAGCGTGTAAGGGATCTTCCGTGTGTGCAAGCGATCTTCCGTTTTGTGCAAATCATTTTCCGTGTGTGCAAAAGTCTTCCATATAAATGTACAAGCAATCTTCCGTTATGTTCAATGGTAGCATTTAGCAATTAATTTGCCAAAAAGGTATTTATCAGCAATTCTCCCTTTTTTTAAAGGGAAAATCCCTATAAAATACCGTTGAAATAGGGAAATTCCGTTTCAGTGCTGCGAATTCTAGAAATCCAATTCAGTCATATGTTAGTACGGATGAACAGTGCAGGGGTGCCAAAAGACGATTTTGCCCTTCAGCCCTCATTCTCGCCACTTTCAGAATAACAATACGAAACTCTTAATTAACAACTCCAGATTCTTGATTAACAATTGCGCTTTATACTTTTACACATTCGCATCTCAAAAATATAGTGTTGTTAATGTAAAATATGGTATTGTTAATAAAGAAAGAGATGTTGTTATTGACCCTGAAACTTAAATTACGAAGTTGTGAAATAAGTAATGAAAGTTGTTAATGTAGAATATAATGTTGTTAATAACAAGACCGGTGTTGTTATTGTGAAAGAAAAAAGATGAAACTGGAGTTGTTAATTAAGAATCCGGAGTTGTTATTGTGAAAGTGGCAAGAATGAGGGCTGAAGGGAAAAATCAACTTTTGGCACCCCCTGTACTGTTCATCCATGCTGACACATGACTGAATCGGGTTTTTAGAATTCGCAACACTGAAAAGAAATTTCTCTATTTCGGCAGTAATTTATAGGGAATTTCTCTCTTTTTTTTTTATGCATCTTCCAAAAAATACATGATTGCCACACGGTTACAATTGTAAATTCCTTTTTTAATCTTTACCCATCAACGCTATTTTCGATGCCTGTAACCAATATTGATCACTTTACATGAATTAAAATTAATGCTCATCATACATTTTCTGCCTATACGTACAAACAAGCGTACGTGAAAATTAATTTAATTAGATTACTGATGTTTTTTTTTGTATTTTAATTTATTGATATTATTTTTTTAAATTATTCCATTCCCCAATTAATTTCTGAGGATTGATCCCAATTTTCTCCAATTTTTATCATATATATTAATTTTAGATAAATAAAATGAAAAAGAGGCGTGCTGCTTATTGTTTCCTCTAGAAAGAGCATGTGATAAAATGGCACCAAAAAAAAAAAAACAAGCAAACACACTCGCACACACAACAGAAAAACAAAGAAAGAGCATGTGATAGGAACCGGTTTTGGATAGGTACCAAAAACCCATCTTATCTTAATCGTCAAATGAAAATTTAGACCGTTTAGATTTAATTTTTTAAAATTGATTATTTTTAATAAAAAAAATTATTTTTTGAAAAAATATCAATTAAGAGATTATATTTATTTTAGATTTTTTATTTATTATAATAAATTTTTTTAAAAAATAAAATCTCAACCATTTAAATCCGATATGGTTCAAATGGGACGAGCAGGATGACCGTGCGTGGAAGCTCATTCGGCATGTGATATGAGTATTACTTGATTATTTTTTGGTTGTGCACAGCCCGAGAGTCGAAGGAACAGCCATAGCTGCAGCAGCTTCCATCCAGGAAGATCAGTTCCTTTCGCTGTGTTTTGTAATGTCAATATCTTCAATTTCTCCCGGGAATCCTTTTCCTCCAACTTCATCTTCGCTCCCTTGCTTCCAGTTCTGCTCAGCTTTCTTCAAAGTTCAGGGACAAGTCCCTCACCATTCGAGCTTCATCCTACGGCTTTCACGATTTCTGTGGGATGTTCAGCCTCATATTACTTGGCTATAGCGGCTAAGTTCATGTTTCCTGGTTTCGCTTCTCAATTTGGAGCTCTCATGTCCCTGTTTGGCTCTCTGTCTGCTGCCACCTTGATATCTCTCACTCTGCACCTTCCATGGTGGTCCATTTTCATTATTCTCTTATTCATGGGAGGCTTCTTTAAGCTCCTCAATAAACTTCACGCAAAGTATGCCAATTTGAGTCGTCCCCCACTAAGAACGATGCAACCACTCCTACCACTGTATAATGTTAGATTCAATTATTAAAGGGAAAATAGAAGATCGATTCAGAAGATCACTAGTTAACGTAATTTTGGGTATTTTCATGTACTTTTTTTTTTTGGTTTTCCCTGCATGTCTCAGAGTAGTTGTAATCAACAGTTGTTACAGTGCAAAATGCCTCCTACACTATTTTTTTCCTTCAATTCTTAAATTAGGTTTTTTCCTTCCATGTATTGTTCAATTCCTGTCTCATTTTCCTTTTTTGAACTTCAGATGCCATTCTTTTTTTGCATGATCCCCCAAACATAGAAGGATCTTGATTTTCAAAGAACTTCAGGTGGCTTTGTCCCTTTTCTTATCAACAACAATGAAATTATCCCCATTCTTTAGCACAACCAGATGTGGATTATGCCCTTCTAGTTGATGACTGGTTTATTCAGAAGCAAGAGGTTAATAATTCTCTTGTATAAATTTCTTACGGTTTTGGTTTATTTTGTTCATATTGCTAGGCGAGGTTCGTCCTCGTTAGTTTCTTTTTTTACGTGTTTCTTGTAAATTTTAGGTCCTGCGACTGCGAGCAAAACCTGATGTTTGAAGAGGCCTTGCCTATGCAATACCACTCGTATAGTTGATGGTATTGTGTGTGAAACTATAAACTAGCAGTTTGCTGAGTAAGTTTTTTGATGAGTTTAAATATTCGTTGGGATAAAAAAATATATACATGCCAACCAAGACTTACCAGATTTGTGTTTGTAATGTGGGAATTTCAACTTCCTTGAACTTTCAGAAATCAGAATCATAATCTACTCCAGTTAGAAATGTAGGGGCATTACACAATTCAGTTGGATCGTCAACCAATATATATAAAAGCCGAATAATTTGCTGCTGTTACTCCAATGTTTTCTCTGTTCACTTCAGCTTGTTGAATCAGGGAATGCCTGCCTGCTGAATTACTGAAAATTTCTCCCTTCATTTAACATTGTTCATCAGTTTCAATTTTTTCTTATCTATGAGTTTGTTACTCCACAGTCATAGTTATTTGAATTCCATTTTGAATTATGAAGCAATATAATCCCAGAATGCCTGCTTGCTGAATTGCGGAAAATTTCTCCCTTCATCTATCATTGTTCATCAGTTTCAATTTCTTCTTATCTATGAGTTTGTTACTCCACAGTCAAAGTTATTTGAATTCCATTTTGAATTATGAAGCAATATAATCACACGAAGACCGTATAGCAGTTCATACTTAATCATCTCCATCAACTCTATATGTTTATCTATATCAGTTAATGTTTGCTCCTTTACTGTGCTGTTTTTCGTTTTGTTCTCTTAACATCTCTTCTCAGCCCCTGTGGGTGTGCGTGTGGCTGTGATGAAGGTTTTGGACTCTGGGGGGATCCGCATCTGCAGATTTTGAGACAACACTTGCCATTGGCTGGGGACAGTATACTAGCATCTCTGAACTTAAGAGGCATAAGAAGCACACAAAATTCAATTATGAGTTGCATCCATGTCTGACAATCATCCAACATGACACTTCAAATTGCACCTATCCATACCTTACATTCATGCCCTGTATCAGAGAGTGCCTTGTTCCTTTTAGTAAGTAACAACAACCATTGTGGGATTTGAGTTCTATTATGTGTTGTGTTTGAAGTGTCTGTGTTCCCAATGAATTGGTACATACTGTTTCCTGAAGCATGGACAACAATCTTCCCAACCCTGGATTAATTGTGTATTATCAGGTTGTTTGTTGTAATTATGACTGAGCTATATCCCCAAGCCAAGTGGACCTAGTTTTCAAAGAGCTTCAGGTAGTTTTCCCCCCTGTTCTTTGGCCCTGCCAGATATGGATTATGCCATTCTGATTATTGATGACTGGTTTATTCAGAATCAAAATTTTTAACATCTCTCATGTTAAGGATGTGTTTGGTTCTTGTTCAATGATTGATTTTTCTTTTCTTTTTTTCTTTTTGATTTGAACAAGGGTTTATCCTTTCGTGACTTAAAGAGCTGAGTTTTCGCCTCTCCTAATAAGTGCACTTACTATGAAGCGAACTTGTGTTCTCCTCCTTATAGGATGAGACCGCTTACCATCTTAACCAACAACTTTCCTCCTCCTTGCATATTATCGTGCCTTCTCCATTTATAGGACACAATTTGCTGAACATCTTATGCTTTTCTCCTCCTAAAGATTTTATGGTTTTCTTGGAAGTTTTCATAATTGGCATTGGGCAGTAACTCATTGCCTTGTTATTTTCATGTAAAATAATGTTATCTTTATATATTTAATCGTTTAACTATGTTTGTTTTTCTTAGTAATTTTCTAACCAAATTCTTTCTCACCGTGTATTATTTCATTTTCATGTGCAAAGGTCTAAGCTATATCTTCATTTATTTATTGTTATTGCTTCCAGTTCAGAAATAGTGCTTTTTATTGGTAGGTTTTCTTGTGTTTACCTTCAATCAGGCACTCAACCAGACTGGAACTTCTTAGTGTATGTTAGAACTTCATAACATATGGGTATTAATGATGAACTATCATGCCACTAGGCAATAGATAACTGCTTTCATGACATTGTTATTAAGTTATATCTTATCCTTTAAAAGGCTATCTAACCCTTTGTAGTTTAAGTTTTTGGAAGAGTTTGAATATTTATTAGGATTAAAAATACATATATTGCGGGCAAGGCTTGTCAGATTTGTGTTCATAAAATGGAAATTTCAATTAGTTCTCCAGATTTGAGAATCATAGTCCACGTCTATGAGAAACTGAGGAGCTTTTCACAGGTCAATTATATTCAATGTGATATTCATGCTGATTTGGTTTCAAGTGCAAGGTTCATGTTTGGTGGCACTGCAAATGCTTGCTTTTTTCTTTGTACAAAAAGGTATAGGAGAGTTGGCTCCGGGCTCAATTCGAATGCTTGCCTTGTTAATGAATAATTGTGGAGTTGCAGCTATCCACTATTCCTATACCAAGGGGCCATCAATCAGTCATCTCCCTAATCTACCCAATGACCAGGAGGCATTAATGAAGCAAGCAGAAATGGCAGGCGAATCCATATTGCTTTTGCTTTCCTTAGTTGATATTCTGAATGCAAAATCGACTTAAGTATTTGTTGATTTGATGTTCTTAATCTTCATTTTTTTTGCTCTGCTCGGGTGTCTTTTGCATCTGAACATTTCTGTGTTACCCAATTGTAAGTTAGAATTTACTTGAGCTGATTTTGATTGTAAAAGATGGATTATTTACATCAGATAACGGTTACTCAAAAGCTGTCTATATCCTCTTTTTGAGATTTTGCACACATGTTTGACTTTTATCCTAGATGGCACTTCAAATTGCGCCTATACATACTTCACATTCATGCCCTGTATCTCGAGTATTTGTCCCCATGCAAAATTTTAACCGGCAACAACCATTATGAGATTTGAGTTTTGTTATGTGGTGTTTGAAGTCTCCTCTTGAATTACTTTCTCTAAATGCATTATGGGCTAGGCAAAGCAAATAATTAGTCTCAGATTGCATTCATAAATGAAAAATAGTTACAACTTCATAAAATAGTTGTGCACATTAAGCAGTTGTGTTACAAGAGAACAATTTAATGGTGAAAAGCAAAACCAGATTTGAGAGTACTGTCTCCGTCATAAACTCCTACAAAGACTCAAGATTTGAGAGTCAAGGACGACTTCTATATAACGTGAAGTTTTCAGACACGTTCTTAGGATTATAATTAATATATATTTTGAAAATATATGGAAGGAGATTTCTGTTACTTAAAAGTAAAAATTGAGAAATTTGTTACTATATTTTACGCTTGTATTAATATGCACACACAGAGGCGTGCCTATAAATGATGGCATTTTTTTTTGTCAACACTCAGACACACAGAAAGAAGGAGAGAATGCCTAACAGCCATCAACAAAACCTTTGTTGAGGAATGCAAAATGCTTGCATAATCTCCTTCAATGTTTTAAACTTTAATTTCTCTCTCCTGTAACTTCATGTTGGCCCCCCTGATTCTGATTCTTCCCAATTTCCTACAGGTGATGCTCAGGGATGAATCACAGTCACTATTAATTTGAGGTTCATCCCCATCACTTCAACATGCTTCTGTTCCTGTGAATTTACAGAGTATCTAGTCTTTATATATTAATATGTAAAGACTAGATACAAGAATTTAAGAGCAAGTGGGGTTACCGCATAAATGCCTCCTACACCAGCTTCTTCTTGTTCTATGAGCACTCCAAACAGAGAAGCCAAACAAGCCAGCAGGAAGAGTGTGATTAAGCCCCGAGCTTTGTATCTGAAGGAAACTGAGCAGAATGGGAATGAATCACATGGCACCTACCTCTCCCTTGGGGAGAGATCACAGGTTCAACCTGCGCCTTGTGTGAGTGTGTGTTTGTGTGTTAATTAACTTGTGTGCTTTCATTTGATCCTTATTAAAGGAACAGAGGCAGTTTTCATTAGTAATTTTCATTATCATCAATTGGAACTTATAGCTTTGAAGTTTTGTTAAATGGGGGATTTATGCTATAAATACTTATCTAGTTCAATGTTTTCGGAGTCAATTCTCAATGTTTTTTTATCTCCACACATATTTATTAGCTTAATCATATCAATAGTAAAGATAGTGGTGAGGCGTATATATTGCATTTTTGAAAATGCAATATAATCATACTTATGAGTTGTGATTACATTTTTTAACAATAAAGGAAAACATAAACCAACAAAACTATTCTAATTTTTTCTTGGTTTATAAATACCTGACTCATATAAGTCAAAACACATTATGCAAGATGCTATTTTTAATTTACTTTCCCCCCCAAAAAAAGCAGTTATTAAAAACAACAATCCAACGGTTGCAATCAATTAAATAGTAGTAACTTGGAAGAGTTTTTGTTGAGATGTATTGTGATTTTATTATATTAAAGAGATGATGTTTCTTTCGGTTTTCCCCCTGTTCTTTCTTTTCTTTCTTATTTTTTTTAGACAAAGAAAGCAATAAAAACTAATCTACGTTATAAGAAAGAAACAAATGAAAAATCACCTAAAGAACTAAATGAAAACTAGGGGTATATTAAAGCACGCTTTACTAGCATATCAACTTCAAAGTTCTCTCTTCCAACATGTTGAAGATCAACCAGTCAATCATGTTGAAGCATATTATGACATTCTAAGATTAAATTCCAGTTATCATGAAGATCGTTATTTCCTTCTTTGATGAGCTTAATGACATCTTTCTTAAACAAACACACTAGTAGTTCCTACCCCAAGCCCTTTTAAGACCTATAACACATGCTTGCCCATGTTTCTGCTATCTACAAAGGATCTCCATTCGGTATACGAAGCATGAAAACTTCAATTGGATTGCCTCTATGACATTTAATAATACCCCAAAATTCCACTTGCCATCCTTATGAGAGTAAGCTCCATTGACATTGATAGTCATCCACTCCTCCAACCCCTTTTGTATATAGTCCTTATTCGTCATTTTAATGCCTTGGATTTTGACTTAACTCATGTGTAACCTGGCTGCATTAAAGTTAGAAAATATGGCTTTAGCTTTTGGAAGAAGTCCACGAGCGCTAGAGTAGATAGTCTCATACTTTTTCATTGTATCGCTCCCAAATAAACCAAAAGATAGTAACAAAAAACTCTTTCCACGGTTCGTCACATTATCCCACCTTATCGTTGAGATTCAAACAAACTCACAATTAAAAGTTCTCTCATGAAGGCATGGTTGAACAATTGAAAACCATAAGGATTTGACCTCAATGCAGTCGCGAAAAGCATGTAAAGAATCTTTAGTATCAAGGTTACACCAAGTATAGGAGGCCGTCTCACTAATGCCTCGTTTCATTATCACTTCATTCATAAGTAACTTGTTGTTGTGTAGTGTTAGCCAAAGAAAAAACTTACACCTCTGTGGCAGATTCAACTCCCAAATTTTGTTCCATATAGGATCCTCTCTTGACTCCTCACCTTTCAAAAAATTGTATGCTGATTTAATGGAGAAGTTTCCATGCCTTTTAAGTTCCACCTGACTACTTCCTCTCTTGTCCTCATTGTTTTTTTTTTTCCCGTTTTGCTGCTTTCTTTTATGCAGTGATGTACAAATCTGGTTTTTTTTATAGTAATACATATGACATCGTTTTCTCTGGCCAAAAATAAAGAAGGAATTGCTCGGAAAGGCGGACTAATAAGTGTTGAGTTGGGATAGATGCTCTAACAGAAATTAATAAAAATAAAAGATATGTTAAATAAAAGATATGTTAGTATTAATTAGATCTACATATATCTGGCAGTCTTGAACCTTCTAATTCTAAATTTAATGAGTTTTTAGCAGTGATTATTAAAGAATCAAATCAAATAAGACAATTCAAATAATTTAGACACTCGGCTTGTTGCCTATACTCGCTAACAGCTCGGTTTTAACCATATAATTAGTTTTATGGTTGAGTTGGGTTTGACTAGAATTGGGGCACCATTGAGGGATAACCTGAAATTAGATAGAGAACTACAACAGTTTTTAGAAAACCATAAAGAATAGGTTTTAGTGCATGTTCGGATTAATTTTTGAAAAATAGTGTTTACAATTTACGAGATAAGTATGTGAGAGAAATTTTATCTATAAAAAATGGCTTTTGAAACTACAGATTTGTGGTTTACCAAACATACACTTAATTTATTGTATTTTTATGCGTGCTTGTTTTTTGTTTTTGTTTTGGTTCCTTAAGAAAACAGGATAAAATAAATAATATTATTTGTGATAGCAAGGATGCTTTTACTTTTATTCCTATGGTGCTTTACCCCTAAGCCTTGGTCTTTGAGTTACTTTATTTCACACTTTAAGAATTTAATTTTAAATATATGATTGTATGAATTTACATATGAATTATTTTTTGGACTCAATAATTTACAGATGAATTTAAGTAAAATATTGATGATCAACGAAGTTTCAGGAAATTAATTTGGAAATAGATTAAATACGTACCCCTAAGCTAGTGTGGACCCAAAAGAGAAGTCATATGGGCAACAACTCATCTTCTAATAATGCTCATTTGGGATAGCTTGTTCAGAATTGTCAATTAAGACAATTGAAAAGCCACACCACCCCCAAAGTAAAGATCATATTTTTAATTATTTTTCTCATTATTTGGCCACTAATTTTGGTAGTAATCATTCCTATTTTGCACTAATTAATGCAATTAATCTATCCTATGTGGATTCTAAAAAGGGAAAACCACACAAAGATCCCAGATAAGGAAATTAAATATAAATATGTCCCCTTGAATTTGATTACTTAAGGCCTTTTGAGGGATTGTTCCTTCTAGATGTGCACCAAAGTATCGTTCATAAACTCGTGATATTAGTGAATATAAATTATAATATTAACTTTCTAACTTTTATATTTAAATAAATTATATGGTAAAGACAGTTAAATGCTGACCTTACAGAAAACCCAACAGAGTGATTTAGCCGTTAACTGTTCGAGTCAACACATTAGTGGGCTGAACATAATTTAACCCACTTTAGTAGAGTTTGGATTTTTTAAAAAGAACAATTCATCACGTTAGTTCTAAATGTATGTGTGTTTGCATCAAAAAACAAAAGAATGTATGTATGTGTGTACACACCAACAAAGGTTGGTTAGTTGATAAAAGGGTTAACTCATAACCATAAGGTTATGAGTTCGAATCCCGCTAATGTGAAGATTTTATTGGTAGGTGATTTATAAATACCTCTATAAACTCTCTTTAAGCCCAAAAATATGCTCTGACATTGGTGAACCACGGAATCCAACTCGTTTAAACTTTGTTACCCCACAAATAAAAGTGTGTATATATATATATTTCCAGAATCCAACTCACCTAATCTTTTTTGCAACAATATATATATATATATATATATATAATTAATTTCATTGATGAATTTGTTGAAGGAAGATTAATATTTAATACTCGCAAGAAATCTGCTGTATTACTGATCTCCCTGCTGCACCATTCCAATCTCTGTGGAGAAACTCCCTAATCTCATTCAGTGGTACGCCAACCTCCACCAGTGACTGAACCACAGCCCAGCAATCAGTTTTGATGATAATCCTTTGCAATCACACAGCACACCGCCCACACCTCTGCATGCAAACTACTTCCTCGTCCTATATTAAATATAAACCCACTCAGTACCTCTCCATTGTGATGTCTCGCTCTGCCCCCTCATGCCGCCATTCCCCCATCCCTCACATAAGCACCATCTACGTTAGATTTAATCCAACTAATCCTATTAATTTACTCATTCTTCAAAAAAAAATTATGGCATATTGTATTTATGGGTGAATTTATAGGTTTCGTAACTATTAAATTTATAATTAATATTGAATATTAATTGATTTATTTCCTTCCAATTAAATATGGGCTGTTAAAATTTTAGAGTTAAGAGTTTGTTTTACCTTAAAAGTTATCACAGGGGAGTAATTTTGTTATGGAAGTTTTTCGAGGTGCAATATCGCCTCAAGAGTTTCCAAATCGTATCAATTTTGCTCGAACAGTTATCCCAGTTAAATTTAACTGTTAGTTAACCAAATATGTTAAGCTAATAGTTACGTGTCATCCACGTTATTTTTATTAAAATGCAAATTTATCCCAAAAGCTTTCACTTAGGAACAGTTCTACCCTAAAAGTTTCTAAATCGTAATTATGTCACCTTGACAAGTATCTAAGTTAAGTTTGATTGCTATTTAACTAATTATGTTTAACTAATTATGTTGAGCTGATAGCATGAACAACATTGAAGAAAAAGAAATTATATATGGAGGAGAAGCTAATATTTGTTAGAGAGTAATTAAAAAAGATTAAATTACTAGATGCATAACACTCTATAGACGATTGCTGAGAATAAGGCCATCTAAAACTCTTTACTATTGTGCCCCAATGACGCCAAGATGAGCAAGTATCTCTTTGATTTTCTTTTCATTGCACAAGATATTTTCAACTCTTTGATTGTCTATAATTCTTTAGACGTGGTGCATTTTTTTTAAAAAAAATTTGTTACTTATTTTTAAATCTAACTTAGAAAAAAAATAAAGTAGATGACACATGAACTTGCAAATACGCATATTTGGTCAACTAATGGGTAAACTTAATCTGGATATCAGTCCTGGTGAAATTGTTATGATTTGAAAACTTTCATAATAACATTACTCCTGAGTGAAAACTTTCGGGGAAGATTTGTTTTTAAACCTAAAACAAAAATGACATAGATAACATATGAACTGTCAATTTAACATATTTGATCAATTAACTATTAAACTTAATTATGATAGTGGCCAAGGCAAAATTGTTACAATTTAGAAAGTTTTGGGGGAGACATTGTACCCTGAAAAACAAATGTTCATGCAAAATTACTCTACAGTGACAATTCCCAAGAGAAAATAGATCGTAACCCAAAATTTTAATCAATGGAGTTGAATTTAAGAAAGGGGAAAGAGGGAACTAGAGGAAAAAGGAGTTCCTAATGGCAAAAAATGACACAACCGTACAATAAAAATATCATGAACTCTTTTTTCTTTTTTTAAGCAAGACAAAATGAACTCTTTGGTCACAAGGCATTGTTAATAATATTTCGTCAGGAATAGAAATTAAAAGAATACTTAGGTTATCATATTATACAAATTTTTGAGGAGACCAAAACTTTAATCAATAATAATTTGAAGAGGAAATGGGGGAAAAGGAGGGCCAGGAAAAGGTAACACCCAAGTCCCCGCTCATTACCCTCTTCTATTTGGGAGATGAGTCTTTCCATTTCCTTTATCATCTACTTCCTTTTACTTCTTTATTTTTATCGTTAGATTAACTCTGAATGGTTGAGATTCAATATATTTTAATAAAATTATAAAAATATGAATTAATTATATCAAATTTTAATGATTTAAGTTTATATATATATATATATATATATATATATATATATTTATATTGCTATTTAATATTATAATAATATATAATATATTGAATCTCAATCGTTCAAAATTAATATAAAAGTGAGAATAAAAAAGTAAAGAAAAATAAACAATAAGAAAAATAGAGAGACACCCTCCCCTTCTGTTCTCTACTTCTCTTCCCTCGATTGTCTCCGTCTGTCATCCACATCCCATAGAATAAAAAACAAAACAAAAAGATGACAAGCCTTTCCAGGAAGGAGACACCTTTCCCCCCCGGTTATTACTCTTTCAAGAGGCCAATCGTTTGCCTCTTTCACTGAGGCCTGTCACCGCCTTGTTATGTTACTCTTTCCCTTCCATACCTGCAACATGCCTGTAATTTCGACAAAATTCTTGCACGTGATGTATTTTATCCCATGTACAAAAATACTAAAATAATGGGGTGGGGAGGGGTGACACACTGACACGTAGTATAGTATGTGTTTTGATTAGTTTTTTTAATAGCTTTTATGACTTATGAGGTAAGCGTGTGAAAGGAGTTTTGTCTTGGGTTACGCAAATCATAATTTAAAACTATGGTTTGAGATGTTGTCAAACACACACATAAGCTAACACATGACATTAAGGTAATGGACAGTGTGTCACCATGTCCTTGGTCAGTGCACCAATGAAAAGGGCCTTCTAATGGCCCGCAAAGAAGTGGTAAAAGTCAGTAAAAGGAGCATGACGCCTTGACAATGCGCGTCCATGGGCCCTGGACAGTCCACTCGCCTAGTACATAAGGATGATCTGATTGCTTCCAAAGTAAAAACTACATATGAATGCAGAGTGGGTACAGCTATTGGTGGAAGGTATAATATTGTGTTTGTTTGACATTATATTTGTGAGCCTCAAAAATATTTATTTACTTAAATTAAGATAAAATATCTCTCATATATCTACTTTATACGCAAAAAATTATAATTAAAAAATCATTTTTAAAGATTCAAATCACTATTATAAATAAGCACGTTTGTTTACGATGAGGCTGGTGAAGTACCCTCTGCCACCGTTATCGTTTTAGGGTGAGAACCAGAATGATTATCGTCTCAGCTGCCCAGGCAACCAACAATTCCCATTCATGCCTGCTCTTGAGGTCTTTCAATCGTTCCTTTATTCTTTTTACCCACCAACGCTATTTTCAATGCCCGTAACCTATATTTATCACTTCACATGAATTAATATCAATGCTCGTCATACATTTTCTACATATACGTACAAACGAGGGTACGTGAAAAATTAATTAAATTAAATTACTGATTTTTTTTGTATTTTTATTTATTGATATTATTTTCTTAAATTATTCCTTTCCCAAATTAATTTCTGAGCATTGATCCCAATTTTCCCTACTTTTTATAATATATATATTGATTTTAGATAAATAAAAGAAATAATTAATCTATAGATTCTTATAGTTTCAACTAATTTTTAATTAAGTCCCTATAGTTTTTTTTTTCTTTTTTACCAGGTCCTTATAATTTCACATGTTTTTAATTAGGTTCTTGTAGTTTTATTTTATTTTAATTGCAAGTTAAAATCAATGAATAATATTAAAATATAATTTATAAATAATAAAATTAAATTAATAATTATATAATTCAAAAAATTATTAATATAATTAATTCTTAATTCTTAATTGATTAATTATAATTCTATTCTATTTTTAGAGATAAATTATAATTCAAATTTTAATATTCCTCATAATTTTTAATTAAACATATATTTATATAATTTATTTTTTATTTTAAATTTTATTTATTTTTATAATTATAAAATCTAAATAATAATAATAATAATAATACTAATAATACTAATTTTCTAAAAATAGAATAGAATTATAATTAGTTAATTAAGGATTACTAATTAATTATATTAATTATTTTTTAAATTATGTAATTATTAATTTAAACTTATTATTCTTAAATTATATTTTAATATTATTCATTGATTTAATTTTTAACTAAATTATAAATTAAAATTCAAAAAGCCCTACAAGGACCCAATTATAAATCAGGTGAAACAATAAATACATGATAAAAAGAAAAAAAAAACTATAATGATCTGATTAAAAATAGGTGAAAATATAATGACCTAATAAAATCAGGGTTCCCAGACCCAGACTGAACTGGCCGGTCCGGATCGGGAACCTCCGAACCGGGCATCAGACTGGTCCGGTCTGGTGACCCGGTCTGGTCTGGGTTTTTTAATTTTTTTAAAAAATCAATTTTTTTAATTTTTCCTTTAGAATTGCATACTAATAAGTTTAAAATTTTTAATTTCTCACCGGTTTGGCCCGGGTTGAGCTCCGGTTTGGCCCCGGTCTGACCCACTGACTCTTAACCCAGTACCCCGACCGGTTCAATACCCGGTCCGAGTTTTAATACCTTGAATAAAATAATTATAGAGATTTAATTAAAAATTAGTTGAAATTATAAAAACTTTCAGATTAATTACCCCTAAATAAAATGAAAAAGAGGCGTGCTGCTTATTGCTTCCTCTAGAAAGAGCATGTGATAAAATGGGGGAAAAAAAAGAAATAAAAAAAAGAGCATGTGATATGAGCAGGACTTGATTTTTTTTTTTGAGAAAATTACACTCAAATTTTAAAGAAGAAGGGAAATAAAAAAATGGTCCCATAAAATTGTCAATGCCTACTCATAGAGTTGTCAATGACTCAATAGTGAAGTTGTCAATAAGACAATTTTTTTATTTTACAATTTTAAGGGATTATTTTTTAATTTTTTTTTTTACCTTAAGTGTAATTTTCCCATTTTTTCCCCCGGTTGTGCCCAGCCTCCAGAGTCGAAGGAACAGCCAAAGCCGCAACAACTTCTATGCCGGAAGACCAGTTCCTTGCGCTGTGTTTTGCAATGTCAATATCTTCAATTTCTCCCGGGAATCCTTTTCGTCCAACTTCATCTTCGCTCCCTTGCTTCCAGTTCTGCTCGGCTTCCTTCAAAGTTGAGGGACGAGTCCCTCACCATTCGAGCTTCATCCTACTGCTTTCATGGTTTCTGTGGGATGTTCAGCCTCATATTACTTGTCCATAGCAGCTAAGTTCATGTTTCCTGGTTTCGCTTCTCAATTTGGAGCTCTCGTGTCCGTGTTTGGCTCTCTGTCTGCTGCCACCTTGATATCTCTCACTCTGCACCTTCCATGGTGGTCCATTTTCTTTATTTTCTCATCCATGGGAGGCTTATTTAAGCTCCTCAATAAACTTCATGCAAAGTATGCCAATGTACATCGTCCCACACCAAGAACGATGCAACCCCACAAGACAAGTTAAGCTCACTTTCCAATTTTCTTTCTTTCTTTCTTTTCTTTTTTTTAAAAAACAAGAGATAATAAAGAGAGAGCCCCGAAGTAATTTATGCTTTATTAATTTCTACTCAAGAATAGCATATTTAAGAGGCAGTTTTCATTAGTAATTTGCATTATCATTAATTGCACTTGTAGCTTTGAAGTTATGTTAAATGGGGGATTTATGCTATGAAGAATGATCTAGCTCGGTATTTTTGCAGTCAATTCCCAATACTTGGAATAGTGATTGGAACTTTTAAAAAAAGTTTTTCAATCGTGATTTACAATATACGAAGTAAATATGTGAGAAAAGTTTTATTTTGACTTACGTAAAAAGCAACTCAAACGCCCATTCAAACATGCTCAATTGTATCTCCACACATATTTATAAGCTTTACTCATATCAGTAGTAAGGAGGGTGGTGAGGCATGTATATTGCATATTTGAAAATGCAATATAATCATATAAATTCATGTTCCCTGGTTTTGCTTCTCAGCTTGAAACGCTGTGGTCTGTGTTTGGCTCTCTGGTTGCTGCCAATTTGATATCTTTGATTCTGCAACTTTCACAGTAATCCATTGATAAATCCCAAATTTTATATAATTTATCCCCAGTCTGTGTTTGGCTCTTTGGCTGCTGCCACTTTGATATCTTTGATTCTGCAACTTTTATGGTGATCTATTGATAAATCTCAAATTTTATATAATTTATCCCACCTTATTCATTAATTTTAAAGACTATTTTAGGCTAATTTGGATATATTAAGAAATATTTAGATCATTAACCAAATTTAGGACGTAAAATAAATCTAATTTAATTGTGATAAAATTGGGTTTAAATTGTTAATATTTTAATTAATTGCCTATCTTCTGATTGAATAATATTTTTAAATATATGATAGATCATGATTTTATTTAATTATTACAGGTCAAGAAAAAACATATTAGAAAATCCTATTGTACAAAATTATTTTTTGAAAGTTTTAAAATGATCCAATGGTTGAGTTTGAATGAGCCAATTTAATTCTAATGGATCCAAATATTATACCCTAAGCTTTCTCATTATCCTATAGAAAATATCTAGCAGCCACATAATGATGAACGATCTCCATTAAGAGCTCACACTCACTTCTCCATGGAGTTAGGAAGATGATCATGGAAGCTTGATAATCAACAAGCTCTTCCATGGTGCACACCATAACTCATATTCCCTCTCTAGTAAGCTTGAAAGTTGGGCAATCCTCATTGTCAGAATCTTCTTTATCCCTCTTCCTCTCCGGTCGTTTTCTGAAAAAAGCCTTGCAATCCCTCAATATACTTAGCCTATGCATCATCAATAACACTACTCCCTTTCTTGTCCTTTGAGACTTGCAATGTTTCAAATCCAAGAAGTTTATCCTTAAAAGATTGCCCCTGGTCTATAATATTATCATCATCTTGGTCATTTAGATCATCCGGACGCCCATAGACAAAGCCAACTCTTTGCTCACAATATATTAGAGTAACAAATTTCTGAGCCGCCCAACACGCTGGTCCGACCCTGCTTCCTGCTCCCCAGCTCCCTTCAATTTCCTTCTCCCTTTTCCGTAAGAACCACGGTCAAAATTTTAACAAAATTACATTTTATATTTCATAAAATTAAAATGATTATTTTATATACAATACTTAGATAAATTGAAATTATTAAATTTTGACTGAAAAAACAGTTAAAATTTCAAATGAAAAGTTCATAAATGTAGATTATTATTAAAAATACTATAAAAGTGGATTATTTTACTTTCTTTTTATAACAGTTGCGAACTGTTCGTTTCATCAAATTTTAACAAATTTATAAAAAATTATTAAGTTTGAAGAGAAAATGGAGAAAGGAGAAACCCTTACCAATACCGCCGCAACTTTGCCTTGTCTTCATCTTATGCCCGATGGACTTTTCTATAATGAAAATGGCAGGAAGGGGCGCTAGCGCCCGCTTTGGTGGGGCCAATCTAGTCATCCTATCTGAGGATTTTTTTTAAAAAAAAAAATCTTCATTATTTTTATTTATTTATTTGAATTAAATTGTATTTAACAGTTTAAAATATTTTTTTAATAGCATTCAATATCTCAAATTATTTAATTTTTAGTACATCCAACATCATATAATATTTTTTTCAGTTAGTGAGTGCTACCCGAAAAATGTATATTTGGGTGGATGAGCAATAGCATTCAGCATTCCCTGATGCCCTAGTATATAAGGACCATATGATATTCCAAATTCCAAATTCCAAACTATCAATCAACTGTCCCTTTACTACAGAGGTTGGAGAATATAAATGCAGAGTCGGTACAGCGATTGGTGGAAGGCATAACATTGTTTATGGCGAGGCTCGTGAGGTCACCACCGTCACCGTCGGAGGGTGAGAACCACAATGCCCATTCATGCCTGCTCATGAGGTATTTCAATCTTTCCTTTATTCTTCACTTTCCTCTTTTTTTTTTTGGGCCAAATTTTGTATCATTATGCATCTTCCAAAAAATACTTAATTTTTATGCATCAACGCTATTTTCGATGCCTGTAACCAACCTTTTTTTTTTTTTATTAAAAACTGGAATTCATTAATCTATCATAAAATTAGTACAACAACACCTCAAGAGAGGCAAAACAACCAATCCTTCATCAACCAACGCTTGCTAAAAGAACAGGTGGTGGTTGATCAAAGATGACAAAATACTCAGTACTACTATGAGCAAGCTTAGCTAAACAATCCGCTTGGGTGTTTTGATCTCTAGAGATATGGTTTACTAGGACACACCAATCTCTAGATAACCATTCTCTAGCCTCGTTAATGATCTCCTTAAATGGGTTACTCTCATCACATCCCCTAGTAAGGAAATGAACCGCTTCAATACAATCCGTGGAAAGAATGATATTTATTAAATTCTTATGCCAGCAAATTTGTAGACCCTGGATGATTGCGATAATCTCTGCTATGACCAGTGGCACTCGTGTAAGTTTGCCCATGTATCCGCATAGCCATCCACCATCGTCTGTTCACACCACTCCGGCACTAGCACTTTGACCCGAGTCAAGAACTGATCCATCTGTTTCGAGTGTACAGAATCCCAGTCTTCGAATTAGTTGGCCTTCATTCCCTCCACCAATTTGTGTGTAGAATTTGCAATGATTACTCAGGTCCATATCCCAACATGCCCGAAAGAAGCTTGATTGGCCTGTAACCATCCTTTGTCACTTGACATGAATTAAAATTAATGCTTATCATACACTTTCTACATATACGTACAAACGAGCGTACGTGAAAATTAATTTAATTAAATTACTGATGTTTTTCTTTTATATTTTAATTTATTGATATTATTTTCTTAAATTATTCCATTCCCAAATTAATATCTGAGCATTGATCCCAATTTTCCCTACTTTTTATAATATGTGTGTGTGTGTGTATCGTAATTTTAGATAAATAAAATGAAAAAGAGGCGTGCTGCTTATTGCTTCGTCTAAAAAGGCATGTGATTTCCCCAGCATGTGATATGACTTGACTTTTAAAGAAAATTTTTGTTGATACGAGCATGGGTTAAAATTTGTAATTTAAATATTTTGTATTTTTTTTTCCGGAAATTAAATATTCTGTATTTATTTATTCATATATTAAAAAAATGACAGCAAAGTAGTACGAGTAGTATTTAATACATTTCGTTTTCTAAATTTAAAGCGTTCAGTTTAAAATTTGTTATTCTAAAATTTCTGCCGGGTTTTGTTTGACCGGAAAATTTATGCAGAGTTTGATGAGAGAATAAAAATTGAATCAAAAATAAAATTTATGCGCCCTTTCATGTTTTTTCTGTACAGCCGCCAGAGTCGAAGGAACAGCCATAGCTGCAACAACTTCTATCCAGAACGACCAGTTCCTTGCGCTGTGTTTTGTAATGTCAATATCTTCAATTTCTCCCGGGAATCCTTTTCCTCCAACTTCATCTTCGCTCCCTTGCTTCCAGTTCTGCTCAGCTTCCTTCAAAGTTCAGGGACGAGAACCTCACCATTCGAGCTTCATCCTACGACTTTCACGATTTCTGTGGGATATTCAGCCTCATATTACTTGGCTATAGCGGCTAAGTTCATGTTTCCTGGTTTCGCTTCTCAATTTGGAGCTCTCATTTCCGTGTTTGGCTCTCTGTCTGCTGCCACCTTGATATATCTCACTCTGCACCTTCCATGGTGGTCCATTTTCTTTATTCTCTTACTCATGGGAGGCTTATTTAAGCTCCTCAATAAACTTCATGCAAAGCATGCCAATATACATCGTCGCACGCCAAGAACGATGCAGCCACTCCTACCGTTGTATAATGTTAGATCCAATAATTAAAGGAAAAGAAAAGATCGATTCAGAAGATCACTAGTTAACCTAATTTTGGGTATTTTTATGTACTTTTTTTTTTTGGTTTTCCCCATATTTTCTTGTCTATTCAAATGCTATCCTGCAGGTCTCAGATAGTTGTAATCAGTTGTTGTTATAGTGGAACACCAGCATATACTACCTATGCGTTGTACGGAGATCTTACTAAACAATCAGAAAACTTATGCATTAATATTCAAGAAGTCGACTTTTTTTATTTTGATGAGAATGACGAAACGAAAAAAAATTATCACCTAATTCTAAAAGATAAAATCTAAGGTAATTAAACCTGGACCTGTCAGTGAACTGGCCGAGGTACTGGTTCAAGGGTTAGTTAGTGGGTTAGACCAGAGCTAAACCGGGATTAAACCGGTGAGAAATGGAAAATTTTAGGCTTATAGTATGAAATTCTAAAGGAAAAATAAAAAAATATTTTTTTAATATATTAATTACCTTGTATTTTATCTTTTGGAGTTAGATAATAATTTTCTTTCGTTCGTCATTCTCACCAAAATAAAAAAAGTCAACTTATTGAATATTAATTCATAAGTTTTGTCATTTTAATCTCCAAATTGATAAAACACTTATAACACAAAATCAAAAAAAAATTATGAATTCATATTCAAGAAGTTACTTTTGCATCCAAGAAAAAGTTTATGGTTACTTTTGCACTTTTGATTTTAGTTAATGGCTATTTTAGCACCTTAACATTTTGCTGAAAAGTTCACATTAACGGACGTTAACGTCCGTTAATATCGTGGTTACTTTTGCCCTTTTTTATAATGTTTATGGTTACTTTTGCTCCAAAAATTAGTTCATGGTTACAGTTGCTCTTTTCATAAAAATTTATCATCATTTTAGCACCTTTACCCAAAAAAAAAAAAGAAACATTGCATTCTTCAAACTTAAGCGTACTTTACATGAAAATAGAAAAATTTAACATAAACAAAAGTGTGGCTTAATGTAAACAAACAAACACAAATACATCATATAAGAGCATGTTTGGAATAGCGATTGGAGCCTTCAAAAGCAGCTTTACAATCGTGATTTACGATATATGAGATAAGTATGTGGGAGGAGTTTTATCTCGATTTATGTGAAAAGTAGCTTATAAACCATTCAAACGCCCATCCAAACATGCTCTAAGAAGTTCAATCAGAAGAGAAACAACACTTTACCATATTACATTTACATTTCAAAAAAAGTCTTATTGTAAACCACTTTTTTTTGTGTGGATTTCCCTCCATCAAATCAAAACCAAGAAGACTTCGTGCCATATGAACATGTGTCAAAAAGAATCTATAACTATTTCAAATCACGGATAGTTGACATTGATATGGTATTAAACAAAAGCATTCCTCCATTTCCAACTATGTCAGAGTTGTTGCTAAGAGCGCCTTCTGCAAGAAAAAACCAAGGACTATATATGGTCTTCTAAAAACTGCGAAAAAAACAAAGACTCACCAGGTTTATTAATACAACCCTAGAGAAATGGTTTTGGCTAGAATTTTGTTACAGTGAACTTTTGGTTGGCAGAGACAACAAACCAAAACCAAGAAGACTTCGTGGTTTCTTTTGATGCATAAAAGAATGTGCTGAGAAGGATAAAAAGTGCATAACATTAAAGATCTAGTTTGAAAACTGCAAAGGTGATCTTGACTCTTGAGAAATGCAAGAACAATTTTTTTTGCCTGAAAGGATTAGTTTCAGTATAGTTATAAACAAAAGCATTACTCCCTATCCAGATTTGCCAAAGTATTGTTGCTAAAAGTGCTTTCTGCAACAACAAACCAAGGACTATATACTGTCTTCTAAAATAAGGAATAAAGAGACAAACCAAGGGCTATATACTGCAAAAAGTTACTTCAGCAGATACAGTAGGACTTCAAAAAAGGAATAAATTAAAAAAGATGCAATTTCCAGGAAATCAAATCCAAGTATAAGAGGTAGCCATCTGGTTTCATAATGAAGTGGATCCATATTACTATGATTAATTGAGTGAATGGAGTAGTCATAAATTATTGAATGGCAGAGATTTGATTTCAAATTGAAGCTAACTAATTTCTGGCCATGGGATTACATTTTTTAAAGGCATCAAAGGTTTGATCACATAGGTTGCATTAATTTATGACTGCACCAACTTATTTTACCTAATGACTTTAGCATGCAGATTATTCAGGTTTAAGGTATCTGCAATAGTGAACTTGCAAAAGAAGGCTGCAGTTTGCAGAAAGGTTATAGTCCTTATGTTTAGAACTTATGATAAAGGAACAACATGTGAAGGTACAGTTTTTCATAATATGCTTTTTTCATAAAGAGACAAATGAAAGGCATAAAGAACAAATTCATTGATTTCAATTTAAATTAGCTGCTCTATCAGTATTGTTTTTATAACTATTTCCCTGAAGCCATGAATGTTTTGGTACATTGAGTTCCATGAAAAATTTTTGTTATGATCCTACATAGCTACAAAAAGTGCAAAAGTCAATAACTTCAACATAGATTTGCTTGAGTCTTCTTACAATCTTGCTAAGCTTTATTGAAAGGGAAAGCCATAGAACAAAATCAGAAGCTACTAAATGCATAGTTTAAATGGAGTCAGTACCCTGTCAGAAATCAACTATTAAAACAACACATGTACAATGGTTTGAATAAAATAATTAAGAGGCAATGACATATTTATGTTACTTTGAAGATGTGGAAACCTCAAAGAACATATATCTCTTGCTAACTACCAAACTTTTCCATCAACACAACTGTTATAAGAGCAATCCTATGTCTTGCCCTCTAGCACAATGTTAATGGAATCAAGAAATAGCCAAAAAGCATAATTCAGAATATGCATATATCAAAAACATATAAAGAGGCACTTAAGGAATTGAGTTGCAAAAATAAAATTGATATAGAAAAATATAGTGGTGAGCAAGAAGAGGAGAAACACATACACCAGAGAACACCACCAACATATGAATTATTTTAGTGGTAAATTTTCTTTTTTGGGTCCCTTGTAGTTTTTATGCAACAATTTGTTTTCTTTTTCATGTTATGCTATCTCTGTTTTATTTCCTCACTTGGGTAAGATTTCTGATTCCTTACACTGTGACGGGATGATATAAGCTATATTCAGCTAGTAGCTGATGATATAAACATGGACGACACAGTACTATATATTCAGCTAGTAGCTAATGAGATATATATATATATATATATATATATATATATAGATCATAGGTGTCTGTAATGTTCTGATGCGAAGACATGGATTGGGGGGGGGATCCCGAGATGACATAATCCCAATCCAAACACAATCACACCATATAATGATAATAAAGCGATTGATTCAAGTACACATGTATTTTACATCTATCAATCATGAAAAAAAGGCCGTTCAGAGAGAAAAACTCAGGTGTCCTATATCTCTCTTTAGTATTTACAACTATTAATGGTTTTAATGGTTTTTTTTTAAAAAAAAAAACTCATGCAATTACGCCATCTACAGTGCCCTAGTTACACAACGTTTGCTTCTTTTAAGTCCTTCATTTTTTTATTATATCATCATATTTCTTATTTAATAGTTTTTATTTCCTGATCACATCCACCCATATGCAACCCAAATGGTGTATAAAAACATGCACTTGCGCAGAAATCCAATATAGGACAAAAGTATAGGAGCTTATTAAAGAAGTAAAATTTTCTTGTAAGGAAAGAAATGTAAACAAAAGTATCAAATATGACAACAAATTTTTTTCAGTTTAATTTTCATAAAGGAGCCCCATAATTTTTCCTTAACCATGAAACAGACTACATAGGTAATACAGGGATATAGGACTATTTAAATTGGATCCTGCAAGCAAGTTAAAGAGACACTACCACAGGGATGCTATGACACCGCATGGGAAGCCCCATATCCCTGGTATGATCTTTAATTACATTTTGCAATCAGAAAGCTATGACAACGCAACAAGAAACCCCATAATGCTTATATATAATATTCTCTGTACCAAAAAAAAAATAGCATATCAGTATATTGGATAATAAAGGTCATTTCTTATCCTTTATGTTTAATATTAATAGCCATACAGTACTATCATATTTGAGAGTAATGGGTAAAATGTTATAACTTTATAACCATCATATTAGAAGTTCAACAGA
Organism: Inga leiocalycina; assembly: GCA_963242795.1. NCBI lineage: Eukaryota > Viridiplantae > Streptophyta > Magnoliopsida > Fabales > Fabaceae > Inga > Inga leiocalycina. The sequence continues at coordinate 18,837,071 of OY725320.1, forward strand.
CCAAATATGACATTGAAGAAATTCCAATCAGATAAATATATCCATATTGTTGAACTAAAATAGGAAGTTAAAAAAGCAGACAAATCCCATAAAAATTCAGTCATCCATGCATCTAAATATTTGAACAAACACAACAATAGTAAGTAATAATTGCATTTTGCACGGGAAGCCCCATATCCCTAGTACGATCTTTAATTGCATTTTGCAATCTGAAAGCTATGACAACGCAACAGGAAGCCCCATAATGCTCATATATAATATTCTCTATATTGAAAAAAATTGCATGTCAGTATATTGGATAATAAAGGTCATTTCTTGTCCTTTATGTTTAATATTAATATTAATAGCCATATAGTACTATCATATTTGAGAGTAATGGGAAAAATTATTAGAAATTGACGCCATAGTTTGTGCAGAGTTGAGTAGCCAAGAAAAGATGCACAAAGAGAAAAGCCAAAAGAAGAATTAAAACCTGAACATTACACACAACGTAATAACATTACCAGCAGGAAAAAAAAACAAAAGGAAGCATCGAAGATTTAAGGCGAAAAAGCATATAGGTTGTTCTGTATAAAAAACTGAAGAAACAACCTGAAATGAAAGAGAATAAGTCTTGTTAGTTCTTATCATGCGGAAAAAGAAAGAAGAAAAATAACATGACAAAACTAGATTTGCACATGTCGATGGAATAGAAATGGAAGATAAGATCAATGCTCATAAAAATCAAACTGAGTCACAATACTGGAAAACTGAAGTTGACAAAAGAAAGGGTACCATTAGTTGTGCTTTAGCTGCATCAATACACCAAGGTCTTTCAATAGCTTCAATGGCATCCCTGTGAACGTTTTCATTAAAATACTATAACAAAAAGAAAATAGAAGGTAAAAGAAGAAGGGAGAGAGATAAAAGATGAAGAGAAGAATGGCGGAAGAGTACAAACCTTCTTAGCATCAAGAAGCTACAAAAGAAAAGCACTAGAAAAATTCACCGACAATGACGACAGAGAGAACCGGGCTTGAGTTCGGTGAGGAGATTCCTTACCCTTCGATATAGATGACTGAGAGAGAGAGAGAGTTGAAGAAGAAGAAATTTGAGGGCGATTGAAAGGAAGGGCTCCTGAGATGAGATGGCGATGAGAAAACTATGGAATAAGAGAAAGAGAGGAGAGAAGAAGGGATTCAAAATTTGAATCCAGCCCCTAGGCTCATATATGAGCACGTAAGAGAAGAAAAGGCCTCGGGGAAAAAAAAAGGAGGGAGTAACAGAAAAAGAGGGGAGAGATGAAGGGGCTTTGAAATTTTAACCCATCCAATTTTAATAGAATTATTTACATGTTTTAGTGTGTGTTTGGGTTAGCTTTTGAGAATAGCTTTTATGATTTACGAGGTAAGTGTGTGAGAGGAGTTTTGTCTCGATTTACGCAAACCTAGGTTCGGGTAATTGCCAAACACTCACTAGAAAATGAGTCAAAGGGACACAGCTTGCACGGAGCCCAAATGATGATAGGATCAACTTATGAATATTGATCCGTGTCTTGTTTTAAAGATAAGCCGTTTTTTAGCCAAGCTAAATAGAAGAGTAATAATATATATATTGAAGCCTCCAACACTCCTCTTTTTTTTCCTTCTTTTTTTGCAATTCTTAAATTGGGTTTTTCCATCCATGTATTGCCCAATTCTATTTTCATTTTTCTTTACTTGAACTTCAGATGCCATTCTTTTTTCGCATTTTCCCCAAACATCAAATTTTCTTGATTTTTAATGAGCTTCAGGGGGATTTGTCCATTTTCTTATCAACAACAATGAAATTATCCCCATTCTTTGTGTAGGAAATAGTGTGTTTGTATGTAATGGGCCATAGTGTGTAAGGCCCAACCCACTAGTGTGTTTGTGTATGACTTGGACTATATAAGTATAGAATATTAGGAGTGTTGACAGACAGTTCATATACACATATTATTCAATGAAATAATATACAGAACACCCAGTTTATCAACATGGCATCAGAGCCTTAGGGTCTGTTTGGTTGGAGGGGAGGGCATGAAAAATGAGCCCCTCCCCTTATTTGGTTTGAAAAGTTGGAGAGAGGGGCTCCAAAGGAGGGGCTCCCATTCCATCCCCTCCCTTTAAACCAAACAGGCCCTTAGGTTTAAAAATCAAAGCATCACTCTTTTTTTTCAAAGGTCTAAAAAGCCTTCAATAGAAAAAAGGCACAAAGACCAGGCGGAAGTTAAAGATCCAGCCCAAAGAAGAGTGCCCAAAATCAAGGCAGTCCGGTCATGGTCATCAGGACCCAGGACATAGCCCACCGGATATTCAAGATCATCCTGACCCAGGACATCACACACCAGATTCTCAAGATCCTAGCATAATACATAAAGCCCTGACACTTATTGCAGCACACCAGTTTTTCAAGATCCGAGCATATATGTGGAGCCCCGACACTTACAGCTTCCTATTCGATTGTAATTCAAAACCCTCACATCAGATCTTCCTTGTGAAACTTAAAGAACCTTCTCGATCACTCTCTGTCCATTGATATGTTCATCACCGTAATCGCTATTCAACTGTGCACTTGGAGCAAGATTCTTCTCCTCTCATAAGCAACAGTTGAATCTTGCCTCTCTCTCCCCATCTATCTTTCTCCCTTCAACTCTACATTGAGATTGCATTATTCAACAGTCGCCACGATAGCCTCCGTTGGACACCACCACAGCCTCTACCGGTCCGTTCGTAGCGTTTCTTCTGGAACCTCAGAACTCATCTTCTCTTCCATCTCATCAATTCGATATTCCTCATGGTAGAGAGAAAGAATGGCGAGAACTCAATGGTGAACAGTTTTACATTCACCCATCCACTATACCTACATCCTTCTTACGTTGAACGATTATTATCTCCCAAATACTCACTAGCTGTAAAAATTATACCATCTGGAGTTGAGGTATGAAAATCGCATCGAGAGGGGAACAGAAATTAGGGTTTATAGACGATACATGTCGCAAGGAAAATCAAGAAGCTAGACTCCATGAGCAGTGGGAGCATTGTAATGCGATTGTCCTCTCCTGGATACTCAACTCTATTTCAAATGAAATTGCCAACAGTGTTATCTTCCACCAAGAAGCGTGCCAGGTATGGATCGACTTGATAGAACGATATGATAAAATCACTGGTTCTCGAATTTTCTATCTATATCGAGCAATGGCACTACTGCATCAAGGAACTATGACTGTCTCAAGCTACTATACAAAGTTAAGGGAATTATGGGAAGAACAATATACTTTATTCCCAATTCCTTCTTTCCAATATGCTACTTTAAGAGTATATGCAGAAGCAATGCAACAACAAAAGTTGCTTCAATTCCTTATGGGCCTTCATGATATTTATGTTGCTGCTCAGAGTCAAATTCTCCTCACGGTACCCTTGCCTAATGTTAATCAGGCATTTGCAACGATTTTGGAAGATGACACTACAAAAAAAAAGTGATTTAGTACCAGTTAAAAAGGTGCATTTATAGCTGTTTTCACCGCTATATACGACATTAGTAGCGGTCAACAAAACCACTAGTAAAGTCATTATTGCAAACGTTTTTGTAGCCGCTATATAGAATCGCTACTAACTTTTTAGCGGTTTATTACAATCGCTATAATACTCAATAGTATTTTCATTCTTTGTAGCCGTTTTATAACCGCTACAAATGTTGGACCCTGTGGCAGGAAATGAAAAAATAAAAATTTTGTTCCATGTTTGTAGCGGTTACAAAACTGCTACTAAATTGAAAAGGAGAAAGGCGCTAAAAAGTAGTAGCGGTTTAATAACCACTACTAATATCATATGGAATTTCAAATTTAGTGCTAGAAATTTAATTCCTTTTTGTTTATAAAAGTGTGGCGGTTGTAGTTCTTAAAACCAATACAGAGTTTTTGTGAAATTTTTAAAAAAATTATTCAATTATCTGTCTCAATTTTTATAATATGGTATTGAATAATTTATTTTTTCAGTAGTATAGCTGATAATAGTTATTATCTAAAAAAATGATTGAATTAAATTGGCATAGTATAAACTATATTTTGATAATATTATTGAGAATATGTAAGTAATAATAAATTATTATATTGTCTGCTACAATGTGATTATCATTATGTAAGGAAAAAAAGGAAACGGTGAGAAAAGGTCCTTTAGTATCTGTAAAAAAGGAAAATAGTGAGAATAAATATTATGCGAGGGAAAAAATATTGAAATAAAAGAATAAATATTTTTTTATCATATTTGATCACTTTGTTCAGCTTCTCAACTCTTAGAAAAATATTTGTAAATGAGAGAAAACGAAAGAGAGAGAGAATTGAAAGCAATGGGGGAGTGTTTGAAATGAGGTGTGGTGGGTGTATTTAGAGGGATATGCGTAGTATTTTGTAGTAGTTATCGTGACAGGTGTTGTAACGGTTATTGTGACGTCTTTGTAGCGTTTGGAAATTTGTAGCATTTTTATTTGAATTTGTAGCTGTTATCATGAAATGTTTTAAGAAAAATTATACATTAAGGATTACAAAAACAAAAGCATGATTTGTTTAATCATTCGTCCTCACCATCCCTACAAAAATTATGTGAAGAAATGTTAATGTGGTATTATTTTGTAAAAAAGTTAATTTAAATTATGTGAACTTAAAAAAATGCATCGAAGTAGAGGTAAATTGTCATCGCCTTCAGGGAAGAAGTTTCAAAATTGGCGAGGTAAAATGGCTCACTTTCGTAGGCGATGTTATCGCCATCATCCATGTTGTAAAGGTCTCGAGGCTTTAAATGAACAACTATGTACCAATCCATGTGCCTCTCATCCTCGATATAATAAACTTGGTGTGGCTCTAAGACAATAATATATGGCTCATCATCTTCAAAATGACCAGTGTGAATTGGCCGTGAGAAATTTACCGATCTGATGCCTAAGTCGTCAGTTGTGAGTCCCTGGGAAGTAGTGGTATTTGCCCACAAACACTTGAACCATGTCACAGTGAAACGGCCTTAATAATTAAGTTCGACGACATCAAAAAGCTTCTATAGTAAGGGACGCCTCCAAACTGCATGTTAGCGTCACTGCTGCTCGCATAACTCCTTGTCCCAAACGTACCATAAACACACGAATTTTGCATTTGTAATTCTTGATCTCGTGAAACCGTGCAAAGCTTGAAACCATTGACAATGTATGCTGTAAACCTTTTTTCAAGGTCAAGAAGGCCGATTGCGAGAGCTCTGAAATCTGGTGAGTGTTGGTTGTGGTCATTTAGTATTCTGCGCGCAAACCAGCTTGGGAATTCTTTGTGGACCTTTTTGTCAACTTCAGAAGATGTTTGTGTATAGATCTTGAGTTGACGCTTAACATGACTTCTAAATTTCCTATAACTAATTATGGGAAGATGATCATGAAATGTAAGTAAAAAATATTACATAAGATATAGAATAACATATGAGTGTACAATTCTTACTGAACAAAGTGTTTAACTTGAGTGCAATTAATCAAGATATGTCTATGTCTTTGCAACTTCTCAGTTGCCGTTAGTTTGAAGTTCTCAGTTCCTCCAACTGGCTTACCAACAAGAGGGATAAATTCTCCTGATGTTGGCGCAGGTTCAGGATAATCGTCTATATGAGGTGGGCGGTTGAAAGCTGTCTCAATGTCATCAAAGTACCTTGAATAAAAATACAACACCTCATCCCCTATATAATCTGCAACTATAGAACCTTCTAGTTACGCCTTATTCCTTACGTAAGATTTCAATTTCCCAAGAAACCTACGAAGTAAAGAAGGAAAAAATGATACTAAATGCTAAAAAGGACAACTAGCAAACATAGGAACTAACAATGACGCACATATGTTAAAGGAGTACCTCTCAATAGGATACATCCATCGATATTGAACTTGGCCAGCGAGCTTTGTTTCATGAACAAGGTGGACTGTAAGGTGAATCATTATAGTGAAAAAGGATGGAGGAAAGATCATCTCCAAATGACAAAGATTAAGAACGATTTTAGACTACAGCTAATCGAGCTCCTCAACAATCAAAACCTTGGAACAAAACTTCCGAAAGAAAGAACAAAGCTTCACCAAAACGATGGACATATCGGGAGGAAGTGCATTCTTTATAGCCAGTGGGAGTAACTATTGTATAAGAACATGTGAGTCATGACTCTTTAAGCCAGTAACCTTTTAAGCCTGCATGTCAATACATCCAGAAATGTGTCTTGAATACCCATCAGGAATTTTTATTTTCTTCAACGTCACGAGGAAGACTTCCTTGTTTGGTTTTGTGAGGGTGAACTTTGCCGGTTGAAATTTATCATCCTCATCTGGCCACATATCTTCACGAACTCCCATGGCACGTAAATCTTTCCTCACTTAAAGATGATCTCTTGACTTGCTGATTTCGTTAAGCATCATATATAGCACATTATTGCAAACATTTTTTTCAATGTGCATGACATCAAGACTGTGACGAAGTAAATTAGATTTTCAATATGGTAAAGTGAAGAAAATGCTTATCTTCTTCCATTGCTGAGGCACAGAAGTCCTGCTCGTTTTTCACCCTGCTTTTACTGAATCATCATTTTTTCCGAACTCGAATTCAACATCCTTAAGCTGTTGTAAGATATCTGCACCGAATAAAGTCTGAGGTGCTCCTCTCTTTTTTGGTTTACCATTGAAGCGATTCCGTTGCAATCTAAAATTGTGCCTTTCATCGAGAAACCTCAGATGCCCCATGAAGTGCCCCTTTTAGCTATAGGGAAGGCGCACTGCGTCAGAGTCAAAATTGCAAGTTAGAAATGCCACCGAGTATACACATTCCAACCGGATAAGTTTCCAAGGTCAGGAAAGTCATTAATCGTCCACATCAAGGCTACACACAAGTTGAACAATGTCTTCCCATAAGCATCGTATGTCTTGATGCCCACATTCCACAGGTCAAGCAATTCCGCAATAAGCGATTGGAGATACACATCAATGTCATTACCCAGTACTTTTTTTCCTGGAGTGATCATAGACAAAATGAAGGAGCTTTGTTTCATACATATCCAAGGGGTAAGTTGTAGGGAACTAAGACTACTGGCCAAATACTGTAACTTGTACTAAGATTCCTAAATGGATTGAAAATGTCGGTTGCCAAAGCAAGCTGAACATTTCTGAGGTTAGCCGTAAAAGCTGGAAAGTCGTTGTCAAACTTTTTCCAGCCGTCTGCATCCTGGGGATATCTTAATTTACTATCTTTATTCTTATCAACATCATGCAACCTCATGTGCTCAACCATTTTAGACGATATAAATAATCTTTGTAGGCGCGGCTTCAAAGGGAAGTACCTAAGAATCTTTGTAGGTTTCTTCTTCAGCTTTTTACCCTTCTGAATTGTCTTATACCTCGATGTATGACATCACTTACAAGTCTCCCTGCTGGCATTGTCTCCCCAACACAACATACAATCGTTAGGGCATACATCAATTTTTTGGTAGTTCAAGCCTAATCTGTTAATAATCTTTTTAGCCTCGTAGAACGTTATGGGAATCGCCGCATCGGGGAACGCATCTTGTAATAATTCCAGCAACATTGACATTCCCTTATCTATGATTCAACACAAGCACTTGATATGATACAGCTTGATCAAGAAAGGTAATTTAGAGTATTTTCAACAACCTTGATATAAAGAACGATCTGCTTCATCCATCAAGCTGAAAAAATCTCAAGCTAATTCATTCCTCATGAACACCGGCTTTGAACCCATCACTTCTTCGTTGAAGTTGTTATCTTGAAAACCAAAAGCATCATGCACAACATTATTAATTAGATCATCTTCATTTAGTTGAACTCCTACTTGTGAACTTCAAGGAAGAGATCATCATATCTTATATTAGCCTTCTCTTCATGAACTCCCCAGAACATATAGTCTTCCGGGAAAGACTTCACAAGCAAATGTTCCTTAACAACTTGTCATGCATGCCACTTCTTTAACTTGCATCTCCGACACGGACAGACAATCTTGCCATTACAACTGTCATGAGAGAAGGCGAAATCCAAGAAATTGTTTAATCTGTACAAATATTCTGGAGAATTGCGTGGCAACCTGATCCATGATTTATTCATAGCTAGTGAGAAAGTTTAGTAAAGAAGATGAGTGAATAGAGAATTACGAGTGCCTGGAAGCTTATATACAACTTTTCCAACATTAAACATTTTGTAGCGGTTATAAAACCTTTGCCATAACCGCTACTGAGTAGATGTTTATAGTGGTTATATTAATATCACCGCTACAAATTTTCATAACCGTTGGCTGCTGACAAAAATTTCATTTTCACTTTGTAACGGTTTTAAAATATAATTGCTACAAATTTGACGACCGTTGGCAGGATATGAAATTCAAATTTCAAACTTTAACAATTTGTAGCGGTTATGACTATTAACCGCTACAAAATTTGTTAAAAAAATTATTTTCATCTTGTTGCATTTATATTAATATAATCGCTACAGTTTTCCACGTCAGTTGGCGGCTGACAAAAATTTCATTTTCACTTTGTAGCGGTTTGAAAGCATTACTGATACAAATTTTACGACCTTTAGTGGGATATGAAATTTAAATTTCAAACTTTGACAATTTGTAGTGGTTATTACTATTAACTGCTACAAATTTTGTTAAAAAAATTTTCAAATTTTGTAGCAGTTGTTACAATTAAACCGTTACAAATTTCATATAGTTTTTTTTTAAATTTTCGTTGTTAGTTTTAAAAATATAAATGTAACTATGGTAAACGAAACAAGAATTTAATAAAGCTATGAAAATATAAATATCCAATTTTTTTTACAGATGTTTGAAAAAAAAATATAACTGTCCTAAAGCTAACTAATTAAAAAACATAAAATAACTACCCGGAGGATGATGATCAGATCCTCCTTCTGGAAGGGAAGGATCACGACACTGATCATCAGGTCTTCCCTCAGGGGGGCTGCCTCGGGTGCGACTGTATTAGGGCTTTGAGTAAAGTTAACAGCACTATCATCATCAGCAGGAGGAGCCGGCTAGATGACAAATCGAGAGACAAGGGGAGCCTATGGATGCTCCTCGTTAGGGAAGAGGCGACTCCACGACCACTTCAGCATGTAGTTCGTGATATCGCGCCACTGCGTATGTTGAGCATAGTAGTAATCGGCCTGCTATTGCATCTACTACATCTAATGAGCCACTGCTCACTGTGTCCTAGCAAAATTTGAATAGAGCTCCTCAACAAACTCATCCCTCGGACGTCTGACCCTGGACGTCTGTGCTCAAAAGTTGCCAACCTCAAAGACGTTGCTCTTGCCGTATGCCATACTAGGTCTGGTGCTTATCCCCATCCCCCTCACGTATCCATGGTACTCAATTGGACCCAGACTCGCTTTCAATAGCCCAGTGGGATCACGGACCCCTTTGACTTCTGGGTCTAGGTATCTCTCATCTCAGCCTGTGACTGCTACATCCGCTCCTGCTATTTTATGAAACAATTCATTATTACCATTCAAACCTGCACCCCAAACCCAATCGATTGAGAAGACAACAGTCCTGGGTTGTTCTGGTCCCGTGCGTCCTCCTCATCTAGGAACCACTCCATATATCTGAGCGGAATCGGGATGTCAAATCAAATCATTGAGGGATAACCTGAAATTAGATAAAGAACTACAACATTTTTTAAAAAACCATAAAGAATTGGTCTTAATGCATGTTTGGATTAATTTTTTAAAAATAGTATTTACGATTTACGAAATAGTTATGTGAGAGAAGTTTTATCTACGGAAAATGGCTTCTAAAACTACAAATTTGTGGTTTACCAAACATGCACTTAATTTGTTGTATTTTTATGTGTGCTTGTTTTTTTTTGGTTCCTCAAGAAAACAGGATAAAAAAAGTAATATTATTTGTGATAGCAAGAATGCTTTTACTTTTATTCCTATTGTGCTTTACCCTTAAGCCTTGGTCTTTGAGTCACTTTCTTTCACACTTTAAGAATTTAATTTTAAATATATGATTGTATGAATTTACACATGAATTGTTTTTTGGACTGAATAATTTACAGATAAATTTAAGTAAAATATTGATGATCAAGGAGTTTGTTTCAGGAAATTAATTTGGAAATAGACTAAATACGTACCCCTTGGACCAATCACTTGCTTCACGCAATTAGATTAATGAATCAAACGATTGGGCCTGAAACGTTGAACCAAACACACTGAAATGTCTTCTTATATATGAGTTTGTCACTATATAGTCAAAATTATTTGAATTCCATTTTGAATTATGAAGCAGTATAATCACACGAATACTTAATCATCTCCATAAACTCTATATGTTTATCTATATCAGTTAATGTTTGCTCCTTTACTGTGTTGTTTTTCATTTTGTTCTCTTAACTTCTCTTCTCACCCCCTGTGGGTGTGCGTGTGGCTGTGATGAAGGTTTCAGACTGTGTGGGGATCCACATCTGCAGATTGGGAGACAGCACTTGCCATTGGCTGGGCACATTATACTGGCATCTCTGAAATTAAGAGGCATAAGAAGCACACAAAATTCAATTATGTGTTGCATCTATGTCTGACACTCATCCAAGATGACACTTCAAATTGCACCTATCCATACCTTACATTCATGCCCTTGTATCAGAGAGTGCCTTGTTCCTTTTAGTAAGTAACAACAACCATTTTGGGATTTGAGTTCTATTATGTGTTTTGTTTGAAGTATTCGTGTTCCCAATGAATTGGTACATATTGTTCCCAATTAATTGTTCGTAATCAAGTTGTTTGTTCTAATTATGATTGAGCTATATCCCCAAGCCAAGTGGACTTGGTTTTCAAAGAGCTTTGGGTGGTTTTGTCCCCTGTTCTTTAGCCCTGCCAGATATGGATTATGTCATTCTGATTATTGATGACTGGTTATTCAGAATCAAAATTTTTAGCATCTCTCAGTGTTAAGGTTGTGTTTGGTTCTTGTTCAATGATTGATTTTTTTTTCTTTTCTTTTTTTGTCCTTTTTGATCCGAAAAAGAGTTTCCCCTTTTATGACTTGAAGCGTTGGGTTTTCGCCCCTCCTAATAAGTGCACTTACCACCTCAACCAACGGCTTTCCTCCTCCAATCTTTTCTCCTTGATTTGTATTCCAGCATCTCGGGCTCTCAACTCAATCCTACAATTCCAAATGTACCATTTAGACACTTCCATAGTGTTTCTGGGGGTTATACGAGTCTATATGAAAAAAATTACTAAAATACCCCCAGGGACTCAGCCCGACCTCGCAGTACCTGATTTAACTGTACATTTCCCGAATTTTTGACATAGGCTATTCTGACATATTTTCGTCCAAGGATTCCATTTCCTAACTCGGAATTACCAAATTCACTGCCAAAAGATGAAATTGCCCTTGGCAGCCCCACTTTAAGGGTTTCAGGGGCGTTTCCGTAATTATGCTTTTTCGGGTTTTTCCGAAAAAGTGACCAACTGTAACTCTACCTAATTTACACTCCTGAACTCAATAAAATCATCAAATCATTGAAAATCCAACTCTAAGCCCCATATCTAGCTCCTAGTTGAATTGCACAATTCCCAAAAAAAAATTGGGCCTTTTCGATTCTAACTCCACAAACATATTCGTTTCCACTCCTAATCACTTTATTAACTATTTAATTATATTAAAAAAATATTTAGTATCAATTTTGGCATCATAACGCTTCTAACACAACATTTCCAAGTTTCTCAAACAAAGACAATCCGGCGAAATTTCACTTATTAAATCAACCACAGTAGCCAGAACAATCAATATTCGAAGGCTTAAGAGTTACCTTTTGCTTCCTCCTGGCTTTTCTTGATGTGGCTGAAAAACCTTAACTTTCCCAACCAAGATTTGAGCTTTAACAACCTTCAAGAACATGGAAGAGAAGCTTAGGAGCAGTGTTATACGCGTTAGGTACGAATTCACCAAAGAAATTAACCTACCTCGCGATTTTTCTTCTTTCTCTCTCTAAAAGCTCTCAACTCTTTCTCTCTCTTAAGCTGAAATTTGCATCAGGCATGGTTGAAGAAAGGAAGGAGATGATGTTTTAATATTATGCTTATGTCATAATTACATCATTATGAAATTTTCCCAAATTTCGTATTTATGCAATTTCTGACAAAATTTCTGCCCAAATTTTAAAAAATCATAATTAATTCTAGAAAAATCGAATTAGAGTGATTCCAAAGGATATAGAACCCTTATTGAGTTTAGTTTTGTGGAAAAATACAGACTTTAGTCAAATAAAAGTACAAAAATCCCATAATTTAAATCTTTGAATGCTATTCTAGAAACTTTCCAGTTTTTCTGGGCTAGCTTCAAAAATTCATATCTTTTTGTATATAGCTCTAATTGAGTCATATGACCTATCAAATTAAAGTTTAGGAGGTCTACTTTCACTCTGTAAAATTTCATAATTTTTCTTCCTCATCATTTGATCTTCCAAAATCTCATGATAAACTCACTACCTCGCTTGAAGCAATGAAACGACAAGCACTTGCAACTTCAATAAATTCCATTTTTGTATACAAATTTTTCCATACTCTTTAATTCACTATTTTATTCCCTTTAATACCTCAAGGGTATAAGAAACATTAAGGAATAAATTTGGGACATCTATTAAATCTAGGCTTAGCAGTTCACTTAATTCATGCTTATTCTTAAGCCTCCGATCCCAAAATTCAGGATATTACAACTTTTTAATAAATGTCAGAACTTCATGACATTTGGGAATTAACGATGAAGTAAGATGCCACCTGGCAATAACTGCTGTCATGACATTGTCATTGAATAACTTTATTTTATCCTTTAAAAGGCGATCTAAGCCTTTGCAGTTTAAGTTTTTGGAACAGTTTGAATATTTATTAGGATTAAAAATACATATATGGCAAGCAAGACTAGTCAGATTTGTGTTCATAATATGGAAATTTCATTTATTTTTAAATCCGGAATTGAGAATCATAGACCACTTCTATGAGAAACACACGACTACCGAAGCATTTTACAAGTCAATTCAATTATATCCAATGTGATGTTCATGCTGCTTTGGTTCAAATTTGGTGGCACTGCAAATGCTTGTGTTTTTCTTTGTACAAAAAGGTTTAGGAGAGTTGTGTCCGGGCTCAATTCAAATGCTTGCCTTGTTAATGAATCATTGTGGTGTTGCAACCATACACTATTCCTATTCCAAGGGGCCATCATCTAAGTCGTCTCCCTAATCTAACCAATGATTTTTATGTTGAGGAGGCATCAATGAAGCCAGCAAGAAATTGCAGGTAAATCCATGTTGCTTTTTGCCTTTTTTCTAGAGAATCCAGTATTAAAAAGTGGATTGTTGATATCAAATAACAGTTAGTCAAAAGATGTCTAGATCCTCTTTTTTAAGCGACACATGAAGCACACATGGTTCAATTATCGAGTTGTATCCATGTTTGACTCTTATACTTGATGGTACTTCAAATTGCACCTATACATACTTCACATTCATGCCCTGTATCTGTGAGTGTGTGTTCCTTTTAGTAAACCTAACAAACAATAACCATTGTGGGATTTGAGTTTTGTTTTGTGTTTGAAGTCTCCTCTTGAATTACTTTCTCGAATTGCATTCGGGGCTAGGCAAAGCAAATAATCAGAGTCTCAAATTGCATTCATAAATGAAAAATAGTTACAACTTCATAAATAGGCATGCACATTAAGCAGTTGTGTAATAAGAGAACAATTTAATGGTGAAAAGCAAAACCTGATTTGAGAGTCTACCTCCGTTATAAACTCCAAGCCACAAGGACTCAGATGTGAGAGTCAAGAACTACTTTTATATAACATGAAGTTTCCTGACACGTTCTTAGGCTGAAATTATAATTAATAAAGGTTTTCAAAACATGGGAGGAGATTTCTGTAACTTAAAAGTAAAATTGACAAGCCGTTACTATATTATACACTTATATCTATACGCGCACACAGAGGTGTGTCTATAAATGAATGTTTCCATCTTGTTTTCTCAACACTAACACACAGAAAGAAAGAATGCCTAACAGCCATCAACAAGGCCTCTGTTTCGGAAGGCAAAATCCTTGCATAGTCTCCTTCGATGTTTGAAACTTCAATTTCTCCTGCAACTTCATATTGTCCCTCCTGATTTTGATTCTTCTCAGTTTCCTTCAGGTTCGAAGCACAGGGATGAATCACACTCACCATTAATTTGAGCTTCACCCCCCATCACTTCAACGGGCTTCTGTTCCTATAAATTTACCCTGTTCCAAAACAGAGCGCACACAGCATGTAGATTGGTTGAATCGGGGACACTTTAACGGATATTATATTAATAAGTGAAGACTAAAGACACGTATTTAAGAGCAAGTGGGGTTACCCCAGCAATGCCTCCTACACCAGCTTCTTCTATGGTCTCTCGCAAAGCTTCTTCTTCTTCTTGTTCTATGAGCACTCCAAACAGAGAAGCCAAACAAACATTGAAGGAACAGAGCTCAAATGTTGAGTGTGATTTGTCACCAAGCTTCAGTATCTGAAGGAAACAGAGCAGAATGGGAATGAATCATGGGGGGCCAACATGAATTTGTGGTAGGGAGAAATTGAAGTTTAAAACATCGAAGGAGACTGAATATACAAGGATTTGGCCTTTCTCAACAACAGCTTTCTTCATGGCTGTTGGGTATTCTTTCTTTCTGTGTCTGATTGTTGAGAGAACAAGATGGAATCTATTATAGACACACATATGTGTCACTGTATTTTTTCATATGAGACGTGTTGGGTTAATTCCACGAAGCTTAACAACACCAAAAAGGTCGTCATTCAATCATGACTCTTGGAAGTGGGGAGATATTTCCTCTTGGTTGCTTTTCGACGGACATCATCTATCATCCCAAAATTTAAACTCATCTCTCCTCTCTCTTGCCTACAAGGAAGCACCCAAAAGCCAAAACCTCTTACCAAAATTTATGAGACTTCTTTAATCAAATTGAATGAAATACGTCTTATGATATGTTTGTGTATAGTTGTAGTAGTTAAAAGATGCCTATACCTTACATGCATTCATATTAGGAAGACGAGTCAAAAGTTATACTGTAGAAACAAAGCAAGAAACAGAGGTGGGTGGGTTTTACTCATATGATCCCCGCAAGATAAGTTTAGCTCACTTCTCAATTTTCTTTTTTCTTTTTAAAAAATAACCAAGAAATAAGAAAGATAGAACCCCGAAGTCATTTATGCTCTATTAATATCTATTTAAGAACGCCTTATGTGGGTGTGTGTTTGTGTTAATTAACTTGTGTGTTTCCATTTCATCCTTATTAAAGGAAAATAGGCAGTTTTTATTAGTAATTTGCATGATCATTAATTGGCACTTGTTGCTTTGAAGTTGTGTTAAATGGGGGATTTATGCTGTAAATAATGATCTAGTTCGGTATTTTCGCAGTCAATTCCCAATGTTTTTTTATCTCCACACATATTTATAAGCTTAATCATATCAGTCGTAAGGATGGTGGTGTATATATATTGCATTTTTGAAAATGCAATATAATCATATAAGTTCATGTTCCCTGGTTTTGCTTCTCAGCTTGAAAAGCTCGCGTCTGTGTTTGGCTCTCTGGCTGCTGCCACTTTGATATCTTTGATTCTGCAACTTTCATGGTGGTTTATTGATAAATCCCAAATTTTATATAATTTATCTCACCTTATTCATTTATTTTGGGGATTATTTTAGGCTATTTTGGATATATTAAGAAATATTTAGATCATTAGCCAATTTTAGGACATAATACAAATCTGATTTAATTATGATAACTTTGGGCTTAAATTGTTAATATTTTAATTGCCTATCTTCTGATTGAATAATATTTCTAAATATATGATAGATCACGATTTTATTTAATTCTTACAGGTTAAAGAAAAGCATATTAGGAAATCCTATAATGCAAAATTATTTTTTGGAAGGTTAAAGAAGATCTAATAGCTGAGTTTGAATGGGCTAATTCAATTCTAATGGATCCAAATAGTACAAATAGTGTACTCTAAGCTTTCTCATTCTCCCATAAAAAATACCTAATAGCCTCATAATGATGGATGATCTCCATTAAGAGCCCACACTCACACTTCTCCATGGAGTTAGGAAGATGATAATGGAAGCTTGAGCTAGCTTAGGAGGTAACTTGGGAGGAGTATGAAGGAAGCTAAAGTTTAGGACTTGCACTTGAATACCCCAAGGGAGTATCTTTCCTTTTTCTCAATTTATTTAAAGACTTGAGATTATTTAGTTTTAGATAATTTTAAATTGTTTTCTTGAGAACAATCTAGTTTTAGATCGTAGACATATTTAATTTGGATTAAATTGATACTTTGAATTTGATTTATGCTTACATTATTGTTGGGATTTTTGTTTACAAACCTTTTGATTGTCAGTTAGATTATTAATTGAGTTTTCATTATTAATTTAATTGTCAATTTGGGTTTTATCTCTTGATTGTTTAATTGTGTTGGTTAATTTCTGTCAAAAAAAATTAAAAATTGGGTTGGTTAATTGTCTAATTGTTTAATTGGACAATTGTAAAATGATTTCCAGAATTTATTTGAAATTAATTGGGATTGCTTTTAATGGGTTTAATTAACTACCTCTTATTTCATTTTGAGTTTTCTAGTGGAGTAAGTGTTATTGAGTTTGAAGGTTTCTCATGCTTCAATTAGGTAAGTAAATTTATTAATTCCTATCACTACTACAGAATCATGATGTAACCACCCCAATAGACGTCCAAATTTTAAAATTGGGTGGTTAAAAAGGAAGGCGGTAGCATTTTTGTAATTATTTGAATGTAAAGAAACATTTAGACGTCCCAAATTTGAATTTGGGACGCCTAAAGTGCTTTATAGCGCGAGTTTAAATTTTTTTTAAACGTCAAAGACTGGGTTTAGACGTCCCAAATCTATTTGAGACGTCTAAACCTGGGGCTTTAGACGTCCCAAATGGATTTTGGCGTCCCTGGACGCATGTCAGACACTTGTTTAACATATGTCCTCTCACACACACACACACACCCCACCTTTACTTTTTGACCTTCCCCCTCCTTCTTCATTCATTTATTTCCTCCGTTGGTGTTCTGGGCATTCCTCCTCCTTGCTTCTTCTTGTTGTCTTCTTCAACTCTTCCTCCTCCCTTCTTTGTCTTCTTCACAACTCGTCCTCTCCTCCCTTCTTCAACTTTATTCTTCCTTCTTCTCCCTTCTTTGTCGCACGTTCTCTGTCTTGTGCCTCTCTGATTCACTTCCTCACTCGAAACCCCTTCTTCTTGCTGTGTATTCAATAGCTGCGGATTCTGAAGAAATCAAAACAAGATTAAACAAGAAGAAGAAGATTCAAGGAAGGCACACACCATTGTGACGCCCTCCACCTCCTTCCTTCCATTGTGAATTTACTTGAATTAAATTTAAACTTGCAATGTGAAATTATTTTATATGATTTTAGTTATTGGAGTGATTTTATCTTGTGACTGAATTTTTTTGGCCAGAACCATAGAATCGTTGTTAGCTAGTAGTTATGCAACAATATATTGTTTGATATGTTTGGAGCTTGAAAATGTTTTTTTATATGTATGGAGCTTGGAAATTGAGAGGGAAAAAACGTATGTATATTATTTTAAATAAATGGAGTTATTGATTGATTTTGATGAAACGAACAACAATTAAGCATAGTAATTTTTGTTTGTTTAAATATGGTTGGTTTTATTTTTTTTTAGATTAGATTAGTACGATTATTATTAGTGTAGTGGTGAAAATCTTATTTTAAGATAAAGGGATTAATAAGATAAAGACATTGATCATTAATAAATATATAATTGATTATTAAGAAACACAATATACTTAATAAATATATTGAAATATATTTTATTAATCATTCTCTTCAAATTATTATAAGTTCTTTATGCCCTAGAATAGAAAAAAAAATGAATAGTTATTTGAAATTCTATATTCATAGGAGCATTATATTATCAATAGCTAAGAATATAGAGTTAATAACTAAGATAGAGTTGCTTGAAATTTTGGGATGTCTTACTTTTAAGGGGAAATGCTGTTGAAATTTTTGTTGAAAAAAGTGAAAAAACGCAATCCCATCCTATATCGTTGACAATTGTACTAAACGTGTGAGTGTTATTAGGAATGGCTTAGGTGGTAACAAAATGGATCACAGTTGGATGAATGCTTTGAGAACTAGTGAAGAATATGAGAAAAGGGTGGAAGAATTTATTGAATTCGCTAAAAAGAATGCTCCAGCAAAAAATGGAAAATATTTTTGTCCTTGTGTAAATTGTTTAAATGAGAGTCGACGGGATGTTGATGTCATAAATGATCACCTACTTTGTGATGGAATAAATCTGTGATACACAAGATGGATATGGCAGAGTGAGGAAGTAACGGATTGTCCGTCGCACAAGAAGGAGGATGTGGATATCATAGATGAAGATAGAATGGAGAAAATGATTCACGATGTTAAGGTAGAGTCCTTTGAGTAGTCGCAGGAGTATGACAGCTTGCGGAGTGATGCAGAGACACCATTGTATCTTGGGAGTAAGTACACGCGGCTGACGGGAACATTGCATTTGGTTACCTTAAAGGCAACTTGTGGGTGAACCGATAGTAGTTTCACATTGCTACTTGAACTATTGTGTGATATGTTTCCAGAGGATAATGTACTTCCAAATCGTATGTATGAGGTCAAGAAAATCCTGTCTACGATGGATATGGAGTATAAAAAGATACATGCTTGCCCTAATGACTGCGTACTGTACAGAAATGAGTATGGAGGTCTTAGTGAGTGTCCTAAGTGTAAAACTGCACGATATAAGTGAAAAAAGATGGTGGTTGTGGTGATGTGACAACTAAAAGGAAACCTTTAAAGGTTATGTAGTATCTTCCAATAATACCACATTTTAAACATTTGTTTGCAACTGCAACAAAAGCGAAGAAGTTGAGATGGCACTCTGATGAGAGAATATCTGATAGGAAATATCTTCGGCACCCAGTTGACTCTCCACAATGACAAAACATAGATGAAATGTTCCCTTAATTTGGCAGCGAGCCGAGAAACCTTCGGCTTGGGCTTTGTATAGAAGACATCAATCCGTATAGAACTCTTACTAGCACACATATAGTACGTGGCCAGTTCTCCTTGTAATATACAACTTGCCTCTCTGCCTATATATGAAACGCAAGTATATGATGCTTTCTATGATGATTTCTGGACCAAAACTGCTAGGGAACGATATTGATGTCTACTTGGCGCCTTTGATTGAGGACTTGAAGAAGTTGTGGGAGGAAGGCGTAGATGTATTTGATGCTTATAAGAAGGAGTCCTTCAAGCTACGTGCAATGATTTTCACAATGATAAACAACTTCCCTGCGTACGGAAACTTGTCAGGGTACAGCATGAAGGGTCATAAAGGATGCCTAATATGTGAAGCAGACACATACTTCCATCAACTAAAATATGGAAGAAAAACTGTCTACCTTGGCAACAGAAGGTTTCTTCATCGGTTCCAGCCGTATCGTAGGCTAAGAAAGTGTTTTAAAGGCTTACCGGAGCATGGAATGGCTCCAAAGTCATTAACCGGAGAAGAAGTTTACAGTCGAGTAGAACATATCAATGTCACTTTTGGTAAGAATCAGAGGACTACGGGTGAGAAGAACATATGGAAGAAGAGATCCATTTTCTTTGATATTCCATATTGGCGTTCGCTTGACACAAGACATAGTATTGATGTGATGCATGTGGAGAAGAACGTTTGTGATAACCTTATCAGTACACTTTTGTACATACCAGGGAAGACTAAGGATGGGATTAGTGCGAGATTAGACCTTATTGATATGGGAATAAGAGAACGGTTACATCTACAACTAAGAGATGATGGTAGGAGGGCATACATGGAGCCAGCAGCTCATACACTATCAAAAGCAGAGAAAAGAAGTTTGTGTAGGTGTTTGCATGAAATTAAGGTGCCGCAAGGGTATTCCTTGAATGTGAGAATATGTGTCTCAATGGACGATTTAAAGTTAGTGGGAATGAAGTCCCATGATTATCCTGTGTTGATGCAATAACTATTACCGATAGCTATTAGAGGCATAATGAAAGATGAAGTACAAACCACTGTAACAAGATTGTGCATTTTCTTCAATGCTATCTGTAACAAAGTTATTGACATTGAAAAGTTGGATGAACTGGAAAATAAAGGTTACATTATTTTGTCACAACTAGAGATGCATTTTCCTCCTTCATTTTTCGATATAATGGTGCATTTGATAGTTCATTTGGTAAGGGAGGTAAGGCTCTGGGTCCAGTTTACCTGAAGTAGATGTATCCTTTCGAGCGATACATGAAGATCCTAAAAGGATATTCTAAAAATCCTTATCAACCAGAAGCCTCAATAGTAGAAAGATATGTAGTTGAGGAGGCTTTGGAATTTTGCAAAGATTATATATCAGGGAAGAAGGAACAATCTCGGCATGAAGAGGGGAGAAGCAAGGGAACACGAGGACTGAAAGTGAAGAATGTTCCTCGTGAAGAGGTGTTATAAGCCCACTTGTATATCTTGAATAATATGGAAGAAGTTCAACCTCACATAGATGAACACAGAAAGACTTTGAAGAACAAGAATCCAAGGAAGAATGACATGCAGATTGCTATTGAGCAAAACAAGACATTCATAGAGTGGTTCGAGGAAAAGGTTTCGCACAAGACCGGTGTGTCTGAGACAATCGAGTGGCTAGCTTGGAGGCCTTCGTTCTGGTCATTACTTGGACCGGTTATGATATAAACAACTATTCTTTCTATACAAAAGAGCAAGATGACAGAAGTACCATGCAAAAAGTGGGGTCATGGTAGAAGCTGAAGCCATGCACTTTTTTAGTTCGAGAGATAAAAACCCCATATTAGCCCCATATTAGCGTCTATTGCCTATTTTAGAGTTATAGAAGAAATATGGGAGATTACATACAACAAGTTCAAAGTTGCTTTATTCAAATATAAGTGGGTTAGCAATAATGTTGTGGTAATAGATAAACAATTTGGATTTGTCTCAGTCGATCTTTAAAGAATTGGCTATAGAGATGAGCCTTTCATTCTAGCAAGTTAGGCGAAACAAGTGTTTTATGTCATCGATCCTGCGTGCAAAAACATGTCCATTGTCCTTGAAAGTAAAAAACAGAAGTATGGTGATCCGACCTTCAACCTTAATGACATACCACCTTTCACAACAACTCCACCTCGAAAAAATGAAGTAGCATTGGTAGATGATAACAAATATGCTATAAGAAATGACCATGGTGAAGGAATATGGGAAACAATATAGAATAAGACCTTAATTTATAGAAGAGAACTATGTGTTTTTCTTGTTTTACTCCTGCTTAGTTTATTTTATTTTTATTGCAATTTATTTACGTATCTGACGATGCTTTTTGTGTTAACAGGAATATGGACAACTCCAGTGACTCAAATCAAAGTGTTAGGGATGACGAAAGGCGTAGAGATAACAAAAGCCCTAGTGATAATGAAAGGCCTAGAGATGAACCCGTTGCAAGAAAGAGGGTTAGAGGCTGTACAAAGATAGGAGCATTGGTTGCACGTCATGAACATCAAAGATACAAAATCCGTCTTTGACACGTAAGTTATTCTGTTTATATTTTATTGACTCTTAAAAAAATGAATAGTTCTAATTTCTGTTGATTTTGATTTTCATGATAGTGCTTGTCAAACATATAGAGTCCTAGGTTGGTCACATGAGGGTATAGTTGTAAAAAACCCAAAGTGGTTTTATCCAATAGTAAGTAGTTTCGATTCTAATTGTTTCATTGACGGTCATTTTAGACATACCTTTATTGATTTTAACAACCAATTGGCTTTTATTTAAAGTGCCCTCGATAACCTGGCAACACTGAAGTGGATATTATGTTATACTTTATATGTATAACATCACTCAAAGTGGAATTACTAGCGATTTTGAAAAGGTAATCGCTTCTTTATTCTCAAATGATAATATTTTTGTTGTTCTAATTGAAATGCTAATTAATTCATTTGCTTGATTCATTTCATCAAAGCTTATTTTCTAATTTTCAGATTTTTGATAATAAAGATGCCTACCTATGTGAAGACCTTAATTTGATCAGAGACCTTTTGCATGGATATCTTCTTCAACATATAGAGCAGTAAAATTTTTATTTATATCAATTTGTAGTTATGTGATGACAGCGTTTTGACACTTTTTGGTTGTTCTTGTACATATATATAGTAGTAGGTTGTATGAGTTGTTATTGTATGTATATATAGTAAAGATTGTAGTACTGGATATCCTTACCATTTTGTAACAGACATTGTGGTTTATGAATCCATTTTCTATTCTGTTTCTGCAGTTTGAATTCGTTGGGTATGTAATGCAGAATGTAAATAATCATATTAAAAAAAAATCAAACATTTTAACATCTCAAATTAAGAATTGGGACGTCTAAAGTCCCTTTGTGGATGACTTTAGACGTTCCAAATTGAGATTTGGGATGTTTAAAGTCCTCACTTTAGACATCCCATTTTTTTGGGATATCTTTTCTTAAAACATACTACACCCCCCACATAGATGTCCCCTAGTTTTTGGACGTTAAAAGTGCCAAAATAAGGACATTAAAACCCCTTTTTGTAGTAGTGTTTCTTTTATCAATTTTCCTTTGGTATAATTAATTAACTTGGGTTAAGAAAGCTAATTTCATGTAAATCTTAAGTTGTTCCCTTCACCATATTTGAAGAAAACCTTTATTATCTTTTCTTGTTTGATTTTCTTAGATATTAGTTCATTTCTTTTCCTTAAGATTTTAATTCCCCTTTTCATCAGCAAATCCCCCCCCCCAAATTGCATTTGCATTCATTTAGGTTAGCTTCATTCTTATATAGGTTTTAAAATCATTTGCATTTTACATTTAGTTAGTTTAATTGCATTTAGATAGTAGAATTTTGCATTTTAGTTTAGGTCCATTCCATTATATTTTTTATCACTTAAATTTAATTCTAGAGAAAACTCATAGATTACTTCTTAGGAAAATGACATAGATTACCACTATGCCCCTATAGGTCGTCCCCATCCAAGAACAAAGCAACCGTTTTAGTATATTCAGTCATTAAAAGAAGGGACTGATTCAAAAGATCATTATTTATTTTTGTCTATTCAAATGCTATCTTGTGTTTTAGTGCCGGTTTGGGATGACGTTCCACCATCCTAAACGAACTTTCTTTTTTAAAAAAAAAATCACAATGGCTTCTAGTTTTTTGAAAATTGGGGTGTTTGGGTTGGCGTTTTGACAACTGGGCTATTTTTCCAAAAGAAGCTTTTTAAAAA